>CM057341.1:484194927-486594927 GCA_030015575.1 Agapanthus africanus
TACGCGATCGACTCAGACGTCGAAACTCCGTCCACGCCTCTTTCACCCTTACCTTTGCCGGCCAACTCCGACGTTGACCGGAATTCTGTTCATACATCTTCACCTTCACCTTCACCAACCTCTTCTTCCGCGATGTCAGGATTTAATCCAAATATCTCTTTGACTCCCCCGGGATTGACTCCACCTCCTATGGAGGCAAATAACCCACCACCTCCGCCTGTTGTAGCGCCACAGCGAATCACGCTCCAGGATCGTTTCTACCCCACCCGTTCTGCACTTCCCACCTGTCTTTCTCTTCCACCGGCCAATGGGGATAATTTTGAAATTAAGCCCCACTTCATTAACATGCTTCCATGATTTCATGGGCTTGAATCTGAAGATGTCTATATCTTCATCAACAAATTTCAAAACGTTTGTGCCATGATGAAAACCACCCAGCTGTCGGACGATACTATACGGCTACGGGTCATTCCGTTCACTTTATGCGATCTTGCTAAAAAATGGCTATATAGCACCGCTTCCCACTTTATAACCAGTTGGGACGAGTTTGTTAAAGCGTTTCTCAAAAAATTCTATCCGAATCATAAAACCGCAAGGATCCGTAACGAAATTAACCAATTCTCTCAGCTTCCTTCTGAACCCTTCTGGAAGTGCTTTGACCGGTATAAAGACCTTCTTGTTCAGTGCCCTCACCATGGTATCGAGAAATGGCAACTTTGCCAAACCTTATACGAGGGCCTGAACCCAGCAACTAAGCAGTTGTTGGAAACCATTTGTCAGGGTCACTTCCTATCGAAATCTGACGAGGAAGCGTGGCAATTCTTCGACGACCTTGCGGAATAGACGCTACAATGGGAGAGCACCAGACCGACTTCTTCTTCTTCTTCTACCTCCGCTTCTACCGGTTAGTCTAGGGTAGGAATTCACCAACTCGATGTCTCTATTGCGATGAGAGCTGAAATGGCTGCAATAACGATAAAGCTTGAAGCGATAGAGAGCAAATTTTCTTCTCCTTCTCTTACCCCTGTTCTTCCCCTTCGTACCATTTGCGCTTGTTGTTCCGATCCTTCTCACTTAACCGAAGAGTGTCCTTAAAATCCACCATCTCAAGGACAAGATCAGGTTAATGCTGCATTTCAGCAAAGACCGAGGAATGATCCATACTCTTCCACCTACAATCCCGGTTGGAGGAACCACCCCAATTTCCCCTTGAATCAGAATCAGCATCAATTCCAAGGCAACAATTTCTAGAGGCCACCTCCTCCGCAACAACAAGCGCAACAACAAACTCAACATCAATTTCAGCAGCCCTTCCAACCCCAACCTTTTCAAAATCAGACGAACAACTTTTCACCCAACAATTCTTTTCCCCAAAACAACTTTGTTCCGTCAAACAACGATATGGTTTCCTCGCTCGAATGAAGTCTAGAGGCATTCGTTAAACAATCGACACAATCCACCGCAAACATCCAGTCTTCCATTCAGTCCTTAGTGTAACACACTGCCGCTCATGGGCAAAGCATCAAGACCATCGAGGCCCAGATTGCACAGCTGAATGCGGCTTTAAACGAGCGAGAGAAGGGGAAGCTCCCGTCCCAGCCACTCCCAAATCCCGGTCATCCACATAATGTACATGTTGCTCTTGAACAACAGAACCATAATGTGAGTGCCGTGACCACATTGAGATCGGGAAGGATGCTGTAAACCAACATCGGCACACGGATCAACGATGACACCCCGGCCGCTTCTTCTTCTTCTGCTGCTGCTTCTTCGTCTTCTGAGCCTATTCTCCATTCTTCAAAAGGCTCTTCTTCTTCCTCTGCTCTGAACGGACCCACTTCTCACTCCACGAAAACACCAGTTCTGGGATCCGCTCCAGCTCCACAATCTCCTCCACAAGCATTGGACTCAACTAATTTTAAAAACGTTCCATTTCCAAACCGTTTGAAGTCCACCAAACAAAATCCACAAATGGAGAAGATTCTAGAGTTATTTAAGCAGGTTAATATTAACATTCCTCTTTTAGATGCCGTCCAACAAGTCCCGTCCTACGCGAAAATCTTAAAGGACTTGTGAACGAAAAAGAGGAAGTCTCAGGTACCAAAGAAAGTTTTCTTGGCTAGTGCTGTGAGTGATGCTCTTACCCAATCTTTACCACAAAAACGGAAGGACCCTGGCTGTCCTACGATTTCTATTACCATTGGGGATAAGAACATCAACCGTGCACTATTAGATCTTGGGGCCAGTGTTAACCTGCTTCCGTACTCAGTATACGAGCAATTAGGCGTAGGAGAGCTGAAACCCACACACTGCACTCTCCAAATGGACGACCGATCGATCACCCATCCTAGGGGTGAGCTAGAGGATGTGTTAATCAAAGTCGGGGACTTCATATTCCCCGTTGACTTCATTGTATTAGACACACAGCCTGTAGCTAACCCCCGGAATCAAATTCCGGTGATACTCGGTCACCCATTTCTTGCAACCTCAAATGCTGTGATCAATTGTCGCAATGGTTCGAAGAACCTCTCTTTTGGAAACATAACAATTGAACTCAACATTTTTAGGTTGGGGAATCAGCCCTCCGAACCTAATGCTCATATACTGGACGTTTGCTCAATCCAGGAGATCACCCCTGAAGATTGTGAATTCGAGGAGTTTCTGTTCGATCACGATAACCTTAACGCCACTAGTGCGTTCCTCTTCGAACCTGCTGCTGTTTCTGCGCCCGACAATGACTACGAGTGTTTCACTTTCTCAAACGATCTTAGCCACTCACCACCCGAGTTTGAATCCTTCGAATTTCTGGATGAGTTACCTGAACCATCCAACTCGGTCGCTTACACTCGTTTTGAACCTTTGCTGGAGTCCTTTGAGTTCGAGACCTCTTCACCAATCTTGCCTTCCATCGTTTCTCCTCCAACGCTTGAACTCAAGCCTTTGCCATCTCACCTTAAGTACGCTTACTTGGGTGAGAACGAGACCCTCCCTGTCATCATCTCGGCTTCTCTATCTCCAGAGCAAGAGAAAGCCCTTCTTGCGGTCTTGCACAGTAATAGGCAAGCTTTTGGCTGGTCCATGGCGGACATCAAGGGGATTAGTCCCCTGATCGTTGAACATCACATTCATCTGATGGATGATGCCAAACCAGCCAGGGATCCACAAAGGCGTCTCAACCCAGTCATGAAGGAGGCTGTGAAGAAGGAGATCGTAAAATGTCTGGATAGTGTTATCATTTACCCTATCTCTGATAGCCAGTGGGTTAGCCCCATTCACGTTGTCCCCAAGAAATCAGGTATAACGGTCATCACTAACGAGGCGAACGAGTTAATCCCTACTCGCACCCAAACTGGGTGGCGAGTATGCATCGATTACAGAAAACTCAACGCCGCAACGCGGAAGGACCACTTTCCGCTACCTTTCATTGACCAAATGCTTGAACGATTGGCCGGACACGAGTACTACTGCTTTCTTGATGGCTACTCCGGCTATAATCAGATTCCCATCGCCGAAAAAGACCAGGACAAGACCACATTCACTTGTCCTTTCGGCACGTTTGCATATCGTCGCATGCCCTTTGGGTTATGCAATGCGCCCGCTACCTTCCAGCGGTGTATGATGGGAATCTTCTCAGATATGGTGGAAAAATTTCTGGAGATCTTCATAGAAGATTTCTCCATCTTCGGCGATTCCTTCAACGAGTGTTTGCTGCATCTTGACGCTGTCCTTACCCGATGTAAGGACAAGAACCTCACTTTGAATTGGGAGAAGTGCCACTTCATGGTGCGCGAAGGTATTGTCTTAGGACATATCATCTCGCAAAATGGCATAGAGGTTGACAAAGCGAAGATTGAGGTCATTTCCAATCTCCCTCCTCCCAGATGCGTCAGAGACATCCGAGCCTTCCTTGGCCATGCCGGTTTCTATAGACGGTTCATCAAGGACTTTAGCAAGATTGCTAGGCCCTTGACTCTTCTACTGGCCAAGGACACGCCATTCGACTTCAACTCGAGCTTTGTGACTGCGTTCGAGTCATTGAAAAGCTCACTCACTTCTGCTCCCGTTCTTTCTTCACCTGACTGGACGCACCCATTTGAGATTATGTGCGATGCATCCGACTTTGCCATTGGTGCTGTCCTTGGACAACACATCAACAAGATGCCGCACGTAATCTATTATGCTAGCCGAACCCTGAACGACGCCCAACTTAATTATACAACAACCGAGAAGGAATTCTTAGCTGTTGTATTTGCTTTAGAAAAGTTCAGGCCCTACCACATCGGCTCTCCAGTCATTGTCTACACTGACCATTCTGCTCTGCGCCATCTTTTTGCGAAGAAAGATGCAAAATATCGGCTTATACGTTGGATCCTCTTGCTTCAAGAGTTTGACCTTGTCATTAAGGAAAAACGAGGATGTGAAAACGTAGTTGCCGACCATCTCTCACGACTTCCTTCTTCGCCGTCACTTCAAATTCTGATCAACGATGTTTTCCCGGATGAACAACTCTTGACTGTATCTTGCGAACCCTGGTTCGCAGATATTGTGAACTATTTGGCTGCAGGGTTATTACCGACTGAATGGTCAAGTCAGGACAGACTTCGATTCTTATCCCAAGTAAAACACTTTTACTGGGATGAACCATATCTGTTCAAGTACTGTCCCGACCAGATTATTCGTCGGTGTGTCCCTGACGAGGAATTCAAGAGTGTGCTGTCATTTTGCCACGATCAAGCATGTGGCGGGCATTTTGGCCCCAGAAAGACAGCTGAGAAGATCTTGCAATGTGGTTTCTACTGGCCACAACTCTTCAAAGACGCTCATGACTATTGCAAGACTTGCTCCCGGTGCCAACACTTGGGCCGGATATCCTGGAGGAACGAGATGCCGCTCCAACCGATCTTGGTTGTGGAGATTTTCGACGTTTGGGGGATAGATTTCATGGGGCCGTTTCCTAGCTCTTTTGGGAACTTGTACATCCTTCTCGCTGTTGATTACGTCTCTAAGTGGGTCGAGGCTGTGCCCAGCCGAACTAACGACAACAAGGTTGTCGTTAGGTTCCTTAAAGAAAACATTTTCTCCCGGTTTGGGCACCCTCGAGCGATCATTAGCGACAATGGAACTCATTTCTGCAATAAGACTTTCGAGGCCTTGATGCGGAAATATTCCATTAATCATAAGCTATCTACGCCCTACCACCCCCAAACCTGTGGGCAGGCCGAGGTTTCAAATCGGCAAATCAAGCAGATATTGGAGAAGACGGTTTCCAAGAACCGAAAAGATTGGTCGCTGAAACTCACTGATACCCTTTGGGCATTTTGAACCGCTTATAAGACCGATCTTGGCATGTCTTCCTATCGGCTTGTGTACGGAAAGGCTTGCCACCTCCTTGTCGAAATAAAGCATCACGCATTTTGGGTGATAAAAGAACTAAATCTGTCTCTCGAAGATGCGGGCAGCCATCGGAAGCTGCAGTTGAACGAATTGAGCGAGCTTAGGGATGAGGCTTACGATAACGCGGTTGTCGTTAAGAACCGAACGAAGGTGTTTCACGATAAACACCTTTTGCGCAAAACTTTCATACCTGGTCAACAGGTACTACTTTACGACACCCGGCTACACTTCCATCCAGGAAAGCTCAGATCTCGCTGGAAAGGGCCGTATTTTGTGCGGAATGTGTATCCGCATAGCGCTGTGGATTTGGAGAATCCAAAGGACGGTTAATTTTTCAAAGTGAACGGACACCGACTAAAACCGTACCTTAGCGCCGAACCAACAGAGGAGCTCCTGATCTTACAGGAGCCGGTTTACCCTGCATAATCTTCCTCTGCCTGCCACCAAACTTCGGTAATCCAGCCAAAAACAGTGGACACTGTTCCAAATAAGTTTGGGGGTATGTATATACCATTTTGTATATATTTGTGGATATTCTATTCCATTTTTTGCTCTTTTTCTTTTCTTTAAAAATAAAAACAAAACAAAAAAATAAATAAATAAATTGTGTATATCTAACCGACAATTTTGACCCTTCAAATGGTCTCTTCATGCGATGACAGTGAGGACACTGTCCAGTTTAAGTTTGGGGGTACGCTCGGTACGCATTTTTAACCTTCGCATTCATATGTATATTTTGCATCTGCATATTAAAATCCATAAAATCCATAAAAATCAGAAAATTTTCTAAAAACATAAAAACTTTTTGTCAAGTTAGCTAGTGGGAGGACTCTGATTCAACATTTCGACGGTTTTATTTGAGAAAATAAGAATAACTAAATCTTATTTTTAGATTTTGAAAACCTGAAAAATAACTCTCCTTTGAAAGTTAACTATAGATGATATACGTCTTTACATCACACTACATGTGTCGTAAGTTTTTGGAAATTAGATGACAAGTCTTTTATGTCTAAAAAACTTTTAAATGGATAAATGATTTTCTTAGGATCAAATAGGTTTGTTCTGAAATAAGTAATATCAAGATTAGTTGATGAAGTGAAGTGAATATGAAGGAATGTTATTGATGCCTTAATTGGAACTAAGTCTGAAAAATAACCCATCTGGAACTTGATTGGAATGATTACACACCGAACCCACTAAACACGTCTTTTATCCAAAAAAAAATAATTGAACTGCCGGTTATATCTCCGTTCGCATTAAATCATCATGATTTTCACGCCAAATTGTCTTTTGTTTTTGGACCTAGGTAACTTGAGTAATTAAGTCCGCTGGGGTGTTTCTACACCTAATACCCTAAAGCCAACTGGTTTGGGTGCATTGACCCAAAGCTCGCTAAGAAGCCTAGAAAGTCCAGATTAAAACAAAGTCAAGCAAGTGTTCTCTTTGAGTTCAAATTCCTAACGGTTCTCTGTGTGAGAATAATCTTGATAAAAGACAGGCTTTTATAAAAAAATTTAGCGGAGATATGAAGGTTTTATTCTATGATAAAGACTATTGCACGTCACAGAGGTGTGTATGAAATGAAAACAAGAAAAAGGTGGAGTGAAATATAAGACCTCGTTTCCTTTTAAGGAAGATAGAAATTCTGAAGTTGAAGCCCTACTGGAAAATGAAACTTGAAAAATGCTTAACTCTTTATAAAACTTATGTGATCCTTTTAAAATTTTTATCTAGGCTTATTATGTGACATAATGACTTTAATCGTTCCTTCTGGAAACTTAACGACACTATTTGCACTGCACGTAAAGACATATAAAATCTGTAGTTAAATAAGAAGCGAGGTGTGAAAAATAAGGGTTTGATAGTCTAGACTTGGGATCATAGAATTGTTATTTTCTGAAAACAAAACTTTAGGGGTTTGAATCATAGTAATTTCGCAAAACTAGCTTGACCGGATTTTGTGGGTAGTATCCGCTGAAAACCCTCAGGAGACAACACTCCTCCTACTAGGGACACCTAGAGATTTAACGGCTTGTTGCACATGCTCAGTGCAATCGCGTTCCCTGCAAAAGTGAGGTGAGGAAATTTTTTGTGAATAAATTGGCTTTGCTCGGGACGAGCAAATGATAAGTTTGGGGGTATTTGTTCATATCAGATTTTTGCATTTTAATACCGCCCAATTTTTATCATATTGCTTATCGGTAGGTACTCTTGAGCCGTGTTTGCCAGTCAATTGCAGGATACAGGTTCTCGGCTCTAAACGGTGAAATTCATGGAAAAACACGACAAAACCCGGGTTCCTGCCAACCACAGATAAAACACGGGTCTCCGCTCTCTATCCGTATGTTGCCGCACACCAGTTTAAAAGACAAAATGGCAAATCAATGTTCTTTTCATGCACAAGGCTCAATGGCAACACAAGATCTAAGAAATCTACGCGGAGCTCAAGAAAAATCCGGACAAAAGATACACATCCAATCACCTTGTGATCAACAGAAATTCTGGAAAAATCGTGAAACAAATCTGAGAAAAAACATGTACCAGAATAAAGGACACAACAGACCAGGGAAGCACCAAAAATCCCATTCCCCAATTCCACCATAGGGCCGCGGAACCACGGCCAATAGGGGGTCTAGGCCGCGGTTCCGCGGCCGTACTGGCGCCGCAGTTGGCCAAACTTCAGGGGTATATTTGTCTTTTCATGAAGGGTCAGAATTTTGCCCTAGGTTTCCATCCCCATGCCTATAAATAGTCCAGAACTTGCCAAAGCCAAGGGTGCTTAATCTTGTATTTTAGGTTTTAGAATACTTGTTGTTCTTTTTCCTCTTCTCATCTCTTCTCCATTGAAAAACTTGTAGTGAGCTTTTGTGAGTGAAGAATGATGAATAAAGAAGTTCATTTTGTTATTATACTTGTCTTGCTCTTGTTATGTTAATTGCTTGTAATCTTTAATTGATAATTTAGTTGTTGTTATTTATTGTTGTTTCTTTCTTTTCTCTTTTCCTTTATCCTTAAACAACCATGATGCTTACGCTTGATCCTTGCCAAGGTGAGGTCGCAAATAGCTAGTTGTTATCTTCTAATCTCTTTCTTTCTATCTTCCTCCTTTGTTTTATTTTTCGTTCTTCTTGTAATGGGTGAGTAATTTCCATACTTGTTAGGGTAGGATAAGGGAAGTTTGAGAGAAGGAAATATCTCTCACTCTTTCCTTGCCCAACATCTTAAATCAACTCCCGTTAATTGAACCACACTCCGCTCCTTACAGCACCCTATCCTACATGATAGTGGTGATTCCGTAGTGAGACCGATTGTGGTTGAATTAACTGGAGGTTATGGCTAAGAGCCAAGAACGGACGGACAAGCACCAAAAGGAAGAACTTAAGCGTTGGAAAGCCTAGCTTATACTCGCAAGTTCCTTCCTAGTCGTGCTAATCCCCGTTGTTGCCGATTACCGTAACACCGATATTAAGAGTGGAAACGAAAGAAGTGAGCGACTCCTAACTCAAACTAACCTAATCCTAACCCTGACAAGCTCTCTTTACAATCATTTTAACACTTAGTGAATCACAAACAAATCTGGACTTTCGGACTTAACTCGTTAAGACACATAGAAAAAGATTCCCATCTCCCCGCGGACGACCCATACTCAACCGGCTAGCTACAAGCGAAACCGTTTTGATTACGGTAATTAACTAAACTTGAACACGCAAAATCTCTAACAATCAAGTAGTATTTCAATTCCCTTGTGCATCCATGCTAGTTTCGTGTCGATATGGTGTCATTTGATGGACTTTTGAAGCTTCTAGTTAGGGTTTAGGTTAGATCTGAACCAAATGTGAAATTGAGGATTTTGATGAGCTTAGAAACCCTGGTGGGATGATACTTTGGACCAAACCGGAAGATAAAATCCAGAATACGGATTTAGCGAATCGATATCGGGGAAAACTGTAAATCTTGAGTTGTATTTGGGAATCTGCTTTCAACCGAGACTTTTAAAAATAAAACTGAGTTGACAGTGAGATGTGCAGGCACCTAGGAACCACCACCCAAGACCCCAGCCCCCCACTTCTATTTCCATGCCGCTAATTTATTCCCATTGGCCGCAATTTGCGGCCATACCTGCACCAAACTTGCTCGTTTTGGTTCTGTAGCTCCTACATGCATAGATTAGACCCCTGGTATGTAAAGATTTGTCTAGTTTGACCTAAGGTGAAATCTGGAGTCTATTTCCTTAGTTGCTGTTTTGGATTCGTGTTTCTGTATTCCGTATTTTTTTATTTCTGAATTTGTGTATTGCGTTTTACCTCGAATACTTGGCGTTTGTACGACGATATCGAGGATTGATTGATGGTTTTGAAGGCGTGCCCGTAGGTTCTAACCTATAGGCCCCTTATCGTATCGTTTTGGGTTTCGTGTGCCGTTTTAGCTTTGGTTTGGTTTTAATGCGCAATTGCGATACCTTGATGTGTAGGTACCCCATGAAGATTTCGAGACGACAAGCAAGCACGGGGCGACGTCGACAAATGAAGACGCAAGTGAGTAGATTATATCTACAGGGGAAAGTCGGGTGGATGGCGTATAGCACCCCCGCAGTCCGTAGTTGATATATATATACATTATATTTGATAGTTATAGTGTGTCGGGGATATTGTGTTAGGTGTATTATGGATTGTTTAGGGTTAGAAGCAACAAGTGTAGCTCATAGTCACGAACCCTAGAATAGATGTGCACCTACACGTACACCCTTGCATATTCATTATACTTGCACTGTGTTGATGGATAGTGGATGACTTTGGAGATGAGTCGATGATATTGGGTTTTGTGCCGCGAGATCGGTGACATGATGTGATTCGTATTTGGGATATGACATGTAATCTCTAGCGGGCCTGTGGACGTGTGCTTACACACGCAGCATATAGATGGTATCAGTTGTACTACACTTAGATCAGTATCCCAGATTATGTGATGTGATGATAATGATACCTGATATTTGATGAGAGGAATGTGATATTGACCCGTACCCAGCTATTGGGATGCCGTACGACGATTTACCGTACGAGCTATATATTGATGATTGATCCGCACTCATGACTTGAGGATGTCATATGATATACTGTATCGTGCGCGATATTACTGAGGCGGGATCACCGACTACTATACGTACATATGACTCGAGTCTAGTCTAACATCTACTATGCAAACTACAGATCTAAGTATCAAGTCAATCGGGAAGGGTATGGAAACCACCTAAATCTACTATGCAAACTACAGATCTAAGTATCAAGTCAATCGGGAAGGGTATGGAAACCACCTAAATCTGAGTCGATATGTACGTATAGTAGTCGGTGATCCCGCCTCAGTAGTATCGCGCACGAAACAGTATATGTTAGACTAGACTCGAGTCATACTTATTTCAAAACTACGAATCAGGAATATCTTAAGACAAGTAAAGGGATTCTACGGGTATTTTCAAAGACGTATCTTTCTTAAAAACACCGTAGCCCTTATTTTACTAAAAATCCTGATTCGTCTTATTTCAAATGGCATAACTGCATGACATCTACATATGGATGTAGATTCCTTATTATTGAGTTGATTTATTCGATTCCGCATTTTCAGTACTATTCGCATTGCATTTCATGGGTTATTGCTATATTACCATCATGCTGTTAGGACACCAGCACCATTATCGATGATGCGTATGTTCCACGTACACTTGCTTGCCGGCTCACACACTTCATCATCGATAATTGCCATGTCACTACACTATAGTATTGTTGCATTCAGGATACGATCCTTGCATGGCATACCTGTACACATACTCATTGTACACTTATATTTGTGCACATACTTACTGTATACTCATACTTGTACACATACATGTTTCCACATACATAGATGATATTTCTAGATTTGGGAACCGCAAGATACTCTTTAAAACTGATTCATTTTAAAAGAGCGGCTTTCCCCAATATGTGCATATCACTATTCCTTGTTGCATGATATATTGATATGGTTACATTCTTTTATATGTCGCATACATCATGCTTTCTGATTGTACGCATTGAGATATGTTGTTTCCATGATATTTCTGGATTTGGGAACCGTGGCTATTTCAATATGTATTGTCTTTAAAACCCGGTTTCCCTTGATTTGATATTTCAGTGTGTCTACCATATGTTTTCTCGGTTCTGAGAGTGGCATATGAAACCCGATTCGAGGAGCGGTAGACACCGTCTGCGGGTACATGGTGGACCCGGTAAGGTACCCCGGGGCAAGAAGACTCGTGTATGTTGGACGGTGAGCCTGGCAGGGGAGCACTACCTACCGGTGATAGTATTTGGACTCGGCGGTTATCAGGGGGATACCGACCGGAGTATGTACGTATGGATACGTCGAAATTCGAGGGTCGAAGCTGGGCACTCGGGTTTTCGAGATAGCGTATGATACGTACCTATCAGGGCCAGTCTTGGTGACAGCGCCTGATAGACGAGGATTTACGTGCCGATGCTGGGCATAGGTTTCATGATGTTTTCGAGTGTCGATGCTAGGCACTCAGGTTCCATGATTTGATTACATCCTCATATTTCCATGCATATGCTTTACGATATTTACATGCATGATGCTTGTTGTCATTGGGTGACAGGTGGACGGGATTCTCATATATACAGACATTGATCACAAACCGACCTTGATTTTATTGATCATACTTCATTTGTATATATAACAAGGTATGAGGGCGCTGTTATGTATACCCTTACACCAATATTAGTGGAATGGGACGCTAATATATGTGTATTGATATCCATTTGATACCTTATCATATTTACTTCATGCAGACATACCTTATATTATGACATGTTTTTACCTGAGGCACTGGTACGAGCACTTGACACTACCTACATGTTTAGATGTTACATTGCCACCTTATCATGCTTCAGACATACTCTTGAGGTTTATATTATACTGATCGTATTGAGCTAGGATTATGTCTTGCATTCGGTTTCTGCTTGTAGATATTTTCTATTCACGAGTTGGCAACTCACCCCCGTTGTGCCACAGTTCTTGCAGGTTTTGGCGTACAGTTTCCTTAGCGGCATTTCTGGCACACTGCTTCCTTACGGGTGAAGTGCTTTTGGTAGGTGGGTTCTTTTGCATCAGAACCACCATTGTACATGTATTATTCTTTGTATCTAGAAATTCCATCAACCAAAACTTGTATATTGTTTCAGACTTAGACACTAGTGATGTATTATTTCGACCTTAGAGTCGCGCGTAGCAGTATTACGGTTTTCATGTTAATTTGAGTTTTCTTTTGAGTTTTGATCTTCGCCCTTCGGCGTTGTATATCTTATTGCTTGTGTGGTTGTGACCGTCGATTGACGAAGAGCTAGCTCCCGCTTGGGGATGCATTTTTCAATATATGTATATGCTTATTCAGGTTTTGTACCCGTTTGGGGTCTGTTTTTACAAAGGAGACTCTGCCAAATTTTTTTTTAAAAGACTTGGGATTTTAAATGCATACTTCGGCATATGTTGCAAACTACTTGATTTAAAAATGGTTTTCCTACACTCTACTACTTTCTTGGTTTGGATTTCTGGGTTTTCGGCTTACTAAGAGTGCGTACGCCTCGAGACGTTTCGTAGTCTAACTGCCGGTCATGTTCCGTACTTTCGGGTCGTGACAGTAAACCTCTGTGCAGGACTTTAAAGACTCGTCAACACGCCGGCAGTAGGTGATGATCATATCAAGCACCGACAAGCCGTCAGCGGTACTAGCTGGACGTAACGGCTACCCGGGTATTGAGCGACTAGAAGATCAACAAGCAAGCCCGCTCTAGCATCTGTAAAGTGTCACGTCCCGAAAGAGCACGTGACTGGCCCTTGAACCATATGAAGTCTATAGGACCCCATCTGATCCAAGTAAGCCAAAAGCCCAGCAATCTAAAACCATTTAAAGAGTAAATAAGGAAAAACTGTTTTTGAAAAGTAAGGAAATCATGTTTGGAAATCAAAGTTTTTAAATAACTAAGCCGAATATGCATTTTTTTAAAATGTGTAACCTTTCCTGAAAATTTCGGCAGAGTTTCCTTTGTAAAAACTGGCCCCGAACGGGGTACAACAAGAATAATATATATGAAATGATAAAAGGCATCCCCAAGCGGGAGCTAGCTCTTCGTCCATCGACGGTCACAACCACGCAAGCAATAATAATATACAACGCCAAAGGGCGAGGATCAAAACCCAAAAAAAAAGAAATTCAAAACAGCCAGAAAACCGTAATACTACTAGCGCGACTCTAAGGTCGAAATAAAACAACACTGTTTTCTAAGTCTGAAACAATATACAAGTTTTGGTTGATGGAAATTCTAGATACAATAAATGATACATGAACAATGGAGGTTCTGATACAAAAGAACCCACCTATCCAAGCAAGTCACCCATAAGGAAGCAGTGTGCCAGAAATGCCGCTATGGAATCTGTACGGCAAAAACCTGCAAGGACTGGGGCACAACAGGGGTGAGTTGCCAACTCGTGAATAGAAAATATCTACAAGCAGAGATCGAATTCATGACCCATCCTCGGTCAATACGATCAGATATAAATAAACCTCAATATGAATAAAGCTGAAGCATGCTAAACTGGCAATGTAATCTCTACATGAGTGTAATGCCAAGTGCTCGTGCTAGTGCCTCAGGTAATAGCATGTCATGAATATGAGGTATGATCAATGTAATCAAATCTGCACACACGTGGATCCCGTCCACTCGTCACCCAATGACAATAACCATCATGCAAGTAAATATCATGAAACCTGTGCATGGAAATATGAGGATATAACCCACCCGTGTCCCTCGCGACACGTCAAAATCATGGAACCGGAGTGCCCAGCATCGGCACTCGAAAACATCATGAAAACTGTGCCCAGCATCGGCACATAAATCCTCATATATCGGGCTCCGTCAGTCCGGATCGGCCCGCGGGCTCTGTCTGCGGTATCGGCCCTCGGCCCCGGCAGGACGCCCAAATCTATCCATCGACTCTGGTCAGTATCCTCCGGATAACCGCCAGGTCCAACCAATCACCGGTAGGTACTCGCCCGCCTCCAGGCTCAATCGGCAAAGCTCATCGATCATCTTGCCGAGGGGAACCATACCGGGTCCACCATGTACCCGCAATCGGCTCATCCACTCCTCGATTCGGGTTTCACATGTCGCTCTCAGCACCGAGAAAACACATGGTGGACGCACTGAAATATCATATCAAGGGTAACCGGGTTTTTAAAGCAATGACATATTCTCTTTTGAAACACTCTCGGTTCCCAAATCCAGAAATATCATAGAAACAACATATCTCAATGCGTATAATCAAAAGCATGAAGTATGCGACATTTAAAGGAAGGTATGCATATCATCATGTCATGCAAGGATCATATACTGAATGCAATAGTACTACAGTGTAGTGACATGGCAATTATCGATGATGAGTGTGTGAGCCGGCAACAAGTGTACGTGGAACATATGCATCATCGATAATGGTGCTAGTGTCCTAGCAGCATGACTGAAATATAACCACAGTACAAGCAATGCAATGCAAATAGCATGAATATGCGGAATCGAATAATCAACGCAAAAGTAAAGAATCTACACCAATCTGTACAAGTCATGCAGGGGTGCCATTTGAAATAAGACGAATCAGGGCTTTTGGAAAAAAACAAGGGCTACGGTGTTTTAAGAAAAGATACATCATTTGAAAATATCCGTATGACCCTTCTGCCTATCTTTAAAATATCCCCGATTCGTTAGTTTGAAATAGGTATGACTCGGTCCAGTCTAATGTCTACTAAGTAATCTAGACAGGAGGGGTGAGAAACCACATAATCTGAGTCAATATATATAGATATGATAGTCGGTGATCCCGCCTCAATAACATATCGTAAGATATCCTCGAGTCATGAGTGCGGATCTATCATCAATATCGGCTCGTACGGTAGATCGTCGTACGGCATCCCAATAGCTGGGTAGGGGTCAATATCACAGTACCTCATCACATATCAGGTATCACTATCATCAGATCGCATAATCTGGGGTACTACTCTAAGTCTAGTACAAATCGATACCATCTATAAAAATATGAATGCGGGTAAAGCACATGTCCAAAGGCCCGCTAAAACTATCATATCGCACCTCGAAGACAAGCTATGTCACATCGCCGATCTCACGGCCTCACATCAAGTATCATCTCAAACCACGTATCATCCTCAAATCCCGTATATAAACACATAGTCCCATACCCATGTGTAGATATACGCACCATCATATGCGTACAGATAATGAAAGAATGTATGCAAGTATGTGTGTATGTGTGAGTGCAACCACTACTCTAGGGTTCGCACTATACTAAACCAATATATTCTTATCATCAAAATATCATTATTACCATCAATAACCCTAAACAACACAATATAAATATTCCTGTGTATACGTATTCGTATACATCACCACGGACTGCGGGGGTGCTATACGCCATCCACCCGACTTCTCCCCGTAGATATAAATCTACTCACCTTGCTTCTCGTGTGCCAAAGCCGATGTCGCTATCTTCACCTCCTTTGCCTCAACATCACGCGGGGTACCTACAAGTATATCACAATGCTAAAGCACATGAAAATCACATCGGAAACCAAAATAGCACACGCTACCCGCATAGGTAAAAACCTATCGACTCGCATGTAAACACAATCAAAATCCACTTGTCGTTGACGTCCAAACGCCACCCGACAGGAATGAATCACCAAATACCAAAATCCATGCTAAAACAAGTCCCAAATTATACACCAACATAGGAAAATCAACCCAGATTTCACCCTAGATGGAATCAGTCAAAACTAGACATACTCAGGGTCAAAACTAGAGGAAATGGGGGCATGCACAGAAAACGAGGCAATTCCTTAAAATACCTTATTTTAGAATTTTCCATAATTTTTCCCCATTTATCTGTATTTAATTATACCAGAATATTAAAATATTCATTAAAATAATATTAAATTATAAAATTTCCCAAAAATCATATTTTATTATTTTGAAGACGTTACAATCTACCCACCTTAAAGAAATTCGGTCCCCGAATTTAAATTTAAACCCCCAAAAACTAAAATATTTCAATACAAATTCCAAGTCATCGGGGCTCCGAAATCATCTATACATAAAACATCATAGCGCAATGCATGCGCATGAGTACTGAGCAGATAACTCAAAAGCAACACTCCATCAAGCATCCGCAATCATCGGAGTCATGGTAACGACACAATGTCAAATCCAATACAAAATCAATATGATATGGACCAAGACTATACATGTAGACACCCAATCTATACATGTAAATAGCTGATGCAACTGTATGCCAAATCTTTTTAAGTCGCTGTGCGATGCGCGTAACACTGCACAGTGGCGGACGTTTCTCATAAGAAAATAACTATATATGTGTATATATATATCCTTTGTTTAATAGGTACGTTCCGCCGTTTTGAAAACAATTTTGAAGGGTTTCCTTGTTTTTAAAACGTTTTGTGTCATATCGGACACGTAGGTATATACTGAGACTATAGCTCGCTTTTCGGAAATCCCTTCGATAACTATCGATGCATGCAAAATATATCCAGGCACTGTCCACTGACTAGTCCTGCTCAGTATGAAAGAAAATATCCCACATCATAAAAATGTACTGCTCCAAAAGGAATAAATTCCAAAAATGCACATAACACCACCCTGTGCGTCTGACGCGCACGGAAATCAAAATCCATATATGCGCTAAACATGTGCACAAAACAACATCTAGGTGCAACGGGTGTGCACGAAGCATCTGTCATAGGCAACATGTGTGCCTGACAGCCAAAACAGGTGCATCTGACATGCACGAAGAATCTCGATTTAGTGCATCTGGTGTGCCCCAAAATCGTATCTCAAAACATGCGCCCAACATGCGCAAAAATCCAAATCGGTGCATCCATTATGCACGAATGAAAATCTAGACCCTGCGCACTCAATATGCACGGAATCACAAAATCCAATAGCAACGTCGAATATGCGTAAGTCCAGTCAAAAGCACGGAGTGCAAGAATCCACATCAATATCACAATCAAAATCGACATACCGAAAGACATCAAATCGAAGTCAGGTGCAACCGTAAATGCAAAAATGTAAATCCGGTGCAACAAAGGCATGATATATAAATCTGATGCGATAACGCAAGAAACATAAAACTGGTGCGACAAATGCACGAAGTATAGAACTGGTGTATCCCATGCACAAATACCAAGCAATAACTCAAATACGTAAGCAGCAACACCAAGTGTATCCAGATATGAAGAAAATCATAAACGTGTGCAGCTGCGGGCACAAAACACATATCGATGCACTACAAGCACATATAAGCTATACCGAGTGCAAAATCAAAACACTAAAATTACATGAAACTCTGCTGGAAGCGTAAATCAAATCACCAGCATAAAATAGGCATGAAATCGCAATCAACAGCTCAAGAGTAATAACTATGTACAAGGTATAAATACCCAGTAGGTGCAACCATGGTGCACAAAATCAAATATCATGAAACTCAGTCATCAAGACTAAACCATGCGAATAGATCGCCCAAAATACCGAAATCCAAAGCAACGGATACGTGATAATCAAATCACAAAATCACAAATCATAATTACCGTCGTCGGTATACCCTCCTTCAGGGTCGAGAAGGTACCGGTACATCCGATGATAGCGGCGCAAGATATCTACTTGCCTCTTGCTCGCGGCTGGCGTCCTCTGCCTCTGGTTCATGATCTTTCCTGTAGATTACCAACTCGCAATCCATCGGCTCATCGGCCCGGTCAGGTGTGCTGACAGGAACGATTCCGTTCTTGCACTTCCCTGGTCATCTCTCGGTCAATCCTCACGACCGCTCGTAAAGCAGCACATCTCTGGCGCCGACCTCGGGTCCTCTGAATGCATATCACACATCCGATCCTGGGTGCAACTCTTATTGCAGCAGTGTACTGGAAGGAATCCTACTCAAGGTCTCTTCTGATCTTGCCTAAGCCAAACTGTAAGGAGGCTGGTACTCTGGCGTAATCTTTTCTCACTCTCTGGACCTATGCGTCCTTAGTACAACATCTCCTCGGAAGCTGGTCGCATCTCTGCGCCTCTGTATGCATGTCCGGCCTTTAATCTTAATGGGGTGTAGTAACAGCTCGTCTGCCTCTCGCACGAACTTCTTGTCCCGCTTGTCTGTATCATCGACCATTCGACGTCGCGTCTTTATCTGCACACTGCAATTTCCTCGGCTACGGTCCACCCGAAGTCTCTAACACGGACTCGAAATCACGAACTCAGTATCTTCATCACTCAGTAGAAGATATCTAGCCGAACACATCCTCAGCGTGCATATCGCATCTCTGATGTCAGCGGAGTGGAATGTCATCTCGTCGAAATCTCGTGCAAACTCTTTACTCCACCTTGCTCCACTATCGACTGATTCGGACTCATCTCATCATGGCTACACAGACTGCGCTCCGACGGCTATGCTCGTATCTGGAGTCTCCCAAGCAGTGTCCCATCACATGATATCCGAATGATGTCGAATCATCCGATCGACTCGTCAGAACCTCACAATCCCCCAAGAGCTCAACATCTCGGGTACAGTTTAATAGTATCGAGTACATGCCACAGCGTCGGTGGTCCAGCCGTAGAAGGGCAAACCCAAGCCTCACTAATGGCGCCGAGGAACTGCCGCAAACCCTAAGGTTCAAAGGCTTTCACACGGTCATTAAGTCGAGTTAGGGTTTCATTCTTCTAGAGGGTCCATAGAATCACCTGCATGTCTTTCCGTATACTTTAAACTTGGAAAATGGGTTCCTGACCTTCGATCGTCTCAATCGACTCTCAACGAATCTGCGTGAAGTCGCCTCTAGCTGGAATCAATCTATCTGATGACCTCGCATCGGGGTAAGCGAACGAACCACATGTCCTAGTCATTAATCCTCGGTGACTAGCGACCCACTATCACATCTCTAAGAATATGCTCATGCTGCAGTAGCTCCAATCATCTGGGCGATATCTCATCACTCGCAGCAACAACTGGCTCATTCGTCGGTACGCTAAGCAGCGCCTCAACCATCATGAATAAGCGATACATCAACGGTCATCACATCCTGGCTGGCCTCTATCAGTGGCTCAATCCTCTGGTACCGTCCGGTACATCCTAGAAATCTCACAGCAGCGATCTGTCAAACGCCCATAGTGCGGAAACACAAAATACGAAGCTTCAATGCAACCGTATGTCTCTGGAATCACGCCCCGGTCAGTCCTCGTCCACGACGAGCTCATGCTGACAACTCGAGCCGTAGCTCACTCTGCCCGTGCAATCGCGGCAGCAAAACCATAACCAGTATCGATGAAGATAGATCATAGGAAGGAATATGACACAATGCAAAGAAATGTACAGCCTAAGGTTTCTTAAGCGGAGTGGCGTGTCGTAAGTATGCCGCGGAACATACCCACGGTACGTCACTCTACTTTAGTCACATATTCCATCAACCAAGGGTCATCCTACACGACGAAAGTTCGGGTCTAATACCCCCTCGACCAAGTCTAAGTTCCGTAAGGTCAAGCCTAAGTTCCTTATATAGATAACGCCCTAGGCTCCACATAGTCAAACTTAGACTCGAACCAAGGTCAACCTAGCGCTCTGATACCAACTTTGTCACGACCCGAAAGAGCACGTGACTGGCCCTTGAACCATATGAAGTCTATAGGACCCCATCTGATCCAAGTAAGCCAAAAGCCCAGCAATCTAAAACCATTTAAAGAGTAAATAAGGAAAAATTGTTTTTGAAAAGTAAGGAAATCATGTTTGGAAATCAAAGTTTTTAAATAACTAAGCCGAATATGCATTTTTTTAAAATGTGTAACCTTTCCTGAAAATTTCGGCAGAGTTTCCTTTGTAAAAACTGGCCCCGAACGGGGTACAACAAGAATAATATATATGAAATGATAAAAGGCATCCCCAAGCGGGAGCTAGCTCTTCGTCCATCGACGGTCACAACCACGCAAGCAATAATAATATACAACGCCAAAGGGCGAGGATCAAAACCCAAAAAAATAGAAACTCAAAACAGCCAGAAAACCGTAATACTACTAGCGCGACTCTAAGGTCGAAATAAAAAAACACTGTTTTCTAAGTCTGAAACAATATACAAGTTTTGGTTGATGGAAATTCTAGATACAATAAATGATACATGAACAATGGCGGTTCTGATACAAAAGAACCCACCTATCCAAGCAAGTCACCCATAAGGAAGCAGTGTGCCAGAAATGCCGCTATGGAATCTGTACGGCAAAAACCTGCAAGGACTGGGGCACAACGGGGGTGAGTTGCCAACTCGTGAATAGAAAATATCTACAAGCAGAGATCGAATGCATGACCCATCCTAGGTCAATACGATCAGATATAAATAAACCTCAATATGAATAAAGCTGAAGCATGCTAAACTGGCAATGTAATCTCTACATGAGTGTAATGCCAAGTGCTCGTGCTAGTGCCTCAGGTAATAGCATGTCATGAATATGAGGTATGATCAATGTAATCAAATCTGCACACACATGGATCCCGTCCACTCGTCACCCAATGACAATAACCATCATGCAAGTAAATATCATGAAACCTGTGCATGGAAATATGAGGATATAACCTACCCGTGTCCCTCGCGACACGTCAAAATCATGGAACCGGAGTGCCCAGCATCGGCACTCGAAAACATCATGAAAACTGTGCCCAGCATCGGGACATAAATCCTTATATATCGGGCTCCGTCAGTCCGGATCGGCCCGCGGGCTCTGTCTGCGGTATCGGCCCTCGGCCCCGGCAGGACGCCCAAATCTATCCATCGACTCTGGTCAGTATCCTCCGGATAACCGCCAGGTCCAACCAATCACCGGTAGGTACTCGCCCGCCTCCAGGCTCAATCGGCAAAGCTCATCGATCATCTTGCCGAGGGGAACCATACCGGGTCCACCATGTACCCGCAATCGGCTCATCCACTCCTCGATTCGGGTTTCACATGTCGCTCTCAGCACCGAGAAAACACATGGTGGACGCACTGAAATATCATATCAAGGGTAACCGGGTTTTTAAAGCAATGACATATTCTCTTTTGAAACACTCTCGGTTCCCAAATCCAGAAATATCATAGGAACAACATATCTCAATGCGTATAATCAAAAGCATGAAGTATGCGACATTTAAAGGAAGGTATGCATATCATCATGTCATGCAAGGATCATATACTGAATGCAATAGTACTACAGTGTAGTGACATGGCAATTATCGATGATGAGTGTGTGAGCCGGCAACAAGTGTACGTGGAACATATGCATCATCGATAATGGTGCTGGTGTCCTAGCAGCATGACTGAAATATAACCACAGTACAAGCGATGCAATGCAAATAGCATGAATATGCGGAATCGAATAATCAACGCAAAAGTAAAGAATCTACACCAATCTGTACAAGTCATGCAGGGGTGCCATTTGAAATAAGACGAATCAGGGCTTTTGGAAAAAAACAAGGGCTACGGTGTTTTAAGAAAAGATACATCATTTGAAAATATCCGTATGACCCTTCTGCCTATCTTTAAAATATCCCCGATTCGTTAGTTTGAAATAGGTATGACTCGGTCCAGTCTAATGTCTACTAAGTAATCTAGACAGGAGGGGTGAGAAACCACATAATCTGAGTCAATATATATAGATATGATAGTCGGTGATCCCGCCTCAATAACATATCGTAAGATATCCTCGAGTCATGAGTGCGGATCTATCATCAATATCGGCTCGTACGGTAGATCGTCGTACGGCATCCCAATAGCTGGGTAGGGGTCAATATCACAGTGCCTCATCACATATCAGGTATCACTATCATCAGATCGCATAATCTGGGGTACTACTCTAAGTCTAGTACAAATCGATACCATCTATAAAAATATGAATGCGGGTAAAGCACATGTCCAAAGGCCCGCTAAAACCATCATATCGCACCTCGAAGACAAGCTATGTCACATCGCCGATCTCACGGCCTCACATCAAGTATCATCTCAAACCACGTATCATCCTCAAATCCCGTATATAAACACATAGTCCCATACCCATGTGTAGATATACGCACCATCATATGCGTACAGATAATGAAAGAATGTATGCAAGTATGTGTGTATGTGTGAGTGCAACCACTACTCTAGGGTTCGCACTATACTAAACCAATATATTCTTATCATCAAAATATCATTATTACCATCAATAACCCTAAACAACACAATATAAATATTCCTGTGTATACGTATTCGTATACATCACCACGGACTGCGGGGGTGCTATACGCCATCCACCCGACTTCTCCCCGTAGATATAAATCTACTCACCTTGCTTCTCGTGTGCCAAAGCCGATGTCGCTATCTTCACCTCCTTTGCCTCAACATCACGCGGGGTACCTACAAGTATATCACAATGCTAAAGCACATGAAAATCACATCGGAAACCAAAATAGCACACGCTACCCGCATAGGTAAAAACCTATCGACTCGCATGTAAACACAATCAAAATCCACTTGTCGTTGACGTCCAAACGCCACCCGACAGGAATGAATCACCAAATACCAAAATCCATGCTAAAACAAGTCCCAAATTATACACCAACATAGGAAAATCAACCCAGATTTCACCCTAGATGGAATCAGTCAAAACTAGACATACTCAGGGTCAAAACTAGAGGAAATGGGGGCATGCACAGAAAACGAGGCAATTCCTTAAAATACCTTATTTTAGAATTTTCCATAATTTTTCCCCATTTATCTGTATTTAATTATACCAGAATATTAAAATATTCATTAAAATAATATTAAATTATAAAATTTCCCAAAAATCATATTTTATTATTTTGAAGACGTTACATAAAGCCTGTCAGTAATACTACCGTACAGTCCGGTCTCTTCGTCTGATATGTCGCATATCTAGTCTAGGGGTGGTCAACGTCAGACCCTAGTAACTGATTAGTCGTGCCGATGTAAGGCTCATAATGGGTCGAGAAACTACTGATAACACTTATCAGTAAATCTCCGTATCAGCCCTGGCCAGAGACTTTGTAACGCTTTGAATATCGTTTAGGTAATTTTTCGATAATCGGTAAAATAAACAGTATTTTTCGTAAAATGTCAAAAAAATTATTTTTCAATATAGGTCTAATTATAAAAAAAAATTAGATAAGAAATTGCTAGGAATTGGTTAATTAATTGTCACTTAAAAAATTTCTAGTCATTTAAAAAAATTTCCTTAATTAATTATTTTTAATATTATTTTAAGCTTTTAAATATACATTAAATTAGTGATAAATACAAATTTAAATCGGTAAATTACATAATTAGGAACCATTATAAACTAAAATCTAGTAGTAACAAAATGTTAGCAAGACTTTCCAAGATTGTAGTTTCAATGGTTTAAAAATAAATCAAAATGAATTAAAAATGAAATTTTAAATAAGAAGTGGATGTGATAAGCATTAATTACACATGAGGGGTTCTTTTCTCATGGAAATTTCTACACTTTTCCATCACTCTCCCCACTCTCTCCCCTCAGGCTGAGCACAGCAGCAGGCCTCCCCATTTTTCCCCTCTCTTTTTTTTCTTCAAATTGCATCAAAATTCATTAAAAATCCATTAAAAATCCACAAAATCCTTCACTAATTCAATGCAAATCCTTATTCTACCTCTTCTCAAACCCAAATTTGTGTAAAACATGGAGAAAGGAGGTGTCTTAGAGTCTAGGGCAAGCTAGGGTTCAAAACATAAGAGGTATAATTCTAATCTAATTGTTAATTTGTAGTTTAAACATGCTAAAATAGGATTTTAAAGTGTGAAATTTGGTTATAATTTCTTGTTTAGGAAATTCTAGAAAAGGATTTGATTTAAAATTAGGGTTTGAAGCAGTGTAAATGGGTTAAATTAGTGTAGTGGCTATCTAGTAGGTTAGTTTAGATGTTTGTGCGATGTTGTGATCACTTTATCGCAAATCCGCGATATTTGCACCAAATTTTCAATGTTAATGCTTACTAGGTTTTTCATAAAATTAGGAGATGATTTAATTGCGATATCTTGACGATACTATTAGCATCTCCTACGATATTTAGGATGTGCCAATGCGGAGTTTGGTTTAATCGGGTTTTAGTTTTGACGGTTGCTCCGAAACGACGATTTTAGTTAAGGTTTTAGTGGTTTTCGTGTGTGTTCCGCGCGCTTAGTGCATGTTGTGCCTAACTTGTGGATGTTGATTCTTTTATTTTGTGACATGCGTTGTTTCTTGATGTGTAATCTTATGTTGTGTGTTATGCAATTTTAGGATCGGTTGCGGAAACATCGGACGCGGTGCGCAAAGGCAAAGCGGTGGTTGGATCAGATTAGTGAGGCATCCGGGTGAGTAGATGTATACATCTATGGGGAAATCGTCTGGATGGCGTGAGGCGCCCCATAGTTAGGATCACTTTATTACTTGCAAACTATAGGCATAGTTAGTTAGTTAACAATCTCATTCACATGCATACCCTTCTAGTTATTCGTCTGCTAGCATTGCATGGTTATCTATATACCTATGTGTGATATCACCTCTTAGGACACGTACACCATTACCATTGGCTCATGTTGCACGCGCACTATTCATGTGAACACACATGCCTTTGGTAATTGCCATGCCACGAGCACTGTAGAACCTGCTTAGTTCAGTATCAAACACTTGCATCATACATGATACATTGAATTGCATAGCATGTAATAACCTCACTTCATCATCATGCTTGTATAGATTCCTAGCCATAAATCATATTGCATACCTTTGATATCATAAGCTTTTATCATATACAACATGTTGGGTATTATGATTTTCTTGAGGATTTCAGTATTGATGAGATTTTTGGATTTTGGGGGAAAACCGCAAGAATTTAACAAAAGCTTATTATCATCGTTTTAAAATAAAGTTGCGTTTTTCTCGTGATGTATGTGTCGTCCACCATGAGTTTTCATGTTTTCTGTTAGATTTCGAGACCCGATTCAAGGAGTGGATGAACCGTCTCGGGTACATGGTGGGCCCGGTATGGTATCCCGGGGCAAGAAGATCGAGTTGTAGACGATGAGCCTGGCAGGGGAAGACTACTTACCGGTGATGTCTGGCGCGGCGGATATCCGGAGGATACCGACCGTTGTCGTGAGATTTGATGATATGGGCCGATCTAGACTGACAGAGCCTGAGATATTGAGATATTGACATAGTGAGACATAGAGACAGATATATTTCCATATTTGGTGTCGATGCTTGACACGGTTTTCAGATGATTTCATTGGTGGTACCTTAGCTATTGCACAGATATTTTTTTTCTAAGTTATGAATACAGAGATCATCGTATTTTAAACACTTAAAGATTTCATATTGCTGTTGCATACATGTGCATACATACTAGTGGCATTACATCACATCTAGACATACATGTTGTGATGCATTTGCGTGCATTCTTACGATAACCTTATTAGATGTTATTTTCTACTCACGAGCTGGCAACTCACCCCCGTTGTGCCACAGTGTCTTGAAGGTCGGACCCGTCAGCCTCGTAGCGGCGGGAGTATCTTTTCATTGGCTTCTTTGCTCAGACTTGCGACATTGCTCTTAGGTGGGTTGCGAGGAAACTTTTGTCTTTTTGTACTATCATTGTATCTATTATTCTCCATCTACCACTTCTTATATTGTATATGCGACCTAGTGATGAGACTGAGAGATTTGTGTATATGTGGTTTCTCTGGGGTCGAGCTCACTTGAGTCGACGTTGTGTTTTTCTTACTTTTTTGCATTTCTTTATGCTTATTTGCTTGATATTACATATATATTGCGTGTGGTTGTGATCCTCCTTGGGCGAAGAGCTAGCTCCCTCTTGGGGATGCCATTATTTCATTACAGGTTTATATATCTTGTTGTACCCATTTTGGGGGCTAGTATTTACAAAAGAGACTCTGCCGAAATTTTCGGAAAATTTTGATGTTTTTAAAAAGGGATTAATAGAACTTAATTGGTTTAAAATCGTTTTCATAAAAGGTTTTCCTTCACTCTTATTGTTTATGGTTTAGATTTTCTGGGCTTTAGCTGACTTAGGTTACGTTACGCCTTAGACGTCTCGTAATCTAAGTGCAAATCGCGTTCCGTACTTTCGGGTCGTGACAAAGTTGGTATCAGAGCGTAGGTTTTACCTTTCTGAGTGTAGGACGACCCTTGGTAGATGTAGTAGGTGACTTAAGCAGAGTGGCGTAGCGTGGGTATGTTCCGCGGCATACTTACGATACGGTACCCCGCCTAAGTGACCTTAGGACGTAATTGCTTGTGTTTCCTCCTTGATTCCATGCATTCCTTGATTCAATTGCAATGTTCTTATTGATCCTGTTTCTTATTCCATCTTCGATGCCGCCAAAGACTACAAGAGCTCAACAGGCTGCCGCTACGGATGAGCTTCGAGCGGGCTCGTCTGAGGCGAGGATCGAGCGGGATGATACGCCTACCCCTCAAGGTCAGATTGATCCGTCTTCTCCTGACCGTATTGCCATATTAGAGGCCGGTATGCAAGAGTTGCGACAGATGATGGGATCTTTAGTTGAGTCCTATCGGGCACAGAGATCCGAGGACATTCCTTCCACCACACAGACCACGATTGTACCTGCTGCCCAGACGGTTACTCCTGCTACTACTGCGACTATCCCCATGTCACTGCAGGAGTTTATGAGGCTGAGAGCTCCAGCTTTTACCGGTACAGATGCGTCAGAGGACCCACAGGCATTTCTTGATAGGATGGCTAGGATTTTCCGTTCATTGAGGTGTTCTGATGACAGATGGGTGGAGTTCGCGAGTTTTTGTCTGGAAGGCCTTGCCCAGACGTGGTACGATTCAGTAGAGAGAGGCCGAGCTGCAGGTCTACCTCATATGACTTGGGACGAGTTTACAGTTGCATTTCTTTCCCGTTTTCGTCCGGAGAGTGTCCGAGATGCTCGAGCCCGTAGTTTTGAGTCTTTGCGCAAGACTCCTGGGATGACAGTGTCCGAGTATGATATACAGTTTACTCAGTTGTCTCGATATGCTCCGAACCTAGTAGACACTGAAGAGAAGAGGATAAAGAGGTTTGGGAGAGGACTCGACACACGGTTATTCCTTGCCATCGGCACCCAGCACTTTGACACATACGCAGCTGCGATGGATGCATCCTTACTTTTGGAGGAGCACATTTCTGAGACTCCGGTCGTTTCTAGGCCAAAGCGGATTCATACTGATTCGCCAGCCCAGCGGCAGGTGGGTAGACACCGTGACAGATTCTTTCCGAGAGATGGTAGTGGTAGAGGATTGAGACGGGGTCTGTTATTTGGTTCATATCCGCAGACCCAGCAGTAGTCACCAAGATGTTTTCGGTGCGGGATTCAGTACCATCGTATCAGAGACTGTACCATGGGGCGCCAAGGCATGGCGACCGTGCCACATGTGACCTTACCACCTTCACCACCTCCCCAGAGAGCTCTACTTCCTACCCCTGATGATGCTCCATGCCTGACAGATGCTCCTAGAGGTCGTGGGAGTGGCGGTCCTGTTCAGAGAGGACGATGCGATAGAGGCAGAGGCAGAGGACAGCCAGCTATTAGTGGTGGACAGGCCCGAGTGTTCGCGTTGACTCCTCAGGATGCACATGCATCCAATACCGTTGTGACAGGTACTCTGCCAGTATGTTCTTTTGATGCACGGGTATTATTTGATCCAGGCTCCACACATTCTTATGTATCCACATACTTTGCACCGAGGTTGGGCCGAGAGTCTTCTTCGTTAGATCAGCCACTTGTCATTATTATTCCGGTAGGCGAGTCGTTTGTTGCCCGTTTTGTGTACCGATCGTGTCCTGTTCGTATCGGGGAGAGGGATTCTTCAGTTGATTTGATTCTCCTTGATATGCTAGACTTCGACATTCTTCTTGGTATGGACTGGCTAGCCACCTGTTATGCATCTGTGGACTGCCGTGAAAAGGCAGTCAGATTCAGTTTTCCTGGTGAGCCGGTTCTTGTTATTCAGGGAGATCGTAGCACTGCCCTTCCCAGCCTGATTTCTTCTCTTCGCGCTGGTCAGCTCTTGCGGAAAGGATGTTAGGGATTCTTAGCCTATGTTTGTGATACTAGCGCCACAGAGGTTCCGTTGGACCAGGTCCCTTTTGTGAGAGAGTTTCCTGATGTATTCCCTGACGAGCTGTCTGGTTTGCCGCCAGAGCGCGAGATTGAGTTCTGCATTGACTTGATCCCCGGCACGGGGCCTATCTCTACACCGCCTTATCGGATGGCCCCGGCGGAGCTTAGAGAGCTGAAGGATCAGTTATAAGACTTGATGGACAAAGGGCTTATCCGACCGAGTGTGTCACCTCGGGGTGCTCCCATCCTGTTTGTTAAGAAGAAGGACGGCAGTATGCGCTTATGTATTGATTATCGTCAGCTGAACCGGGTTACTGTGCGGAACAGATATCCCCTACCCCCCATTGAAGACTTATTGGATCATCTCCAGGGTGCGGGGGTATTTCTCGAAGGTTGATTTACGGTCAGATTATCACCAGTTGCGGGTTCGGAAGGAGGATATTCCGAAGACCGCTTTCCGTACACGGTATGGTGATTATGAGTTCTTGGTGATGTCGTTCGATCTCACCAATGCCCCGGCAGCATTTATGGACTTGATGAACCGTGTATTCAGGCCGTATCTTGATCAGTTCATCATTGTTTTCATTGACGACATCTTGGTTTATTCTCGGAGTCGGTAGGAGCACGAGCAGCACTTTCGTATCACATTGCAGATTTTAAGGGAGCATTAGTTGTTCGCCAAATTTTCCAAGTGCGCATTCTGGCTTGACAGTGTCGACTTCTTGGGTCATGTGGTGACAAGAGATGGTATTTGTGTGGACCCGAAGAAGATCGAGGCAGTTCAGCGTTGGCCCAGACCGGTATCAGTTACAGAGGTTCGCAGCTTTCTAGGTCTGGCCGTCTATTATCGACGTTTTGTTCAGGATTTCTCCCGTATTGCTGCACCGTTGATCGGGTTGACCCGGAAGGGGGTTCCTTTTGATTGGACCGAGGCATGTGAGGATAGCTTCCATCAGTTGAAGACTCTTCTGACTTCTGCACCAGTGTTATCATTGCCTTCATGATCAGGCGGTTTCTTGGTATATTGTGATGCTTCTCGAGTGGGGCTGGGTTGTGTGTTGATGAAGCACGACAGAGTTATCGCGTATGCTTCTCGGCAGTTGCGGAAACACGAACAGAACTACCCCACTCATTATTTAGAGATGGCTGCAATGGTGTTTGCACTCAAGATCTGGAGACATTACCTATACGGTGAGTCGTGCCAGATATTCACTGACCACAAGAGCTTGAAGTATATATTTCAGCAGCGAGATTTAAATCTGAGACAACGCCGTTGGATGGAGTTGGTGAAAGATTATGACTGCGAGATTCTATACCATCCGGGCAAGGCGAATTTGGTGGCAGATGCTTTGAGTAGGAGGCCCGGAGGTAGCTTATCTTGTTTGAGCGCAGTACAGATGCAGTCGATGGTGGATTGGCAGGTGTTATGTGACAGCAGAGCGCAGTTCGAGTTTACTACTACAGGGGGGACAGCTGGCCCATCTCAGAGCACGCCCACAGTTACTTGACCGTATTCATGAGGCACAGTCCGGTGATGCCCGTATTTTACAGATTATCGAGCAGATTCGGCAGGGCAGAGTTTCCGAGTTCGTGATTGATGATCAGGGGATACTTCGATTTGGGAATCGACTGTGCTTACTAGATTCTGAGGGACTGAGGCGTGATATTCTTGAGGAGGCATATAGATCAGTATACAGTGTTCATCCAGGTTCTACCAAGATGTACCGTAATTTGAAAGAGGTTTACTGGTGGGACGGGATGAAGAAGGATGTTACAGACTTTGTATCGAGATGCCTGACTTGTCAGCAAGTCAAGGCCGAGCACCAGAGGCCAGCGGCGAGTTACAGCCTTTGCCCATTCCTGAGTAGAAGTGGGAACAGGTCTCCATAGACTTCATTGTGGGTCTACCCAGGACCAGTCGAGGGTATGACTCTATTTGGGTGATTGTAGATCGACTGACGAAAGAGGCTCACTTTCTACCAGTGAAAACCACTTTTGGGTTTGCTCAGTATGCCCAGGTTTATATTGATGAGATCGTGCGACTGCATGGCGTCCCGATTTGCATCTTGTCCGACCGGGGCACCCAGTTTACTAGCCGATTATGGCAGAAACTTCAGGAGGCTTTGGGCACCCGATTTGGTTTTAGCACAGCTTTTCATCCGCAGACTAATGGCAAGTCAGAGTGTACAATTCACTCTTGAGGACATGCTCAGAGCTTGTGTTTTAGATTTCGGTGGTAGCTGGGATTGTCATTTGCCCTTGATCGAGTTCTCCTACAATAATAGCTTCCAGGAGACGATTCAGATGGCACCTTTCGAGACTTTATACGGGAGAGGATGTCGATCGCCTGTATGTAGACAGAGCTCAGGGAGAGCAGTATTTTTGGGCCGCATATCGTACAGGAGACGACTGAAAAGATCCAGCTAATTCGAGATAGGATGAGGGCAGCACAGAGTAGGAAGAAATCATATGCTGACAAAAGCCGTCGCCGACTCGAGTTCGCTGTTGGCGATAATGTTTTCCTGAGGGTCTCTCCGATGAAGGGCGTGATGAGATTTAGGCGGAAAGGGAAGCTTAGTCCTAGATATGTTGGTCCCTTCGAGATCCTAGAGCGTGTCGGTTTGGTGGCTTATCGGTTGGCTCTTCCGCCCAACTTCCCCGCTGTCACCCCGTGTTCCATGTTTCGATGCTCCGCAAGTACCTTCATGACCCTTCCCATGCTATTCAGCACCAGACGATCCAGCTAAAGCGCGATCTTTCATTCACCGAGCAGCTGGTGGTCATTTTGGATCGGCAGGTGAAGAAATTGTGGTCGAAGGTTATACCGTTCGTCAAGGTTCTTTGGCGTAGGCCGAACAGCGAGGATGTCACCTAGGAGACCGAGGACGAGATGAGGAAGAAATATCCCCATCTTTTTGAAGGTACGCGTAGTTAAATTTTAAATTCGGGGACCGAATTTCTTTAAAGGGGGAAGATTGTAACGCTTTGAATATCGTTTAGGTAATTTTTCGATAATCGGTAAAATAAACAGTATTTTCCGTAAAATGTCAAAACAATTATTTTTCAATATAGGCCTAATTATACAAAATTATATAATAAATTGCTAGGAATTGGTTAATTAATTGTCACTTAAAAAATTTCTAGTCATTTAAATTTTTTTCCTTAATTAATTATTTTTAATATTATTTTAAGCTTTTAAATATACATTAAATTAGTGATAAATACAAATTTAAATGGGTAAATTACATAATTAGGAACCATTATAAACTAAAATTTAGTAGTAACAAAATGTTAGCAAGACTTTCCAAGATTGTAGTTTCAATGGATTAAAAATAAATCAAAATGAATTAAAAATGAAATTTTAAATAAGAAGTGGATGTGATAAGCATTAATTACACTTGAGGGGTTCTTTTCTCATGGAAATTTCTACACTTTTCCCTTACTCTCCCCACTCTCTCCCCTCAGGCCGAGCACAGCAGCAGGCCTCCCCATTTTTCCCCTCTCTTTTTTTTCTTCAAATTCCATCAAAATTCATCAAAAATCCATTAAAAATCCACAAAATCCTTCACTAATTCAAAGCAAATCCCTATTCTACCTCTTCTCAAACCCAAAGTTGTTTAAAACATGGAGAAAGTAGGTGTCTTGGTGGCTAGTGCAAGCTAGGGTTCACAACTTGAGAGGTATAATTCTAATCTAATTGTTAATTTGTTGTTTAAACATGCTAAAATAGGATTTTAAAGTGTGAAATTTGGTTATAATTTCTTGTTTAGGAAATTCTAGAAAAGGGTTTGATTTAAAATTAGGGTTTCAAGCATTGTAAATGGTTAAATTAGTGTAGTGGCTATCTAGTAGGTTAGTTTAGATGTTTGTGCGATGTTGTGATCACTTTATCGCAAATCCGCGATGTTTGCACCAAATTTTCAATGTTAATGCTTACTAGGTTTTTCATAAAATTAGAAGGTGATTTAATTGTGATATCTTGATGAAACTATTAGCATCTCCTACGATATTTAGGGTGTGCGAATGGGGAGTTTGGTTTAATCGGGTTTTAGTTTTGACGGTTGCTCCGAAACGACGATTTTAGTTAAGGTTTTAGTGGTTTTCGTGTGTGTTCCGCGCGCTTAGTGCACGTTGTGCCTAACTTGTGGATGTTGATTCTTTTATTTTGTGACTTGCGTCATTTCTTGATGTGTAATCTTATGTTGTGTGTTATGCAATTTTAGGATCGGTTGTGAAAACATCGGACGCGATGCGCAAAGGCAAAGCGGTGATTGGATCAGATTAGCGAGACGTCCGGGTGAGTAGATGTATACATCTATGGGGAAATCGTCTGTATGGCGCGAGACGCCCCATAGTTAGGATCACTTTATTACTTGCAAACTATATGCATAGTTAGTTAGTTAACCATCTCATTCACATGCATACCCTTCTAGTTATTCGTCTGCTGGCATTGCATGGTTATCTATATACTTATGTGCAATATCATCTCTTATGATACGTACACCATTACCATTGGCTCATGTTGCACGCGCACTATTCATGTGAACATACACGCCTTTGGTAATTGCCATGCCACGAGCACTGTAGAACCTGCTTAGTTCAGTATCAAACATTTGCATCATACATGATACATTGAATTGCATATCATGTATATACCTCACTTCATCATCATGCTTGTATAGATTCCTATCCTTAAATCATATTGTATACCTTTGATATCATAAGCTTTTATCATATACAACATATTAGGTACTATGATTTTTTTGAGGATTTCAGTATTGATGAGATTTCTGGATTTTGGGGGAAAACCACAAGAATTTAACAAAAGCTTATTGTCATCATTTTTAATATAAAGTTGCAGTTTTCTCATGATGTATATGTCGTCCATCATGAGTTTCATGTTTTCTGTTGGATTTTGAGACCCCAATTCGAGGAGTGGATGAACCGTCTCGGGTACATGGTAGGCCCGGTATGGTACCTCGGGGCAAGAAGATCGAGTTGTAGACGATGAGCCTGGCAGGGGAAGTCTACCTACCGGTGATGTCTGGCGATACCGACCGTTGTCCTGAGATTTGATGATATGGGCCGATCCGGACTGACGGAGCCCGAGATATTGAGATATTGACATAGTGAGACATTGAGATAGATATATTTCCATATTTGGTGTCGACGCTTGACACGGTTTTCGGATGATTTCATTGGTGGTATCTTAGCTATTTCACAGATATTTTTTTCTAAGTTAAGAATGCAGAGATCATCGTATTTTAAACACTTAAAGATTTCGTATTGATGTTGCATACATGTGCATGCATACTAATGGCATTACATCACATCTAGACATACATGTTGTGACGCATTTGCGTGCATTCATACGATAGCCTTATTAGATGTTATTTTTTACTCACAAGCTGGCAACTCACCCCCGTTGTGCCACAGTGTCTTGCAGGTCGGAGCCGTCAGCCTCGTAGCGACAAGCATATCTTTTCATTGGCTTCTTTGCTCAGACTCGCGATATTGCTCTTAGGTGGGTTGCGAGGACACTTTTGTCTTTTTGTACTATCATTGTAACTAGTATTCTCCATCTACCACTTCTTATTTATATATGCGACCTAGTGATGAGACTGAGAGATTTATGTATATGTGGTTTATCTGGGGTCGAGCTCACTTGAGCCGACGTTGTGTTTTTCTTACTTTTTTGCATTTCTTTATACTTATTTGCTTGATATTACATATATATTGCGTGTGGTTGTGATCCGCCTTGGGCGAAGAGCTAGCTCCCGCTTGGGGATGCCATTATTTCATTACAGGTTTATATATCTTGTTATACCCATTTTGGGGGCTAGTATTTACAAAGGAGACTCTGCCGAAATTTTCGAAAAATTTTGATGTTTTTAAAAAGGGATTAATATAACTTAATTGGTTTAAAATCATTTTCATAAAAGGTTTTCTTTCACTCTTATTGTTTATGGTTTAGATTTTCTGGGCTTTGGCTGACTTAGGTTACGTTACGCATTGAGACGTCTATTCATATCAGATTTTTGCATTTTTATACCGCCCATTCTTAATCACATTATATATAAATAGGTGTTTTTGATCCATGTATGCTAAATAGTTGCAGGTTACAGGTTCTTAGATCGTTAGAGTGAAATTCATGAAAAGTCGCTACAAATGTGAGACTACGACCAACAATAGATGAATCAGTATGATGTTGCCTACCTGTTCAAGGAACAAATGGAAAATCATTAGACTATTCAATGCACAAAGCACAAGATTCAAGACATTAACGCGAAGCTCAAGGCAAAAGTCCACATCATTCTTCACTGTTGAAAATCTGGAAGGAAATAGAAGAGATTCTGAGAAACCAAGTAAAGAAAACAGAAGATAAAAGCAACATAGAGAAACCCTGAAGAGATGGGCCCAAGAACCCACCATATGGCCGCGGAACCGCGGCTAAAATGGCCTTTCTGCCGCAGTTCCACGGCCGTGCAATGCACGTGTCAGTGGGGTGTCGGTGCTTTGACTCGGTCTTTGGGGTTGTTTTGTAATTTCATGTATGGATCAGAATAAAAACCTAGGGTTTTTCCAATCTATAAATAGGAGGGCTCAAAGCCAAATAAAGGGTGCCTCTTCTAGGGTGCCTTTTTTAGGATGCCTCTCTTTGCCTTTTTTCTAGATCTAAATTCAATTGTAATGCGTTCTTGAGGTCATCAATAAAGTAAGAGTTTTTATTTTTATCTCGCATTCTTTTATTATCTGAATTTAATTTTTGCAATTTTTATCTGTTCTTTTAATATCGGCACTTTAGTTTTCTAATATAAAAATTATAAAAAAATGAATTTCATTGATCATAACTTTCCTAATGAGTGAGTAATCCCTCACTTGTTAGGGTTAGGATAGGGAAGGTTTGAGAGATGGAAATCTCTCTCACTCCTTTCTTTGCCCATATAATTTTATTAAAAGGACTCTTTTTAAATCAACCACACACCGCTCACTACGGCACCCTATCCGTCGTGATAGCGGTGATTCCCTAGTTAGACCGGGTATGATTGAATTAACTCGAGGCTAGGGCTAAGAGCCAAGAACGGACGGACAAGGACCAAAAGGAAGAAACTTAGTTTCTTCCCAGTCATGCTAATCCCCGTTGTTGCCGATTACCCTAACATCTTTATTCATAACTAAGGCATTGATAGAAGCGAGAAGATCCCTATCTCGAACTAACCTAATTCTAACCATAGCAAGCTTTTTATCAACTTTTATCTCATTCTTAGATCTTAAAACAAAACCACCAATTTTTTGGACTTAACTCGTTAAAACATAAAGAAAAGGAATCCTTCTCCCTGTGGATCGACCCGTACTCAACCGGCTAGCTACCAAGCGACACCGTCTTGATTGCGGTATATTCTTAATTTTGATTTTAAAACGCACGTACGCAAAACATAGACAACCAATCAACGTCTCGTAATCTAAGTGCCAGTCATGTTCCGTACTTTCGGGTCGTGACAGACTTATCGTTATGGCCAATCGAGCACAGCGCAACATCAACCCCCAATACCGGGAGAGACAAATCCCTTCCTATCGCTCATTGCCTCCATGTGATTCGGGATTGTACCCAAAAGCCACCATTTTGCACGTTCTCTTGAAGGTGGTAAGGTGGAAATCAAAGCACAGTGGGAATCACACAAGACTCTATGACGATCTCGGGTCTACAGACTAACCTGTACCAGTGTCACCAGAGAACTGCTATCTGACGATAGGTGTAATACCAACTAGGAGTTCTCGGCGAGTCCGTTCAGTGTACCCAGTCTCCACTGAGCACCCGTATACAATCTTTGATGTCAAACACCAATGGATGTGGGATCATCCATCGCCCATCATATGGGTCAAGATGCATATATGCTAGTCTACTCTGAAATATCGATGTCCTGTCTCGATACACCCTCGACTAGGAACAATTATAGGATGTACTTGTGGACAACCCTTCGCCCCACTAGTATGATCTCCATCATAGTCCTGGTAGTCAAGTACAAATCCTAAGGGCTTTATCAACATGTGAGAGCATGACAGTATCACAATACAAGTCAACATGTTAAGACAAAGAGCAACCAGATAGCATACTATCATGTCGAGCAAGAAAGTCCTCTCTATATATATCCAAGCATCCACTATAATATAAATCATATGTACAATAATGGCCTCTAGGGCATATACATAACTAACAGGTTGAAGCTTGTAGAAGCTTGTGGAACCATTGACCAAGTCTACTAATTTTGTTTTACTTGAAGATATTTATTAACCCAACCATTATTGTTTAGCCATAGTTTGGTCTCTACATGAGTTAGTATATGATATTAACTCACCCATGGTTGCTATTCTCACAACTTGATTCTGTTGGATATAGTGCCCTCAAAGTCAATTATTGGATCGCAAGTACGTGATTGCAATGATTGAGGGAGGACCCATACCGATATGACAGTCTTGCTCGAGATGATAGTATGCTATCTGGTTTGTCTTTATCATCATATACATGCTTTAGTTCACTATTGCATGTTGATAAAGCCCATAGGATTCTTGCTTGACTGCCAGCAGTATGATGGCGATCATATACGTGGGAGCTGGGGTCTATAAGCACATCCTTAAAGTGTCCCTAGTCGTGGGAGTTTCGAGACAGGGCATCGATACTCCAGAGTAGACTAGTGTATACATTCGAGACCCCGACGAGGGGCGGTGGCCGGTCTCACAAGCCATTGGTGTCAGTTGGTTCACCTAAGATGTATACAGGTGCTCATTGGGTTATGAGTACACCGGACAGGACTCGCCGGGAACCTGCTAGTTGGTATTATACCAAGCGTCAGATAGAAGTTCCCTGGTGACATGTGTACAGGTTAGTTCATCGACCTGAGGTCGTCATTTGTCTCGTGTGAGTTCCCACTGTGCTTTGATTTCTATCCTACCACGGCTCAAAGGAGTCGTGCAAACATGTCTTTTTTGGGTACAGTCCCGAGCCACATGGAGGCAAGTGAGCGGATCGGCAGGGGATTCGTCTCTCCCGGTATTAGGGGTGAGATCGCGCTGTGTCTAGTAGAGCCATTACGCAAAGCCCTCGGCCAAGGCAGGAGATTTACTGGTAGGTACTCCAGTAGTATCTCAGGGTGTTCTGGGCTACTCTCTGACACGACTTATACCGCTATTGGGGGTCTGACGTTACCAGCCCCCTAGGCCGATATGCGATACTCATAGACGAACGGACCAGACTGTATGTATATTGTCACTGTTAGGCTCAGTAGGTTTCTGGATGAGTTCGCTCGTCAGCTTCCCTTCCTATCAATACATAGGCAACCGTTACGTATAGCTAGTACCTCTGACGTGCTAATGGTTATACCCAGTGCCAGTGTGTTGATGAGTTATTAGAATCCCCCACAGATAGTTTCCCAAGTTCGGGCGAAACGTTGTAGAGGCCGTATGGTTTTATGTCAAGGTTCGGAAAATGCACGCGCGTTTACGCACGTGTCATATTTCGGGCAGATAATACTGGTAGGCCTTGGTTTAAGCCGGATCCGAGTATTATACTGTGTAGATATAATATCTTTGTCTCAGTTGCATTTGTATTCGGTCGTAATATAAATGCGGGTATGTTTATACTATTACGGAGTTATCCTGAAATTCGTTTCGGGATCACTTTTGGAAGTTGCCAGTTTACAATTTTTATCACCCGCTTTGACATTCGGTTAAATGCGGATTTATCTTTTCTTCACTTGGATGAGTCATGACGGTGATGAGTGTGGAAGGTTCTAGAAGATTCTAGAAGAGGTGACTAGGTTAGTGAGGTGTTCTTGTTTCATTGGTAGCATTAATTTGATGATGACTAGGTTAAGATGATTCATCATTTGCATTAAAGTTTTGCAAGGTGTTTATTATGACTCATTAGTTCATTTATTGTTATGGTGACCTCTCCCTTGCTCCTACACTTACCCCCCGCCCCTCATATAAGTGTCCGGCCCATTCTTGTGAGAAAGATGATGGTTGTTGATTTGGAAAAGATTATAGTTTTGGATTCATGGAAATTAGATAGCCTCAATTCTCATTTCACCCGATTCTAAAAGGCAACTTCATTAACCGTTCGTCCATGGTTTTGGACGAAGCGAGACAAAGTGTTTTACTCATTGTCTATATCAATCTTGGTCATCTCTTTTAGCAAACTTGATGATCGAGTTGCCTCGGTTAGAGGCAGGAGCTCGTTTAAAGATCCGTCGACGTGGTGCCACCTGGACGAGAAGACTGGAGATTCAGGAGATCGGAGCAGCCGCAACAAATCGTGGGATGATGGTTGAAGACCGAAGGACTCGGATCATTCGGTATAACATTTCTACCCACTTTGTAGTTTGTTAGTTTAGCTTTAATGGCAGATCCGAGTTATAGTATACGATAGCACCAGTCAAAAAGTTTTTGTTCCGCATTTGGCGTCTGTTAGACGGCCGGGACGCTACCGTGTACTTACAGTGGTATCAGAGCCTCACCATTAAGCTTTACTAACTTGTGCTAGCACGTTTAAAATATCGATCGAAAGGATTTTCGAAAACTACAATTTTTCTGTACAAAGTTTCTGTCGATTTTAAATCTGGTCTAAAAATTATTTTGAGTATCACAGAAAATTGTGCAGGCTTTTCTAAGCAAACTGGTGAAATTTGGTCACGTGATCCCACAGAACAGCCGCGGATCCGCGGCCCAAACCAGGGTTTGTCCACGGATCCGCCGCGCTTTTTTGGGAACAGTGAGCCAAATTTCTACAGTATGTTCTACATAGCAAATTGTGGCTTTTGGAATATTTCGTTTGGGCCCATATTTTATTACTGTACAGCAGATGTTCGTGGGGCCCACTTCGGGAAGTTTTGTCGATCGAAATTTTAAACTTGTTAGTATGCAGTACTTATATTATATCTCCGACCGGGAATGTCATTCGAGCGGTAAATTGCGTTTAATTGCTATAGTCCTTTTAGACGGATTTGCGAACGTGACATTCGCGTTGATGTTCTGTGTTGTGCTGTGATGTTGCGGATTTGTCGTGGTGGATAGTAGTGTGCAATGGTAGTGCTATTTGAATTTATTTGTACATTTGAGATTGCGGGGCGAGCGTCCAACATGTGGACTGCCGTCACTTCCTGTTTGTATAATATTCTTTTTGGGGCACGACCGGGCTGAGGTCGATGTACCCGTTGTACATATTTTTATTTCTGTACTAGGTTTACCCCGTGCATGGATAGCCGGGTTCTGGAGGGCAACGGGTCTGTATCTCATGGCTTTGAGAGGCAGAGGGCCTCACTCAAGAATTGGCAGACTATTCGCCGCACTTGTAGGGGGTACAGGTTGACCCAAGGAAGGGTGCTCAAGTTACCGGATTCCGTGAAGTGCCGGGTGGTCCATTCACTTTGCTGTAGGGGGCTGCCTCGCTTCAGGTTTTGGTGGGTAACTTGCCGCACCCGTAGGGGTCTAGGTTTCATTGCATAGGCTATCCTCATGACCAGGGGAACGTCGGGTTTCAGTAGCGACTCTGTGAAACCCAGGGATCCCAGATTATCTGTATTGTTCTGTGATGCTTATTACTTTTCTGTAATGTTGCATATTATCACGCCTGGAGCGATTATTTTATATTGGTATATATACTATTAGATGTTGTATATGTTTTACACCCGCGCTAGTCCAGTCCCCGCTCTGTCGTTAGTTAAGTAACCTAACGGGTGATGACGGGACCCAGTGGCGAATGCGGATGGCATATACGTACATTTTATTTTTCGTTCTTTTCTGGTGTGATTGATTGATGGGACTGCATTGATTCTTATCAATGCAAGGATAAAAACAAACCTATATTTGATGTTGTTGGAACAAATTTTAAAAGGTGTTATTACAAAGATGTTTCCTTTTGTTTTGCATAGCGGTATTCGGTTGGAATATCCTGCACCTCATTCGACGAGGCGAGGGCTGATATCCCTTCACCGGGAGAGACCCCTTGGGCAGAAGTTTGCGTCAGGGTAATAACTTCATTATAGTCGATTACAAGTTGCTTTGCATCGCGGTATTCATTTGGAATATCCTGCACCTCATTCCACGAGGAAAGAGCCGAAATCCCTTCACCGGGAGTGACCTCTTTAGCAAAGGTTTTCGCCACTATATCTTTATAAAAAGCTATCAGGTTTCTTCAACGAGATCAAGTTCATTACGTTAAAGGTTTTTCTCCAAAAACCAGCCGTAGCCCTCCGTCATTTCTTATGGATAGTCAGTAGTATTCAAGCTATGTTTGTTGGCCCTTAGTCAAGGCATAGTGTTTGGTAGCTGCTGGGTATTCATTTGTTGCATAGATAGATGCGTTGGTTTGGGACCGTCGTATTACTTTGATGGTCCTTAGTCAAGAGTATGTACGGATGGGTTCAAATCAACCTGGATAATGACGGAAAGAACTTGACATATGACTTATGATTTGTTGGCCCTTAGTCAAGGTCATAAGAGCATAAGGTAAAAATTACATCGGGAGTTTCAAACAAACAGCAAACTTTCCAGGCATGCGCATACCTTCTGGAGTATGATAACTTGAGTGGCTTCCATCAAGTTATCATGCGATGATAGTTGGATCCCGATTCTCACTGATGAGTTGGTTTACTCTTCGGGTGATCCCGACTAATTCTTCTTTCAGGTTTGGAGGTGAATTTGAGATCACAGTGGGAGGTTTCCTGATTAGATAAAGTGATAACCATTCTGATCTAGGTTAGAGTGCACGCAGAGTGTTTCTTTTCTCTCTCTCTCTCTAAGGCAGCGACCATTGACCGACCCTAGACTATGACTCAGTGACCAAGTTGACCGAACATTCTTAAAATACTGGCTTTTGGATTGTCTAAGTTGCATAAGTCATTGCCGCTCCTTCTTTTACCCTTTGCATTTCTCAGAAAACCCCGTATTACAACGGATATCCACTTCAATTGGATAGATCCATCGTATGGTTATATACGAACTCGAAGGGACTTCTTCGAGGATGGATCCAGGTTCAGGAGAAATAGAATTGGTTTATTCAGTTGTCTTTTATTATCACCTTCTCTTAGGTTGCGAGGGCTCCTTGGTTTAGAAGAGTACACCTATTACGCTTATTGGATAGTCTTATTCCAAACCATAGGAAAGTGCCGAAAGGTAAGGAATGAAGAAAACTAATTAGCCTAAGTAGGGTGTACAGAAGGTAATAACTAAAGACAAAATAAAGGGATTAGAAAGAGGGCAAAGTAAATTGCGACTGCTATCATTCACGACCAAACCACGTACTTCATCGCCGTTCCTATTTCACCTTTGCTTATTCCCCAGTTCAGGAGAAATAGAATAAGGTATTATTCAGTTGTCTTTTATCATCACCTTCTCTCAAGTTGCGAGTACTCCTTGGTTTAGGAGGGTACACCTATTATGCTTACTGGATAGTCTTCTTCCATACCATAGGCTGGTGTCGAACGGTAGGGAAGGAAGAAAACCATTTAGCCTAACAATGGTGTACAGAAGGTAACGACTAAAGACAAATAAAGGGATTTTGAGAGATGGCAAAGAGATATACGGTAATAGTCATGAATTGGATTATGGAAGAGGCATTACTAGGAATACCAGAATACCCCTACGAGACATTTTAATGTTTCAATTTCACTGCGCATTGTTAAAGGAAAACTGATTTCCCGATTAGATACTTACTCCAGGGTATGTATTTACCAGGTATGATTCTCAAATCTGTATGGTTTTATAGATAATGAGAGGGAGTAAGTTATTAGGAATTAGGTGATCCTCATTATATCGGAATTCGTTGTAATTGGTGATATTTGAGGAAATCGCCTGGGTACAGTTTTCAACCTACGATGCACAGGTTTTGAGTTATTCAACTCAGCGGACTTATACAGAGTATTGTATGTTGTCCAGTGTCCGTCAGGACAAAGGGGTAGGTCCTCGTACTATGTTCTGTTTACTTTTGACTTCTCTAGTTTTTAGACAAGTGTTTCGTAGAAATACAATGTCTAAGTTTTAAGAAGTTGTTGGTATAAGAATAAAGTAGAGAACCAGGTATCGCAAGTATCGTGATTCTTCAAAGAAATAGAAGATGTAGATTCTTGTGATTGGTATTCAAGTAATGGTTTTGAGAAACTTGTTTCTCTTTCAGGTTACTCATAATTGGATGTATTCCTAAGTTGAGTAATGCTGATAAGCCTTTCTCCATTAAGTTGATATGCATTGGAGACAGTTGCATGATTAGAATCTGGTTCCAATTAAATAAGTGCCTCTATTTCTATATTGTATATAGAATGGTTCATATCTTAACGATGTTAAGATACGAGGAGTTGTCCGGCTAATGCTTAAAACCAGACTCTGGATAACTCAAGGCACGTTTCTGTAATGGCAGTTTGTGGGTTGACCCGGGCTATGTCGAGGGTTGATTTTCTACCATCTGGCAGATCAATAGTGATATTGTTCTTGACTCGCAACGGTTTTAGTAAAATGGATTTTTTCAGAAAACAGTAGTGGGAGTATGGTAGAACTGGAAGTGATTCCAGAACTGCAAACGATTACGGAAAATTTAATAGGACCTATATATTCAATCAGGTTTGACATTCCAATAGCCACTCCGCAGATATGGTGGGTAACCTCAGACACCCGAGAGGTACTCCGGTAGCCTCAAGGACGGTGACAGGGAGGTTCTTGTTTACCGAGACTTGACACTACTGTTGTTCCAGGCTATGAGACCCGGCAGGAGGATAAGTATAGCGTCGTTCTAAACTAGCTTTAGAAGTGTACGTATATATTATTCTGCAAGAGGGTTGTCGTAGTCAGTGGGAGCAGTGGAAGCATAGTGGGCAAGAAGCTTATGTCTATTTATAGGCTTGAGCAGATATAGCGGAGATAGATCATCTATTTTTGATGTGACAGTCATGGGTTTGACTTCATCAAAATAGGGGATGGATTTGTTGCGAAGGTAGTAGGGTGCGATGTCCTGGTATTTGGATGACATACACAGAGTAAGAAGTAAAATTCCTATACTAGAACCGGTTATACTGTGGTCGTCACACAGTTGTTTCTTCACAAAGGACATGGATATAATATCTGACATTCTGGTTACTAGATCTATGGTTTTAGATCTAGATTTGGGTAGTTTCCCAATATGGGTACTTTGACAGTATTCTAATAGTATTTTGGAATAGATGACTCCTGGCGTGGTGGTGTACCTGCAGGTGATGGAGTCACCCTCTCCAAAGGTGTCTTACAGACTAAAGGGGAGAGGAATGTACATGATTGGCAGACCACTTGCTTAGGCAATTGAGTCAATTGTGAAAAGTCAAGTACCACACCAGATATTGTTTTTGCACTATATGCGATAAGTTTATATTAATCCAATCCTGGAGAAACATAAGGAAGCAGTTTTAGAACATAAGTGAATGTTCTACGGATTTGATAACGGCAGCCTCCTTCGGGAGACGGTTATCATTCCAGGCTTCAAAGGTGACATGGATGACAGAGTGATTGTCAAAGTTATAGTTTTTCCTCTGACGAGGGACAGTATTATGGACAGTTGGTCCAAGTGGATACTGTGGGAGGCATGATGCTGGATACTGATTAGGTTCAGTTATCGATACAGTCTAAGAAGTTTGGATTTGGAGTTCATTTATGAACTAGGTCCCATCAGATATCCAGACATATTCTAAGACAGGTATTACTCAATTCGGGAGATGGCTTTCTCCACGAACTTGAGATTAAGAGAGGCATAGAAAGAAACATCAGGGCGGATCCACTCGCTGAGGCTATTTCTCGAACACAATAGTTTTACAAACGAGCTTTGTGAAACTGATTAGTAGAAGAGTTGGATGTTCGGTGTCACACAGGCTATGAGTATGCGACATCGCAATAATTAGCCTTAAGTGCAAGTGGGAGATTATTGGATATAGTGCCCTCAAAGTCAATTATTGGATCGCAGGTACGTGATTGCAATGATTGAGGGAGGACCCATACCGATATGACAGTCTTGCTCGAGATGATAGTATGCTATCTGGTTTGTCTTTATCATCATATACATGCTTTAGTTCACTATTGCATGTTGATAAAGCCCATAGGATTCTTGCTTGACTACCAGCAGTATGATGGCGATCATATACGTGGGAGCTGGGGTCTATAAGCACATCCTTAAAGTGTCCCTAGTCGTGGGAGTTTCGAGACAGGGCATCGATACTCCAGAGTAGACTAGTGTATACATTCGAGACCTCGACGAGGGGCGGTAGCCGGTCTCACAAGCCATTGGTGTCAGTTGGTTCACCTAAGATGTATACAGGTGCTCATTGGGTTATGAGTACACCGGATAGGACTCGCCGGGAACCTGCTAGTTGGTATTATACCTAGCGTCAAATAGCAGTACCCTGGTGACATGTGTACATGTTAGTTTATCGACCTGAGTTCGTCATTTTTCTCGTGTGAGTTCCCATTGTGCTTTGATTTCTACCCTACCACGGCTCAAAGGAGTCGTGCAAACAGGTTTTTTTTGGGTACAGTCCCGAGCCACATGGAGGCAAGTGAGCGGATCGGCAGGGGATTCGTCTTTCCCGGTATTGGGGGTGAGATCGCGCTGTGTCTAGGAGAGCCATTACACAAAGCCCTCGGCCGAGGCAGGAGATTTACTGGTAGGTACTCCAGTAGTATCTCAGGGTGTTCTGGGCTACTCTCTGACACGACTTATACCGCTATTGGGGGTCTGACGTTACCAGCCCCCTAGGCCGTTATCCGATACTCATAGACGAACGGACCAGACTGTATGTATATTGTCACTGTTGGCTCAGTAGGTTTCTGGATGAGTTCGCTCATCAGCTTCCCTTCCTATCAATACATAGGCAACCGTTACGTATAGCTAGTACCTCTGACGTGCTAATGGTTATACCCAGTGCCAGTGTGTTGATGAGTTATTAGAATCCCCCACAGACAGTTTCCCAAGTTCGGGCGAAATGTTGTAGAGGCCGTATGGTTTTATGGCAAGGTTTGGAAAATGCACACGCGTTTACGTACGTGTCATATTTCGGGCAGATAATACTGGTAGGCCTTGGTTTAAGCCGGATCCGAGTATTATACTGTGTAGATATAATATCTTTGTCTCAGTTGCATTTGTATTCGGTCGTAATATAAATGCGGGTATGTTTATACTATTACGGAGTTATCCTGAAATTCGTTTCGGGATCACTTTTGGAAGTTGCCAGTTTCCAGTTTTTATCACCCGCTTTTACATTCGGTTAAATGCGGATTTATCTTTTCTTCACTTGGATGAGTCATGACGGTGATGAGTGTGGAAGGTTCTAGAAGATTCTAGAAGAGGTGACTAGGTTAGTGAGGTGTTCTTGTTTCATTGGTAGCATTAATTTGATGATGACTAGGTTAAGATGATTCATCATTTGCATTAAAGTTTTGCAAGGTGTTTATTATGACTCATTAGTTCATTTATTGTTATGGTGACCTCTCCCTTGCTCCTACACTCACCCCCCGCCCCTCATATAAGTGGCCGGCCCATTCTTGTGAGAAAGATGATGGTTGTTGATTTGGAAAAGATTATAGTTTTGGATTCATGGAAATTAGATAGCCTCAATTCTCATTTCACCCGATTCCAAAAGGCAACTTCATTAACCGTTCGTCCATGGTTTTGGATGAAGCAAGATAAAGTGTTCTACTCATTCTCTATATCAATCTTGGTCATATCTTTTAGCAAACTTGATGATCGAGTTGCCTCGGTTCAGAGACAGGAGCCCGTTTAAAGATCCGTCGACGTAGTGCCACCTAGACGAGAAGACTGGAGATTCAGGAGATCGGAGCAGCCGCAACAAAGAGTGGGATGATGGTTGAACACCGAAGGACTCGGATCGTTCGGTATAACATTTCTACCCACTTTGTAGTTTGTTAGTTTAGCTTTAATGGCAGATCCGGGTTATAGTATACGATAGCGCCAGTCAAAAAGTTTTTGTTCCGCATTTGGCGTCTGTTAGAAGGCCAGGACGCTACCGTGTACTTATAGATTCTTCACTTGCTTGATTCCATGGTTGCTTTCTTCATCTCCTTCCTCAAGCTTTCTAGCTTCATGAGAGGTGAAGAAAATTAATGAGAAAATTATTTCTAAAGTGAGCAAAATTCCTACTTCATCAACCTCTTCTCTACCAGCCATTTATATTGGGTTTTTTCTTCACTAGTTCATCACTTAGTGAAGAGGTAGCTTGAGTTAGTGTCTCCTCGACGTAGATCATCTTCGGCTTCGAAGACTTCAAGCAAGCTTGTTTATTTCACTTTATGGAGCCTCACTAGAGTCCGGGAGATCATTACTTGGAGCGAAAGGACTACTATACGGAGCTATTGAAGTGAAGGACCGGTCTACAAAGATTGTATTTCTTATTCACTTAGATGTAAAGATGTTTACATGCTTGTTCGTCTAATTCTCTAGTTTAGATTCTAGTGTTAGGGTTCTTTAGTGCGCCATTTTTTTTTTAAAACGGCATAGACGATGCCTCCCGAAACCCAGCGGCTGCCCTAGGGAACCTTGCAGCTGCAGTAAACATATATTAATCCAATCCTGGAGAAACATTGGGAAGCAGTTATGAACATAAGTTGATGTTCTTGGTATATGGTAACGGCAGCCTCTTTCAGGAGGTGGTTATCATTTCAGGCTTCCAAGATGATAGTGTGACTGTTAGAGTTATAGTTTTCCCTCTTTTAAGGGGCAGTATGTTGAACAGGTGGTCCAAGCGGATACCGTGGAAGGCATGGAGCAGGATACTGATTAAATTCAGTAGATGATACAGTCTAAGAAGTTTGTTGGATTTGGAGTTCATTTTTGAACTGGGTCCCATCAGATATCCAGACAAATTCTAAGACAGGTATTGCTCATTTCGGGAGATAGTCTTTCTCCGTGAAATTGAGATATAGAGAGATAAAGATAGAAACATCAGAGCGGATCCACTTACTGAGGCTATTTCTCGAACGCAATAGTTTCAAAAACGGGCTTTGCGAGACTGATTAGTAGAGAAGTTGGGTGTTCGGTATCACACGGGCTGTGAGTATGCGACACCTCAATAATTAGCCTTAAGTGCAAGTGGGAGATTGTTGGCTATAGTACCCTTAAATCAATTACTGGGATCGCAGGCGTGCGATTGTGATGATTAACGGAGGACCTATACGGGTAGAACAGTCTTACTCGAGATGATAGTATGCTATATAGTTTGTCTCTATCATCATGTACATGCTTTATGTAGTGTTACAGATCACTATTACATTTTGATATAGTCTATTGGATTCTTGCTTTACTACCAGCATTATGATGGAGATGATATACGTAGGAGATGGGTGGTCTATAAGAACATCCTTAAATGTCCCTAGTCGAGGGAGTATCGAGACTGGGCATCGATACTCCGGAGTAGACTAGTGTATACTTATCGAGACTGTTAGGTCCACGTTACCCACCCCGGTTCTTTCGGGGAGGCGGAATAGGCAAAATGAAAATTTTTCCCTAGTTAGGTAACATGGACCGTTTCATGAAGGATCGTTGCTAAACAAAACTAACATAAAATCTACAAGTTTTAACTACTATGTAGAATGGTTATACCTAGCCTTGAACTCCTTCTCTTCTTGTTGTTCTCTTGAACTCCTTCTCTTCTTTTTGTTCTCCTCCTTACTTGCTCCTTGTAGTAGTTTGTACGGCTCCTCTTCGTCGTCTCCTCTTTGTCGAAGATAGATCCACCCGAGGGTTCGAACTTGAGCTCCTACCTCAACCTAGAGGTTACTAAGGTTCTTGGTTTGCTAAAGCTAGAACCCTAGAAAGAGTAGAGAGTAGTCTTGGTGTTTTATCTCAAAGGAAAATGGTTCTCAACTCATGAGAAGGAATTTCCTTGAGCTAGAGGATGAAGGAGAGCAATGGATGGGAGAGAAGATGCAAGTGAGAATGATACAATTTACAACCATGCTCTCATAATTTAGAAAAATGATAATAATAATGATAATTAACAATTTTGTGATGGTGAGTTGATGAATGACCATTATCATTTCATTCATTAAATGCTTTTGCAAAGAATAAGAAGCATCTTTGAAAACAAATGATGATGGTCAACAAGTCTACTTTGGTCAACCGGTCAACGAAGTCAACAAGTCAAGAATTCAACTCAACCATGGCACAAAAAATGTTAACTAATATTATTAATCATATTTCCTATTCTCATTAGGGTTTGGAAAAAGACAACAGTCAACTGTGCATACACACCCGTACCATAACCCTAATGAGAATCCTCTGCCTCTGCCCCAGTCAACTGTGCATACACACCCGCATCCGTGATCCGAGGAACACGAATACAATGAGATAAAACCTATCCCAAAACATATACTAGGATCTGGCTTAAACCAAAGCCCACTAGTAATAACTTTCCGGTCACCAAACGTGCACAAGTGCGCGGATGTGAACGAACCCCGTCTCAAAACCATGCGACCTCTACTCTGTTTTGCACAAAGGCGAATAACCTTCTGTGTGGGACTCTAAAGACTCGACACTACGCTAGCAGTGGGTTTAACCACAGACCGCAAGAAGCACTAGCTGTACGTAACGGTCCCCAGGTAGATGCCTATAAGAAGACTGATGAGGTGAACCCATCCGAACTCCTACTGAGCCTGTATGTGACAATCTCCGTACAGTCCGGTCTGTTCGTCTAAGAACATCGCATGGCGGGCCTAGGGGGCGGTAAACGTCAGTCCCCTACTAGCGGTACAAGTCGTGCCGGAGTGTAGCCCAGAACACCTGAGATAGCACTGGAAACCTACCAGTCTATCTCGCTTGCCCTAGCCAGGGACTTTGTGTAATGGCCCTCCTAGACACAGCGCGATATCAACCCCCAATACCGGGAGAGACGAATCCTGTCTAACCATCACTGACTCCAAGTGCTTCGGGACTGCACCCAACTACTACCTGTTTGCACGACTCAGTAGAGCCATGGTAGGGTAGTAATCTAATAACAGTGGGAACACACTCGAGGCGGAGTGATAGTGTCAAGTCAACCGACTAAGTTGTACTCATGTAACCTGGGAACTGTTAACTGATGATAGGTATAATACCAACCAACAGTTCCCGACGAGTCCTGCCCAGTGTACTCGTAACCTAACGAGCACCTGCATACTATCTCCATTACGACGTACTGATGGCTGTGGGACATACCATCTCCCCTGCTGGGAAGAGAAACGTATGTACTAGTCTACTCTGGAGTATCGATGCCCAGTCTCGATAATCCTACGACTAGGGACCAAAATAAGGATGTGCTTATAAACTACCCAGCCCCCACTAGTGTGATCGCCATCACAACGCCGGTAGTCAAGCAAGGATCCTAAAGGCTCTACCAATATGTTTTTTAGCGATATGTTAAAAGAAACATATACACATATTAAGATAGAAACAAATCAAGTAGCATACTACTATATTGAGCAAGACTGTCGTAAAACCATATATATATCCCAAGCCTCCAAAATGTATTATACAAACCAGTATTATACAATAATGGCCTCTAGGGCATACATATCTAACAATCGAGACCCCGACGAGGGGCGGTGGCCGATCTCACAATCCATTGGTGTCAGTTAGTCATCTAAGATAGTATACAGGTGCTCATTGGGTTATGAGTACACTGGATGGACTTGTCGAGAACATGCTATATGGTATTATACCTATTGTCAGATAGCAGTTCTCAGGAGACATGAGTACAGGTTAGTTGTCGACCTGAGATCATCATTTGTTTGATGTGAGTTCCCACTGTGCTTTGGTTACTACTCTACCACGGCTCAAAGGAGTCATGCAAATAGGTTTTAGTTGGGTATAGTCCCGAGCCACATGGATGCAGTGAGCGGATCGTCGGGGATTCCTCTCTCCCGGTATTGGGGGTTGATGCCGCACTGTGCACGGGTGGCCATCACCAGAAATCCTTGGCCAAGGTAGACAAGAATTACTAATTTGGATCAGTAGTTTCTCAGTTGATGATGGGCTTCATACCGACACGAAATATCGCGTTATTAGGGGTCTGACTTTTTCCACCCCCTAGACTCGATATGCGATACTCTTAGACAAACAGACCGGATTGTATGAAGATTGTCACGGACAGGCTCAATTAGGGTTCGGATGAGTTTTCTCGTCGGCCTTCCTTTCACTCAATACCTGGGTAGCTGTTACGTACAGCTAGTGCCGCTGACGTGCTTGTGGTTAAACCTATTGCCAGCGTATTGACGAATCTTTAGAGTCCCACACAGAGGGTTTCCTTAGTTCTGGCGAAATGATGTAGTAGTTGTATTGGATATATTCAGGGTTCCGGTCGATCAATTGTACTATGTATCCGGACTTTCGATCGGACAGTTAATAATACTAGCCGTCTCATGTTTGTGCCGGACTATTAAATCAGGTATTGATTTAATAATTTATGTATATGTATTTCGATATGTAAATTCTAGTATTATATTCTTTGTGTTATTCTATCTATTTGGGTATTCGTATTTCGGTACGAATACAGGTATGTATATACTGTAGAATGTAATCCGTATTTATACGGAAAACATTCTAAAAGGTGGACACCTCATTAAGATTTTGTCCATTTATTTTAATGAGAAATGATGTGGAAAAGGAGAGAGAGGAGTATGGTGAGAACCATGCTTGTATAATGTTGTACAAATGAATTGTTAATTCATTTGTGCAAACTATTCAAACATGGGTTGACTTTTAAATTGGAAAAAATGTGTTTTACAAAACATGCTTCATTTCATTTTTTCCTTACTTGATGAAAATGGTTGCATGGTTCATTTTTGAGATAGCATTCTCATTCTCACCATCATTCTTCACTCTCCTCTCTTGTTTCTTAAGTTCCTCCACCTTTATCTTCAACCTCCTCTCTACAATCTCATGTGTTGAGAATCAAGAAAGGAGGTGCGGTATATAAACACTTTGAACACTTCACTACACTCTAGGCACTCTAGGTTAGCAACATAGAGTCCCTAATTGCTTCACTTGATCTTTGATATAAAGCTAGAGCCGTGAGCTACATCCCTCGGGTGGATCATCTTCGATGGAGGAAGACCTGCGGCTAAGTTCAATCGAGGACGCCTCAAGGAGCAAAGCAAGATGGTAGACCACAGGACACGGTCCAAACCATTTCTAACCTTGTAGTTTAGCTCTTGTAGTTTGCTAGTGTCGGTTTATGGTTCGATTCTAGGACAGGTTCGTTAGCGCCAAGTTTTTAAACGTCATTTTCGTTCTGTATCATCCACGGTAGATGGCCAGGGCGCTATCAAACCCTAACAGGTAGTGCTCCTCTGCCAGGCTCAACGCCTTTCTGTACGATCTTCTTGTCCCGGGGTATCGTACCGGGTCCACCATGTACCCACAGACCGTGCCTCCTCACTCCTCGAATCGGGTATACTCATCATTCAGAACCGAGAAAACTCATGGTGGATACCGAATATCATATCAAGGGAAACCGCATTTTTAAATAATCCAAGTTTTGAAAATGTGTTTTGCGGTTTTCCAAATCTCATGAAAACCGAAATCTCACGAAACATCATGTGAGAATATGATGATAATAGCAAAGTGGATGATATGGACATGATGCATGCTAGTACAAATGAACGAAAATGTAACTACCAATAAAGATGTAGTAAAAATATAGGATATCATGGCAAATTCTATAGTGTATATGACATGTCAATTACCAATGGTGTGTGTGTACATATGAGTTAGTGCACGTGCGACATGAACTATTGGTAATGGTACAAATGTCCTAACAAGGATATGTCAATGCGTAGCAAGTAATAGGATGCACATTATGTTAGTTATATGTATACCCTAGAGGCCATTACTATACATGAGATGTATATTGTAGTGGATGCTTGGACATATATATGGAGGACTTTCTTGATCGACATGATAGTATGCTATCTGGTCACTCTTTACCTTAACATGTACACTGATTGTCTCTCTGTTACATGTTGGTAAAGCCCTTAGGATGTGTACTTGACTACCTGGACTATGATACTGATCATACCATTGGGGATATGGTAGTCCATAAGTACATCCTTCAAGGTCCCTAGTCGTGGGTGTATCGAGACGGGGCATCGATATACCAGAGTAGACTAGCGTATACCTTCTCGACTCATGTAGATGAGCGTTGGATGATCCCATATCCATTTTTGTTTGACATCAGAGATGATATACGGGTGCTCAGTGGAGATTGGGGACACTGGACGGACTCGCCGAGAACTCCCAGATGGTATTATACCTTACGTCAGATGGCAGTTCTCTGGTGACACTGGTATAGGTTAATCTGTAGACCCGAGATCGTCATAGTGTCTTGTGTGATTCCCACTTTGCTTTGATTTCCACCTTACAACGTCCAAGAGGGCATGCAAAACGGTGGTTTTTGGGTACAGTCCCGAGTCGCATGGAGGCAATGAGCGATATGAGGGGTTTCGTCTCTCCCGGTATTGGGGGTTGATGTTGCGCTATGCTCGATTGGCCATAACAGGGAAGTCCCTGGCTAGGGCTGGTTTAGAGATTTACTGGTAAGTGTTACCAGTAGTTTCTCGACCCGTTATGAGCCTCGTATCGGCATGACTTATCATTTATTGGGGTCTGACGTTTACCACCCCTAGACTTGATATGCGACATATCAGACGAGGAGACCGGACTGTACGGTAGTGTAACTGTCAGGCTTTTTGCAGGAGTTGGAGCGGGCTTGCTTGCTGATCTTCTCATCGCTCAATACCCGGGTAGCCGTTACATCCAGCTAGTACCACTGACGGCTTGTGGGTGCTTGATATGATCATCACCTACTGTCAGCGTATTGACGAGTCTTTAGAGTCCTACATAGATATTTTACTGCCTCAGGCAAAACGAAATAGGAGCGCATATGTGATATGTGCGCGACCAAGAATAATGCGTGTATGTGATACCGTATTCTATTCTCGCGACTATTGTATCGGCCGGTTATATGTGATATAGCCGGGTTATCGAATCAAGTGTTGATTCGATAAGTTGGTACATTTTGTGTTAGTCGGTTATATGCGATATAACCGGATTATTAAGTAAAGTGTTGATTTAATAATTTAGTGTATAATTGTATATGTGATATACTAATTTACATTAACTAACATTGGTTCACTTAAGCATTTGTTTTTCTCATTTGTGCACAACTTAATATATATGTGATATATATTTATTTGTGTTCATTTTGTATCATGGTTGTTGATACAACTTACATGGGTGTATGAGACATATACCATTATAATTATATTGGTGGGGTTTTAATATACAAAGTAATTACAAAATTAGTGGATAATTGTTCAAGTACAGGAAGCTTGTGAGTGCATTGACCAAAGTCCACTATTTTTGTTTTACTTAGGATTTTTATAAACCTAAACACTATAATTAGCCATGGTTATGTCTCTACATGAGTTAGTATATGATAACCACTCACCCATGGTTGGTTCTCTCTCTTGATTGGTTTTCATTCTCATTTTGAACTCATCTTCTTTTTCCTTCAAATTCTTGCTAGGGTTTGATAAAGAGAGAGAAATATTGTGGGAAAAGAAATTCTAAAGTGTACCCATTTTCTATTTCATCACCCTCTACTAGACTAGCACTTTAGTTTAAGGTGTTTGCTTCACTAATTCTCTAGTTAGTGAAGTAGAAGCTTGAGTTCGTATTCCCTCTACGTAGATCATTTTCGGCCTCGAAGACTTCAAGCAAAACCGTTGCCCTCTTCTCATGGAGCCGTCCGAGAGTCCGGGAGTTCGATGATCGCAGCGAAGGGACTACAACAAAGAGCTTTAGAAGTGAAGGACCGATCTACAAAGGTTGTATTTCGTATTCACTTAGTCGTAAATGATATTTACTTGCATGTGATACCCAAATTATCTAGCAAAGATCTTGTTTAGGGTTATTCGGCACGGCTTAAATTTTAATCGGGCATGGTTGATGCCTTGTAGAACCTTCTTAGAGTGCCTAGTAACCCTACAGAGGTATCAGAGCCTAGCTAGAGCATTAGGAGACGTGTATACGAAGTTAAAACTCCGAACGAACTCCGTATCGACGAAATATACCCTTCTCTGGACATTTTTTTAAAACTGTGTTTTTTCTGAATTAAAAATACCTAAAAAATCCAGCAGGGTTTTGTAAGCATAACTGTGGAAAAACGATAAGGTAATACGTACGGACAGCCGCGGAACCGCGGCCATACCCTGCTTGGGCCGCGGATCCGCGGCCGTACAGTGGAATTTTATTTTTTTGTTTTGCACAGTTATGACCGTATCTGTTAGTGCTTATTTCTGCGTATTTTTAATCTGACTCAAGTGTTGAGTGTTCTGGGGTTTATTTTGTAATCGTAGATTCGATCGGAAAATTTAATTTCGTTTTGTTTTCCGGATATTTAGAAACTGTTAAAAAGTTCGAACGGATATCAATAACTCACTTTTTCCCGACCCGGAAAATTTCCAAGTGTTCGATTTTTCCGTAGTTTAAGAACGTCTAAATCGTGCAAGTTATGCAATGGACCCTCTAGAAGACAACAAACCTTAACTCGATTATGTGACCGTCTTGAACTGTCTTTTGAACCTTAGGGTTTGGGGCAGTACGGCGTTGCCACATGTGAGGCGTTGGCTTGACCCTTCTACGGCTGGACCATTGGTACTGTGGCATGTGATGGATGTTTTTAAACTCCCCTCAAGTGTTGAGAACTATTTGGGAAAACTTGGGTGTTTGATTACTTGATCGGAAAGTTTAACATTGTCTATTTATCTGGAAGGTGATATAATATTTGGAATCCACAAGTAGTTATGAGATAACTAATTTGAATGTTATAAACATAGCAGTTTAGTCTCAAATGATCGGTTGCCACGGGATTTTGATGCGATCAAAACTCTGTTGCAATCACGTAGCGTACGCAGATACTCGCCGGGTAAACTTAATAGACAACCACGCCTCAAAACCCCGACCAAGTGACTGTAGGAGAACACCGTCGCCAAAAGCATCCGTTTGGGTGCTCGCGGCAGCGGTGTTCCGCCTTAGTGCACTTCGTCGACGACATTTGGGGGTGCGGCCGTCTACTAAAGTTTGCGACGAGCATTCGATCATATATCAGGAATCTTGTTGAATTGCCCGACTAGATATTGAAAATTATTTTCGATATAGAGACTAAAATGCGGGGTTTATAATTGTTAGGCATGCGATGCCTAAGGAATTCATATGGTTAGGCATAAGATGTCTAAGGAGGTTGCGGATTCCAACTGTTGTAGTTTTACACTTTCTTTTCTGCGACCGTAAGTGTAATATGTGATATCGCCGGTTTCGTTGCTATATGTCAACGACGATTGAGATGCGCATATTTACTTACGTTGATGACGTGAGATGTTATGTGTTGCTGGATATGTTATATTGGATCGTCGCGTTTTTCAATAGCCGGGTTTTTTTTATGTAAGATGAGGGTTTTTATTTTCATTCATTTAAAATTCATTGTATGTAATATTCTTTTATTGGGGCACTTCCGGGATGAGGATGATGTCACCATTTGTATATTATTTACTTTTCCGCATTAGGTAGACCCAAGGAGGAGAGCACAAGTAACCGGGTTCTAGAGTCCAGTGGGAGACCAACTCGGGGAGTCGTGTCCGGGTCTTCTAAATCTAGAATTGGAAGGGTTGCTTGCCGCTCTCGTAGGGGTCTAGGGGTGTGGGTTTGGCTATTCATCACGACCGTGGAATCCGTGTTTTATAGAGGCTCAAAATAAAACACGGACGTCCTAGTATATCCAATGTTTCATATGTTTCTTCTGCTGCGATATCTGTTATGTGATCATTTGATATGTTGTGATAAATACTGTATATAGTATATATGATATATTATATAGACGTTACTTATGTTTTACACCCGCGCTGGCCCTGCCCCGCTCTGCCATTAGTTACCTAACCTAACGGTGCACGAGGGGACATCGAGGCGAATGCAGATGGCATAAGTGTACGTTGTATTTATCTGTGATGTTTAGGTGCTTAAATGATGTGACTTCATTAATATGATTAATGAAAGAAAATAAACCTAAAAGATGTTGTGGAATTGAATTTTCAAAAACTGGTAGCTACAGTTCTTGCTTTGCATCGCGGTGTTCCTTGTAGAACATCCTGCACCTTATTCGATATGGAAATGGCCGAGATCCCTTCACCGGGAGTGACCCCATTAGCAATGACTGGCAGATGCTACACCCCTCGGTTTTGTCTTTTGATTGCTTTTCTAGTTCTTGCTTTGCACAGTGATATATATGATATATCCTGCACCTTATTCCATAAGGAAAGAGCCGAGATCCCTTTACCGGGAGTGACCTCTTTAGCGAAACTAGTAAAAGCCTCAAAAACACTCCATTTTAAAATCATTTGATTCTACAACGATATCAAGTTCATTACGCAATAGGTTTTCAGAAAAACCTATCGTAGCCCTCCGTCATTTCAGATAAGTCCTACTTAGTATTCGTGCTACGTTTGTTGACCTCCATCAAGGCGTAGTGTGCGGTAGCTAACTAGTATTTATCCGCTTATGCATATGATGCAGATTGGATCAGGGTAGTCGTACGACCTTGTTGACCTCCGTCAAGGGTCGTGCGGGTGTGTTTGATTCAATCAAGAAATGACGGGTTGAACTTGACTTGCACCCTGTGGTTTGTTGACCTCCGTCAAGGTCATAGGATGCTTGGGGCAAAATTATCGGGAATTTCAAGTGTTGAAATTTGCAATGAGATGGCATACCTTCTATGAGATAGTTGGATCCCGATACCCACTGCGAGTAATTGTTACTCCTGGGAGAGTTTTACACATTACAATTAGCCGATCAAGTAGGTGTCTAGAAAGGTGCCAATGGGGTTACGCCTCTGGGAAAACGAGGTTTACTTTAATTAGGTCCGTGCGAAAGCACGGGGAACCTCCCTCAAAGTACCGACACTGGCCTGGCTGAAAGATTGGCGAAGTTGTAGGGTGTAATTAATCCCGGCTAGTCTTTCCTTTTAGGGTTTGAAGGAATATTTGATAAAAACAGTCGGAGCCATCCTGATTAGATAAAAAGATAATCAATCTAATCTTGCAAAAGCATACGCTGAGTGTTTTCTTCTCTCTCTCTCCAGGTAGCGACCATATCACGCCTTAATCAAGATAATAATACGGATGTTTTGACCGAAACCGCTTGTTATACTGAGCTGGGGAACGTTGGTCCCGCTCCAACTTATAAATGTTATAAGGCAGAGCAGGAAATAAGGGATTACCAGAATTCCCGTGCCGCCCAAACGAAGAAAGTGCATGATGATGTATCTTCTTCGGGTATGTTCATTATAGAGAACTGTTTCTCAATATCCTTTATGTCCTGGGTATGAGATACCGGATCAGGATCCCACATATGTAATTTATTACATGGGCTACAGATAGGTAGAGAACTGAGAACGGGCGATAAGTTTCATAAGATAGAAACGATGCAAGTGTTGCAGCCAAGTCTGTTGGTAGTTATCACCCTGTATTACCAGAATACATTGATTCTGAACGAATGTCATTAGAGACCGAACCTTATATACAACATCATATCAGTCTCTTTATTAGTAAAGAACGATATAATTTTGTATTGTTGGATAATATTTTGAACATTTCCTATATCAAGAGTTGATCGGTTCAGGAACGTTATCTAAAAGCATTGACGTTCTAAATCAAACTACAGTTCTTAGTATACAGAACACACACAAGAGGAAGAGTTCAGAAATGAACGAATCCTTCTTGAGGTATTGTAGACTAGGCCATATCAATGTGACCCGACTAGTTGAAGTTACGTAAGATGCATATTTAAATTAGTTTGAATTTACATCTTGTGAAACTTGCTAGTCATGTCACAGAGATAAGATGACCATAGCTCTGTTTATAGGAAACAGAGAAAGAATTGGTGAACTCTTGGGATGATACATGTTGATGTATGAAGGTCCGCTTGTCTACACATGTCAAGACCGGTTCTTTGTACTTCATTACATTCTCTAATGATCTCTCAAGATTCATACATATGTTCCTGTTGAAACACAAGTTCGAAGCTTTTGAGATATTCACAGAATATAAGTTAGAAGTAGAGAACCAAAACGAGTATAAGTATTATGTCCTTTGATTTGATCAGGGAGGAGAATACTTGAGCATGGGATTCCTAGACTATTCTAAAGGAGAATGAGATTCTCTCTCAGCATGACTCCTCCGTATACACCACAGCACGTCGGTGTATCGGGGCGGAGCAATCACACCCTATGTAATAAGGTGTGCTCTATGATGAGTACTACTGAGTTACCTATTTCTTTTGGGGAGTTATGCACTGGAGAAGTTGCATACCTATTGAATAGGGTTCCGATCAAATCAATTGCCTACCACTTCATATGAGATATGGAAAGGGAAGAGCCCATATCTTAAGTTTGTTAAGATTTGGGGTTGTCCGGCCTATGTCTAAAAGCAAAATCCGGACAAGCTCGAGGCAAAGTCAGTTCTGTGGAAGTTTGTTGGATATCCCAAGCATTCGCAAAGTAATATCTTCTACCAAACCGAGGAACAAAAGATGTTTTGTTTCTCAGCATGCCACCATTGTGAAAGGGAATTTCTTGTGAAGAAATTAATTGGTCATGAGGTAGAACTGGAAGGAGTTCCAGCTATACAAACTGCAGCTCATGATTTGGTAGAACCAAAGGATTCAATAGTTTCCAACGAACCTCAGCCTCTCCGCCGATCTAGTAAGGTTGCTCACCCACCTAAGAGATACTTCAAGTTTCTCTATGACAGTGGGAGCGAGGAATGCATCATGAGATGATGACCCAACTAGTTTCGAGCTGGCCATCTGGAGTGGGACTCTATAAGAATGGCTGGATGCTTAGCGATCTGAGATGGAATCCTTATACACCAACAAAGTATGGACTTTGGTTGTTTTATCTGAAGGGTTAAATCCCTATCAGGAGCAAGTATATCTTGAGAAGATTACTTGGTATACATGGAAAAGTTGAGACTTTCAAAGCTATGCTTAAGTCCATCCAGATCCTACTTGCCACGGCTACATACCATGACTACGATATCTGGCGGTTGGGTGTCATGATTGCTTTTCTAAATGATGTTTTAGAAGAAAGAGTCTATAAGTACACAGTCAGAGGGCTTCGTAGACAGTGGGAGCAGCGGAAACGTGTGCAAGATGTTTTATGTGATAAAACAGGCATCGCGGAGTTGGAACGTCTGTTTTGATGAGTTAGTCAAAGAGTTTGACATCATCAAAATAGTAGATGAACCTAGTATATACAAAAGGGTAGTAAGGAGTATGGTGGTGATCCTTGTAGAGTACGTGGATGACATACTCTTGATAGGAAAGGAGTTTCCTATGCTACGCTCGGTCAATCTCCGCTTATCACAATGATTCTCCATATAGGATCAAAGTGATACCTACTAAATCCTGGGTTTTGGATCTATGAGATAGATCTAATTGGATGTTAGGATACTCACTAGCTGTAGTGAGATCGTATCAATTGATCCTGGGGAGAATCACTGGAAAGGTTCCAGGGTGATAAGGACGACTGAATGTCAGTCGCAGGCATTGTCTTTACCCTCAGTAAAGGGACGGTATGTTAGAAGAGTTCCAAGCTAAATACCGTGGCATACTAGACGATAAAGGATGGATACATCGCTACCAAAGATACTACCAAAGAGGCAGTCTGGGTGTATATTTGTTCATGAGATGAACTTCGTTCCTACTATTGTGTGACAATGGAGTTGTGGCTTTTTCCTAGGAACGCCCGTCCCATCAGTGATCCAGACATATTCTAAGGCTGTATCACCTGATCATGGAGATGGTTGATCTCCAGGGGATCGAGGTTAGGAGATTAGACTCAGAGGGCAACACAGCGGATCCACTCACAAAGGCCTTTTCCCAGAGAGAGACTATTATGGGATGGTTGAGTATGAGATGCTACAACCACTGTTATCAGATGACCCTACTACAAGTGGGAGATTGTTAGTTATATGTATGCCCTAGAGGCCATTACTATACATGAGATGTATATTGTAGTGGATGCTTGGACATATATAGGGAGGACTTTCTTGCTCGACATGATAGTATGCTATCTGGTCACTCTTTACCTTAACATGTACACTGATTTTCTCTATGTTACATGTTGGTAAAGCCCTTAGGATGTGTACTTGAATACCTGGACTATGATGCGGATCATACTAGTGGGGACATGGTAGTCCATAAGTACATCCTTCAAGGTCCCTAGTCGTGGGTGTATCGAGACGGGGCATCGATATACCAGAGTAGACTAGCGTATACCTTCTCGACCCATGTAGATGGGCGATGGATGATCCCATATCCATTGGTGTTTGACATCAGAGATGATATACGGGTTCTCAGTAGAGACTGGGTACACTAGACGGACTCGCCGAGAACTCCCAGATGGTATTATACCTTACGTCATATGGCAGTTCTCTGGTGACACTGGTACAGGTTAGTCTGTAGACCCGAGATCATCATAGAGTCTTGTGTGATTCCCACTGTGCTTTGATTTCCACCTTACGACGTCCAAGAGGGCATGCAAAACGGTGGTTTTTGGGTACAGTCCCGAGTCGCATAGAGGCAATGAGCGATAGGAGGGGTTTCATCTCTCCCGGTATTGGGGGTTGATGTTACGCTATGCTCGATTGGCCATAACAGGGAAGTCCCTGGCCATGGCTGGTTTAGAGATTTACTGGTAAGTGTTACCAGTAGTTTCTCGACCCGTTGTGAGCCTCGTATCGGCATGACTTATCGGTTATTGGGGTCTGACGTTTACCACCCCTAGACTTGATATGCGACATATCAGACGAGAAGACCGGACTGTACGGTAGTGTCACTGTCAGGCTTTTTGCAGGAGTTAGAACAGGCTTGCTTGCTGATCTTCTGATCGCTCAATACCCGGGTAGCCGTTACGTCTAGCTAGTACCGCTGACGGCTTGTGGGTGCTTGATATTATCATCAGCTACTGCCGGCGTATTGACGAGTCTTTAGAGTCCAACATAGAGGTTTTACTGGCTCAGGAAAAACGAAATAGGAGCGCATATGTGATATGTGCGCGACCGAGAATAATGCGTGTATGTGATAACGTATTCTATTCTCGCGACTATTGTATCGGCCGGTTATATGTGATATAGCCGGATTATCGAATCAAGTGTTGATTCGATAAGTTGGTATATTTTGTGTTAGTCGGTTATATGTGATATAACCGGATTATTAAGTAAAGTGTTGATTTAATAATTTAGTGTATAATTGTATATTTGATATACTAATTTACATTAACTAACATTGGTTAACTTAAGCATTTATTTTTCTCACTTGTGCACAACTTAATATATATGTGATATATATTTCTTTGTGTTCATTTTGTATCATGGTTGTTGATACAACTTACATGGGTGTATGAGACATATACCATTATAAATATATTGGTGGGGTTTTAATATAAAAAGTAAATACAAAATTAGTGGATAATTGTTCAAGTGCATGAAGCTTCATGAAGCTTGTGAGTGTATTGACCATAGTCCACTAGTTTTGTTTTACTTAGGATTTTTATAAACCTAACCACTATAATTATCCATGGTTATGTCTCTACATGAGTTAGTATATGATACCCACTCACCCATGGTTAGCTCTCTCTCTTGATTAGTTTTCATTCTCATTTTGAGCTCATCTTCTTCCTCCTTCAAATTCTTGCTAGGGTTTGATAAAGAGAAAGAAACATTGTGAGAAAAGAAATTCTAAAGTGTACCCATTTCCTATTTCATCATCCTCTACTAGACTAGCACTTTAGTTTAGGGTGTTTGTTTCACTAATTCTCTAGTTAGTGAAGTAGAAGCTTGAGTTCGTATTCCGTCGACGTAGATCATCTTCAGCCTCGAAGACTTCAAGCAAAACCGTTGCCCTCTTCTCATGGAGCCATCCGAGAGTCCGGGAGTTCGATGATCGCAGCGAAGGGACTACAACAAGGTGCTTTAGATGTGAAGGACCGGTCTACGAAGGTTGTATTTCGTATTCACTTAGTCGTAAATGATATTTACTTGCATGTGAAACCCTAATTATCTAGTAATGATCTTGTTTAGGGTTATTCGGCACGGCTAAAATTTTAATCGGGCATGGTTGATGCCTTGTAGAACCTTCTTAGAGCGCCTAGTAACCCTACACATTGTAATACTTATACACTAATTATGAATGTATATGCATATAATATAAGGTTTTAAAACTAGAATCTAGCCATCGGCGCTTAACGCCATCCAGGAAATTCCCCCGTAGATGTGAAATCTACTCACCGGAATGGCCTCGAACTACTCGGACCCAATAACCTCCTTCCCTTTCCTTGCCGCATCCGAAGTTTCCGCAACCGATCCTAGCATCGAACAAAATCTTAACACATGAGGCTATAAATCCGACATGACACGTAAACATACACTACACGAACGAACTAACTCTCACAAGTAAACACGTATAAACTTAGCATGTTAAACGGGTACAACAACGTCTAAGACTACCCCTAAGGGCCGTTAACCCCGCAAAATAGTAAAACGAGAATTGAAATATCCGTATTGCACGTTAACATATCGCCTAAAATTGGGTAAAACGGTCCCAGATTTTTGTGTTTGCAAAATTAGAAAAAGTTGCATACACCAGCGGTCTAATTAGAGTTTTAGAGAGCCCCTGCCAAAAACCTACAACCAAACTCCCTGGATGGGCCGCAATTTGCATCCAATATCAATAAATTGGTAGCCATACTCGGGAGATAGGGGCTTGGATTTCGAGGGTGCACTCAGGGTCCTATAACAAGCTTCCAGTAATCGCAACTTATCTCTATGATCACTGGTTTGATAGCAGATTTGATTTGGAACCCTTTAACTAATTACAAGTTTTGACACTAATTAGAACATTAGAGTGGTTTGATTTGGAACTTTAGCAGATTTGATTTGGAACATTAGCAATTCGGAACCCTTTAACTAATTAGAACATTAGGGTGGTTTGATTTGGAACCCTTTAACTAATTACAAGTTTTGACACTAATTAGAACATTAGAAAATTTGATTTGGAACCCTTTAACTAATTGCAAGTCTTTACACTAATTAGAACATTAGCAGATTTGATTTGGAACCCTTTAACTAATTACCCGACGAAAAGAAGGCCGATGAGCAAATTCATCCAAACTCCTATAAAGCATTTCCATGACAATCTCCGTACAGTCCGGTCTGATCGTCTAAGAGTATCCCATGCCGGATCTAAGGAGTGGAAAACATCAAACCCCTAATAACCTGACAAGTCGTGCCGATATGGCCCAAAACCATCCGAGAATCTACTGATCTACCTATCAGTAATTCTCAATCCGCCCTGATCAGGGACTTATGTTGTTGGCCAACCAAACACAGCGCGACATTGACTCCCTATACCGGGAGAGACGAATCCCCGACAATCGCCCACTGCCTCCATGTTGCTAGGGACTATAGCCAACTAAAATTTGTTTGCACGACTCAGTGAAGCCGTGGTAGGGTAGTAATCAAAGCACAGTGGGAACTCATACGAGACAATTAATGATCTCAGGTCGACAGACTATCTGTACTCATGTCACCTAGGAACTGCTATCTAACGATTGGTATAATACCATCTAGCCAGTTCTCGGCAAGTCCGTCCAATGTACTCACCCCCAGTGAGCACCTGTGTACGACCTAAGGTGCTAACGACCAATGGCTGCGGGACCAACCAACACACCTCGTCGAGGTCTAGAATACACACCAGTCTAATCCGGAGTATCGATGCCTTATCTCAATACTCCCATGACTAGGGACATTTAAGGATGTACTTATCGACTACCCAGCTCCCACAAATATGATTGTCATCTTAACGCTAGTAGTTAAGCAATGATCCTACAGGCTTTATCAAAATGTATCAATGATACGCAATACTAAGTAAAACATATGAACGTGTTAAGATAAAGACAAACCAAATAGCATACTATCATATCAAGGAAGACTGTCCTGTACATACATATGTCCAAGCATCCACTTGTATACATATACAATAATGGCCTCTAAGGCATACATATCCAACAGATAGAGCCCATAGTTTTCTTGCTTGACTACCAGGGTTATTGTGGCAATCACACTTATGAGAACTGGGTAGTCTATAAGCAAATTCTTAAATGTCCCTAGTTGTGGGAATATCAAGACTAGGTATCGATATTCTAGAGTAGACTACTGTATACGTTTCTTGACCCCGACGAGGGGCGATGACCAGTCTTACAGCCATTGATGTTAATTAGTCACCAAAGAATGTATACATGTACTAATTTGGTTATGAGTTACACTGGGTGGACTCACTGGGAACATGCTAGATGGTATTATACCTATTGTTAGATAGCAGTTCTCAGGTGACATGAATACAGCTTAGTTTGTTGATCTAAGATCGTCATTTATCTCGTGTGAGTTCCCACATTGCTTAGATTACTACCCTACCACGGCTCAAAAGAGTCGTAAAACAGGTTTTAGTTGGGTACAGTCCCAAGTCACATGTTGGCAATGAGCGGATCATCAGGGATTCGTCTCTCCCGGTATTGGGGATAGATGTCGCGCTGTGCACGGGTGGCCATCGCCAGAAATTCTTGGCCAAGGTGGACGAGAATTACTGATTTGGATCAGTAGTTTCTCAGTGTGTGATGGGCTTCACACCGACACGACTTATCGCGTTATTAGGGGTCAGACTTTATCCAGTCATAGACCCGATATGCGATACTTTTAGACAAACATACCGGACTGTATGAAGATTGTCACAGACATGCTCAGTAGGGGTACGGATGAGTTTTCTCCTCGTCCTTCCTTTGTTTCAATACCTGGATAGCCGTTACGTACAGCTAGTGCCGCTGAAGTGCTTGTGGTTAAATCCAATGCCAGCGTATTGTCGAGTTTTTAGAGTCTCACGCAGAGGGTTTTTCCGGTTCAGGCGAAATAATGTAGTGGCCATTTATTGATACGAGCAGGGTTCCGATTAAATAAGTGTATTAGTTACACGGACTTTAATCGGGTGGATGATAATACTGGCCGGTTTAGGATTAGACCGGATTATTAAATCAAGTACTGGTTTAATAATATATATATATATATATATATATATATAGAGAGAGAGAGAGAGAGAGAGAGATTAATGGAGGAAAGAGGCCATAGGAGGGGATTTCCTCCTATGGCGTGAAAAAAATACAACCTCCGCCAGTTTTTCCGACGATCGACACCCATCATCATCATCGTTATCATCTAAGATGTGCGTACACAAAATTTCATGTGATTCCATAACTTTTTCACCGTTGATTTAGTGGGTTAAAAATCAACGGTTTACCGACAATAGAACTTTTTACATTGCTAAATCAACGGTGAAAAAGTTGTAGAATCACATGAAATTTGGTTTACCCACATCTTAGATGATAACGATGAAGATGATGGGGGCCGATCGTCGAAAAAATTAGTAGAGGTTGTATTTTTTCCACGCCATAGGAGGAAATTTCCTCCTATGGCGTCTGTTCTCCATTATTCTCATATATATATATATATATATATATATATATATATATATATATTCTTGTATTATAGTCATTTTCTAAGACTTTCTCTTTTGTATTCGTGTTTACGAATACGAGTATGTATATACGGGGAGTGTATTTTATAATTATACAAAATACATTCTAGATAGAGGACACCTCATGGCTTTATTTTCCATTTATGGAAATTGAATTATGCGGTAGAGAGGTGAGGTGGAAAGTGAGGGATGCGCTAAGAGTATGGTTGCATTTTTTATTCATAATTCATTTGTTAAATGAATTATGACATACTCTTTTGTTTTGAGAGCTAGCCATTCTCACTTGTTCCCCCTCTCTCCTCTTTTCATCTTCATCTCCTTCTTATCTTTATCATCTCATGAGTTGAGAATATGATGAAATGGCTTTCTTGATTTCTAAAAAGAGACGCAAAAGAGAAAAGACAGAGATTTTGAGCATTCCTACATCTCTCACACTCCTCCTAGCAAGTTAGTTGTGTGAGTTGCTTCACTAGGGTATTTGGTGTGAAGCTAGAGTTTGGACAAGATTCTTTTGGATGGATCATTTTCGGCGAAAGAGGACCGGCTTGTAAGCACGATCCGGAGCTCTTGAGAGCTAGCTAGAGTCCTCAATATTGAAGCTCTTAAAGAAAACTTGAGGATGCGAGTATTCTATACATAGTAAATTAGTTTAGCTTACTAGGTTTTTGTTTACAAGTTCTAGCTTTTTAGTTTTGATTCATGGTTTTGGAACTATAGCAAACTAGAAAATTTTAAAATCTATGTTGCTATCTTCTAAAATTAGCTTGCTAGTGTGCATGAATTCCCAACAAAGATGCTGTCAAGTGAATTAGAAATCGATGTCCATGTTTCCAGTAAATAAATCATGTGTTAACAAAATTCAATCCAAAAAAAGGGACAAGTTACAATCACTTGAAAGCGGTGAAGGAGATGATTCATTAAAATAGTCTGAAGTATAAAGTATAAACATTGTTTTGGGGAAAGCAAAGAGAATGCATGAAAACTAGGATTTTAGATTAAAATCCCTCACGCGACGGTGAAAAGAATTTGAATTAAGAGAAAAAGAGATCGAGGCACCGTCAAATAGTGTTTTGGACATTAGCAATCTATTCTGCAAATGGATTAAACAGGTAGTGAATTGTCAAGTAGAAGGTGAAATATATATGTGATTTCCCCCTTGAAAACAATAAGGATTGCAATTTGCAAGTTCTGCTTTTAAGTTAATGATACTAGTGTTATCATCATGATACTCTTTTTATTTGGCACTCATAATCTATATCGAAATTTAAGTCATAATGTTGTTCCTTTTTGTATGTTATTGGCATCATTTACATGTTACTATTCCGATAATATTATGCTACCAATCACAATCCTCATATTAAGCCAGAAAGTCGAGACATGGGCAAAAATACAAACTAAGAAAATAATGAGCTACAAACATTTGTTTCCCTGCAATTAAAGAGACAATCAATGTTACAGCAGGAACTATGGTTTGTCCCATGAGAATTGTGGATAAAAGGCGAAAAGTATATCGTCCTCCGGCATTATAAATTATTTATGCCATCTATCTTTACTTCTTTGCTTGCAAAAATCTATATACGGTTAGGATAATAGTAGCTAGGTGTCTATGTTATGTTCTGTTAAAATCCCCCACTCCCACACAACAAAAGATATAGAAATTTTCGACAGCTTGCTATTAGTTACACTGATCCAACACTTGCGAATCAGTATCTGACTCTGATATATGACCAATCTCAAAATGGTTCGTTTTAGTTCATGAAACCTCTAAGGGAATCAAATTTCCTTTTTTTTTGGCAATATATCTAGATTTTGAATAAGTGTACCATAGGGTTCCATGTTGCCAATAATGTATATAAAGGAACATTATTGCTAAAGAACAGAATAAGAACTTTACTTCTTTAGCTTTTGAATTTCTCTCTTTTGAGTGTGTGTCTGTGTTGGGGGGGGGGAGGGCAGGGGGGATTTCATGTTCGCTCTGTCGTAAGTGCTATTGTTTAACTGCTGATGATACTCGATATCGGTAATCTCCCAGATCATGACACGTGGCAGATGACGTGTCCCAGGGCTCACAAGAAAGGACCTACAGTGGCCGACCAGACCACTCCTGTGCCCGTCCTACAAGTAAGTGATGGCTCACCTCCGAGCCCCCAGCACAACTGGCCTCCTCGGACTCACAGCTCGTCTCCAAGCTATCACAGGCCCGAGCCTCCTCGGCCCTCTCAGCTCGCCTCCGGGCTCGAGTAGAACCAAGATACCTCGGCTCTCCCGCTCGTCCGCGAGCCGTCCCGCCGAGGTCATCTTCCTCGGTCTTATCGACCGACCAACGACACCGTTCACAGGCGCAACCGCCATCCTGCGAATCTCGCCATGCGCGAGATTTCCGCCGGCCACATCCAATGTTCCACGCCATCACGATCCACCATTAACGAGCCCGTCTCGCCATTAATGGGAGGTCCCGCTCATCACGCGGGCGTGACGTCAGGAGCGTAACGGCCGGCGTGATTCTCGCGCTTGCCTCGCCTGCTGCCACCGCTATATAAACCCCTTCTTCAGACGGTTGAAGTAAGCCATTTTTACTCCACTAAGTCGTTACTCTGCTCGGATCTCTAGTCTAACTTGACCGTCGGAGGGTCCTCGGTGGTACAACCACCCCGGAACTTCCTTGCAGGTAGCTCGGCAACCACAACCTCAAACTCATTGAGATCCACACGCTTTAGGAGCGACAACCTCCAGATCCAATCTCAGCCACCTGTCGCCGCCATCAGCAGATCAACGGAAGGTAACATCTTGGCGCGATCCAGGTCGCGTCAGCTGGCGCCGTATGTGGGAAAACCTTGATTCCACAAAAACAAAGTTCACTTTCCAATGTCAATCTAATGGAGAGCGATCATCACGAAGATCCAAGCACTAGCCGCAGCCTCCCCCTCAACGGAGGCGCGGACGAACCTCCTCCGCCGAATGCCATCAACGCCCTTGCCGGTCGGATAGACCGACTAGCGTCTGTCGTGGAGGCTCTCATCTGTGTCCAAACGGCAGCGCAAGTTCCCCAGGTGCCGCTCCTCCGCCTCGAGATCGGCACCCCTACAGAAGGAGAGAAGACTCTGCTCGCGTCGGTTCAGCCGACCACCGCCTCGTTACCTCCCACGGCCCCTACTCCACAACACCATGGATCAAAGCCCTCACCAAGAGGCAGCCCTGCAGCTACCCTGCTCGGCTATCCCTGGCCGGTAGCTCCCCTACCCCACATAGCCAGGGATCTAAGCCCTCACTAAGAGGCAACCGAGCAGCTTCACTGCTTGGTTCATCCTTGGCAGGCCTCCCACGACCCCTCCAGCGCCAAAGATCGAAGCCCTCACCAAAAGGCAGCCCTGAAGCTACCCTGCTCGGCTATCCCTGGCTGGTAGCTTCCCTACCCCATAACGCCAGGGATCGAAGTCCTTACCAAGAGGCAGCTCTACAGCTATCCTGCTCGGCTATCCCTGGCTGGTACCTTCTCTACCCCACAGTGCCAGGGATCAAAGCCCTCGCCAAGAGGCACCGGGCAGCAACCCTGCTTGGCCATCCTTAAGGACAAAAAGCCCTCGCCAAGAGGCACCGGGTAGTAACCTTGCTCGGCCATCCTTAGTAGGCCACTTACGGCCCCTCCTACGCTAAAGATGAAAAGCCTTCGAAAGAGGCAACCGGGCCCGCCCTTGCTCGGTTATCCCTGGCTGGTATCTTCCTACCCCAACAAACCAGGGATCAAAGCCCTCGCCAAGAGGCAACCGGGCCGGCCCTTGCTCGTTTATCCCTGGCTGGTAGCTTCCTATCCCAACAAACCAGGGATCAAAGCTCTCGCCAAGAGGCACCATGCAGTAACCCTGCTCGGCCTATCCTTAAGGATCAAAGCTCTCGCAAGAGGCAACCGGGCCCGCCCTTGCTCGGTTATCCCTGGCTGGTAGCTCCCTGCCCCAACAAACCAGGGATCAAAGCCCTTGCCAAGAGGCACTGGGCAACAACCTTGCTCAGCCCCTTCCTTAGTAGGCCTCTTACGGCCCCTCCCGCGCTAAGGATCTGAAGCCCTCATCGTGAGGCTGCCGAGTCCCTTCCTGCTCGGTGCATCGCCAGTGGGCATCCTCCTGCCCATCAGACGCTGAGGATCTGAAGCCCTCATCATAAGGCCACCGAGTCCTTTCCTTCTAGGCGCATCCCCAGGGGGCATCCTCCTTTCCATCAGACTATGAGGATCTGAAGCCCTCATCGTGAGGCTGCCGAGTCCCTTCCTACTCGGCGCATCCCCAGCGGGCATCCTCCTACCTATCAGACGCTGAAGATCTGAAGCCCTCATCGCGAGGCCCCCGAGCAGCTACCCTGCTCGGCACATCCCCAGCGGGCAACCTCCTGCCCATCCGACGATGAGGATCTGAAGCCCTCATCGTGAGGCCGCCGAGTCCCTTCCTGCTCGGCGCATCTCCAGTAGGCATCCTCCTGCCCATCAGACGCTGAGGATCTGAAGCCCTCATCATGAGGCCGCCGAGTCCCTTCCTGCTCGGCGCATCCCCAGCGGGCATCCTCCTGCCCATCAGACGCTGAGTATCTGAAGCCCTCATCGTGAGGCCGCCGAGTCTCTTCTTGCTCGGTGCATCCCCAGCGGGCATCCTTATGCCCATCAGACGCTAAGGATCTGTAGCCCTCATCGCGAGGCCCCCGAGCAGCTACCCTCCTCGGCATATCCCGTGCGGGCAACCTCCTGCCCATCCAACACCGAGGATCTGAAACCCTCATCGTGAGGCCGCCGAGTCTCATCCTGCTCGGCGCATCCCCAACGGGCATCCTCCTTCCCATCAAATGCTGAGGATCTGAAGCCCTCATCGCGAGGCCGCCGAGTCCCTTCCTGCTCGGTGCATCCCCAGTGGGCATCCCCCTGCCCATCAGACGCTGAGGATCTGGAGCCCTCATCGTGAGGCCGCCGAGTTCCTTCCTTCTCGACGCATCCCCAGCGGGCATCCTCTTACCCATCAACGCGGTGGGTCCAAAGCCCTCCTCGTGACGCCGCTGAGTAGCTTCCTGCTTGGCGCATCCGCAGCGGGTAGCTTTCTACCCTACAAAGACACAGATCTAAGACCTGCCGAATAAACTCATACTCAACGCACGATCATCGCCTCAACTCCGGCAAAGGGAGGATACCGACCTTCCCACACTCATCCTTCGTTCGAATTATACTCGATGCGCGACAACAAGAACGTTGTGTCATCCCCGAACAATCCACCACGAGGAATTACCAGCGCCAAGCCACACAGAAAGAACCAAGCAGTCCACTCTCGACCCGACCCATGAATAGATCGGAACGAGAGTTGGGGGCTAATGATGATGCTCGATATCGGTGATCTCCCAGATCATGAGACATTGCAGATGACATGTCCCAGGGCTCAAAAGAAAGTACCTACAGTGGCCGACCAGACCACTCCTGTGCCCGTCCTATAAGCAAGTGTTGGCTCACCTCCGAGCCCCCAGCACAACTGGCCTCCTCGGCCTCACAGCTCGTCTCCGAGCTATCACAGGCCCGAGCCTCCTCGACTCTCTCAGCTCACCTCCAGGCTCGAGCAGAACCAAGATACCTCGGCTCTCCCAGTCGTTCGCGAGCTCTTCCGCCGAGGTCATCTTCCTTGGTCTCATTGACCAACCAACGGCACCGTTCATTGGTGCAACCGCCATCCCAAGAATTTCGCCATGCGCGGGATTTCCGCCGGCCACATCCTACGCTCCACGCCATCATGATCCCCCATTAACGAGCCTGTCTCGCCATTAATGGGAGGTCCCGCTCATCACGCGGGCGTGACATCAGGAGCGTAACGGCCTGTGTGATTCTCGCGCCTGCCTCGCCTACTGTCACCGCTATATAAACCCCTTCTTCAGATGGTTCAAGTAAGCCATTTTTACTCCACTAAGCCGTTACTCTACTCGGATCTCTAGTCTAACTTGATCGTTGGAGGGTCCTCGGTGGTACAACCACCCTGGGACTTCCTTGCAGGTAGCTCGGCAACCACAACCTCAAACCCATTGAGATCCACACGCTTTAGGAGCGACAACCTCCAGATCCAATCTCAGCCACCCGTCGCCGCCATCAGCAGATCAATGGAAGGTAACATCTTGGCGCGATCCAGGTCGCGTCAACTGCCAATAATACGTAGTGTTACCAATGTTTTGTCAATGTTATAAGAACCGGTCTAGGAGGCCGTTTAAAGCGGCCGTCTAAGCATAAGCGGTCCCAAACCGTTCTGCTTTAATCCTTAGTGGTTGCATTGAACAGTCTAGATGCTTTAAACTTTTAATTAGGCTTTTTTCTCATGGTGAGTGCTTAAGTAGGTTATAATACAAGGTGCATGCTTCAAATTTAAGGTTTTTTTCTAATAATATATGATCCAACATCCTTTAGAATATAGTAGACATCTCGATCTATTTTCAAATTACACGATCGAAGAAACCTGATGGAGGTGATGATCTCCCTCAGATGTTGTCCTCCGTCGATCTGGGGGCGAGTGGTTTTGAACGGCTAAGATTTGGGTTGAGGGTTGAGTGTGTGGATCTCAATAGGTTGGTGTCGACGCCGAGCTATCTGCGGATGAAGTCCAGGAGTGGGTGACCACCATAGGACCCTCCGACGATCAAATTAGTATTGTGGAATAAGAGCAGAGTAGCGACCTATTGGAATGAATTCGACTTAACTGAGTCATCTGAAAGAGAGGTTTATATAGTGGTCGCGTAGAGTGAGTTGGAGTGGGATCCTCGCCGTCAGTTACGCCTCCTCGTTACGCCCGCGTTGATGGCAAGATCCGCTCATTAATAGGGGAACGCGCCCGTGTGGGACGCAGAACATGGGGCGGGAGATATCTCGCTTTGGCGAGATAAACGGAGCCGTTGCGGGGCGCTTGGGCTCCGTGCCCTCGGTTGATTGGGGTAGCCGAGAAATCTCAGCCTGTCGGATGGCTCGGAGATAAGCCGGGAGGCCGAGAAAGCTCAGACATTGCAAAAACTTGTAGACGATCAAGGAGGCTGTGGAAGCTCGGTTGTTGGATTGCTCGAAGGTGAGCTGTGGCTGGTTGCTAGGCGGATATGGAAGGTACTCCGGGGAGGTCTCAGAAAGGTCGGATGCAACCTCAGAGACGACGTCCCGAGGAATGTCACCAATGCATCATACTTATTCTAGCTCCATAGCCTTCAGAAATCTAGCGGGCTTACGTGGACGACACGTTATCCGCCACCTGTCATGATCTGAGAGATTTCCACATGTGAGCATCATCATTAGCTCCCTACTCTCGTTTCGACCTATTTGAGGGTCGGGTCGAGAGTGGTCTGCTTGGTTTTCTCTGCTCTGCTTGGTGCCAAGAATTCTTTATAGAGGATTGTCCAGGGACGACAGGACGTTTGGCAGTTGCATCTTTTCGATCCTCGAGTCCACGTGGCGTCTCACCGTGCGCCTAAATCTTCATGCGTATCCTCGATGACGACAGCGGATCGGTGAAATGATTGTGTTTTAAAGTGGGGGCGCCGTTTCACTCAATCATCAGTTAGGCTACGGGCCACGTGTCCGACGTTGGTTGGCGGCGTGCGACAGACCGTCCCTGCCTCCTGCCATGAACAGAAGTTTCCAATAGCTGATCGCCATGTAGAGCCTCGACGGCCGTTAGGCGCGACGCTTCGTTTTGGTGGGAAATGATCTGGGCCATATTATGTTCTTTTTGTAGTGTATAAATAGGAGGGGGCCATCCTAGGGCCGACAGTTTTGCCTTAGTTGCCTCTCATTGTTTGAAGATTACCCGGTGCACTCCCGCTTAGGTTGAATCTCCTGCTGAATTTTCCTCGGCAAACCCTTTCCTTGAATCTGGTTAGATGTCTTCCTCTGAGTTATATGTGGATGTAGTAGGGGTAGAGTGAGACGATGAGGCTCTAGTTTCTAGGGATGAGTCCAGCGGGTCTTCCTTTTCCTTGGCTTCAGATAGCCTATAGGGTTCTTTCGTCGGGCGGCGACGAGGGCTCTCAAGGTGCACATCGGGAATACCTGCGATGCACCCTCCATTTTGAATCATCTGGATGAGCTTTCTGACATCTAGGCTTAGTTCCATATCCCCAATGGGTATTCACTCCATCTGGCCAGAGAGGGTGAGTAGGCAGACTAGGTGCGGGGCAAGGAGATTGCCCTGTGTCTGGAAGCGTTTCGGGCAGGGATGCGTCCGCCTTTCTCATCCGAGGTTTGTGTGGTGCTCTATTGATTCCGTCTTGCCCCAGGCCAGCTAGCGCCGAACTTTTGGAGGATCCTCCTCAGGTTTCTTGTTCGGTTAAAATTTGATCGGATCACATTCGATTTAAGCCTCTTACTGTCTTTTCTTTGTTATAAAAATCATCCCGGTATTAGTAAGGAAGAGCGGAGCTGGGTATATCTGTCGTTTAAAAAATGTAAGGGTAGGGCGACTGGGTCTGGGGTAGTGGTCGTCCCTTCGTCCATCCATGAATGGAAGGAGAAGTTCATTTTCGTTGGACCTCCGGAGTGTGAGGATTGGCCTGTGCCCACCCAGTTGTGTCCCTCAAGGCAATTATCATAGTCGCAGACTTGTGATTGTGATGATTGAGGCATGACCTATACCGATAAAACAGTCTTACTTAAGATGATAGTATGCTATCTGGTTTGTTTTTATCATCATATACATGTTGATAGAGCCCATAGGATTCTTGCTTGACTGCCAGCATTATGATGGAGATCACTTAAGAGGGAGCTGGGAGTCTATAAGCACATCCTTAAATGTCCCTAGTCGTGGGAGTATCGAGACCGGGGATCGATACTCCATTGTAGACTAGGGTATACTGATCGAGACCCCGACGAGGGGCGGTGGCCAGGTCTCACAAGACATTAGTGTTAGTTTGTTCACCTATGATAAGTATACAGGTGCTCATTGGGTTATGAGTACACTGGACGGACTCGCCGGGAACCTGCTATATGGTATTATACCTATTGTCAGATAGCAGTTCCCAGGTGACATGTGTACAGGTTAGTCTGTCGACCTGAGATCGTCATTTGTCTCATGTGAGTTCCCACTGTGCTTTGATTACTACCCTACCATGGCTCAAAGGAGTCGTGCAAACAGGTTTTAGTTGGGTACAGTCCCGAGCCACATGGAGGCAGTGATCGGATCGTCAGGGATTCGTCTCTCCCGGTATTGGGGGTTGATGTCGCGTTGTGTATGGATGGCCATCACCATAAATCCGTGGCCACGATGGACGGGAACTACTGATCCAGGATCGATAGTTTCTCAGGTGGTGATGGGTTTCATACCGACACTAAATATCGCGTTGTTGGGGGTCTGACTTTATCCACCCTCCTAGACTCGATATGCGATACTCTTAGACGAACAGACAGGACTGTACGGATATTGTCACTGTCAGGCTCAGTAGGGGTTCAGGATGAGTTTGCTCATCGGCCCCCTTTTCGCTGAATACTTGGGTAGCCGTTACGTACAGCTAGTTCCGCCGACGTGCTTGTGGTTAAACCCACTGCCAGCGTATTGATGAGTCTTTAGAGTCCCACACAGAAGGTTTTCACGGTTCAGGCGATATGGTGTACATGGAGTATATTGATACATACAGGTGTCCGATTAAATATGTGCACATGCTGTGCAGACTTTAATCGGACGGTTGATAATACTAGTGGCTTAGGATTAAGCCAGTTTATTAAATCAGGTCTTGATTTAATAATTTACATATTATTTATATATATGTATTCTAATATTATTGTTCACTATTCATTTTCTCTCTTGGCTATTCGTATTTTTGTACGAATACGTGTATATGTATTTTGATACATATACCGGGAAGTATTCCGTATTTTCTACGGAATAGCTTCTAGATGATGCCACCTCATTTATATGATTTTCATTTATGGAAATTCATTTGTTTTTTTATAAATGATGTGGAAAAGGAGGTATGGTCATGGATATGTTGAGTGGCATGGGTCAAAGCATGGTTGCATTTGTTTAATGGTTAATTGGTAATGTTTTTTTTTATGAGAGAGAGAACGGGTGGGACGGCCAATTTTTTTGGTGGTGTCGGATTCATTTTCATTTGGCACATTATTACACACATGCTAGCTCACTCCCTCACTCTCTCATTCATACAAAATACTTAGCCAATTTCTTTTGCTCATGCCGTGGTTTTCCCTCACCTCATTCATCTTCTATGCTTGCTCATTGAGCAAAACATTTTGAGATAAAATGGTGGTGACACTTTCATACTCCCCCACTCTTCATCGCTAGCGACTTTGGAGCGTCGGTTACCTCGTTCGACGAGGTTGGAGCTTGCGCTGTTTCTCTCCGGTAGATCATTGGAGATGGAGGAAAACCGGCAACCAAACATCGTCAAAGGATCACTAGGAGCTTGGAATGAAGACCGAAGGACTCGGATCAACTCGGTATAACCTTTCTAACCTCTTAGTTTGCTAGTTTTGGGTTTAAGGTAGATCCGGGATTCGGGGTAGCGGTAGCGCCGGTTTAGAAATTTTTGTTCCGCATTTTGGCCACGTTTCGACAGCCGGGACGCTGCTGGGACCCTATATGGTATCAGAGCCACCCTTTAAACCCCTTACTAGCTTGTTCAAACGTGCTTAAAAGATCGATTAGCGGAATTTACTGAAATCACGATTTCCATTTTGGGGTTGCTGTCGATTTTCAAAAGTGGTCATAAATTATTTCAGGCATTTTAAAAATTCGTTCAGGAAATTTTAAGGGTACAGAGAAATTTTCATCTCCTGAAGCCTCCAAAGCGCCGCGGAACCGCCGCACTTACCCCCATTGGCGGCGGTTCCGCGGCCACGTAGTGGCGACGGGCCTTGAAATTTTCACTGTAGCTCTTATACTTGGAATTGTGATTTTTTTGATATTCTGTTTTGGCCCAGTTTTCTGTGCAGTGCTGTTTTTGCTATTGGGGCCAATTTGGAATTTGGTCGATCGATATTTTATGCGTGCGTTTAACAGTACATACATTTATATCCGCGACCGTGAATGTCACTTGATCGGTAAACTCGTCTAATTGCTATATGTCTTTTAGACGGGTTTGCGAACGTGACATTCACGTTGATGTTCTATGTTGTGCTGTGATGTTGGTTGGATCATCGTTGTGGATAGCAATGGTGCAATATTAGTACAATTTTATTTCATTTGTACATTTGATATTGCGGGGCGAGCGTCCGACATGTGGACAGCCGTCACTGCCAGTTTGTATATTATTCTTTTGGGGCACGACCGGGTTGAGGTCGATGTCACCCTTGTATATTATTTTATTTTCTGTACTAGGATTACCCCGCGGTGGGGTGCACGAATAGCCGGATTCTAGAGGGAAACGGGTCCGCATCTCATGGCATTCAGACGGAGGGGACTTTACTCTAGAATTGGCGGGCTATTCGCCGCACTCGTAAGGGGTATAGGTTGACCCAGGAGGGGTGCTCAAGTTATCGGATTCCGTGAAGTGCTGGGTGGTCCATTCACGTTACTGAAGGGGGCTGCCTCGCTTCTGGTTTTGGCGGGTAACTTGCCGCACTCGTAGGGGTCTAGGTTTCATTGCACAGGCTATCCACACGACAGGGAACGTCGGGTCTCACTTGCGGCTCAAGTGAAACCCGGGGCTCCAGATTATCCACCATTCTGTGTTGCTTCTGTGATGTTTCTGTGATGTTTCTTTTTATCATGCCTGGGACGAATGTTATATATATATTTATATATACTAGTATATGTTGTATATGTTTTGCACCCGTGCTAGCTTAGTCCCCGATCTGTTGTTAGTTAAGTAACCTAACGGGTGATGACGGGACCCAGTGGCGAATGTGGATGACATATACGTACATTTTATTTTCGTTCTTTTCTGGTGTGATTAATTGATGGGACTACATAGATTCTTATCAATGCAAAGATAAAACAAACCTATATATGATGTTGTTGGAACCAAGTTTTTTAAAAACTGACATTACAGACGTACACTTTTGCTTTGCATCATTGTATTCATTTTGGAATATCCTGCACCTCATTCGACGAGGCAAGGGCCGAGATCCCTTCATCGGGAGTGACCCCTTGAGTGAAAGTTTGCGTCAACGTAATAACTTTATTATTGTCGATTACTTTTGCTTTGCATCGTGGTATTCAGTTTGGGATATCCTGCACCCCATTCGACGAGGAACCACTTGGATTCCTTCAACGATATCAAGTTCATTACGTTAAAGGTTTTTCGCCAAAAACCAGCCGTAGCCCTCTGTTATTTCTTACAAGTATTGCTTAGTATTCGTGCTGCGTTTGTTGACTGTGTCAAGGCGTAGTGTGCGGTAGCTAAGTAGTGCTTGTTTGTGGCATATTAATGCGATTGGTTAGGACAGTCGTGCGGCCTTGTTGACTGTGTCAAGGGCTCGTACGGATGGGTCTAATGCAATCCTGGATAATGATGGGTTGAACTTGACTAGGACTCTTTGATTTGTTGACTATGTCAAGGTCACTTGGGTCCTAGGGGTAAAAACACACATCGGGAGTTTCAAACATACAGGAAAATTTCCAGGCTTGCGCATACCTTCTGGAGTGTGGTGACTTGAGTGGCTTCCATCAAGTCATCATGCGATAATAGTTGGATCCCGATTCCCACTGATGAGTAGGATTACTCCTCGGGTGATTCCGACTAATTCTCCTTTTAGGTTTGGAGGAGAATTCGAGGAAACAGTGGGAGCCATCCAGATTAGATAAAATGATTAACCATTCTGATCTAGGTTAGAGTGCACGCTGAGTGTTTCTTCTCTCTCTCTCTCTGGCTGCGACTTTGACCCGACCTTTGACTAAAACTCATAAAACCAAGTTGACCGAAGCTTCTTAAAACACTATGGATTTTGGAATGTCACGGTGTCGCATATATCATTGCCACTTCTATATCACCTTTGCATTTCTCCAGGACACCCCGTTGTAAGTCCATGTCACGCACCTCACTAACTTGCGGGAAGGCGGAATATATGAAAAACGATTATCAAAGCTTCGTAACACGGACTTGAGCGCATGAATCATAATCTAAACCATTGCTAACGTTATACTAGAGGTTTAACTACTCGGTACCGGAGTTATACCTCACGTTACATGTCCTTCGGGTCTTCATCGCCATCCTCCACTCCTCGTAGGCTCCTTGGAACATCGACAACTTCACGGCCTCCTCGAATCAAAGACGATCCACCCGAAAGCTCCTACGCCAAGCTAAATCTCAAACTTGAGATAACTAGGTTACTTAAAGTGCTAATTTAAGCTACCGAGGGGATATAGAGTGAGGTTATGGATGTTTTAGTCTAGCTAACCCTTGATCTCAACACATGAGAGGTTAGAGTTTAGGTTTCAAGAGAGAGTGAGCTTGAGGAGAGAGAAGGAGAAGATGAGAATGAAAAGAATAATGAGCTCATTTTGAATATATCAACCATAACAATTTAATCAAATAAATAAATAAATGATTTAATCATTATGGTTGATGCATTCACCTTGTGTGATTCATCATATGACTCATTATCTCATTAATGAGTCATTAAGTGCGAAGGATGAATCATACAAATGAGTCATTAATCAATTAATGCTCATGCCACCTTAACCCCTTAGTCACCACTCTTCTAGAAGGTTGCCGACAAATTACGAGAACGCCCCTATAATCCGTGAAAACACGGAAAATCTTTAGACTGTATAAATCCAATAACCCGATACTAGAAACTGGCTTAAACCAAAGCCGGCTAGTAAAAAACTGTCCGAAAAGTCGTACGTGCGTAAACACACGTACGAATCCGAACCCTTGTCGTAAAACCATACGACCTCTATATCGTTTCGCCTGGAGCAGGGAAACTCTCTGTGTGGGACTCTAAAGACTCGACACTACGCTGGCAGTGGGTTTAACCACAGACCGCAAGCGGCACTAGCTGTACGTAACGGTCCCCAGGTAGATGTCGATAAGAAGGCCGATGAGGAAAATCATCCGAACTCCCACTGAGCCTGATGTGACAATCTCCGTACAGTCCGGTCTGTTCGTCTAAGACTATCGCATATCAAGCCTAAGGGGCGGCAAGCGTCAGTCCCCTAATAGCTGTATAAGTCGTGTCGGAGCGAAGCCCATTACACCCTGAGAAGCTACTGGAACCTACCAGTATATCTCGCTTGCCCTGGCCAGGGACTTTGCGTAATGGCTCTCTGACACAGCGCGATATCATCTCCCGATACCGGGAGAGACGAATCCTATCTAACCGCCACTGCCTCCAAGTGCTCGGGACTGCACCCAACTGCTACCTGTTTGCACGACTCCTTTGAGCCGTGGTAGGGTAGCAATCTAAGAACAGTGGGACACACTCGAGGCGAAGTAGCATTGTCAAGTCTGCGGACTATGCTGTACTCATGTCACCTGGGAACTGATAACTGACGATAGGTATAATACCAACCAATCAGTTCCTCGGCGAGTCCTGTCCGGTGTACCCATAACCTAACGAGCACCTGTATACTATCTCCAGTACGACGTTCTGATGGCTGTAGGACAGACCATTTCCCTAGCTGGGATGAGAAGCGTATACACTTAGTCTACTCCGGAATATCGATGCCCTATCTCGATAATCCAACGACAAGGGACCTGTATAGGATGTTGCTTACAGACTACCCAGCCCCCACTAGTGTGATTGCCATCACGACGCTGGTAATCAAGCAAAGATCCTATGGGCTCTACTAATATGTATAAGTGATACGTTACAAGAAACATATGCACATATTAAAGTAGACACAAACCAAGTAGCATACTACCATTTTTAGCAAGATTGTATATATAACAATGAATATCCCAAGCTTCCATTAAGTAATATACAATCTAGTATGATACAATAATGGCCCCTAGGGCATATACACTAACAATCTCCCACTTGCACTAGGGCCATGAGCTGGCATATCGTAGACCTATCATCTCGAATAGCCTCTCGAACTGCGTCTGAGGAATGGCCTTTGTGAATGGATCAGCAATGTTATCCTCCGTCTTTACTCTCTTCGCCTCGATCTCCCGGTTATCTATGATCTCCCTGATCAGGTGATACCGCCTTAAGATGTGTCTGGACTTCTGATGGGACCTGGGTTCCTTCGCTAAAGCTATAGCGCCGTTGTTGTCACAATACAGAGGTATTGGACCAACACTGGTAGGAACCACCTGAAGTTCTGTGAGGAACTTCTTCATCCAGACTGCTTCTTTTGCGGCATCGCAAGCAGCTATGTACTCTACTTCCATCGTTGAGTCAGCAACGGTCTCCTGTTTGGAACTCTTCCAACAGACCGCCCCTCCATTGAGGGTAAAGACATAACCCGACATGGACTTGGAGTCATCTTTGTCACTCTGGAAGTCGGAGTCGGCAAAGGCCTCCATCTGGAGGACTTTTCCGCCATATACTAAGAACATCTCCTTAGTCCTCCTCAGGTACTTGAGAATGTTCTTTACTGCTATCCAGTGATTCTCCCCTGGGTTTGCTTGATACCGGCTTACTACGCTCAATGCGTATGCTACATCTGGTTTGGTACACAACATTGCATACATTATAAAGCCTACCGCAGATGCGTAGGGTATAATCGACATGCGATCCCTTTCCAAATCAGTCTTGGGAGACATATCTTTGGAAAGGGTGATTCCGTGACAAGCCGGTAGGTTACCGTGCTTAGAATCTTCCATACCGAATCTCTTCACTATGGTGTCTATGTACCTGGACTGTGAAAGTCCCAACATCCTTTTTGATCTATCACGATAGATCCGGATCCCTAGAATGTAGGTGGCATCACCCAGGTCTTTCATGGAGAATTTATGTGACAAGAATCTTTTGACTGACTGTAACATAGGAATACCATTTTCTATTAGGAGAATGTCATCCACGTAAAAGACGAGGAATACTACAGCTCTCCCTACAATCTTACTGTATATGCAAGGTTCATCTGGATTTTTGATGAAGTCGAATTCTTTGACAGCATCATCAAAACAGATGTTCCAACTCCGCGATGCCTGCTTTAGACCATAAATGGACTTAAGCAGCTTGCATACTTTACCGCTGCTCCCACTCTGAATGAATCCCTCTAGTTGATCCATATAGACGCTTTCTTCCAAATTTCCATTTAGAAAAGCCGTCTTTACGTCCATCTACCAGATCTCATAATCGTGGAAGGCAGCAATAGCAAGAAGGACCCTAATGGATTTTAGCATAGCTACTGGAGAAAAGGTCTCGTCATAGTCCAAACCAGGTCTTTGACGGAAACCCTTTGCAACAAGTCTAGCTTTATAGGTTTCAACCTGTCCATCTACACCAATCTTCTTTCTGAAGATCCATTTGCATCCTACGGGTTTTACCCCATCTGGAGCAACGTCCAAAGTCCATACTTTGTTAGTGTACATGGACTCCATTTCGGTCCGCATTGCTTCCAGCCATTTTACTGAGTCACCGCTCTGAATGGCTTGCTAGAAGCTATTAGGCTCATCATAGTCAATAGTGCAATCCTCTCTATCCCCATCTATGAGAAAACCGTAGTATCTCTCGGGCGGATGAGATTGCCTACTACTCCTGCGGAGTGGCGTTGGGATGTCCGGTTCTTCTGAAACCTCTGGTTCTACCATACTTTCAGTAGTAGTTTGTGGTTCTGGAATTTCTTCCAGTTCTATTTCGCTCCCATTTGTTTCCTTTTCTAAAAACTGATATTCTAGAAAATGGGCATTACGAGAAACAAAAATCTTTTGTTCCTCTGTGTAATAGAAAAAATACCCCCTGGAGTTCTTTGGGTATCCCACAAATTTACATAGTAATGAGCGTGCCTCGAGCTTGTCTGCATGCTGCTTTTTAACAAAAGCTGGACATCCCCATACCTTTAGGTACTGAAGACAGGGTTTCTTCCCACTCCACATCTGATATGGTGTGGTAGGCACAGTTTTGGTTCGAACCTTGTTCAAAAGATATGCAGCTGATTCTAGTGCATATCCCCAGAATGATCGCGGTAACTCAGCCTTACTCATCATGGAACGAACCATATCTAATAGGGTTCGATTCCTCCTTTCTGATACACCGTTGTGTTGTGGTGTGTATGGAGGAGTAAGCTGAGAGAGAATTCCATTCTCTTTTAAGTAACCCAGGAATTCGGCACTTAAGTATTCACCACCTCGATCAGATCTCAGTGTCTTGATACTTTTGCCTGTTTGTTTTTCAACTTCATTTTTGTATTCCTGAAATTTCTCAAAAGCCTCGGATTTATGCTTCATCAAGAAGACATGTCCATACCTAGAGAAATCATCTATGAAAGTAATGAAGTATGAATAACCACTTCGCGCATGTGTAGACATTGGACCACATACGTCACTGTGTATGAGTCCTAAGAGCTCGCTTGCTCTTTCTCCGTGTCCAGTGAACGGAGTTTTTGTCATCTTTCCCATGAGACAAGATTCACAAGTGGCATAAGACTGATACGCGAATGGATCCAAGTATCCCTCTCTATGCAACTTTGTTAATCTTCTCTCATTGATGTGACCCAATCTACAATGCCATAAGAAAGCCTGATTTGTTTCCGGAGACTTTCTTTTAAGTGTGTTCTGGACACTGAAAATCTGAGCTTGATTTAATACGTATATTCCATTTTCTAATGTACCTGACCCAATCATTACTTGATTTAGGTGGATGTGAACCACATCTCTTGCAAAAGTAAAATCATATCCTTCTTTCGAAAGTAAGGGTACAGATATGATATTACAAGTCGTACCTGGTACATAAAAACAGTTACGCAGAATCAATATCTGCCCAGTTGTCATTCCAAGATGATATTCCCCTATGGATTCAGCGTTTATGCTCATTCCGTTAGCAACTGTGAGGGTCATATCTCCTATCCCAATAACCCTACGATTTCTCAGAGCCTGTAATGAATTACAGATGTGAGTTCCTGATCCGGTATCCAATACCCAGGAAGTAGGGTTAACTGACATACAGTTCTCTATCATAAACACACCCGAAGTCGAAGCCACAACATGCTTCGTATCCTGGCTACTGGCTTCTAAAGCCCTGCAATCTTTCTGCCTATGCCCAATCCCATAACAATAGGAACTTCCCTCTTTTACTATATCCAGTCCCGAAACTTTTGCCCTTCTCTTTCCTTCTACTTCCCTGGTTTCCTTCAGGGTAGAAGGTAGAGATTGTAGAATCAGGTCAGTATCTGACCCGTTCTCCGACGTGGTCTTTAGGTCCTTGAGCTTATCAATATAGCTAGTCAATGTAAGGACGTTGTCCCCTACAGATGACCCGTCAGCTAACCTCGCTTGAATTAATTCGTTCGAGGTTTCATATCTGGTGATATGAGATTGCTCTCCATATAAATCTTTGTTATGGAGAAAGATGGAAAATAAGTTCATCTTCTCGTGCTGCTTCTGGTCTACACCAACAACTGAAGCAAACACGAGGCACTTAGCTTTCGCTTTATCTTTTTCCATTGTCTGACGGATATCCATATCCGTGACAGTGGAAACTGGACCTGGGACGGCGGGATCTTGAGTAGTAATAGGGTGGTCCAGCTTGTCATAGGCAATGGACATCTGGACAGACTTTTGCCAGTCATATAAGTCAGATTCAGTCAATTTGTTATCTAGATGTAACCTATGTGTGGTCACAAGGTCGCTGCAATTAAGAGAGAGAGAAGAAAACATTTTAGCATGATGCTGTTGCAAGTTTAGATTGGTTTTAAGTTTATCTAAACAGGATGTCTCCTACTGTTTCTCAAATCCTTCCTCAAACCATAAAAGAAGAATTAGCCAGGACAATTCTCACCGTACAATACTTTCTTAACCGTTCAGCCAGGCTAGTGTCGATACTTCGAGGGAGGTTTTCCAACGCTTTCGCGAAGTTCCTTAATTAAATAACCTCTTTTCTCTGGGGGCGTAACCCCGCTGACACCTTTCTTGGCACCTACTTGGTTTATAGCATTGATCGTTAAGTGACGAATCTCCTGATAAGTAGCATGTACTCACAGTAGGATTGGGATCCAAAATATCATCGTATGATAATGTTGAAGGAATCCTACCAACATTCATCAAACTCCAAAATGGTATGCACTTTCTGCAAATTTCAGTTTCCTTAGAAATTCCCGATATGGATTTTTTCCCCATGCTCTTATGACCTTGACTAAGGCCAACATATCATAAGTCACATGTCAAGTTCTACCCGTCATTATCCAGGTTAATTTGAACCCATCCGTACATACCCTTGACGAAGGCCAAAATAGTAGTATGACTGTCCCAAACCAACGCATCTATCTATGCTACAGATAAATATCCAGCAGCTACCAATCACTATGCCTTGGCGAAGTTCAAAATACATAGCTTGAATACTACTGAATATTTAACTGAAATGACGGAGGGCTACGACTGGTTTTGGCAAAACCGTGAACGTAGTGAACTTGATATAATCGAAGGAACCTGATACTTTTTAAAAGGAGTGGTTAAAGCTCCGCAATTTTTAAAAAATCCGATCTTTTAAAATAACCTAGTGGTTTCTTTTAAATTTGTTCCAATGATTAAACTATGGTTTATTTTCTTTGCATTATAATAATGCGTTCCATCATTAACCTATCATTGCAGAAAACAACGAAAATACAACGTCCTCTTATGCCATCCGCATTCGCCACGGGGTCCCGTCATCACCCGTTAGGTTACTTAACTAACGACAGAGCGGGGGCTGGGCTAGCGCGGGTGTAAAACATAAGTGACGTCTAATAGCTATTTATATATAGATATTGTACATTCGTCAGACGCAATAATAAGCATTCCAGATCACAGATAAACTTTATTGGATATGCAAGTAATCCGCATTTCTTTTGAGCCTGCAAGGAAAGACGGATTACACAGTTGTGATGAATAGCCATTACCCCACCCCAGACCCCTACGGGTACGGTAAACTACCCGCCAAGTACCAGAAGTGAAGCGGTCAGCCTCGACACTTCAAAATACCCGGTAGTTTGTGCACCCCACCTTAGGTCTAACCTAGGAGCAAAAACAGTAAAAAGAAATAATAATACAACGGTGGCTACAACCGCAACCTGGATGTGCCCCGCAAAATAATATTACATCAAATTACATTTACATTGAATGAATGAATATTAAATACATCTCAAACCCCGGCTAATCATCACAACAGTCCAACACAGTTCATATACACAAACAGTTATATATAACATCACAGATATGTGCAACCCCCTACCAACCGACATACTAGCAGTTAGGAGAGGTTTACGAACACATAAAACATTTCAGATAAAGATCCAATTAGCAAATTGATTAGAACATCGATCGATTACCTATATCCGTGTCTACCCCAAAAGCAAATCATCACCGAGGCAACCTGGGCAGAAACAGTATATACAGGAAAACAAAAAACCCAAAATTATGAATTACTGTGAAACTCCGAGTCAACTCGGCGTTGACTCGGCGGCGGTTCCGTGGCAATAGCCCTCTATTGCCGCGGAACCGCGGTCGTTTTGCCGATTCAGTGACTCGTATTTTCCCAGTATTCATCAATTTCCCTGCTGTGAATTTTAAGGTATGTCAAAAATTTTTTTAGACAGTTTTAAAATTAACAGAAACTATGGGTTTTGGTTTTTCGTATTTCGTATTTTTCGTCGATCGAACTTCTAATCAGTTGCTAACAAGCTAGTAATGGTTTAGTTGGCTCTGATACCACTGTAAGTCCATGTCACGCATCCCACTAACTTGCGGGGAGGCGGAATATATGAAAAACGATTATCAAAGCTTCGTAACACGGACTTGAGCGCATGAATCGTAATCTAAACCATTGCTAACGTTATACTAGAGGTTTAACTACTCGGTACCGGAGTTATACCTCACATTACATGTCCTTCGGGTCTTCATCGCTGTCCTCCACTCCTCGTAGGCTCCTTGGAACATCGGCAACTTCACGGCCTCCTCGAATCAAAGACGATCCACCCGAAAGCTCCTACGCCAAGCTAAATCTCAAACTTGAGATAACTAGGTTGCTTAAAGTGCTAATCTAAGCTACCTAGGGGATATAGAGCGAGGTTATGGATGTTTTAGTCTAGCTAACCCTTGATCTCAACACATGAGAGGTTAGGGTTAGGGTTTCAAGAGAGAGTGAGCTTGAGGAGAGAGAAGGAGAAGATGAGAATGAAAAGAATAATGAGCTCATTTTGAATATATCAACCATAAAAATTTAATCAAATAAATAAATAAATGATTTAATCATTATGGTTGATGCATTCACCTTGTGTGATTCATCATATGACTCATTATCTTATTAATGAGTCATTAAGTGCAAAGGATGAATCATACAAATGAGTCATTAATCAATTAATGCTCATGCCACCTTAACCCCTTAGTCACCACTCTTCTAGAAGGTTCCCGACAAATTACGAGAACGCCCCTATAATCCGTGAAAACACGGAAAAACTTTAGACTGTATAAATCCAATAACCCGATACTAGAAACTGGCTTAAACCAAAGACGGCTAGTAAAAAACTGTCCGAAAAGTCGTACGTGCGTAAACACACGTACGCATCCGAACCCTTGTCGTAAAACCATACGACCACTATATCGTTTCGCCTGGAGCAGGGAAACTCTCTGTGTGGGACTCTAAAGACTCGACACTACGCTGGCAGTGGGTTTAGCCACAGACCGCAAGCGGCACTAGCTGTACGTAACGGTCCCCAGGTAGATGTCGATAAGAAGGCCGATGAGGAAAAATCATCCGAACTCCCACTGGGCCTGATGTGACAATCTCCGTACAGTCCGGTCTGTTCATCTAAGACTATCGCATATCAAGCCTAGGGGGCGGCAAGCGTCAGTCCCCTAATAGCTGTATAAGTCATGTCGGAGCGAAGCCCATTACACCCTGAGAACCTACTGGAACCTACCAGTATATCTCGCTTGCCCTGGCCACGGACTTTGCGTAATGGCTCTCTGACACAGCGCGATATCATTGAAAGGTTCCTAGGCACTTTAGTGAGGTCTCACAAGGCATCGAACATGCCAATTTAAAAAAAATGGTGCCGAGAAACCCTAGACTACGGATCTTAGACTAGATGTTTAGGCGAAATGATAAACTAGTTAACACTTAACTACTAGGATACGGAAATTACAACCTTTGTAGATCCGGATATCCACCTCCACGGCTCCGCAACGAAGTCTTCTCGCTGTACATCATGAATCCTAGACTCATTCGTCGGCTTCATCGGGAAAACGGGCGAGCTAGGTCGTCGGCTTCGTGTCAAAGACGATCTACGTCGAGGTTGCACTAGTTCAAGCTCCGACTTCACCAAGTAGTGAAACTTGTGAAGAAAACACCCAAAACCACTTGGCAAGAGGTAGAGGATGAAGAAATAGGAGGTGGGTTCACATTAGATTTGGATTTCTCTCACTAGAACTCAAGTTGCCATTAAAGTAGCAAGCTTTTCTTTTGAAGAAGAAGATGAAGAAGATGATAGAATATGATAAATTACTTAATCAAAATAGAAAAGAAAATGATATTTATCATATCCTAACCATGGTCAAGTGTAGAGAATTGACCATGGTTAGTGGGAGTGGTTAGGTTTAAGTATGAAGACAAAATAGCATCATTAGTAAATGCTTCATGAAGCTTCACCAATCTTCATGATAAATGAAACCATTTTATTTTCATAAAACCCAATTATTAAATAATGAATGGATTAAATAATAAGTGAATAAATCATAAACCCTAACCACTCTCATAACCATGGTTCAATTCTTTTACAGAAAGTCAAGTCAACATGCATCATCAAACATGATACAATCATGTGCACAAAAGCATATCACATATACAATGTGCAGCAAGTGAGAAAAATCCGTTTAAAATGAACCAATACTAGTTAATGCAAACTAATATATCAAATATATAATTATACATTAAATCATTAAATCAACACTTGATTCAATGATCCGGTCATGTCGCACATGACCGACTAGTATTCAATGTATCGACTTATCGAATCAATGATTCGATAACTAGGTCATATCGAATATAACCAATCGAAACATATATCGCGAGAATGAAATACGGTATCACATACACGCATTATTCTCGGTCCTGCACATATCTCATATGCGCTCCTATTTCGTTTCGCTTGAGCCAGGAAACCTCTGTGTAGGACTCTAAAGACTCGTCAATACGCCGGTAGCAGATGATGATCATATCAATCACCCACAAGCCGCAAGCGGTCTGCTAAACGTAACGGCCACCCGGGTATTGAGCGATCAGAAGATCGACGAGCTAGCCCGCTCACACTCCTGCGAATCCGACCAGTAACACTTACCGTACAGTCCGGTCTCTTCGTCTGATATGTCGCATATCAAGTTTAGGGGTGGTAAACGTCAGACCCCAATAACCCGATAAGTCGTGCCGATGTGAGGCTCATAACGGGTCGAGAAACTACTGGAAACACTTACCAGCAAATCTCTGATCAGCCCTGGCCAGGGACTTCCCTGCTACAGCCAATCGAGCACTGCGCAACTTCAACTCCCAATACCGGGAGATACGAAACCCCTCCTATCGCTCATTGCCTCCATGTGACTCGGGACTGTGCCCAAAGACCACCGTTTTGCACGCCCCCATGGACGTGGTAAGGTGGAGATCAAAGCACAGTGGGAATCACACAAGACTCTATGACGATCTCGGGTCTACAGACTAACCTGTACAAGTGTCACCTGAGAACTGCCATCTGACGTGAGGTATAATACCATCTGGGAGTTCTCGGCGAGTCCGTCCAGTGTACTCAGTCTCCACTCGGCGAGTCCGTCCAGTGTACTCAGTCTCCACTGAGCACCCGTATACCATCTCTGATGTCAAACACCAATGGATATGGGATCATCCATCGCCCATCACATGGGTCGAGAAGCGTATACGCTAGTCTACACTGGTATATCGATGCCCCATCTCGATACACCCATGACTAGGGACCTTGAAGGATGTACTTATGGACTACCATGTCCCCACTAGTATGATCTGCATCATAGTCCAGGTAGTCAAGTACATATCCTAAGGGCTTTACCAACATGTAACTATAAGACAGTATAAAGAGACTAGTGTACATGTTAAGATAAAGAGTAACCAGATAGCATACTATCATATCGAGCAAGAAAGTCATCTCTATATATGTCCAAGCATCCAATATAATATACATCATCTGTACAATACTGGCCTCTAGGGCATACATACAACTAACAATCTCTCACTTGCACTAGGGCCAGCTGCTGTAGTATCGCATACCGAGCATCCCGAAGAGTCTCTCAAACTGTGTCTGGGGAATGGCCTTCGTGAGTGGATCCACGGTGTTGTTCTTCGTGTCAACCCTCCTGACCTCGATCTCCCGGCGATCAACTATCTCCCGGATCAGGTGATACCGTCTCAGAATATGCCTGGATCGCTGATGGGACCTGGGTTCCTTGGTCAAAGCCACTGCTCCATTGTTATCGCAATACAAAGGTATTGGATGCTCAATGGATGGAACCACATCAAGTTCAGTAATGAACTTCTTGATCCAGACAGCCTCTTTAGCAGCATCGTTGGCAGCGATGTATTTAGCCTCCATCGTCGAGTCTGCCATGGTTTCCTGCTTGGAACTCTTCCAGCTAACCGCCCCTCCGTAAAGGGTAAAGACAAAACCCGACTGCGACTTAGAGTCGTCCTTATCACTCTGGAAGCTCGAATCGGTAAAGGACTCCACTTGGAGTTCCCCGTTACCATACACCAAGAACATATCTCTAGTCCTTCGTAAGTACTTGAGAATGCTCTTCACAGCTGTCCAGTGACTCTCTCCAGGATCAGCTTGATACCTGCTCACTATACTTAGTGAGTATGCTACATCGGGTCTGGTACATAGCATCGCATACATGATAGAGCCTACAGCCGAAGCATAGGGTATCCCTTGCATGCGAGCTCTCTCCAAATCAGTCTTGGGAGACATCTCTTTGGAGAGAGTGACTCCAGAGATCGTGGGCAAGTTCCCACGCTTGGACTCTTCCATACTAAACCTCTTTAGTATGGTGTCAATGTACCTGGATTGGGACAATCCCAAAATCCTTTTGGATCTATCTCTATAGATCCTAATTCCCAATATGCAGGAGGCATCACCAAGATCTTTCATTGAGAATCTCTGTGATAAGAAGAGCTTGACCGATTGCAGCATAGGAATATCATTTCCTATCAAGAGTATGTCGTCCACGTACAATACGAGGAAGACAACCTTACTCTCTGCCACCTTCTTGTAGATACAAGGTTCATCTGGATTTTTGACGAAATCAAACTCTTTGATAACGACTTCAAAGCAGATGTTCCAACTCCGCGATGCTTGCTTTAATCCATAAATGGATTTAAGCAGCTTGCACACCTTTCCGCTTCTCCCACTGTCTACGAAGCCCTCTGGCTGAGTCATGTACACGCACTCTTCTAAATCACCATTTAGAAAGGCGGTCTTAACATCCATTTGCTAGATTTCGTAATCATGATAAGCAGCGATGGCAAGCATGATCCGGATGGATTTAAGCATAGCCACTGGAGAAAAGGTCTCGTCATAGTCCACACCTGGTCTTTGACGAAAACCCTTTGCTACAAGTCTAGTTTTGAATGTCTCCACTTTCCCATCTACACCAAGTTTCTTCTTGAAGATCCACTTGCTCCCAATGGGTTTTACCCCTTCAGGAGCAACTTCCAAAGTCCATACTTTGTTGGTGTACATGGATTCCATCTCGGACCGCATAGCATCCAGCCATTTCACTGAGTCCCTACTCGTGATGGCCTGCTCGAAGCTAGTTGGGTCATCATCCTCCATGATGCAATCCTCGCTCCCACCATCCATGAGAAAACCGTAGTATCTCTCAGGTTGGCGAGGAACCCTACTAGATTGGCGGAGAGGCTGGGGTTCATCGGGAACTACGGAATCCTCTGGTTCAACCAAATCTTCTGTTGTAGTCTGTATTGCTGGAACCTCTTCCAGTTCTACCTCAATGCCACCTATCTGTTTCATAAGAAAACCTTTTTCTAAGAAAGTGGCATGCCGAGAAACAAACACTTTTTGTTCCTCGGAGTGGTAGAAGATATACCCTCGCGAATATTTGGGATATCCAACAAACTTACATAGAACAGACCTTGCCTCGAGCTTGTCCGGATTTTGTATTTTAACATAGGCCGGACAACCCCATATCTGAATAAAATTAAGACATGGTCTCTTGCCATTCCATATCTCATATGGAGTGGTAGGCACTGATTTGGTCGGAACTCTATTCAGTAGGTATGCAGCAGTCTCCAGTGCATATCCCCAGAAGGAGATAGGTAACTCAGCTGTACTCATCATAGAGCGCACCATATCTAATAGGGTGCGATTTCTCCGCTCCGATACACCGTTGTGCTGTGGTGTATATGGAGGAGTCAGCTGAGAGAGAATTCCATTCTCTTTTAGGAAGTCCCGGAATTCATTGCTCAAGTATTCACCTCCTCGATCAGATCGTAGGATTTTAATACTTTTTCCGGTTTGGTTCTCAACTTCTTGTTTATATTCCCTAAATTTCTCAAAAGCTTCTGATTTGTGTTTCATCAGGAACACATATCCGAATCTAGAGAGATCTTCAGTGAATGTAATGAAGTACGAAGAACCATCCCTGGCATGTGTAGACATGGGACCGCATACATCACTATGTATCAGTCCCAAGAGTTCGGTAACTCTTTCTCCGTGTCCCGTAAACGGAGTTTTGGTCATCTTGCCTTTGAGACATGACTGGAAAGTGTCATAAGATGAAAATTCGAAAGGTTTCAAATATCCATCCTTATGCAACTTAGCCAGTCGTGTCACATTGATGTGACCCAGTCTACAATGCCACAAGAAGGATTCGTTGAGTTCAGAACTCTTCCTCTTGTGTGTGTTTGTTATGCTCAGAACTGTTGATTGATTTAGAACATAAATGCCATTGCATAACGTGCCCTATCCAACCAACTTTTGGTTACTGAAAATGTTCATAACATTGTCCTGTAATACAAAATTATATCCCTCTTTACTTAATAAAGAAACTGATATAATGTTGCATATCAGGTTCGGCATGTAATAGCATTCGTTCAGAACCAATGTATTACCAGTTGGTAATACAAGGTGATATTCCCCGACAGTCTTGGCTGCAACAATTGCACCATTTCCTACTCTTATGTCTTTATCACCTTCTCCAAGTTCTCTACCTTTCCTTAGCCCATGTAACTAATTACATATATGGGATCCCGACCCGGTATCCAATACCCAGGACGTAGAGCAAATGGAGAAACGGTTCTCAGTAACGAACACACCCGAAGAAAATGCATCAACATGTACTTTCTTCAATCGGGTGGCATGGGAATCCTGGTATTCCCCTATATCCTGTTCATTCCTATAACTCTTATAGGAAAGAACGGAACCAACGTTCCCCAGCACAGTATAACATGCAGGTTCGGTCAATACATCCATATTATTATCTTTATTAAGGCATGAAATGGTCGCTACCTGGAGAGAGAGAGAAGAAAACACTTTAGCGTATGCTCGTGCAAGATCAGATTGGTTATTATCTTATCTAATCAGGATGGCTCCCACTGCTTTTTATCAAATCTTCCATCAAACCCGAAAAAGGAAAGACTAGCCGGGATTAATTACACACTACAAGTTCGCCAATCTTTCAGCCAGGCCAGTGTCGGTACTTTGAGGGAGGTCCCCCGTGCTTTCGCACGAACCTAATTAATGTAAACCTCGTTTTCCCAGAGGCGTAACCCCGTTGACACCTTTCTAGACACCTACTTGATCAGCTAATTGCAATGTGTAAAACTCTCCCAGGAGTAACTCTTACTCGCAGTGGGTATCGGGATCCAACTATCTCATAGAAGGTATGCAATCTCATTGCAAATTTCAACACTTGAAATTCCCGATAATGTTTTGCCCCTAGCGTCCTATGACCTTGACGGAGGCCAAACAACCCATAGTCCGCTAGTCAAGTTCAACCCGTCATTTCCTGATTGAATTAAACCCACCCGCACGACCCTTGACGGAGGCCAAACAACGCCGTATGAATACCCTAATCCAATCGCATCATATGCTAGCAGATAAGCACTAGTTAGCTACCAAGCACTGCGCCTTGACGGAGGCCAAACTACCGCAGCACGAATACTAACTAATACTTATCTGAAATGACGGAGGGCTACGCAGGTTTTTCATAAAAACCATGAGCGTAATGAACTTGATATCGTTGTAGAATCAAATGAAGTTTTGAAATGGAGTGATTTTGAGGCTTTTCTAGTTTTGCTAAAGGAGTCACTCCCGGCGAAGGGATCTCGGTCCTTTCCTCGTCGAATGAGGTGCGGGATATATCATATATATCGCTGTGCAAAGCAAAAACCCAAAAGCAGTCAAAAGCAAACCGAGTGTGTAGCATCTGCCAGTTATTGCTAAAGGAGTCACTCCCGTTGAAGGCATCTCGGTCCTTTCCTCGTCGAATGAGGTGCGGGATATATCATATATATCGCTGTGCAAAGCAAAAAACTGTAGCTACCTGTTTTTATTTTGAAATTCGATTCCACAACATCTTAGGTTTCTTATCTTTCATTAATCACATTAATGAAGTCCCATCATTTAAATACCTAAACATCACAGATAGATATGACGTACACTTATGCCATCCGCATTCGCCTCGATATCCCCTCGTGCACCGTTAGGTTAGGTAACTAACGACAGAGCAGGGCAGGGCTAGCGCGGGTGTAAAACATAAGTAACGTCTATATAATATATCATATATACTATATGCTATATCCATCACAGAGTCACAACACAGATATCGCAGCAGAATAAACATATGAAATATTGGATATTCTAGGACGTCCGTGTTTTCAATACGAGCCAGTATAAAACACGGATTCCACGGTCGTGATGAATAGCCAATCCCACACCCCTAGACCCCTACGAGAGCGGCAAGCAACCCTGCCAATTCTAGGGTTGGGAGACCCGGACTCGACTCCTCGAGTTGGTCTCCCACTGGACCCCAGAACCCGGTTACTTGTGCTCTCCTCCTTGGGTCTATCCTAATGCGGAAAAGTAAATAATATACAAAAGGTGACATCTTCCGCTACCTGGAAGTGCCCCAAATAAAAGAATATTACATACAAGTTTTTTACATGAATGAAAATGAAAAACACTCATCTCACATAAAAACCCCCGGCTATTCGAACACGACGATCCAATATAACATATCCAGCAACACATAACATCACATGCCATCAACGTAAGTAAGTATGCATACCCCAATTGTCGTTGACGTATAGCAACGAAACCGGCGATATGAACATACTACACTTACGGTCACAGAAAAGAAAGTGTAAAACTACAACAGTTGGAATCCGCAATCTCTTTAGACATCACATGCCTAACAGATATAAATCCCGCATTTTAGTCTCATTATCGAAAACTCTTTTCAATATCATATGGGACTAAATTGCTAGATTTATAACATTCATTCAGTTATCTCATAACTACTTGTGAATTCCAATTATTGTATCACATTCCAGATAAACAGAAAATGTTAAACTTTCCGATTGAATAGTCGAATACCCAAGTTTTCCCGATACAGTCCAACACATGAAATAAGTCTAGCAACATTCAGTTCGTGCCTCAGTACCAACGGTTCAGCCGTAGAAGGGTCAAGCCAACGCCTCACATGTGGCACGCCGTACTGCCCCAAATCCGAAGGTTCAAAGGGCAGTTCAAGACGGTCACATAATCGAGTTAAGGTTTGTTGTCTTCTAGAGGGTCCATCGCGTTACTTGCACTACTTAGAACGTCGTTAAACTACGAAAAAATCCAACACTTGGAAATTTCCCGACAGGGGAAAAATTGGGTATTTATATCCGGTCGAACTTTTTAACATATTCTGGAAATTATCCGGAAATACACAAAAGACGAAATTTGATAATCCGATCGAAATACCGAATCCCCAAAACAACCCCAGAAAATTCAACTCTTGAATGAATACTAAAAATTTCCAGAAGACTCAGCACCACAAGACATGAATTACTGTGCAAGACACGTGCTGTAAATCAACAGAGTGGCCGCGGAACCGCCGCGATGCCTATGGTGGGGGCCGCGGTTCCGCGCCTCGGTTGTAGAGTTATCAGCACGTGCTTCACAGTAACTCACTAAATTCCCTGCTGAATTTTTTGACAATTTTTAATCTGGAAAAATCCAGGTTTTCAGAAAAAGTACAGAGAGCAATTTGTATTGGGGTTTCGGGTTCGTTCGGAATTCAAATTCCGTCTAGACTTCGCCTAAGGCTCTAGCTAGGCTTTGATACCAGTGAAAGGTTCCTAGGCACATTAGTGAGGTCTCACAAGGCATCGAACATGCCAATTTAAAAAAAATGGTGCCGAGAAACCCTAGACTACAGATCTTAGACTAGATGTTTAGGCGAAATGATAAACTAGTTAACACTTAACTACTAGGATACGGAAATTACAACCTTTGTAGATCCGGATATCCACCTCCACGGCTCCGCAACGAAGTCTTCTCGCTGTACATCATGAATCCTAGACTCATTCGTCGGCTTCATCGGGAAAACGGGCGAGCTAGGTCGTCGGCTTCGTGTCAAAGACGATCTACGTCGAGGTTGAACTAGTTCAAGCTCCGACTTCACCAAGTAGTGAAACTTGTGAAGAAAACACCCAAAACCACTTGGCAAGAGGTAGAGGATGAAGAAATAGGAGGTGGGTTCACATTAGATTTGGATTTCTCTCACTAGAACTCAAGTTGCCATTAAAGTAGCAAGCTTTTCTTTTGAAGAAGAAGATGAAGAAGATGATAGAATATGATAAATTACTTAATCAAAATAGAAAAGAAAATGATATTTATCATATCCTAACCATGGTCAAGTGTAGAGAATTGACCATGGTTAGTGGGAGTGGTTAGGTTTAAGTATGAAGACAAAATAGCATCATTAGTAAATGCTTCATGAAGCTTCACCAATCTTCATGATAAATGAAACCATTTTATTTTCATAAAACCTAATTATTAAATAATGAATGGATTAAATAATAAGTGAATAAATCATAAACCCTAACCACTCTCATAACCATGGTTCAATTCTTTTACAGAAAGTCAAGTCAACATGCATCATCAAACATGATACAATCATGTGCACAAAAGCATATCACATATACAATGTGCAGCAAGTGAGAAAAATCCGTTTAAAATGAACCAATACTAGTTAATGCAAAGTAATATATCAAATATATAATTATACATTAAATCATTAAATCAACACTTGATTCAATGATCCGGTCATGTCGCACATGACCGACTAGTATTCAATGTATCGACTTATCGAATCAATGATTCGATAACTAGGTCATATCGAATATAACCAATTGAAACATATATCGCGAGAATGAAATACGGTATCACATACACGCATTATTCTCGGTCCTGCACATATCTCATATGCGCTCCTATTTCGTTTCGCTTGAGCCAGGAAACCTCTGTGTAGGACTCTAAAGACTCGTCAATACGCCGGTAGCAGATGATGATCATATCAATCACCCACAAGCCGCAAGCGGTCTGCTAAACGTAACGGCCACCCGGGTATTGAGCGATCAGAAGATCGACGAGCTAGCCCGCTCACACTCCTGCGAATCCGACCAGTAACACTTATCGTACAGTCCGGTCTCTTCGTCTGATATGTCGCATATCAAGTCTAGGGGTGGTAAACGTCAGACCCCAATAACCCGATAAGTCGTGCCGATGTGAGGCTCATAACGGGTCGAGAAAGTACTAGTAACACTTACCAGCAAATCTCTGATCAGCCCTGGCCAGGGACTTCCCTGCTATGGCCAATCGAGCACTGCGCAACATTAACTCCCAATACCGGGAGAGACGAAACCCCTCCTATCGCTCATTGCCTCCATGTGACTCGGGACTGTGCCCAAAGACCACCGTTTTGCACGCCCTCATGGACGTGGTAAGGTGGAGATCAAAGCACAGTGGGAATCACACAAGACTCTATGACGATCTCGGGTCTACAGACTAACCTGTACAAGTGTCACCTGAGAACTGCCATCTGACGTGAGGTATAATACCATCTGGGAGTTCTCGGCGAGTCCGTCCAGTGTACTCAGTCTCCACTGCGCACCCGTATACCATCTCTGATGTCAAACACCAATGGATATGGGATCATCCATCGCCCATCACATGGGTCGAGAAGCGTATACGCTAGTCTACACTGGTATATCGATGCCCCGTCTCGATACACCCACGACTAGGGACCTTGAAGGATGTACTTATGGACTACCATGTCCCCACTAGTATGATCTGCATCATATTCCAGGTAGTCAAGTACATATCCTAAGGGCTTTTCCAACATGTAACTATAAGACAGTATAAAGAGACTAGTGTACATGTTAAGATAAAGAGTAACCAGATAGCATACTATCATATCGAGCAAGAAAGTCATCTCTATATATGTCCAAGCATCCAATATAATATACATCATCTGTACAATACTGGCCTCTAGGGCATACATACAACTAACAATCATCTCCCAATACCGGGAGAGACGAATCCTATCTAACCGCCACTGCCTCCAAGTGCTCGGGACTGCACCCAACTGCTACCTGTTTGCACGACTCCTTTGAGCCGTGGTAGGGTAGCAATCTAAGAACAGTGGGACACACTCGAGGCGAAGTAGCAGTGTCAAGTCTGCGGACTATACTGTACTCATGTCACCTGGGAACTGATAACTGACGATGGGTATAATACCAACCAATCAGTTCCTCGGCGAGTCCTGTCCGGTGTACCCGTAACCTAACGAGCACCTGTATACTATCTCCAGTACGACGTACTGATGGCTGTGGGACAGACCATTTCCCCAGCTGGGATGAGAAGCGTATACACTTAGTCTACTCCGGAATATCGATGCCCTATCTCGATAATCCAACGACCAGGGACCTGTATAGGATGTTGCTTACAGACTACCCAGCCCCCACTAGTGTGATTGCCATCACGACGCTGGTAATCAAACAAAGATCCTATGGGCTCTACTAATATGTGTAAGTGATACGTTACAAGAAACATATGCACATATTAAAGTAGACACAAACCAAGTAGCATACTACCATTTTTAGCAAGACTGTATATATAACTATGAATATCCCAAGCTTCCATTAAGTAATATATAATCTAGTACGATACAATAATGGCCCCTAGGCATATACACTAACACCCGTATCACTACGAACATCCACTTCCATTGGATAAATCCATCGTATACTTACATACGAACTCGAAGGAACTTTTTCGAGGATGGATTCTGGTTCTGGAGAGATTGAATAGGATTATTCGGTTGTTTTTTCTCTTTACCTTCTCTCAGGTTGTGAGGGCTCCTAGGATTAGGAGAGGGTACACCTATTGAGCTTATTGGATAGTCTTCCTCTAGACCATAGACAGGTGCCGAACGGTAGGGAAGGAAGAAAACCAACAAGCTTAACTGTGGTGTACAGAAGGTAATAAGTAAAGACATATAAAGGGATTAGAATAATGGCAAAGCAAATTGCGACCACCATCATTCACGACAAAATCCATGTATACCCCTACCACTCCTACATCCACTTTGCTTTTCTCCAGGACACTCCGTATCACTACGGATATCCACTTCTATTGGATAAATCCATCGTATGGTTATATACGAACTCGAAGGAACTTTTTCGAGGATGGATTCTGGTTCTGGAGAGATTCGATAGGATTATTCAGATGTCTTTTCCCATTACCTTCTCTCAGGTTGCGAGGGCTCCTAGGATCAGGAGAGTACACCTATTACGCTTATTGGATAGTCTTATTCCAAACCTTAGGCTGGTGCCGAAGGGTAGGGAAAGAAGAAAACCAGTTAGCCTAAAGAAGGTGTACAGAAGGTAATAAGTAAAGACATAATAAAGAGGATTGCAGTGAGGGAAGGTATAGTATATGGCTACTGTCGTGAATCTGGTGGAAGAGGCGTTACTAGGAATACCAGTAAACCCCTTCAAAACATTTTCTTGTTTCAGTTTCACTGTGCGATGTTAATTGATAACTGTTTTCCCAGTTGGAATCTAACTCGAGGGTATGTATTTACCAGATCAGTTTCTCACATCTGCATGTTATTACAGATGGTGAGTGGGAGTAAGATATTGGGAATCGGGTGATTAGATCCTCATTATATCGGAATTCGTTGTAATTGGTGATATTTGAGGAAATCATCTGGATTTTGCCGGATGGCAAATATATGGATTTGAATATCCGTTGTTATGCACCAATTTCAAACTGATATATCTGTACGTTTATTTTTATAAAGTGAGATATATCTTTTTGATATTATGTCTGTGACATTTACCTATATCGGTTGGTGATTAGGTAAGGTGCATTCAACAGCGGTGTAATTCTTCTTAACCATAATATAGTTTTTCAACCTACGACGCATAGGGTTTGAGTTGTTGAACTCAGGGGACTTATATAAAGTATTGTATGTTGTCCAGTATCCATTAGGACAATGGGGTTGGTACTCGTACTATATTCTTTTTACTTATGACTTCTCCAGTTCTGGACAAGTATTTCGTAGAAATGCAAAGTCCAGATAATGAGAAGTTATAGGTATAAGAATAAAGTAGAGAACCATTTGCTGGAAGTATCAGGATTCTTCGAGGAAGTCGAAGATGTAGATACTTGTGTTTGGTATTCCGTTAATAGTAATGATTTTGAGAACTTGCTTCTCTTTCGGGTTACTCATATATGGATGCACTCCTAGATGAGTAATGCTGAATGGCCTCCTTCCATTCGGTTGATATGCACTGCAGACAGCTGCATGATTTTGAATCTGGTTCAAATTAGATTAGTTCTTTTGTTTCTATATCGGATATATATAGAATCGTTTTATATCTTAACGATGTTAAGGTATAGGGAGTTGTCCGGCTTATGCTTAAAACCAGAATCCGGATAAACTCAAGGCACATTTCAGTAATGGCTGTTTGTGGGTTATCCCGGGCTTTGACGAGGGTTAACTTTCTACCATCAGGAAGATCAATATTTATATTGTTCTTGACTCGCCACAGTTTTAGTAAAATGGATTTTTTTCAGAAAACAGAAGTGGGAGTATGGTAGAACTGGAAGTTATTCCAGAACCGCAAACGATCACTGAAGATTTAATAGAACCTAAGGATTCAATTGTTGTTGATGTTCCATTAGCCACTCCGCAGATTTGGTGGGTAACCTCAGGCACCCGAGAGGTACTTCAGTCTTCTCAGAGACGGTGACAGAGAGGTTCTTGTTTACCCAGACTTTCCATTGCTGCTGTTCTAGACTATAAGACACGGCAGGAGGATGAGTATAGCGTTGTTCTAAACTAGCTTTAGAAATGTACGTATATATGACTCTGCCAGAGGGTTGTTGTAGTCAGTGGGAGCAGCGGAAGCATAGTAGGCAAGTAGCTTATGTCTATTTATAGACTAAAGCAGGTATAGCAGAAATAGATCATCTATTTCTGATGTAATAGTCATAGTCTTTGACTTCATCAGAATAGGAGATGGATCTGCTAAGAAGGTAGTAGAGAGTGATGTCCAGGTATTAGGATGACATGCACCTTATAAGAAAAGATATTCCTATACTACGATCGGTTATATTGTGGTTTCACACAGCTGTTTCTCCACATAGGATATGGATATAATATCAGGTTTTCATGTTACTAGATCTATGGTTTTAGATCTGGATTTGGGAAGTATCCCAATTTGGGTAATTTGACATTATTCTAAAGATATTTTAGAATAGACGACTCTTGGCATGGTGGTGTACCTGCAGGTGATGGAGTCACCCTCTCTAAAGGTGTCTTACAGACTAACGGGGAGAGGGATCTGCATGATTGGCATATCACTTGCTTAGGCAATTGAGTTAATCATGAAATGTCAAGTGCCACACCAGATATTGCTTTTTGCACTAGATGCAATAAGCAGATATATTAATCCAATCCCGGAGAAACATTGGGAAGCAGTTATTGAACATAAATGAATCTTCTAGGGATATGATCACGACAGCCTCCTTCGGAAGACGGTTATCATTCCAGGCTTCCATGGTGACATGGATGACAGAATAACTGTCAGAGTTATAGTTTTCCCGTCTTTTGAGGGACAGTTTGTTGGACAGGTGGTCTAAGCGGATACTGAGGAAAGGCATCACGCAGGATACTGATTAAATTCAGTGGACGATATAGTCTAAGTAGTTTGCTGGATTTAGAGTTCATGTGTGAACTGGGTCCTATCAGATATCCAGACAAATTCTAAGACAGGTATTGCTCATTTCGGGAGATAGTTTTCTCCGCGAAGTTGGGATACAGAGAGATACAAAAAGAAACATTGGAGCGGATCCACTCACTGAGGCTATTTCTCGAACGCAATCATTTTCGCAAACGGGCTTTGCGAAACTGATTAGTAGAGAAGTTGGGTGTTCGGTATCACACGGGCTGTGAGTATGCGACATCGCAATAATTGACATTAAGTGAAAGTGGGAGATTGTTGGCTATAGTGCCCCCAAGGCAATTACCATAGTCGCGGACTTGTGATTGTGATGATTGAGGCATGACCTATACCGATAAAAAAGTCTTACTTAAGATGATAGTTTGCTATCTGGTTTGTCTTTATCATCATTTACATGTTGATAGAGCCCATAGGATTATTGCTTGACTGCCAACATTGTGATGGCGATCACATACGTGGGAGCTGGGGGTCTATAAGCACATCCTTAAATCTCCCTAGTCGTGGGAGTATCGAGACTGGGCATCGATACTCCAGTGTAGACTAGGGTATACTGATCGAGACCCCGACGAGGGACGGTGGCCAAGTCTCACAAGCCATTGGGGTTAGTTTGTTCACCTAAGATAAGTATACAGGTGCTCATTGGGTTATGAGTACACTGGACGGACTCGGCGGGAACCTGCTAGTTGGTATTATACCTATTGTCAGATAGCAGTTCCCAGGTGACATGTGAACAGGTTAGTCTGTCGACCTGATATCGTCATTTGTCTCGTGTGAGTTCCCACTGTGCTTTGATTACTACCCTACCATGGCTTAAGGAGTCGTGCAAACAGATTTTAGTTGGGTACAGTCCCGAGCCAGATGGAGGCAGTGATCGGATCGTCGGGGATTCGTCTCTCCCGGTATTGGGGGTTGATGTCGCGTTGTGTACGGATGGCCATCACCATAAATCCGTGGCCACGGTGGACGAGAACTACCGATCCAGGATCGATAGTTTCTCAGGTGGTGATGGGTTTTATACCGACACTAAATATCGCGTTGTTGGGGGTCTGACTTTATCCACCCCCTTAGACTCGATATACGATACTCTTAGACGAACAGACCGGACTGTACGGATATTGTCACTGTCAGGCTCAATAGAGGTTCAGGATGAGTTTGCTCATCGGCCTCCCTTTCGTTCAATATCTGGGTAGCCGTTACGTACAGCTAGTGCCGCTGACGTGCTTGTGGTTAAACCGACTGCCAGCGTATTGACGAGTCTTTAGAGTCCCACACAGAGGGTTTTCATGGTTCAGGCGATATGGTGTATATGGGGTATGTTGATACATACAGGTGTCCGATTAAATATGTGCACATGCTACGTAGACTTTAATTGGACGGTTGATAATACTAGTGGCTTAGGATTAAGCCAGTTTATTAAATCAGGTTTTGATTTAATAATTTACATATGTATTTATATATATGTATTCTAGTATTATTGTTCACTATTCGTTTTCTCTCTTGGCTATTCGTATTTTTGTACGAATACGCGTATATTTATTTTGATACATGTACCGGGAAGTATTCCGTATTTTCTACGGAATAGCTTCTAGATGATGCCACCTCATTTATATGATTTTCATTTATGGAAATTCATTTTTTTAATAAATGAGGTGGAAAATGAAGTATGGTCATCGATATGTTGAGTGGCATGGGTCAAAGAATGGTGGCATTTGTTTAATGGTTAATTGGAAAAGTTTTTTTTATGAGAGAAAGAAGAGGTGGGCCGGCCAATTTTTTTGGTAGTGTGGGATTCATTTTCATTTGGCACATTATTACACACATGCTAGCTCACTCCCTCACTCTCTCATTCATACAAAATACTTAGCCAATTTCTTTTGCTCATGCCGTGGTTTTCCCTCACCCTATTCATCTTCTATGCTTGCTCATTGAGCAATAAATTTTGAGAGAAAATGGTAGTGACACTTTCATACACCCCCACACTCCATCGCTAGCGACTTTGGAGCGTCGGTTACCTCGTTCGACAATGTTAGAGCTTGCGCCGTTTCCCTCGGGTGGATCATCGGAGATGGAGGAAGACCGGCAACCAAACATCGTCAAAGGATCACTAGGAGCTTGGAATGAAGACCGAAGGACTCGGATCAACTCGTTATAACCTTTCTAACTTCTTAGTTTGCTAGTTTTGGGTTTAAGGTAGATCCGGGATTCGGGGTAGCGGTAGCGCCGGTTTAGAAATTTTTGTTCCGCATTTTGGCCGCGTTTCGACGGCCGGGGCGCTGCCGGGACCCTACACCAGTGTCACAGGGCCGACTGCCCAAGAGTGAGGCAGTCGAACGCCCCCGAGGCGAAGGTAGTGTCCCAGTAGGAACCGATCCAGCAGGATGATGTCCTGCTCTTCGAGCAGGTACTAAGCTGGACCGGGCTCAGTCCTGCGCGATTTTTTGGGTAAGTTAGGGCTCCCGACGATCTATTTAGATTTTTCCAAAATTCTTTTGCCGTTTCTGTGTTGCTGACCTTTTTCTTATGTTTTTTCTTTTTGCGGAGCCCATGAATCGATCAAAAATTATGGTCGCTATGGCTGCCAAGGCCCAAGGAAGAAAGACCGGTGGTGCCCGCTCGTCCCAACCAGGATCGAGCACTGGTCCTAGGCAAATTCCTCCGGCCAAGACTCCCACAGTGCCCTCCCATCCCGGAGGAACGCCGTGGGGGGGACAAAAACAAGTGCGGGACCCGGCACCTCGGGTTAGGGCGGAGGTGACTCCCCATGCCGAATCCCCCCATAAGAGGTAGAAGCGGGTAGTTTCTCGGCCACCCCTACCGGGATTTAAGTGCAGAAGGGTGACTTCTGCATCGAGGTGCCCTCGGGGCTATCCGTGGCTGACAACTTGCTGGTGGACATGGAGAAGGCGACTGTGGCTAAGATTCCCTGGGGAACCATGAAGGCCCAAGTGGCCGCGATAGCTCAGGAGGCGGTTCAGGTCAGTTGCTTTCCCTGAAAATTTCTTAAGTTTTATTTCCTCGGTTTTATCTTCTTATCACGCTTCCTATTTTCCTCAGGTCCTCCAGCACTGTGCTCTCCTCACCGCTATGGAGTTCGAGGAGATTTCCCCGGCAATAAAGAAGGTGAGCCAATCTTCCTCTCGAGAAGAAGAGCTTCTCCTTTAGTTGCAGCAGGCAGAAGAAAAGGCTGCCATTCTTAACTCAAGATTAGTCACCGAGGGCCTGACGGTTTCCAAGCTGAAGGAGTCCCATCGGCTTTTAACCAAATCTAACCGGGCTATCCAGGTCCAGATGGAGAGACGAACGGGCTTTTCAACACCATTAAAAGGTTGAGGGACGCCATCAAAAAGGATGCCCAGAGGGCTTATGATACGGCGAAGCTCGCGGAGAGTAGGGCAGAGAGGGCCGTGGAGGAGTACAAGGGGCCTGATCAGTTTTATATCGATCTCGCCGACTCCGCGGCCATTGGGTGGCACAATGCCCTCGACGCTGTCAAAGTGGTCATGCCCGAGTTCATCGACCGTAAGCTCCACACAAAGTATCCCCTCTCCGAGGAAGCGCCAAAGGGGGGGGCGGCGCCGAGCTGGCCGTAGAAGGCGTGGTGGCCGGCAGAAGCGCCGAGACCGAGGCCGCCGTTGTGGTCCCCGACGGAGACGTGGAGCAAGGAGAGGTAGCGGCCGAGCGGGCAGCCTGAGTTGTTCCCCCTTTTTCTCTTTTAGAATTTTGTAAGCCTCCAGGCATTTTTGCAAGGCTGAGGAGCCCACAATACCTTATATATAATTTTGATCGTAAATAAAGTACATATATTTGCTCAATTTTTTTTAGCTCACAAAACTTCTCTTCTTTTAGCCCGCAAAACTTCTTTTCTTTTATCTTGTAAGTACAAGTCTTTTTATCTTGCAAGTAATTTTAGCTCGCAAGTGCAAAGGCCATCAATGCGGACGAGACGCAATCTTACTGTAGTCCGGAGCCCTCCCTTTCCCCGGAGTCGAGGATGCGACCACGCATCGAGCATGAATCGAGCAATAGTAAAGTGTATGAAGGCCGGTATCCTCCCTTTTCCTTAGAATTGAGTATGAATCGAGCGTTAGCCAAGTTTGAATAGGCCGGCGTCCCTCGATTTCTTCTCGGTGCGGGTCTTGGATCCGTGTCTTTGTAGAGCAGGAATCTGCTCGGTGGCCTCGCGACGAGGGCTTTGGATCCCTATCTTTGTAGGGCAGGAAGCTACCCATTGTGGATAGACTGAGCAGGAATCTGCTTGGTGGCCTCACGACGATGGCTTTGGATCCACTTCTTTGTAGGGCAGAAAGCTGCCCGTTGTGGATGAACCGAACAAGAATCGGCTCGGTGGCCTCGCGATGAAGGCTTTGGATCCACATCTTTATAGGGCAGGAAGCTACCCGTTGTGGATAGACCGAGCAGGAATCTGCTCGATGGCCTCGCGATGAGGGCTTTTGATCCACTTCTTTGTAGGGCAGGAAGCTACCCGTTGTGGATAAACCGAGCAGGAATCTGCTCAGTGGCCTCACGACGAAGGCTTTGGATCAACTTCTTTGTAGGGCAGGAAGCTACCCGTTATGGATGACCGAGCAGGAATCTACTCGATGTCCTCGTGACGAGGGCTTTGGATCCACTTCGTTGTAAAGCAGGATACTACCCGTTGTGGATGGACCAAGCAGGAATCTGCTCGGTGACCTCGCGACGAGGGATTTGGATCCACTTCTTTGTAGGGCAGGAAGCTACCCATTGTGGATGGATGTCACGACCCGAAGGTACAGAACGTGACTGGCATTTAAATTACGAAACGTCCCATGGCGTAACGTAATCTAAGTAAGCCAAAACCCAGAAATCTAAACCACTTAAAGAAATAGAGTGAAGGAAAACTTAGTTAAAGAAAATGATTTTAAACTAAATAAGTTGCACTAAACATTTAAAAAAATATCAAAATTTCCTGAAAATTTCGGCAGAGTCTCCTTTGTAAAAACTGGCTCCCAAAACGGGTACAACACATGAAAATACATATAATAATGAATAAAGGCATCCCCAAGCGGGAGCTAGCTCTTCGCCAATGGCGGAATCACAACCACAAGCAATTAATATATAACACAAAGTGCAAAATGAGCATCTAAAAGCAAGAATAAGAAGGAAAAAACACCCTGTCGGCTCAAGTGAGCATCGACACCAAAAACCACAAATAAAAGTCTCATGAGTCTCACCGTCTAGTCCAATATACACGGGTAGATAAGGTAGATGGAGTGTACTAGATACAAATAATAATACAAGATGGAACAAAAGTATCCTCACAACTCACCTACGAGAAAGCTGCAAATCAAACGAATGAAGGCAGAAAGAGGAAGTACCCCCGCCGCTACTGCGCTGGCGAGTCAAACCTGTAAGATACTGTGGCACAACGGGGGTGAGTTGCCAACTAGTGAGTAGTAAGTAAAATCTAATAAGTCTATCGTAAGTATGCACGCAATGCGTCACAGCCTACATATATCAATACAATGCGATGCACTCGAACGGATGCAATATGAATGCATAATCAAACACGAAACTCGAACATGTCTGGTATGAGAAAATCATTATTCTTGTCACGACCCGGAAAATGGCACGTGACTGGCACTTGAATCATATGAAGTCTATAGGACCCCATCTAATTCAAGTAAGCCAAAATCCCAGAAATCTAAACCATTTTAAAAAGGTGTTTTATTAAAATCAGCCGAGTTATGCGTTTTAAAATCTCAAGTCTTTTCTGAAAATTTCGGCAGAGTTTCCTTTGTAAATACTGGCCCCAAATGGGGTACAACTTGAATAATATATACATCAATGATAAAAGGCATCCCCAAGCGGGAGCTACCTCTTCATCAGTCGACCGTCACAACCACGCAAGTAATATAATATACAACGCCGAAGTGCGAGGATCAAAACTCAAAAGGAAACTCAAATCAACATGAAATCCATAATAATACAACACGCGACTCTAAAGTTGAAAGAATATACAACTGGTTTCTAAGTCTGAAATAAATTTATATGTCTGGTTGATGGTGTTTAGTAGATATAATGAATAAAATAAAGTACAATGGTGGTCACGATGCAAGTGAACCCACCTACCAAAGCAATCAACTGGAAAGAAGTAGTGTGCCAGCAAAGCCGCACGAAACCTGTACGGAAAAACCTGTAAGAAACTCTGGCACAACGGGGGTGAGTTGCCAACTCGTGAGTAGAAAACATCACCGAGGAGAAATCGTATGTACTGTAGGGTTCCTAGGCACTCAAAAGAGGTCTCACAAGGCATCAACCATGCCAATTTTAAATTTTACGGTGCCGAGAAACCCTAGACTATGGATCGTTAACTAGATGTCTAGGCGAAAGATGCAACTAGTAAACTACTTTACTAAAAGAACGGAAATACAACCTTTGTAGATCCGTTTCTCCACCTCCATAGCTCCATGATGAAGTCCTCTCCGCTGTCCAAATCGAATCCCGGGCTCTAGCGTCGGCTTCATCGGAGAAATGGGCGGGCAAGGTCGTCGGCTTCGTGCCGAAGATGATCTACGTCGAGGCATCGCTAGATCAAGCTCCACCTTCACCAAGCCATAAAAACTTGTGAAGGAAACACCCTATACTACTTGGCAAGAGGTAGAGGATGAAGAAATAGGAAGTGGGTTCACTTTAGAATTGGATTTCTCACTCATTTCATCAATCCACCATTGATGAAGTCAAGCTTCTTCATCTTGAAGAAGAAGAAGAAGAAGAAGATAATATTATGATAAGTTATTTAGAAAATAGAAAAGAAAAGAATACTTATCATAAACCAACCATGGTTATGTGTAGAGAGTTGACTAAGGTTAGATGAATGGTTAGGGTTAAGGATGAAGACAAAGTGGTCACTTTGGTCAAAGCTTCATGAAGATTCAAGATGCAAACAAAGAAAGCCACCATTTTGTTTTCTTATCCCATTTCTTTTAATCCAATTAAAAGATAAATGAATGAATAACAAAATAAAAACCCTAACCATTTATTTAACCAAGGTTTAATTCTTTACACAAACCCTAGCAAACATGTATCATCAAACATGATACATCCAAGTGCACAAAAGTATATCACATATACAACTTGTGAACTTCAAGTGAGAAAATCCATTTAAAGTGAACCAATACTAGTTAATGCAAAATAATATATCAAATACATAATTATGCATTAAATCATTAAATCAACACTTGATTTAACGATCCGGTCATATCGCATATAACCGACTAGTATCCAATGTATCGGCTTATCGAATCAATCCTCGATTCGATAACTAGGTTATATCGCATACAACCATTCGATACATTCATCGCGAGAATAGAATACGGTATCACATACACGCATTATTCTCGGTCCCGCACATATCTCATATGCGCTCCTATTTCGTTTCGCTTGAGCCAGGAAACCTCTGTGTAGGACTCTAAAGACTCGTCAATACGCCGGCAGCAGATGATGATCATATCAAACACCCACAAGCCGCAAGCGGTCTGCTAAACGTAACGGCCACCCGGGTATTGAGCGATCAGAAGATCGACGAGCAAGCCCGCTCACACTTCTGTGAATCCAACCAGTAACACTACCGTACAGTCCGGTCTGATCGTCTGATATGTCGCATATCTCGCCTAGGGGTGGTAAACGTCAGACCCCAATAGCTCGATAAGTCGTGTCGATATGAGGTCTATAACAATTCGAGAAACTACTGGTAACACTTACCAGTAAATCTCAGCAACCCTGGCCAGGGATTTCCTGTTATAGCCAATCGAACACAGCGCAACATCAACCCCTTATACCGGGAGGGACGAATTCCCTCCTATCGCTCATTGCCTCCATGTGATTCGGGACTGTACCCAAAAACCACCGTTTTGCACGCCCTCTTGGACGTGGTAAGGTGGAAATCAAAGCACAGTGGGAACCACACAAGACTCTATGACGATCTCGGGTCAACAGACTACTCTGTACCAGTGTCACCAGAGAACTGCCATCTGACGTAAGGTATAATACCATCTGGGAGTTCTCGGCGAGTCCGTCCAGTGTACCCAGTCTCCACTGAGCACCCGTATATCATCTCTGATGTCAAACACCAATGGATATGGGATCATCCATCGCCCATCTGTATGGGTCGAGAAGGTATACGCTAGTCTACTCTGGTATATCGATGCCCCGTCTCGATATACCCACGACTAGGGACCTTGAAGGATGTACTTATGGACTACCTTGTCCCCACTAGTATGATCCGCATCATAGTCCAGGTAGTCAAGTACACATCCTAAGGGCTTTACCAACATGTAACAGAGAGACAATCAGTATACACGTTAAGGTAAAGAGCAACCAGATAGCATACTATCATGTCGAGCAAGAAAGTCCTCCCTATATATGTCCCAGCATCCACTACAATATACATCTTATGTATAGTAATGGCCTCTAGGGCATACATATAACTAACAATCTCCCACTTGCACTAGGGCCATCTGATAGCAGTGGTTGTAGTATCTCATACTCAAGCATCCCATAAAAATCTCTCTCTGGGAACAGGCCTTTGTGAGTGGATCCGCTGTGTTGTCCTCTGAGTCTACTCTCCTAACCTCGATCTCCTTGGAGATCAACCATCTCCATGATCAGGTGATACTGCCTTAGAATATGTCTGGATCACTGATGGGACCGGCGTTCCTTGGCATAAGCCACAACTCCATTGTCACACAATGGGAGGAACGTAGTTCATCTCATGAACCATTATACACCCAAACAGCCTCTTTGGTAGCATGTTAAGTAGCGATGTATCCTGCCTTTATCGTCTAGTTTGCCACGGTATCTAGCTTGGAACTCTTCCAACACACCGTCCCTTTACTGAGGGTAAAGACAATGCCTGCGACTGACATTCAGTCGTCTTTATCACCCTGGAACCCTTCCAGTGATTCTCCCCATGATCGTTTGATACCATCTCACTACAACTAGTGAGAATCCTAATATCCAATTAGATCTATCTCATAGATCCAAAACTCAGGATTTAGGAGGTATCATTTTGATCCTACACGGAGAATCTTTGTGATAAGCGGAGATTGATCGAGCGTAGCATAGGAAACTCCTTCCCTATCAAGAGTATGTCATCCACGTACTCTATGAGGATCGCCACCATACTCCCTACTACCTTTTTTTATATACAAGGTTCATCTACCATTTTGATGATGTCAAACTGTTTGACTAATTCATCAAAACAGATGTTCCAGCTCCGCGATACCTGCTTTATCCTATAAAGCATCTTGTACACGTTTCCGTTGCTCCCACTGTCTACGAAGCCCTCTGGCTGTGTACTTATAGACGTCCTCTTCTAAAACATCATTTAGAAAAGCAGTCATGGCACCCAACCGCCAGATATCGTAGTCATGGTATGTAGCCGTGGAAGGTAGGATCTGGATGGACTTTAGCATAGCTCCTTAGAAAAGGTTTCATCATGATCCATACCTGGTTAATGATGCAAACCTTTAACAAGTCTAGCTTTGAAAGTCTCAACCTTTCCAAGTACACCAAGTAATCTTCTCAAGATATACTTGCTCCTGATGGGGATTTAACCCTTCAGATATAGCAACCAAAGTCCATACTTTGTTGGTGTATAAGGATTCCATCTCAGATCGCTAAGCATCCAGCCATTCTTACAGAGTCCCTACTCTCGATGGCCTGCTCGAAACTAGTTGGGTCATCATCTCATGACGCAATCCTCGCTCCCACTGTCATAGAGAAACCAAAGTATCTCTCAGGTGGGTGAGGAACCCTACTAGATCGGCGGAGAGGCTGAGGTTCGTTGGTAACTATTGAATCCTTCGGTTCTTTTAAATCATCAGCTGCAGTTTTGTATAGCTGGAACCTTTTCAGTTCTACATAACAGATCTTGCCTCGAGCTTGTCCGGATTATGCTTTTAGACATAGGCTGGACAACCCCAAATCTTAACTAACTTAAGAGATGGGCTCTTCCCTTATCATATCAAATATGAAGTGGTAGGCAACTGATTTGATTTGAACCCTATTCAATAGGTATGCAGCTTCTCAAGTGCATAACTCCCAAAAAGGAAATATGTAACTCAGTAGTACTCATCATAGAGCACACCATATCTCATAGGGTGCTATTGCTCCACCCCGATATACCATCGTGCTATGGTATATACAGAGGAGTAATGCTGAGAGAGATTCTCATTCTCCTTTAGAATATTCCAGGATTTCCGTGCTCAAGTATTCTCCTCGTTGATCACATCAAAGGACATAATACTTAAACCCGTGTTTTGGTTTTCTACTTCTAAATCATATTCTGTGAATATCTCAAAAGGTTCGGACTTGTGTTTCAACAGGAACATACGTCTGAATCTTGAGAGATTATCAGAGAATGTAACGAAGTACAAATAACCAGTCCTGGCATATGTAGACAGGGGACCTTACATACATCAACATGTATCATCCCAAGAGTTTACTAACTCTTTCTCTGTTTCTAATAAACAGAGCTGGTGTCATTATATCTCTGTGACATGACTGGCAAGTTTCACAAGATGTAGATTCAAACTGATTTAAATATGCATCTTCATGCAACTTCAGCTAGTCTGGTCGCATTGATATGACATAGTCTACAATGCCTCAAGAAGAATTTGTTCATTTCTGAACTCTTCCTCTTGTGTGTGTTCCGTATACTAAGAACTGCAGTTTGATTTAGAACATCAATGCTTTTAGATAACGTGCCTGAACCGATCAACTTTTGATATAGGAAATGTTCAAAACATTATCCAACAATACAAAATTTTATCATTTCTTTACTAATAAAGAGATAGATATGATTTTGTATATCAGGTTCGGTATCTAACAACATTCGTTCAGAATCAATGTATTCGTAATACAGGGTGACAGTGACCAACAGACTTGGCTGCAACACTTGCCCCGTTTTCTGTCTCATGAAACTTATCACCCGTTCTCAGTTCTCTACCTTTCTGTAGCCCTATGTAACTGATTACATATCTGGGATCCTGATCTGGTATCACATACCCAGGACGTAAAGGATACTGAGAAACAGTTCTCTGTAATGAACACACCCGAAGATGATGCATCAGCATGCACTCTCTTCGTTTGGGTGGCATGGGAATTCTGGTAATCCCCAATTTCCTGCTCTGTCTTATAACAATTATAAGTTGGAGCGGGACCAACGTTCCCCAGCTCAGTATAACAAGCGGGTTCGGTCAATATTCCGTATTATTATCTTGATTAAGGCGTGATATGGTCGCTACCTGGAGAGAGAGAGAAGAAAACACTCAGCGTGCGCTCTTGCAAGAATAGATTGGTTATTATTTTATCTAATCAGGATGGCTCCCACTGCTTTTTATCAAATTTTCCTTCAAACCCAAAAAGGAAAGACTAGTCGGGATTAATTACACACTACAGGTTCGCCAATCTTTCAGCCAGGCCAGTGTCGGTACTTTGAGGGGGGTCCCCCGTGCTTTCGCACGAACCTAATTAATGTAAACCTCGTTTTCCCAGAGGCGTAACCTCGTTAACACCTTTCTAGACACCTACTTGATCGGCTAATTGTAATATGTAAAACTCTCCCAGGAGTAACAATTACTCGCAGCGGGTATCGGGATCCAACTACCTCATAGAAGGTATGCAATCTCATTGCAAATTTCAACACTTGAAATTCCCGATAATATTTTGCCCCTAGCGTCCTATGACCTTGACGCAGGCCAACAAACCACAGTGCGCTAGTCAAGTTCAACCCGTCATTTCCTGATTGAATTAAACCCACCCGCACGACCCTTGACGCAGGCCAACAAAGTCGCACGACTACCCTAATCCAATCTGCATCATATGCATAAGCAGATAAATACTAGTTAGCTACCGCACACTACGCCTTGACGCAGGCCAACAAACGTAGCACGAATACTAACTACCACTTATCTGAAATGACGGAGGGCTACGACAGGTTTTTCTGAAAACCTATTGCGTAATGAACTTGATATCGTTGTAGAATCAAATGATTTTAAAATGGAGTGTTTTCGAGGCTTTTCTAGTTTTGCTAAAGGAGTCACTCCCGGTGAAGGGATCGTCGGTCCTTTCCTTGTCGAATGAGGTGCGGGATATATCACATATATCACTGTGCATTGCAAAAACTCTTAAAAGCAATCAAAAGACAAACCGAGTGTGTAGCATCTGCCAGTTATTTCTAAAGGAGTCACTCCCGGTGAAGGGATCTCGGTCCTTTCCTCATCGAATAAGGTGCAGGATATATCACATATACCGCTGTGCAAAGCAAGAACTGTAGCTACCTGTTTTATTTTTGAAATTCGATTCTACAACATCTTTAGGTTTCTTTTATTTCATTAATCTCATTAATGAAGTCCCATCATTTATATACCTTAACATCACAGATAAATACGACGTATACTTATGCCATCCGCATTCGCCTCGATGTCCCCTCGTGCACCGTTAGGTTAGGTAACTAACGGCAGAGCGGGGCAGGGCTAGCGCGGGTGTAAAACATAAGTAACGTCTATATAATATATCATATATACTATATACTGTATCTATCACAGAACATATCACATGATCACATCACAGATATCGCAGCTGAAGAATCATATGAAATATTGGATATACTAGGACGTCCGTGTTTTCAATACGAGCCAGTATAAAACACGGATTCCACGGTCGCGATGAATAGCCAAACCCACACCCCTAGACCCCTACGAGAGCGGCAAGCAACCCTACCAATTCTAGAGTTAGGAGACCTGGACTCGACTCCTCGAGTTGGTCTCCCACTGGACTCCAGAACCCGGTTACTTGTGCCCTCCTCCTTGGGTCTATCCTATTGCGGAAAAGTAAATAATATACAAAAGGTGACATCTTCCGCAACCTGGAAGTGCCCCAATAAAAGAATATTACATACAAGTTTTTACATGAATGAAAAAGAAAAACACTCATCTCACATAAAAAAACCCCGGCTATTCAAACACGACGATCCAATATAACATATCCAGCAACACATAACATCACATGTCATCAACGTAAGTAAATATGCGCATCCCAATTGTCGTTGGCATATAGCAACGAAACCGGCGATATCACATATTACACTTACGGTCACAGAAAAGAAAGTGTAAAACTACAACAGTTGGAATCCGCAAACTCTTTAGACATCACATGCCTAGCCAAATGAATTCCTTAGACATCGCATGCCTAACAATTATAAACCCCGCATTTTAGTCTCATTATCGAAAACTCTTTTCAATATCAAGTCGGGCAATTCAACAAGATTCCCGACATCCTGATCGAATGCTCGTCGCAAACTTCAGTAGACGGCCGCACCCCCGATGCCGTCGACGAAGTGCACCAAGGCGGAACACCGCTGCCGCGAGCACCCAGATGGATGCTTTCGGCGACGGGGTTCTCCTACAGTCACTTGGTCGGGGCTATGGAGTGAGGCTGTCTATTAAGTTTACCCGGCGAGTATCCGCGTACGCTACGTGATTGCGACGGACTTTTGATCACATCAATATTCCGTGGCAACCGATCAAGTGAGACTAAACTGCTATGTTTATAATATTCATTCAGTTATCTCATAACTGCTTGTGAATTCCAATTATTGTATCACATTACGGATAAATAGAAAATGTTAAACTTTTCGATCAAACAGTCGAACACCCAAGTTTTCCTGATATAGATCAACACATGAAATAAGTCTAACAACATTCAGTTCGTGCCTCAGTACCAACGGTCCAGCCGTAGAAGGGTCAAGCCAACGCCTCACATGTGGCACGCCGTACTGCCCCAAACCCGAAAGTTCAAAGGGCAGTTCAAGACGGTCATATAATCGAGTTAAGGTTTGTTGTCTTCTAGAGGGACCATCGCATTACTTGCACTACTTAGAACGTCATTAAACCTCGGAAAAATCCAACACTTGGAAATTTTCCGGCAGGGGAAAGATTGGGTATTTATATCCAGTCGAACTTTTTAACATATTCAAAAATTATCCGGAAAGCCACATAGACAAAATCTGATACTCCGATCGAAACACTGAATCCCCAAAACAACCCCAGAAAATTCAACTCTTGAATAAATATTAAAAATTCCCAGAAAATCCAGCATAATAAAATAGGAGTTACTGTGCAAACAAAGGAGGATGACGTCATCATTTAGCCGCGGAACCGCCGCAGAAGCCAGGCTTCTGCCGCGGTTCCGCCGCACTATGAACAGTTCAAGGAAAACATTTTGCACCGTAATTCTTAGATTTCCCTGCTGAATTTTTTAAGCATTTTTAATCTGGAAAAAAACCCAGTTTTTAGAAAAAGTCCAGAGAGCATGTAAAACTAAGGGTTTCGGGTTCGATCGGGTTTCAAACATCGTCTAGACTTCGCCTAAGGCTGTAGCTAGGCTCTGATACCACTGTAGGGTTCCTAGGCACTCACAAGAGGTCTCACAAGGCATCAACCATGCCAATTTTAAATTTTACGGTGCCGAGAAACCCTAGACTATGGATCGTTAACTAGATGTCTAGGCGAAAGATGCAACTAGTAAACTACTTTACTAAAAGAACGGAAATACAACCTTTGTAGATCCGTTTCTCCACCTCCATAGCTCCATGATGAAGTCCTCTCCGCTGTCCAAATCGAATCCCGGGCTCTAGCGTCGGCTTCATCGGAGAAATGGGCGGGCAAGGTCGTCGGCTTCGTGCCGAAGATGATCTACGTCGAGGCATCGCTAGATCAAGCTCCACCTTCACCAAGCCATAAAAACTTGTGAAGGAAACACCCTATACTACTTGGCAAGAGGTAGAGAATGAAGAAATAGGAAGTGGGTTCACTTTAGAATTGGATTTCTCACTCATTTCATCAATCCACCATTGATGAAGTCAAGCTTCTTCATCTTGAAGAAGAAGAAGAAGAAGAAGATAATATTATGATAAGTTATTTAGAAAATAGAAAAGAAAAGAATACTTATCATAAACCAACCATGGTTATGTGTAGAGAGTTGACTAAGGTTAGATGAATGGTTAGGGTTAAGGATGAAGACAAAGTGGTCACTTTGGTCAAAGCTTCATGAAGATTCAAGATGCAAACAAAGAAAGCCACCATTTTGTTTTCTTATCCCATTTCTTTTAATCCAATTAAAAGATAAATGAATGAATAACAAAATAAAAACCCTAACCATTTATTTAACCAAGGTTTAATTCTTTACACAAACCCTAGCAAACATGTATCATCAAACATGATACATCCAAGTGCACAAAAGTATATCACATATACAACTTGTGAACTTCAAGTGAGAAAATCCATTTAAAGTGAACCAATACTAGTTAATGCAAAATAATATATCAAATACATAATTATGCATTAAATCATTAAATCAACACTTGATTTAACGATCCGGTCATATCGCATATAACCGACTAGTATCCAATGTATCGGCTTATCGAATCAATCCTCGATTCGATAACTAGGTTATATCGCATACAACCATTCGATACATTCATCGCGAGAATAGAATACGGTATCACATACACGCATTATTCTCGGTCCCGCACATATCTCATATGCGCTCCTATTTCGTTTCGCTTGAGCCAGGAAACCTCTGTGTAGGACTCTAAAGACTCGTCAATACGCCGGCAGCAGATGATGATCATATCAAACACCCACAAGCCGCAAGCGGTCTGCTAAACGTAAGGGCCACCCGGGTATTGAGCGATCAGAAGATCGACGAGCAAGCCCGCTCACACTTCTGTGAATCCAACCAGTAACACTACCGTACAGTCCGGTCTGATCGTCTGATATGTCGCATATCTCGCCTAGGGGTGGTAAACGTCAGACCCCAATAGCTCGATAAGTCGTGTCGATATGAGGTCTATAACAATTCGAGAAACTACTGGTAACACTTACCAGTAAATCTCAGCAACCCTGGCCAGGGATTTCCTGTTATAGCCAATCGAACACAGCGCAACATCAACCCCTTATACCGGGAGGGACGAATTCCCTCCTATCGCTCATTGCCTCCATGTGATTCGGGACTGTACCCAAAAACCACCGTTTTGCACGCCCTCTTGGACGTGGTAAGGTGGAAATCAAAGCACAGTGGGAACCACACAAGACTCTATGACGATCTCGGGTCAACAGACTACTCTGTACCAGTGTCACCAGAGAACTGCCATCTGACGTAAGGTATAATACCATCTGGGAGTTCTCGGCGAGTCCGTCCAGTGTACCCAGTCTCCACTGAGCACCCGTATATCATCTCTGATGTCAAACACCAATGGATATGGGATCATCCATCGCCCATCTGTATGGGTCGAGAAGGTATACGCTAGTCTACTCTGGTATATCGATGCCCCGTCTCGATATACCCATGACTAGGGACCTTGAAGGATGTACTTATGGACTACCTTGTCCCCACTAGTATGATCCGCATCATAGTCCAGGTAGTCAAGTACACATCCTAAGGGATTTACCAACATGTAACAGAGAGACAATCAGTATACACGTTAAGGTAAAGAGCAACCAGATAGCATACTATCATGTCGAGCAAGAAAGTCCTACCTATATATGTCCCAGCATCCACTACAATATACATCCTATGTATAGTAATGGCCTCTAGGGCATACATATAACTAACATGTACGACTCAATTCTAGGTCAATACGATCAATAATGTATAACCTCAAAATGATAAAGTCTGAAGCATGATAAGGTGGCAATGGTAAACATCTATACATAAGTGTAATCCCATGTGCTCGTGTTAGTGTCTCAGGTAGCAATGTATCATATGTATGAGGTATGAATGTAATGTAATGAAAACAGAATACATGTAAATGAAGTAACTGTTTTCTTGTTTTAGTGAGATTTCTGTATATTTAAAATGAGGTATCATCAATGAATCAATATAAATCAGTGTCTAGCATCGACACAAAATGTTGGCAATAGTGCCCTCAAGTAAATTATTGGATCGCAGGCACGTGATTGCAATGATTGAGGGTGGACCTATACCGGTAGAACAGTCTTACTCGAGATGATAGTATGCTATCTGGTTTATCTTTATCATCGTGTACATGCTTCAGGTGATATTACTGATCAATATTACATGTTGATAGAGCCCATAGGATTCATGCTTGACTACCAGCAGTATGATGGCGATCATATACGTGAGAGTTGGGTAGTCTATAATCACATCCTTAAAGTGTCCCTAGTCGAGGGAGTTTCGAGACCGGGCATCGATACTCCAGAGTAGACCTGAGATCGTCATTTGTCTCGTGTGAGTTCCCACTGTGCTTTGATTACTATCCTACCACGGCTCAAAGGAGTCGTGCAAACAGGTTTTAGTTGGGTACAGTCCCAAGACACATGGAGGCAGTGAGCAGATCGGCAGGGGATTCGTCTCTCCCGGTATTGGGGGTGAGATCGCGCTATGTTTAGGAGAGCCATTACACGAAATTCTTGGCCAAGGCAAGTGACATTCACTGGTAGGTATTCTAGTAGTTTTTTAGGGTGTTCTGGGCTACACTCCGACACAACATATACGGCTATTAGGGGTATGGCGTTTACCAGCCCCCTAGGCTTGACATGCGATACTCATAGACGAACGGACCGGACTGTACGGATATTGTCACTATCAGACTCAGTAGGGTTTCAGGATGAGTTCGCTCGTCAGCTTCTCTTTCGCTCAATACTTGGGCAGCCGTTACGCACAGCTAGTGCCACTGACGTGCTTGTGGTGAAATCCACCGCCAGCGTATTGATGAGTCATTAGAGTCCCACACAGAAAGTTTCCTATGTTCGGGCGGAACGTTATAGAGGCCGTATGGTTTTATGGCATGGTTCGATCATATTCGTGCACTCGTGCACGGGTCATGATCGGACGGATCATACTAGTGGGATTTGGTTTAAGCCGGATCATAGTATTAGATTGTTGGAATATTTTCGTCTCGTTTTATTCATATTCAGTCGGAATACGGATGCAGGTACGTATGTACGAATGAGGGGTATTCTTGTAATTCGTTACGAGTTTACTTTTTGAAGTTGCCATTTCCATTTCTTTCATTGTCTTTAAACACTTTGTTTAATGTTTAATTGATGAGTCATCGTTTCTTTTTTGGGCTGATTCATTTCTTTGGCTGATTCATGGCAGTGCAATTTCTTGGGCATTGCATGGGGGGTTTGGTGAGATGTGAGTGGTGTTACTTTGTGCATTGGTGACTCATGATCTTGTGGCATGACACATGGGTGCTTGTATTGACATTTGGCTTTGCATGTATGCATTGTTGTTACATGGGACAAGTGGCTGTTGCCTTTCAGCTTGTCAAATTCGTGGCCCCCCTTATTTGGTGATGGTGATTAATTCATTGTGTTGCCTTCAATTGTTTTCTCACAAACAAAAAGGAACAGAGAGCTTCTTATTTGTTTTTATGGTTCAACCCATTTTTCCTTCTCCTCACCACTTGAAGAAAACATCAGCTACTTGCTTAGCCATCAACACTTCACCAAAATCCAGTGAGCACAATTGTTTTTCGGCCGAGCCCAATTCCCAGAGAGCACAATTTGTTTTGGCAAGCTCATTTCTAGCAAGCTTTCTTCACTGCTAAAATTTGTGTGCTCACATTCATTCTTTAATGGCAACTTCATAACCTCCACCTATTCCATCTTATGTGTTGGGAATCATTGGGTGTTTTGAGACAAAGTATTCACATACTATCTCTACTTCAATCTTGGGGATCTAGGCTAGCAAACTGGATGTCCGAATTGCCTCGGTTTTGAGGCAGGATCCCGTATAAAGAATTCTCGACGTGGAACCATATCGACGAGTGAGACCGGAGAGCGAACTACATCGGGGCAGCCGTGACAAACTAAGGATAGAAATTGAAGACCGAAGGGCACGGATCGATCGGTATAATTTCTTAAACTCTTTTTAAAATTTACTAGTATAGGATTAATGACACGATCCGGGTTTTAGGGTTACGTTAGCGCCGGTTTATAAAAGTTTTTGTTCCGCATTTGGCCAGGATTAGATGGCCGCGGCGCTGCCGTAGCCTTACATGGTATCAGAGCCAAACCCATTAACCGTATACTAGTTTGTTCTAACGTGTTTAAAATATCGATCGACCGAATTTTCAAAAACCGCATTTCCATTATTCTAAGATTCTGTCGATTTTTAAAAGTTATCTAAAAATCATTTTTAGTACATCAGAAACACGTGCAGGCTTTTTTAAGACCCCAGAAGAAATTTGGTAGTATGATCTCACTATAACGCCGCGTAACCGCGGCATAACTATCTTGTTTGCCGCGGTTGCGCGGTGGTATTGTGGCTTCAGTGCACAAATTTTCTTCTGAGTCTCTTGTATAGGGAAATGTGATTTCTGGGATATTTTTTTATGGCCCGGATTTATTTGAATGCTAGATTTGCATTTGGGGTCATTTTGGGAAGTTTTGTCGATTGAAATTTTAAATACGTTAGTTTACAGTATTTACATTTCTATCTGCGACCGTGAATGTCATTAGAGCGGTACAACTTGTCTAATTGCTTTATGTCCTTTTAGACGAGTTTGCGAACGTAACATTCACGTTGATGTTTTGTGTTGTGCTGTGTTGTTAAGGATTGTTCGTGGTGGATAGCTTGGGGTATAATGGTTGTACAGTTTTGTTTTATTTGTATATTTGAAATCGCGGGGCGAGCGTCCGACATGTGGACTGCCGTCACTTTCCGGATAGCCGGGTTCTGGAAGGCAACGGGCCCGCATCTCATGGCATTGAGACGGAGGGGGCCTCACTCTAGAATTGGCGGGCTATTCGCCGCACTCGTAGGGGTCTAGGTTTTCATTGCACAGGCTATCCACACGAGCAGGGGAACGTCGGGTTTCACTTGCGGCTCAAAGGAAACTCGGGGCTCCCAGATTATCTGTATTGTTCTGTGATGTTGCATTTATCATACCTGGAGCGATTATTATATATTGTTATATGTACTAGTAGATGTTGTATATGTTTTGCATCCGCGCTAGTCCTGTCCCCGCTCTGTCGTTAGTTAAGTAACCTAACGGGTGATGACGGGACCCCGTGGCGAATGCGGATGGCATATACATACATTATATTTTCGTTCTTTTGTGGTGTGATTAATTGATGAGACTGTATTGATTCAGATCAATGCAAAGAAAACAAACCTATTCGATATTTTTGGAACCAAGTTTTTAAAAACTGATATTACAGACGTTCTCTTTTTCTTTGCATAGTGGTATTCAGTTTGGAATATCCTGCACCTCATTCGATGAGGCAAAGGCCGAGATCCCTTCATCGGGAGTCACCCCTTGAGTAAAAGCTTGCGTCAACGTAATAACTTCACTATAGTCGTTTCCTTTTGCTTTGCACAGTGGTATTCGATTTGGAATATCCTGCACTTTATTCTACGAGGAAAGAGCCGAGATCTCTTCACCGGGAGTGACCTCTTTAGCAAAAATTTTCGCCACTATATATTTATAAAACCACTTGGATTCCTTCAACGATATCAAGTTCATTACGTTAAAGGTTTTTCGCCAAAAACCAACCGTAGCCCTCCGTTATTTCGGATAAGTAGCGCATAGTATTCATGCAGTATTTGTTGGCCAAAGTCAAGGCATCGTATACGGTAGCTGTGTGTTGCTTGTTCGTTGCATGGATATGCATTGGTTTAGGACAGTCGTACCACTTTGTTGGCCAAAGTCAAGGGTGTGTACGGGTGGGTCTAAATCAATCAGGATAATGACGGGTAGAACTTGACTTGCGGGTTATGATTTGTTGGCCAAAGTCAAGGTCATAAACCGCTTGGGGTAAAAACACACATCGGGAGTTTCAAACATACATCAAACTTGCCAGGCATGCACATACCTTCTGGAGTTCCATCACGTTATCATGCGATGATAGTTGGATCCCGATTCCCACTGATAAGTTGATTTACTCCACGGGTAATTTTAGATGATCTCGACTAATTCTTCTTTCAGGTTTGGAGTAGAATTTGAGGATACAGTGGGAGGCTTCCTGATTAGATAAATTGATAACCATTCTGATCTAGGTAAAAGTGCACGCAGAGTGTTTCTTTTCTCTCTCTCTTTAGCCGCGACCATGGCCCGACCCTAGACCATGACTCAGTCACCAAGTTAACCGAACCTTCTTAAAACACTGGCTTTTCGATTGTCTAAGTTGCATACAATATTACAACTCCTTCTTTTACCCTTTGCTTTTTTCCGGAACATTCCGTATCACTACGAACATCCACTTCCATTGGATACATCCATCGTATAGTTACATACGAACTCGAAGGAACTTTTTCGATGATGGATTCTGGTTCTGGAAAGAATGAATAGGACTATTCAGTTGTTTTTTCCTTTTACCTTCTCTCAAGTTATGAGGGCTCCTAGGATTAGGAGACAATACACCTATTATGCTTATTGGATAGTCTTCTTCCAAACCATAGGCAGGTGCCGAAAGGCGGGGAAAGAAGAAAACCAATTAGCCTAAGTGTAGTGTACAGAAGATAATAAGTAAAGACAAATAAAGGGATTAGAAAGAGGGCAAAGTAAAATGCGACTGCTACCATTCACGACTAAACCGCATATATACGGTTATAGTCGTGAATTTGATAATGAAAGAGGCATTACTAGGAATACCTGGTTACCCCTTGGAAATATAATCATGTTTTAGTTTCACTATGCGTTGTTAATAGAAAACTGATTTTCCAATTAGTCTTTACTCCAGGGTATGTATTTACCAGGTATGATTCTCACATCTGTATAGTTTTATAGTTGATGATGGGAGCAACTTATTGGGAATTAGGTGACCATCCTCATTATATCGGAATTCGTTGTAATTTGTGATATTTGAGGAAATCACCTAGGGTTTTGCTTGACGGAAAATATTTGGTTTTGAATATTTCAAATTGATATATCTGTACATTTATTTTATAAAGTGAGATATAACTTATTGAAATTATGTCCATGACATTTACCTATATCAGTTGATGGTTAGGTAAGGAGCATTCAACAGCGGTGTAATTCTTCATAACCATAGTACAATTTTCAATCTACCACGCACAGGATTTGAGTTATTCAACTTAGAGGACTTATACAAAGTATTGTATGTAGTCCAGTGTCCATTAGGACAGAGGGGTTGGTCCTCGTACTATATTCTGTTTACTTGTGACTTCTCAGGTTTTAGACATGTGTTTCGTAGAAATACAAAGTCCAAGTTTTGAGAAGTTATAGGTACAAGAATAAAGCAGAGAACCATGTGTTGCAAGTATCGGGAATCTTCATGGTGATCGAAGATGTAGATACTTGTGTGAGCTATTCAGTTGACAGTAATGGTTTTGAGAAACTTGTTTCTCTTTCAGGTTACTCATATCTGGATGCATTCCAAAGTTGAGTAATGCTGATCAGCTTCTCTCCATTTAGTTGACATGCACCGGAGACAGCTGCATGGTTTGAATCTAGTTCCAATTAAATCAATGCCTCTGTTTCTATATTGTATATAGAATGGCTCATATCTTAACGATGTTAAGGTATATGGAGTTGTCCGGTTTAAAACCGGACTCTGGATAACTCAAGGCACGTTTTAGTAATGGAAGTTTGTGGGTTAACCCGGGCTATGACGAGGGTTAATTTTCTACCATCTGCAAGATCAATAGAGATATTGTTTCTTGACTCGCCACAGTTTAGTAAAATGGATTTTTCAGAAAACAGTAGTGGGAGTATGGCAGAACTGGAAGTGATTCCAGAACCGCAAACGATTACAGAAAATTTAATAGGACCTAAAGATTCAATCAGGTTTGATATTCCATTAGCCACTCCGCAGATATGGTGGGTAACCTCTGGCACCAGAGAGATACTCCGGTATCTTTAAGGACGGTGACAGGGAGGTTCTTGTTTACCCAAACATTCCATTACTGTTGTTCCAGACTATGAGACCCGGCAGGAGGATGAGTATAGCGTCGTTCTAAACTAGCTTTAGAAGTGCACGTGTATATGACTTTGCCAGAGGGTTGTTGTGGTCAGTGGGTGCAACGGAAGCATAGTGGACAAGTAGCTTGTGTCTATTTATAAACTAAAGCAAATATAGCGGAGATAGATCATCTATTTTTTATGTGACAGTCTTAGGCTTTGACTTCATCAGAATAGGGGATGGATCTGTTAAGAAGATAGTAGGGTGTGATGTCCTGGTATTTAGATGACATGCACTTTTGTAGGAAGTAAAATTCCTATACTACAATCGGTTATACTGTGGTTGTCACACAGTAGTTTCTCCACATAAAATATGGATATAATATCAGGTATTCTTGTTACTAGATCTATGGTTTTAGATCTAGATTTGGGAAGTATCCCAATCTGGGTAATTAGACAGCATTCTAAAGGTGTTTTAAAATGGACGACTCCTGGCACGGTAATTTACCTGCATGTGATGGAGTCGCCCTCTCTGAAGGTGTTTTAGAGACTAAAGGGGAGAGGGTTGCGCATGATTGGTATATCACTTGCTTATGCAATTGAGTCAATCATGAGATGTCAAGTACCACGCCGGATGTTGTTTTTGCATTAGCTGCAATAAGTTGATATTAATCCAATCCTGGAGAAACGTTAGGAAGCAATTTTAGAACATAAGTGGATGCTTTAGGGATTTGGTAATGACAGCCTCCTTCGGGAGACGGTTATCATTCCAGGCTTCCAAGGTGACCTGGATGACAGAGTAAATGTCAGAGTTATAGTTTTCCCTCTAACGAGGGGCAGTAGTTTGGACAGGTGGTCCAAGCGGATACTGAGGGAGGCATGGTGCAGGATACTGATTAAATTCCGTTGACGATACAGTCTAAAAAGTTTGGATTTGGAGTTCATTTATGAACTGGATCCCATCAGATATCCAGACATATTCTAATACAGGTATTGCTCATTTCGGGAGATGGCTTTCTCCGCGAACTTGCGATAGAGAGAGATATTGAAAGAAACATCGGGGCAGATCCACTTACTGAGGCTATTTCTCGAAAGCAATAGATTTACAAACGAGGTTTGTGAAACTGATTAGTAGAGAAGTTGGGTGTTCGGTATCACACGGGCTGTGAGTATGCGACACCACAATAATTAGCCTTAAGTGCAAGTAGGAGATTGTTGGCTATAGTGCCCTCAAGTAAATTATTGGATCGCAGGCACGTGATTGCAATGATTGAGGGTGGACCTATACCGGTAGAACAGTCTTACTCGAGATGATAGTATGCTATCTGGTTTATCTTTATCATCGTGTACATGCTTCAGGTGATATTACTGATCACTATTACATGTTGATAGAGCCTATAGGATTCTTGCTTGACTACCAGCAGTATGATGGCGATCATATACATGAGAGTTGGGTAGTCTATAATCACATCCTTAAAGTGTCCCTAGTTGAGGGAGTTTCGAGACTGGGCATCGATACTCCAGAGTAGACTAGTGTATATGGATTGAGACCCCGACGAGGGGTAGTGGCTGGTTTCACAAGCCATTGGTGTCAGTTGGTTCACTTAAGACGTATACAGGTGCTCATTGGGTTATGAGTACACCGGACGGACTCGCCGGGAATATGCTAGTTGGTATTATGCCTATCGTCAGATAGCAGTTTCCTGGTGACATGTGTATAGGTCAGTCTATCGACCTGAGATCGTCATTTGTCTCGTGTGAGTTCGCACTGTGCTTTGATTACTATCCTACCACGGCTCAAAGGAGTCGTGCAAACAGGTTTTAGTTGGGTACAATCCCCAGCCACATGGAGGCAGTGAGCGGATCGGCAGGGGATTCGTCTCTCCCGGTATTGGGGGTGAGATCGCGCTGTGTTTAGGAGAGCCATTACACGAAGTCCTTGGCCAAGGAAAGTGACATTTACTGGTAGGTATTCCAGTAGTTTCTCAGGGTGTTCTGGGCTACACTCCGACACGACTTATACGGCTATTGGGGGTCTGACGTTTACCAGCCCCTTAGGCTTGATATGCGATACTCATAGACGAACGGACCAGACTGTACGGATATTGTCACTGTCAGGCTCAGTAGGGTTTCAGGATGAGTTCGCTCGTCAGCTTCCCTTTCGCTCAATACATAGGCAGCCGTTAAGCACAGCTAGTTCCACTGACGTGCTTGTGGTTAAATCCACCGCCAGCGTATTGATGAGTCATTAGAGTCCCACACAGAAAGATTCCCAAGTTCGGGCAAAACGTTGTAGAGGCCGTATGGTTTTATAGCAGGGTTCGATCATATACGTGCACTCGTGCACGGATCATGATCGGACGGATCATACTAGTGGGCTTTGGTTTAAGCCGGATCGTAGTATTAGATTGTTGGAATATTTTCGTCTCGTTGTATTCGTATTCAGTCGGAATACGGATGCAGGTATGTATGTATGGATGAGGGGTATTCTTGAAATTCGTTACGAGTTTACTTTTTGAAGTTGCCATTTCCATTTCTTTCATTGTCTTTAAACATTTTGTTTAATGTTTAATTGATGAGTCATCGTTTCTTTTTTGGGCTGATTCATTTCTTTGGCTGATTCTTGGCAGTGTAATTTCCTAGGCATTGCACGGGGTTTTTGGTGAGATGTGAGTGGTGTTACTTTGTGCATTGGTGACTCATGATCTTATGGCATGACACATGGGTGCTTGTATTGACATTTGGCTTTGCATGTATGCATTGTTGTTACATGGGACAAGTGGTTGTTGTCTTTCAGCTTGTCAAAATCGTGCCCCCCCTTATTTGGTGATGGTGATTAATTCATTGTGTTGCCATCAATTGTTTTCTCACAAACAAAAAGGAACAAAGAGCTTCTTATTTGTTTTTATGGTTCAACCCATTTTTCTTTCTCCTCACCACTTGAAGAAAACATCAGCCACTTGCTTAGCCATCAACACTTCACCAAAATCCAGTGAGCACAATTGTTTTTCGGCCGAGCCCAATTCCCAGAGAGTACAATTTGTTTTGGCAAGCTCATTTCCAGCAAGCTTTCTTCACTGCTAAAATTTGTGTGCTCACATTCATTCTCCAATGGCAACTTCATAACCTCCACCCATTCCATCTCATGTGTTGAGAATCATTGGGTGTTTTGAGACAAAGTATTCACACACTATCTCTACTTCAATCTTGGGCATCTAGGCGAGCAAACTGGATGTCCGAGTTGCCTCGGTTTTGAGGCGGGAGCTCGTATAAAGAATTCTCGACGTGGAGCCACATCGACGAGCGAGACCGGAGAAGGAACTACATCGGGGCAGCCACGACAAACTAAGGACAGAAATTGAAGACCGAAAGACACGGATCGATCGGTATAATTTCTTAAACTCCTTTTACAATTTACTAGTATTGGATTAATGGCACAATCCGTGTTTTAGGGTTAAGTTAGTGCCAGTTTATAAAAGTTTTTGTTCCGCATTTGGCCACGATTAGATGGCCGGGGCGCTGTCGTAGCCTTACACAAAACATATACCCAAATATCCAATATCTCGGGCTTCGGCTATCCGGACTGGCCCATAACATAATATCTCAATACCTCAGTATCAATATCTAGGGCTCCGGCTATCCGGACTGGCCCTTGGGCTCCGGCTATCCGGATTGGCCCAACTCCGATCGGTATCCTCCGGATATCCGACGAGTCACAATACAATCACCGGTCAGCAATGCTCCCCTGTCACAGGCTCAACGACGATCAACTGCGATCTTCTTGCCTCGGGGTACCGCACCGGGTCCACCATGCACCCACAGACGGTTCCTACTCCTCCTCGAATTGGGTGTATGATATCGCTTAAGAGCCGACAAAACTCATGGTGGACAATCTCAAATCATATAATGAGAAAACCGCAACTTTCATTTTAAAATGATAATCAGTTTTATAAAATCTTGCGGTTCCTCCAAATCCATAAATCTCATGGAAAACCCAAATCTCGAGAATAAATAACAATGAATTTCAAAGAATTGGGCTCCGGCAATCCGGACTGGCCCTAAATAAAAATGCATGACAGTGAATAATAATATGCATGAAATAGCAAGTAATAAATGCAATGTCTAAACTAGCATATAAAAACAAGTATGCTAATACCATGTCGAAACTATCAGCTAACAAGCTATGTCAATGAAATAATATTCTCTAAAGTGTACCTGATATGGAAATTACCGATGATGATGTGTGTGAGCCGGCAAGTAAGTGTATGTAGAACATATGCATCATCGGTAATGGTGCTGGTGTCCTGACAGCATGATTTCGATACTAACATATGAAAACACAATATAAGCATGCAATGCGATACGAACAATAATAATATGCGGGAGTTGAATAATAAACAATAATGAATATGCGATAAATAATATGAGTCATACAGTAAACTACAGGTCTAAACTAACAGTCTAATCAAAAGGTATGGAAACCACATAAATCTGAGTCGATACATATAAATATATATAATAGTCGGTGATTCCGCCTCAATAGTATCCCATACGATACCCTATATATAATATGACATTCTCGAGTCAAAAGTGCGGATCTATCATCAATATAGCTCGTACGGTAAATCCATCGTACGGCATCCTAAATCTGGGTACGGGTCAATATCACATTATCTCATTATTCATCTGGTATCCTTTTTATCATATATCATGATCTGGGGGTACTGATCTACGTCTAGTACAATACTGATACCATCTATGTATGCATGTGTGTGTATGGAAACACCACGCCTAAAGGACCCGCTAAAATATCATGTCGTATCCCAAATACGAACTATATCACATCACCGATCTCATGGCCTCAAGCCCAATCTCATCGACTCATCTCCAATCCCAAGTACTATCCTCATAATCCATGTATATGTATACGTATATATATATATATATATATATATATATATATATATATACATAGTCCCATACCTATGTGTGTGTGTGTATGTATATATACATATCCCTATATATGCATAAGTAAAATAAATGTATGCATGTGTGTGCGTGCGTGTGGGTGTAAACCTATTCAAGGGTTCATGACTAATAAACTAACTAAAGACACTATCAATCAAAGTCCTCTAAAGAACTTCTAGCTAATTAAACACATCTTAAAAACTATATAAGTATATATCTATATATATCATAATGCATTCGCGTTCTACTTTACGAAACTGCGGGGGTGCTATACGCCATCCACCCGACTTCCCCGTAGATATATATCTACTCACCTCGATCCTTACTTGCCGAAGTCGATGACGCCGCGCTTGACCTTGTCTTTCATGTCCACTCGGGGTACCTACATATATCCACATATAGCATCATAAACGAAATCATGCACGAAAAACCAAAATGTCGCACGAATCACGCATAGGTTAAAACCTATAGTTTACTCACACAAAGGAGCCCAAAAACACCTGATATCGACGTACAAACGTCAAGTGACAGATACAAACAAAAATATCAAAACTTAAATACATAAACCTCATGAAATACAAAGCAGCAACCCATGAAAATGGTCCCAGATTTTGGTTCAGGTGAAATCAAGGTGCACAAACAGTACTGGGGTGATATATAGGATGTATATGACATACTGAAGGAACCTGGACCCTAACCCCCACCACATGGCCGGCCACACCCATGAAAAATCCGGCCTGCTCTGATTTGTATGGGAGATGGGGTCTCGTCTTTGTAGGGTAGTCTCGTAGTGGTCAATCTAGGCTTCTGAAGTTGTTTGCTTATCATGAAAATATTCCAGGTCATCCCAGATTTCCCTGCACCCTCTAATAGTTCATAAACCGACATTGGAAAGTTCTGTTTTTGGGTTTAAGGTTTTAGTTTCGAGTTTGGTCTGGGTTTTTGACACAATAGGGGTTTAAGGTCACTACTAGGCCTCAATTGCACAACCATAACTCAAGAATCTCTCAACTCTCTTCTAGGAATTTTCAAAGTTCACAAAACTACACGAAATCGATTTTAAACTTGAGAAGAAGCTAAAGCAAATGGAAAACTACACTTAATGTGAAAGAATTACCTCATTTGGCAACTCAAGAATTTTCTTGAGTTTCCCAAGTGCCCAAAATGCAAACTTTCTTGGTCCAAAGTGCTTGGTGTGAGCTTGTGCATGCTTTTTGTGAAATGGAGATGGACTTTGGAGTTTGTTTTGATGATGTTTTGCGAGTTTGCAGTGGAGGAGGAGTGAGGTGCTGCCTTGGAATAAAGAGGGAGGAGAAAAGATGAAGGGATGAAGAGAATGGTCTAAGTCAAATGAACCTTCTCCTTCTCTCTCATGTCCATATCTCTCACTATGCACCCTTTTATTTTATGTATTCATTTTTCTTTTCTTTTCTTTAGTTTTCTTTTCTCTTCTCTTTAAATTTTAGAACCATGCATGATAAAAAGAAGAAAGCATGAAAGAAAAATGTAACAAGTGTTAAAAATGACGTAGTGCATGTCATGTGCACAAAACCGGATTAATGCGAGATTAGCGATATTTAATCACGATTAGCATTAAAATAGTGTCAAATAAATCATAAATTTTCATAATTTTCTTAATTTCAATAAAACACACTCTTTTTAGTAATTTCTATAATTTTCCAAAATTTTCCCAATTTATCGGTATTTAATTATACCCCAATATTAAAATTTTCAATATATTTATTATTTAATTATAAAAATTCGCAAAAATAATATTTTATTTTTTTGAAATGTTACAATCTTCCCCCCTTATAATAATTCGGTCCCCGAATTTAAATTTAAACCCCTCAAATACTAAAACATTTCAGTAAAAGACTAAGTTGTCGGGGTCCCGAGATCATAAATACATAAAGCACATAGTGGCAATGCATGCGCATGAAAAACAAGTATATAATCCAAAATCAAAACTCCGTCAAGCATCCCGCAATCATCGGAGTTATGGTGAAGACACCAATGTCTAAATCTAATACGAAAACCAACATGATATACTCAAAACTCTACATGTAAATATCATTAAACCATCCGAAGAAAATGCATGCCAAACCTTTTTTAGTTGTTGTGCGATGCACGTAACACGGCACGGTGGCGGACGTTTATTGTAAGAAAATAGCTATGTATATCTGTATATCATTTGTTTATTATGCACGTCCCGCCGTTTTGAAAACAATTTAGAAGGGTTTCCTTGTTTTAAACGTTTCGTGTCATGCCAGACACGTAGGTAAATACTGAGACAATAGCTCACATTTTGGAAATCCCTTCGATAACTATCAATGCATGCAAAATATATCCAGGTACTGTCCTCGGACTAGTCCCGCTCAGCTACTATACCAAATAACAAATATCATAAAACGTACTGCTCCACAAGAAATAAATCCCCAAATGTGCAAAAGAATGCCGCGTGCGTCTGGTGCGCACGAAAATCAAAATCCATGAATGTGCCATACATGTGCACAGAAACAACATCTAAGTGCAACAGGCATGCACGAAACACCTGTCAGAGGCAACAGTGTGCCTGACAGTAATATCAGGTGCATCTGATATGCACAAAGAATCCCGATTTAGTGCATCTGGTGTGCACCAAAATCGCATTTCATATCATGCGCCCAACATGAGCGAAAATCCAAATCAGGTGCATCCATCATGCACGATTAAAATCTAAATCATGTGCATCCAACATGCATGAAATCATGAAATCCAATATCAAGCGCCGAACATGCGCAAAATCCAATCCAAGCGCGTCAAATATGCGCAAGAATCCAATCAGGTGCACAAAGTGCACAAAACAAATATCGAGTATCACAATCGAAATCAACGGTATACAACATATTTCAATCCAAATCAAAATCAGGTATACCGTGGTATATAATCTCACAACTATGTGCATCAACGTGCACAAAAGCAAATTAAAATACTAAAAGTGCATGAAAACTATGCCGAAGGCATAAGCCAAATCATATGCATGCCCTAGGCATGAAATCAAAATCAATGTCTCGAATGACATCAAAGCGAAGTCAGGTGCAACTGTGGTGCACAAAATACGTATCAATGCAATGCAAGCATATTTGAACTATACCGAGTGCGAAAACCAAATCGTGTGCGTACCATATACACAAAATCAACCCAACTGTATGAAATCCATGAAATCATAAACATGTGCAGCCAAGGCACAAAAATGATATCAAGTGCAATAACCGTGCATAAATCATAAATCAACACAATGGTATAGAAAGCATATCTCAAGTGTAATAACTATGCACAAAATATAAATACCCAGTAGGTACAACCATGGTGCACGAAAACAAATATCATGAAACTCAGTCATCAAAACTCAATAATGCGAATAGATTGCCCAAAATACCGAAATCAAGTATGGCGGAATAGTCCCGCTCAAGCACATCCTCTAAGAATCTCTGGCCAACAGTCATGGTCACTCATAACATGTCTCGTCGACGGTGCCGAACTCTGGCCTGCTGGGTGTGCGTAATATGGCCACTCCTGGGTTCAAGTCTTCTCGTATATATTCCAGAAAGGTCCTGTCGAGGTCTCTCCCAAATCTCATTTCTGCCGAACTGCCCGGAAGTCATCGTCCTTTCTTAAATTTGTTTCCTGTTCCGGAATGGCTGCATATTCATCATGACTCCTCCTGGAAGATATATCCATGTACAACGCCTCTGCATGCATATCATATCTCTGATGTCGGCGGAGTGGAACGTCATCTCATTAAGATCACGTACGATCCTCTTACTCCACTTTTTTTCTAATGTCGACTGCTTCGGACTCGTTTCTTCGTGGTTGTATGGACCGCGCTCCAATGGCTATACTCGTATCTGTAGTCTCCCAAGCAATGCATCTCATCACATGATATCCGAATGAAGTCGAACCTTTCGATCGATTCGTCAAAATGTTATAATCCCCTAAGAGCTCAACATCTAGGGTACAATTTAATAGTATTCTAGTACATGCCATAGTACCTATGGACCAGCCGTAGAAGGGCAAACCCAAGCCTCATCAATGGTACCGCTGAACTGCTGCAAACCCTAAGGTTTCAAAGCGTTCTCATGGTCATCATATCGAGTTATGGTTTCATTCTTCTAGAGTGTCCGTAGAATTACTTGCATGTTTTCTCCAAATACTTTAAACTTGGAAAAAGGTTTTCTGACATTCGATCGTCTCTATCGACTCCCCACGTATCTGTGTGAAGTCTTCTTAAGCTGGAATCAATCAATCTGATGACCTCGCATCGGGGTAAGCGAACGAACCACATGTCCTAGTCATTCATCCTCGGGTGACTAGTGACCTTCTATCATATCTCTAGGTATATACTCATGCTGCAGTAGCTCCAACATCTGGGGCGATATCTCGTCATTCGCAGCAACTACTGGCTCATCCGTCTGCACGCTGAACAGTGCCTCAATCATCACGAATAATCTGTGCATTTACGGTCATCATGTTCTGGATGGCCTCTATCAGTGGCTCAATCCTCTGGTGCTGATCTGCACGTCCGAGTAATCTCATAAAAGTGATCCGTCAAACGCTCATGGCGCGAAAACACAATAAAACGACGCTTCTCTATGCAATCGTATGTCCCTGGAATCACGCCCTGGTCAGTCCTCGTCCGTGACGAGCTTGTGCTGACCGCAACTCTAGCTGTAGCTCTCTCTGCCCGTATAATCATGGCAGCAAAACCATAAACCGATATCGATGAGGATAGATCATGAATGAATATAATGTTGTGCAAGGAAATGTACATCCTAAGTTTTCTTAAGCGGAGTAGCGTATCGTAAGTATGTCGCGGAACATACACACGGTACGTCACTCTCCTTAAGTCACCTACTCGATCAACCAAGGTCAACATATGCGATGAAAGTTCGGGTCTAATACCCCCCCGACTAAGTCTATGTTCCGTAAGGTCAAGCCTAGATTCTGTATATATACAAACGCCCTAGGCTCCGCATAGTCAAACCTAGACTCGAACCAATGTTAACCTAGCGCTCTGATACCAACTTTGTTACGACCCGGAAAATGGCACGTGACTGGCACTTGAATCATATGAAGTCTATAGGACCCCATCTAATTCAAGTAAGCCAAAATCCCAGAAATCTAAACCATTTTAAGAAGGTGTTTTATTAAAATCAGCCGAGTTATGCGTTTTAAAATCTCAAGTCTTTTCTGAAAATTTCGACAGAGTTTCCTTTATAAATACTGGCCCCAAAATGGGTACAACATGAATAATATATACATCAATGATAAAAGTCATCCCCAAGCGGCAGCTAGCTCTTCGTCAGTCGACGGTCACAACCACGCAAATAATATAATATACAACGCCGAAGGGGCGAGGATCAAAACTCAAAAGGAAACACAAATCAACATGAAATCCATAAAAATACAACGCGCGACTCTATGGTCGAAAGAATATACAACTAGTTTCTAAGTCTGAAATAAATATACTTGTCTGGTTGATGGAGTTTACTAGATACAACGAATAAAATAAAGTACAATGGTGGTCATGATGCAAGTGAACCCACCTACCAAAGCAATCACCCGGAAAGAAGCAGTGTGCCAGCAAAGCCGCACGAAACCTGTACGGCAAAACCTGCAAGAAACTGTGGCACAACGGGGGTGGGTTGCCAACTCGTGAGTAGAAAACTGTTAGTGTATATGCCCTAGAGGCCATTACTGTATCATACTAGTTTGTATATTACTTAATGGAAGCTTGGGATATTCACCTTGTATAGACAATCTTGCTCAATATAGTAGTATGCTACTTGGTTTGTTTCTACTTCAATGTGTACATGTGTTTGTTTTAGTATATCACCTATACACATTAGTGAAGCCCTTGGGATCTTTGTTTGATTACCAGTGTTGTGATGGCAGTCACACTAGTAGGGGCTGGGTAATCTATAAGCACATCCTCATGCAGGTCCCTAGTCCCAGGACTATCGATACAGGGCATCGATACTCCGGAGTAGACCAGCGTATGCGCTTCTCATCCCAGTGTGGGAGATGGTCTGTCCTACAGCCATCAGTACGTCGTACTGGAGATAGTATGCGGGTGCTCGTTGAGTTATAAGTACACTGGACAGGACTCGTCGGGAATTGTTGGTTGGTACTATACCTATCGTCAGTTATCAGTTCCCAGGTGACATGAGTACAGCTTAGTCCGCTGACTTGACACTGTCACTTCGCCTCGAGTGTGTTCCCATTGTACTTAGATTACTAACCTACCACGGCTCAAAAGAGTCGTGCAAACAGGTAGTAGTTGGGTGCAGTCCTGAAGCACTTGGAGGCAGTGACGGTTAGACAGGATTCGTCTCTCCCGGTATTGGGGGTTGACATCGCGCTGTGTCTAGGAGAGCCATTACACGAGTAGTCCCTGGCCAGGGCAAGCGAGATATACTGGTAGGTTTCCAGTGTTATCTCAGGGTGTTCTGGGCTTCACTCCGACACGACTTGTACCGCTATTAGAAGACTGACATTTACCGCCCCCTAGGCCCACCATGCGATGTATCAGACGAACAGACCGGACTGTACATAGAGATTGTCACATTCAGACTCAGTAGGAGTTCAGATGGGTTTCACCTCGTCAGTCTTCTTGTCGGCATCTACCTGGGGACCGTTATGCACAGCTAGTGCCGCTTGCGGTCTGTGGTTAAACCCACTGCCAGCGTAGTGTCGAGTCTTTAGAGTCCCATACAGAAAGCTATTCGCCTTTAGGCAAAAGAGTAGGGGTTGCATGGTTTTGCGACAGGTCGCATGGTTTTGCGACAGGGTTCGGTCACATCCATGCACTTGTGCACGTATAGTGTCCGGACAGTTGACACTAGCGGACTTTGGTTTAAGGCAGATCCTAGTATACGTTTTGGGATTGGTTTTATCTCGTTTGTATTCGTGTTCCTCGGAACGCGGATGCGGGTGTGTATGCACAGTTGACAGAGAGACAGAGGCAGAGGATTCTCATTGGGGTTATTGACCGTTGACCATTGACCATTGACTTTTGCTTAACCCTAAAGAGAATAAGAAATATTATTAACATTAATATTAATTAAGTATTATAGTGACATGGTTGTTGACTTGTTGACTTGTTGACTTTGTTGACTTGTTGACTTTGTTGACCGGTTGACTAGGTTGGACTAGTTGACTATCATCATGACAATGGCTATCATTCCATGGCAAAGACTTTTGCTTACATGTTTATTTATGCAAAATGAGTGCATGAAATGATATAGCCATTTTGACTTAAACCATCACACAATACTTGATTATTATTTTTGTTATGATGGCTTTTGGGATTATGAGAGGTTGGATGAGAAAAGAGAGGCTCATTCTTTCATTTGCTTTCTCTCTCTTGAGCTCTCTCATTCTCAAGCTTTCCCTCTTTCTCTTGCTCTCTCTAGCTCAAGGCAAACCATTCTCATGTGTTGAGACTCATTGCCTTAGAGATAAAAAGACACCAAAACATTCCTCTACTCATTCTAGTTCACAAGGCCTAGCAAGCCAAGTGATCTAGTTTCTTCAAAGTTCGAAGAAGAAGCCAAAGGTAGAAGCTTTCGGGTGGATCCATCTTTGGCGCAAGGAGACGTCGAGGTGAGGCCGATCCGTACACCGGGAGGAGTTGATGACGAAGGAGTTCAAGAAAGGTATAGCCGCCTAACGGAGTAGGTAAACTTTTGTTAGGTTGTTAGTTAGTCGTTTAACAAAGATCAGTATTGGTAGTCCATGTTACCACCCTCTTGAAAATCGTTTTTCACCACTTCCGCAACCCCGTAAGAACCGGAGAAGGGTAGCAGTAAACTTACAGTGGTATCAGAGCCTAGTTAAACACTATCTAACATGATAGCGAAGTAAGTAGAAGTTCGATCGGAGAAAAAGTCATGAAAAACACCCGGAACTCAAACTTTCTGTCGATTTTCAAAGTGCTGTAAAAATTATTTGACATATACCAAAAATCGACTCAGGGTTTTTAGAAGAAACTACAAAAAATTGGACCACTGAATCGATCAAAGAGCCGCGGATCCGCGGCAGGAGCTTGCTCCCGCCGCGGATCTGCGGCCGAGTTGACTCGGCCGTGGGGTTTTATTTTTGCAGTTTGTTCATAGGGGTGTTTTTGGATTTTTGGAGCATGTCTTTTCAGCCCAGATTTTCCAGAAAGAAAAATTTGTTTTTGGGGCTTGAAAATCCGTATTTTTATTGCACTTCTAAAGACTATGGCTAACAGGTATATATCTGTGATGTGTTATATGTATTGAACGTCCGCTTATCGCTATACGTCGATTAGTGGGGGTTATACATATCTGTGATCTGTAATGATTGATGGTATGTGTATATGAATTCTTTGGATTGTCGCGGATCAATAGCCGGGGGTTGTGAGATGAGAGTTTTTCCTTTTATCTTTCAATTCATGTAATATGTAAATTGATGTAATATTATTTTTGGCCGCACAACCAGGTCGGGGTTGTAGCCGTCGTTGTATAATTTCTTTTTACTGTTTTTGCTCCTAGGATAGACCCATGGTGGGGTGCACAAACTAACGGGTATCTCGAAGTGCCGAGTGGCCTACTCACGTCGTTGAGGGAGGTTGTTCCACTTCGGATATTTGGCGGGTAGTTTGCCGCACCCGTAGGGGTCTAGGGTGGGGTATTGGCTATTCATCGCGACCGTGTAATCCGCTTTTCGTTACAGGCTCGTACGAATTGCGGATTCCTAGTATATCCAATGTGTTCATCTGCGATCTGAAATGGCTATCATTGCAATATATCTATATATGATATTATTTAGGCGTTGTTTATGTTTTGCAGCCACGCTAGCCCAGCCCCCGCTCTGTCGCTAGTTAAGTAACCTAACGGGTAATGACGGGGCCCCGTGGCGAATGCGAATGGCATAAGCGTACGTCATATTTTGGTTGTTTTCTGCAATGGTAGGATTAAATGATGGGACGCATTAAAAGAACTAATGCAAGAAAAACACGCATTAAAAGAACTAATGCAAGAAAAAATAAACCAAGTAAAAGTCGTTGGAACACTTTCAAAAACCACTCGGTTTCTTTTCAAAATAACTTTTAAACGCGGAGCTTAAGACACTCCTTTTAAAAGCTATCTCGTTCCATCGATTATATCAAGTTCACTACGTTCACGGTTTCGCCAAAACCATTCGTAGCCCTCCGTCGTTTCACATGGATGGTCAATAGTATTCAAGCTATGTATGTTGGCCAAAGTCAAGGCATAGTGATTGGTAGCTATTGGGTATTCATGTGCAGCATAGATAGATGTGTTGGTTTGGGGCAGTCGTACTACCATTTTGGCCAAAGTCAAGGGTATGTGCGGATGGGCTCAAATTAACCGAGAGAATGACGGGTAGAACTTGACATGTGACTTATGATATTTTGGCCAAAGTCAAGGTCATAAGAGCATGGGGCAAAAATCCACATCGGGAGTTTCAAAAGATCTGAAACTTGCTAGCGCTGCATACCATTTGGAGTGTGATGATTCTGGTAGGATTCCTTCAGTTTTGTCACGCAATGATATTTGGATCCCGATCCTACTGTGAGTATATGCTACTCCTCAGGAAATTTCTTAGTTAACGATCAATGATATAAACCAAATAGGTGTCTAGAAAGGTGTTAGCGGGGCTACGCCCCCAGGGAAAAGAGGTTCATAAATTAAGGAACTTCGCGAAAGCGTTGGAAAACCTCCCTCGAAGTACCGACACCAGCCTGGCCGAACGGTTAAGCAAGAATTGTACGGTGAGATTGATCCTAACTAATTCTTCCTTTTTGGTTTGAGGAGGGATTCGAGAGACAGTGGGAGCCATCCTGTTTAGACAAATTAAAAACCACTCTAAACTTGCAAGAGTATCATGCTAAAGTGTTTCTTCTCTCTCTCCTAATTGCAGCGACCAATCTTCATAACCGGACTTAAGTTATTACTAGATAAAAACATACTGACAGGGCCAAACTACAAAGATTGGCTCAGGAATATCAAAATGGCAATCACTTATGACAAGTTGGGGTATCTCCTTACCACCAAAGCTCCCCCTGTCCCAGGTCCCACCTCCAGCGTCGCGGATAAGGAAATCCGTAAGACATGGGAGATCGATTGCGCGAAGGCCAGGTGTCTCGTGCTTGCCTCTATAGACAACGAACATCAGAGGAGGCACGAGAATATGGACCTTGAATCCATATTTCTCCATACAAAAGAACTGTATGGAGAGCAATCTCGTATCGCAAGATGCGAAGTGTCGAAGAAGTTATTTTCGGCAAGGTTGGCCATCGGATCATCGGTAGCGGAACACGTGCTTAAGATGATTGGCTTCATTGTGGAGCTCACGGACCTTGGGACCACATTAGAGAACGAGCTCTATACGGACTTGATTCTCCAGTCCCTTCCTTCCACTTACACCCAGTTTATCCTGAACTTCAACTTACAAGAAAAAGAAGTTGAACTTTCAGAGCTCCTCAACATGCTGAGGAGTGCAGAGGGCACCCTACAGAAAGGTAAGGAAACATCCACTTTGTTTGGAGGAGGATCTTCATCTTCTAGGTCCAAGGCGAAAGCCAAGGGAAAGTAGAAGAAAGCCTCCGCCAAACCAAGGGGCGGTGTTAGTAAAGTGGATACGAAGGGAAAAGCAAAAGCAACAAAGATAGAGGGGAAGCTTATAGGGAAGGAAGAGTGCTTTTTCTGTCATAAGAGTGGTCACTGGAAGAAAGATTGCAGGGCTTGGAAAGCCAGAACACAGGAACTGAAGCAAGTTGCGGCTTCAGCTTCAGGTGTGTATGTTATTGAAAACTATCTATCAATAAACTCTACTTCCTGGGTATTGGATACCGGATCAGGATCTCATATCTGTAATTCTTTGCAGGCGTTGAGAAACCATAGGGTTTTGAAGGCAGGTGACATGACCCTCAAAGTTGCAAACGGAGCTAGTATGGATGCTAAGGCCGTGGGGGACTATCACCTGGGAATGTCAGATGGACATGTTTTGGTTTTACGTAATTGCTTTTTTTTACCCAACGCAACTTGTAATATCATTTCTGTATCTTTGATTTCTAAAGAAGGTTATGAATTTGCGTTTGTAAGTAATGTTGTAAACATTCACCTTAATCAAGTTCTGATTGGGTCAGGTACATTAAGCAATGGTATATACGTACTAAACCAACCAAAGATTTTCAATGTCCAGAATACACACAAAAGAAAGTCTCCGGAAATAAATCAGACTTTCTTATTGCATTGTAGACTGGGTCACATCAATGAGAGAAGGTTGACGAAGTTACATACAGAAGGATATTTGAACCCGTTCGAATATCAATCGTATGCCACTTGTCAATCCTGTCTCAAAGAAAAGATGACAAAAACTCCATTCACTGGACACGGAGTAAGAGCGAGCGAGCTCTTAGGACTGGTACACAGCGACGTGTGCGGTCCAATGTCTACACATGCGCGAAGCGGTTATTCTTACTTCATTAATTTTACGGATGACTTTTCAAGGTACGGTTATATCTTCTTAATGAAACATAAGTCCGAAGCCTTTGGAAAATTCCAGGAATATAAGAATGAAGTAGAAAAACAAACCGGCAAAAGTATCAAGACACTAAGATCGGATCGAGGTGGTGAATACTTGAGTGCCGAGTTCCTGGACTATTTAAAAAAGAATGGAATTCTCTCTCAGCTTACTCCTCCATACACTCCGCAACATAACGGTGTATCGGAGAGATGGAACCAAACTCTATTGGATATGGTACGGTCCATGATGAGTAACGCTGAGTTACCGCGATCATTCTGGGGATATGCATTAGAATCAGCTGCATACCTTTTGAACCGTGTTCCAACTAAGACTGTGCCTACTACACCATATGAGATGTGGTGTGGGAAGAGACCCTATCTTAATCACATTAAGACATGGGGAAGTCCAGCTTTTGTCAAAAAGCAGCATGCGGATAAGCTCGAGGCACGCTCAGTACAGTGCAAGTTTGTGGGATATCCAAAGAACTCCAAGGGATATTTCTTCTATTGCGAAGAGGAACAAAAGGTTTTTATTTCTCGGCATGCCCACTTCTTAGAAACTCAGTTTTTGGAGAATCAGATAAGTGGGAGCGCAATAGAACTGGAAGAAATTCCAGAGCCACGAGCTATTACTGAAAGCTTAGTAGAACCAGAGGGTTCGAAAGATCATGACATTCCTACGCCGCTCCGCAGGAGTAGTAGGCAGTCTCATCTGCCCGAGAGATACTATGGTTTTCTCATAGACGGGGATAGAGAGGATTGCATCATAGATTATGATGAGCCAACTAGCTTCCAGCAGGCCATTCAGAGCGTTGACTCGGTAAAATGGCTGGATGCAATGCGGACCGAAATGGATTCAATGTACACCAACAAAGTATGGACGTTGGACGTTGCTCCGGATGGGGTAAAACCCGTTGGATGCAAGTGGATCTTCAAAAGGAAGATTGGTGTAGATGGACAGGTTGAGACCTATAAAGATAGACTGGTTGCAAAGGGTTTTCGTCAAAGACCTGGTTTGGACTATGCGAGACCTTTTCTCCAGTAGCTATGCTGAAATCCATTCGGATCCTTCTTGCCATTGTTGCCTTCCACGATTATGAGATTTGGCATATGGACGTAAAGACCGCTTTTCTAAATGGAAATTTAGAGGAGTGTGTTTATATGGACTAGCCAGAGGGTTTAATTCAGAGTGGGAGCAGCGGAAAGGTGTGCAAGTTGCTTAAGTCCATCTATGGACTGAAGCAGGCATCGCGGAGTTGGAACATCTGTTTTGATGAGACGGTCAAGGAATTTGGCTTTATCGAAAATCCAGATGAACCATGCATCTATAGTAGATTTGTAGCGAGAACTGTAGTATTCCTCGTTTTATACGTGGATGACATTCTCTTAATAGGAAATGACATTCCTATGCTACAATCTGTCAAGGGGTTCTTGTCACACAGGTTCTCCATGAAAGACCTGGGTGATGCCTCATACATTCTGGGGATCCGGATCTATCGTGATAGATCCAAGAGGATACTGGGACTCTCACAGTCCAGGTACATCGACACCATACTGAAAAGATTCAGTATGGAAGATTCCAAGAGCGGTAATCTACCGGCTTGTCACGGGATCACCCTCTCCAAAGAGATGTCTCCCAAGACTGATTTGGAAAGGGATCGCATGTCTATTATACCCTACGCTTCTGCGGTAGGCTCTATAATGTATGCGATGTTGTGTACCAGACCAGATGTAGCTTATGCATTGAGTGTGGTAAGCCGGTATCAGTCAAACCCTGGGGAGAAACACTGGATAGCGGTAAAGAACATTCTCAAGTACCTAAGAAGGACTAAGGAGATGTTCTTGGTGTATGGCGGAAAAGACCTCCAGATCGAGGCCTTTTCTGACTCCAGCTTCCAGAGTGACAAGGATGATTCTAAGTCCATGTCGGGTTATGTCTTTACCCTCAATGGAGGGGCGGTGTGTTGGAAGAGTTCCAAACAGGAAACCGTTGCTGACTCGACGATGGAAGCGGAATATATCGCTGCTGCAGATGCCGCAAAAGAAGCTGTCTGGGTAAGGAAGTTCTTAACTGAACTTCAGGTGGTTCCGTCCATTGTTGATCCAATACCTCTGTATTGCGACAACAACGGGGCTATAGCTTTAGCGAAGGAACCAAGGTCCCATCAGAAATCCAGACACATCTTGAGGTGGTATCACCTGATCAGGGAGATCGTGGGTCGCCAGGAGATCGAGGTTCAGAGAGTTTCTACAGAAGATAATGTTAGTTATGTATATGCCCTAGAGGCCATTGTTGTACATATGATGTATATTATGATGGATGCTTGGATATATACAGAGAGGACTTTTTTGCTCGTCATGATAGTATGCTATTTGGTTTCACTTTATCTTAACATGTTGACTTGTATTGGTTTACTGTCTTATTCTCACATGTTGATAAAGCCCTTAGGATCTGTACTCGACTACTAGGACTATGATGAGATCATACTAGTGGAGCCATAGTAGTCAATGAGTACATCCTATAAATGTTCCTAGTCAAGGGTATATCGAGACAGGGCATCCATACACCAGAGTAGACTAGCGTATACGCATTTTGACCCATATGATGGGCGATGGATGATCCCATATCCATCGGTGTTTGACATCAAGAATGGTGTACGGGTGCTCAGTGGAGACTGGGTACACTGGACGGACTCGCCGAGAACTCCCAGATGGTGATATACCACACGTCAGATGGCAGTTCTCCGGTGACACTGGTACAGGGTAGTCTGTAGACCCGAGATCGTTATAGAGTCTTGTGTGATTCCCACTGTGATTTGATTTCCACTTTACCACATCCAAGAGGGCATGCAAAACGGTGTCTTTTGGGTACAGTCCCGAATCACATGGAGGCAATGAGCGATAGGAGGGGATTCGTCTCTCCCGGTATAGGGAGTTAATGTTGTGCTGTGTTCGATTGGCTATAACTAGAAGTCCCTGGCCAGGGCTGATATAGAGATATACTGGTAAGTGTTACTAGTAGTTTCTCGATCTGTTATGAGCCTCACATCGACACGACTTATCGGTTACTGGGGTCTGACGTATACCACCCCTAGACTTGATATGCGACATATCAGACGAACAGACCGGACTGTACGGGAGTGTTACTGACTGGATTCACAGGAGAACGGACAGGCTAGCTTGTTGATCTTTTGATCGCTCAATACCTGGGTGGCTGTTACGTTTAGCTGACCGCTTGCAGCTTGTGGGTGTTTGATATGATCATCACCTGCTACCGGCGTATTGACGATTCTTTAGAGTCCTACACAGAGGTTTCTTGGCTCAGGCAAAACGGAGTAGAGGCACGTATGTGATATGTGCAGGACCGAGGATAATGCGATATGTGATACCGTATTATATTCTCGCGATATTTAGATATGAATCGGGATATCGGATCAAGTGTTGATTCGATGAATCGGTACATGATATATTAGTCGGTTATATTCGATATAGCCGGATCGTTGGATCAAGTGTTGATTCGATGATTTAATGTATAATGATATATATGATATATTGTATTACATTATCTAATATTGGCTCGCTTTATTATTTCATTTTCTCACCGGATTAATACATTGATATATATGCGATATATGTTAATTGTATTATTTTCTTTTGTTGCAAATATATAATATATATGTGATATATATTATTGTGACATGATATGATTTATTATGAAATATGATTAGGGATGATAAAAAGGGCTTAGGGTTTGATTAGGGTTAGCTCTTTCAAGCACTTTTTAGAAGGATTCTCTTTTGTCTTGGTTAAGATATTATGGTTGATCCTTATCCTTAACCTAACCAAACCCTAACTCTAGTTTATTCTCTACAAAGTTTTATCCTATCATCCTTGACCATGGTTCTATAATCAATCATATACTCTTGACTACTATTCATCACAGAAGGATTATTCCTTTTTCATTCTTCTTCTTCTTCTCTCTTGAGTTTGAGAGAGAGCTCACTAGTTAATCCTTTTATGATGATTTATTGTGAGAAAGTGAAATAAAAAGATAGCATAAATACTACTCCATCATCCTCATCTAATCTAGCCCATTAGATTAGGGTGTTCATCTCTTTAGAGTGATAAAGCTTGGGTTATAGCTACTTCGACGTAGATCATCGGAGAATCGGAACACTTTAAGCTAGCATGGATCGTTCGAGTCGTGGAGCCTCACTTGAGTCCGGGAGATCGTGGATCGCGGCGAAGGGACTTCTACTCGGAGCTTGTGAAGCGAAGGAGTGGACTACAAAGGTTGTAATCCCTCATACTTAGCTTTAAAGATGTTATCTTGCATGCTTAACCCTAATAATCTAGCAAAGATCCCTTCTTTGGGTTGTTCGGCACATGTAAAATTTTATTCGGGCATGTTTGATGCTTTATGAACCTTCACAAGTGTGCCTAGGAACCCTACAGTTGTATCAGAGCCTAGCTAGAGCATTAGGCGATGTGTTAACGAAGTTAAAACCCCGATCGAACCCGAATACGACATTTAAAACCCCTCTCTGTACATTTTTTAAAATCTGGGTTTTTCCAGAATTAAAAATACCTAAAAAATTCAGCAGGAAAATATAAGAATTATGGTGAAACACGTGCCCCCAATTCCTCAACATGGTCGCAGAACCGCGGCAATTACCCACCTTTGGCGGCGGTTTCGCGGCAGGGTAAGGGTATTAGGTACGGATGTTTGCACAGTAATTCTTGTCTCTGTGGTTACTATTTTATGGGTATTTTAAATCTGACTCAAGTGTTGAGTATTCTGGGGTTTATTTTGTAATCGACGATTCGATCGGGAATTTTAAATTCGTTATTATTTTTCCGGATATTTAGAAACTGTTAAAAAGTTCGAACGGATATCATTAACTCACTTTTTCCCGACACAAAAAATTTTCAAGTGTTGAATCTTTTCTCGAGTTTAAATCTTTCGGAAAAATGTGCAAGTAACACGGTGGACCCTCTAGAAGACAACAAACCTTAACTCGATTATGTGACCGTCTTGAACTGCTTTTTGAACCTTCTGGTTTGGGGCAGTACGGCGTGCCACATGTGAGGCGTTGGCTTGACCCTTCTACGGCTGGATCACTGGTACTGTGACATATTCTGGGATTATTTGAACTCCGCTCAAGTGTTGAGCACTTTAGGAAATTTTGGGTATTTGATTATCTGTTCGAAAAGTTTAATACTGTCTATTTATCTGGAATGTGATACAATATGTGGAATTCATAGAGTTAGGCATGAAATGCGATGTATGTGATATTTCGGATTTACGATGTCTAAAGTGATTGTAGATTCCAAATATTGTAGTTTTACACTTTCTTTTTTGTGACCGTAAGTGTAGTATGTAGTTGTATTGCCGGTTGTCGTTGCTATACATCGACGACGATCGGTGTATGCATACTTACTTACGTTGATGATATGAGATATTATGTGTTGCTGAGATATGATGTGCAGGATTGTCGCGATTGAATAGCCGGGGGTTTTATGTGAGATGAGAGTTTTATATTTTCATTCATGTAAATTCAAATGTAATGTAATATTCTTTTATTTGGGGCAGTTCCGGGTTGAGGTCGATGCCACCAGTGTTGTATATTATTTTCTTTTCCGCATTAGGATGGACCCAAGGAGGGGAGCACAGGTGACCGGGTTCTGGGGTTCAGTGGGAGGCCATCTAGAGGAGTCGAGACCGGGTCTCCTAAACTCCAGAATTGGTAGGGTCGCTTGCCACTCTCGTAGGGGTCCAGGGTGTGGGCTTGGCTATTCATCGCGACTGTGGAATCCGTATTTTCTTTTGTTGGCTAAATACTAAATACGGACGTCCTAGTATATCCCACATTATATCTATGTTTCTGCTGCGATATCTGTGATGTGATCATTTGATATGTTGTGATGGATACAGTATATAGTATATATGATATATTATATAGACGTTACTTATGTTTTACACCAGCACTAGCCCTGTCCTGCTTTGTCGTTAGTTACCTAACCTAACGGTGCACGAGGGGATATCGAGGCGAATGCGGATGGCATAAGTGTACGTCATATTTATCTGTGATGCTTAGGAAGCATAAGATGATGGGATTTTTTATTAATGAGATTAATAAAAAGAAAAGAAACCTAAAAGATGTTGTAGAATCAAAACTTTATAAAAAGGGTAGCTACTGTTTTGCTTTGCATAGTGGTATATATGATATACCCTGCACCTTATTCGATGAGGAAAGAGCCGAGATCCTTTCACCGGGAGTGACCTCTTTAGCGAAACTGGCAGATGCTACAAAACTCGGTTTGTCTTTTGATTGCTTTTAGAGTTTTGCTTTGCACAGTGATATATATGATATGTCCTGCACCTTATTCGATGAGGAAAGAGCCGAGATCCCTTCACCGGGAGTGACCTTTTTAGCAAAACTAATGAAAGCCTAAAAAACACTCCATTTCAAAATTTCACTTGATTCTACGACGATATCAAGTTCATTACGCAATAGGTTTTCAGAAAAACCTGCGTAGCCCTCCGTCATTTTAGATAGATATTATTTAGTATTCGTGCTATGTTTGTTGACTTAGTCAAGACGTAGTGTACGGTAGCTAAATAGTGTTTATCTGCTAAAACATGAGATGTGATTGGATTAGGGTATTCTCACGGCCTTGTTGACTCAGTCAAGGGTCGTACGGGTGGGTTTAATTCAATCGAGAAATGTACGGGTTGAACTTGACTTGCGATTTATGGTTTGTTGACTTAGTCAAGGTCATAGATCGCTAGGGGCAAAATATTATCGGGAATTTCAAGTGTTGAAATTTGCAATGAGATTGCATACCTTCTATGAGATAGTTGGATCCCGATACCCACTGCAAGTAAGAGTTACTCCTGGGAGAGTTTTACACAGGACAATTAGTCGATCAAGTAGGTGTCTAGAAAAGTGTTAACGGGGTTACGCCTCTGGGAAAACGAGTTTTACTTTAATTAGGTCCGTGCGAAAGCACGGGGAACCTCCCTCAAAGTACCGACACTGATATGGCTGAAAGATTGACGAAATTGTAGGGTGTAATTAATCCCGGCTAATCTTACCTTTTAGGGTTTGAAGGAAGATTTGATAAAAATAGTGGGAGACATCCTGATTAGATAAGATAATAACCAATCTAATATTGCAAGAGCATACGTTAAAATGTTTTCTTCTCTCTCTCTCCAGGTAGCGACCATGTCAGTCCATAATCAAGATAATAATATGGATGTATTGACTGAACCCGCTTATTATACTGAGCAGGGGAACGTTGGACCCGTTCTTTCTTATAAGAGTTATAAGACTGAACAGGAAACAGGAGAATATCTGGATTCTCACGCCGCCCAAAAGAACATGCATGTTGATGCATCTTCTTCAGGTGTGTTAGTTATTGAAAACTGTTTCTCAGTTCACCCTACGTCCTGGGTATTAGATACCGGATCAGGATCCCACATATGTAAACAGTTACATGGGCTACGTAAAGGTAGAGAACTGGGAAAAGGTGATCATTCCGTTCAAGTAGGGAACGGTGCAAGTATTGCAGCCAAAGCAGTTGGTGAATATCACCTTGTATTGCCAAGTCGTAATACACTGATTCTAAATGAGTGCTATTATATACCGAACATGATGTGCAACATTATATCAATTTCTTTATTAAGTAAAGAAGGATATAATTTTGTAGTAAAGGATAATGTTATGAACATATTCCTAGATCAAAAGTTGATGGCATCAGGCTCGTTACATAATGGCATATTCATTCTAAATCAGAATACAGTCCTCAATATACAAAACACACACAAGAGGAAAAGTTCAGAAATGAATGAATCCTTCTCGTGGCATTGTAGACTTGGCCATATCAATGAGACACGGCTAGCCAAGTTACATAAAAATGGATATTTGAATTCATTCGAATTTTCATCTTATGATACTTGCCATTCATGTCTCAAAGGAAAAATGACCAAAGCTCCGTTTGGTGGACACGGAGAAAGAGTTACCGAACTCTTAGGACTGGTACATAGTGATGTATGCGGTCCCATGTCTACGCATGCCAGGAACGGTTCTTCCTACTTTATTACATTCACTGACGATCTCTCTAGATACGGGCATGTGTTCCTGTTGAAACACAAGTCTGAAGCTTTTGAGAAATTCAGAGAATATAAGCACGAAGTAGAAAAACAAACGGGCAAAAGTATTAAGATCCTTCGATCTGATCGAGGAGGAGAATACTTAAGCAATGAGTTCCTAGATTATCTAAAAGAGAATGAGATTCTCTCTCAGCTTACTCCTCCTTATACACCACAGGACAACGGTGTATCGAAACGAAGGAATCGGACCCTATTAGATATGGTAAGATCTATGATGAGCGATGCTGAGTTACCTATTTCCTTTTGGGGGTATGCGCTTGAGACAGCAATATACATATTGAATCTAGTTTCGTCTAAATCTGTACCTACCACACCATATGAGATATGGAGTGGGAAGAGACCATATTTTAAACGAGTTAAGATATGGGGTTTCCGGCCTATGTCAAAAGACAAAATCTGGACAAACTCGAGGTACGATCAGTTCTTTGCAAATTTGTGGGATATTCAAAGAATTCTCAAGGATATTTTTTCTACCACGCTGAGGAACAAAAAGTGTTTGTTGCTCAACATGCCACCTTTTTGGAAAAAGGAATTTCTTGCAAAAGAAATTAGTGGGAAAGAGGTAGAGCTGGAAGAGGTTCTAGAAACACAAATTGCAATTGAAGATTTAGTAGAACCAGAGAATTCAGTAGTACCCGACGAACCCCAGCCTCTTCGTCGATCTAGTAGGGTTTCTCGTCCACCTGAGAGATACTACGGTTTTCTCATTGATGGTGGAAGCGAGGACTGCATCATGGAAGATGATGACCCGACTAGTTTCGAGCAGGCCATCACGAGTGGTGACTCTGTGACATGGCTGGATGCAATGCGATCTGAGATGGAATCCATGTACACCAATAAAGTATGGATTTTAGAAAATGCTCCTGAAGGGGTAAAACCCATTGGGAGCAAGAGGATTTTTAAAAAGAAATTTGGTGTAGATGGAAAAGTTGAGACTTTCAAAGCTAGACTTGTAGCAAAGGGATTTCGTCAACGACCAGGTGTGGATTATGACGAAACTTTTTCTCCAGTGGCTATGCTTAAGTCCATCCGGATCTTACTTGCCATTGCTGCATACCATGACTACGAAATCTGGCAAATGGATATTAAGACCGCCTTTCTAAATGGTGATTTAGAAGAGTGCGTGTACATGACTCAGCCAGAGGGCTTCGTAGATAGTGGGAGCAGCGGAAAGGTGTGCAAACTGCTTAAATCCATCTATGGGTTAAAGCAAGCATCGCGGAGTTGGAACATCTGTTTTGATGTAGTAGTCAAAGAGTTTGACTTCATCAAAAACATAGATGAACCTTGTATCTATAAGAAGGTAGCAGAGAGTAAGGTTGTCTTCCTCGTATTGTACGTGGATGACATACTCTTGATAGGAAATGATATTCCTATGCTGCAATCAGTCAAGCTCTTCTTATCACAAAGATTCTCAATGAAAGATCTAGATGATGCCTCATGCATATTGGGGATAAGGATCTATAGAGATAGATCCAAACGGATACTGGATTTGTCCCAATCCAGGTACATTGACACCATACTAAAGAGGTTTAGCATGGAAGAATCCAAGTTTGGGAACCAACCCATGATCTCTGGACTCACTCTCTCCAAAGAGATGTCTCCCAAGACTGATTTGGAGAGAGCTCGCATGCAAGGGATATCCTATGCTTCGGCAGTAGGCTCTATCATGTATGCGATGCTATGTACCAGACCCGATGTAGCATACTCACAAAGTGTAGTGAGTCGGTATCAAGCAGATCCTGGAGAGAGTTACTGGACAGCAGTGAAGAACATTCTCAAGTACTTACGAAGGAATAGAGATATGTTCTTGGTGTATGGTAACGGAGAACTCCGGGTGGAGTCTTTTACCGATTCCAGCTTCCAAAGTGATAAGGACGACTCTAAGTCGCACTCGGGATTTGTCTTTACCCTCAATGGAGGGGCGGTATGTTGGAAGAGTTCCAAACAGGATACTATTGCTGACTCGATGATGGAGGCTGAATACATCGCTGCCAACGATGCTGCCAAAGAGGCTGTCTGGATGAAGAAGTTCATCACTGAACTTGGTGTGGTTCCATCCATTGAACATCCAATACCTTTGTATTGCGATAATAATGGAGCTGTGGCTTTGGCCAAGGAACCCAGGTCCCATCAGAAATCCAGACATATTCTGAGGTGGTATCACCTGATCAGGGAGATAATTGATCGCCGGGAGATCGAGGTCAGGAGAGTAGATACGAAGGAAAACACTGCGGATCCACTCACGAAGGCCATTCCCCAGATACAGTTTGAGAGATTATTCGGGATGCTAGGTATGAGATACTACAGCAGCTGGCCTTAGTGCAAGTGGGAGATTGTTAGTTATGTATATGCCCTGGAGGCCATTGTTGTACATATGATGTATATTATGATGGATGCTTGGATATATACAGAGAGGACTTTCTTGCTCGTCATGATAGTATGCTATTTGGTTTCACTTTATCTTAACATGTTGACTTGTATTGGTTTACTGTCTTATTCTCACATGTTGATAAAGCCCTTAGGATCTGTACTCGACTACTAGGACTATGATGAGATCATACTAGTGGGGCCATAGTAGTCAATGAGTACATCCTATAAATGTTCCAAGTCGAGGGTATATCGAGACAGGGCATCGATACACCAGAGTAGACTAGCGTATACGCATCTTGACCCATATGATGGGCGATGGATGATCCCATCTCCAACGGTGTTTGACATCAAGAATGGTGTACGGGTGCTCAGTGGAGACTGGGTACACTGGACGGACTCGCCGAGAACTCACAGATGGTGATATACCACACGTCAGATGGCAGTTCTCCGGTGACACTGGTACAGGGTAGTCTGTAGACCCGAGATCGTCATAGAGTCTTGTGTGATTCCTACTGTGCTTTGATTTCCACCTTACCACGTTCAAGAGGGCATGCAAAACGGTGGCTTCTGGGTACAGTCCCGAATCACATGGAGGCAATGAGCGATAGGAGGGGATTCGTCTCTCCCGGTATAGGGAGTTGATGTTGTGCTGTGTTCGATTGGCTATAACTGGAAGTCCCTGGCCAGGGCTGATATAGAGATATACTGGTAAGTGTTACTAGTAGTTTCTCGACCTGTTATGAGCCTCACATCGACACGACTTATCGGTTTCTGGGGTCTGACGTATACCACTCTTAGACTTGATATGCGACATATCAGACGAACAGACCGGACTGTACGGGAGTGTTACTGACTGGATTCACAGGAGAACGGACAGGCTAGCTTGTTGATCTTCTGATCGCTCAATACCTGGGTGGCTGTTACGTTTAGCTGACCGCTTGCAGCTTGTGGGTGTTTGATATGATCATCACCTGCTACCGGCGTATTGACGATTCTTTAGAGTCCTACACAGAGGTTTCTTGGCTCAGGCAAAACGGAGTAGAGGCACGTATGTGATATGTGCAGGACCGAGGATAATGCGATATGAGATACCGTATTATATTCTCGCGATATTTAGATATGAATCGGGACATCGGATCAAGTGTTGATTCGATGAATCGGTACATGATATATTAATCGGTTATATTCGATATAGCCGGATCGTTGGATCAAGTGTTGATTCGATGATTTAATGTATAGTGATATATATGATATATTGTATTACATTATCTAATATTGGCTCGCTTTATTATTTCATTTTCTCACCGGATTAATACATTGATATATATGCGATATATGTTAATTGTATTATTTTCTTTTGTTGCAAATATATAATATATATGTGATATATATTATTGTGACATGATATGATTTATTATGAAACATGATTAGGGATGATAAAAAGGGATTAGGGTTTGATTAGGGTTAGCTCTTTCAAGCACTTTCTAGAAGGATTCTCTTTTGTCTTGGTTAAGATATTATGGTTGATCCTTATCCTTAACCTAACCAAACCCTAACTCTAGTTTATTCTCTACAAAGTTTTATCCTATCATCCTTGACCATGGTTCTATAATCAATCATATACTCTTGACTACTATTCATCACAAAAGGATTATTCCTTTTTCATTATTCTTCTTCTTCTCTCTTGAGTTTGAGAGAGAGCTCACTAGTTAATCCTTTTATGATGATTTATTGTGAGAAAGTGAAATAAAAGGATAGCATAAATACTACTCCATCATCCTCATCTAATCTAGCCCATTAGATTAGTGTGTTCATCTCTTTAGAGTGAGAAAGTTTGGGTTATAGCAACTTCGACGTAGATCATCGGAGAATGGGAACACTTCAAGCTAGCATGGATCGTTCGAGTTGTGGAGCCTCTCTTGAGTCCGGGAGATCGTGGATCGCGGTGAAGGGTCTTCTACTCGAAGCTTGTGAAGCGAAGGAGCGGACTACAAAGGTTGTAATCTCTAACACTTAGCTTTAAAGATGTTATCTTGCATGCTTAACCCTAATAATCTAACAAAGATCCCATCTATGGGTTGTTCGGCACATGTAAAATTTTATTCGGGCATGTTTGATGCTTTATGAACCTTCACAAGTGTGCCTAGGAACCTTACAGATAACACTGCTGATCCACTCACAAAGGCCTTACCCCAGACTCAGTTCGAGCGGCTGATCGAGATGATAGGTCTTCGATACGCCAGTACATGGCCTTAGTGCAAATGGGAGATTGTTAGTGTATATGCCCTAGAGGCCATTACTGTATCATACTAGTTTATATATTACTTAATGGAAGCTTGGGATATTCACCTTGTATAGACAATCTTGCTCAATATAGTAGTATGCTACTTGGTTTGTTTCTACTTCAATGTGTACATGTGTTTATTTTAGTATATCACCTATACACATTAGTGGAGCCCTTAGGATCTTTGCTTAATTACCAGCGTTGTGATGGCAGTCACACTAGTGGGGGCTGGGTAATCTATAAGCACATCCTTATGCAGGTCCCTAGTCGCAGGACTATCGATACAGGGCATCGATACTCCGGAGTAGACCAGCGTATGCGCTTCTCATCCCAGTGTGGGAGATGGTCTGTCCCACAGCCTTCAGTACGTCGTACTGGAGATAGTATCCGGGTGCTCGTTGGGTTACGAGTACACTGGACAGGATTCGTCGGGAACTGTTGGTTGGTACTATACCTATCGTCAGTTAACAGTTCCCAGGTGACATGAGTACAGCTTAGTCCGCTGACTTGACACTGTCACTTCGCCTCGAGTGTGTTCCCACTGTACTTAGATTACTAGCCTACCACGGCTCAAAGGAGTCATGCAAACAGGTAGTAGTTGGGTGCAGTCCCGAAGCACTTGGAGGCAGTGACGGTTAGACATGATTCGTCTCTCCCGGTATTGGGGGTTGACATCGCGCTGTGTCTAGGAGAGCCATTACACGAGTAGTCCCTGGCCAGGGCAAGCGAGATATACTGGTAGGTTTCTAGTGTTATCTCAGGGTGTTCTGGGCTTCACTGCGACACGACTTGTACCGCTATTAGGGGACTGACGTTTACCGCCCTCTAGGCCCGCCATGCGATGTATCAGACGAACATACCGGACTGTACAGAGAGATTGTCACATTCAGACTCAGTAGGAGTTCAGATGGGTTTAACCTCGTCAGTCTTCTTGTCGGCATCTACCTGGGGACCGTTACGCACAGCTAGTGCCGCTTGCGGTCTGTGGTTAAACCCACTGCCAGCGTAGTGTCGAGTCTTTAGAGTCCCACACAGAAAGCTATTCGCCTTTAGGCAAAAGAGTAGGGGTCGTATGGTTTTGCGACAGGTCGCATGGTTTTGCGACAGGGTTCGGTCACATCCGTGCACTTGTGCACGTACAGTGTCCGGACAGTTGACACTGGCGGGCTTTGGTTTAAGCCAGATCCTAGTGTACGTTTTGGGATTAGTTTTATCTCGTTTGTATTCATGTTCCTTGTGACGCGGATGCGGGTGTGTATGCACAGTTGATAGAGAGACAGAGGCAGAGGATTCTCATTGGGGTTATTGACTGTTGACCGTTGACCATTGACTTTTGCTTAACCCTAATGAGAATAAGAAATATTATTAACATTAATATTAATTAAGTATTATAGTGACATGGTTGTTGAGGGGTTGACTTTGTTGACTTGTTGACTTTGTTGACCGGTTGACTAGGTTGGACTAGTTGACCATCATCATGACAATGGCTATCATTCCATGGCAAAGACTTTTGCTTGCTTGTTTATTTATGCAAAATGAGTGCATGAAATGATATAGCCATTTTGACTTAAACCATCACACAATACTTGATTATTATTTTTGTTATGATGGCTTATGGGATTATGAGAGGTTGGATGAGAAAAGAGAGGCTCATTCTTTCATTTGCTTTCTCTCTCTTGAGCTCTCTCATTCTCAAGCTCTCCCTCTTTCTCTTGCTCTCTCTAGCTCAAGGCAAACCATTCTCATGTGTTGAGACTCATTGTCTTAGAGATAAAAAGACACCAAAACATTCCTCTACTCATTCTAGTTCACAAGGCCTAGCAAGCCAAGTGATCTAGTTTCTTCAAAGTTCGAAGAAGAAGCCAAAGGTAGAAGCTTTCGGTTGGATCCATCTTCGGCGCAAGGAGACGACGAGGTGAGGCCGATCCGTACACCGGGAGGAGTTCAAGAAAGGTATAGCCCCCTAACCGAGTAGGTAAATTCTTGTTAGGTTGTTAGTTAGTCGTTTAACAAAGATCCGTATTGGTAGTCCATGTTACCACCCTCTTGAAAATCGTTTTTCACCACTTCCGCAACCCCGTAAGAACCGGGGAAGGGTAGCATGGACTTACAAAAACATCACTGAGCAGAAATTGTATGTATGACTCAATCCTAGATCAATACGATCAATAATATATAAGTTCAAAATGATAAAGTCCGAAGCATGATAAGGTGGCAATGGTAAACATCTAAACATAAGTGTGATCCTATGTGCTCGTGTCAGTGCCTCAGGTAGCAATGTATCATATGTATGAGGTATGAATGTAATGTAATGAAAACAGAATACATGTAAATGAATAAACTGTTTTCTTGTTTTAGTGAGATTTCTGTATATTTAAAATGAGGCATCATCAATGAATCAATATTAATCAGTGTCTAGTATCGACACAAAACATATACCCAAATATCCAATATCTCGGGCTCTGGCTATCCGGACTGGCCCATAACATAATATCTCAATATAAATATCTGGGGCTCCGGCTATCCGGACTGGCCCCTGGGCTCCGGCTACGCGGACTGGCCCAACTCTGATCGGTATCTTCCGGATATCCGACGAGTCACAATACAATCACCGGTCAGCAATGCTCCCGTGTCACAGGCTCAACGCCGCTCAACCGCGATCTTCTTGACCCGGGGTACCGCACCGGGTCCACCATGCACCCACAGACGGTTCCTACTCCTCCTCGAATTAGGTGTATGATATCGCTCAAGAGCCGAGAAAACTCATGGTGGACAATCTCAAATCATATAATGAGAAAACCGCAACTTTCATTTTAAAATGATAATCAGTTTTTTAAAATCTCGCGGTTCCTCCAAATCCATAAATCTCATGGAAAACCCAAATCTCGAGAATAAATAACAATGAATTTAAAAGCATTGGGCTCCGACAATCCGGACTGACCCTAAATAAAAATGCATGACAGTGAATAATAATATGCATGAAATAGCAAGTAATAAATGCAATGTCTAAACTAGCATATAAAAACAAGTACGCTAATACCATGTCGAAACTATCAGCTAACAAGCCATGTCAATGAAATAATATTCTCTAAAGTGTACGTGACATGGAAATTACCGATGATGATGTGTGTGAGCCGGCAAGTAAGTGTATGTGGAACATACAAATCATCGGTAATGGTGCTGGTGTCCTCACAGCATGATTTCGATATTAACATATGAAAACACAATATAAGCATGCAATGCGATGCGAACAACAATAATATGCGGGAGTTGAATAATAAACACAACAATAATGAATATGCAATAAATAATATGAGTCATATAGTAAACTACAGGTCTAAACTAATAGTCTAATCAAAAGGTAAGGAAACCACCTAAATCTGAGTCGATACACACACACACACACACACACATATATAATAGTTGGTGATCCCACCTCAATAGTATCCCATACGATACCCTATATATAATATGACATCCTCGAGTCAAGAGTGCGGATCTATCATCAATATAGCTCGTACGGTAAATCCATCGTACGACATCCCAAATCTGGGTACGAGTCAATATCACATTATCTCATTATTCATCTGGTATCCTTTTTATCATATATCATGATCTGGGGGTACTGATCTACATTTAGTACAATACTGATACCATCTATGTCTGCATGCGTGTGTATAAAAACACCACGCCTAAAGGTCCCGCTAAAATATCATGTCGTATCCCAAATACGAACCATATCACATCACCGATCTCATGGCCTCAAGCCCAATCTCATCGATTCATCTCCAATCCCAAATACTATCCTCATAATCCATGTATACACAAACACACACACACAGTCCCATACCCATGTTTGTTTGTGTGTGTATACACACACATATCCCCATATACGCAAAAGTAAAATAGATGTATGCATGTGCGTGTGCGTGTGGGTGTAAACCTATTCTAGGGTTCGCGACTAATAAACTAAATAAAGACACTATCAATCAAAGTCCTCTAAAGCACTTCTAGCTAATTAAACACATCTTAAAAACTATATTAATATATATCTATATATATCATAACGCATTAGCGTTCTACTTTACGAAACTGCGGGGATGCTATACGCCATCCACCCGACTTCCCCCTTAGATATATATCTATTCACCTCGATCCTTACTTGCCGAAGTCGATGACGCCACGCTCGTCCTTGTCTTTCATGTCCACTCGGGGTACCAATATATATCGACATATAGCATCGTAAACGAAATCATGCACGAAAAACCAAAATGTCGCACGAATCACCCATAGGTTAAAACCTATAGTTTACTGACATAAAAGAGCCCAAAAACACCCGATATCGACGTACAAACGTCAAGTGATAGATACCAACACAAATATCAAAACTTAAATACATAAACCTCACGAAATACAAAGCAGCAACCCATGAAAATGGTCCCAGATTTTGGTTCAGGTGAAATCAAGGTGCACAAACAGTACTGGGTGATATATAGGATGCATATGACCTACTGAAAGAACTTGGACCCTAACCCCCACCACATGGCCAGCCATACCCATGAAAATTCCGACCTGCTTGGATTTGTAGGGGAGATGGGGTCTCGTCTTTGTAGGGTGGTCACGTAGTGGTTAATCTAGGCTTTTGAAGTTGTTTGCTTATATTGAAAATATTCCAGGTCATCCCAGATTTCCCTGCACCCTCTAATAGTTCACAAACCGACATTGGAAAGTTCTGTTTTTGGGTTTCATGTTATAGTTTCGAGTTTGGTCTGGGTTTTTGACACAATGGGGGCTTAAGGTCACTACTAGGCCTCAATTTCATAACCACAACTCAAGAATCCCTCAACTCTCTTCTTTCAAAGTTCACAAAAGTACACGAAATCGGTTTTAAACTTGAAAAAAAGCTAAAGCAAATAGAATACTACACTTAATGTGAAAGAATTACCTCATTTGGCAACTCAAGAATTTACTTGAGTTGCCCAAGTGCCCAAAATGCAAACTTTCAATTGGTCCAAAGTGCTTGGTGTGAGCTTGTGCATGCTTTTTGTGAAATGGAGATGGACTTTGGAGTTTGTTTTGTTGTTGTTTTGAGGGTTTGTAGTGGAGGGGGAGTGAGGAGCTGCCATGGAATGAAGAGGGAAGAGAAAAGATGAAGGGATGAAGATAATGGTCTAAGTCAAATGAACCCCTCTCCTTCTGTCTCATGCCCATACCTCTCACTATGCACCCTTTAATTTTATGTTTTCATTTTTCTTTTCTTTTCTTTAGTTTTCTTTTCTCTTCTCTTTAAATTTTAGAACCATGCATGATAAAAAGAAGAAATCATGAAAGAAAAATGTAACAAGTGTTAAAAATGACTTAGTGCATGTTATGTGCACAAAACCGGATTAATGCGAGATTAGCGATATTTAATCGCGATTAGCATTAAAATAGTGTCAAATAAATCATAAATTTTCATAATTTGCTTAATTTCAATAAAACACCCTCTTTTTAGTAATTTCTATAATTTTCCAAATTTTTCCCAATTTATCGGTATTTAATTATACCGCAATATTAAAATATTCAATATATTTATTATTTAATTATAAAAATTCCCAAAAATAATATTTTATTTTTCTGAAATGTTACAATTCTTATCTTAGAAAAACCTCTGTGCAATAAACCGAAGTAACATCAAATGAAATCAACAGAAAAATCCATGTCAAGCATCGACACAATATATGTATACCTCTATGTCTCATTGTCTCAATATTTCGATATCTTAATGTCTCAATATCTCAATATCTTAATGTCTCAATATCTCGGGCTCCGTCAGTCTGGATCATCCCATCTCATCAGATCTCACGACTACGGTCGGCATCCTCTGGATATCCGCCGCGCCAATAATAACCAGTTGATAGTGCTCCCCTACCGGGCTCAACGCCATCTGTGCGATCTTCTTGCCCCGAGGTACCGTACCGGGTCCACCATGTACCCGCAGACGGTGCATCCCCTCCTCGAATCGGGTATATGATACAACTCAAGAATCTAGAAAACTCATGGTGGACGCCACGTATATCATATCATGAGAAAACCGCAACTTGCATTTTTAAAATGATAATTGGTTTATAAAATTCTTGCGGTTTTCCCAAAAATCCAGAAATCTCATAAATACTGAAATTCTCAAGAAGAATCACAATATATAAACTTGCCGGTGATGATGGAAATCTATGATATGGTAGTATATACCATACAAAGTACGGTAAGAAGCTATGCATAAATCATGATGCAATGAGATATGTATATTTGACTAACAATTCTACGTATCCATTCTAATGAAATGAATAACTAGGAAAACTACGCATATAAATGCAAGCACTACTAGTAATCCTACTGTCGGGCGCTTCGCGCCATCCAGACGATCCCCCATAGATGTGTACATCTACTCACCAGGACGTCTCGGTTAATCTGATCCGATTTTAGCCTCGTCATTCCACGCCACGTCCGACGCCTCTGCACCCAATCCTAGAATCATACACAAGTAAATAAGAGGATAGGTATATGAATAGTCGAGGACACAACGATACAAGTCGACCATGCACACTAACTAGACGCGCACACACTTGGTGCATAAAACGCGCTCGCGACAACGCCACAAACCAAAACTAGGGTCGCTTTACATGACAACTACCAAGCCTAGAACCCAATCATACTAATCGCGCATTTGCAACACTAAATATTTTAGGGAATCGGTTATAAATCATCAAAATCTCAAACTTATTTAAAATCGATTTTTTCTAAAAACCTAGTAAGCATCACCTAACCATTTTAGTGCAAATCTAGATGTTTTAACAAATCTAGCGGCTACCATGTTCACTTAATATCTTGATTAGGCTACTCAATTATTAACTAGATTTTAATCTTACCCACTTTAGATTAAACATGAAATTAGTTTGCAAAAATGTTTAATTAGGACAATTTAAAAATAATAATTAGTAACTTAACAACTAGATTAGATTTTGCATGTCTTAAAATGTTAAACTACTCATTGCAACCATGATCCAGTGATAAAAACCCTAACTTGATCCCAAATCCTTCTCTTGAAATTTTCAACTTGCAATTAGAACCCAATTTAATACCTAAATAATTTAGATTCAAGTAATTAGCTAACAAAGCAACCATAAGGTTAAGACTTATACCTCTAAAATCATGAGATTTAACTTGCCACTTAGCCTCCCAAAATGCTCTCTTGCTCCTAGATCCAAGCTAGTTTGGGCCAAGGAATATTGGGTAAAGGTTTATCTATGAATTAGTAGGAATTTGTTTAGATTTTTGATGCATTTCTTGAAGATTTTGGAAGTGAAATGAGGTGGAGAATTAGGGCAGCAACAGGAGGGAGGGCTCGGCCAAGGTGAGTGGGAGAAAAAGAGTGTGAGGTGTGTAGAAAATTCCAAGTCAAGAAACCCCCATCATATAATATATTAAATCCTTTTCTTTATTAATTCATTTTATTTTATTTTCTAGCCAAACCTAGATTTTTCTAGAAGCGTGGAGACAATAGGAGAAAAAGAAAACATGTTACAAACTAGGTTTTAAATTGTCATGGTCCACATTTGTGTAATTAACCCATTCTCATTTGTAATTTTAACTAATTAAATGTATAAGTGAAAGCTTATAATAATATTTAAAATAATTAATTAAAGAAAAATATTTAAGTAAACTAGAAATTTATAAGAGACTAAAAAAATACCAAATACTAGCAATTACATAGTTAAAATAGGTGTATTTAAGTATATGTGGAAAATAATTATATCTTGGTTTTTATGGAAAACACAAGTTATTTTATCGATTATCGGAAAAATTCACCTAAACGATTTTTAAAACGGTACAATCTTCCCTCCTCAAAGAAATTCGGTCCCCGAATTTAAAATCTAACTACGCATATCCTCGAAGGGATAGGAATAGTTCCCTCTCACCTTGTCCTCGGATTCCACGTGGCCTCTTCGCCGCTCGGGCCACGCCAAAAAACCATTACGGTCGGTATGTCCTTGGACCTCGGTTTCTTCACCTGCCGATCTAGAATGACTATCGGCTGCTCGGTGAAAGAAAGATTGCGCTCCAGCTGGATCGTCTGATGCTGTACCATATGAGAAGGGTCATGGAGGTACTTGTGGAGCATCGATAGATGAAACATAGGGTGAACATCTGGAAAGCTGGATGGAAAAGCCAAACGATAAGCAACCGTGCCGATACGCTCGAGAAATCTCAAAGGGGCCTACTCTTCTTGGACTAAGCTTCCCGTTCTTTCCGAATCTCAACACGCCTTTCATTGAAGAAACCCTCAAGAAAATATGATCTCCAACGGTGAAATCAAGTCTGCGCCGACGTCGGTCTGCATAAGATTTCTGCTTGCTCTGAGCCACTCTTATTCTATCCCGAATCAACTAAATCTTTTCGATCATCTCCTACACAATCTGTGGCTCCAAATACTGCTCTCACTGAGCTCTGTCCAACATACGGGCGATTGACATCTCCTCCCATATAACGCTTCGAAGGGTGCCATCTGAATCTTCTCCTGGAAGCTGTTATTATAGGAAAACTCTATCAAAGGCAAGTGGCGATCCCAACTGCCACCAAAAACTAAAACGCAGCCCCGGAGCATGTCCTTAAGAATCTGAATGGTCCTCTCTGATTGACCTTCGGTTTGCGGATAGAAAACAGTACTGAAACTCAATTGGTGCCCAAATCTCCTAAAGTTTCTACAACAGTCGGCTGGTGAACGGGGTGCCTCTATCGGACACAATACAAGTCGGAACTCTATAAAGTCACACCATCTTTTCAACACATATCCGAACATAATGATCGAATCTGAAAGTGGTATTGACTGGTAGAAAATGAGCTGCTTTCCATCAATCGGTTTACTATTCCCCACATAGAGTCATACCCTCGACTGATCCTGGGTAGATCCACAATAAAATCCATAGAAATTTTCTCCCATTTCCACTCCAAAATGGGCAAAGGTTGTAATTCTCATGCTGACCCCTGATGCTCGGCCTTGACTTGCTGACAAGTCAGCATCCCGAAACAAAATTTATGACATCTCTCTTCATCCCTTCACACCTGTAGACATCTCTTAAGCCATGATACATCTTGGAGGAAACCGGATAAACATTATATGTCTGTAACGTTTTATAAATCGTTATGCCAATTTTCCGTTTTTAGGGTAAATAGTCGGTGTTTTCCGTAAAAACCCGGAAGTAATCAATTTTCAGTATAGACTTGACTACACCTAGTTTAACTAGAATAGTGCTAGTTTGCGGGTTTTGGTGGTCACTTGAAAATTTTGGTTCACATAGATATTTTTCCCTAATTAATTTATTATTATAAGCTGTTAATTATGAACTTAATTAGTGGTAATTACAATTTTGGTTTGGCTTAATTACTTCTAAAGTGAATCTATGCTAATCTAATCACTAGATTAAGCTTAATCCATCCATGCAAAATATCTAGATATTTGTGGATTAAAAAGGAATTTTAAAAGAAAAGAGAAGTTGTGGCATAGGATATTTATTGTATTAATGAACATTTATTAGTGTTTTTATCTAGAAATTTCCACACAATTCACAAAACCCCCTCATCTTTACCCTTTGGCCGAGCTTCCCCCCATTTCTGCCCTTTGCTTTGTCTCACCTCATTTCCATCTCTCCAAGCTCAAATAAATAACTAAAAATCCTCAAATAATCCCACAAACTCATAAATAAATCCCTACCCATCATTATTCAACACTAAACTAGCATAGATCTTCGTGAAAGACATCATTTTGGAGACTAAAATGATGAGTTTAGTTGCTAATTTGGGATCTAGTGAAGTTATAAAATCATAACCCTAATCTTTTATTGTTGTTTAAATCATTAAGCTAGCTTATTAGATGTTTAATATAGCTTTAATTGCATGTTTAGATGATTCATGAAAGTTTTGTGAAGATCAAGTTAGGGTTTAATTTGTTGATATGGTTAATTGATAAGTGAAGACTTGGAACACTTAACCTAGTGGGTGAAAGTTAGTTGTTAAATTCCAATTTGTCTAATTGAGATTAATAGCAAACTAACTTTTAGTAAATCATATTTGGGTGAGATTAAAATTGTGGTAATGGTTTGGGTGACTTAGTTAAGCTACTTTGCGATGTTTGTGATCGCTAGAATTGTGTTACTACTAGACTTGAGCTTATATGTGATAATGTTTCTTACTAGGTTTTCGGATTAAATTGGACGTGGGTCCTAATGGACGTTGCTATGTTATATATATTATCTTCCTCGCGTTGTATTGTGTTGTGAATGCGCGATCGGTACGATCGGGGTCTAGGCTTGGAGGTTGCGTAGTTTAGCAATCCTAGCTAGGGTTGTGCCGATATCGTATGCGTTTTATGCACTATGTGCACAGTGTAATAATCTTATGGGAGTTATCCTTGCGTTTCATTATCTTTGTGTCGGCGTAGGATATTTAGCCTTATGTTATGTGTTTATGAAATTTTAGGATCGCAGGCGGGGACTTCGAGCGCTGCGACGAAAGGGAAGCGGATGATTGGATCTATCTAGCTTGAGATTGTTTGTGAGTAGATTTAACATCTATGGGGAAATCGCCCGTATGGCGTTAAGCGTCAGGGCTAGATATGATATAATATTAGCTGCATGTTTATATGCACATATAGAGATGATGCATGGACTTCATTGTATATAGTTACTTGTTGTGCCTGAACATGTACCCTTTGTACACTGCACTATTATTGACAACCCATATTGCACGAGCACTTATTGTATGCTACACACACTGTCAGTAATTAGCATGATACGCACAACACAAATAGTCATATGATATACCTTGCTTTTGGTTAGCGACATTGAGGCATTTATACTTGTGCGATGGTGTATATGAAATATAGCATACCTGTACACCTACATGCTTATACATATGCCTTGATATACCTACATGCTCACACATATACCTTGCTATGGTTATATGTTCAGCTTTATATGATATATATCAGTGGAATGGGATGCTGTTATATATGTATATATTAGTGGTATGGGACGTTGATATATATATATATATATATATATTATTGGATTCAGATAATTGGGAACTGCGTGATATATTTAATGACTTGATGCAATTAGATAGCGGATTTTTCCCTTGATATGTGCATATTGCATATGTCATATTACATCGATTTACGCATTGAGATTTGTTTTTCATGCGATTTGAGGATTTCAAGTGTCGATGTTGGGCACTTATGTTCTGAGAGATATATGGATTTGGATTTCGAATGTCGGTGTTTGACATTCATGTTCCGTGAGACGTATGGATATGGGGATTGCGAGTGTCAGGGTTTGATACTCATGTTCCGTGGATTGCGAATGTTGAGATTGGACATTCATGTTCTGTGAGTTATATGGCTATGAGGATTGCGAGTGTCGGTATAGGACACTCATGTTCCGAGGATTGCGAGAGTCGATATTGGGCGCTCATGTTTCGCGAGATGTACAGATATGATATGAGGTTTTACGTGTCGATTTTGGACACGAGTATTTTCATGATGTTTTCGAGTGCCGATGTTGGGCACTCAGGTTCCATGAGATTTACAGGATATGGGGGTCAGTCCTGGTGACGGCGTCTGAGGATTTTAGGATTTAGGGTGTTGTTGATTTACACCGGGTTTTTCCATGCTGATGATTTGTGCATGAGATTATTAATTAACCTGCACTCAGGATTTAGTTGATATGCATTTGATTCATGTAGATGTAGTACCTTGGTGGTGTACCCTGATGTAACATTTTGAAATACTTTAGATAATTAATTACATTATTTATTTAATTAAAACATTTATGTTATTGTGGTTGTAATAAAAAGGTCTTTTAAAATGTGGTAGAATAAATTTGTAAAGAAATAATTTGTTTTTATAATAAGTAGTGTCATGAGGGGTTTTAGAGAAATGTTAGCATCCTCATCTAAATTAAGTTTAGGTGAGGGTTATTATGTAAATGTGTTGAAATAGGATTAAGGTTATATTATACCTCATAGACACCATACCTTAGGATGCACACCAAGCCCACACCTCCTCCTTGCATGGATAGCACACCATCTATTATGTTGACACCACCTCCTAGCCTTATCACTCCATACTCTTATCTCTTCTTATTTGTTCAGTTGATATTGAGATTTAAAAGAAACTCCTAGTTCAGAAAACAAAGTCCTAGACCTCACTTAAGAAAAAGAATGAGAAATAGCATGAAATGCTAAGTGTTGTGCTCTTACTTCAACCATCAAGCTAGGAAGTTGTGCTTGTACATCTTGAAAGAAGATTTCAGTTGATCTTCTAGATAGGTATAATTTCCAAACCTGTACTTACTTTAAATCAATACTGGTTTAGTATAGTAATGTAATATCGGTAAAATATCGTATTTTGGTAAATATAGGCTCTGTGAAGATCTGCTGTAGCTTAGATAAAATTTAACATAACCAAATAGTGTCATCACCTTATAAAATGGACATAGAATAAACCCTAGGAAGACGAACCATGTAGCTCGGATTTTGGCCGGCGACAAATAGGGTAATTCCGAGCTCGCCGGTTTGTTGAAGGATTTAGGTGTTGTGATTTTAAGGGTAGGTCTCTGTATAGGTGTTAGGATGTTTGGTATTGTTTATTTAAGTTGTTTTAGCAGTATAGGAAATCTGGAAGTTAATATCAGGTTTGGAGTTCAAATCCTATACACGACACGGATATATCGTATCATGAGTTCTGTTTTTACCGCTATGACCAGAATAGGGTTAACTCAGATTAACTTAAGTTCAGTTAACTCATAATATCATCACGTAGCATGTTTAATTTGTGCAGTATCATAAACTGGGATTTTGTGATAATTAGCCTACTGAATTTGAGTCTGGAACCACTATCTGTAATCACTAGAAACTAGTAAGACCAAAACTATAATGAGCCAACTAGAGAACTTCATTCAAAACACGAGCCCCAAACTCCCTAGTCCATCCGGCGACATACCCACAAAATCCGGCGACGCCGGCCCCCTTTGGGATTTTGGTGTTGGTTTTTCTTCTATAGCTTTGTTTTGGTATTTTATAAGTCTCTGTATTGTTTGTTTTGTCTAAATATTTACACAGTAAAATCTGGGAATGATTAGTAAAGGTTTTATCAAATTTCCGATATTACGATACGGGTTTTGAGTATTTCGTACTGCGACTTAAATATCGACGTTCATACGTAGATTTCAGTGGCATATTATTGTTTCTGGGTTAAGTATGCTGTAGGTTCTAACCTATGGATGCTTATCTCATTGTTTTGAGTTTTGATATGATTTTTACACCGATATTTCATAACCACGGTTATAGGTACGATTTCGAGGATTTCCGAGACGGAGTTGGCGGATATAGCGGCGTGGATTTCAACAAGCTTAATAAGTTGGTGAGTAGATTTACATCTACGGGGAAAGTCGGGTGGATGGCGTATAGCACCCCCGCAACCTTATAACTAAAGTAGTATGATATCTACTTAGGTGTTAATGTTATTGATATAGTATCATATATAGTATGTCTTCCATTTGCTTATAGTTTCATGCATAGTTTCAAATGACATACGTACGTGACGTTAGATCCTTATGACATGGATATGATTTGATGGATTTGTACGAGAAATCATGCCGTACATGAAATGATACAAATACAGTGATACAATGGGGTATTATACAAGGAATTATATGTATTGGAAATGATGAGTTTTATATGCCGAATAACGGCCAAGTTTTCTTTTAGACTCGTAAAGTTAGATTATTTTCCGCTTTCGGATGTAATACTTGTGTGAGCTATATTCTTTTAAAAACTACGATCCGTTTACCTCTTAATGATAAAATACAAGGATGCGGTACCAATTTCCAAAACGAATAGCTATTTTAATCTAAGGCAGCTTCCTTATCTCAAACCAACGTTTCTTTTCTTTTCAAAGATAATGATATAGCTCATAGCAGGTAATTACAGTTATTAGTTATGCTTAGATTTACTTTACATGTTCGCATTATATTTATCGATAATATACGTTTCTGTAATACTAACACTCCGATAGAACACTGCACAAATACCAATGACTACTATGCTGCACAAGCACGTACCTGTATGTTACACTACATCTCATTGGTACTGCCATGTCACTGTAGAACTTTTATACTCTGTAATATGTATATAGATGTTGATATAAGTAGGCTATTACACCTTTAGAACACTTGCACAAATACTAATGATTGCCATGCGGCACGAGCACAGACGTGTATGTTACACTACACATCATTAGTATTGCCATGACACAGTAGAATTTATACGTTTATTTGCTTGTATGTTTTATTTACGCACTTTACCCTTATTATCTGTTAAGTATTGTCAATACCAGTAATATGAATGTTATATTTTGTTTTTTGAGTTTTCTGGACGTTTTACTTTTGATGATATATATCAGTGGTATGGGACGCTGTTATATATGTATATATAATATATCATCGATATAATTTATGCAAATATTCTTATTCTTTACTTGATATTTTTGGATATGATGAGTTGGAGTCCACCAAGAGTTTTATGTTTTCTGAGATTTATTCCAAACAAAGTGGAGGGGCGGCGATACGGTTGCGGATTTATACGTTATCCAGACTGAGAGGGGGGTATACAGTTGGATACATGGTAGACCCGGTTCGAGACCGAGAGGCAGGATAGACGCATTATAGACGGGGAGCCTAACGAGGATAGATGATACCGGAGATAGAGACGAGCACGGAAGATATCCAGGCGATGCTGGCCAGGGTTCGATTGGGCACGGCGGATATCCAGGGTATACCGACCGGGGCCAGGGATATCGGGTGGCGATCTTCTATTGAGATGGTGTCGACGGTATCTGCATTTACGTGTCGGTGCTGGACATGAAAGATTTCTGATTTCGGTGTCGATGCTGGACATCCATATATATTGATATGATTATTATCATGAGGTACACAGTAGATTTCAGTTATGGTATTCGATTAGGACTGATCCGGGGTACAATACCTATATATATATTCTACTTGGGATTGCATGATAGTTAGGGTTGCATTATCATACATATGCATATCATATTATATTAGTACAGATTATAGTAGTACTATACTTATGATCTAGGTATCGTCGTGCATTTCGATTTCTACCTTTAGATGTACTTTTATTCACCGAGTTGGCAACTCATCCCCGTTGTGCCACAGTTTCTTGCAGGTTTAACCGCTTGGACTATCAGCGGCTTGGACACATATTCTTTTCGGTTATTGGTAATTGGGTTATTATTGTATCGTACTCACTCTTGATTATTCGTATATTCTTGTATCTAGTGGAAACTTCATCAACTTAGAAATGGTATATTGTGGACTTAGAAGCGAGACTTAGATAGTGTGAGGTCGCACTCTTTGGAGTCTACTTTTGATTTAGATTGTTGGGCTGCCCCGTCGTTTGAACGTGGAAGCTAGCTCCCGTTGGGATACTATTTTATTGTTGTAGTTGTATCGGGGTTTTTTTTGTAAAATTTTCAAAGGAGGTGTTATAAAATTTCAAAACGTCATGAGATACGAGTGCGGCGAATAGTTTGCCAATTCTAGAGTGAGGCCCCTCTGCCTCTCAAAGCCATGAGATACGGACCCGTTGCCCTCCAGAACCCGGCTATCCGTGCACTCCTTCGTCGGATAAACCAAGTACAGAAATAAAAATATGTACAACGGGTACATCGACCTCAACCCGGTCGTGCCCCAAAAGAATATTATACAAACTGGCAGTAACGGCAGTCCACATGTTGGACGCTCACCCCGCAATAACAAATGTACAAATTAATTCAAACTGCACTACCATTGCGCATTGCTATCCACCACGACATATCCGCAACATCACAACACAACACAGAATATCAACGCGAATGTCACGTTCGCAAATCCGTCTAAAAGGACTATAGCAATTAGACGCAATTTACCGCTCAAATGACATTCCCGGTCGGAGATATAATGTAAATACTGCATACTAACAAGTTTAAAATTTCGATCGACAAAACTTCCCGAAACGGGCCCCACGTACATCTGGTGTACAGTAACAAAATCTGGGCCCAAAAGAAATATACCAAAAGCCACAATTTATCAAGAAGAACTTGCTGGAGAAATTTGGCCTACTGTTCCCACACACTGGCCGCGGTTCCGCGGTCGAACCCAAGCTTTGACCGCGGATCCGCTGCGGTACAGTGGGAACACGTGCCCAAATTTCAACGTAATTCTTCACAATGCCTGCACAATTTTCTGTGATATGCAAAATAATTTTTAGATCATGTTTAAAATCGACAGAAACTATTGTCCAGAAAAATTGCGATTTTTGAAATTCGGTTCGATCGATATTTTAAACGTGTTAGCTCAAGTTAGTATAGCTTAATGGTGAGGCTATGATACCACCGTAAGTCCACGGTAGCGCCCCGACCGTCTAACGGACGCCAAATGCGGAAAAAAAACTTTTACAACTGGTGCTATCGCGTACTATAACCCGGATCTGCCATTAAAACTAAACTAACAAACTACAAAGTGGGTAGAAATGTTATATCGAACGATCCGAGTCCTTCGGTCTTCAACCATCATCCCACAATTTGTTGCGGCTGCTCCGATCTCCTGAATCTCCAGTCTTCTCGTCAAGGTGGCACCATGTCGACGGATCTTTAAATGGGCCCCCGCCTTTGAACCGAGGCAACTCGATCATCAAGTTTGCTAAAAGAGATGACCAAGATTGATATAGAGAATAAGTAGAACACTTTGTCTTGTTACGTCCAAAACTATGGACGAACGGTTAATGAAGTTGCCTTTTGGATCGGGTGGAAATGTGAAATGAGTATCTATCAAATTTCCATGAGTTTAAAACTATCATAATCTTTTTACAAGCAACCATATTCCTTTACTAGGAATGGCCGGCCACTTATACAAGAGGGGGAGGTGAGTGTAGGAGAGGGGAAGGTAACCACAAGATAAAGATCAATCTTCAAAAGAATGAGTCACCTTAACACATCACAAAAAACCATTAAATACAATAATGACTCACTAACTTAGTCATCATCCATTTAATGCAACCAATGAATCATCAAGGCTTGTCACCAAATCTAGGACCTTCTAGAAACTTCTACACTCATGACTAACCTCAAGAAGAAAAGATAAATCCGCAATTAACCGAATGTTAAATACGGCCGATATAAAACTGGAAACTTGCAACTTCCAAAAGTGATCCTGAAACGAATTTCAGGATAACCCCGTAACAGTATAAACATACCCGCATTTGTATTATGACCGAATACAAATGCAACTGAGACAAAGATATTATATCTACACAGTATAATTCTCGGATCCGGCTTAAACCAAAGCCTACTAGTATTATCTGTCCGAAATATGACACATTCGTAAACGCACGTGCATTTTCCGAACCTTGCCATAAAACCATACGGCCTCTACAACGTTTCGCCCGAACTTGGGAAACGGTCTGTGGGGGACTTTAATGACTCATCAACACACTGGCACTAGGTATAACCACTAGCACGTCAGAGGTACGAGTTATATGTAACGTTTGCCTATGTATTGATTGGAAGGGAAGCTGACGAGCGAACTCATGCATAAACCCTACTGAGCCTGACAGCGACAATATCCGTACAGTCCGATCCGTTCGTCTAAAGAGTATCGCATATCGAGTCTAGGGGGTGGATAAAGTCAGACCCCTAATAACGTGATAATTCGTGTCGGTATGAAGCCCATCACCACCTGAGAAACTACTGATCCAAATCAGTAATTCTCCACTACCTCGGCCGAGAATTTCTAGTGATGGCCACCCATGCACTGTACGACATCAACCCCCAATACCTGGAGAGAAGAATCCCCGACGATCCACTCACTGCCTCCATGTGGCTCGGGACTGTACCCAACTAAAACCTGTTTGCACGTCTCCTTTGAGCGTGGTAGGGTAGAAATCAAAGCACAGCGGGAAGTCACACGAGACAAATGACGATCTCAAGTCGACAAACTAACAAGTACACATGTCACCAGGGAACTGCTGTCTGACGATATGTATAATACAAACTAGCATGTTCCGAGCGAGTCATGTCCGGTGTACTCATAACCCAATGATCACCTGTATACATCTTAGGTGAACCAACTGACACCAATGGCTTGTGAGACTGGCCATCGCCCCTAGTCGGGGTCTTGACTGTATACACTAGTCTACTCTGGAGTATCGATGCCCTGTCTCGAAACTCCCATGACTAGGGACACTTTAAGGATGTGCTTATAGACCCCAGCTCCCACGTATATGATCACCATCATACTGCTGGCTGTCAAGCAGAATCCTATGGGCTCTATCATCATGCATTAGTGAACTAAAGCATGTATATGATGATAAAGACAAAAAAATAGCAAACTATCATCTCGAGCAAGGCTGACATATCGGTATAGGTCCTCCATCAATCATTGCAATCACGTACCTGCGATCGAATAATTGACTTTGAGGGCACTATATCCAACAATCTCCCACTTGCACTTAAGGCTAATTATTGCGATGTCGTATACTCACAGCCCGTGTGATACCGATCATCCAACTCCTCTACTAATCAGTTTCACAAAGCTAGTTTGTAAAACTCTTGTGTTCGAGAAATAGCCTCAGTGAGTGGATCCGCCCTGATGTTTCTTTCTATGTCTCTCTTAATCTCAAGTTCGCGGAGAAAGCCATCTCCCGAATCGAGTAATACTTGTCTTAGAATATGTCTGAATATCTGATGGGACCTAGTTCATAAATGAACTCCAAATCCAAACTTCTTAGACTTTATTGATAACTGAACCTAATCGGTATCCAGCACCATGCCTCCCATAGTATCCTCTTGGACCACCTTTCCATAATACTGTCCCTCGTCAGAGGGAAAACTATAACTCTGACAATCACTCTGTCATCCATGTCACCTTTGAAGCCTGGAATGATAACCGTCTCCCGAAGGAGGCTGCCGTCATCAAATTCGTAGAACATGCACTTATGTTCTAAAACTGCTTCCTTATGTTTCTTCAGGATTGGATTAATATAAACTTATCGCATCAAGTGCAAAAACAACATCTGGTGTGGTACTTGTCATCTCATGATTGACTCAATTGCCTAAGCAAGTGATCTGCCAATCATGCACTTCCCTCTCTCCTTTAGTCTCTATGACACCTTTAGAGAGGGTGACTCCATCACCTACAGGTACACCACCATGCCAGGAGTCATCTATTCTAAAATACTATTAGAATATTGTCAAAGTACCCATATTGGGAAACTACCCAAATCTAGATCTAAAACCATAGATCTAGTAACCAGAATGTCAGATATTATATTCATATCCTTTGTGGAGAAACAACTGTGTGACGACCAAAGTACAACCGATCGTAGTATAGGAATTGTACTTCCAACTCTGTGTATGTCATCTAAATACCAGGACATCACACCCTACTACCTTCTCAACAGATCCATCCCCTATTCTGATGAAGTCAAAGCCATTACTGTCTCATCAAAATTAGATGATCTAATCTCCGCTATATTTGCTCAAGCCTATAAATAGACATAAGCTACTTGCCCACTATGCTTCCGCTGCTCCCACTGACTACGACAACCCTCTGGCAGAATAATGTATACGTGCACTTCTAAAGCTAGTTTAGAACGACGCTATACTTATCCTCCTGCCGGGTCCCATAGTCTGGAACAACAGTAGTGTCAAGTCTGGGTAAACAAGAACCTCCCTGTCACCGTTCTTGAGGGTACCGGAGTACCTCTCTGGTGTCTGAGGTTACCCACCATGTCTGCGGAGTGGCTATTGGAATGTTAAAACTGATTGAATATATAGGTCCTATTAAATTTTTCCGTAATCGTTTGCGGTTCTGGAATCTCTTCCATTTCTACCATACTCCCACTACTGTTTTCTGAAAAAATCCATTTTACTAAAACTGTGGCGAGTCAAGAACAATATCACTATTGATCTTCCAGATGGTAGAAATGTCAACCCTCGTCAAAGCCAGGGTCAACCCACAAACAGCCATTACAGAAACGTGCCTCGAGTTATCCACTGTCTGGTTTTAAGCATAAGCTGGACAACTCCCCTTTCCTTAACATCGTTAAGATATGAAGCATTCTATATGCAATATAGAAACTTTGGCACTTATTTAATTGGAACCAGATTCAAATCATGCAGTTGTCTCCAGTGCATATCAACTTAATGAAGAGAGGCTAATCAGCATTACTCAACTTAGGAATCCATCCAATTATGAGTAACCTGAAAAAGAAATAAGTTTCTCAAAACCATTACTTTCATCTGAATACTAATCACAAGAATCTACATCTTCGATCTTTTTGAAGAATCCCGATACTTGCGATACCTGGTTCTCTACTTTATTCTTATACTCACAACTTCTCAAAACTTAGATATTGTATTTCTACGAAACACTTGTCTAAAAACTAGAGAAGTTACAAGTAAACAGGACAGAGTACGAGGACCTACCCCTTTGTCCTGACGGACACTGGACAACATACAATACTCTGTATAAGTCCGCTGAGTTTGAATAACTCAAAACTTGTGCATCGTAGGTTGAAAATTGTACTTATGGTTAATAACTACTCCATTGTTCAATGCTCCTTACCCAATCGTGAACTGATATAGGTAAATGTCACAGACATAATTTCAAAAAGTTATATCTCACTTTATAAAAATAAACGTACAGATATATCATTTTGAAATTGGTGCACAACAACGGATATTCAAAACCAAATACATGCCGTCTGGCAAAAACTCAGGCGACTTCCTCAAATATCACCAATTACAACGAATTCCGATATAATGAGGATGGTCACCTTATTCCCAATAACCTACTCCCACTCATCATCTGTAAAACCATACAGATATGAGAATAAAACCTGGTAAATACATACCCTGGAGTAAGTATCTAATCGGGAAATCAGTTTTCCTTTAACAATGCACTGAAACATGAAAATGTTTCGTAGGGGTATCCTGGTATTCCTAGTAATGCCTCTTTCATAATCTAATTCATGACTATAACCGTATATTTTATTGCCATCTCTCCAAATCTCTTTATTTGTCTTTAGTCGTTACCTTCTGTACACCATCGTTAGGCTAAATGGTTTTCTTCCTTCCCTACCGTTCGGCACCAGCCTATGGTTTGGAAGAAGACTATCCAGTAAGCATAATAGGTGTACCCTCCTTAACCTAGGAGTACTCACAACTTGAGAGAAGGTGATGATAAAAGACAACTGAATAATACCTTATTCTATTTCTCCCGAACTAGGAAAAAGCAAAGGTGAAAATAGGAGTGGCGATGAAGTACGCGGTTTGGTCGTGAATGACAGCAGTCGCAATTTACTTTGCCCTCTTTCTAATCCCTTTATTTTGTCTTTACATATTACCTTCTGCACACCCTACTTAGGCCAATTGGTTTTCTTCATTCCCTACCTTTCGGCACCAGCCTATGGTTTGGAATAAAACTATCCAATAAGCGTAATAGGTGTACTCTCCTAAACCAAGGAGCCCTCGCAACCTGAGAGAAGGTGATAATAAAAGACAACTGAATAAACCAATTCTATTTCTCCTGAACCTGGATCCATCCTCCAAGAAGTCCCTTCGAGTTCGTATATAACCATACGATGGATCTATCCAATGGAAGTGGATGTCCGTAGTAATACGGGGTGTTCTGAGAAATACAAAGGATAAAAGAACGAGCGGCAATGACTTATGCAACTTGGACAATCCAAAAGCCCGTATATTAAGAAGGTTCGGTCAACTTGGTCACTGAGTCATAGTCTAGGCATGGTCAAAGGTCGCTGCCAAAGAGAGAGAGAAAAGAAACACTCTGCGTGCACTCTAACCTAGATCAGAATGGTTATCACTTTATCTAATCAGGAAACCTCTCACTGTTTTCTCAAATTCTCCTCCAAACCTGAAAGAAGAATTAGTCGGGATCACCCGAAGAGTAAACTAACTCATCAGTGGGAATCGGGATCCAACTCTCATCGCATGATAACTCGATGGAAGCCACTCAAGTTATCACACTCCAGAAGGTATGCGCATGCCTGGCAAGTTTCCTATATGTTTCAAACTCCTGATATATATTTCTGCCCCATGCTCTTATGACCTTGACTAATGGCCAAAAATCTCATAAGTCACATGTCAAGTTCTATCCATCATTATCCAGGTCAATTTGAACCCACCCGTACATACTCTTGACTAAGGGCCAAAAACAGTAATACGACTTTCCCAAACCAACGCATCTATCTATGCAACATGTGAACATCCCAGTGGCTACCAATCACTATGTCTTGACTAAGGGCCAAGTATACATAGCTTGAATACTACTGACCATCCATAAGAAATGACGGAGGGCTACGGCTGGTTTTTGGCGAAAAACCTTTAACGTAATGAACTTGATCTCGTTAAAGGAACCTGATAGCTTTTTATAAAGATATAGTGGTGAAAACCTTTTGCTAAAGAGGTCACTCCCGGTGAAGGGATCTCGGCTCTTTCCTCGTGGAATGAGGTGCAAGATATTCCAACTGAATACCGCGATGCAAAGCAACTTGTAATCGACTATAGCAAATTATTACCCTGACGTAAACTTCTGCCCAAGGGGTCACTCCCGGTGAAGGGATCTCGGCCCTTGCCTCGTCGAATGAGGTGCAGGATATTCCAACAGAATATCACTATTCAAAACAAAAGGAAACGCCTTTGTAATAACACCTTTAAAAATTGTTCCAACAACATCAAATATAGGTTTGTTTTATCCATGCATTGATAAGAATCAATGCAGTCCCATCAATCAATCACACTAGAAAAGAACGAAAGATAAAATGTACGTATATGCCATCCGCATTCGTCACAGGGTCCTGTCATCACCCGTTAGGTTACTTAACTAAAGACAGAGCGGGGACTGGACTAGCGCGGGTGTAAAACATATACAACATCTAATAGTATATATACCAATATACAATAATCGCTCCAGGCGTGATAATATGCAACATTACAGAAAAGTAATAAGCATCACAGAACAATACAGATAATCTGGGATCCCAGGGTTTCACAGAGCCGCTGCTGAAACCTGACGTTCCCTGGTCATGTGGATAACCTGTGTAATGAAACCTAGACCACTACGGGTGCGGCAAGTTACCCACCAAAACCTGAAGCGAGGCAGCCCCCTACAGCAAAATGAATGGACCACCTGGGACTTCACGGAATCCGGTAACTTGAGCACCCCTCCTTGGGTCAACCTGTACCCCCTACGAGTGCGGCGAATAGTCTGCCAATTCTAGAGTGAGGCCCCTCTGCCTCTCAAAGCCACGAGATACGGACTCGTTGCCCTCCAGAACCCGGCTATCCGTGCACTCCTTCGCGGGATAAACCTAGTACAGAATAAAAATAGGTACAACGGGTACATCGACCTCAACTCGGTCGTGCCCCAAAAGAATATTATACAAACAGGCAGCAACGGCAGTCTACATGTTGGACGCTCGCCCCGCAATAAAAAATGTACAAATGAATTCAAACCGCACTACCATTGCACACTGCTATCCACCACGACATATCCGCAACATCACAGCACAACACAGAACATCAACGCGAATGTCACGTTCGCAAATCCGTCTAAAAGGACTATAGCAATTAGACGCAATTTACCGCTCAAATGACATTCCCGGTTAGAGATATAATGTAAATACTGCATACTAACAAGTTTAAAATTTTGATCGACAAAACTTCCCGAAGTGGGCCCCACGTACATCTGGTGTACAGTAACAAAATCTGGGCCCAAAAGAAATATACAAAAGCCACAATTTATCAAGAAGAACTTACTGGAGAAATTTGGCCTACTGTTCCCACACACTGGCCGCGGTTCCGCGGTCAAACCCAAGCTTTGACCATGGATCCACGGCGGTACAGTAGGAACACGTGCCCAAATTTCACCGTAATTCTTCACAAAGCCTGCACAATTTTCTGTGATATGCAAAATAATTTTTAGATCATGTTTAAAATCGACAGAAACTATTGTACAGAAAAATTGCGATTTTTCAAATTCGGTTCGATCGATGTTTTAAACGTGTTAGCACAAGTTAGTATAGCTTAATGGTGAGGCTCTGATACCACTGTAAGTCCACAGTAGCGCCCCGGCCGTCTAACAGACGCCAAATGCGGAACAAAAACTTTTACAACTGGCACTATCGCGTACTATAACCCGTATCTGCCATTAAAGCTAAACTAACAAACTACAAAGTGGGTAGAAATGTTATACCGAACGATCCATGTCCTTCGGTCTTCAACCATCATCCCACGCTTTGTTGCGGCTGCTCCGATCTCCTGAATCACCAGTCTTCTTGTCCAGGTGGCACCACGTCGACGGATCTTTAAACGGGCTCCCGCTTCTGAACCGAGGCAACTCGATCATCAAGTTCGCTAAAAGAGATGACCAAGATTGATGTAGAGAATGAGTAGAACACTTTGTCTCGTTACGTCCAAAGCTATGGACGAACGGTTAATGAAGTTGCCTTCTGGATCGGGTGGAAATGTGAAATGAGTATCTATCAAATTTCCATGAGTTTAAAACTATCATAATCTTTTTACAAGCAACCATATTCCTTTACTAGGAATGGCCGACCACTTATACAAGAGGGGGAGGTGAGTGTAGGAGAGGGGAAGGTGACCACAAGATAAAGATCAATCATGAAAAGAATGAGACACCTTAACACATCACAAAAAACCATTAAATGCAATAATGACTCACTAACTTAGTCATCATCCATTTAATGCAACCAATGAATCATCAAGGCTCGTCACCAAATCTAGGACCTTCTAGAAACTTCTACACTCATGACTCACCTCAAGAAGAAAAGATAAATCCGCATTTAACCGAATGTTAAATACGGCCGATATAAAACTGGAAACTGGCAACTTCCAAAAGTGATCCTGAAACGAATTTCAGGATAACCCCGTAACAGTATAAACATACCCGCATTTGTATTACGACCGAATACAAATACAACTGAGACAAAGATATTATATCTACACAGTATAATACTCGGATCCGGCTTAATCCAAAGCCTACCAGTATTATCTGCCCGAAATATGACACGTGCGTAAACGCACGTGCATTTTCCGAACCTTGCCATAAAACCATACGGCCTCTACAACGTTTCGCCCGAACTTGGGAAATGGTCTGTGAGGGACTCTAATGACTCATCAACACACTGGCACTAGGTATAACCACTAGCACGTCAGAGGTACGAGCTGTACGTAACGTTTGCCTATGTATTGATTGGAAGGGAAGCTGACGAGCGAACTCATCCATAAACCCTACTGAGCCTGACAGTGACAATATCCATACAGTCCGGTCCGTTCGTCTGAAGAGTATCGCATATCGAGTCTAGGGGGGTGGATAAAGTCAGACCCCTAATAACGCGATAATTCGTGTCGGTATGAAGCCCATCACCACCTGAGAAACTACTGATCCAAATTAGTAATTCTCCACTACTTCGGCCGAGGATTTCTAGTGATGGCCACCCGTGCACTGTGCGACATCAACCCCCAATACCGGGAGAGTTGAATCCCCGACGATCCGCTCACTGCCTCCATGTGGCTCGGGACTGTACCCAACTAAAACCTGTTTGCACGTCTCCTTTGAGCGTGGTAGGGTAGAAATCAAAGCACAGTGGGAACTCACACGAGACAAATGACGATCTCAGGTTGACAAACTAACCTGTACACATGTCACCAGGGAACTGCTGTCTGACGATATGCATAATACCAACTAGCATGTTCCCAGCGAGTCCTGTCCGGTGTACTCATAACCCAATGAGCACCTGTATACATCTTAGATGAACCAACTGACACCAATGGCTTGTGAGACGGACCATCGCCCCTCGTCGGGGTCTTGACTGTATACACTAGTCTACTCTGGAGTATCGATGCCCTGTCTCGAAACTCCCACGACTAGGGACACTTTAAGGATGTGCTTATAGACCCCAGCTCCTACGTATATGATCACCATCATACTGCTGGCTGTCAAGCAGAATCCTATGGGCTCTATCATCATGCAATAGTGAACTAAAACATGTATATGTTGATAAAGACAAACCAGATAGCATACTATCATCTCGAGCAAGACTGTCATATCGGTATAGGTCATCCATCAATCATTGCAATCACGTACCTGCGATCCAATAATTGACTTTGAGGGCACTATATCCAATAGAAGTGTCATGAGGGGTTTTAGAGAAATGTTAGTATCCTTATGAAAATTAAATTCAGGTGAGGGTTATTATGTAAATGTGTTGTAATAGGGTTAAGGTTATATTATACCTCATAGACACCACACCTTAGGATGCACACCAAGTCCACACCTCCTCCTTGCATGGATAACACACCATCTTTTATGTTGACACCACCTCCTAGCTTTATCACTCCAAACACTTATCTCTTAATATTTGTTCAGTTGATATTGAGATTTAAAAGAAACTCCTAGTTTAGAAAACAAAGACCTAGACCTCACTTAAGAAAAAGAAAGACAAATAGCATGAAATGCTAAGTGTTGTGCTCTTACCTCAACCATCAAGCTAGGAAGTTGTGCTTGTACATCTTGAAAGAAGATTTCAGTTGATCTTCTAGATAGGTATAATTTCCAAACCTGTACTTACTTTAAATCAATACTGGTTTAGTATAGTAATGTAATATCGGTAAAATATCGTAGTTTGGTAAATATAGGCTCTGTGAAGATCTGCTGTAGCTTATATAAAATTTAACATAACCAAACAGTGACATCACCTTATAAAATGGACATAGAATAAACCTTAGGAAGACGAACCATGTAGCTCGGATTTTGGCCGGCGACATATAGGGTAATTCCGAGCTCGCCGGTTTTTTGAGGGATTTAGGTGTTGTGGTTTTGAAGGTAGGTCACTGTATAGGTGTTAGGATATTTGGTACTGTTTATTTAAGTTGTTTTACCAGTATAGAAAATCTGGAAGCTAATATCAGTTTTGGAGTTAAAATCCTATATACGACACGGATATATCGTATCATGAGTTCTGTTTTTACCGTTACGACCAGAATAAGGTTAGCTCAGATTAACATAAGTTCAGTTAACTCATAATATCATCACGTAGCATGTTTAATTTGTGCAGTATCATAAACTGGGATTTTGTGATAATTAGCCTACTGAATTTGAGTCTGGAACCACTATCTGTAATCACTAGAAACTAGTACGACCAAAACAATAATGAGGCAACTAGAGAACTTCAATCAAAACACGAGCCCCAAACTCCCTAGTCCATCCGGCGACATACCCACAAAATCAGGCTACGCCGGCCCCATTTGGGATTTTGGTGTTGGTTTTTCTTCTGTAGCATTATTTTGGTATTTTATAAGTCTCTGTATTGTTTGTTTTGTCTATATATTTACACAGTAAAATCTGGGAATGATTAGTAAAGGTTTTATCAAATTTTCGATATTACGATACGGGTTTTGAGTATTTCGTACTGCGACTGAAACATCGACGTTCATACATAGATTTTAGTGGCATGTTATTGTTTCTGGGTTAAGTATGCTGTAGGTTCTAACCTATGGATTCTTATCTCATTGTTTTGAGTTTTGATATGATTTTTACTCCGATATTTCATAACCACGGTTATAGGTACGATTTCGAGGATTTCCGAGACGGAGTTGGCGGATATAGCGGCATTGATTTCAACAAGCTTAATAAGTTGGTGAGTAGATTTACATCTATGGGGAAAGTCGGATGGATGGCGTATATCACCCCCGCAACCTTATAACTAAAGTAGTATAATATCTAATTAGGTGTTAATGTTATTGATATAGTATCGTATATAATATGTCTTCCATTTGCATATAGTTTCATGCATAGTTTCAAATGACATACATACGTGACGTTAGATCCTTATGACATGGATATGATTTGACGAATTTGTACGAGAAATCATGCCGTACTTGAAATGATACAAATACAGTGATATAATGAGATATTATACAAGGAATTATATGTATTGGAAATGATGAGCTTTATATGCCGAATAACGGCCTAGTTTTCCTTTAGACTCGTAAAGTTAGATTATTATCCGCTTTAGGATGTAATACTTGTGTGGGCTATATTCTTTTAAAAACTACGATCCGTTTCCCTTTTAATGATAAAATACAAGGATGCAGTGAAAATTTCCAAAACGAATATCTATTTTAATCTAAGGCAGCTTCCTTATCTCAAACCAGCGTTTCGTTTCCTTTTAAAAGATAATGATATAGCTCATATCAGGTAATTACAGTTATTAGTTATGCTTAGATTCACTTTACATGTTCGCATTATATTTATCAATAGTATATGTTTCTGTAATACTAACACTTTGATAGAACACTGCACAAATACCAATGAGTACTATACTGCACAAGCACGTAACTGTATGTTACACCACATCTCTTTGATACTGCCATGTCACTGTAGAACTTTTATACTCCGTAATACGTATATAGATGTTGATATGAGTAGGCTATTACACCTTTAGAATACTTGCACAAATACTAATGATTGCCATGCGGCACGAGCACATACGCGTATGTTACACTACACATCATTAGTATTGCTATGACACAGTAGAATTTATACGTTTATTTGCTTGTATGTTTTATTTACGCACTTTACCCTTATTATCTGTTAAGCATTGTGAATACCAGTAATATGAATGTTATATTTGGTTTTATGAGTTTTCTAGATGTTTTACTTTTGATGATATATATCAGTGGTATGGGACGCTGTTATATATGTATATATATAATATATCATCAGTATAATCTATGCAAATATTCTTATTCTTTACTTGATATTTTTGGATATGATGAGTTGGAGTCCACCCTGAGTTTTATGTTTTCTGAGATTTATTCCGAACCGAGTGGGGGGCGATACGGTTGCGGATTTATACGTTATCCAGACTGAGTGGGGGTGTATAGAGTTGGATACATGGTGGACCCGGTTCGAGACCGAGGGGCAGGATAGCCGCATTATAGCGGGGAGCCTAACGAGGATACTCGATACCGGAGATAGAGACGAGCACGGCAGATATCCAGGGGATTTTGGCCATAGTTCGATTGGGCACGGCGGATATCCAGGGGATACCGACCGGGGCCAGGGATATCGGGTGGCGATCATCTATTGAGATGGTGTCGACGGTATCCGCATTTACGTGTCGGTGCTGGACACGAGAGATTTTTGATTTCGGTGTCGATGCTGGACATCCCATATATTGATATGATTGTTATCATGAGGTACACAGTAGATTTCAGTTATTGTATTCGACTAGGACTGATCCGGGGGACAGTACCTATATATATATTCTAGTTGGGATTGCATGATAGTTAGGGTTGCATTATCATACATATGCATATCATATTATATTAGTACCGATTATGGTAGTACTATACTTATGACCTAGGTATCGTCGTGCATTTTGATTTCTACCTTTAGATGTACTTTTATTCACTGAGTTGGCAACTCAACCCCGTTGTGCCACTGTTTCTTGCAGGTTTTACCACTTGGACTATCAGCGGCATGGACACACATTCATTTCGGTGATTAATTGGTAAGTGGGTTATTATTGTATCGTACTCACTCTTGATTATTCGTATATTCTTGTATCTAGTAGAAACTCCATCAACTTAGAAATGGTATATTGTGGACTTAGAAGTGAGACTCAAAAAGTGTGAGGTCGCACTCTTTGGAGTCGACTTCTGATTTAGATTGTTGGGCTGCCCCGTCGTTTGAACGTAGAAGCTAGCTCCCATTGGGATACTATTTTATTGTTGTAGTTGTATCGGTTTTTTTTTGTAAAATTTTCAAAGGAGATGTTATAAAATTTCAAGACATCACAGATGTTTTTCAAACATACTTAGTTAAATTTAACTGTTATTTAAACTGATTTCATCTGATGACTATTTTAAACTCACCTCCAATATTTTAAAAGGGTTTAGATTCCGGGTTTTGGCTTACTTGAACCGCGTCGACGTCTTTTGATGTCACGCGATTTAAGTGTCGGTCACGTGCCACATTCGGGTCGTGACACCTGATCATGATAATATTCATATTACCAGACTTATGCTATCAGATTACAAATGATAGTTTATCGCTGTTAGTGCACACTTGCGATTACAGTATGATGTTATTTACTATTCACAACTTGGCAACTCACCGCCGTTGTGTCGCAGGGTTTTTCAGGTCTGATCATCAGAGTGGTCGCGGTATCTCTACTTTTACGGATACCACTACGGTTGGATGTGAGGCTCTTTTGCTTTAGGTGGGTTACGGTTATCTGATGATGTACATTATATATCTTTTGTATCTAGTACTCTCCATCTACCACTTCATGTATATGACTTAGAGACGAGTTGTGAGGATCGGTGTTGTATTATTTTTGGGTGACTTTGGGTGCCGTGCTCGTGGGAGCCGGTCTTGTTGTAATGTTTTACCTCCTTATGCTATTTTCATTTATATTTCGTTGCTTCGGCGTTATATATATGCTTGTGGTGGTTGTCTCCGCCGTTCGGCGTGATTTTCTCCCATTTGGGATGCATTATTTATATACTATGTTGTACCCGTTTTCGGGGTTGGTTTTTACAAAGGAGGTGTTGCCGAAATTTTTGAGAAAGTAAAACCTAAGTTTAAAGATTTTTACTTAGGATTACCGAAGGTTTTAACTATATTTTCTCCGCTTATCCATTTTTGGGTGGTTTAGATTTCTGGGTTTCGGCTTACTTAAGTTGCGTACGCCTATTGACATTACGTAGTTTAAGTGCCGGTTACGGGCCTAAATTTGGGTCATGACAAAGTTGGTATCAGAGCGCTAGGTTTTACCTTTCGGAGTGTAGGATGACCTTGGTATGATGGAGTAGGTAGCTTAAGAAGAGAGACGTAGCCTGTGTATGTTCCGCGGCATACTTACGACACGGTACTCCGCCTATGTGACCTTAAGACTTATTGCTTGAAATTCCTTCCGTGATTATATACCTCCTTATGATTCGATTTATGTGTCCTAATCGAATCCTGTTTCCTTTTCCAGCCTTTATGCCGCCGAAGACTACGAGGGCGCAGAGAGCGTCCGCGATGGACGAGGTCAGAGTTGACTCGTCCGAGACGAGGACTCACCAGGGCGGTACGCCCATTCTGCAGGAGCAGATGGTTCCACCTTGGACAGACCATATGGCTATGCTAGGGGCTGGTATGCAGGATTTGAGCAAGATGATGGGGTCGTTAGTTGAGGCCATTCTAGCGCAAAGGCAGGCAGTTGTTCCACCTGTTGCGGGGGCCGCGTTAGTGCCTAATATTCAGGCAGTTGTACCTGCAGCTACAGAGGTGATCACCGTATCGTTATCGGAGCTCATGAGGCTGAGGCTTCCGGTTTTCACTGGCACCGATGCCGCTGAGGATCCGCAGTCGTTTATCGACCGGATGGCCGGGTTATGTCGTTCGCTTAGATGCTCCGACGCGAGATGGGTAGAGTTTGCGAGCTTTCGTCTGGAGGGTCTGGCCCAGAAATGGTGTGGGTCCTTAGAGAAGAGCAGAGCCGCAAGTCTTTCTCCTATGACCTGGGATGAGTTCGTGACGGTGTTTCTTGCGTGTTTTCTTCCGCAGAGCGTCAGGGATGCTCAAGCGTGCAGATTCGAGTCATTACGCCAGACTCAGGGTATGACGGTGGCCAAGTATGTTGTACTGTTTACCGAACTGTCTGTGTATGCTCCGTATTTGGTAGATACAGAGGAGATGGGGGTCAAGAGGCTTGTTCGAGACCTGCTTACCCAGTTGTTCCTCGCTATCAGCGTTCAGCATTGCGACACCTATGCAGGAGCAGTGGACGCAACCCTGTTGGTTGAGGAGCGTCTTTCTGAGACGTCGGTTGCTCCGGAACAGAAGAGAGTTCATACTGGTGTTTCAGCACGGAGGCAGGTGTTTAGACATCGTGATAGTTCCCGTTCAGATACTGGGGGTAGTGGAGGACCGGGACGAGGATAACTTTTTAGCTCTTATCCCCAGGATAGTCGGCAGTTTTCACCTGGATGTTTCTGGTGCGGGAGTTTGGGTCATTGGGTTCGAGATTGTACCGAGCCACGTGAGAGAGAGGCAGCCATACCCCTAGTTACCTTACCACCTTCTCCACCTCAGATGGAGTTGCCCCTTATGCCTGTTGTTGCTCTGCGCCAGACTCATGTTCAGAGAGGTCGGGGTCGCGGTGGTTTTGTGCCGAGAGGGCGTGGTAGTAGAGGCGGAGGTCTGCTAGTCGCCGATAGAGGGCAGGCTCGGGTGTTTGCCTTGACTCACCACGACGAGCAGGCGTCCAACGCAGTGGTTTCAGGTACCCTTTCTGTATGTTCTTTTGATGCACATGCCTTATTTGATCCGGGATCTATGCATTCGTATATTTCTACGCACTTCGTACCGAGGTTAGGCCGAGAGTCATGTTTGCTAGGTCACCCACTCGTCGTGACTACTCCTGTTGGTGAGTCGTTTGTTGCGCGACACATGTTTTGGTCGGGTGTTGTTCGTATAGGAGAAAGAGATTTATCCGTCGACTTGATCCTTCTTGAGATGTTGGACTTCGACGTTCTCCTGGGCATGGACTGGTTAGCTACTTGCTATGCGTCCGTAGACTGCCGTGAGAAGATGGTTTGGTTTTGTTTTCCCGGCGAGTCAGTGTTTGTTATGCAGGGGGAACGTGGTGCCGCCCCTCATAGTTTGATTTCTGTCTATTGCGCTAGTCGGCTTTTGAGGAGGGGATGTCGGGGATTCTTAGCTTTCATTCATGATACTGGAGCAACAGTGGAGTCGTTGGACCGGGTTCCTACCGTGCAAGAGTTTCCCGACGTTTTTCCCGACGAGTTACCTGGGTTGCCGCCAGAGCGCGATATTGAGTTTTCATTGATCTGATTCCCGGAGCGGGGCCTATTTCTGTACTGCCTTATCGGATGGCTCCGACAGAGCTTAGAGAGCTTAAAGATCAATTGCAAGAGTTGCTTGATAGGGGACTTGTGCGTCCGAGTGTTTCGCCGTGGGGAGCACCTGTTCTGTTCGTCAAGAAGAAGGACGACAGTTTGAGGTTGTGTATGGATTATCGTCAATTGAACCGAGTTACGGTACGAAATAGGTATCCTTTACCTTGCATTGACGATTTGTTTTATCAGCTCCAGGGTGGGAAACATTTTTCTAAGATCGATTTGCGTTCGGGTTATCATCAGTTGCGGGTTCAGAATGATGACATTCCGAAGACTGCTTTTCGTACGCGCTACGGGCATTATAACTTTTTGGTGATGTCGTTCGGACTCACCAATACACCAACAGCATTCACGGATCTGATGAACCAGATTTTCAGGTCGTTCCACGACTAGTTTATTATTGTGTTTATTGATGACATTCTGGTCTACTCTAGGAGTCGAGAGGAGCATGAGCAGCACTTGAGGATTGCTTTCCAGATATTGAGAGAGCACCAGCTGTATGCTAAATTCTCAAAGTGCATGTTTTGGCTTGATAGAGTTGACTTCCTGGGTCAAGTGGTGACTAGTGTTCCCTCTTGGGAACTAAATAAAATACAAATAAAGCAGCAAGAAAAAACCCCAAAGGGAGCATCATGTGCCCACACGTGACCGGGTCTCACAAGTAAACACGTGACCTTTTACAGGCAAACCCTATAGGCGCTGAATGAAATAAAAAATTGGAAATGCTTAATCAGTGGGGTCACGTGCCAACACGTGATGGGTTCCTGATCCTTCTGAACTAATTGAATTAAATTCTAATTAAATGCTATATCAGTGGGGTCACGTACCAACACGTGATGGGTTTCTGAGCCCTCTGAACTAATTTAATTAAATTTTAATTAAATGATTAATCAGTGGGGTGACGTGCCAATACGTGATGGGTTCCTGAGCCCTCTAAACCAATAGAATTAAATTCTAATTAATTGGTTAATCAGTGAGGTCACGTGCCAACACGTGATAGACTCCTAAACCTTGTGAACCAATAGAATTAAATTCTAATTGAAGTGAATCAAATTCCCGAATTGGAAAAATATTTCCCTAGATCTTTCCAAACAAAAAAGATTGCACTCTGTAAAGTGGAGCACCGTTGGATTAAAAATCCAATGGTGACTAAAAATCACCAATTTATAGAAAGAATCTGTACAAAGAAATATTTTCCTAAAATTTTTCAGGAACAACAAATAAAATATCTTTTGGATTAAAAATCCAATGGTGAATAAAATTCATCGAATGATCTAAAAGATCATGTTGTTTATAAAATCAATCAAAATCTTTCAATTAAAGATTGACTAAACAAACTGATTCTTTTCTTTCTCCTATAAATAGGAGCCAAGAAGGAAGAAAAGAGAGACACAACAACACAGAGAGAATACAGAAGAGAAAAAAAGAAAGAAAACTCTAGGTAAGAGAAGGAAGGAGATCATTCTATAAGCTTCCACAAAACAAAAGAGAATTTAATTCTCAAACCAAGTGTTTAACTCTTCTAAAAAGAACTTAGTTCTTCCTCTGGTTGAAGATCTGCAGAAGCAAGTCTCCCCACAAGTTGAGAATTTAATTCTCATCGGGGAGATTCTGCTATGCAGATCCAAAACTTAGAGGGAGAATTGGGTTTAAAGAATTTAATTCTATCAAACACATAGGAATTTAATTCCTCTAAATAAAATTAGGGTTTAACCATATAATAGAATTTAATTCTTAAACTATGATTCTCTCCATGCACGTAAAAGAAATCAGTACCCAACATGATCACATGTGTCCACGTTACCCCCCCCCCCCCTCAATGATCAAAAGAGAACGAATAAGTTTAGGTCACGTGCTCTCACGTGACCCTTGAATAAGCTTCCCAAAATAAAAAGGGAGTAAAGCCGAGGTATTTCACTTTCTGGCGTATCACGTGCTCCCACGCGACCCTTAAAAATCTCCTCAAAAAAAGAGAGTAAAGCCAAGGCAGTTTCACTTTTTAGGCGTCTCACGTGTTCCCACGTGACCCCTAGCAATTATCAAACAAAAGAGGATTCTACCCAAAGGCAATGCCCGCCTAAATGATGCCTCATGTGTCCCGACGTGACCCCTGACAAACACCATTTTAATGAGAAAATAGGGTGAAATTGAAGGATTAATATCCAACGCATGGGCACCCTCACGTGTCCCCTCATGATGATCATAAAAGGTCAAGTTTTTAATGCTTATATGCATATTCTGGGAGAAAAATAGAAGAAGTAAGGCCCAATCTTCAGGCGCCTCACGTGACCCCACTGAGCGCTTCATTCCTAGTGTTTAACACTAATTTAAGGGCATCGCATGGGAACACGTGATCGTCAAGTATATTCTAGTGTTTAACACTATATTCAAACCAATCTTAGCCCAAATTAGCTAAGTCTTCCAGAGGTAAGACCCCCCTTCAACTGAACCCCAATTATACTCTTGTCTTCTAAAGCTGATCATCTCATATGGCATTCAAAGTGATTCCCAAGCCTTCCAACCAATATTGGTTCAAGGGTACATCTCTTCATACCTCTGATATATGTCGTTGTAATTCTTTAACGTCATCAGAAAGGTGGAGGGTCCCAATAACCAATAACTTTTGGTGCATCCCCAAACGGTTGAACCAAAACCACACAGACTATGATGTCTTTAAACTGGACTATGATGTCCTTAAACTTTATGGACTGTGGGGTCCTTAAACTCATAGACTATGATGTCTTTAAACTTTATAGACTATGACGTCTTTAAACTCCATGGACTATGATGTCCTTAAACCCACTGGACTGCAATGTCCCTAAATTAAAACAATATAGTCCAAATATTCTTTTGTTGGATCTAAATGATCCCGTTAAGTTGATCTTAGTCTAAAATTAGACTAACGTGTCCTTAACAAACGTTAAGTTGATCTTAGCCTAAATACTAGACTAACGTATCCGTAACAAACATCTAAGTTGATCTTAGTCTCAAATGAGATTAACGATCCTTAAACCCAACCCAAACCCAAATCAAAGAAAATACAGATTTGGACTAATCCACGCCCTATGGGCGACAACATAAATTAGTCTCCGTATCCAATCCATGGGCAACCAAAAACAAAACAAACACACACGACCCGAAGTGACCATCTGGAGAAGGAGAAAGTGGTTACTGCGATGCGGAAGCGTAATTAACTGCAGGGGCTTGCGCCTGCAGCGAAGAGCGTCCCCACAATAAAAAAAAACCCCTCAAACGAGGGGGAATCTGACAAAGTCTGCTACAACGGCCACATCCGTCTAAACCCCCGATACACGGTGTCATAAATCAAATTGGCATCTTCGGAGAGGTGGACGGATAAAACCAAATAGCATTGGCCCCCAAATTCAGGCAAGACGTTTGTCTTCCCGGTATTCGGCGGTGAACGGTGGGACCTTTTCCTCTTTCCACTCCACACTTCATGTGTCGTGTTTCGCGAACGAATCGCGGTTTGCTATGGTTGCCCTTGGATTCGCGGTACTAAGATTTGGTGATTTGCTCCGTGCAGAAAAAAGAAGATCAATGGCTTCCAACTACACAAACTGCAACAGCTGCAACGACTCTCACTCTGTCCTCGCTGGACGAGTGACTTACGGGCGACCTCCGTTTTCAAGATGCCAATGGAACAGGTGACGCAAGCCACCACTGGGCTGTTCTTTGGGACTATGCTCCTACCCATGAGCTTCAACGCCCCATTGTCGATGTAGGAGGCTCCAAAGAAGTCGGTCTTTGATCGGCTTACCACCACCGCGGCCCCTCTCAACGGGTCACCCAAATCCAGCACCTCGGTTTTCAACAGACTGGGCCAAAGCTTAAGTGGGACCATGAAGAAGACCGTGATACCTGAAACGGCCATCCCAAAGTGGATAGTCATTCTTGTTCCTGAAGTCCTCAGAGCGACTTCCCCTGCTAAGGAGTAGGTCTTTGCATGTCTGACCGTTTCTACTCCCGTTCCAAGCGAAGACATCAAAACTGCTCCCCTGCGCGAAAGTCTGCCTTCGATAGATTGGCCATCCCCACTCAACGGACGTCGGTTTTTAATAGGCTAACGCCGGCAGCAACGCTCCGCCAGAACAAGGGGCATGACGAAGCCACCCCCATAACTGAGCCGGTCCCGTCAGCACGACATGCTCTCCGTCGTCACTGGCGCCGAGTAAGGAAGGCTGGAGGCAGCTCTCCTTCTGGACTGACTCTGCCAGCTCCGATGGTGGAAATTGATGCTGCTGTTCCAACTGGGAACGACTTTGAACCACTTAGGAGGGTTTGCAAGAACTCTCCGAAGGCCGTGCTAAAAAGATCTCCTCCACCAATGGAGAACGCTACAATTGTGAAGCCAGAGCAGCCCCCTCAGCGGCTGTCCTCTAAAATTCATAAAGTTTGGCGGCAGGTCCAACACTCGGTGATCGACCAAGCCTACTTCCGCCAACCGAAGAAGATGAAAGTTCGGCAAGAGAAGGACCACTTTGTCATGCCATCTATTTGGGTGTCTGGTGCAACGGTTCCCTCAACTTCGACCGCTCACAAAAAGGGAAGGCCGGAGAAAATTCCTGTGTCTGCGACGAATCTCAAGGATAATGAATCTAAACGCCCTAAGTCTGGGGGCATGGTGGTGCACACTGTCTATATGGCATCCGAGAAAGAGGATAGCCATATCTCTATGGGTCATCGACCACTTACCAAATCCGTAACAAAGGCCCAGGAGCAAAAACAGAAGCTCCAGGAAATGTTAACACAGATGGCCGCACTTATTGGGCCAAAAGAAAGCCCGGAAACGTCATCAGAGCAGCGTCATGAACAAGAAACCGATGCAGAGTTCCTCTACAGAATCCTCGAGAAGAAGGACAGAGGCAGCGGAACAAACTGCCAACATAAAACGAATGGCGCTTTTATTCCAAGACATGGTCTGGATGATGTTACAGCTGGATCCTCCAGCTGAAGACCCCCCGATTATCGTTGAAGACGATAGGGAAGAGACATCGAACCATCTTCCGGCTTGTTCAGCAGCTAAGGAAGAGACCATTTCCAAAGCCGCCCTGGATAACTATATCGCTCAACAGATACGAGCTCATCAGGCGAACGAAGCAGCCGGCCAAATTGTTAAGACTGGACGACCATATCCGAGTTCGTACGACCAAATAAAGTACCCGCCGGGATATACGATCCCTAAATTCCATGTATATAAGGGGACGAGGAATCCACACCACCACGTTGCTCAATTCAGCGCTCTGTGCGGCAATACCGGAGGTGACGATAAGCTACTGCTTTGCCAGTTTGTTGGCAGCTTATCGAAAACAGCGTTTGAATGGTACTCTGAGCTCCCGAATGACTCCGTTAAGACATTTGCAGAAATGGAGCTACTTTTTACATAATGATTCGCGAGTGCTAGCGAGCGCACTCCGATCACCGCACTAATTAACGCCATGGTGAAGCCAGGGGAAACATGGGTTCAGTACACGATACGGTGGTGGAACCTATGGTCAAAATGCGAACAACGCATAGAAAAGGCTCCTGCAGCGGGCATGTTTGTAGGAACCCTCAATCCGCAGGCGACCATATCGCAGTTCATGATGTTTTTCAAGCCGACTACCTTTCAGACCTTGATTGATAAGCTGGCCCAAATGGACCAGATGGGTTGTAAGTATTCCTTTTGAAAGACAGAACCGCGGAATGAAAAAGGTAAAGGGAAAGCCACCTTTGTCGCCAATGCTCAACAACAGCCGAGCGACTTAAAACCTGTTGTTTGCCAAAGCAACGTGCGCCTATGCTAATCCCTCGAGGAGAGACTGGGACATCCTTACTCGTTTCCCCGGGATAAAACAAGGAGACTGTTCGAGCTAGCAGTGCGCAACAGACTCATCAATCTGCCAGATCCAAGACGTCCGCTGTAGCCAGGCGATGCCAACAATCCTAATTACTGCCCATACCACCGAGTAGTAAGCCATCCAATTGAAGATTGCTTCGTTTTCAAAGGCTAGATTGAGGACCAATACCAGCAGGGCAGATTCGCGCTGTCTGAGAATTGGAAAGTAAGCCCGCCATAACCACACGCTCCTAAAAAGGTAGACACACCGGGGGCATCATTCTATTTTATAGAAGAAGCTCCATGGGAGGTCGCTCTTTTAGCTAAGACGAAAAGAATGGTGAAAGATCTTCACACATGCCCGGTGATCATGTGGAAAAGTCCACTGGAACCCGAGATCATTGAGGGAATGCCGAAGCCACGCCTGACTCCAAGAATTGGTAGCGATAATCAAAATGCTCAGGCCCAGCCGTCAAAGTCTTCGAAGAAGAAGAAGAAGACCAAAAAGCCTGTGAAGCCTGATGACAAGCGCACGGACCTGCAAAAACATATCAACACACTGGAGGAATATAACCAGAAGGAGCGAACCTCGGTCATGCTCCAAGAGTTTCTCAACCACATCCTTGAGGATGGAGATGATGACAATGATGAGGGAGAAGACTCGTTAAATGAACCTGAGAACTATGTGGCGAGCTGCAACATGATCTCTCACTCTTCAATAAATGGTGAAGAAGCTCCTGTTAGTTATATGTATGCCCTAAAGGCCATTACTGTACATTGGATGTATATTGTAGTGGATGCTGGGACATATATAGGTAGGACTTTCTTGCTCGACATGATAGTACGCAATCTGGTTGCTCTTTATCTTAACATGTATACTTTCTGTCTCTCTGTTACATGTTGATAAAGCCCTTAGGATGTGTACTCGACTTCCAGGACTATGATGCAGATCATACTAGTAGGGCCTGGGTAGTCCATGAGTACATCCTTCAATGTTCCTAGTCGTGGGAATATCGAGACGGGGCATCGATATTCCAGAGTAGACTAGCATATATCTTCTCGACCCATGTGATGGGCGATGGATAATCCCATATCCATTGGTGTTTGACATCAGAGATGGTATGCGGGTGCTCAGTGGTGACTGAGTACACTGAACGGACTCGCCGAGAACTCCCAGACGGTATTATACCTTACGTCAGATGGAAGTTCTCTGGTGACACTGGTACAGCTTAGTCTGTTGACCCGAGATCGTCATAGAGTCTTTTGTGTCTCCCACTGTGCTTTGATTTCCACCCTACCAAGGCTCTACCCGAGATCGTCAAACAGGTGGTTTTTGGGTACAGTCCCGATTCACATGGAGGCAATGAGCGATAGGAGGGGATTCGTCTCTCCCGATATTGGGGGTTGGTGTTGCGCTATGCACGACTGGCCATAACAGGAAATCCCTGGGCAGGGTTGCAGTGATATACTGGTAAGAGTTATTAGTAGTTTCACGATTGTTATGGACCTCAAGTCGGCATGACTTATCGAGCTATTGGGGTCTGACGTTTACCACCCCTAAGCGAGATATGCGACATATCAGACGAACTGACCGGACTGTACGGTAAGTGTTACTGGTTGGATTCACAGGAGTGTGAGCGGGCTTGCTCGTCGATCTTCTGATCGCTCAATACCCGGGTGGCCGTTACGTTTAGCAGACCGCTTGCGGCTTGTGGGTGTTTGATATGATCATCATCTGCAGCCGGCGTATTGACGAGTCTTTAGAGTCCTACACAGAGGTTTCCTGGCTCAAGCGAAACGAAATAGGAGCGCATATGAGATATGTGCGGGACCGAGAATAATGCGTGTATGTGATACCGTATTCTATTCTCGCGATGAATGTGTTGAATGGTTGTATGCGATATAACCTAGTTATCGAATCGAGGATTGATTCGATAAGTCGATACATTGGATATTAGTTGGTCATATGCGATATGACCGGATCGTTAAATCAAGTGTTGATTTAACGATTTAATGCATAATTATATATTTGATATATTACCTTGCATTAACTAGTATTGGTTCACTTAAGATGGATTTTCTCACTTGATGTGCACATTGTATATATGATATATTTTTGTGCACTTGATTGTATCATGTTTGATGATACTTGCAAGTTTGAGTGTATATTTAGTTTAAACCATGTTTAAGTGAATGGTTAGGGTTTTAATATCTTCTCTTGATAATTTAGTTTATTTATTTATTATTTATTTTAGGAAAAGAAAAGATATGGTTGCTTATTTTGTTTGTTTTGTTGAAACTTCAAGAAGCTTTGACCATTCTTGTTCTTTTCCTAAACCTAACCATTCACCTAACCTTGGTTCATTCTCTACACTTAACCATGGTTGCTATTATGATAAGAATGAATGGGATTTTCTTTTTAAGTTAATTCTTTTTATACTTATCATATACTTTTTCTTCTTCTTCTTCTTCTTCAACAAGAAGAAAGCTTGCTACTATTAATGGCAACATGAGAAAAAGAGTGAGAAATCCATTTCTAAAGTGAACCCACTACCTATTTCTTCATCCTTTACCACTTGCCAAGTAGTATAGGGTGTTTTCTTCACAAGATTCATGACTTGGTGAAGTTGGAGCTTGATCTTCAGTTGCCTCGACATAGATCATCTTCGGCATCGATGTCGACGACCTAGCCCGATCATTTCTTCGACGATACCATCGCTAGAGTCCGGGATCCGATGATCGCAGCAGAGATACGTCAACGCGGAGCCAAGGAAGTGGTGGACCGGATCTACAAAGGTTGTAGTCACTTTCTTTTAGCAATAAAGTTGTTTACTTGCTTGCATCGCCTTATCATCTAGTTAACGATCCGTATTAGGGTTTGTCGGCACATGAAAAAATTTGAATTGGGCATGTTTGATCTATTGTGAGATCTCATGGGTGTGCCTAGGAACCCTACAGTGGTATCAGAGCCTAGCTAGAGCCTTAGGCGATGCGTAGTCGGAGTTAGAAGTCCGATCGAACCGAAACCCTAATCTCAAATTCCTCTCTGTACATTTTTTGAAATCGTGGTTTTTTCTAGATTAAAAATGCTTAAAAAATTCAGCAGGAAGTTTTAAGAATTACAGTGCAAAAAGAGATCCTGAATCATCTAAACTGCCGCGGAACCGCGGCAGGAGCCTGGCTCCGGCGGCGGTTCCGCGGCCGTACGGTCGCATCATCCATAAAAATCTGCACAGTAATTCTTTTATTTTGGTGCTGTATTTTCTGGGAATTTTTAAATATCACTCAAGAGTTGAGTTTTCTGGGTTGCATTGGGAGTTCGTAAATTCGATCGGATTATCAAACTTTGTCTATGTGTTTTTCCGGGTAATTTTAGAATATGTTAAAAAGTTCGACCGGATATAAATACCCACTTTTTCTCCTGCCGGGAAATTTCTAATTGTTGGATTTTTCCGTAGTTTAATGACGTTCTAAGTAGTGCAAGTAACGCGATGGTCCCTCTAGAAGACAACAAACCTTAACTTGATTATGTGACTGTCTTGAACTGCCCTTTGAACCTTAGGGTTAGGGGCAGTACGACATGCCGCATGTGAGGCGTTGGCTTGACCCTTCTACGGCTGGACCGTTGGTACTGAGGCACGAAGTGAATGTTTTTAAACTTATTTCATGTGTTGAGCTATTTCGGGAAAACTTGGGTGTTCGATTGTTCGATCGGAAAGTTTAACATTTTCTATTTACCCGGAACGTGATACAACATTTGGAATTCACAAGTAGTTATGAGATAACTGAATAAATGTTATAAACATAGCAGTTTAGTCTCACTTGATCGGTTGCCATGGAATTTTGATGAGATCAAAAGTCCGTCGCAATCACGTAGCGTACGCGGATACTCGCCGGGTAAACTTAATAGACAGCCTCACTCCATAGCCCCGACCAAGTGACTGTTGGAGAACCCCGTCGCCGAAAGCATCCGTCTGGGTGCTCGTGGCAGCGGTGTTCCGCCTTAGTGCACTTCGTCGACGGCGTCAGGGGTGCGGCCGCCTACTAAAGTTTGCGACGAGCATTCGATCAGGATGTCGGGAATCTTGTTGAATTGCCCGACTTGATATTGAAAAGAGTTTTCGATAATGAGACTAAAATGCGGGGTTTATAATTGTTAGGCATGCGATGTCTAAGTATTTCATTTGATTAGGCATGCGATGTCTAAAGAGGTTGCGGATTCCAACTGTTGTAGTTTTACACTTTCTTTTCTTTGACCGTAAGTGTAATATGTGATATCGCCGGTTTCGTTGCTATATGTCAATGACAATTGGGATGCGCATATTTACTTACGTTGATGACATGTGATGTTATGTGTTGCTGGATATGTTATATTGGATCGTCGTGTTTGAATAGCCGGGGTTTTTTTTATGTGAGATGAGTGTTTTTCATTTTTATTCATGTAAAAACTTGTATGTAATATTCTTTTATTGGGGCACTTCCAGGTTGTGGAAGATGCCACCGTTTGTATATTATTTACTTTTCCGCACTAGGATAGACCCAAGGAGGAGAGCACAAGTAACCGGGTTCTGGAGTCCAGTGGGAGACCAACTCGAGGAGTCGAGTCCGGGTCTCCTAACTCTAGAATTGGTAGGGTTGCTTGCCGCTCTCGTAGGGGTCTAGGGGTGTGGGTTTGGCTATTCATCGCGACCGTGAAATCCGTGTTTTATACTGGCTCGTATTGAAAACACGGACGTCCTAGTATATCCAATATTTCATATGATTCTTCTGCTGCGATATCTGTGATGTGATCATTTGATGTTCTGTGATAGATATTATATATAGTATATATGATATATTATATAGACGTTGCTTATGTTTTACACCCGCGCTAGCCCTGCCTCGTTCTGGCGTTAGTTACCTAACCTAACGGTGCAGACGGGACATCGAGGCGAATGCGGATGGCATAAGCGTACGTTATATTTATCTGTGATGTTTAGGTGGACTTAAATGATGGGATATTCATTAATGAGATTAATGAAAGAAAATAAACCTAAAAGATGTTGTGGAATCGAATTTCAAAAATAAAAACAGGTAGCTACAGTTCTTGTTTTGCATCGCGGTGTTCCTTGTAGAACATCCTGCACCTTATTCGATAAGGAAAGGACCGAGATCCTTTCACCGGGAGTGACTCCTTTAGCAATAACTGGCAGATGCTACACACTCGGTTTGTCTTTTGATAGCTTCTATAGTTTTTGCTTTGCACAGTGATATATATGATATATCCCGCACCTCATTCGACGAGGAAAGGGCCGACGATCCCTTCACCGGGAGTGACCCCTTTAGCAAAACTGGAAAAGCCTCAAAAACATTCCATTTAAAAACCATTTGATTCCGCAACGAGATCAAGTTCAAAGCGTTAAAGGTTTTCATAAAAACCATTCGCAACCCTCCGTCATTTTAGGAAGTAGAGTACTTAGTATTCGTGCTGTGTTTGTTGACCATAGTCAAGGCACAGTGTACGGTAGCTAAGTGATGTCTTCCTACAGCGCATATGATGCGATTAGTTAGGACAGTCGCGTGACTTTGTTGACCTTAGTTAAGGGTCATGTGGGTGGGTCTAATTAATCAAGAAATGACGGGTAGAACTTGACTAGTACTTATGATTTGTTGACCAAAGTTAAGATCATAGGTGCTAGGGGTAAAAACCATTATCGGGAGTTTCAAGTGTTGAAACTTGCAATGAGATTGCATACCTTCTATATGATAGTTGGATCCCGATACCCACTGCGAGTAATTGTTACTCCTGGGAGTGTTTTGCACTTTACAATTAGCCGATCATGTAGGTGTCTAGAAAGGTGTCAACGGGGTTAAGCCTCTGGGAAAACGAGGTTTACTGTAATTAGGTCCGTGCGAAAGCACGGGGAACCTCCCTCAAAGTACCGACACTGTCCTGGCTGAAAGATTGGCGAACTTGTAGAGTGTAATTAATCCTGGCTAGTCTTTCCTTTTAGGGTTTGAAGGAACATTTGATAAAAACAGTGGGAGCCATCCTGATTAGATAAAATAAATAACCAATCTAATCTTGCAAGAGCGCACGCAGAGTGTTTTCTTTTCTCTCTATCCAGGTAGCGACCATATCACGCCTTAATCAAGATAATAATATGGATGTATTGACCGAACCCGCTTTTTATACTGAGCTGGGGTAAGTTGGTCCCGCTCCAACTTATAATTGTTATAAGACAGAGCAGGAAATTGGGGAATACCAGATTTCCCGTGCCGCCCAAACGAAGAAAGTGCATGAGATGCATCTCCTTCGGGTGTGTTCGTTATAAAGAACTGTTTCTCAGTATCCTCTGAATCCTGGGTATTTGATACCGGATCAGCATCCCAGATATATAATGTATTACATAGGGTTACCGAAAGGTAGAAAAACTGAAAACGGGTGATAAGTTTCATGAGACAGAAAACGGGGAAAGTGTTGCAGCCAAGTCTGTTGGTCACTGTCACCCTGTATTACCAGTACACTGATTCTGAACAAATGGTATTAGATACCGAACCTGATATACAAAATCATATCAGTCTCTTTATTAGTAAAGAAGGATAAAATTTTGTAATGTTGGATAGTGTTTTGAACATTTCCTATATCAAAAGTTGATCGGTTCAGGCACGTTATCTAAAAGCATTGATGTTCTAAATCAAACTACAGTTCCTCGTATACAGAACACACACAAGAGGGAGAGTTCAGAAATGAACGAATCCTTCTTGAGGCATTGTAGACTAGGTCATATCAATGCGACCCGACTAGCTGAAGTTACATTTAGATGCATATTTAAATCAGTTTGAATTTACATCTTATGAAACTTGCCAGTCATGTCACAAAGATTAGATGACCATAGCTCTATTTATTGGAAACAGAGAAAGAGTTGTTAAACTCTTAGGACTGATACATGATGATGTATGTAGGGTCCCCTGTCTACACATGCCAGGACCGGTTCTTTGTACTTCATTAAATTCTCTGATAATCTCTCAAAATTCAGTCATATGTTCCTGTTGAAACATAAGTCTGAAGCTTTTGAGGTATTCACCGAATATAAGTTGGAAGTAGAGAACCAAAATACGGGTATAAGTATTATGTCCTATGATAAGATCAGGGAGGAGAATACTTGTGCATGGAATTCTTGGATATTCTAAAAGAAAATGAGATTCTCTCTCAGTATTACTCCTCTGAATGCACCACAGCACAACGGTGTATCGGGGTAGAGCAATCGCACCATATTGGATATATTGTGCTCTATGATGAGTACTACTGAATTACCTATTTCCTTTTGGGGTTATGCACTTATGAAGTTGCATACCTATTGAATAGGGTTTGATTCAAATCAGTGCCTACCACTCCATATAAGATATGGTATGGAAAGAACCCATCTCTTAAGCAAGTTAAGATTTGGGATTGCCCGGCCTATGTCAAAAGCAAAATCCGGACAAAATCGAGGCAAGGTCAGTTCTGTAGAACTGGAAAGGTTCCAGCTATACAAAACTGCAGCTGATGATTTGACAGAACCAAAGGATTCAATAGTCCCCGACGAATCTCAGCCTCTCCGCCGATCTGGTAGGGTTCCTCACCTGCCTGAGATATACTTCGGTTTCACGATGACAGTGGGAGCGAGGATTGCATCATGAGATGATGACCCAACTAGATTCGAGCAGGCCATCGAGAGTGGGGACTCTATAAGAATGGCTGGATGCTTAGCGATCTGAGATGGAATCCATGTACACCAACAAAGTATGGACTTTGGTTGCGATATCTGAAGGGTTAAATCCCCATCAGGAGCAAGTATATCTTGAGAAGATTACTTGGTGTCGATGGAAAAGTTGAGTCTTTCAAAGCTAGACTTGTTAAAGGTTTTCGTCATCGACCAGGCGTGGATAATGATGAAACCTTTTCCAGGGACTATGCTTAAGTCCTTCCAGATCCTACTTGCCATTGCTACATACCATGACTACGATATCTGGTGGTTGGGTGCCAGGACTGCTTTTCTAAAATGATTTAGAAGAGAACGTCTATAAGAACACAGCCAGAGGGCTTCGTAAACAGTGGGAGCAGCGGAAACGTGTGCAAGTTGCTTTACAGAATAAAGCAGGTATCGCGGAGTTGGAACATCTGTTTTGATGTGGTAGTCAAAGAGTTTGACTTCATCAAAATGGTAGATGAACCTTGTATGTACAAAAGGGTAGTATGGAGTATGGTAATGATCCTCGTAGAGTACATGGATGCCATACTCTTGATAGGAAAGGAGTTTCCTATGCAACAATCGGTCGATCTTCTCTTATCACATACATTCTCCATATAGGATCAAAGTGATACCTCCTAAATCCTGGGTTTTGGATCTATGAGATAGATCTAAATGGATGTTAGGATTCTCACTGGTTGTAGTGAGATGGTATCAGTTGATCCTGGGGAGAATCACTGGAAAGGTTCCAGGGTGATAAGGACGACTGAATGTCAGTCGCAGGCATTGTCTTTACCCTCAGTGGAGGGACGGTATGTTGGAAGAGTTCCAAGCTAGATACCGTGGCAAACTAGACGATAAAGGCTGGTAACATCGCTATTAAAGATGCTACCAAAGAGGCAGTTTGGGTGTATATTGGTTCATAAGATGAACTGGGTTCCCACCATTGTGTGACAATGGAAGTGTGACTTCGGCCTGGGAACCCTGTTCCCATCAGTGACCCAGACATATTCTGAGGCAGCATCACCTGATCATGGAGATAGTTGATCTCCAGCGTGATCGAGGTTAGGAGTGTAGACTCAGAGGACAACACGGCGGATCCACTCACAAAGGCTTTTTCCCTGAGTGAGACTTATATGGGATGGTTGAGTATGTGATACTGGAACCACTGCTACAGATGGCCCTAGTGCAAGTGGGAGATTGTTAGTTATATGTTTGCCCTAGAGGCCATTACTGTACATTGGATGTATATTGTAGTGAATGCTGAGACATATATAGGTAGGACTTTCTTGCTCGACAAGATAGTACGCTATCTGGTTGCTCTTTATCTTAACATGTATACTTTCTGTCTCTCTGTTATATGTTGATAAAGCCCTTAGGATGTGTACTCGACTTCCACGACTATGATGCAGATCATACTAGTGGGGCCTGGGTAGTCCATGAGTACATCCTTCAATGTTCCCAGTCGTGGGAATATCGAGACGGGGCATCGATATTCCAGTGTAGACTAGCGTATATCTTCTCGACCCATGTGATGGGCGATGGATGATCCCATATCCATTGGTGTTTGACATCAGAGATGGTATGCGGGTGCTCAGTGGTGACTGAGTACACTGAACGGACTCACCGAGAACTCCCAGATGGTATTATACCTCACGTCAGATGGCAGTTCTCTGGTGACACTGGTACAGCTTAGTCTGTTGACCCGAGATCGTCATAGAGTCTTGTGTGTCTCCCACTGTGCTTTGATTTCCACCCTACCACGGCTCTACTGAGTCATGCAAACAGGTGGTTTTTGGGTACAGTCCCGATTCACATGGAGGCAATGAGCGATAGGAGGGGATTCGTCTCTCCCGGTATTGGGGGTTGATGTTGCGCTATGCACGACTGGCCATAACAGGAAATCCCTGGCCATGGTTGCAGTGATATACTGGTAAGAGTTATCAGTAGTTTCACGATTGTTATGTACCTCACGTCGGCATGACTTATCGAGCTATTGGGGTCTGACGTTTACCACCCCTAGGCGAGATATGCAACATATCAGACGAACTGACCGGACTGTACGGTATGTGTTACTGGTTGGATTCACAGGAGTGTGAGCGGGCTTGCTCGTCAATCTTCTTATCGCTCAATACCCGGGTGGCCGTTACGTTTAGCAGACCGCTTGCGGCTTGTAGGTGTTTGATATGATCATCATCTGCTGCCGGCGTATTGACGAGTCTTTAGAGTCCTACACAGAGGTTTCCTGGCTCAAGCGAAACGAAATAGGAGCGCATATGAGATATGTGCGGGACCGAGAATAATGCGTGTATGTGATACCGTATTCTATTCTCGCGATGAATGTGTTGAATGGTTGTATGCGATATAACCTAGTTATCGAATCGAGGATTGATTCGATAAGTCGATACATTGGATATTAGTCGGTCATATGTGATATGACCAGATCGTTAAATCAAGTGTTGATTTAATGATTTAATACATAATTATATATTTGATATATTACCTTGCATTAACTAGTATTGGTTCACTTAAGATGGATTTTCTCACTTGATGTGCACATTGTATATATGATATATTTTTGTGCACTTGATTGTATCATGTTTGATTATACTTGCAAGTTTGAGTTTATGTTTAGTTTAAACCATGTTTAAGTGAATGGTTAGGGTTTTAATATCTTCTCTTGATTATTTAGTTTATTTATTTATTCTTTATTTTAGGAAAAGAAAAGATATGGTTGCTTATTTTGTTTGTTTTGTTGAAACTTCAAGAAGCTTTGACCATTCTTGTTCTTTTCCTAAACCTAACCATTCACCTAACCTTGGTTCATTCTCTACACTTAACCATGGTTGCTATTATGATAAGAATGAATGGGATTTTCTTTTTAAGTTAATTCTTTTTATACTTATCATATACTTTTTCTTCTTCTTCTTCTTCTTCAACAAGAAGAAAGCTTGCTACCATTAATGGCAACATGAGAAAAAGAGTGAGAAATCCAATTCTAAAGTGAACCCACTTCCTATTTCTTCATCTTCTACCACTTGCCAAGTAGTATAGGGTGTTTTCTTCACAAGTTTCATGACTTGGTGAAGTTGGAGCTTGATCTTCAGTTGCCTCGACGTAGATCATCTTCGGCATCGAAGTCGACGACCTAGCCCGATCATTTCTTCGACGATACCATCGCTAGAGTCCGGGATCCGATGATAGCAGCGGAGAGACGTCAACGCGGAGCCAAGGAAGTGGAGGACCGGATCTACAAAGGTTGTAGTCACTTTCTTTTAGCAATAAAGTTGTTTACTTGCTTGCATCGCCTTATCATCTAGTTAACGGTCCGTATTAGGGTTTGTAGGCTCATGAAAAAATTTGAATTGGGCATGTTTGATCTATTGTGAGACCTCATGGGTGTACCTAGGAACCCTACAGCTCCTGATACAGAGAGACTGGGGCCGGATCCAGAACCGGAACTAAAACCCCTGGAGCCATCATACGAATTGATTGATAGGCTGCTGAATGAAGCTCTTCAGAAAAGCAAAGTTGACAGAGAGCGGGAAACGACCATATTTGTAAGAGCCAAGCGTCGGCATCACATTGAAGAAGCTCTGGTATTGGGAAGCCATAGAGTATCCCAACCGGATAGAAGCACTTCGGCTGCCAGCAAAAGCAGGTTCAAGACAAGGAAAATGTTCGCCAAAGCCATATCGATGGGAATGAAGCCGCCGCCCTCCGAAGGAAACACTCCTAATAGGATACACCTTAATGAAGAGGATACACATCCAAACTACTGCTTGTACCATCGGAGGACCACACACCCTACTGAAGAATGCAACACCTTTAAAAATTGGTGGCAGGGATACGTTGCTCACCGGCAGCATTTCAAGCGGATGAAGCGCAAAACTCGTCGTGAACAAAGAAGCACGATAGATGAGCATAAAAGAACAGCAGGTGAATGTCACATGGTTAATTCTGGGGGATCGCAAGTTCTCACTTTCGGGAGTGATTCTGATGAAGAAATAGCCCTCAGCCTTCTCTTCAAGGAATCCATCTCTGAAACAGAAGAAATGAAGACCTGCGAGAACATTCAGCTGCGTAATCGCACGCTACCTGAAAAGAATCTCGGACCCGCAAATAAGGGATTGCCAAAAGGACAAGGGGAAAGATAAGATCCCTGAGGATATCACCCTCGATGACCGAGTCGTCGAAGAGCTGGCAGCCAAGGACCCGCCCAAGAAAACCAAGGTGGATTACAACGTTCTGGCACACCTGAGGAAGATACCCTCGCAGCTAAGCATTCTCGACACCCATCTTCTATCCAAAGAGGCGAGAGATTCTCTGATCAAGGCATTACAAGAGATTGACCAGTTTCAAGCTTTCCTCGCCTAAGATAAGGTGAAGGACGAGCTGGAAGAAATTCACACAACCGACATCACTTTCGGCGATGAAGATATCCTCCTCGGAACATGCGAGCACAACCGTCCCCTATATGCCTCCGGGTATTGCCATGACATTAAGATAGGGAAGATCTTAGTTGACAATGGGTCCTCTGTCAATCTCCTAAATGTAAGGGTGCTAATAGAAATCTGCATGAGCGTTCAACACCACGCTCGGGATAAAATCACTATCTTCGGGTTTGACTCCCTGTCATCACGGACGCTCGGGTCTATGATACTGACGTTACACTTTGGGTTACTCGTCACTGATATCAAGTTCCACGTCATTGACGCCAAGACTTGCTACAACGCTTTGCTCGGCCGGCCTTGGTTACACGAGTACAACATTATCCCTTCTACACAACATCAGTGTTTGAAGTACTTCAGAGATGGGCTTGAATACACTGTGACATGGGAGCTGAACCCATTCTCCGTAAATGAAGTCCGAAAGTACGAAGATGCAAAGTACTTCTTACAAGACTTTGAATACACGGAAAGGTGCCATAAACCTGAGGATAAGCAAAAAGCTATCACCACCATTCCGGTCTTCGGGAGCGATACCGAGGAGGAAGAAGAGATAGTCTATTCGGGACCTCCCCGATACAACAAACCAGAACTGTCTACCCCTATTTTGAGCTTTGGCAGTGACTCTGAAGACGAGGTCAACGCAGTATTCTCGGCTTGTCCATCAGTGCAAGCCATTATTGGAGATGATCAGAGTTTGCAGATCGCCATGGTTCCGCAAGAGCATTACAAAGAGCTCGACGCACTTGATACCTACAGTGTGCAAGAACTGCAGACGTTCTATGTCCCTCCCAGGAGAAAAGATGAAAAGGCGATCCTCTTTTATCGATCCCCAGAAACCAAAGTGGAGAAAGAAATCTGGTATGGCGCCGATTCTACGTTTGACAGGCTCCAGCCCATCCGTCTGCCCATATACTACACAGAAGGATTAAAAAGGCTGTTGAGGTGCCAAGGCATACCCTTGAAGCAGACCGCGAGACAAGCCCAGTTCTATAACAGGATCTGGAACGTCCCCGGAACTCAGCGAAAAATGCCCAACGGGAGAATGGAAAAGATCGGGCTCGGGTATGTTCAGTCAAAAAAACGGATGGCTGTTACTTTATACATGACTTTGATGAAGAAGGGGGTGCTCTGTTAGAAGACGATAACCTTGAACCAAAATGAGGTCCCGCCATGAAAGTTCCAAGTCCGTCGTTTGAAGAACAGATGGACAAGCTAATAAGGGAAGCGGGACAAAAGGCCCGGGATGACCATATCCGCGAAATGGCCATCTACGAGAAAGCCAGGACGCAGCGCCTCCTTTAGCAGGCTTCGGAAAATGACGATGCCCTTCGTCGCTAGCCCGTCATATAGAAGACCCGACGCGGAGGTTGAAACAAGCTAAAGAACGGAAAAAAACGTTCGATAGCAGCAAAGCAGGTCCAAGAAGCCTCACGATCGAAAATTGAGCAGCCGGGATCCGTCTCTTATGAGGAAGATGGGTTGAGCATATTGTTTTCCCCAAGACAAGACAAGAAAGATATTCAGTCTTGTCATTAAACATCAGATGATTACCCTCCCGGAGTCTAAGCACCCTGAATAAGCAAGTGAGGTTCATCACCCAAATTATTTCTCCTATCACCGAGAGATAGGACATCCTCTTGAAAATTGCTTCACCTTCAAGAACTGGGTCGAAGACTAATACCAACTCAGCAGATTCACGCTATCCGACAGTTGGAGGGTAATCCCGCCATAGAAGCATGAACAAAAAACCATGCATGCAGTGAGAGTAGAGGCGAATCAACATCGGTCTTGGAAGCGATCTCGTACCAGTCACATGATAATGATGTCGGAAGAAGGAGTGCCCGAGGATATGTATGACCTCTCCTGGTGCTTTGAAAATGATGATGATGAAGTGATCTCAGAGTTTCCACCGGCACCAAAAGAACTGGAAGATGGGATACATACTATTGCAGATAACCTCATTTAAATAGACTTGGGGACGGCAAACGACCCACGGCCGACGTTCGTCAGTGAGTTGTTGTCTGAAAAAAGGTGGCTACGCTCAAATACGTGCTCATGCAGTATAAAGACTGCTTCGCATGGAACTACTCCGAGATGCCTGGGCTAAATCTGGAAATAGCGGTGCATAAATTGGCGATATCTCTGGACGTCAAGCCGGTCAAGCAAGCACCAAGAAGAATGCGGCTCGAACTTGAAATGAGCATCAACGCCAAAGTCAAGAAACTAATCGACTTTGGCTTTATCCAAGAAGTTCAGTATCCTGACTGGATTGCCAACATCATCCCAGTAATGAAGAAAAATGGGACGGTGCGCATCTGCGTAGACTTTCGGGACCTCAACAAAGCTTGCCCGAAGGATGATTTTCCCATACCGGTTACCGAGCTGATGATAGACAACACGTCCACTCATGAAGTCTTCTCCTTCATGGACGGCTCATCGAGGTACAATAAAATAAAGATGCACCCCGAAGACCAGAACCATACCGCTTTCCGGACTCCCCTAGGTATATTCTGTTACAAAGTGATGCTTTTCGGCTTGAAGAACGCTGGCGCCACCTATCAGAGGGCCATGACGAAGATTTTCGATGACCTCATACACGAAATCATCGAGTGCTATATTGACGACCTCATGGTAAAAAGCAAATCGCACGAGGAGCATTGGGAGCATCTGAAGATAGTGTTCCAACGTCTTCGGAAATACAATCTGAAGATGAACCCGATCAAATGCGCGTTTGGAGTTTCCTCCGGAGAATTCCTAGGATTCATCGTACGACATCGAGGCATCGAAATAGACCCGTCGAAGATCAAGACGATCATGGAAATGCCCCCGCCAAGAACTCTCAAGCAACCGCGGTCTCTCTAAGGGAAGCTCGCGTATATTTGGTGGTTCATAGCCAATCTTTCAGGCAAATGCCGTCCCTACAGTCACTTGATGAAGAAAGGAACCCAGTTCATTTAGGATCGCAAATGCCAAAGCGCACTGGACGAAACCAAGCAATACCTGCAGAATCCGCCAGTACTGACCGCTCCGGTCAAAGGAAAGCCCCTCATTCTGTACACAACCGCCCTTAAGGGTTCTTTAGGCACGCTATGGGCACAAGAAAATGACCAAGGGAAGGAAAGAGCCCTCTACTATTTGAGTCGAGTGCTCTTGGGGGCAGAAAATAATTACTCCCCCATTGAAAAACACTACTTGGCGTTGATCTTCACGATAACGAAGCTCAGGCACTATGCGTTGGCGCATGAGGTCCATCTCATATCAAAGGTGGATCCTCTCAAATATTTGATGTCAAGAGCTATACTAACAGAACGGCTCGCTAAATGGGCCCTACTCTTGATAGAGTTCTCGATAACATATCGACCGCTCAAGGCAGTAAAAGGCCAGGCCATCGCCGACTTCTCGCTGAGCATCCTATACCTGCCGATTCACCCCTAAATTGCGAATTGCTAGACGAGCACGCGTTTGACACGATCGATGGGGAGAAAGGAGAGAGTGACACCCAATGGGAACTCTACCTCGACGGGGCATCTTCCATGAAGAAGCGAGAGCACATCACCCTCATAATAAAATCTGGGGTAGGCCTCATCTTCGTGACTCCATTGTGACACCTTAGAATGTGTATTATGGCTAATTATATTTTAATATATAGTTTTTAATAAAAAGTTTACCAAATTAAGTTTCAAATATTTTATCCTATTTAATGAGTATTTTATTAGATTTTTCCTAGGCTTGCCCACACTTGTGCATGATAACTAGGGTGCTAATTTGGGGTTAAAAATGATTAGCAATCATGGTTAACTAACCATTTCCCCTAATCTAGTTTAATATTGTATTAGGTGCTTTTGGGTTTTAAGTATGATGATTGTTTTAAAAATGAAAATGAATTTAAAAAGGGTTTTATTTTGGTTGAATGTTGACTTGGTGAGGGAGAGAGAGGGAGCATTATGAGGCATGATGGCTTGCCCATGCCTTCATTTAATGAAGAGAGAGGGAGAGAGAGGGTTGACTAAGCCCAGCTCTCATTTTCCCTTGCCTTCTCATTCTTTTTCTCTCAACCTCTCATTCTCTCACAACACATACACACACCCCTGCTTCAGCAACAGCAGCAGCCCCTTCATCAGCAGCAACAACAGCAGAGCTTCAGCAGCAACAGAGAAGCAGCAGCACCTGAAGCAACAGCAACAACTTGCAGCAGCAGCAGCTCTAGACCACACCAATAGCAGCAGCTCGAGAAGGCATCAACAACAGCTCATGCAACAGCATCAGCAGCAAGCAGCAGTAGCAGCAACTGCATCAGCAGCAGCTCTGGCAGCAGCAGCAGAAGCCCAGCAGCAGTAGCAAGCTCTCTTCTCCCCCATTCACTTCTTCTCCTGCTTCCTAGGACCCTTTAGGGTATATTTTCTTAACCCATCTCTCTTTTGCTTAGCTTGTATGCTTATTAGCGTTGGTCTGTGTTAATTGGCTAGTTTAGTGCTTATTATGGTTATTTGTGAGGAAATTTTGATATAGTGATGATTGCGTTGGTAAACCCTACCCATTTAAGTGTTGTTTAGGTCACCTTAACTGAGTTTTGACCCAGATTTCACTAAAATACCATAGGGTTTCCTTTTAGTGCGAATTAGCGTTTTTAAAGCGATATTTTGGCATTTTGTATTCTGCTTTTGACCCGGAACCATCAGGGTAAAATTGAGAAAACTGGGGCATGCTCACTAGGTATAGATAACACCACCAGAACACGAGCCCCAAATGTTTCATCTTGGCCGCAGATTTAATGCATCTGGCCGCAAATTGCGGCCAGGAAGTGGACATGGGTGTTGGGGTCTTGGCTAGGGTTCTATTCTGTGTAGTCTGGTGTTTCGGCATGTATAGTTTTGTAAGATTTGACCTGTAGGAAAATCTGGGATCAAATATCGTTTTGCATGTCCGTTGTGTTTGCGCGATACGCGCGGTACGTGAGAGGGTTCTGTGATCCAGCGTATCGCGGCGTGTCGCGATTGTTTTAGACGCATATACACACGTTTCAGCGTATCGTGCACACGCGCATTTAGTTCGTGACGCGAGTTTCTCGTTTGGGTTCGATATCGCGTTTTGCGAGATATTTGGCTTATATATGATTTCCATGTCTAAATTGCAGGTGTGCAGGTGCGGACTACGGACACTGCTACAGGGGGAGCAGATGGTAGGATTCACCTAGCGGGGAGCGTAGGTAAGTAGATTTAACATCTACAGGGGAATCGCCCGCATGGCGTTATGCGTCTGGGCTAGGATTCAAATACCTGTCGCATATTCTACGTCATTGCTAGAATTGCGCCTTTACCTTATTTCCTTGATATAGTTGTACTGTGACTAGCAGCCGTAGGGCACTGCACATATTATTGACGGTTCATGTTGCATGAGCACGGATTGTATGCTACACACACACCGTCAATAATTGCCATGTCACACACAACCCTTTATAGATACTATATTGCTTATCATACTTGACATCTAGCTTATCGGTATACCTATAGTGTATCTTACCATTAGTGATAGGTACATCTACACCTTGCGATATAGCTACAGGTATACCTTGCACATATTTTACTTATACCCGGGGGGTATCCTTCATATTCTACTTATACCCAGGGGGGTATACGACATCTTTTACTTATAGGTAGACACCTATACTTAGCTGTACCTTATTGATTTCGCATACATCTGGTTTTAGCTACATATTTTCATTTATATGCTCGCATTTCAGATATATCGCATATATGTATTCCTGGATTTGCGCATCCTTATTTTGATTTCACATGATGATTTCTGGATTTGGGAACCGCGGGAGGTCATGAAATTATGCATACATTGAAAAACCCGGTTTCCTTGATATGATATTTGCGCAGCCACCATGAGATTTATCGGTTCTGATTATATACTCCATACGATGTGTGGTTGCCGTATGAGGGTACATGGTGGGGCCCGGTATGGTTCCCCTCGGCAACAAGATCGATGGATATTGCCGATTGAGCATGAAGGCGAGCGAGTACCTACCGGTGACACTACTGATGACTCGGCGGGGATCATGGAGATACCGTTGGAAGTCATGTACGTATGCATATGTCGAAAGGCGAGGGTCAGAGCTAGGCACTCGTGCTTCCGGGATAGCGTATGATACGTGATCAGGATTTCTGTGTCGATGCTTGGCACATGGTTTTCATGATATTTCTTTAACACCTTTTTATATATAACAGAAGATTTACCCGTTGTTATATATACTTACACCAATATTAGTGGAAAGGGACGCTAATATATGTGTATTGCCCCCATCATATTTATTCCTGTATATATTTACCTTTAGGATGTTAGATTCTTACTTAAGATTTGACTTGGGATATTAGGTGATTCATTAAGATTGGATATTGGACATACCTATGTGATTACTGATTTGTACAGGATATAGGAGATTACTCGATATTGTACATTGAGGAGATATGAGACTTATATGATGTGAGAGCCCAATGTGGGGGCTGATTTGAGGAATTGGGATTTGAGTGTCTTGATGGATTGTGATCCTACCACGATATCAGGTTTCCGTGGAAATGACATATTTCACTCCATACATCATACCTAATCACTTATGCACAGTTTCATACATTGATAGTATCTGTTAGTGTACCCTTATGATTGCTGCATATCTACTTTCTCATATCTCTATTGCATAGTTATTGCGTACTATTATCATGTCATTATTACTGTAATCGTATATCTTAGATTCATGCTGTACGTACATTCCTGCGATTACTTGCATATGTTATCTACTATTCACGAGTTGGCAACTCACCCCCATTGTGCCACAGGTGTTTCAGGTTGTTCCCCAGAGTAGTCGAGGCAGGCTATACAGCTTTTCATCTATCATCTTTTGCTACAGATACCGCATCGGCTCACAGTGTGCTATTTTGCTTAGGTGGGTTTTGGTGGTTATCTGTATTTTGTATTGTACCTTCGTTGTATTTGTACTCTCCATCTACAATTATGTTTTTGACTTAGAGACTTGGTGAGGACGATATTGTATATTATTGTGGATTTGTTGTCTTTTATATACAACTTTCTCTCTATTGTCTTTATTTCTTCGCTACGGCGTCGTATATTTGAGTTGTATTCATCTTGGGCTAGTTTTTACAAAAGGGGGTGTTGCCAAAATTTTAAAGAAAGAAAGTGGGACTTTTAAAGAATTTGGGTTGCGATTTCAAATGTTTCAAAAACTTATATTATCTTTTTCCGTATTTTCTTGGTTTAGATTTCTGGGTTTTGGCTTTCTTTTACGGCGTTACGTTTTTAGACGTTGCGTAGTATTAGGGCCGTCATGGGCCAATATCGGGTCATGACAAAGTTGGTATCAGAGCGCTAGGTTTTACCTTTCGGAGTGTAAGATGACCTTAGTATGATGGAGTAGGTAGCTTAAGCAGAGTAACGTAGTGTGTGTATGTCTGCAGCATACCCACGATGCGGTACTTCGCCTTATGTGACCTAAGTACAATTTGCTTGAAATTCCTCCCTTGATGATTCATATTCTTGTGATTCGATTTCCTTATCCTTATCGAATCTTATATCTATTTATAGCCTTGCCGCCGATGACTATGGGGACTCAGAGTGATGCAGCGAGGGCCGAGGTCAGAGTTGGCTCGGGTGAGACGAGTACTGACCAGGATGGCACTCTAGTTGCACAGGTTTAGACGGATCAGCTTACGACCTATACTATTGATAGACTTTTGGCAGAGATGCAGGACTTCCGCCAGACTATGAGTTCATTGGTTGATGTCGTTCGGGAGCTACGACAGGAGGTTGTCACCCCTGTTACTCAGTTGTCACTTACGATCAGCATGCAGCAGTCCGTCACCTACATAGCACCAGTAGTTGTAGCTCCAGTTGACGAGGCTCATATTCCAGAGGCTCAGAGAGTTCCAGGACAGTGGAGGACTCGTACCAGTGTACCAGGCCAGAGGCAGAGGTTTGGTCATCGAGACAGATTTCATGGCCGTCGCGGGAGTAGCAGAGGCTTAGGACGAGGACAGTCGTTCAGCTCTCATCCCCAGGATGGTCAGCAGTCAACGCGTGGACGCTTTCGATGCGGGAGCCTTCAGCACTTCGTCAGGGATTGTTCCTTAGCACCTCGTCAGGATCGTTTTTAGAGAGGCCGTGGACGTGGAAGGTTCGCTCAGAGGGCTCAGTCTACCAGGGGAGTTCAGCCAGCTGCGGGTAGAGGGCAGACACAGGAGTTTGCTTCTACTCATCGGGACGCGCAGGCGTCCAATGCAGAGTTTTCAGGTATCCTTATTTCGCATGTTCTTTTGATATATTCGTTTGTTTCTCATGCTTGTGCCGCGGTTGGGTAGATTAATCGTAGTTTGTTGTTTTAACTTCTGTCAGCGATTCTTTTGTTGCGCGACACGTGTTTCAGTTGTGTGCCAATCGGATAGGAGATAGAGATTCGTCCGTCGTTTTGATCCTTCTAGAGATGTTGGATATGACGATCTCCTGGGCACGGACTGTTTAGTTACATGCTAGGCGTCTGTGGACTACCATGAAGAAACAGTCAGGTTTGTTTTTCCGGCAAGTCAGTTCTTGTTGTGCAGGTGGATAGTTGTGCCGCCTCTCACAGCTTGAATTCAGCCTTTTTCGCTAGTCGGCTTCTGAGGAGATGTCATTGATTCTTGACGTTCATTCGTGATACCGTAGCCACAGAGGGTTGGTTGAACCGGTGTTCCTGTCGTGCGAGAGTTTTTCCGACGTTGTTCCGGATAAGCCGGCGAAACTTAGGGAGCTTAAGGATCAGCTGCAGAGTTATTGGTTGGGGAGTTTTGTGTGTCTGAGTGTTTCGCTTTTGGAAGCTCCTATTTCTGTTCGTCAAGGAGAAAGACGGCAGTTTAGGGTCGCGTATCGACGGATCATTAATTGAACCGACTTACGGTGCGGATAGGTATCCTTCACCTCGCCGTGATGATTTCTTCGATCAGCTCCAGAGTGCGAGACATTTTCTAAGTTTGTTTTGGATCAGGTCATCATTATTAAGGATTCGGGGTGATAGCATTCCGAAGACTGCCTTATGCGTGCGACGAGCTTTGTGTGTTTTTGTGAGTCGTTGGATTCCCTGATGCCCTAGCAGCATTCGTAGATGTGACGAACCAGATTTCTGCAGGCCGTTCCTCGACCAGTTATTGTTGTGTTATTTACGACATTCTGGTCTATCTAATGTGTCTTGAGGAACAGGAGTAGCACTTGAGAATTTGTTATGCAGATACTGGGAGAGCACCGGCAGTTTGCTAAATTCTCGGAGTGTTTCTTCAGGCTTGTTTGTGTTGACTCCTAGGTCTTGTAGTCACGGGAGACGGTTTCGTATGGTTCCGAGGGAGATCGTGGCCATACAGCTTAGGCCCAGACTTGTGAGCAGGACGGAGGTCCGCAGATTTTTGGGCTTAGCAGGTTCTTACCGCCGTTTCGTGCAGGATTGCAAGAGTAATGCTGCACCGTCGACTGAATTGACCGGAAGGGAGGTTTCCTTCTTTGGACTGAGGGATGTGTGCGGAGTTTTCGGCAGTTGAAGATTCGGTTAACAACTGCATTAGTCCTTTCTTTACCTTTGGTTTGGGCGACCTTGTTGTTTAACTGTAATGTTTCTTGAGTGGGCTCGAGTGTGTACTGAGGTGACACTATAGAGTTATCGCTTTTGCTTCTCTACATTTGGAGGAAGTACGAGAAGGATATTCCACTCGTGATCTGGAGATGGCCGCGGTGGTTTTGCGTTGGAGAATTGGAGACACTACTCGTTCGAAAGTCGTGTCAGATTTTCACGGACCACCAGAGCTTAATATACATTTTCCTGCAGCGAATTTTGATTGTTGTGATAGTCTTCTGCAGATTTATAGTTCTTGTGTGATCGTTGAGTACAGCTTAAGTTCGTCTCTACGGAGGGGACAGCTTGCTCATGTCCGCGCCCGACCACTTTCCTTAAATCGCTTTCGCGAGACACTACCCGCCGATGCTCGTTCGTCAGAGATACTTGAGCATACTCGGCTGAGTAATGATTCGGAGTCCTTTATTTGTGACAATGGTGTGCTAAGTTAGGGACGCGTTTGTCTACCTGATATTATCAGGTGGAGACGTGAAACCCTAGGACAGGAACATCAGTCAACTCTCGGTTTTCATTCAAGTTCCACCAACATTGACGTGACTTGTGAGATAGTTACGGGTGGACAGGGATGTGAAGAGAAGTTCATGGTTCATTTCAAGGTGTCTGTCTGTTTTGTGTGTTTGGGTTGAGCGTCTGAGGCCGGCTGGAGAGTTGCAACCTTTTACCGTTCCGAAGTAGGAGTAGGAGCAGATCTCCACGAATTTCGTTATGGTTTCTACCCAAGTTTAGTCAGGGTGTGACTCCATTCGGATTCTTGCCGTCCGGCTTTACTCAGTTTGCTCAGTTGTTCTTTGAGAAGCTTGTTCGTAGGTATTAATTGTCGTCAGCAGTTGGGATCGTCACTCGCCGTCGTTAGGGTTCTCCTTCGATAGCTGTTATCAGGAGACAGTCCAATTGGCCACCTTAAGGTTTCGGGGTTAGGTCGTGTCGATCACCAGTCTGTTGTTTTTCTGACTCTGCGTAAGTAGGATTTTGGACCCCAGCTAGTCTAGAGACTTCAGAGATGATCCAATTGATTCAGGTCAGGATGAAAATTGTTCATCGCGGACAGAGGTCTCATGCAACCGTGTTGGTCGTAGACTTAAGTGCGCAATGGCAAACCATATATTCCTGCGGATTTTTCCGATAAAAGACGTGTTGGATTTTGGGAAGCTTATCCCAGAATTTTGGTCCTTCTGAGATCCTATAAGCGAGTTAGTTTTGTTGCCCTTAATTTGGCACTTCCGCACAGATTATTGAATTTTCACCCCGTATTCCTTGTGATGATACTTTACAATTACCTTCTTGTTCTTTCTCACATGATTTGGCACCAGACCAATTTGCTTGGACGCGATCTTTCGTTCACCAGCAGCCATGTGTGTTAATGGCTCGGCAGGTGGAGAAACGTTGGTCAAAGGTCTTGCCATCTATGAAGGGTTTTACTTGGACGTAGCCGTATAGTGAAATAATCACTTGGGAGGCTGCGAGCGAGATTTGGGAGTTGTAATCTTCTCTTTGGAGGTACGTTTAGTATATTTTTAAATTCGGGGACGAATTTCTTTTAAGGGGGAGGGGATTGTAACACCTTAGAATGTGTTTTATGGCTAATTATATTTTAATATATAGTTTTTATTAAAAAGTTTACCAAATTAAATTTCAAATATTTTATCCTATTTAATGAGTATTTTATTAGATTTTTCCTAGGCTTGCCCACACTTGTGCATGATAACTAGGGTGCTAATTTGGGGTTAAACATGATTAGCAATCATGGTTAACTAACAATTTCCCCTAATCTAGTTTAATATTGTATTAGGTGCTTTTGGGTTTTAAGTATGATGATTGTTTTAAAAATGAAAATGAATTTAAAAAGGGTTTTATTTTGGTTGAATGTTGACTTGGTGAGAGAGAGAGAGGGAACATTATGAGGCATGATAGCTTGCCCATGCCTTCATTTAATGAAGAGAGAGGGGGAGAGAGGGTTGACTAAGCCTAGCTCTCATTTTCCCTTGCCTTCTCATTCTTTTTCTCCCATCCTCTCATTCTCTCACAACACACACACACACCCCTGCTTCAGCAACAGCAGCAGCCCCTTCATCAGCAGCAACAGCACCTGAAGCAACAGCAACAACTTGCAGCAGCAGCAGCTCTAGACCACACCAATAGCAGCAGCTCGAGAAGGCATCAGCAACAGCTCATGCAACAGCATCAGCAACAAGCTGCAGTAGCGGCAACTGCATCAGCAGCAGCTCTGGCAGCAGCAGCAGAAGCCCAGCAGCAGTAGCAAGCTCTCTTCTCCCCCATTCACTTCTTCTCCTGCTTCCTACGACCCTTTAGGGTATATTTTCTTAACCCATCTCTCTTTTGCTTAGCTTGTATGCTTATTAGAGTCGGTTTGTGTTAATTGGCTAGTTTAGTGCTTATTATGGTGATTTGTGAGGAAATTTTGATATAGTGAAGATTGTGTTGGTAAACCCTACCCATTTAAGTGTTGTTTAGGTCACCTTAACTGAGTTTTGACCCAGATTTCACTAAAATACCATAGGGTTTCCTTTTAGTGCGAATTAGCGTTTTTAAAGCGATATTTTGGCATTTTGTATTCTTCTTTTGACCCGGAGCCTTCAGGGTAAAATTGAGAAAACTGGGGCATGCTCACTAGGTATAGATAACACCACCAGAACACGAGCCCCAAATGTTTCATCTTGGCCGCAGATTTAATGCATCTGGCCGCAAATTGCGGCCAGGAAGTGGACATGGGTGTTGGGGTCTTGGCTAGGATTCTATTCTGTGTAGTCTAGTGTTTTGGCATGTATAGTTTTGTAAGATTTGACCTGTAGGAAAATCTGGGATCAAATATCGTTTTGCATGTCCGTTGTGTTTGCACGATACGCGCGATACGTGAAAGGGTTCTGTGATCCAGCGTATCGCGGCGTGTCGTGATGGTTTTAGACGCGTATATACACGTTTCAGCGTATCGTGCACACGCGGGTTTAGTTCGCGACGCGAGTTTCTCATTTGGGTTCGATATCGCGTTTTGCGAGATATTTGGCTTATATATGATTTCCATGTCTAAATTGCAGGAGTGCAGGTGCGGACTACGGACACTGCTACAGGAGGGATCAGATGGTAGGATTCACCTAGCGGGGAGCGTAGGTGAGTAGATTTAACATCTACATGGGAATCGCCCGCATGGCATTATGTGTCTGGGCTAGAATTCAAATACCTGTCGCATATTCTACGTCATTGTTCGAATTGCGCCTTTACCTTATTTCCTTGATATAGTTGTACTGTGACTAGCAGCCGTAGGGCACTGCACATATTATTGACGGTTCATGTTGCACGAGCACGGATTGTATGCTACACACACACCGTCAATAATTTCCATGTCACACACAACCCTTTATAGATACTATATTTCTTATCATACTTGACATCTAGCTTATCGGTATACCTATAGTGTATCTTACCATTAGTGATAGGTACATCTACACCTTGCGATACAGCTACAGGTATACCTTGCACATATTTTACTTATACCCGGGGGGTATCCTTCATATTCTACTTATACCCAGGGGGGTATACGACATCTTTTACTTATAGGTAGACACCTATACTTAGCTGTACCTTATTGATTTCGCATATATCTGGTTTCAGCTACATATTTTCATTTATATGCTCACATTTCAGATATATCGCATATATGTATTCCTGGATTTGCGCATCCTTATTTTGATTTCACATGATGATTTCTGGATTTGGGAACCGCGGGAGTTCATGAAATTCTGCATACATTGAAAAACACGGTTTCCTTGATATGATATTTGCGCAGCCACCATGAGATTTATCGGTTCTGATTATATACTCCATACGAGGTGTGGTTGCCGTATGAGGGTACATGGTGGGGACCGGTATGGTTCCCCTCGGCAAGAAGATCGATGGATATTGCCGATTGAGCCTGGAGGCGGGCGAGTACCTACCGGTGACACTACTGATGACTCGGCGGGGATCATGGAGATACCGTTGGGAGTCTAATATGTATGCATACGTCGAAAGGCGTGGGTCAGAGCTAGGCACCCGTGCTTCCGGGATAGCGTATGATACGTGATCAGGATTTCTGTGTCGATGCTTGGCACATGGTTTTCATGATATTTCTTTAACACCTTTGTATATATAACAGGGGATTTAGCCGTTGTTATATACACCCTTACACCAATATTAGTGGAATGGGACGCTAATATATGTGTATTGCCCCCATCATATTTATTCCTGTATATATTTACCTTTAGGATGTTAGATTCTTACTTGAGATTTGACTTAGGATATTAGGTGATTCATTAAGATTGGATATTGGACATACCTATGTGATTACTGATTTGTACATTCGGGATATAGGAGATTACTCGATATTGTACATTGAGGAGATATGAGACTTATATGATGTGAGAGCCCAATGTGGGGGCTGATTTGAGGAATTGGGATTTGAATGTCTTGATGGATTGTGATCCTACCACGATGTCAGGTTTCCGTGGAAATGACATATTTCACTACATACCTCATACGTAATCACTTATGCACAGTTTCATACATTGATTGTACCTGTTAGTGTACCCTTATGATTGCTGCATATCTACTTTCTCATATCCCTATTGCATAGTTATTGCGTACTATTATCATGTCATTTTTACTGTAATCACATATCTTAGATTCATGTTGTACGTACATTCCTGCGATTACCAGCATATGTTATCTACTATTCATGAGTTGGCAACTCACCCCCGTTGTGCCACAGGTGTTTCAGGTTGTTCCCCAGAGTAGTCGAGGTAGGCTATTCAGCTTTTCATCTATCATCTTTTGCTACAGATACCGCATCGGCTCACAGTGTGCTATTTTGCTTAGGTAGGTTTTGGTGGTTATCTGTATTTTGTATTTTACCTTCGTTGTATTTGTACTCTCCATCTACTATTATGTTGTTGACTTAGAGACTTGGTGAGGACGATATTGTATATTATTGTGGATTTGTTGTCTTTTATATACAGCTTTCTCTCTATTGTCTTTATTTCTTCGCTACGGCGTCGTATATTTGAGTTGTATTCATCTTGGGCTAGTTTTTACAATAGGGGGTGTTGCCAAAAGTTTAAAGAAAGAAAGTAGGACTTTTAAAGAATTTGGGGTTCGATTTCAAATGTTTCAAAAACTTATATTATCTTTTTCCGTATTTTCTTGGTTTAGATTTCTGGGTTTTGGCTTTCTTTTACTGCGTCACGTCTTTAGACGTTGCGTAGTATTAGGGCAGTCACGGGCCAATTTCGGGTCGTGACATCCACAAAGAAGGATAATGCGCTTTCCCTTTTCCTTGACAGAGCCGAGGACAAACAATGAAGCCGAATATGAAGCTTTGATAGAAGGTCTTGAGATCGCTGTCGACATGGGAATCGAAAACCTTCTCATATACGGAGACTCCCATCTGGTCGTTAGTCATGTAAATGGAGACTATCAAACGTGCAAACCAGAGTTGGCAAAGTACGGTGAGAGAGTGCAACAACTGCTGACTCGAATCCCTTCCTACGCCATGGAAAGCATACCGCATGCGGAAAATAGAAAGGCAGATGCATTAGCCAAGCTCGCTAAAGAACTGGCCGACGAGAACCTCGATGACGTAAGGATCGTTGTGCAAAGCCATTAAGTTCTTGCAGCGGCAGAAATATCTCCGGAGTCGTCCGAAGAAAAGGGAGCGACCGAGAAAACGGCCCTATAAATAAAAGACTAGGAAAAGGATAAGGATTGGAGAGATGTCTTTATAGACTACTTCAAATCCCGTCGAACACCTAAAGATGCGTCCCCAAGACATCAGCTCATGAAACGAGCTCTATCCATCGTCTTCGTCAATGACACTCTATATAAGAGATCATTTGATTCTCTATGGCTAAGATGCCTGGGACCTGAAGAAGCAAGGATTGTCATCCAAGAAACTCACGACGGACTCTGCGGTTCTCACCAAACTGGGCCGAAGATGAAATCGAAGATCAAAATGATAGGCTACTATTGGCCCACTATGATCCAAGATTGCCTCGAATACGCGAAGCAGTGCCACTCGTGCCAGATTCATGGGGACTTTATCAACCAGCATCCAAATCCGCTACATCCAGCGGTGGCTAGTTGGTCGTTCGAAATGTGGGGAACTGACATAATCGGGCGCATTGAATCGGCATTGTCTAGAGGACATCGGTTCATATTGGCGACAACTGATTACTTATCCAAGTGGGCAGAAGCATACTGCTAAGAGAAGTGAAGACGGAGAATATCCTCCATTTCTTCAAGACACACATCATCTATCGGTTCGGCACTCCGTGATGGATTATCTCCGATAACGGGCCGGCCTACAGAAGCCATAAAATCAGCCGCTTCGCACAGCAGTATAATATAGACTGGAGATACTCTTAGGTGTATAATCCTCGAGCTAATGGTCTAGCTGAGGCTTTCAACAAGACCTCCACGAAGATCATAAAGAAGACGATGTCTCGAAATAGGAGGGACTGGCACGAGAGACGGCATGAAGCTCTCTAGGCATATCGAACTACGTTCAAAACGGCCACAAACACAACACCGTATGCATTGGTATTCGGCACTGAAGCAGTACTCCCCTTGGAGATAGAGCTACCCTCCTAATGAGTGGCAGTCCATTACGAGCTAACAAACGAAGAGAATGCTCATCTTCGGCTTGAGGAGCTCGACGCCCTCGATGAAACTCGGCTCATGGTGTAGCAAAACTTCGAAGCTTACAAAGCAAAAATGACGCGCTCATACGAGAGATTGACTAGGCCGAGAGCATTCCGCCAAGGTGAACTCGTGCTAGTGGTCAAGAGACCTATCATCCCCAATCGTGCCAAACGGGAGAAATTCGAGCCGAACTATGAAGGCCCGTACATCATAGACAAAGTCTACCAGGGTGGGGCTTACTTGCTCATGGATATGCATGACGAAAGACCCTTCAGGCCAATAAACGGTCGTTTCTTGAAGAAATACTGCACCTGACCTAGACGTTTATAAACTACTACGGACACCGGCATCCCAAGGCTGACGCAAAAAATAAAAAAAAGGTATGTCCATAAGCGAGATGGGCACAGAAGAAAACTCGAAAGGGCTCCGTGAGTAAAAACAGTAGGAGTACCGGCGAGTTTGTGAAAACCCGAAAGGGCACAATCTTGTTAAAAGACAATTGCAAGGTCCTCTCGACCCTGTAAGGAGAAAATACCTGCGTGAGATCCTTACGACTCATAAGGGAGCAACATACTTAGGAATCCCCACGATTCCTAAGGAGAAAACACACTTACGATATCCTCACGACTATTAAGGAGAATTCCCCTTTGAGTCCCTCATGGCTCATAGGATTCAAAAGCCTTAAGCTACAGGTATCTGAACCTGTACTTAAGCCGTCATACACCCCGATTTTGCACTACAAGCGGTTCAATGCTGACCCTTGTATACAATCCACGTGCACGAATAAACATTTCCCTAGCAGAGTCCCACCAGCGACTAGGGATATGCTAACACGGTGAACGACCCTTATAAGTCCTCTCGATTTACAAGGAGAAAACACTCTTGCAAGATCCTTAAGACTTACAAGAGAACATCCACTTAGGAATCCTCATGATTCCTAAGGAGAAACGACACCTACGAGATCCTCACGACTCGTAGGGAGAAACACTTTTATGGGACCCTTACGGCTCATGAAGTCAAAAGCCTTAGTTGACAAGATCTTAACCCTGTTTTCTAAGCCACCTTTATTCAAATTGATGAAGGAAGATGATGATTCGCTCCCGGCAATATCCCAGTTGTAGTGATGCTGATTATTAAATCGGTATCAAATTCCAAGCCCTTTCACGGCAAATTATGATTCGCTCCTGGCAATATTCCAGTCGTAGCGATGTTGATGCTGAGATTGGTACCAGATTCCAAGTTCCACACTCGCGATAAAAATCAGCGAGCCAAAAATGCATAAAAAATAGCCGAAATGATTGGGCAACTCGCAATAAAAAGCGGCGAGTAAAAAGAAAAAAAGCCGAAATGATTGGGCACCGCGAAAAATAGCCGAAATGATTGGGCAATCGCGACTTTCGCGATACAAAAAGCCGAAATGATAAAGCATCGCGGAAAGAAAACAAAAAAAAACATATAACATGAAACTTTTGCCGTACATGTGAGATCACATCAATACCTGTATACAATCCAGGGGCACAAACAAAGAGAGAACCATATCATTCCACCAGGCTCCACCAGAAAGAGAGCCAAGTATCGACGACCACATCTACAGCGTGGAGACCCACAACAGCGTTCCTCCTCATTCCAGCAGGATTCGGATGCGATAATCAATCTCGGAGCCATGGCAGAGTCTCTAGTTCCATGTCTTGACGACCACATCAACAGGCTGGAGACCCACAACAGCGTTCCGCCTCATTCCAGAAGGATTCAGAGGCAACAATAAATCTCGGAGCCATGGCATAGTCCCTAGTTCCAAGTCTCGACGGCCACATCTACATATTGGAGACCCACAACAGTGTTCCTCCTCATTCCAGCAGGATTCAGACACGACAATCAACCTCGGAGCCATGGAAAAGTCCCTAGTTCCAAATCTCGACGGATCACAGACAACCTAGAGACCACCTCGACATTCGTATCGTTACAGTAGACGCAACGTCAGAAAAGCGGAGCCACGACAATGTCCCTAGTTCTAAATCTCGACGGTTCACAGGCAACCTAGAGACCACCTCGACATTCGTCTCGTTACAGCAGACGCAACGTCAGCAAAGCGGACCCATGGCAAAGTCCCTAGTTCCAAATCTCGACGGTTCACAGACAACCTAGAGACCATCTCGACATTCGTCTCGTTACAGCAGATGCAACGTCAGCAAAGCGGAGCCACGGCAAAGTCCCTAGTTCCAAATCTCGACGGTTCACAGAAAACCTAGAGACCACCTCGACATTCATCTCGTTACAGCAGACACAACATCAGCAAAGTGGAGCCACGGCAAAGTCCCTAGTTCCAAATCTCGATGGTTCACAGACAACCTAGAGACCACCTAGACATTCATCTCGTTACAGAAGACGCAACGTCAACCAATGACCCAGTTGCGGAAATACGTCATCCAATGACCCCATCTCGGAAATACGTCAGCCAATGACCCCGTCGCGGAAATACGTCATCCAATGACCCCGTCTAGGAAATACGTCAGCAAATGACCCCGTCACGGAAATACGTCAGCCAATGACCCCGTCGCGGAAATACGTCAGCCAATGACCCCGTCGCGGAAACACTTCAGCAAGTGACCCCGTCGCTGAAATACGTCATCCAATGACCCCGTCGCGGAAACACGTCATCCAATGACCCCGTCGCGGAAACACGTCAGCAAATGACCCCATTTCGGAAACACGTCAGCAAATGACCCCGTTTCGGAAATACGTCATCCAATGAACCCGTCGCGGAAATACATCATCAACTGACCCCGTATGGCTAAAGTCAATCCTGACCCCATATGGCCAAGTTCAACCCTCGACCTCTCCATCAAAGAAATGCTTTGATTTGGGAGCAGGTCAACTCATCAATCACTTATGAGTCCTCTCGACTTGTAAGGAGAAAATTCTCTTGTGGGATCTTTACGACTCTCAAGAGAAAACATACTTAGGAATCCTCACAATTCCTAAGGAGAAAATACATCTATGAAATTCTCTTGACTCATAGGGAGAAAAATATTTATGAGACCCTCACGGCTTATAAAGTTGGAAAGCCTTAGGAGGCAGATATGAACCTGAATCCTAAGCCATCGCTGTCCTACATAGATATCAAAATAGATTATCCACAAAATGCATTTGCTAAAAGGGACACACCACCATGAAACAAAATATGTCTTTTATTCATGAATCAAAATGATACAAAGTACAATCTAATAAAAGAATAAAAAAATACTCTCATTCAAGAGTAAGTTCAAAAGGAGAATAAAAAGAAACATATACATTTGTTTAAGCCGGCGGACGGTTTAATAGATTTGTCAGTTCATCTTTCTTCTGCTGGGTCTCAGCTTCATGATTCGTTATTTCTATGAGACGGGCCTCCGCTTGAGACTGTTGGGCCTGGTACGAGACGAGTCTACTTTCAAGCTCCTTTTCGGTAACTTTGTGAGCTTCAACCATCTCGCGAGTAAAAAAACGGCTTTATCAATAGCTACCACCTCCCTGATAGCTTCTTGAAGCACCCGCCAAAGTTCATACGCACGAGTGGTCTTGGCCATGAGTTCAGCTTGAAGTTCCCCCAGCGCATTGGAAGCCAGCTTCCTCTCCGAAAACTTTTGGTTGATCCTCTTCTCACATGACTGCAGATTTGCTGCGCATCGTTCAACCAGCCCCCGCAAGCTCGCTTTTGCAGCCACGACCTCTGAAGGAAGGTGCATACACTTAAGACTATGTATACAAGCCTCCACCCGATGACAAAACTCGACCCAGACATACACCGATGTCTCATCATGGTAAGCAGCAAGAAAGGGAACAGAAATGTTGGGTTCAGCAGCAAATTCTTCGGCCGTGATCGAGCTACCAGCACACAGATCATCGATGAGAGACGACAAAGAGTGAAGGCTTTGCTTCGCCATCCGTTCATATGGACGTAAGGCATAAGGGCCAGGTGGCATAATGATGCGAGATTCCATCAGGGGAAGAACGGGAAAAGCTGTTAAGATTCATAAACAATCAGCGAGATTTGCAAGCAAAGAGTAGATGGAACAACGTCGAAATTTTGCTTACCCACAGTCATGCGAGAAGGGTTTAAAAGATCCCCAGGCCCGTCAAGGATCTCAACTTCGTCGTCAGCTTCCAGAACTATAGAAGACATTAGCATCGTTATACGAAATAATAGTAATTCCATGAGGAGGGGTAAATAACACTAACCTTGCTAGGAAGAGAGGACGATGCGTTGCAGGGATATTGCCTGCGGAGCGGCCATCTCGAGCAAATGCTGGAAAGATTTTCTGGGAGATAGGTCCGCGATGGACGCCGCAAATCCTCGTAATTCTGAAAAGACGGAAGGATTCAGATAATGAAAAGATCATTAAAATAAAAGATAGAAGAATACATTCGATACTTCTCCCACTTTGAACAGGAGGGATAGCAGCTTCGACAGCCTCCTCCATACCTTCAAGCACATCATCGGAGACATTTGCTGGTGTAACGGCTATCAGTCGAGGGGAAGTGGCCACCACTTCAGAGACGGCAATCTCAGTTACCTGTTCCACCATCTCCAGGCCATCACCAGAAAGGTCCATTAAATCCACAGCCGGAAGGGACACCTCTTTAGGGTGAACGGGCACAAGGGAAATAGGAGCCGCCAATAGAAGCTCTGCAGCAGGAATAGCAACTGTAGCGACCCCCTCCACACATACTGGTGTCTCATCAGGGATATTAACAGAGTCCACGGTCAAGGCGCTACTCGAGCTCAGATTCTCTGCCATAGCCGAACTCCCTACAAAGTTTTACGAAGATAAGAAGACATAGAAAGCAAAACAAATTACTTGCCAAAGGAAAAATACAGAAAATGTGCATACCGATATGCCAAGGTGCCTCGAGTATAGCTTTTTCAAGCCGACGTTCCTTCTCAAGAAGGTATGCTTGTCGGGGTTCTAGGGTAGATTCATGGTCGCCAGTCTACAACGACAACTCATCTTCAGAAGCGGCAGAGATAGGCTGCTTGAGATCTATCTCGCCTCCCTGCTCCAGAGGACCGATAAATACTCACCGAATAGATGGAGGATCTTCGTAGAATATTACGGTAGGATAGGAACTCTTCGAAACGCGCACGTTCTCGGTCTCATCCTGGGAACGCCTTATAACCTCAGCCAATTGCGCAGCTTCCTCGGCAGATGAACCTAGAAAAAGTAGACCATCATCCGGCTCATGCATAGATATTGGTTCGTCTTGAATGATAGGATCGGATTCCATTAAAAAGTCAAGCAGACCAGTGGCTGTCTTCTTCCTCCGCTTCGATCTGGAACTAGTGCGGGATGATGATCGCTTCCTTCCCTTCGGCGCTTTGGTGCGACATTGACCCACTTCGCCTCAAGTATCCTCTTTTGGCGGTGCTACTGATGATGACACTGCCATCGATGACGCCACAGCTGATGGAACTGCTAACGACGCCTCATTAGAAGCGCTTGCCTGAGCTCGAGTGTGCATCGGCATACCAACTGTGGGAGTAGTCAGGCCCGCATCTACCGCCTCAGGAATAAGTAAGGCACCATTACCCCTCAAGGGACGGCGAACCGTTGTCCGCGGTCGCGGCGAGACTCCAATAGCCTGGATCGGGGCGGGAGCTCTTGTTGGGTAGTGGGAGCGCCCCGGGCATCCAACCGTGGTCAATTGCGGAATAAAAATTTTCTAAAACCCGGCGCTACCATTACCTGATTTCCAAGATCGAAACCATTAACCCTAAAACTAGCAATATAAGAAAAGGAGATAGAATGGTTATACCTAATGATCCAAGTCCTTCGGGTCTTCAACCATTTCCAAGCTCCTAGTGATGCGGATTGACTTTGGTCGCCGGTCTTCCTTCGTCTCCGATGATCCACCCGAGAGAAACGGCGCAAGCTTCAGGTTCGCTGAGCGAACCAACCGACTCTTCAAAATGGCTAGTAGTGGAGAGTAGGGAGTGTAGGATAGTCTCACCATAATTTTCTCTCAAAAATTATGCTCATAGAACAACCATGGAAGATGTGGAGGTGATGATCAAAGGCATGAGAAAATGGCTATGTGTTTTTGTGGTAGCATGAGAGTGAGAGAGCAAAAAAATGATATATCCAAAAATGCGCAAGCTCATCCCCTCAAGTGGCCGGCCCCCTCTCTCATGCCCCCCAAAAAATCTCATTTTCAATTTCAATAAACAAAGCACCAAACCAATCACTATAATGCCAAAGTCCATGCTTTGACCAAATAACCCATGCCTTGCCATGTCACCTTTTCCACCTCATTATGAAGACAAAATGATTTTTCAAAAAATAAAAATCAATAATAAGGTGGCTAATCTGTAAGTGCACGGCGGCGCCCCGGCCGTCAATCCGACGCCGGAATGCGGAAGCGGTGAATAACTTAAATTTTTGCGGACTTAGCAAACCGGCACCACCGCGCACTATAACCCGGATCGAACCATTAACTAGTCTAAGCTACTTAACAAGATGGGTTAGAGATATACCGACGATCCAAGTCCTCCGGTCTTCTCGTCATGGTCCCGATCTCCTGCGGAAAAGTCCCGTCTCCTCCTCGTCGCCGGAAGTGCACCACATCGCCTACTTTGTTTACGGGCTCCCACCTCAATGCCGAGGCAACTCGGGCACGAAGCCGGCTACTCGACGTGCCCAAGGTTCGTCGTAGAATCTATAGTAGAGCTTGTGTCTCACTTTTGGGGTATTGGAGATGCCATTGTGGTGGAGGGATGATGCAAGGAGTTTTGTGGAGGAACTTGTGGATTTTGGAACATGAAATCAACAACAAAAACCCCCCTACAATTTTGGACAGCCCAAGAAGGACTTGGCCGGCCATGCACCCCTCAAGAATGGAGAGAATGAGAGTGAGGGAGTGATCTCAAAAACAAAAGATCAAACCACAACCATAATCAAAAGAGAGAGAGAAAGGAATGGTTATGATATCAAGTAATGATCACAAGCAAAACCAATACTCCACCACCAACCACCAACCTCATCATCAACAACCATGATGAGCCAAAAGTCATGCCATCATGACAAGAAGAGGTTAAGGTCAATGAAAAGATGTCATGATACAACAATAAGCAAAGAACCCCTCCACAAACACTTATTTGCAACAATGCAAATAAGCCCTCCTCCACCAATCTTCGGCCAATGAACGGAACAATCGAAATTGGCCGAAACGGAAAGCAAACTGGCAACTCCAAAAACTGGTCCTGTAATAAATTACAGGAAAACCCCGATACTGTGCATACACACCCGCATCTGTATTTCGACCGAAATACAAATGCAATGAGACAAAGTCTACACTGTACTATACTAGGTCCGGCTTATACCAAAACCGGCTAGTAATATCTGTTCGATCCTGATCCGTGCAATACCGCACGTATCTGATCAAACCCTGCCATATAACCATACGGCCTATAGTACAAACTGTCCGATCCTGATCCGTGCAATACCGCACGTATCTGATCGGACCTTGCCATATCTCCATACGGCCTCTACAACCTTTCGCCCGAAAGCTGAGTAACTGAATGTGGGGGACTCTAAAGACTCGTCAACACCTTGGTTGTGGATTTAACCACTAGCACGTCAGAGGTATAAGCCAATACGTGACGGGCTACCAGGTACTGACCAAATGGGACGTCGATGAGGAAGCTCACCCCGACACCCAACTGAGCCTGTCAGTGACAATATCCGTGCAGTCCGGTCCGTTCGTCTATGAGCATCGCATGGCGGGCCTAGGGGGTTGGTAAAAGTCAGACCCCCAAAAGCGGTACAAGTCGTGTCGGAGTGTAGCCCAGAACACCCTGAGATACTACTGGAATACCTACCAGTAAATCTCCTTGCCTTGGCCAAGGACTTTGTGTAATGGCTCTCCTAGACACAGCACGACCTCACCCCCAATACCGGGAGAGACGAACCCCTGAAGATACGCTCACTGCCTCCATGTGGCTCAGGACTGTACCCAACTAAAACCTGTTTGCACGACTCCTTTGAGCCGTGGTAGGGTAGTAATCAAAGTACAGTGGGAACTCACACGAGACAAATGACGATCCCCAGGTCGATGAACTAACCTGCACACATGTCACCAGGGAACTGCCATCTGACGTCTGGTATATGACCAACTAGCATGTTCCCGGCGAGTCCTGTCCGGTGTACTCATAACCCAATGAGCACCTGTATACATCTTAGGTGATCCAACTGACACCAGTGGCTTGTGAGACCGGCCACCGCCCCTCGTCGGGGTCTCGACTGTATACACTAGTCTACTAATGGAGTATCGATGCCCAGTCTCGAAACTCCCACGACTAGGGACCTTTTAAGGATAAGCTTATAGACCCCCAGCTCCCACTTATATGATCGCCCTCATACTGCTGGTGGTCAAGCAAGAATCCTAGGGGCTCTATCAACGTGTAATAGCGACGTGTCATGTCACCTAAAGCAATACACGATGATAAAGGTAAACCAGATAGCATACTATCATCTCGAGTAAGACTGTCCTACCGGGATAGGTCCTCCCTCAATCATTACAATCACGTACCTGTGACCTAATAATTGACTCTGAGGGCACTATCTCCAACAATCTCCCACTTGCACTCAAGGCTAATTATTGCGATGTCGCATACTCACAGCCCGTGTGATACCGAACACCCAACTCCTCTACTAGTCAGTCTCACAAAGCTCGTTTGCGAAACTATTGCGTTCGAGGAATAGCCTCAGTGAGTGGATCCGCTTAGTTGTTTCTTTCTATATCTCTCTATATCTCAAGTTCGCGGAGAAACCCATCTCCCGAAATGAGCAATACCTGTCTCAGAATATGTCTGGATGTCTGATGGGACCTAGCTCATAAATGAACTCCAAATCCAAACTTCTTAGACTGTATCGTCAACTGAACTTAATCAGTATCCTGCGCGCCATGCCTCCCTCAGTATTGCCTTGGACCACCTGTCCAAAATACTGCCCCTCATCAGAAGGAAAAATATAACTCTGACAACCTCCTTGTCGTCCATGTCACCTTGGAAGCCTGGAATGATAACTGTCTCCTGAATGAGGCTGTCGTTATCATCTCCCTAGAACATCTACTTATGTTCTAAAACTGCTTCCGACTGTTTCTCCAGGATTGGATTAATGTCAACTTATTGCATCTAGTGCAAGAACAACATCTGGTGTGGTACTTGACATCTTACGATTGACTCAATTGCCTGAGCAAGTGATCTGCCAATCATGCCCGTCCCTCTCCCCTTTAGTCTGTAAGACACCTTTGGAGAGGGTGACTCCATTACCTGCAGGTACACTACCGTGCCAGGAGTCGTCCATCCTAAATACTCTTAGAATGCTGTCAAGTACCCTGATTGGGAAACCACCCAAATCTAGATCTAAGACCATAGATCTAGTAACCAGTATGTCTGATATAAAATCCATTTCCTTTGTGGAGAAACAACTGTGTGACGACCAAAGTATAACCGATCGTAGTGTAGGAGTTTCCTTTCCTACTTTGTGTATATCATCCAAATACCAGGATATCACACCCTACTACCTTCTTAACAGATCCATCCCCTATTCTGATGAAGTCAAACCTATGACTGTCACGTCAGAAATAGATGATCTATCTCCGCTACATCTGCTCTAGTCTATAAATAGACATAAGCAACCTGTCCACCAATGCTTCCGCTGCTCCCACTGACTACGACAACCCTCTGGCAGAGTCATATAGACGTACACTTCTAAAACTGGTTTAGAACGACGCTATACTCATCCTCCCGCCGGGTCTCGTAACCTGGAACAACAACAATGGCAATTGTGGGTAAACAAGAACTTCCCTGTCACCGTCCTTGAGGCTACCGTAGTGCCTCTCGGGTGCCTGAAGTTACCCACCTTATCTGCGGAGTGGCCAATGGAATGTCAATTCAGATTGAATCTTTAGGTTCCTTATCAAATCTTCAGTAATCGTTTGTGGTTCTGGAATCACTTCCAGTTCTACCATACTCCCACTACTGTTTTTCTGAAAAAATCCATTTTTAATAAAACTGTGGCGAGTCTAGAACAATATCGCTATTGTTCGTCCAGATGGTAGAAAATCAACCCTCGTCATAGCCTGGGTCAACCCACAAACAGCTATTACAGAAACGTGCCTTGAGTTGTCCAGTGTCTGGTTTTAATCATAAACCGGACAACTCCCCGTACCTTAACATCGTTAAGATATGAACTGTTCTATATCATATATAGAACCAGAGGCACTGATTTAATTGAACCAGATTCAAATCATGCAACTGTCTCCAGTGCATGTTAACTAAATGGAAGGAGGCCGATCAGCGTTACTCAACTTAGGAATACTTCCAATTATGAGTAACCTGAAAGAGAAGCAAGATCTCTTAATCACTACTATCAACTGAACACCATACACAAGTATCTACATCTTCGATCTCTTTGAAGAATCCCGATACTTGCTATACCTGGTTCTCTACTCTATTCAAATACATATAACTTCTCCAAATTCGGACCCTGTGTTTCCACGAAACACCTGTCTAAAAATTAGAGGAGTCATAAGTAAACCGAATATAGTACGAGGACCTACCCCTCTGTCCTGATGGACCCTGGACAACATACAATACTCTGTATAAGTCCCTTGAGTCTGATAACTCATTCACTGTGTGTCGTAGGTTGAAAACTGTACTTATGGTTAAGAAGAATTACACCGCTGTTTAATGCTCCTTACCTAACCATCCACTGATATAGGTAAATGTCGTAGACATAATTTCAGAAAGGTATATCTCACTCTATGAAAATAGACGTACAGATATATCAATTTGAAATTGGTGCATAACAGCGGATATTCAAAACCAAATATTTGCCGACCGGCAAACAACCCAGGTGATTTCCTCAAATATCACCGATTACAACGAATCCCGATATAATGAGGATGATCACCCAATTCCCAATAACTTACTCCCACTCATCATCTGTAAAACCATACAGATGTGAGAATCGTATCTGGTAAATACATACCCTGGAGTAAGTATCTAATCGGGAAATCAGTTTTCTATTAACAGTACACAGTGAAACTGAAACATTGAAATGTTTCGATGGGGTATCCTGGTATTCCTAGTAATGCCTCTTCCAGATTCACGACTGTAACCGTATAGTTCTTTGCCACCTCTCCAAATCCCTTCATATGTCTTTAGTCTTTACCTTCTGCACACCCTTTCAGGCCAAATGGTTTTCTTCCTTCCCTACCGTTCGGCACCAGCCTATGGTTTGGAAGAAGACTATCCAATAAGCATAATGGGTGTACTGTCCCAATCCTAGGAACACTCGCAATGAGAGAGGGTGAAGATAAAAGACAACCGAATAAACCTTATTCCTATTTCTCCTGAACCAGAATCCATCCCCGAACTGGAACAAGTTCCTTTCGAGTTCGTATATAACCATACGATGGAGTATCCAATAAACTGTGGATCTTCGTAGTGATACGGAGTGTCCTGGAGAAATTCAAAGGTGATTTTAGGATTGGCGAAGAAATACCTGGTTTGGTCATGAATGTCTGTTGCAATTTACTTTGCCCTCTTACTAATCCCTTGCTTTGTCTTAACTTAATACCTTCTGCACACCATCGTTATGCTAATTGGTTTTCTTCATTCCCTACCGGTCGGCACCAGCCTAAGGTTTGGAAGAAGACAATCCAATTTGCGTAACAGGTGTACTACCCCTAAACCAAGGAGTACTCGCAACCTGAGAGAGGGTAAAAGGAAAAGACAACTGAATAATCCTATCCGTTTTCCCCAGAACCTGAAACCATCCTCGAATAAATTCTTTCGAGTTCGTATCTAACCATACGATGGTTTTGTCCAATGGAAGTGGACGTTCGTAGTAAAACGGGGTGTCCTGGAGAAAAGGGTAAAAGTAGGAGTGGCAATGAGGTTTGCAACTCTGACAATCCAAAAGCCAGTGTTTAAGAAGGTTCGGTCAACTTGGTCACTGAGTCAAAGTCTTAGGGTCGGGTCAATGGTCGCTGCCAAAGAGAGAGAGAGAAAAGAAACACTCAGCGTGCACTCTATCCTAGATCAGAATGGTTACCAATTTATCTAATCTGGAATCCTCCCACTGTACCTCAAATTCTCCTCCAAACCTGAAAGAAGAATTAGTCGGGGTCACCCGAGGAGTATACCAACTCATCAGTGGGAATCGGGATCCAACTCTCATCGCATGACAACGTGACGGAATCCGCTCACGGTATCACACTCCAGAAGGTATGCGCATATCTGGCAAGTTTCAGTTCTTTTGAAACTCCCGATGTGATTTCTGCCCCATGCTCTTATGACCTTGACTTTGGCCAACAAATCATAAGTCACATGTCAAGTTCCACCCGTCATTCTCCAGGTTGTTTTGAATCCACCCGTACATACCCTTGACTTTGGCCAACAAGGCAGTACGACTGTTCCAAACCAACGCATCTATCTATGCTGCATATGAATAACCAACAGCTACCAAACACTGTGCCTTGACTTTGGCCAACAAACACAGCTTGAATACTATTGACTACCCATATGAAACGACGGAGGGCTACGAATGGTTTCTGGCGAAAACCTTTAACGTAAAGAACTTGATATCGTCGAAGGAACGGATAGCTTTTAAAAATATAGTGACGAAAACCGTTGCTAAAGAGGTCACTCCCGGTGAAGGGATCTCGGCTCTTTCCCCGTAGAATGGGGTGCAGGATATTCCAACTGAATACCACGATGCAAAGCAAAAGTAATCGGCTATAGTGAAGTTAATGCCCTGACGCAAACTTTTTGTCCAAGGGGTCACTCCCGGTGAAGGGATCTCGGCCCTTGCCTCGTCGACTGAGGAGCAGGATATTCCAAATGAATACCACGATGCAAAACAAAAGTGAACGTCCTTGCAATAACAGCTTTTTGAAAAGTGTTCCAACAACATCAGATTAGGTTTGTTTTAACTTGCATTGATCCGAATCAATGCAGTCCCATCAATTGATCACACCAAAAAGAACGAAAATATACTGATGTACGTATATGCCATCCGCATTCGCCACTGGGTCCCGTCATTACCCGTTAGGTTAGCTAACTAACGACAGAGCGGGGACTGGACTAGCGCGGATGTAAAACATATACAACATCTACTAATATATATACCAATATATTATATTTCGCTCAAGGCGTGAATAAAATGCAACATCACAGAGAATGAACAGCATCACAGAAACAATACAGATATCTGGGATCCCCGGGTTTCACAGAGCCACTGCTGAAACCCGACGTTCCCCTGGTCGTGTGGATAGCCTGTGCAATGAAATCCTAGACCCCTACGGGCGCGGCAAGTCACCCGCCAAAACCTGAAGCGAGGCAGCCCCCTTCAGCCCCGTGAATGGACCACCCAGCACTTCACGGAATCCGGCAACTTGGGCACCCCTCCTGGGTCAACCTGTACCCCCTACGAGTGCGGCGAATAGCCCGCCAATCCTAGAGTGAAGCCCCCTCCGTCTCAATGCCATGAGATGCGGGCTTGTTGCCCTCCAGAACCCGGCTATCCGTGCACCCCTCCGCGGGGCAATCCTAGTACAGAAAGTAAAATATACATACACCGGGTACATCGACCGCAACCAGGTCGTGCCCCAAAATAATAATACAATCAGGCAGTGACGGCAGTCCACAAGTCGGACGCTCGCCCCGCAATATCAAATGTACATAATATAACAAAAACTGAACTAGCATTGCATCCAGGCTATCCCCCACGACCGATCCGCAACATCACAGCAAATACATAGAACATCAACGTGAAAATCACGTTCGCAAATCCGTCTAACCGGGCTATAGCAGTTAGACCGGATTTACCGATCGAGTGACATTCACGGTCGCAGATATAATGTAAATACTGTGAAAAATGTGTTTAAAAAATTTCCGATTGATCAAACAATTAAGAAGTGGGCCCCAAAGAAAACTGTAGCACTCACAGAAACAATTGGCCCAACTTTAATATTCCAAAGCCCATATTTTAAGCCCAGAAGGCCTCTGTAAAAAAATGGTGAAGTGATGTGAATAGTGCGCGGCGGAAGGGCCGCACAAAGGTGGTTTTCGCGGCGGTTCCGCGCTCCAACTGTGGAGTTACTTCATCAAATTTTTACAGAACTCTTAGATTTTCCAGTACATCAATATTTTATAACCTGAAAAATTTTTCGAGACCAAAAATTTTCAACAGAAACTGATGCGAACTAAAATGCAGTTTTGGAACTTTTTGATCGATCGGAAATGCAAACACATTACACAAAGCTAGACTAAGTTAATGGGGAGGCTCTGATACCACTGTAAGTGCACGGCGGCGCCCCGGCCGTCAATCCGACGCCGGAATGCGGAAGCGGTGAATAACTTAAATTTTTGCGGACTTAGCAAACCGGCACCACCGCGCACTATAACCCGGATCGAACCATTAACTAGTCTAAGCTACTTAACAAGATGGGTTAGAGATATACCGACGATCCAAGTCCTCCGGTCTTCTCGTCATGGTCCCGATCTCCTGCGGAAAAGTCCCGTCTCCTCCTCGTCGCCGGAAGTGCACCACATCGCCTACTTTGTTTACGGGCTCCCACCTCAATGCCGAGGCAACTCGGGCACGAAGCCGGCTACTCGACGTGCCCAAGGTTCGTCGTAGAATCTATAGTAGAGCTTGTGTCTCACTTTTGGGGTATTGGAGATGCCATTGTGGTGGAGGGATGATGCAAGGAGTTTTGTGGAGGAACTTGTGGATTTTGGAACATGAAATCAACAACAAAAACCCCCCTACAATTTTGGACAGCCCAAGAAGGACTTGGCCGGCCATGCACCCCTCAAGAATGGAGAGAATGAGAGTGAGGGAGTGATCTCAAAAACAAAAGATCAAACCACAACCATAATCAAAAGAGAGAGAGAAAGGAATGGTTATGATATCAAGTAATGATCACAAGCAAAACCAATACTCCACCACCAACCACCAACCTCATCATCAACAACCATGATGAGCCAAAAGTCATGCCATCATGACAAGAAGAGGTTAAGGTCAATGAAAAGATGTCATGATACAACAATAAGCAAAGAACCCCTCCACAAACACTTATTTGCAACAATGCAAATAAGCCCTCCTCCACCAATCTTCGGCCAATGAACGGAACAATCGAAATTGGCCGAAACGGAAAGCAAACTGGCAACTCCAAAAACTGGTCCTGTAATAAATTACAGGAAAACCCCGATACTGTGCATACACACCCGCATCTGTATTTCGACCGAAATACAAATGCAATGAGACAAAGTCTACACTGTACTATACTAGGTCCGGCTTATACCAAAACCGGCTAGTAATATCTGTTCGATCCTGATCCGTGCAATACCGCACGTATCTGATCAAACCCTGCCATATAACCATACGGCCTATAGTACAAACTGTCCGATCCTGATCCGTGCAATACCGCACGTATCTGATCGGACCTTGCCATATCTCCATACGGCCTCTACAACCTTTCGCCCGAAAGCTGAGTAACTGAATGTGGGGGACTCTAAAGACTCGTCAACACCTTGGTTGTGGATTTAACCACTAGCACGTCAGAGGTATAAGCCAATACGTGACGGGCTACCAGGTACTGACCAAATGGGACGTCGATGAGGAAGCTCACCCCGACACCCAACTGAGCCTGTCAGTGACAATATCCGTGCAGTCCGGTCCGTTCGTCTATGAGCATCGCATGGCGGGCCTAGGGGGTTGGTAAAAGTCAGACCCCCAAAAGCGGTACAAGTCGTGTCGGAGTGTAGCCCAGAACACCCTGAGATACTACTGGAATACCTACCAGTAAATCTCCTTGCCTTGGCCAAGGACTTTGTGTAATGGCTCTCCTAGACACAGCACGACCTCACCCCCAATACCGGGAGAGACGAACCCCTGAAGATACGCTCACTGCCTCCATGTGGCTCGGGACTGTACCCAACTAAAACCTGTTTGCACGACTCCTTTGAGCCGTGGTAGGGTAGTAATCAAAGTACAGTGGGAACTCACACGAGACAAATGACGATCCCCAGGTCGATAAACTAACCTGCACACATGTCACCAGGGAACTGCCATCTGACGTCTGGTATATGACCAACTAGCATGTTCCCGGCGAGTCCTGTCCGGTGTACTCATAACCCAATGAGCACCTGTATACATCTTAGGTGATCCAACTGACACCAGTGGCTTGTGAGACCGGCCACCGCCCCTCGTCGGGGTCTCGACTGTATACACTAGTCTACTAATGGAGTATCGATGCCCAGTCTCGAAACTCCCACGACTAGGGACCTTTTAAGGATAAGCTTATAGACCCCCAGCTCCCACTTATATGATCGCCCTCATACTGCTGGTGGTCAAGCAAGAATCCTAGGGGCTCTATCAACGTGTAATAGCGACGTGTCATGTCACCTAAAGCAATACACGATGATAAAGGTAAACCAGATAGCATACTATCATCTCGAGTAAGACTGTCCTACCGGGATAGGTCCTCCCTCAATCATTACAATCACGTACCTGTGACCTAATAATTGACTCTGAGGGCACTATCTCCAACATAATCTTCTAGAAGTCATTCCGTACAAAAACGGAATACTTCCCGGTATATGTATCGAAATACACATACGCGTATTCGTACGAAAATACGAATAGCCAAGAGAGAAAATGAATAGTGAGCAATAATACTAGAATACATATGTAAATTATTAAATCAAAACTTGATTTAACAATCTGGCTTAATCCTAAGCCGCTAGTATTATCAACCGTCCGATTAAAGTCTGTGCACATATTTAATCGAACACCTATATGTATCAACATACATCACCTACACCATATCGCCTGAACCGAGAAAACCCTCTGTGTGGGACTCTAAAGACTCATTAATACGCTGGCAGTGAGATTAACCACAAGCACGTCAGCGGCACTAGCTGTACGTAACGCCTACCCAGGTATTGAGCGAAAGGAAGGCCGACGAGCAAACTCAACCAAACCCCTACTGAGCCTGTCAGTGTTAATATCCATACAGTCCGGTCTGTTCGTCTATGAGTATCGCATATCGGGTCTAGGGGGGTGGATAAAGTCAGACCCCTAACAACGCGATAATTCGTGTCGGTATGAAACCCATCACTACCTAAGAAGCTATCGATCCTGGATCGGTAATTCTCACATACCCCGGCCGAGGATTTCTAGTGATGGTCATCCGTGCACTGCGCGACATCAACCCCCAATACTGGGAGAGATGAATCCCCGACGATCCGCTCACTGCCTCCATGTGGCTCGGGACTGTACCCAACTAAAACCTGTTTTCACGCCTCCTTTGAGCCGTGGTAGGGTAGTAATCAAAGCACAGTGGGAACTCACACGAGACAAATAATGATCTCAGGTCGACAGACTAACCTGTACACATGTCACCATGGAACTGCTATCTGACTATAGGTATAATACCAACTAGCATGTTCCCGGCGAGTCGGTCCAATGTACTCATAACCCAATAAGCACCTGTATACTATCTTAGGTGAACAACTGACACCAATGGCTTGTGAGACCGGCCTGTTAGTTGTATATATGCCCTAGAGGCCAGTATTGTACAGATGATGTATATTATATTGGATGCTTGGACATATATAGAGATGACTTTCTTGCTCGATATGATAGTATGCTATCTGGTTGCTCTTTATCTTAACATGTATACTAGTCTCTTTATGCTGTCTTATGGTTACATGTTGGTAAAGCCCTTAGGATGTGTACTTGACTACTTGGACTATGATACGGATCATACTAGTAGGGATATGGTAGTCCATAAGTACATCCTTCAAGGTCTCTAGTCGGAGGTGTATCGAGATGGGGCATCGATATACCAGTGTAGACTAGCGTATATGCTTCTCGACCCATGAGATGGGCGATGGATGATCCCATATCCATAGGTGTTTGACATCAGAGATGGTATACGGGTGCTCAGTGGAGACTCGGTACACTGGACAAACTCGCCGAGAACTCCCAGATGGTATTATACCTCACGTCAGATGGCAGTTCTCAGGTGACACTTGTGCAGGTTAGTCTGTAGACCCGAGATCGTCATAGAGTCTTGTGTGCTTCCCACTGTGCTTTGATTTCCACCTTACCACGTCCATGAGGGCATGCAAAACGGTGGTTTTTGGGTACAGTCCCGAGTCACATGGAGGCAATGAGCGATAGGAAGGGTTTCGTCTCTCCCGGTATTGGGGGTTGATGTTGCGCTGTGCTCGATTAGCCGTAACAGGGAAGTCCCTGGCCAGGGCTGATTCAGAGATTTGCTGGTAAGTGTTACCAGTAGTTTCTCGACCCGTTATGAGCCTCACATCGGCACGATTTATCGGTTATTGGGGTCTGACGTTTACTACCCCTAGACTTGATATGCGACATATCAGACGAGGAGACCGGACTGTACGGGAAGTGTTGCCGGTTGGCTCGACGGGAGTTGTAGCAGGTTCGCTTGTTCTCTTCTGATCGTTCAATACCCGGGTGGCCGTTACGTTTAGCTGACCGCTTGCGGCTTGGGGGTACTTGATATGATCATCACCCACTGCCGACGTATTAACGAGTCTTAGAGTCCCACAATGGAGTTACCTAGTCCAGGCGAAACGTTGTGGTGCGCGTATGCGATATGCGCATGGACCCGATTAAAATGCGTGTATAAGATACCGTATATTGATCGGGAGGCTTGCTTTTAGTTAGGTTCGTATGTGATATGGCCGGATTGATAAATCAAGTGTTGATTTATCATTTAACCATTAGATTCTCACTAGAAATCTTTTCTTGTATCTTTGGATTTATGGATGCATGTATGCATTCCTTGTTGATTCATGCACATATGGATGTGCATGCACACATACATACATACATCATCTATCATGGTTGTTTATACATAGAAAATGGTGGATATATAAGACTCACACCATGGTTTATTTTATGGATATTTATTTCTATTTTTGCTAAAACAAAAGAAATGAGATAAGATTGAATCATGGTCAATGTTTCTACACTCTTCTTGTGACCTAACCATTTGCACCTAACTTTTGACCATGGTTTAATCTTTCTCCTGTGTTTAACTAAAGTAAAATTAAATATTCATAAAGAGATAACCATGGTTTGAGATGAAGAAAGAAAAATATATATTCTTATGTTTTTCTTTCTCTCTTAAGAGTTATTCTTCTCTTCTTGAAAAATATCCAACATCTTCTTCAACCTTGAGCTCTTGCTCTCTAGAATTTTCAAGTGAGCAAAATATTCATCAAGTAGGATTTTGAAGTGAGAAAAGCCACCACAACACCATTCTACACAAGTCTAGCCCACTTGTTTAGAGTGTTAGCTTCGATTTTCATTCTTGATTTTGCGAAGTTGCTATCTTGGACAAAGCGGACTCTGGGTGGATCATCGGTGACCTAGAGGAGTTCAAGCGGAGCTTGTCCAAACCCCAAGTAGCCAAGGAGTCCAGCGTAGGGAGCTACAAAGGTTGTACTCTCCAAACCCTAGCTTTTCTTTCATATGATGATATGCAAGTTTTAGAAACCCTAATTTTCTAGGAACGATCCGATGTTTGTTAACTTAGAACCCTAAAGACTCCACCTTTGGTACAAATGATGCTTCCAAACCCTTCATGAGGTGCTAGGTAAACCTTTCATTGGTATGAGAGCCGACCTAGAACATTAGGCGACACTTTAGCGAAGTTAAAACTCCGATCGAACCGAAAAATACGGATTTTTAGTGCTCTCTGGACATTTTTCCAAAACTGTTGTTTTCAGAATTAAAAATATGTAAAAATTACAGCAGGTAAATATAAGAATTACTGTAAAATTCGATTCCATGAACAGTCTATATTGCCGCGGAAACGCGGTCTAAGCTTGCTTAGGCCGCGGTTCCGTGGCCGTACACATCAATCACTTAATGAATTTTGTACAGTAATGCTTGTTTCTGCTTGTATAATTTTTAGGGTATTTTTAATCTGAATTTTGTGCTGTTTGTTCTGGAGATGGTTTTGGACTCGTCGATTCGATCAGAATTTTCATTTCGTGACTTTTCCGGATAAATTAGAATGTATTGAAGTGTTTGAACGAGTATCATTTGCTCACTTTTCACGGGGTTTAAAATCTTTCGGAAATACGTGCAAGTTTGTTTGTGGTGGACCCTCTAGAAGACAACAAACCTTAACTCGATTATGTGACCGTTTTCAACTGCCTTTTGAACCTTAGGGTTTGGGGCAGTACGGCGTGCCACATGTGAGGCGTTGGCTTGACCCTTCTACGGCTGAACCGCTACCACTGTGTCATACTCCGGGTTTTTGAACTCCGCTCAAGTATTGAGCTTTAGTGAATCTTGGGTATTTGATCGTTCGTTCGAAAGCTTTAATACCGTCTATTTATCTGGAATGTGATGCAATATCTGGAATTCATATAGTTGGACATGAAATACGAAGTATGTGATATTTCGCATTTACGATGTCTAAAGAGAATGTGGATTCCAAATATTGCAGTTTTACACTTTCTTTTCTGTGACCGTAAGTGTAGTATGTCGATATCGCCGGTTTCGTTGCTATACGTCAACGACAATCGGGGTATGCATACTTACTTACGTTGATGATATGAGATATTATGTGTTGCTGAGATATGATGTGCAGGATTGTCGCGATTGAATAGCTGGGGGGTTTTATGTGAGATGAGAGTTTTATATTTTCATTCATGTAAATTCAAATGTAATGTAATATTCTTTTATTTGGGGCACTTCCGGGTTGAGGTTGATGCCACCAGTGTTGTATATTATTTACTTTTCTATATTAGGATGGACCCAAGGAGGGGAGCACAGGTGACCGGGTTCTGAGGTTCAGTAGGAGGCCATCTCGAGGAGTCGAGACCGGGTCTCCTAAACTCCAGAATTGGTAGGGTCGCTTGCCGCTCTCGTAGGGGTCCAGGGTGTGGGCTTGGCTATTCATCGCGACTGTGGAATCCGTATTTTCTATTATTGGCTAAATACTAAATACGGACGTCCTAGTATATCCCACATTATATCTATGTTTCTGCTGCGATATCTGTGATGTGATCATTAGATATGTTCTGTGATGGATACAGTATATAGTATATATGATATATTATATAGGCGTTACTTATGTTTTACACCCGCGCTAGCACTGCCCTGTTCTGCCGTTAGTTACCTAACCTAACGGTGCACGAGGGGACATCGAGGCGAATGCGGATGGCATAAGTGTACGTCGTATTTATCTGTGATGTTTAGGTGAGATAAATGATGGGACTTCATTAATGTGATTAATGAAAGAAAAGAAACCTAAAAGATGTTGTAGAATCAAATTTTCAAATAAAAGGGTAGCTACAGTTTTGCTTTGCATAGCGGTATATATGATATACCCTGCACCTTATTCGATGAGGAAAGAGCCGAGATCCCTTCACCGGGAGTGACCTCTTTAGCAAAACTGGCAGATGCTACAAAACTCGGTTTGGTTTTTGATTGCTTTTGGAGTTTTGCTTTGCACAGTGATATATATGATATATCCCGCACCTTATTCGATGAGGAAAGAGCCGAGATCCCTTCATCGGGAGTGACCTCTTTAGCAAAACTAATGAAAGCCTCAAAATCACTCCATTTCAAAATTCACTTGATTCTACAACGATATCAAGTTCATTACGCAATAGATTTTCAGAAAAACCTGTCGTAGCCCTCCGTCATTTCAGATAAGTTGTATATAGTATTCGTGCTACATTTGTTGGCTTTCGTCAAGGTGTAGTGTGCGGTAGCTATATGCTGCTTATCTGCTGCATATGATGCGACTGGATTAGGGTAGTCGTACGGCTTTGTTGGCTTTCGTCAAGGGTCGTGGAGGTGGGTTTAATTCAGTCAAGAAATGTACTGGTTGAACTTGACTAGCGGGCTATGGTTTGTTGGCTTTCGTCAAGGTCATAGCACGTTAGGGGCAAAATATTATCGGGAATTTCAAGTGTTGAAATTTGAAATGAGATTGCATACCTTCTATGAGATAGTTGGATCCCGATACCCACTGCGAGTAATTGTTACTCCCGGGAGAGTTTTACACAGGACAATTAGCCGATCAAGTAGGTGTCTAGAAAGGTGTCAACGGGGTTACGCCTCTGGGAAAATGAGGTTAACTTTAATTAGGTCTGTGCGAAAGCACGGGAAACCTCCCTCAAAGTACCGATACTGGTCTGGCTGAAAGATCGGCGAAGTTGTAGGGTGTAATTAATCCCGGCTAGTCTTTCCTTTTAGGGTTTGAAGGAAGATTTGATGAAAACAGTAGGAGCCATCCTGATTAGATAAGATAATAACTAATCTGACCTTGCAAGAGCATACGCTAAAGTGTTTTCTTCTCTCTCTCTCCAGGTAGCGACCATGTCATTCCTTAATCAAGATAATAATATGAATGTATTGACCGAACCCGCATATTATACTGTGCTGGGGAACGTTGGTTCCGTTCTTTCTTATAAGAGTTATAGGACTGAACAGGACATAGGGGAATACCAGGATTCCCATGACACCCGAATGAAGAAAGTACATGATGATGCATTTTATTCAGGTGTGTTCGTTACAGAGAACTGTTTCTCCATTTGCCCTACGTCCTGGGTATTAGATACCGGGTCAGGATCCCATATATGTAATCAGTTACATGGGCTTAGGAAAGGTAGAGAACTTGGAGAAGGTGATAAAGACAAAAGAGTTGGAAATGGTGCAATTGTTGCAGCTAAGACTGTCGGGGAATATCACCTTGCATTACCAACTGGTAATACATTGGTTCTGAACGAATGCTATTACATGCCGAACCTGATATGCAACATTATATCGGTTTCTTTGTTGAGTAAAGAAGGATATAATTTTGTATTACAGGATAATGTTATGAACATTTTCCGTAACCAAAAGTTGGTTGGATCAGGCACGTTATGCAATGGCATTTATGTTCTAAATCAATCAACAGTTCTGAGCATAACAAACACACACAAATGGAAGAGTTCAGAACTGAACGAATCCTTCTTGTGACATTGTAGACTCGGTCATATAAATGCGACACGGCTAGCTAAGTTGTATAAGGATGGATACTTGAAATCGTTCGAATTTTCATCTTATGACACTTGCCAGTCATGTCTCAAAGGCAAGATGACCAAAACTCCGTTTACGGGACACGGAGAAAGAGTTACCGAACTCTTAGGACTGATACATAGTGATGTATGCGGTCCAATGTCTATACATGCCAGGGATGGTTCTTCGTACTTCATTACATTCACTGACGATCTCTCAAGATACGAACATGTGTTCTTAATAACACACAAGTCTGAAGCTTTTGAGAAATTTAGAGAATATAAACAAGAAGTCGAGAACCAAACCGGAAAAAGTATTAAAATCCTTCGATCTGATCGAGGAGGTGAATACTTGAGCAATGAATTCCTGGACTTCCTAAAAGAGAATGGGATTCTCTCTCAGCTGACTCCTCCACATACACCACAGCACAACGGTGTATCAGAACGGAGGAACCGCACCCTATTAGATATGGTGCGCTCTATGATGAGCACGGCTGAGTTACCTATTTTCTTCTGGGGGTATGCGCTAGAGACAGCCATACATCTACTGAATATGGTCCCCACCAAATCTGTGCCTACCACTCCATATGAGATATGGAAAGGGAAGAGACCATGTCTTAACTATGTTAAGATATGGGGTTGTCCAGCCTATGTCAAACAACAAAATCCGGACAAACTCGAGGCACGGTCTGTTCTATGCAAATTTGTAGGATATCCCAAGAATTCACAAGGGTATATCTTCTACCACACTGAGGAACAAAGAGTATTTGTTTCTCGGCATGCCACCTTTTTAGAAAAGGAATTTCTTGCAAAAGAGATTAGTGGACATGAGGTAGAACTGGAAGAGGTTCCAGCTACAAAAGCTGTAACAGAAGATCTGGTGGAACCAGAGGATTCCGTAGTTCCCGATGAACCCCAACCACTCCGCCGATCTAGTAGGGTTTCTCACCCACCTGAGAGATACTACGGTTTTCTCATGGATGGTGGGAGCGAGGACTGCATCATGGAGGATGATGACCCAACTAGCTTCGAGCAGGCCATCACGAGTGGGGACTCAGTGAGATGGCTGGATGCAATGCGGTCCGAGATGGAATCCATGTACACCAACAAACTATGGACTTTGGAAAATGCTCCTGAAGGGGTAAAACCCATTGGGAGCAAGTGGATCTTCAAGAAAAAACTTGGTGTAGATGGGAAAGTGGAGACTTTCAAAGCTAGACTTGTAGCAAAGGGTTTTCGTCAAAGACCAGGTGTGGAGTATGACGAGACCTTTTCTCCAGTGGCTATGCTTAAATCCATCCGGATCATGCTTGCCATCGCTGCATATCATGATTACGAAATCTGGCAAATGGATGTTAAGACCGCCTTTCTAAACGGTGATTTAGAAGAGTGCGTGTACATGACTCAGCCAGAGGGCTTCGTAGATAGTGGGAGCAGCGGGAAGGTGTGCAAGCTGATTAAATCCATTTATGGATTAAAGCAAGCATCGCGGAGTTGGAACATCTGCTTTGACGTCGTTATCAAAGAGTTTGATTTCGTCAAAAACGTAGATGAACCTTGTATTTACAAGAAGGTAGCAAGGAGTAAGGTTGTCTTCCTCGTATTGTACGTAGACGACATACTCCTGATAGGAAATGACATTCCTATGCTGAATTCGGTTAAGCTCTACTTATCACAAAGATTCTCAATGAAAGATCTTGGAGATGCCTCCTGCATATTGGGGATAAGGATCTATAGAGATAGATCCAAACGGATATTGGGATTGTCCCAATCCAGGTACATTGACACCATACTAAAGAGGTTTGGTATAGAAGAATCCAAGAGTGGGAACTTACCCACGAACTTTGGAGTCACTCTCTCCAAAGAGATGTCTCCCAAGACTGATTTGGAGAGAGCTCGCATGCAAGGGATACCCTATGCTTCGGCTGTAGGCTCTATCATGTACGCGATGCTATGTACCAGACCCGCTGTAGCATACTCACTTAGTGTAGTGAGCAGGTATCAAGCTGATCCTGGAGAGAGTCACTGGACAGCTGTGAAGAGCATTCTCAAGTACTTGCGAAGGACTAAAGAGATGCTCTTGGTGTATGGTAATGGAGAACTCCAAGTGGAGTCCTTTACCGATTTAAGCTTCCAAAGTGATAAGGACTACTCTAAGTCGCAGTCGGGATTTGTCTTTACCCTTTACGGAGGGGCGGTTAGCTGGAAGAGTTCCAAGCAATAAACCGTGGCAGACTCGACAATGGAGGCTGAATACATCGCTGCCAACGATGCTGCCAAAGAGGCTGTCTGGATCAAGAAGTTCATTATTGAACTTGGAGTGGTTCCATCCATTGAGCATCCAATACCTTTGTATTGCGATAACAATGGAGCAGTGGCTTTGGCCAAGGAACCCAGGTCCCATCAGCGATCCAGGCATATTCTGAGGCGGTATCACCTGATCCGAGAGATAGTTGATCGCCGGGAGATCGAGGTCAGGAGGGTTGACATGAAGAACAAGACAGCGGATCCACTCACGAAGGCCATTCCCCAGATACAGTTTGAGAGACTCTTCGGGATGCTCGGTATGCGATACTACAGCAGCTGGCCCTAGTGCAAGTGGGAGATTGTTAGTTGTATGTATGCCCTAGAGGCTAGTATTGTACAGATGATGTATATTATATTGGATGCTTGGACATATATAGAGATGACTTTCTTGCTCGATATGATAGTATGCTATCTGGTTGCTCTTTATCTTAACATGTATACTAGTCTCTTTATGCTGTCTTATGGTTACATGTTGGTAAAGCCCTTAGGATGTGTACTTGACTACCTGGACTATGATACGGATCATACTAGTGGGGACATGGTAGTCCATAAGTACATCCTTCAAGGTCCCTAGTCGGAGGTGTATCGAGATGGGGCATCGATATACCAGTGTAGACTAGCGTATACGCTTCTCGACCCATGAGATGGGCGATGGATGATCCCATATCCATTGGTGTTTGACATCAGAGATGGTATACGGGTGCTCAGTGGAGACTGGGTACACTGGACGGACTCACCGAGAACTCCAAGATGGTATTATACCTCACGTCAGATGGCAGTTCTCAGGTGACACTTGTGCAGGTTAGTCTGTAGACCCGAGATCGTCATAGAGTCTTGTGTGATTCCCACTATGCTTTGATTTCCACCTTACCACGTCCATGAGGGCATGCAAAACGGTGGTTCTTGGGTACAGTCACGAGTCATATGGAGGCAATGAGCGATAAGAGGGGTTTCGTCTCTCCCGGTATTGGGGGTTGATGTTGCGCTGTGCTCGATTGGCCGTAACAGGGAAGTCCCTGGCCATGGCTGATTCAGAGATTTGCTGGTAAGTGTTACCGGTAGTTTCTCGACCCGTTATGAGCCTCACATCGGCATGACTTATCGGTTATTGGGGTCTGACGTTTACCACCCCAAGACTTGATATGCGACATATCGGACGAGGAGACCGGACTGTACGGGAAGTGTTGCCAGTTGGCTCGACGGGAGTTGTAGCAGGTTCGCTTGTTCTCTTCTGATCGCTCAATACCCGGGTGGCCGTTACGTTTAGCTGACCGCTTGCGGCTTGGGGGTACTTGATATGATCATCACCCACTGCCGGCGTATTGACGAGTCTAAGAGTCCCACAATGGAGTTACCTAGTCCAGGCGAAACGTTGTGGTGCGCGTATGCGATATTCGCATGGACCCGATTAAAATGCGTGTATAGGATACCGTATATTGATCGGGAGGCTTGCTTTTGGTTAGGGTCGTATGTGATATGGCCGGATTGATAAATCAAGTGTTGATTTATCATTTAACCATTAGATTCTCACTAGAAATCTTTTCTTGTATCTTTGGATGTATGGATGCATCTATGCATTCCTTGTTGATTCATGCACATATGGATGTGCATGCACACATAAATACATACATCATCTATCATGTTGTTTATACATAGAAAATGGTGGATATATAAGACTCACACCATGGTTTATTTTATGGATATTTATTTTTATTTTTGCTAAAACAAAAGAAATGAGATAAGATTGAATCATGGTCAAAGTTTCTACACTCTTCTTGTGACCTAACCATTTGCACCTAACTTTTGACCATGGTTTAATCTTTCTCTTGTGTTTAACTAAAGTAAAATTAAATATTCATAAAGAGATAACCATGGTTTGAGATTAAGAAAGAAAAATATATATTCTTATGTTTTTCTTTTTCTCTTAAGAGTTATTCTTCTCTTCTTGAAAAATATCCATCATCTTCTTCATACTTGAGCTCTTGCTCTCTAGAATTTTCAAGTGAGCAAAATATTCATCAAGATAGGATTTTGAAGTGAGAAAAGCCACCACAACATTATTCTACACAAGTCTAGCCCACTTGTTTAGAGTGTTAGCTTCGATTTTCATTCTTGATTTTGCGAAGTTGCTAGCTTGGACAAAGTGGACTCCGGGTGGATCATCGGTGACTTAGAGGAGTTCAAGTGGAGCTTTTCCAAACCCCAAGTAGCCAAGGAGTCCAGCGTAGGGAGCTACAAAGGTTGTACTCTCCAAACCCTAGCTTTTCTTTCATATGATGATATGCAAGTTTTAGAAACCCTAATTTTCTAGGAACGATTCAATGTTTGTTAACTTAGCACCCTAAAGACTCCACCTTTGGTACATGTGATGCTTCCAAACCCTTCATGAGGTGCTAGGTAAACCTTTCACGGCCACCGCCCCTCGTCAGGGTCTAGATAAGAATACACCAGTCTGCACTGGAGTATCGATGCCCAGTCTCGATACTCCTATGACTAGGGACATTTAAGGATGTGCTTATAGACCTCAGCTCCCACGTATGTGATCGCCATCACAGTGCTGGCAGTCAAGCAAGAATCCTATGGGCTTTATCAATATATACATGATGATAAAGACAAACCAGATAGCATACTGTCATCTCAAGTAAGACTGTTTTATCGGTATAGGTTCTCCCTCAATCATCATGATCACCTGTCTGCGAATATGATAATTGCCTTGAGGGCACTACAGCCAACAATATCCCATTTGCACTTAAGGCTAATTATTGCGATGTCGCATACTCACAGCCCATGTGATACCGAACACCCAACTCCTCTACTAATCAGTTTCACAAACCTCGTTTGTAAAACTATTGCGTTCGAGAAATAGCCTCAGTGAGTGGTGTTCATATCATAATATTGCAATTTATATTCCCCAATTCTTATTCGTTTTATAATTAAACAGGTGCTTTTGACGCAAGTCTGCTGCATATTACAGGATACGGGTTCTTGGAGCGAATACAGTGAAAAAGACAAAAAACGATACAAAAGAGTGACTTTTGACCGACAAGTAGAAGGGTCCTAATCAAGCCTAGATGAAGAACAGTGCAAGGTCCAAAATGTCATGGAAAACGGTTAAAAGATCGCTACAAGTTTTCACTGAAAGATCTGGAGAAGAATAAGAAGCCAAACAGAGAAAAGATATATATAAATAAGAAGTCCAAGCCAACAAGAAGCAACCCAGAAAGTTTGGTGAGATGATCTCACCAAAGGGCCGCGGAACCGCGGCCCAAGCCCACTAATGCCGCGGTTCCGCGGCCATTTAAAGCCCGTGTCGGTGCAAATTTCGTGAGTCGGTGCGTCGGTGCGGGGGTTTGGATTTTTCGTGGGCAAATCTGTAATTGCACATATGCGAATCCCGTAACCCTAAATTCTCCTGTTTACTTATAAATTGTAATCAAAAATTGTAAAACCCTATGCCTCTTTTCAATCAATAAAATTCAGAATTGTTGGGAGTTTATTCAGATCTGTTCTGTATTGTTTGGAGGGAGCCATCAAACTAGTAAGTTAATTTTATTTTCTTTGTTTTAATTCTTTTAATTAATATGTCTTTTCATCCCCTAATGAGCGAGTAATCTCCTCGCTTGTTAGGGTTAGCCTTGAGGAAAGGTTTGAGAGATGAGATCTCTCACCCCTTTCATGCCCCTTCACAAGAATTAGAACTCCATGCATACACGCACAACCGCTCCCTACGGCACCCTACCCCTCGAGGTAACGGTGACACCGTAGTATAAAGGCCCGGTTGCTCGTGTTTTCCATGTGGGTTAGGGTAATTATCGATAAAGGAAGGATAAGAATCTAGAGGAAGAAACATCTTCCCAAAAGATTCTAATCCACTTTATTGATAATTACACCAACATCTAATAGATCAAAAATAGGGCAATGAAAGCGGTGAGGAAACCTTTAATCTCCAAACTTCCCCTAAACCTAACCGTAGCAAGACTTTAATTTAGATTAATCTAGTTTAGTGATAGATCTAGGTTTTAGATTAAACCAACCAAAACAGCATTTGGAATCAACTCGTAAAAACACATTAAGGAAATTACCCATCTCTGTGGATCGACCCGTACTCACCGGCTAGCTGCAAAGTTACGCCGTTTCTGATTACGGTAAATACAAATTTTTGGATAAATGGGCAAATCTGTAATTGCACATGTGCGAATCCCGTAACACTAAATTCTCCTGTTTACTTATAAATTGTAATCAAAAATTGTAAAACCCTATGCCTCTTTTCAATCAATAAAATTCAGAATTGTTAGGAGTTTATTCAGATCTGTTTTGTATTGTTTGGAGGGAGCCATCAAACTAGTAAGTTAATTTTATTTTCTTTGTTTTAATTCTTTTAATTAGTATGTCTTTTCATCCCCTAATGAGCGAGTAATCTCCTCGCTTGTTAGGGTTAGCCTTAGGGAAAGGTTTGAGAGATGAGATCTCTCACCCCTTTCATGCCCCTTCACAAGAATTAGAACTCCATGCATACACGCACAACCGCTCCCTACGGCACCCTACCCCTCGAGGTAACGGTGACACCGTAGTATAAAGGCCCGGTTGCGCGTGTTTTCCATGGGGGTTAGGGTAATTATCGATAAAGGAAGGATAAGAATCTAGAGGAAGAAACATCTTCCCAAAAGATTCTAATCCACTTTATTGATAATTACACCAACATCTAATAGATCAAAAATAGGGCAATGAAAGCGGTGAGGAAACCTTTAATCTCCAAACTTCCCCTAAACCTAACCGTAGCAAGACTTTAATTTAGATTAATCTAGTGTAGTGATAGATCTAGGTTTTAGATTAAACCAACCAAAACAACATTTGGAATCAACTCGTAAAAACACATTAAGGAAATTACCCATCTCTGTGGATCGACCCGTACTCACCGGCTAGCTGCAAAGTGACGCCGTTTCTGATTACGGTAAATACAAATTTTTGGATAAATCAAATGGCGCCGTTGCCGGGGATCGAACCCGGGTCACCCACGTGACAGGCGGGAATACTCACCACTATACTACAACGACGTTATCTTACCCCCACATTCTGTTTTTCTATTTTTCTGACTACACTACTCCTTTAGTGTATGTCACTTTGGACTAGGGATACTAACGCCCGATTAGTCCGTGTTTCGTTGGTACTGACCGACGAACCCTTCGTCGACATTCCGTCCATTTCCTTACCTCCACCTTCAAATTCTTTCGAAGGTATGTCGGGACACGACCCCAACGATACCTTACCGACGGGAATGATTCCACCTCCGCCAGGTGCGAATAACCCGAATCTTCCGCCTGTTGTAGCGCCCGCACGAGTTGCGCTCCAGGATCTCTTCTACCCTATCCGCACTTCTTTACCTACATGTCTTTCACCCCCACCGGCAAATGGGGACAACTTTGAAATAAAACCATATTTCATCAATATGCTGCCAAAATTTCATGGTTTGGAATCCGAAGATGCATATATCTTTATCAATAAATTCCAAAATGTGTGCGCTATGATGAAGACGACCCAATTAAGTGATGACGCTATAAGGTTAAGGGTCATTCCTTTTACCTTATGTGACCTAGCCGAGAAGTGGCTATACAGCACCGCATCACATTCCATTAGAAATTGGGACGAGTTTGTGAGAGCTTTTCTGAAAAAGTTCTATCCTCATCACAAAACTGCTAGAATCCGTAACGAGATTATACAGTTTTCACAACTTCTTTCCGAACCATTTTGGAAGTGCTTCGCGAGATTTAAAGACCTACTTGTTCAATGCCCTCATCATGGGATCGAAAGTTGGCAACTTTACCAAATATTATACGAGGGATTGAACTCGGCAACGAAGCAGTTGCTAGAAACCATATGTCAAGGTCATTTTCTCTCCAAGTCTAGCGACGAATCTTGGCAGTTTCTTGAGGATCTTAGTGAGCAAACAATTCAGTGGGAGAGTACCAAGACCACATCATCTTCTTCTGTTGGTCAATCTAGGGCAGGCATACACCAAGTGGATATGTCGATTGCTATGAAGGCCGAGATGGCCGCACTTATGAAAAAGCTAGAAGCCATTGAGACAAAAATCTCATCATCTTCTCATGCCCCTACTTTACCCACACGAACTGTTTGTGCTTGTTGTTCGAATCCATCGCATTTAACCGAAGAGTGTCCTTATAATGCACTTATTCAAGGATAAGATCAAGTTAATGCTGCATTTCAGCAACGACAACGAAACGATCCGTACTCTTCGACATACAATCAGGGGTGGAGGAGTCACCCAAATTTCGCTTGGAACCAAAATCAACAAGTCCAAGGAAATAACAATTTTCAAAGACCTCCTCCACAACAACAACAAGCACCTTCACAAACTCAAAACCAGCAACCTTTCCAACAAAAACCTTATACAAATCAAACGAACAATTTGGTTCAACCAAATGATGATAAGGTTATCTCGCTCGAAAAAAGTCTAGATGCATTTCTTAAGCAATCTACAGAATCCGCAGCAAGATTTGAAAATTATGTTCAGTCTTTGATGCATAACAATGCCTCACACGATCAAAGTATCAAATCTATTGAGGCACAAATTGCAAAATTAACTGCTGCATTGAGCGAGAGAGAAAAGGGAAAGCTTCCATCTCAACCATTGCCAAATCCCGGTCACACACAAAACGCATATCACAATCACAATGTAAATGCGGTGACCACGTTGAGATCCGGAAGAGTGTTGCAGAATAATGTGGAAATTAGTGATGACATCCCCGCCGGTGGTTCTTCTTCTTCTTCTTCTTTTTCTCCATCGTCATCTTCCCCTTCTTCATTTTCTTCACTTTCTTCTTCACCTTTTTCTTTAGAGCCTATTCTCCACCCTTCACATGGCTCTACTTCTTCTAACTCGAACGGACCCATTTCTCACAACACGAACACATCCACACCGGGATCCGTTCCTACTCCATATTCTACTCCACAGACATTTGACTCAACAAATTTTCAAAATGCTCCATTTCCAAACAGGTTGAGTCCCAATAAACCAACTGCACAAGTGGAGAAGATTGTGGAATTATTTAAGCAGGTTAGCATAAATATACCTCTCTTGGATGCTATCCAACAAGTCCCTTCATACGAGAAAATCTTAAAGGGCTTATGCACCTCGAAGAGAAAGGCATCTCAAGTACCCAAGAAAGTGCTAGTGGCTAGTGCAGTGAGCAATGCTATTAACCACCATCAAACCTTACCCCAAAAACGAAAGGACCCCGGCTGTCCTACGATTTCAATCACAATTGGGGATAAGAAAATTAATCGAGCACTTTTAGATCTTGGGTCTAGTGTTAACCTGATTCCCTACTCCGTGTACGAACAATTAGGGGTTGGAGAGTTGAAACCCACTCGTTGTACTCTCCAAATGGCTGATCGATCAATCACCCATCCAAGGGGTCAGCTAGAGGATGTGTTGATCAAAGTGGGGGAGTTCATATTCCCCGTTGATTTTATTGTTATGGATACACAACCTGTTGCTAACCCAAGAAACCAAATTCCGGTGATCCTAGGTCGACCATTTTTGGCCATTTCCAATGCTGTAATAAACTGTCGCAATGGCTCCATGACTCTATCCTTTGGGAAGATGTCTAGTGAGTTCAATATTTATAAGATGGGAAGTCTGCCCCCCGTGCCTAAAATTAGTACACGAGATGTTTGCTCTATTCACGAAATCACGCAGGAAGACTGCGAGCTTGAAAGATTTCTATTTGATGAAAACAGTTTTGACGCCACTAGAGTGTCCCTCCTTGAGCCTACCACCGTTGACACAACCGATATTGATTATGAATGTTTCACTTTTTCGGATGATGACGACTCACAGCCCGAATATAAGTCTTTTGAATTTGTGGATGAGTTAGTTGAATCATCCGAATCGGTTGTTTGCAGTGATTTCGAACCTGTGTTGGAGTCTTTTGAGTTCGAGGTAGATTCCGCAATGATTCTTTCGCCTCTGAAACTCGAACTCATGTCCTTACCGTCTCACCTTAAATATGCTTACATGGGTGAGAATGAGACTTTTCCCATTATAATATCAGCCTCTCTAGCCTTCGAGCAAGAGAACGCTATTTTAAAAGTCTTACAAGAGAGGCGGCAAGTTTTCGGTTGGACTATGGCGGACATCGAGGAGATCAGTTCCCTTATAATTGAATATCATATGAAATTGATGGATGATGCCAATTTAATAGAGGACCCACAGGAACATCTTGGGGATATTGTGGTTAGTCAACCTCCTCCTTTAGAAGTTGAACCACCGCCATTTCTTTTAAGAAGCTACGAGAATGCCAATATTCCACTGATTGCTGATCAATCGCATTCTCGTTTTGATTCATCACCACCTCCTGTCTATTAACCTCCAAACCTTCCAAACCACCACTTCTATCTTCCCCAATACTTTTTGGACCGCCACAACTTATTCTTCCACCAACCAATACTCTTTACTGATAAATTTTTCAACTGGTTGGTATTGACTTTTGGTCTATGCAAAGTTTTGCAGTAATGTCTAACATTGTTTAAATGAAGTTTGGGGGAGGGCCTTTCTGTGTGTGTATATATATATATATATATATATATATATATATATTTGTTTTTCTTAACAATAAAAAAATTTATAAATAAATAAACAGGGAAGTGCCGGTATTTTGACCCTCTTGGTTTAGCATGACAGTGAGGACACTGTCAAGTTCAAGTTTGGGGGTATGCTCGGTACGTTTTCTTCCTTCGCATTCATTTGTACATATTTTTGCATTTGCATATTTATTTGAAAACCCATAAAAATTTGAAAATTTTTAAAAATTATAAAAATTAATGTATTCAATTTTGGCTAATTGACTAGAGTTTGATAGATAGGTTAACTGGTTAGGAACAACTAGATCTTAGACTTAGTAAATTAAAAACCCTAAAGATAACATTCCTTAAAGTTTAGCGGTAGAAAGTATATGCCTTGTAGTTTATTTAGAAATAGGCAAATTTTGGGTTCACTTCTTAGGCTATGTCGAAACAAGGGAAGAGTATTGACGTTCTTATTAGAGTATAAGTTTGAAAAATAGTTCCTAGCTTAAGTCTAGATTCTGAAAATGTATACCCGACAATTTGCACATTCACGCACCTTAAAACTTGGAATAGTAGAAGAGACCTTGAAATGCTCTTGTCTAAAAGTCCTTAGTACAATGAAAAAAAAAGTGAATAAAAAAATGGACACTGGTTTTTTGGGATTACTTAAGGCTGTAAAAATAGAAAAATCTTTAGCGAGGGTGCTTCATCACCTAGTGCCTTAGACCGACTGGTTTGGGAGTCACTGCTAAAAGCCTTCGGTATTGCAAAAAACTAGGAAGTACGCTTTAAAGTGCTAACGCATCTTGTAATCGGTTGTTGGTACCTCAAGAAGTATTAACAGTCGCATGAAGGATGTGTAAGCGAAATTCAAAATTAACGAATTAATAAGTGCTTTGGACAATGGACGAGAGTACGATCGCTTGATTTGAATTTCCAAGTGTAGGGGTGATCTATACACACACGTGGGGATATGTGATTAGAGTTTAGATAAGAGAAATGAATGAAAGATAGAACTTGTATCTTTGGTAGAGTTGATAGAAATTCCTAAGTGGAGACAGAACCCTAGAAGGAAAACTTAAGAGATGCCGAAAGCTAAGTAGGTCTACATAACATATATAATCTTAAGTTAAATAATGAGGAAGTGTGAAGAATGTGGGTGGATAATTTGCGAGTTAAAAGATAATAGAGTTCTTAGTTAGAAAACCTAATTGGAGAACAAAAGTTAATGGACCGAGTTGATAGGATTTTGTGGGTGTAATCCGCTGAAAACCCTCAGGAGACAACACTCCTCCTACTAGGGACACCTAGAGGTTTAACGGCTTGTTGCACGTGCTCAGCGCAATCGCGTTTCCCTGCGAAAGTGTGGTTAGGATTTTAGTGAATAAAATAATAAGTTTGCTCGAGGACGAGCAAAAGAAGTGGATCCGCACCAGTGTTTCTTTCTATGTCTCTCTTTATCTCAACTTCGCGAAGAAATCTATCTCCCGAAATGAGCAATACCCATCTTAGAATATTTCTGGATATCTGATGGGACCCAGTTCACCAATGAACTCCAAATCCAGCAAACTTCTTAGACTGTATCGTCTACTGAACTTAATCAGTATGCTGCGCCATGCCTTGCTCAGTATCCGCTTGAACCATCTGTCGAAACTACTATCCCTCGTCAGAGGTAAAACTATAACTCTGACAGTCACTCTGTCATCCAGGCCACCTTGGAAGCCTGGAATGATAACCGTCTGTCAAAAGAGGCTGCCGTTATCAAATCCCTAGAACATCCACATATGTTCATAATTTGCTTCCATTCGTTTTTCTCCAGGATTGGATTAATATATCAACTTATTGCATCTAGTGCAAAAACAACATCTGGTGTGGTACTTGACATGTCATGATTGACTCAATTGCCTAAGCAAGTGATATGCCAATCATGCACATCCCTCTCCCCTTTAGTCTGTAAGACACCTTTAGAGCGGATGACTCCATCACCTGCAGGTACACCACCATGCCAGGAGTCATCCATTCTAAATATCTTTAGAATACTGTCTAAGTATCCAGATTGGGAAACTACCCAAATCTAGATCTAAAACTATAGATCTAGTAATGAGAATGCCTGATATTATATCCATAACCTATGTGGAGAAAACAATGTGTGACAACCAAAGTATAATCTATCGTAGTATAGGAATTCCACTTCCTACTATGTGTATGTCATCCAAATACCAGGACAGCACACCCTACTTCTTTCTTAACAGATCCATCTCCTATTCTGATGAAGTCAAAAACTTATGACTGTCACATCAAAATTAGATGTTCTATCTCCGCTATATCCGCTTTAGTCTATAAATAGACACAAGCTACTTGTCCACTATGCTTCCGCTGATCCTACTGACTACGACAACCCTCTGGCAGAGTCATATACATGTGCACTTCTAAAGCTAATTTAGAATGACGCTATATTGATCCTCCTGCCGGGTCTCATAGTCTGGAACAACAGTAGTGTCAAGTCTGGGTAAACAAGAACCTCCATATCACCGTCCTTGAGGCTACCATAGTACCTCTCGGGCGCCTGAGGTTACCCACCATAACTGCGGAGTGGCTAATGGAATGTCCATCCTGATTGAATCTTTAGGTCCTATTAAATTTTCCGTAATCGTTTGTGGTTCTGGAATCACTTCCAGTTCTACCATACTCTCACTAGTGTTTTCTAAAAAAGTCCATTTTGCTAAAACTGTGGCGAGTCAAGAACAATATCACTATTGATCTTCTAGATGGTAGAAAGTTAACCCTAGTCAAAGCCCGGGATAACCCACAAACAGCCATTACTGAAACGTGCCCTGAGTTTATCCGGATTCTGGTTTTAAGCATCAGTCGGACGACTCCCTATACCTTAACATCGTTAAGATATAAATTGATTCTATATATATCTAATATAGAAACAAAAGCATTAATTTAATTGGAACCAGATTCAAATCATGCACCTGTCTCCAGTGCATGTCAACTAAATGGAGAGAGGCCGATCAACATTACTCAACTTAGGAGTGCATCCAATTATGAGTAATCTGAAAGAGAAACAAGTTCTCAAAACCATTACTATCAACCGAATACCAAACACAAGTATCTACATCTTCAATCACCTTGAAGAATCCCGATACTTGCGACATCTGGTTCTCTACTTTATTCTTGCACCTATAACTTCTCAAAACTTAGTCTTTGTATTTCTACGAAACACATGTCTAAAACTGGAGAAGTCACAAGTAAATAGAATATAGTACGAGTACCAGCCCCTTTATCCTAATGGACACTGGACAATATACAATACTTTGTATAAAGCCCTTTGAGTTGAATAACTCAATCCCTGTGCGTTGTAGGTTGAAAACGGTACCCAGGCGATTTCCTCAAATATCAGCAATTACAACGAATTCCGATATAATGAAGATGATCACTTAATTCCCAATAACTTACTCCCACTCATCATCTGTTAAACTATACAGATGTGAGAATCAAACCTGGTAAATACATACCCTGGAGTAAGTATCTAATTGGGAAATCAGTTTTCTATTAACAACGCATAGTGAAACTGAAACATGAAAATGTTTCGAAGGGGTATCCGGGTATTCCTAGTAATGCCTCTTCCATTATCCAGATTCATGACTGAAACCATATATTTCCTTACCATCTCTCCAAATCCCTTGGTTTGTCTTTAGTCGTTACCTTCTGTACACCATTGTTAGGCTTAAATGGTTTTCTTCCTTCCCGACCGTTCTGCACCAGCCTATGGTTTGGAAGAAGACTATCCAATAAGTATAATAGGTGTACTCTCCTAATCCTAGGAGTGATCGCAACCTGAGAGAAGGTGATGATAAACGACAACTGAATAATCCTTATTCTATTTCTCCTGAACTAGAATCCATCCTCAAAAAAGTTCCTTCGAGTTCGTATATAACCATACGATGGATTTATCCAATAGGATTGGATGTTCGTAGTGATATGGGGTGTTCTGGAGAAATACAAGGGTGAAATAGAAGTGGCGATGAAAGACTTGGTTTGGTCATGAATAGCAGTCGCATTTTTACTTTGCCCTCTTTCTAATCCCTTTATTTGTTTTTACTCATTACCTTCTTTACACTAGACTTAGGCTAATTGGTTTTCTTCATTCCCTACCATTCGGCACCTGCCTATGGTTTGGAAGAAGACTATCCAATAAGCGTAATAGGTGTACGGTCTCCCAATCCTAGGAGCCCTCACAACCTGAGAGAAGGTAAAAGTAAAAGACAACTGAATAGTCCTATTCTTTTTCTCTAGAACCAGAATCCATCCTCGAAAAGGTTCCTTCGAGTTCGTATATAACCATACGATGGATTTATCCAATGGAAGTGGATACACGTAGTGATACGAGGTGTTCTAGAGAAAAGAAAAGGGTAAAAGGAGTGGCAATGATGTATGCAACTTGGACAATCCAAAAAGTCAGTGTTTTAAAGAAAGTTCGGTCAACTTGGTCACTGAGTCATAGTTTAGGGCCGGGGCATGGTCGATGCCAAAGAGAGAGAGAAAACAAACACTCAGCGTGCACTCTAAGCTAGATCAGAATAGATAATCATTTTATCTAATCTGGATGGCTCCCTCTGTTTCCTCGAATTCTCCTCCAAACCTAAAAGGAGAATTAGTCGGAATCACCCGATGAGTAATCCTACTCATCAGTGGGAATCGGGATCCAACTATCATCGCATGATAACTTGATGGAAGCCACTCAAGTCACCACACTCCAGAAGGTATGCATATGCCTGGCAAGTTTCCTGTATGTTTGAAACTCCCGATATGATTTTTACCCCAAGCGGTTTATGACCTTGACTGGGTCAGCAAACCATAAACCGCTAGTCAAGTTCAACCCGTCATTATCCTGGATTGCATTAAACCCATCCGCACGTGCCCTTGACTAGGTCAACAAGGCCACACGACTGTCCTAACCAATCGTATTTAAAATGCCACAAACAAGCACTACTTAGCTACCGAACACTACGTATTGACTAGGTCAACAAACGCATCACGAATACTAAATAATACTCATAAGAAATGACGGAGGGCTACGGGTGGTTTTTGGCGAAAAACCTTTAACGTAATGAACTTGATATCGTTGAAGGAATCCAAGTTGTTTTATAAATATATAGTGGCGAAAACGTTTGCTAAAGAGGTCACTCCCGGTGAAGGGATCTCCGCTCTTTCCTCGTCGAATGAGGTGCAGGATATTCCAAACTGAATACCATGATGCAAAGAAAAAATTAATCGACTATAGTGAAGTTATTACGTTGACGCAAACTTCTGCCCAAGGGGTCACTCCCGATGAAAGGATCTCGGCCCTTGCCCCGTCCAAGGAGGTGCAGGATATTCCAAACTGAATACCACGATGCAAAGCAAAAGCGTACGTCTGTAATGTCAGTTTTTAAAAAAAAATCTTGGTTCCAATATCATATAAATATGTTTATTTTCCTTGCATTGATAAGAATCAACACAGTCCTATCAATTAATCACACCAGAAAAGAACGAAAATATAATGTACATATATGCCATCCGCATTCGCCACTGGGTCCCGTCATCACCCGTTATGTTACTTAACTAACGACAGAGCGGGGACTGGGCTAGCGCGGGTGCAAAACATATACAACATCTACTGGTGTATATATATAACAATCGTCCCAGGTATGATAAATGCAACATCACAGAAAAGTAATAAGCATCACAGAACAATACAGATAATCTGGAAGCCCCGGGTTTCCTTTGAGCCACAACTGAAAACCCGACATTCCCCTGGTCGTGTGGATAGCCTGTGCAATGAAAACCTAGACCCCTACGAGCGCGGCAAGTTACCCGCCAAAACCTGAAGCGAGGCAGCTCCCTTCAGCAAAGTGAATGGACCACCCAGCACTTCACGGAATCCGGTAACGTGAGCACCCCTCATTGGGTTAACCTGTACCCGTACGAGTGCGGCGAATGGCCCGCCAATTCAAGAGTGAAGCCCCCTCCGTCTCAACGCCATGAGATGCGGGGCCAATGCCCTCTAGAACCCGGCTATCCGTGCACCCCACCTTGGGGTAATCCTAGTACAGAAAAGAAAATAATATACAAGGGTTACATCGACCTCAGCCCGGTCGTGCCCCAAAAGAATAATATATAAACAGGCAGTGACGGCAGTCCACATGTCGGACGCTCGCCCCACAATATCAAATGTACAAATAAATTCGAACTGCACTACAATTGCATATAAGCTATCCACCACGACAATCCGCAACATCACAGCACAACACAGAACATCAACGTGAATGTCACATTCGCAAACCCGTCTAAAAGGACTATAGCGATTAGATAAGGTTTACATATTAAATGACATTCACGGTCACAGATAGAAATGTAAAGTAATGAAAAATTACACAGTTAAAATTTTGATAGACTAAATTTATCCGCAAATGCCCTAAAAGCAAATCCAGTACTCAAAAGATTCTGGGCCAAAACAAAACATCACAAAAAATCACAATTCCAAGTTCTGAGCTACAGGAAAAATTTTATGGCCCGTCGCCACTAAATGGCTGCTGAACCGCCGCCAATAGGGGGTAAGTGCGGTGGTTCCGTGGCGCTTTGGAGGCTTCAGGAGCCCAAATTTTTTCTGCAACCATAAAATCGCCTGCACGGATTTTTAAGCCTCTGGAAATAATTTTTAGAGCACTTTCAAAAATCGACAGAAACATGGCAAAACGGAAATTTTTTTTTGAAATTTTGATCGATCGAGATTTTAAGCTTGTGCAAACTAGCTAGTAGGGTTTAATGGGTGGCTCTGATACCATTGTTGGGTAGTGGGAACGCCCCGGCTATCCAACCGTGGCCAATTGCGGAACAAAAGTTTTCTAAAACCCGGTGCTACCATTACCCGATTTCCAAGATCGAAACCATTAACCCTAAAACTAGCAATATAAGAAAAGGAGATAGAATGGTTATACCTAATGATCCAAGTCCTTCGGGTCTTCAACCATTTCCAAGTTCCTAGTGATGCGGATCGACTTTGGTCGCCGGTTTTCCTTTGTCTCCGATGATCCACCCGAGGGAAACGGCACAAGCTTCAGGTTCGCCGAAGGAACCAACCGACTCTTCAAAATGGCTAGTAGTGGAGAGTGGGGAGTGTAGGATAGTCTCACCATAATTTTCTCTCAAAAATTATGCTCATAAAACAACCATGGAAGATGTGGAGGTGATGATCAAAGGCATGAGAAAATGGCTATGTGTTTTGTGGGAGCATGAGAGTGAGAGAGCACAAAAATGATATACCCAAAAATGAGCAATCTTATCCCCTCAAGTGGCCGACCCCCTCTCTCATGCCCCGAAAAAAATCTCATTTTCAATTTCAATAAACAAAGCACCATACCAATCACTACAATGCCAAAGTCCATGCTTTGACCAAATAACCCATGCTTTGCCATGTCACCTTTTCCACCTCATTATGAAGACAAAACGATTTTTCTAAAAAGAAAAATCAATAATGAGGTGGCTAATCTTCTAGAAGTCATTCCGTACAAAAACGGAATACTTCCCGGTATATGTATCGAAATACACATACGCGTATTCGTATGAAAATACGAATAACCAAGAGAGAAAATGAATAGTGAGAAATAATACTAGAATACATATATATAAATACATATGTAAATTATTAAATCAAAACTTGATTTAACAATCTGGCTTAATCCTAAGCCGCTGGTATTATCAACCGTCCGATTAAAGTCTGTGCAGTCTATGCACATATTTAATCGGACACCTGTATGTATCAACATACATCACCTACACCATATCGCCCGAAACGAGAAAACCTTCTGTGTGGGACTCTAAAGACTCGTCAATACGCTGGCAGTGGGTTTAACTACAAGCACGTCAGCGGCACTAGCTGTACGTAACGGCTACCGAGGTATTGAGCGAAAGGAAGGCCGATGAGCAAACACATCCAAACCCCTACTGATCATGTCAGTGATAATATCCGTACAGTCTGGTCTGTTCGTCTATGAGTATCGCAAATCGGGTCTAGAGGGGTGGATAAGGTCAGACCCCTAACAACGCGATAATTCGTGTCGGTATGAAACCCATCACTACCTGAGAAGTTATCGATCCTAGATCGGTAATTCTCACATACCCCGGCCGAGGATTTCTAGTGATGGCCATCCGTGCACTGCGCGACATCAACCCCCAATACCGGGAGAGACGAATCCCCGACGATCCGCTCACTTCCTCCATGTGGCTCGGGATTGTACCCAACTAAAACCTGTTTGCACGACTCATTTGAGCCGTGGTAGGGTAGTAATCAAAGCACAGTGGGAACTCACACGAGACAAATGATGATCTCAAGTCGACAGACTTACCTGTACACATGTCACCAAGGAACCGCTATCTGACTATAGGTATAATACCAACTAGCATGTTCCCGGCGAGTCTGTCCAGTGTACTCATAACCTAATGAGCACCTGTATACTATCTTAGGTGAACAACTGACACCAATGGCTTGTGAGACCGGCCACCGCCCCTCGTCAGGGTCTAGATAGGTATACACCAGTCTACACTTGAGTATCGATGCCCAGTCTCGATACTCCTACGACTAGGGACATTTAAGGATGTGGTTATAGACTCGAGCTCCCACGTATGTGATCGCCATCATAATGCTGGCAGTCAAGCAAGAATCCTATGGGCTTTATCAACATATACATGATGATAAAGACAAACCAGATAGCATACTATCATCTCGAGTAAGACTGTTTTATCGATATAGGTCCTCCCTCAATCATCATGATCACCTGTCTGCGACTATGATAATTTCCTTGAGGGCACTATAGCCAACAGCTCTATATCCAAAAATTATCCTCTTCTCCTCAGCAAAGATGGCACCAACTCGGTGGCGGTACTAACCCGTAAAAGCCCCCACACACCTTGGAATGTAGTCGGACTCAGGGATCATGAAGCGAGAGCCAGTGTTCAGCCGCATGAAGTGATGACTGGCGTCACGAAAAACTTACAAAGACGAGCTGGGCTCGACTATGAATGCCTCGAAGGGAACACCTTGGTTATAACCCAATTGCCGGGCAAAGCGGTGTGGATTATACCGCATAAAATGAACCGCATCGTTTTGATGGAACATCAAATAACCCGGTCTGATCGAATAAAAGTGGATGGCTTCCCTAGGCTTCAAGGATGGTGCTCCCTCTTTCGATAAATCAAGTTAAGGTTTGTTGTCTTCTAGAGGGACCATCGCGTTACTTGCACTACTTAGAACGTCGTTAAACTACGGAAAAATCCAACACTTGGAAATTTCCCGACAGGGGAAAAATTGGGTATTTATATCCGGTCGAACTTTTTAACATATTCTATAATTTATCTGGAAAGCCATATAGACAAAATTTGATACTCCGATCGAAACACCGAATCCCCAAAACATCTGCAGAAAATTCAACTCTTGAATAAATATTAAAAATTCCCAGAAAAATCACCACTGGAAACTAAGAATTACTGTGCAAATAAATTTAAATACTGGGGCCGTACGGCCGCGGATCCGCCGCATGAGCCTTGCTCATGCCGCGGAACCGCGGTGGGAAAGTGGAATTAGGTCCACGAAATTTGCAGTAATTCTTAGAAAACCCTGCTTGATTTTCTGCATATTTTTAATTTAGAAAAAGACCAGATTTTAAAAAATGGACAGAGAGCAAGTTTGTGATCGGGTTTCGGGTTCGTTCGGGTTTCAAATTCCGTCTAGACTTCGCCTAAGGCTCTAGCTAGGCTCTGATACCACTGTAGGGTTCCTAGGCACCCTAATGAGGTCTCACAAGGCATCTAACATGCCATTTTCAAAAATTACGGGTGCCGAGAGACCCGACTACGGATCGTTTGCTAGAAATCTAGGCGAAAAGTAAGCTAATTAACACTTAACTAAGAGAATACGGATATACAACCTTTGTAGATCCGGTGCTCCACCTCCATAGCTCCGCAATGAAGTCCCCTCGCTGTCCAAATGAGTTCCCGGGCTCTAGCGTCGGCTTCGTCGGAGAATGGGCAAGCTAGGTCGTCGATGTCCATGCCGAAGATGATCTACGTCGAGGCATCGCTAAATCAAGCTCCGACTTCACCAAGTCAAGAAACTTGTGAAGAAAACACACTCTACTACTTGGAAAGAGGTAGAGGATGAAGAAATAGGAAGTGGGTAGACTTTAGTTTTGGATTTCTCACACTCTTCATCAATCCACCATTGATGAAGTTTGGTTTTCTTCATGAAGTGAAGAAGAAGAAGAAAGCAAGAAGATGATAAGTTATTATGAAAAGAATAATAAATTTATTCTTATCATAATATTAACCTAAGTTAAGTGTAGAGAATTGACCAAGGTTAAAGAATGGTTAGGGTTAAGGAGATGAGACAAAAATGGTGACATAATGAAAGCTTCATGAAGCTTCATGTTGAAAACAAAACTAGCCACAATTTTTGACTTCTTTTCCTTTTCTCATTTATCTTTTAAATGCAAATGAAAAGATAAATGAAAGAATAAAAGAAAACCCTAATCATTCACTTAACCTAGGTTTAATTCATTACACTTAACCAAAAAGATATGTATCATCAAACATGATACAATCAAGTGCACAAAATCATATCGCATATGCAATGCGCACACCCGAGTGAGAAAATCCATTTAAAGTGAACCGATACTAGTTAATGCAAAGTAATATATCATATATATAATTATGCATTAAATCATTAAATCAACTCTTGATTTAACGATCCGGTCATATCGCATATAACCGGCTAGTATCCAATGTATCGGCTTATCGAATCAATCCTTTATTCGATAATTAGGTTATATCGCATACAACCTTTCGACACATTGATCGCGAGAATGAAATACGGTATCACATACACGCACTACTCTCGGTCCCGCACATATCTCATATGCGCTCCTATTTCGTTTCGCTTGAGCCAGGAAACCTCTGTGTAGGACTCTAAAGACTCGTCAATACGCCGGCAGCAGATGATGATCATATCAAGCATCCACAAGCCGCAAGCGGTCTGCTAAACGTAACGGCCACCCGGGTATTGAGCGATCTGAAGATCGACGAGCAAGCCCGCTCACACTCCAGTGAATCCAACCAGTAACACTACCGTACAGTCCGGTCTGATCGTCTGATATGTCGCATATCTTGCCTAGGGGTGGTATACGTCAGACCCCAATAGCTCGATAAGTCGTGTCAATATGAGGTCTATAACAATTCGAGAAACTACTGGTAACGCTTACCAGTAAATCTCAGCAACCCTGGCCAGGGATTTCCTGTTATAGCCAATCGAACACAGCGCAACATCAACCCCCTATACCGGGAGAGACGAATCCCTTCCTATCGCTCATTGCCTCCATGTGACTCGGGACTGTACCCAAAAACCACCGTTTCGCACGCCCACTTGGACGTGGTAAGATGGAAATCAAAGCACAGTGGGAACCACACAAGACTCTATGACGATCTCTGGTCAACAGACTACTCTGTACCAGTGTCACCAGAGAACTGCCATCTGACGTGAGGTATAATACCATCTGGGAGTTCTCGGCGAGTCCGTCCAGTGTACCCAGTCTCTACTGAGCACCCGTATATCATCTCTGATGTCAAACACCAATGGATATGGGATCATCCATCGCCCATCTGTATGGGTCGAGAAGCTATACGCTAGTCTACTCTGGTATATCGATGCCCCGTCTCGATATACCCACGACTAGGGACTTTGAAGGATGTACTTATAGACTATCTGTCCCCACTAGTATGATCTGCATCATAGTCCAGGTAGTCAAGCACACATCCTAAGGGCTTTACCAACATGTAACAGAGAGACAATCAGTGTACACGTTAAGGTAAAGATCAACCAGATAGCATACTATCATGTCGAGCAAGAAAGTCCTCCCTATATATATCCCAGCATCCACTACAATATGCATCCAATGTACAGTAATGGCCTCTAGGGCATACATATAACTAACACTTTCGGCAATGCGATGAGCAGGATAAATGACCGATGCTCTCATAAAGCGACGATGTGTTGGAACGAGAAACCAACTGAGCCAACACTGATAAAACCAACGAAGAAAGTATCTTCATCCATACCGGGAGCCTCAATCGACTCAAAAGGTACGGCCGATAAGATTGGGATGTAAAACTGCGACAAATCTTCTTCTCTGGACGGTAGATTTTTGAGCCCAAACCAGAAGGGGTCGTTAATATTCGCGAATTTCGGAGCCTCCTTTGATAGGACGTCTTCACGAAGGAAGCAGGCGATAAAACTCTTAAAAGTGACGCCCTGTTCCTCTGACTCTGCGAACAGCTTCTCGAAAATACCCTGAGTCTTGATTAGACTTGGATACTTATGAAGGACGGCATTTTCAGTCGACATGCCGTCAAGTGTAGCAGGCATAGTTGCGAATGCATACTCGTCAGGAGGCAGCAATTCTTCATAGGGCTCTCCAATGATCGTCAATCTAGAGATTTCGCGAAACTCTTCAAAAGAGTTCGAAACTTCGCGATCCCCTAACAAGAAAGTGTTGGTGGGAAGATTCCCTTGATTTTGGAAAGATTTAACCTACCAAACATGGGGAGACTGATAATGAAAGAGAGACGCGTACACTGCCTGATAAAGCCCAACCATTTGCAATCGCGCATGATGGGCGGACAAGATATAACGATCCCAGAGAAGATAGCCCGTTGGATGGCAAGGAGTAAGCCCTATCTTGTAGAATTGCCCCCAGGGCCAGGCTTCACCTTGGAAAATACGATGCCCCAAGATATCTATGGTTGGCAAGGGGTGGTTTGGTATCCCAGTTGTCGAAGGCTCAAGCCGGCCCGTAGGAGTCCAATCCAACGCCTGTTGGGTTACCAACAATGGCAGCAAGTTTTCGGGAGGTATCATCCATGCCAAGTTAAAACTTTTGCCATTTTAGATAACCCTAACCCTAGATCTTTAACTATAGAATCAAACAAAACATATATGTTAACAACTTAACATCTAAAAGTTACGGATTACAACCTTTGTAGTCCGTTCTTTCGCTTCATATGCTCCGGGTTGAAGTCCCTTCGCTGCGATCATCATGCTCCCGATCTCTAGAGAGGCTCCATGAAGAGAATGATGCATCCTTGCTAGTAATCTTCAAGATCCAAGATGATCTACCTTGACGAAACTCTAACCCAAGCTCACTTCTCTAATGATGTATTAGTGAAGTAAACACCCTAAACTGAGTGGCTAGAATAGATGAGGATGATGAAGTAGGAATTTTGCTCTCTTTTGTTTTCAATTTCTCACTTTATTCCATCACAAAAATAAAATCAAGCAAGCTCCTTTTGTGAAGCAAGAAAAAGATGAAGAAGAATGAATGGTGAAAATGAATTATTGTTGAGGTTAGAATTGCAACCAAGGGTTAAGCATGTCATGCTTAACCCTTGTAGAGACTTAACCATGGACTAGGGTTAGGGTTTGGGTTAACAAATATCTAGCAAAATATCATGCATAAAACAAAGAGGGTGGACAAAGTCAATGTGTCATGAAACTTCCTCAAAGCTTATCCATAACATAATCCAAAACATTAACCCTAATCCAAACCCTAGTATGGTTTAATCTCAAAACCCTAGTTTCAATTGTAACCCTAACAAGTTACAATATTATATATCACATATATAATATATTTTGTAACAAAAGAAAATAATACAATTAATATATATCACATATACATCAATGTGTCATCAAGTGAGAAAAAGAATCTTTAAGTGAGCTTATATTAGTTAATGTAATGTAATAAATTAAATATATAATTATACATTAAATTTTCGAATCAACACTTGATCCGATAATCCAGCTATTTTGCGAATAACCGACTAATATAATCTGTATCAGTTCATCGAATCAACACTTGATTCGATGACCCGGCTATATCACATATACCCGGCCGATATCTCATATCACGAGAATCGAATACGGTATCACATACATGTATTATTCTCTGTCCCGCACATATCACATATATGCCCCTACTCTGTTTTTCCTGAGCCAGGAAACTTCTGTGTTTGACTCTAAAGAATCGTCAATACGCTGGTAGTAGGTGATGATCATATCAAACACCCACAAGCTGCAAGCGGTAAGCTAAATGTAACAGCCACCCAGGTATTGAGCAATCAGAAGATCAACAAGCAAGCATGTACATTCTCCTATGAATCCAATCAGTAACACTCTCGTACAGTCCGGACTCTTCGTCTGATATGTCGCATATCCAGTCAAGGTGTTGTAAACGTCAGACCCCAGTAACCGATAATTCGTGTCGATGTGAGGCTCATAAGGGGTCGAGAAACTACTGATAACACTTACCAGTAGGTCTCCATATCATCCCTGGCCAGGGACTTCCAGTTATAGCCAATCGAATACAGCGCAGCATCAACTACCAATACCAGGAGAGACGAAACCCCTCCTATCGCTCATTGCCTCCATGTGATTCGGGACTGTACCCAAAAGCCACCTTTTTGCACGTTCTCGTTAACGTGGTAAGGTGGAAATCAAAGCACAGTGGGAATCACACAAGACTCTATGGCGATCTCGGGTCTACAAATTAACCTGTACCAGTGTCACCTGAGAACTTCTATCTGACGATAGGTATAATACCATCTAGGAGTTCTCGGCGAGTCCGTTCAGTGTACCCAGTCTCCACTGAGCACCCGTATACCTTCTCTGATGTCAAACACCAATGGATATGGGATCATCCATCACCCATCATATGGGTCGAGAAGCGTATACGCTAGTCTACTCTGGAGTATCGATTCCCTATCTCGATACTCTCTCGACTAGGAACAGTTATAGGATGTACTCTTGGACTACCATGGCCCCACTAGTATGATCTACATCATAGTCCCAGTAGTCGAGTACATATCCTAAGGACTTTATCAACATGTGAGAGCAAGACAGTAAACCAATACGAGTCAACATGTTAAGACAAAGTGAAACCAAATAGCATACTATCTTGTCGAGCAAGAAAGTCCTCTCTATATATATCCAAGCATCCACTATAATATACATCATATGTACAACAATGGCCTCTAGGGCATATATACAACTAACAATCTCTTACTTGCACTAAGGCCAGCTGTTGTAGTATCTCATACCCAATATCCTGAAGAGTCTCTCAAATTGTATCTGGTGTATAGCCTTCGTGAGTGGATCCGCAGTGTTGTCCTTTTTGTTAACTCTCCTGACCTCGATCTCGCGGCGATCAACTATCTCCCGGATCAGGTGATACCGCCTCAGAATATGTCTGGATCTCTGATGGGATCTGGGTTCCTTGGCTAAAGCCACAGCTACATTGTTATCACAATACAAAGGTATTGGATGCTCAATGGATGGAAGCACACCAAGTTCAGTGATGAACTTCTTCATCTAGACAGCCTCTTTAGCAGTTTCGTTGGCAGCGACGTATTCAGCCTCCATCGTCGAGTCTGCCACGGTTTCCTGTTTGGAACTCTTCCAATAAACCGCCCCTTAATTGAGGGTGAAGACAAATCCTGAGTGCGACTTAAGTCGTCCTTATCACTTTGGAAGCTCAAATCGGTAAAGGACTCCACCTGGAGTTCTTCGTTACCATATACCAAGAACATCTCCTTAGTCCTTCTCAAGTACTTGAGAATGTTCTTCATAGCTGTCCAGTGATTCTCTCATGAATCTTCTTGATACCTACTCACTACACTTACTGAGTATGCTACATCGGGTCTGGTACATAGCATCGTGTACATGATAGAGCCTACTGCCGAAGCATAGGGTATCCCTTGCATGCGAGCTCTCTCCAAATCAGTTTTAGGAGACATCTCTTTGGAGAGAGTGAGTCCAGAGATCGTGGGTAAATACCCACGCTTGGATTCTTCCATACTAAACCTCTTTAGTATGGTGTCATTGTACCTGGATTGGGACAATCCCAGTATACGTTTAGATCTATCTCTATAGATCTTAATCCCCAAAATGCAGGAGGTATCACCTAGATCTTTCATTGAGAATCTATGTTATAAGAAGAGCTTGACCGAGTGCAGCATAGGAACATCATTTCCTATCAAAAGTATGTCATCCACGTACAATATGAGGAAGACAACCTTACTCTCTGAAACCTTCTTGTATATACATGGTTCATCTACATTCATGATGAAGTCAAACTCTTTGACTACCACATCAAAGCAGATGTTCCAACTCCACGATGCTTGCTTTAACCCATAGATGGATTTAGCAGCTTTCACACCTTTCCACTGCTCCTACTATCTACGAAGCCCTCTGGCTGAGTCATGTATACGCACTCCACTAAATCACCATTTAGAAAGGCGGTCTTAACATCCATCTGCCAAATTTCGTAGTCATGGCATGCAATAATGGCAAGCAAGATCCGGATGGACTTAAGCATAGCCACTGGAGAAAAAGTTTCGTCATAATCCACACCTGGTCGTCGATGAAAACCCTTTGCAACAAGTCTAGCTTTGAAAGTCTCAACTTTTTCATCTACACCAAGTTTCTTCTTAAAGATCCATTTGCTTCCAATGGGTTTTACCCCTTCATGAGCAACTTCCAAAGTCCATACTTTGTTGGTGTACATGGATTCCATCTCAGATCGCATTGCATCCAGCCATTTCACAGAGTCCCCACTTGTGATGGCCTGCTCGAAGCTAGTCGGGTCATCATCTTCCATGATGCAATCCTCGCTCCTACTGTCTATGAGAGAACCGTAGTGTCTCTCAGGTGGATGAGGAACCCTACTAGATCGGCGGAGAGGCTGGGGATCATCGGGAACTACCGAATCCTCTGGTTCCACCAAATCTTCTGTTGCAGTTTGTGTAGCTGGAACTTCATCCTGTTCTACCTCATTGCCACTAATTTCTTTCATAAGAAAACCCTTTTCTAAAAAGGTGGCATGTAGAGAAATAAACACCTTTTGTTCCTCGGAGTGGTAGATGATATACCTTCGTAAATGTTTAGGATATCCAATAAACTTGCACAGAACAAACCTTGCCTCGAGCTTATCCGGATTTTGTGTTTTCACATAGGCCGGACAACCCCATATCTAAATAAAATTAAGACATGGCCTCTTCCCATTCCATATCTCATATGGAGTGGCAGGCACTGATTTCGTGGGAACTCTATTCAATAGATATGCTACTGTCTCAAGCGCATAGCCCCAGAAGGAAATAGGCAACTCAGCAGTGCTCATCATAGAGCGCACCATATCTAATAGGGTGCGATTCCTCTGCTCCGATACACCGTTGTGCTGTGGTGTATAAGGAGAAGTAAGCTGAGAGAGAAACCCATTCTTTTTTAGATTTTCCAGGAACTCATTGCTCAAGTATTCTCCTCCTCGATCTGATCGAAGGATCTTAATACTTTTGCCCGTTTGGTTCTCTACTTCGTTCTTATATTCTTTGAATTTCTCAAAAGTTTCAGACTTATGTTTCAACAGGAACACATATCCGTATCTTGAGAGTTCGTTAGTGAATGTAATGAAGTACGAGGAACCGTTCCTAGCATGTGTAGACATGGGACCATATACATCAATATGTATCAGCCCTAAGAGTTCAGTAACTCTTTCACCGTGTCCACTAAACGGAGTTTTGGTCATTTTGTCTTTGAGACATGACTGGCAAGTGTCATAAGATGAAAATTCGAATGGATTCAAATATCCATCCTTATGCAACTTAACTAATCGTGTCGCATTGATATGACCAAGTATACAATGCCACAAGAAGGATTCGTTCATTTCTGAACTCTTCCTCTTGTGTGTGTTTTGTACATTAAGGACTGTAGTTTGAATCAGAACGTATATGCCATTATTTAACGAGCCTGATCCAATCAACTTTTGATTCAGGAAGATGTTCATAACATTATCCTTACAAAATTATATCCTTCTTTACTCAATAAAGAAACTGATATAAGATTGCATATCAGGGTCGGAATGTAATAGCATTCGTTCAGAATCAATGTATTACCATTTGGTAACATAAGGTGATATTCGCCAACTGCTTTGGCTGCAACATTTGCACCATTCCATACTCTTATGGAATGATCACCCTCTCCCAGTTCCCTACCTTTCCGTAGACCATGTAACATATTATATATGTAGGATCCCGATCCGGTATCTAATACCCAGGACGTAGAGTGAATTGAGAAATAGTTCTCGATAAGTAACACACCCGAAGAAGATAAATCAGCATGCTTATTCTTCATTTGGGCTGCGAAAGAATCCGGATTTTCTCCTATTCCCTGCTCTATCTTATAACAATTATAAGAAAGAACGGGACAAACGTTCCCCTGCTCAGTATAATAAGCGGGTTCGGTCAATACATCCATATTATTATCTTGGTTAAGGCCTGACATGGTCGCTACCTGGAGAGAGAGAGAGAAGAAAACACTTTAGCGTATGCTCTTGCAAGATTAGATTGGTTATTATCTTATCTAATTAGGATGGCTCCCACTGGTTTTTATCAAATCTTCCATCAAACCCTAAAAGGTAAGACTAGCCGGGTGTTCCCCGCCGAAACACGGAGACGCGACCCCGCGGGTCCGTCTTGCCTGAATTCAGGATAGATGCAAATTGGTGCTATCCGTCCACCTCTCCGAAGATGTCAAGTTGTTTTATGACACCGTGTATCGAAGGTTTAAACGGATGCGGCCGATGTAGCAAACTTCACCAGATTCCCCCTCGTTTGAGGGGTTTTTTGATTGTGGGGACGCTCTTCCGTGTAGACGCAAGCTGTAGGGTTGCTAGGCACGCTCATAAAGTTCTACGAGGCATCAACCATGCCCGATTTAAAAATTAGCCGTGCCGAACAACCCGAAGCCGGATCATTAAACTAGGGTTTAGGCGAAAACAAGCATGTTAAACATTTTGACACTAAGTGAGAGGGATTACAACCTTTGTAGATCTGGTCCTTCACTTCTTAAGCTCCGTGTTGAGATCCCTTCGCTGCGATCATCGTGTTCCGGACTCTCGAGAGGCTTCACGAAGAGAATGATGCAACCTTGCTTCCGATCTTCGATAACATAGATGATCTACCTTGAAGTTTCATTAACACAAGCTAACACTCATTAAATGAAGTGTACACCCTCATCTAAATGGCAAGGGTAGATGAGGATGATGAAGTAGGATTTTTGCTCTCATTTATAATCTTTTTCTCACTCATTTTCATCAAAAAAGCAAAACTAGAAAGCTTTTCAAGAAGGAACTCAAGCAAGAAGAAGAATGAATAATCTTTTTCCTTTTGTGATGAACAATGAATTATTGTAGTGGTTACAAATCTAACCAAGGGTTAAGTATGAAAGATTTAACCCTTGTAGAGAGTTAACTAGAGTTAATGGTTTGGATTGGGTTAACATAATATCTTCACAAAATATCAAGCAACCACAAAGTCAAAGCTTCATGAAGCTTCATGGAAGCTTCATGCAAAAGCTAACCCTAATCCAAACCCTAACCAAGTTTAAACCCTAAACCATTGTTAAATTTGTAACCATAACATGTTACAGTATTATATATCACATATACAATATATTTTGTAACAATAGAAAATAAGACAATTAACATATATCGCATATATATCAATGTATTATCCCGTGAGAAAATGAATCTTTTAGTGAGCTAATATTAGTTAATGTAATTTAATATATCATATATATTATTATACATTAAATTATCAAATCAACACTTGATCCGACAATCCGGCTATGTCGCATATAACCGACTAATACGATGACCCGGCTATATCACATATACCCGACTGATATCTCATATCGCGAGAATCCAATACGGTATCACATACCGCATTATCCTCGGTCCCGCACATAACACATATGTGCTCCTACTCTGTTTTGCCTGAGCCAAGAAACCTCTGTGTAGGACTCTAAAGAATCGTCAATACGCCGGCAATAGGTGATGATCATATCAAACACCCACAAGCTGCAAGCGGTCAGCTAAACGTAACAGCTACCCAGGTATTGAGCGCTCAGAAGATCAACAAGCAAGCCTATACATTCTCCTGTGAATCCAATCAGTAACACTCCCGTACAGTCCGGTCTCGTCGTTTGATATGTCTCATATCTCTCCTAGGGGTGGTAAACGTCAGACCCCAGTAGCTCGATAAGTCGTGTCAATATGAGGTCTATAACAGTTCGAGAAACTACTGATAACACTTACCAGTAAATCTCAGCAACCCTGGACAGGGATTTCCGATTATAGCCAATCGAAAACAGCGCAACATCAACTCCATATACCGGGAGAGACGAATCCCCTTCTATCGCTCATTGCCTCCAAGTGATTCGGGACTGTACCCAAAGGCCACCGTTTTGCATGCCCTCTTGGACGTGGTAAGGTAGAAATCAAAGCACAGTGGGAATCACACAAGACTCTATGACGATCTCGGGTTTACAGACTACCCAGTACCAGTGTCACCGGAGAACTGCCATCTAACATGTGGTATATCACCATCTGGGAGTTCTCGGTGAGTCCGTCCAGTGTACCCAGTCTCCACTGAGCACCCGTACACCATCCACGATTTCAAACACCGATGGATATGGGATCATCCATCACCCATCATATGGGTCAAGATGCGTATACGCTAGTCTACACTGGTGTATCGATGCCCTGTCTCGATACACCCTCGACTAGGAACAGTTATAGGATGTACTCGTCGACTACCGTGGCCCCACTAGTATGATCTCATCATAGTCCCAGTAGTCGAGTACATATCCTAAGGGCTTTATCAACATGTAACATAGAGACAATCAGAGTACATGTTAAGATAAAGAACAACCAGATAGCATACTATCATGTCGAGCAAGAAAGTCCTCCCTATACATGTCCTAGCATCCACTACAATATACATCGTATGTACAGTAATGGCCTCTAGGGCATACATATAACTAACAATCTCCCACTTGCACTAGGGCCATCTGTTGTGGTATCACATACCTAACAATTAGCTGCGGTTGAAGTATCTCATACTCAACCATCCCATAAATGTCTCTACTGGGAAAAAGGCCTTTGTGAGTGGATCCGCGTTGTCGTCCTCTGTGTCTACTCTCCTAACCTTGATCTCCCTAGAGATCAACCATCTCCATGATCTGGTGATACTACCTAAGAATTATATCTGGATTTCAGATGGGACGGTAGTTCCTTGGCTAAAGCCACAACTCCATCGTCACACAATGGTAGGAACGAAGTTCATCTCATGAACTTATAGATATCCAGACTACCTCTTTGGTAGCATCCTTGGTAATGATGTATCTTGCCTTTAATCGTCTAGTATGTCACGGTATCTAGATTGGAACTCTTCCAACATAACATCCCTCCACTGAGGGTAAAGACAATGCCTGCGACTGACATTCAGTCGTCCTTATCACCCTGGAACCTTTCCAGTGATTCTCCCCAGGATCGATTGATACCATCTCACTACAACTAGTAAGAATCCTAACATCCAATTAGATCAATCTCATAGATCCAAAACCCCGGATTTAGGAGGTATCACTTTGATCCTATATGGAGAATCGTTGTGATAAGCGGAGATTGACCGAGCGTAGCATAGGAAACTCCTTCCCTATCAAGAGTATGTCATCCACGTACTCTACAAGGATCATCACCATACTCCCTACTACCTTTTTGTATATACAAGGTTCATCTACCATTTTGATGAAGTCAAACTCTTTGACTACCACATCAAAACAGATGTTCCAACTCCGCGATGCCTGCTTTATCATATAAAACATCTTGCTTACGTTTCCGCTGCTCCCACTGTCTACGAAGCCATCTGGCTGTGTACTTATAGACGCTCTCTTCTAAAACATCATTTAGAAAAGCAGTCATGACACCCAACCACCAGATATCGTGGTCATGGTATGTAGCCGTGGCAAGTAGGATTTGGATGGACTTAAGCATAGCTTTGAAAGTCTCAACTTTTCCATGTACACCAAGTAATCTTCTCAAGATATACTTGCTCCTGATGGGGATTTAACCCTTCAGATAAAGCAACCAAAGTCCATACTTTGTTGGTGTATAAGGATTCCATCTCAGATCGATAAGCATCCAACCATTCTTACAGAGTCCTACTCCTGATGGCCAGCTCGAAACTAGTTGGGTCATCATCTCATTATGCAATCCTCTCTCCCACTGTCATAGAGAAACCCAAGTATCTCTCAGGTGGGTGAGGAACCCTACTAGATCGGCGGAGAGGCTGAGATTCGTTGGAAACTATTGAATCCTTTGGTTCTACCAAATCATCAGCTGCAGTTTGTATAGCTGGAGCATTTCCAGTTCTACATAACAGACCTTGCCTCGAGCTAGTCCGGATTTTTCTTTTAGACATAGTCCGGACAACCCCAAATCTTAACAAACTTAAGATATAGGCTCTTCCCTTTCCATATCACATATGAAGTGGTAGGCAACTGATTTGATTTGAACCCTATTTAATTGGTATGCAGCTTCTCAAGTGCATAACTCCCAAAAGGAAATAGGAAACTCAGTAGTACTCATCATAGAGCGCACCATATCTCATAGGGTGTGATTGCTCCGCCCCGATATACCATCATGCTATGGTGTATACGGAGGAGTAATGCTGAGAGAGAATCTCATTCTCCTTTAGAATAGTCCAGGAATTCCGTGCTCAAGTATTCTCCTCCTTGATCACATCAAAGGACATAATACTTTTACCCGTATTTTGGTTCTCTACTTCTAACTTACATTCTGTGAATATCTCAAAAGGTTCGGACTTGTGTTTCAACAAGAACATATGTCTGAATCATGAGAGATCATCAGAGAATGTAATGAAGTATAAAGAACCGGTCTTGGCATGTGTAGACGGGGGACCATCATACATCATCATGTATCAATCCCAAGAGTTCACTAACTCTTTCTCTATTTCCAATAAACGGAGCTGTGGTCATCTTATCTCTGTGACATGACCAGCAAGTTTCATAAGATGTAAATTTAAACTAATTTAAATATGCATCTAAATGTAACTTGGCTAGTCGGGTCGCATTGATATGACCTAGTCTACAATACCTCAAGAAGGATTCGTTCATTTCTGAACTCTTTCTCTCGTGTGTGTTCTGTATACTAAGAACTGTAGTTTGATTTAGAACGTCAATGCTTTTAGAAAATGTGCCTGAACCGATCAACTCTTGATATAGGAAATGTTCAAAACATTATCCAACAATACAAAATTATATCCTTTCTTTACTAATAAAGAGACTGATATGATGTTGTATATCAGGTTCGGTATCTAATAACATTTGTTCAGAATCAATGTATTCTGGTAATACAGGGTGATAGTGACCAACAGACTTGGCTGCAACACTTGCACCATTTTCTGTCTCATGAAACTTATCACCCGTTCTCAGTTCTTTACCTTTCTGTCGCCCATGTAACAGATTACATATGCGGGATCCTGATCCGGTATCTCACACCCAGGACGTAAAGGATACTGAGAAACGGTTCTCTGTAATGAACACACCCGAAGAAGATGCATCAGCATGTACTTTCTTCGTTTGGGCGGCACGGGAAATCTGGTATTCCCTAATTTCCTGCTCTGTCTTATAACAATTATAAGTTGGAATGGGACCAACGTTCCCCAGCTCAGTATAACAAGCGGGTTCGGTCAAAACATCCGTTTTATTATCTTGATTAAGGCGTGATATGGTCGCTACCAAGAGAGAGAGAGAAGAAAACACTCAGCGTATTCTCTTGCAAGATTAGATTGGTTATCTAATATATCTAATCAGGATGTCTCCCACTGTTTTAATCAAATCTTCCTTCAAACCAAAAAAGGAAAGACTAGCCGGGATTAATTACACGCTACAAGTTCGCCAATCTTTCAGCCAGGCCAGTGTCGGTACTTTGAGGGAGGTTCCCCCGTGCTTTCGCACAAACCTAATTAAAGTAAACCTCGTTTTCCCAGAGGCGTAACCCCGTTAACACCTTTCTAGACACCTACTTGATCGGCTCATTGTAATGTGTAAAACTCTCCCAGGAGTAACTCTTACTCGCAGTGGGTATCGGGATTCAACTATCTCATAGAAGGTATGCAATCTCATTGCAAATATCAACACTTGAAATTCCCAATAAAATTTTACCCCTAGCGTCCTATGACCTTGACGAATGCCAAACCACCCATAGTCCGCTAGTCAAGTTCAACCCATACATTTCCTGATTGAATTAAACCTACTCGCACGACCCTTGACGAATGCCAAACAACGCCGTACGAATACCCTAATCCAATCGCATCGTATGCTAGCAGATAAGCACTAGTTAGCTACCGTACACTACGCCTTGACGAATGCCAAACTACCGCAGCACGAATACTAAGTAGAACTTATCTGAAATGACGGAGGGCTACGACGGGTTTTTAAGAAAACCCTTTGCATAATGAACTTGATATCGTTGTAGAATCGATTGATTTTAAATGGAGTGTTTTTGAGGCTTTTCTAGTTTTGCTAATGGGGTCACTCCCGGTGAAGGGATCGTCTGCCCTTTCCTCATCAAATAAGGTGCAGGATATTTCACAAATATCACTATGCAAAGCAAAAACTATAGAAGCAATCAAAAGACAAACCGAGTTTGTAGCATCTGCTAGTTTCACTAAGGAGGTCACTCCCGGTGAAGGGATCTCAGCTCTTTCCTTATCGAATAAGGTGCTGGATGTTCTACAAGGAACACCGCTATGCAAAGCAAGAACTAGAGCTACCAGTTTTTAAACAAGTTTCTACAACATCTTTAGGTTTCTTTTATTTCATTAATCTCATTAATGAAGTCCCATTTTATTATGCTTCATAAGCATCACATTTGAAAAGAAATCTGCAATATAACATATATCTCATATATATAATATAAACATTCGTCTCAGGCAGTAATATGATCTCATCACAGAACATTGCAGCAGAAGAACATATATGAAATATTGGATATACTAGGACGTCTATGTTTTCAATACGAGCCTGTATAAAACACGGATTCTACGGTCGCGATGAATAGCCAAACCCACATCTCTAGACCCCTACGAGAGTGGCAAATAACACTGCCAATTCTAGGGTTAGGAGACCCGGTCTCGACTCCTCGAAATGGTCTCCCACTGGACCCTAGAACCCGGTTACTTGTTCTCCCCGCCTTGGGTCTACCTAATGTGGAAAAGTAAATAATATACAATGGTGACATCATCCTCAGCCCGAAAGTGCCCCAATAAAAGAATATTACATACAAATGAATTTTACATGAATGAAAAAGAAAAACTCTCATCTCACATAAAACCCCCGGCTATTCAAAACGCGACGATCCAATATAACATATCACAGCAACACATAATATCTCATATCATCAACGTAAGCAAGTATGCGTATCCCGATTGTCGTTGATGTATAGCAACGAAGCCGGCGATACACCGCATACTACGCTTACGGTCACAGAAAAGAAAGTGTAAAACTACAACAGTTGGAATCCGCAACCTCCTTAGACATCGCATGCCTAACCAAATGAATTCCTTAGACATCGCATGCCTAACAATTATAAACCCCGCATTTTAGTCTCATTATCGAAAACTCTTTTCAATATCAAGTCGGGCAATTCAACAAGATTCCCGACATCCTGATCGAATGCTCGTCGCAAAATTTAGTAGACGGCCGCACCCCCGGATGCCGTCGATGAAGTGCACTAAGGCGGAACACCGCTGCCGCGAGCACCCGAACGGATGCTTTTGGCGACAGGGTTCTCCAACAGTCACTTGGTCGGGGCTATGGGGCGTGGCTGTCTGTTAAGTTTACCCGGCGAGTATCCGCGTACGCTACGTGATTACGACGGACTTTTGATCACATCAAAATTCCATGGCAACCGATCATCTGAGACTGAACTGCTAGATTTATAACATTCAAATTAGTTATCGCATAACTACCTGTGGATTCTAAATATTGTATCACATTCCAGATAAATAGACAATGTTAAACTTTCCGATCGAATAATCAAACACCCAAGATTTTCACAATATATCTCAACACTTGAAATCTGTTTAAAAACATCCATCACATACCACAGTACCAATGGTCCAGCCGTAGAAGGGTCAAGCCAACGCCTCACATGTGGCACGCCGTACTGCCACAAACCCTAAGGTTCAGAGGCAGTTCAATACGGTCACATAATCGAGTTAAGGTTTGTTGTCTTCTAGAGGGTCCACCGCGTTACTTGCATGACTTAGAACATTCTTAAACTCGAGAAAAAATCCAACTTTTGAAAAAATTTCCGACTGGGGAAAAAGTGAGTTATTGATATCCGGTCGAACTTTTTAACAGTTTCTAAAAATTACCCGGACAAACTAAACAAAGTTAAATTATCCGATCGAATCAACGATTCCCCAATACAACCCTAGAAAACTCAACACTTGAGTGGAATTAAAATATTCCCAGAAAAAAATAACAAGAAAGGACCTAAGAATAATTACATGAAATTCCAGGGACTAAGTCATAATTTGGGCCGCGGAACTGCCTCAAACCCCTTGGTTGGGCCGCGGTTCCTCGGTCATATTTGCGAATTAGAGGGCCGTACTTCACAGTAATTCTTAGTTTTTCCTGATTATTTTTCTGAGCATTTTTAATTCATAAAAAACCACATTTTTGAAAAATGTACAGAGAAGAGTAAACATCGGGGTTTTCGGGTTCGATCGGACTTCAAACTTCGTCTAGACTTCGCCTAAAGCTCTAGCTTGGCTCTGATACCACTGTAGGGTTGCTAGGCACGCTCACAAAGTTCTACGAGGCATCAACCATGCCCGATTTAAAAATTAGCCGTGCCGAACAACCCGAAGCCGGATCTTTAAACTAGGGTTTAGGAGAAAACAAGCATGTTAAACATTTTAACACTAAGTGAGAGAGATTACAACCTTTGTAGATCCGGTCCTTCACTTCTTAAGCTCCGTGTTGAGGTCCCTTCGCTGCGATCATCGTGTTCCGGACTCTCAAGAGGCTTCACGAAGAGAATGAAGCAACCTTGCTTCCGATCTTCGATAACATAGATGATCTACCTTGAAATTTCATTAACACAAGCTGACACTCACTAAATGAAGTGTACACCCTTATCTAAATGGCAAGGGTAGATGAGGATGATGAAGTAGGATTTTTGCTCTCATTTATAATCTTTTTCTCACTCATTTTCATCACAAAAGCAAAACTAGAAAGCTTTTCAAGAATGAACTCAAGCAAGAAGAAGAATGAATAATCATTTTCCTTTTGTGATGAACAATGAATTATTGTAGTGGTTACAAATCTAACCAAGGGTTAAGCATGAAAGATTTAACCCTTGTAGAGAGTTAACTAGAGTTAATGGTTTGGATTGGGTTAACATAATATCTTCACAAAATATCAAGCAACCACAAAGTCAAAGCTTCATGGAAGCTTCAAGCAAAAGCTAACCCTAATCCAAACCCTAACAAAGTTTAAACCCTAAACCATTGTTAAATTTGTAAGCATAACATGTTACAATATTATATATCACATATACAATATATTTTGTAACAATAGAAAATAATACAATTAACATATATCGCATATATATCAATGTATTATCCCGTGAGAAAATGAATCTTTTAGTGAGCTAATATTAGTTAATGTAATTTAATATATCATATATATTATTATACATTAAATTATCAAATCAACACTTGATCCGACAATCCGGCTATATCGCATATAACCGACTAATACGATGACCCGGCTATATCACATATACCCGACCGATATCTCATATCGCGAGAATCCAATATGGTATCACATACCGCATTATCCTCGGTCCCGCACATAACACATATGTGCTCCTACTCCGTTTTTCCTGAGCCAAGAAACCTCTGTGTAGGACTCTAAAGAATCGTCAATACGCCGGCAGTTGGTGATGATCATATCAAACACCGACAAGTTGCAAGCGGTCAGCTAAACGTAACAGCTACCCAGGTATTGAGCGCTCAGAAGATCAACAAGCAAGCCTGTACATTCTCCTGGGAATCCAATCAGTAACACTCCCGTACAGTCCGGTCTCGTCGTCTGATATGTCGCATATCTCACCTAGGGGTGGTAAACGTCAGACCCCAGTAGCTCGATAAGTCGTATCGATATGAGGTCTATAACAGTTCGAGAAACTACCGATAACACTTACCAGTAAATCTCAACAACCCTGGCCAGGGATTTCTGCTTATAGCCAATCGAACATAGTGTAACATCAACTCCCTATACCGGGAGAGACGAATCCCCTCCTATCGCACATTGCCTCCATGTGATTCGGGACTGTACCCAAAAGCCACCGTTTTGCACACCCTCTTGGACATGGTAAGGTAGAAATCAAAGCACAGTGGGAATCACACAAGACTCTATAACAATCTCGGGTCTACAGACTACCCTGTACCAGTTTCACCGGAGAACTGCCATCTGACGTGTGGTATATCACCATCTGAGAGTTCTCGGCGAGTCCGTCCAGTGTACCCAGTCTCCACTGAGCACCCGTACACCATCCTCGATGTCAAACACCGATGGATATGGGATCATCCATCGCCCATCATATGAGTCAAGATGCGTATACGCTAGTCTATACTGGTGTATCGATGCCCTGTCTCGATACACCCTCGACTAGGAACAGTTATAGGATGTACTCATCGACTACCGTGGCCCCACTAGTATGATCTCATCATAGTCCCAGTTGTCGAGTACATATCCTAAGGGCTTTATCAACATGTAAGATAGAGACAATCAGAGCACATGTTAAGATAAAGTACAACCAGATAGCATACTATCATGTCGAGCAAGAAAGTCCTCCCTATATATGTCCTAGCATCCACTACAATATACATCGTATGTACAGTAATGGCCTCTAGGGCATACATATAACTAACACAAGCCCCTGAAGTTAATTACGCTAACACGTCGCGGTAACCGCTTTCTCTTTCTACAGATGGTCACTTCGTGTCGTGTGTATTTGTTTTGTTTTTGGTCGCCCGTGGATTTTATACGGAGACTAATTTATGTTGTCGCTCTTAGGGCGTGGATTAGTCCAAATCCGTATTTTCTTAGATTTGGGTTTTGGGTTGGGTTTAAGGATACAATAGTCTCATTTGAGACTAAGATCAACTTAAACATTTGTTGAGGATACATTAGTCTAATTTTAGACTAAGATCAACTCAACGGGATCATTTAGATCCAACAAGAGAGCATTTAGACTCTATTGTTTAGTTTAGGGACATTGCGGTCGATTAGCTTAAGGACATTACGGTCCAATGTTAGTTTAAGGACATCTCGGTCCATCGTTAGTTTAAGGACATTACGGTCCGTGGGTTTTAAAGGACCCCACAGTCCGAGGTTAAGGACATCATAGTCCATGGGTTTTAAAGGACCCCACAGTCCGAGGTTTAGGACATCATAGTCCATGAAATGTATGGTTGTCGGGACCCGTCACCTCTCTGAAGACCTTGAAGGATTACAACAACAAATATCAGAGGAGTAAAGAGATGTACCCTCGAACCAATTTGAGTTGGTTGAAAGATCTGTAGTCCAATTTGGGGCTAAGATCTGTTAAAATGTTTATGAGCGAATGGGCTCAATTAATATGAGTTGAGGACTTATGGCCAATCTTGGGCTAAGTCCAATCAGGTCATAATGTTTAACATTTTTATTTTTGGGCTGTTGAGCCTTTGCATGGGCTTGGCCCTTTTAACAATGCTTGAATTCTGACAATATTTTGTGTTTTATTGAATGCTGGGCATTCATCATAGCCTTGGGCTTATTGAAGAACAATTTATGTTCTATCAGCGCAACACGTGGCACGCTTGGTGTTTTGCGCCAGTCAAAGAGCGCAGTGCGCTTCTGCCGAGTAGCGCACACATGAAGGACACGTGTCGCGCTTGGCGCTAAGCGCCAGATGATGGGCGCATTGCGCCAGTTTATGAGCGCATTGCGCTAGTAGTTTAGTGGCGCACGTAATTGACACGTGGTGCGCTTGGTGTTGAGCGCCAGCCCATGAGCGCAGTGCGCTGGTTCAAGAGCGCAAAGCGCTAGGGACGTAAGGGACACGTGTCCCTTAGTTGTCAAGAGTGCAGACGTAAGGGACACGTGTCGCGCTCGGTGCTGAGCGCCATTCTTAGAGCGCAGAAGCGCAGTTCAAGAGTGCAAAGCGCAGTTTGAGAGCGCAAAGGCGCATATGATCAATTTTGTGATCTAAAAAGAGATTTTGTCCCAAGATTCTAAGAGCAAAAGTGCTTCAATCTCTTATGTTGATGAAAGGCTTTGCCTTTATGGATTTATGATCTGTGAGGAAGAAGTAAATTCCACTTTTTTTATGATGAGATCTTTTGATCTTCTTTGTGAAAGACTCTTTTGTCTTTGTAGATCTATGGTCTTTTAAAGAAGTGAATCCTTCCTTTTAAATTAATTACGAGATGATTTCATCTCTCTGTTCATCACCATTCTTTTTTACCTTGAAGAATAATCTTCTTCTGAGAGCTTGCTCTTTTTTTCTTTGAATTTGTCAAAGTTTATGAGGAGGTTTCTCTCTATGGTTCTGTATCTGTGAGACATGAAGTCTTGGGGCCTTTATATAGGGCAAGCTGATTTGTTCAATCAGTTAAGAAAATCTTTTCTCCAATTGATTTGGGGATTTCCCCACCGTTGGATCTTTGATCTAAGGGCTTCTGATTTACAGAAGACAATCTTCTTGTTTTTAAGAAGATTGGGAAATCTTTTCCATACAGAATTTATTCTGTATTTTGGTGATTTTTAATCACCATTGGATCATTGATCCAACGGTGCTCTGATTTACAGAGCACAATCTAGTTGTTTGGAAAGATTTTGAGAAGTCTTTCCTTAACAGAATTTAATTCTGATTAATTAATGATTTATCATTATTATTAGATCTTTGATCTGACGGTGGGGAGCTATTAGTTCTAGAGCTAGCGCGCTCGTGCTTTGCACGTGGTGCGCTGCTTAGAGTGCAGCGCACTTATCGCTAGTGCGCCCGTGCTTTGCATGTGGTGCGCTGCTTAGAGCGCAGCGCACTTAGCGCTAGCACACACGTGCTTTGCATGTGGTGCATTGTTTAGGGCGCAGCGCACATGGCGCTGCTTCTGAAGCGTTGCTTCATTTCAAAATTTGAATTTTGAACAGTGCTTTGCTCTGATTGGGGAAACAAATGCCCCCCACCGTTGCGCTCATGTGGCCCACACATGAGTGAAGCGGTGGCAGCATCTGCGCTCTTGGATCAACTCAGAAGTTGAAACGGCATCTCAGTGCCTATAAATAGGACCTTTGTCCCTTGAGATGATTTCTGTTCATCTTCTTCGTTCTGAGAATTTTTATTCTCTTGCAGAGCACAACTCTTTGGCTTAAGAACATTCTTAAGGACAGAACTCTGTCAAAATCTTAGGTAAACATTAAATCTTTGAGTAGATCATTTAATAATCTATGGTTTCACCCATTAACAGATCTTTGCTCTTCATATATTTTCAATCTAAAGAAAACCTTTTTAGGGTTTTGTTGACAGAGCTTTGCTCTCTTGAACCCATAGATCTAAAGAGATCATTCTTAGGGTTCCTTAACCCATTAACAGAGCTTTGCTCATGAAGAACTCTTAGAGTTTGTTCATAAATCTTGAAGATCTCATAATTTCAATTCATTAAAAAATTATTTAAATTTTTCTGATGGTTATTCCATCAATTTTACAGAGCAAGGCTCTTCATAATTTCCTTTGAGGAATTTTCCTATTCCCAGAGCTGACAGATGTCATTCTGTCATAGAGCACTGCTCTCAAGGGGAGATTTACTCCCTAGCCTGAGGAATTCTCATTAAATGAGAATCAATTGAGGATTTCCTCATTTAATGACAGTCTCATCAAATGATGAGGCTGTTTTATTAATGATGAAGTTTCATCTAGATTATGTGAGTCCTCTTTGGTCCCTTTTCACTGCATTGCAGTGTGGTACAGATTTAAAGTACCTAGTAACAGAACTTAAACCGTAGCATTGGTGGCTGAAAATTTGTTATTTTCCCCGCAGGTACTATGTCTTTCGACACTTCCTTCCCGTTCGTCCGTTCGGAAGGCGGATTCCCTAAAGCGCCCATAGACCGAGAGGTTTTTGCACTGATCAAAGACCATGACCCGGAGAACAATAATCTTCATTTGTGGGGAACATGGTATAACCAGATCATCATGGGTCGACGCAGCTTCTCTTGCGCAACGCTTTCAGAGGCCATCTCGGCGATTCATTATGCTGACGTACCCCCGGTGAACTATGCCGTGGAGGTGGTTAATTAGACTTCAGAGGGTTGTCTTCAGCCCTCTATGGCTGCAATACCTGTACAACCGCCGATAGCTTTGGACATTATAGGGTGGCGTATATGCCAGGGTGAGTCACGCCCTTGGGGCAGCCATATAACATAGGCCTGACTCCCCGTCACTCGGCTGGATATCTGCAGTTGGCCCGATACATCCTATCGGCAAAGAAGTCAGAGTTGCTGAGGCTCGGGTTATTCCCCGCGATCTACGCTTCCCTGTTTCAATATTCCCCACCTCCAGCCTGGTGGGTCAAAGCCTTTTTGGAACTGTGGAACATTCCAACTCATACCTTCCTTATGCTAGATCGGGAAGTTTCCATCTGTTTGGAAGAGTTTGCAGATATCTCCGGCTTGCCTGTCAGAGGGGAGCATTATGAGGAGATCTTGTCCCTTGAAGAGTATATTTTCGCTACCCGACTGGTGATGACGGGTCTAAACCCAGAGAATTCCATTTAGCACCGATTCCCCAGCTTGATCAAGGTGCTAAACATTTACGAGGGCCTATTTCTTGAATCTGGAAGCCAGGGGGTCAGCTTTGCGGACTTCATCGCCCATTTTCTTCACCCAGAAGTTTTATCGCGACAAGGTGAAAAGTTTGCCAAACTTGATGATCCTTTCGGATTCGGCTTGGATCGCCGGCCAATATTGGAAGCCAATCAAAAGGGTTTCTTTCTTCCAAACGTCGCGATCGTCCCCTTTTCAGAAATTGCCGCTCCGGGCATCGATGAGGAAGCGTTCTTTCTAGGGTTCCTCGGTTCGGGGTTAAGCTGGTTCGCACTTCCCATGCACCCTCGCTACATCAGGCCGTATGTCACGACCCAAAATTGGCCCGTGATGGCCCTAATACTACGCAACGTCTAAAGACGTAACGCAGTAAAAGAAAGCCTAAACCCAGAAATCTAAACAAAGAAAATACGGAAAAAGATAATATAAGTTTTTGAAACATTTGAAATCGCAACCCAAATTCTTTAAAAGTCCTACTTTCTTTCTTTAAAATTTTGGCAACACCCACTTTTTGTAAAAACTAGCCAAGATAAATACAACACAAATATACAACGCCGTAGCGAAGAAATAAAGACAATGGAGAGAAAGCTGTATATATAAAAGACAACAAATCCACAAATAATATACAATATCGTCCTCACCAAGTCTCTAGGTCAACAACATGATAGTAGATGGAGAGTACAAGATACAACGAATGTACAATATGAAATACAGATAATCATCCAACCCACCTAAGCAAAAATAGTAAACTGTGAGCCGATGCGATATCTGTAGCGAAAGATGATAGCTGAATAGCGGAATAGCCTGCCTCGATTACTCTAGGGAACAACTTGAAACACGTGTGGCACAACGGGGGTGAGTTGCCAACTCATGAATAGTAAATAATGTTAGTGTTTATGCCCTAGAAGGCCATTACTGTATCATACTAGCTTGTATATTACTTAATGGAAGCTTGGGATATTCACATGTATATAACAGTCTTGCTAAACATGGTAGTATGCTACTTGGTTTTTCTATCTTAATATGTGAGTGTACGTATTGATAGAGCTCTTAGGATCTTGCTTGTCTACCAGCGTTGTGATGGCAGTCACACTAGTGGGGGCTGGGTAGTCTACAAGCACATCCTTATTCAGGTCCCTGGTCGTTGGATTATCGAGACAGAGCATCGATACTCCGGAGTAGACTAGTGTGTACGCTTCTCATCCTAGTTGGGGAGATGGTCTGTCCCACAGCCGTCAGTACGTCGTACTGGAGATAGTATACAGGTGCTCGTTAGGTTACGGGTACACCGGACAGGACTCACAGGGAACTGTTGGTTGGTTTGATACCAGTCGTCAGTGAACAGTTCCCAGGTGACATGAGTACAGCGTAGTCCGCAGACTTGACACTGCTACTTCGCCTTGAGTGTGTCCCACTGTTCTTAGATTGCTACCCTACCACGGCTCAAAGGAGTCGTACAAACAGGTAGCAGTTGGGTGCAGTCCCGAGCACTTGGAGGCAGTGGCGGTTAGACAGGATTCGTCCCTCCCGGTATTGGGAGTAGATATCGTGCTGTGTCAGAGAGCCATTACGCAAAGTCCCTGGCCAGGGCAAGCGAGATTTGCTGGTAGGTTCCAGTAGTTTCTCAGGGTGTAATGGGCTTCCCTCCGACACGACTTATACCGCTATTAGGGGACTGATGCTTGCCGCCCCCCTAGGCCCGATATGCGATAGTCTTGGACGAACGGACCGGACTGTATGGAGATTGTCACATCAGACTCAGTAGGAGTTCGGATGGGTTTTCTCATCGGCCTTCTTATCGACAACTACCTGGGGACCGTTACGTACAGCTAGTGCCGCTTGCGGTCTGTGGTTAAACCCACTGCCAGCGTAGTAGTCGAGTCTCTAGAGTCCCACACAGAGAGTTTCCTACTCCAGGCGAAACGATATAGAGGTTGCATGGTTTTGCGACAAAGGGTTCGGACGCATACGTGCGTTTACGCGCGTACGACTTTCGGACTGTTTTTACCAGTCGGCTTTGGTTTAAGCCAGTTACGGGTATCCGGTTATTGGATTTTTACAGTCTAAAGTTTTTCCGTATTTTTACGGATCGGAGGGCGTTCTCGTAATTGTTCGAGAAGCTTCTAGAAGATGGTGACTAAGGAGGGTTATGTGTCATATTCATTAAATGAGGTTATGAGTCATGGTGGTGATTCATTCATTTCATTAATGCACATTTATTGCTTAATGACTCATGCTAATGAATCACCACTAGATATTTTATGAAGCATGATTTATCATCACTCTTTATTCTTTTCTCATTATTAGAAAATGCTTCATAATATATTATGATAGACTCTCTCTCATCTCATTATCTTATCTCACATTCTCTCTCCTCAAGCTCTCATCTTCAAACCCTAATCCTTACACCTCATGAGTTGAGATCAAAGGATTAGTTAGACTAAACAATCCATAACCATCACTCTATATCATCCTTTCATCTTTGATTAGCAATCAAAGTTGATTAGTTACCTCAAGTTAGAGGTTTAGCTTGGAGTTTTGCTCTCGGGTGGATCGTCTACTACCTAGAGAAGGCCGAGGAGAACAAGGAGATCGTAAAGACGAAGGACTAGTATCGATAGGTATAATCCCTTAACACTATAGTTTAGTATAGCTATGTGTTCGGTTATTAGTTGTTTAGCTTCGATTTAAGCGGTTAGTCGATGTTCGTTCTTTAAACTTGATCGTTTTTTAAAATTCCGCCTCCCCACAAGTACTGGGGTGTACTACATCGACTTACAGTGGTATCAGAGCCTCGCTAAACACTAAATAACTTGATTGCAAATTTATACGAATTTCGAACGGAAAAACGAAGCCGGAAAACCCTAAAAGTTTCAAGTTTCTGTCGAACTTAAAATGAAGTCCAAAAATTTTTCAGGTGTGTTCAGAAAGCATGAAATGAGTACAGGAGAACACCCATGAAATTTGAACCCATGACTCGGCAACTCGGCCGCGGAAGCGCGGCGGATCGGTGGGATCCGCCGCCCTTCCGCGGCTCTTTGGCCGACTCATGGGCTCATCTTTCATGTGTTGGTCCCCTCTGGTGTTTGGGGTTTTCTGGAATGTTTAATTATTGCTCAGGTTACTGTTTAACAGAGCAGATTTTGGAGCAATATTGATGTTGTTTATTCGATCGAAATTGTACAGTATTTGCATATGGATTATATCTGTGATTGTTTAATGTGTTCGTAAACCTCCCCTAACTGCTAGTATGTCGGTTGGCAGGGGGTTGCACATTTCTGAAATGGTTATATCTGATTGTGCATATAAACTGTATTGGAATGTTGTGGTGTATAGCCGGGGTATGCAATGGGTTATTGTTTAATTCATTTGTTGTAAATGTAAATTGTTGTAATATTATTTTTGCGGGGCACTTCCAGGTTGCGGTTGTAGCCACCGTTGTATTATTTCATTTTACTGTTTTTGCTCCTAGGACTGACCCAAGGTGGGGTACACAAACTGCCGGGCGGGTAGTTTGCCGTACCCGTAGGGGTCGAGGGTGGGGTAACGGCTATTCATCACAACTGTGTAATCTGTCTTTTCTTGCAGGCTCGAAAGAAATACAGATTGCTTGCAAATCCAATATTGTTTATCTGTGTTCTGGAATGAATATCATTGCGTCAGACGAATGTAAAATATCTATATTTATGATAGCTATTTAGACGTCACTTATGTTTTACACCCGCGCTAGCCCAGCCCCCGCTCTGTCGTTAGTTAAGTAACCTAACGGGTGATGACGGGACCCAGTGGCGAATGCGGATGGCATAAGAGGACGTTGTATTTTCGTTGTTTTCTGCAATGATAGGTTAATGATGGGACGCATTATCTGTAATGCAAAGAAAACAAACCAAAGTTTAAATCGTTGGAACAATTTAAAAGAAACCACTCGGTTATTTTTAAAACAGATATTTTTAAATGCGGAGACTTAACCACTCCTTTAAAAGCTATCAAGGTTCCTTCGATTATATCAAGTTCACTACGTTCACGGTTTCGCCAAAACCAGTCGTAGCCCTCCGTCATTTCTTATGGATAGTCAGTAGTATTCAAGCTATGCTTGTTGGCATACGTCAAGGCATAGTGTTTGGTAGCTGCTGGGGTATTCATTTGTTGCATAGATAGATGTGTTGGTTTGGGACAGTCGCATTACCTTGTTGGCATACGTCAAGGGTATATACGGGTGGGTTCAAATTAACAAGATAATGATGGGCAGAACTTGACATGTGACTTATGATTTGTTGGCATACGTCAAGGTCATAAGAGCATGGGGCAAAAACTTATATCGGGAATTTCTAAAGAAACTGAAATTTGCAAAGAGATGCATACCATTTGGAGTTTGATGAATGTTGGTAGGATTCCTTCAACATTATCATACGATGATATTTGGATCCCGATCCTACTGTGAGTATATGCTACTTATCAGGATATTCGTCACTTAACGATCAATGCTATAAACCTAGTAGGTGTCCAGAAAGGTGTCAGCGGGGTTACGCCCCCAGAGAAAAGAGGTTATTTAATTAAGGAACTTCGCGAAAGCGTTGGAAAACCTCCCTCGAAGTATCGACTCTGGCCTGGCTGAACGGTTAAGCAAGTATTGTACGGTGAGAATAGTCCTGGCTAATTCTTCTTTTATGGTTTGAGGAAGGATTCGAGAAACAGTGGGAGCCATCCAGTTTAGATAAACTAAAAACCACTCTAAACTTGCAAGAGCATCATGCTAAAGTGTTTTCTTCTCTCTCTCCTAATTGCAGCGACCCTGAAAATGACTGGACTTAAGTTACTTTTAGAAAAGAATATACTGACTGGGCCAAACTATAAAGATTGGCTGCGGAATGTCAAAATGGCCTTGACCTATGACAAACTGGGGTACGTCCTCACCGCTACGGCACCTGCTGTCCTTGGTCCCAAATCCAGCAATGCGGATAAGGAAATCCGCAAAACCTGGGATTTAGATTGCGCGAGAGCCAAGTGCATCGTGCTTGCCTCTATGAACAACAAACATCAGAGGAGGCACGAGGATATGTCTCTAGATGGCATATTTCTCCATACAAAGGAACTTTATGGAGAGCAATCTCGTATTGCAAGATACGAGACCTCGAAGAAACTATTTCGAGCGAGGTTGGCTGTCGGGTCATCGGTAGGTGAACATGTCCTACAGATGATCGGCTATATTGAGGAGCTCGCAGACCTTGGGACGACTTTGGATAATGAGCTCTATACAGACCTTATTCTCCAGTCCCTTCCTCCCACCTACGCCCAGTTTATCCTCAACTTCAACCTTCAAGGAAAAGAAGTTGAACTTGCGGAACTCCTGAACATGTTAAGGAGTGCAGAGGGCACCTTACAGAAGGTAAGGGAAACACCCGCTATGTTTGTTGGCAGTTCATCTTCTTCAGGGTCCAAGGCTAGGGCCAAAGGAAGGAAGAAGAAGGCCGCACCCAAACCTAGAGGAGGTGTTAGTAAGGTGGGAAAGAAGGGAAAGAAAAAGCTTGCAGCACCGGTAGTTGGCCAGGATGAGTGCTTCCACTGTCACAGGAAAGGGCACTGGAAGAAGGATTGCAAGGCGTGGAACGCCAAGAACCAGGAACCGAAGCAAGCTGTGGCTTCAACTTCAGGTGTGTTTGTAATTGAGAATTGTCTGTCAATCAACTCTACTTCCTGGGTATTGGATACCGGATCAGGATCTCATATTTGCAATTCATTGCAGGCACTGAGAAACCGTAGGGTGCTGAAGGAAGGTGATATGATCCTCAGGGTTGCTAACGGAGCTAGCGTGGGAGCTGCGTCCGTCGGGGATTATCACCTAGGATTGACGAGTGGACATATTTTGGTTTTGCATAACTGTTATTTTGTACCAAGCTTAACGTGTAATATCATATCAGTTTCCTTATTGTCAAATAAAGGTTATGATTTCACGTTTGTAAGAGATGTTGTTAACATCCACCTTAATCATGGCTTGATTGGGTCCGGTACTCTAAATAACGGCATATATGTTCTAAACCAACTCCAAATTTTCAATGTCCAGAACACACTAAAAAGAAAGTCTCCAGATTTAAATAAAGCTTTCTTATGGCATTGTAGACTGGGTCACATCAATGAGAGAAGGTTGACTAAGTTGCATAGAGAAGGATATTTAGACACGTTCGAATATCAATCTTATGACACTTGTCAATCCTGTCTCAAAGGAAAGATGACAAAGACTCCGTTTACTGGACAAGGAGTAAGAGCGAGCGAGCTCTTAGGACTCATACACAGTGATGTATGCGGTCCAATGTCTACACATGCAAGAGGTGGTTATTCCTACTTCATTACTTTTACAGACGATTTATCTAGGTTTGGACATATCTTCTTGATGAAGCATAAATCCGAGGCCTTTGAGAAATTCAAGGAGTACAAGAGTGAAGCGGAAAACCAAACAGGCAAAAGTATTAAGACACTGAGATCTGATCGAGGTGGAGAATATTTAAGTGCCGAATTCCTAGGTTACCTAAAAGAGAAAGGAATTCTCTCTCAGCTTACTCCTCCATACACTCCACAGCATAACGGTGTATCGGAGAGACGGAATCGAACCCTATTGGATATGGTACGATCCATGATGAGTAATGCTGAGTTACCGCGATCTTTCTGGGGGTATGCGCTAGAATCAGCGATACATCTTTTGAACAGAGTTCCAACCAAAACTGTGCCTACCACACCATATCAGATGTGGAGTGGGAAGAAACCCTATCTTCAGTACCTGAAGACATGGGGATGTCCAGCTTTTGTAAAAAAGCAGCATCCGGACAAGCTCGAGGCACGCTCAGTAGAGTGTAAGTTTGTGGGATATCCGAAGAACTCTACAGGATATTGTTTCTATTACGCAGAGGAACAAAAGGTTTTTGTTTCTCGTCATGCCCGCTTCTTAGAAACTGAATTTTTGGAAAATCAGAAGAGTGGGAGCGTAGTAGAACTGGAAGAAATTCCAGAACCACAAACTGCTACTGAAAGTTTGGTAGAACCAGAGGTTCAAGAAGAACAGAACATTCCCGCACCCCTCCGCAGGAGTAGTAGGCCGTCTCATCCGCCTGAGAGATACTACGGTTTTCTCATTGATGGGGATAGAGAGGATTGCATCATAGATGATGATGAACCTACTGACTTCCGGCAGGCCATCCAGAGCGGCGACTCGGTACGATGGCTAGATGCAATGCGGACCGAGATGGAGTCCATGTACACCAACAAAGTATGGACTTTGGACTTTGCTCCAGATGGGGTAAAACCCATAGGATGCAAATGGATCTTCAAAAAAAAGATTGGTGTAGATGGACAGGTGGAAACCTATAAGGCTAGACTTGTTGCAAAGGGTTTTCGTCAAAGACCTGGTTTGGACTATGACGAAACTTTTTCTCCAGTGGCTATGCTCAAATCCATTCGGGTCCTTTTCGCTATTGCTGCCTTCCATGATTATGAAATCTGGCAGATGGACGTAAAGACGGCTTTTCTGAATGGAAATTTAGAAGAGAGCGTCTATATGGATCAGCCAGAGGGTTTCAATCAGAGTGGGAGCAGCGGGAAAGTATGCAAGCTGCTTAAGTCCATTTATGGACTAAAGCAGGCATCGCGGAGTTGGAACATCTGTTTTGATGAGACAGTCAAAGAGTATGACTTTATCAAAAATCCAGATGAACCGTGCATATGTAGTAAAGTTGTGGCCAGAAGTGTCGTATTCCTCGTCTTGTACGTGGATGACATTCTATTGATAGGAAATGACATTCCTATGCTACAATCTGTCAAAGGATTCTTGTCACACAGGTTCTCCATGAAAGACCTGGGTGATGCCTCTTACATTCTGGGGATCCGGATCTATCGTGATAGATCCAAGAGGATGTTGGGACTTTCGCAGTCCAGGTATATCGACACTGTACTGAAAAGATTCAGTATAGAAGATTCTAAGCGCGGTAATCTACCGGCTTGTCACGGAATCACCCTCTCCAAAGAGATGTCTCCCAAGACTGATTTGGAAAGGGAACGCATGTCTATTATACCCTACGCTTCTGCGGTAGGCTCTATAATGTATGCGATGTTGTGTACCAGACCAGATGTAGCTTACGCACTGAGCGTGGTAAGCCGGTATCAGTCTGACCCAGGGGAGAAACATTGGATAGCAGTAAAGAACATTCTCAAGTACCTGAGGAGGACTAAGGAGATGTTCTTGGTTTACGGCGGAAAAGACCTCAGGTTGGAGGCCTTTGCTGATTCCGGCTTCCAAAGTGATAAGGACGATTCCAAGTCCATGTCGGGTTATGTCTTTACCCTCAATGGAGGGGCGGTGTGCTGGAAGAGCTCCAAGCAGGACACCGTTGCTGACTCGACGATGGAAGCGGAGTATATTGCTGCTTGCGATGCCGCAAAAGAAGCAGTCTGGATGAAGAAGTTCCTAACAGAACTTCAGGTGGTTCCTACCATAGTTGATCCAATACCTCTGTATTGCGACAACAACGGAGCTATAGCTTTAGCGAAGGAACCAAGGTCCCATCAGAAGTCCAGACACATCTTGAGGCGGTATCACCTGATCAGGGAGATCATTGATCGTCAGGAGATCGAGGTTCGGAGAGTTGCTTCAGAAGAGAACATTGCTGATCCATTCACGAAGGCCCTTCCTCAGATTCAGTTCGAGAGGCTACTCGAGATCATTGGTCTGCGATATGCCAGTACATGGCCCTAGTGCAAGTGGGAGATTGTTAGTGTTTATGCCCTAGAAGGCCATTACTGTATCATACTAGCTTGTATATTACTTAATGGAAGCTTGGGATATTCACATGTATATAACAGTCTTGCTAAACATGGTAGTATGCTACTTGGTTTTTCTATCTTAATATGTGAGTGTACGTATTGATAGAGCTCTTAGGATCTTGCTTGTCTACCAGCGTTGTGATGGCAGTCACACTAGTGGGGGCTGGGTAGTCTACAAGCACATCCTTATTCAGGTCCCTGGTCGTTGGATTATCGAGACAGAGCATCGATACTCCGGAGTAGACTAGTGTGTACGCTTCTCATCCCAGTTGGGGAGATGGTCTGTCCCACAGCCGTCAGTACGTCGTACTGGAGATAGTATACAGGTGCTCGTTAGGTTACGGGTACACCGGACAGGACTCACAGGGAACTGTTGGTTGGTTTGATACCAGTCGTCAGTGAACAGTTCCCAGGTGACATGAGTACAGCGTAGTCCGCAGACTTGACACTGCTACTTCGCCTTGAGTGTGTCCCACTGTTCTTAGATTGCTACCCTACCACGGCTCAAAGGAGTCGTACAAACAGGTAGCAGTTGGGTGCAGTCCCGAGCACTTGGAGGCAGTGGCGGTTAGACAGGATTCGTCCCTCCCGGTATTGGGAGTAGATATCGTGCTGTGTCAGAGAGCCATTACGCAAAGTCCCTGGCCAGGGCAAGCGAGATTTGCTGGTAGGTTCCAGTAGTTTCTCAGGGAGTAATGGGCTTCCCTCCGACACGACTTATACCGCTATTAGGGGACTGACGCTTGCCGCCCCCCTAGGCCCGATATGCGATAGTCTTGGACGAACGGACCGGACTGTATGGAGATTGTCACATCAGACTCAGTAGGAGTTCGGATGGGTTTTCTCATCGGCCTTCTTATCGACAACTACCTGGGGACCGTTACGTACAGCTAGTGCCGCTTGCGGTCTGTGGTTAAACCCACTGCCAGCGTAGTAGTCGAGTCTCTAGAGTCCCACACAGAGAGTTTCCTACTCCAGGCGAAACGATATAGAGGTTGCATGGTTTTGCGACAAAGGGTTCGGACGCATACGTGCGTTTACGCGCTACGACTTTCGGACAGTTTTTACCAGTCGGCTTTGGTTTAAGCCAGTTACGGGTATCCGGTTATTGGATTTTTACAGTCTAAAGTTTCTCCGTATTTTTACGGATCGGAGGGCGTTCTCGTAATTGTTCGAGAAGCTTCTAGAAGATGGTGACTAAGGAGGGTTATGTGTCATATTCATTAAATGAGGTTATGAGTCATGGTGGTGATTCATTCATTTCATTAATGCACATTTATTGCTTAATGACTCATGCTAATGAATCACCACTAGATATTTTATGAAGCATGATTTATCATCACTCTTTATTCTTTTCTCATTATTAGAAAATGCTTCATAATATATTATGATAGACTCTCTCTCATCTCATTATCTTATCTCACATTCTCTCTCCTCAAGCTCTCATCTTCAAACCCTAATCCTTACACCTCATGAGTTGAGATCAAAGGATTAGTTAGACTAAACAATCCATAACCATCACTCTATATCATCCTTTCATCTTTGATTAGCAATCAAAGTTGATTAGTTACCGCAAGTTAGAGGTTTAGCTTGGAGTTTTGCTCTCGGGTGGATCGTCTACTACCTAGAGAAGGCCGAGGAGAACAAGGAGATCGTAAAGACGAAGGACTAGTATCGATAGGTATAATCCCTTAACACTATAGTTTAGTATAGCTATGTGTTCGGTTATTAGTTGTTTAGCTTCGATTTAAGCGGTTAGTCGATGTTCGTTCTTTAAACTTGATCGTTTTTGAAAATTCCGCCTCCCCACAAGTACTGGGATGTACTACATCGACTTACAAATAACATATGCAGGTAATCGCAGGAATGTACGTACAGCATGAATCTAAGATATGCGATTACGGTAATAACATATCATGCAAATGCTGAATAATGGAAAGTACACTAGCAGGTACAATCAATATGTAAAGAAATAATAACATTACAATAGTGTGCAATAACTATGCAATAGGGATATGAGAAGGCAAATATGCAGCTATCATGAAGGGTACACTAACAGGTACTCCTAAAACATGGAACAGTGCATAAGTGAAAAGGTACGAGGTATGGAGTGAAATATGTCATCCACGGAATCCTGTCCTCGTGGTAGGATCACAATCCATCAAGACACTCAAATCCCAATTCCTCAAATCAGCCCCCACATTGGGCTCTCACATCATATAAGTCTCACATCTCCTCAATGTACAATATCGAGTAATCTTTTATATACCGAATGTACAAATCAATAATCACATAGGTATGTCCAATATCCAATCTTAATGAATCACCTAATATCCCAAGTCAAATCTCAAGTAAGAATCTAACATCCTAAAGGTAAATATATACAGAAATAAGTATGATAGGGGCAATACACATATATTAGCGTCCCATTCCACTAATATTGGTGTAAGCGTATATATAACAACGGCTAAATCCCCTGTTATATATACAAAGGTGTTAAAGAAATATCATGAAAACCATGTGCTAAGCATCGACACAGAAATCCTGACCACGTATCATACGCTATCCCGAAAGCACGAGTGCCTAGCTCTGACCCTCGCCTTTCGACATATGCATACGTATATGACTCCCAACGGTGTCTCCGTGATCCCCCGCCGAGTCATGAGTACTGTCACCGGTAGGCACTCGCCCGCCTCCAGGCTCAATCGGCAAAGTCCATCGATCTTCTTGCCGAGGGGAACCATACCGGGCCCCACCATGTACCCTCATACGGCAACCACACCTCGTATGGAGTATAAAATCCGAACCGATAAATCTCATGGTGGCTGCGCAAATATCATATCAAGGAAACCGGGTTTTTCAATGTATGCATAATTTCATGAACTCCCGCGGTTCCCAAATCCAGAAATCATCATGTGAAATCAAAATAAGAATGCGCAATCCAGGAATACATATATGCGATATATCTGAAATGCGAGCATATAAATGAAAATATGTAGCTGAAACCAGATGTATGCGAAATCAATAAGATACAGCTAAGTATAGATGTCTACCTATAAATAAAAGATGTCGTATACCCCCCTGGGTATATATAGAATATGTAGGATATCCCCGCCGGTATAAGTAAAATATGTGCAAGGTATACCCGTAGCTGTATCGCAAGTTGTAGATGTACTTATCACTAATGGTAAGATACACTATAGGTATATCGATAAGCTAGATGTCAAGTGTGATAAGCAATAGTATCTATAATGATTAGTGTGTGACATGGCAATTATTGACGGTGTGTGTGTAGCATACAATCCGTGCTCGTGCAACATGAACCGTCAATAATGTGTGCAGTGCCCTACGGCTACTAGTCACAGTACAACTATATATAAGTAAATAGGTAAAGGCGCAATCCTAACAATGACGTAGAATGTGCGACAAGTATTTGAATTCTAGCCCAGACGCATAACGCCATGCGGGCGATTCCCCTGTAGATGTTAAATCTACTCACCTACGCTCCACGCTAGGTGAATCCTACCATCTGCTCCCCCCTGTAGTAGTGTCCGTAGTCCCTGCCTGCAAACCCGCAAATAAGACATGGAAATCATATATAAGCCAAATATTCCGCAAAACGCGATATCGAACCAAAACGAGAAACTCGCGTCGCGAACTAAACGCGCGTGTGCACGATACGCTGAATCGTGTGTATACGCGTATAAAACCATCGCGACACGCCGCGATACGCTGGATCACAGAACCCTCTCACGTATCGCGCGTATCGCGCAAACAAACGGACATGCAAAACGATATAATGCCCCAGATTTTCCTACAGGCCAAAACAAACAAAACTAGACATGCCAAAGCACTAGACAACACTGAAGACAACCCTAACCAAGACCCCAACACCCCTGCCCCTTACTTGGCCGCAAATTGAGGCCAAACCTAATAAAACTGCGGCCATCATTGGGAATTAGGGGCTCGTGCTCAGGTGGTGGTATCTAGACCTAGTGTACATGCCCCAGTTTTCTCAATTTTAACCTTAAGGTCCCGGGTCAAAAGCAGTTCTCAGAATGCCAATATATCGCTTTAAAAACGCTAAATGCACTAAAAAGGAAACCCTATGGTATTTTAGTGTAATCTGGGTCAAATCTCAGTTAAGGTGACCTTAACAACACTTAAATGGGTAGGGTTTACCAACACAATCATCACTATACCAAATTTCCACATAAATCACCATTTTAGCACAAAACTAACTATTTAACACAAACCGATGCTAAACTACACACAACATAAGCAAACCATGAAATGGGGTTCAAGAAATATACCCTAATGAACCCTAGAAGGCAGGTGAAGAAGTGAAAGGAGCTGCTGCAAGTCGCTGGAGCTCCTGCTACTGCTGTTGCTGCCTGCTGCTCCTGCTGCTGATGATGATGATGGTGATGATGCTGTTGCTGATGATGCTGGTGGAGCTGATGCTGGAGCTGCTGCTGCCTCTGCTGCAGGTGAGTGTGTGTGTTGTGAGTTTGAGAGTGAGAGGATGAGAGAAATGAGTGAGAATGAGAGAATACTAACAAGTCAACCCCCTCCTCTTTCTCTCTCTTCATTAAATGAAGGCATGGGCAAGCCATCATGCCTCATAATGCACTCTCTCTCTCTCCAAGTCAACACAAAGCAGTCATTTAAAAACCCTTTTTAAAGTCATTTTATTTTTGAAAAGAACGATATACAAATAAAAACCCAAAAGCACCTAATACAATATTAAACTAGATTAGGGAATGGTTAGTTCACCATGCTGCTAATCATGGTTAAACCCCCAAAAACAACCCTAGTTATCATGCACAAGTGTGTGCAAGCCTAGGAAAATTCTAATAAAATACTCAATAAAAAGGATAAAATAATTGAAAACCAATTTGGTAAACTTTTATTAAGAAAACATACATTAAAATATAATTAACCACAAAACACAATCTAAGGTGTTACAATCTCCTCCCCTTAAAAGAAATTCGTCCCCGAATTTAAAAATATACTGCTACGCGTACCTTGAAAGAGAAGATTACAACTCCCAAATCTCGTTCGCAGCCTCCCAAGTGATTATCTCACTATACGGCTACGTCTAAGAAAACCCTTCCTAGACGGCAAGACCCTTGACCTACGTTTCTCCACCTACCGAGCCATTAACACACATGGCTGCTGGTGAACGAAAGATCGTTTTCAAGCTAATTGGTCTGGTGCCAAATCATGTGAGAAAGGTCAAGAAGGTAATTGTAAAATATCATCACAAGGAATACGGGGTGAAAACTCAATAATCTGGGCGGAAGTGCCAAATAAAAGGCAACGGAACTAACTCGCTTATAGGATCTCAGAAGGACCAAAATTCTGGGATAAACTTCCCAAAATCCAACACGTCATTCATCGGAAATATCCGCAGGAATACATGATTTGCCACTGCGCACTTAAGTCTATGACCAACACAGTCGGCATAAGACCTCTATTTGCGCTGGGCTACTCTCATCCTGACCTGAACAACCGGATCATCTCTGAAGTCTCAAGACACACCTGGGGTCCAAAATCCTACTTACACAGAGTAAGAAAAACAACAGACTAGTGATCGACACGACCTAACCCCTAAGCCTAAAGGTTGCCAATTGGAGCGTCTCCTGATAACAGCTATCGAAGAAGAACCCTAACAATGGCGAGTGACGATCCCCAACTGCTGACAACAAACAAAACAAACACACAACTTAACCAAGAACAACTGAGCAAACTGAGTAAAACCGGACGACAAGAATCCGAATGGAGTCACACCCTGACTAAACTTGGGTAGAAACCATAACGAAATTCGTGGAGATCTGCTCCCACTCCTACATCGGAACGGTAAAAGGTTGCAACTCTCCAGCCGGCCTCAGATGCTCGACCCAAGCACACAACAAGACAGACACCTTGAAATGAAATCTGAAAGTTCTCTTTACATCCCTGTCCACCCGTAACTATCTCACAAGTCACGTTAAATGTTGGTGGCACTTGAATGCATAGAGAGAGTTGACAGATGTGCATGTTCTAGGATTACACGTCTCTACTTGATAACATCAGGTACAACCACGCGTCCCTAACTTAGCACACCATTGTCATAAATCAAGGACTCTGAATCATTACCCAGCCGAGTATGCTCAAGTATCTCTGACGAACGAGCATCGGCGGGCAGTGTCTTGCGAAAGCGATTTAAGAAAAGTGGTCAGGCACGGACATGAGCAAGCTGTCCCCTCCGTAGAGACGAACTTAAGCTGTACTCAACGGTCACACAAGAACTGTAAATCTATAGAAGACTATCACAACAATCAAAATCCGCAGCAGGAAGATGTACATTAAGATCTAGTGGTCCGTGGAAAATCTGACACGACTCTCGAACAAGTAGTGTCTCCAAATCTCCAACCTAAAACCACCGCGGCCATCTCTAGATCATGAGTGGAATATCCTTCTCGTACTTCCTCCAAATGTAGGGAAGCAAAAGCGATAACTCTGTAGTGTCACCTTAGTACACACTCGAGCCCCACTCAAGAAACATTACAGTTAAATAACAAGGTCGCCCGAACCAAAGGCAAAGAAGGAACTGATGCAGTCGTTAACAGAATCTTCAACTGCCGAAAACTCCGCACACATGCCTCAGTCCACAGAAAAGAAACCTCCATCTCGGTCAATTCAGTCGACGGTGCAGCACTACTCTAGTAATCCTGCACGAAACGGCGGTAAAACCTGCTAAGCCCAAAAATCTGCGGACCTCCGTCCTGCAAGTATGGGCCTAAGCTGTACGGCCACGATCTCCCTCCGACCCATACGAAACCGTCTCCCGTGACTACAAGACCTAGGAGTCAACACAAAAAGCCTGAAGAAACACTCCAAGAATTTAGCAAACTGCTGGTGCACTCCCAGTATCTGCATAACAAATCCTCAAGTGCTTCTCCTGCCCCTCAAGACGCATTAGATAGACCAGAATGTCATAAATAACACAACAACACTGGTCGAGGAACGGCCTGAGGAAATCTGGTTCATCACATCTACAAATGCCGCTAGGACACTGGTGAGTCCAATGACACACCAAAACACACAAAGCCCGTAGCACGCACAAGGCAGTCTTCGGAATGCCGTCACTCCGAACCACAATAATAATGACCTGATCTCATGCAAACTTAAAAAATGTCTCGCACTCTGGAGCTGATCGAAGAAATCGTCAATGCGAGGTGAAGGATACCTCTCCGCACCGTATGCCGGTTCAATTGACGATCCGTCGATACAAAACCTCAAACTGCCGTCTTCCTCCTCGACGAACAGAAATAGGGGCTTCCAAAAGCGAAACACTCAGACGCACAAAACTTCCCAACAAATAACTCTGCAGCTGATCCTTAAGCTCCCTAAGTTTCGCCGGCTCATCCGAAACAACGTCGGAAAAACTCTCGCACGAAAGGAACCCGGTCCAACAATCCCACTGTGGCTCCGGTATCACGAATGAACGTCAAGAATCCACGACATCTCCTCAAAAGCCGAGTAGCGAAAAAGGCTGAGTTCAAGCTGTGAGAGGCGGCACAACTATCCACCTGCACAACAAGAACTGACTCGCCGGGAAAACCATTCCTGACTGTTTCCTCACGGTAGTCCACAGACGCCTAGCACGTAATTAACCAGTCCGTGTCCAGGAGAACGTCAAATCCATCATCTCTAGAAGGATCAAAACGACGGACAAATCTCTATCTCCTATCCGATTGGCACACAACTGAATACGTGTCGCGTAACAAAAGAATCGCTGACAGAAGTTAACACAACTACGACTAATTTACCCAACCACGGCACAATCATGAAAAACAACGAATACATCAAAAGAACATGCGAAATAAAGATACCTGAAAACTCCACATTGGACGCCTGCACGTCCCGATGAGTAGAAGCAAACTCCTGTGTCTGCCCTCTACCCGCAACTGGCTGAACTCCTCTGGTAGACTGAGCCCTCTGAGCAAACCTTCCACGTCCACAGCCTCTCTGAAAACGATCCTGACGAGGTGCTAAGGAACAATCCCTGACGAAGTGCTGAAGGCTCCCGCATCGAAAACATCCACGTGGTGACTGCTGACCATCCTGGGGATGAGAGCTGAACGGCTGTCCTAGTGCTAAGCCTCTGCTACTCCCGCGATGGCCACGAAATCTGTCTCGATGACCAAACCTCTGTCTCTGGGCTGGTACGCTGGTACGAGTCCTCCACCATCCGGGAACTCTCTGAGCCTCTGGAATATGCGCCTCGTCAACTGGAGCCGCAACCACTGGTGCTATGTAGGTGACGGACTGCTGCATGCTGATCGCAAGTGACAACTGAGTAACAGGGGTGACAACCTCCTGTCGTAGCTCCCGAACGACATCAACCAATGAACTCATAGTATGGCGGAATTCCTGCATCTCTGCCAAAAGTCTATCGATAGTATATGTCGTAGGCTGATCCGTCTGCACCTGTGCAACTAGAGTGCCATCCTGGTCAGTACTCGTCTCACCCGAGCCAACTCTGACCTCGGCCCTCGATGCATCACTCTGAGTCCCGGCGGCTAGGCTATAAATAGATATAAGATTCGATGAGAATAAGGAATCGAATCTCAAGGATATAAATCATCAAGGAAGGAATTTCAAGCAAATTGTACTTAGGTCACTTAAGGCGAAGTACCGCATCGTGGGTATGCTGCAGACATACACACCCTACGTTACTCTGCTTAAGCTACCTACTCCATCATACTAAGGTCATCCAACACTCCGAAAGGTAAAACCTAGCGCTCTGATACCAACTTTGTCACGACCCAAAATTGTCCCGTGACGGCCCTAATACTACGCAACTTCTAAAGACGTAACGCAGTAAAAGAAAGCCAAAACCCAGAAATCTAAACCAAGAAAATACGGAAAAAGATAATATAAGTTTTTGAAACATTTAAAATCGCAACCCAAATTCTTTAAAAGTCCTACTTTCTTTCTTTAAAATTTTGGCAACACCCCTTTTTGTAAAAACTTGCCAAGATGATTACAACACAAATATATAACGCCGTAGCGAAGAAATAAAGACAATGGAGAGAAAGCTGTATATATAAAAGACAACAAATCCACAAATAATATACAATATCGTCCTCACCAAGTCTCTAGGTCAACAACATGATAGTAAATGGAGAGTACAAGATACAACGAATGTACAATATGAAATACAGATAATTATCCAACCCACCTAAGCAAAAATAGTAAACTGTGAGCCGATGCGATATCTGTAGCGAAAGATGATAGCTGAATAGCGGAATAGCCTGCCTCGACTACTCTGGGGAACAACCTGAAACACGTGTGGCACAACGGGGGTGAGTTGCCAACTCGTGAATAGTAAATAACATATGCAGGTAATCGCAGGAATGTACGTACAGCATGAATCTAAGATATGCGATTACGGTAATAACATGTCATGCAAATGCTCAATAATGGAAAGTACACTAGCAGGTACAATCAATATGTAAAGCAATAATAACATGACAATAGTGTGCAATAACTATGCAATAGGGATATGAGAAGGCAAATATGCAGCTATCATGAAGGGTACACTAACAGGTACTCCTAAAACATGGAACAGTGCATAAGTGAAAAGGTACGAGGTATGGAGTGAAATATGTCATCGACGGAATCCTGTCCTCATGGTAGGATCACAATCCATCAAGACACTCAAATCCCAATTGCTCAAATCAGCCCCCACATTGGGCTCTCACATCATATAAGTCTCAAATCTCCTCAATGTACAATATCGAGTAATCTCCTATATCCCGAATGTACAAATCAGTAATCACATAGGTATGTCCAATATCCAATCTCAATGAATCACCTAATATCCCAAGTCAAATCTCAAGTAAGAATCTAACATCCTAAAGGTAAATATATACAGAAATAAGTATGATGGGGGCAATACACATATATTAGCGTCCCATTCCACTAATATTGGTGTAAGGGTATATATTACAACGGCAAATCCCCTGTTATATATACAAAGGTGTTAAAGAAATATCATGAAAACCATGTGCCAAGCATCGACACAGAAATCCTGATCACGTATCATACGCTATCCCGAAAGTACGAGTGCCTAGCTCTGACCTTCGCCTTTCGACGTATGCATACATACATGACTCCCAACGGTGTCTCCGTGATCCCCCGCCGAGTCATGAGTACTGTCACCGGTAGGTACTCGCCCGCCTCCAGGCTCAATCGGCAAAGTCCATCGATCTTCTTGCCGAGGGGAACCATACCGGGCCCCACCATGTACCCTCATACGGCAACCACACCTCGTATGGAGTATAAAATCCGAACCGATAAATCCCATGGTGGCTGCGCAAATATCATATCAAGGAAACCGGGTTTTTCAATGTATGCATAATTTCATGAACTCCCGCGGTTCCCAAATCCAGAAATCATCATGTGAAATCAAAATAAGAATGCGCAATCCAGGAATACATATATGCGATATATCTGAAATGCGAGCATATAATAGAAAATATTTAGCTGAAACCAGATGTATGTGAAATCAATTAGGTACAGCTAAGTATAGGTGTCTACCTGTAAATAAAAGATGTCGTATACCCCCCTGGGTATATATGGAATATGTAGGATATCCCACCCGGTATAAGTAAAATATGTGTAAGGTATACCCGTAGCTGTATCGCAAGGTGTAGATGTACCTATCACTAATGGTAAGATACACTATAGGTATGCCGATAACCTAGATTTCAAGTGTGATAAGCAATAGTATCTATAATGATTAGTGTATGACATGGCAATTATTGACGGTGTGTGTGTAGCATACAATCCGTGCTCATGCAACATGAACCGTCAATAATGTGTGCAGTGCCCTACGGCTACTAGTCACAGTACAACAATATCTAAGTAAATAGGTACAGGCGCAATCCTAACAATGACGTAGAATGTGCGACAAGTATTTGAATCCTAGCCCAGACGCATAACGCCATGCGGGCGATTCCCCTGTAGATGTTAAATCTACTCACCTACGCTCCACGCTAGGTGAATCGTACCATCTGCTCCCCCCTGTAGTAGTGTCCGTAGTCCCTGCCTGCAAACCTGCAAATAAGACATGGAAATCATATATAAGCCAAATATTCAGCAAAACGCGATATCGAACCAAAACGAGAAACTCGCGTCGCGAACTAAACGCGCGTGTGCACGATACGCTGCATCGTGTGTATACGCGTCTAAAACCATCGCGACACGCCGCGATACGCTGGATCACAGAACCCTCTCACGTATCGCGCGTATCGCGCAAACAAACGGACATGCAAAACAATATAATGCCCCAGATTTTCCTACAGGCCAAAACAAACAAAACTAGACATGCCAAAGCACTAGACAACACTGAAGACAACCCTAGCCAAGACCCCAACACCCCTGCCCCCTACTTGGCCGCAAATTGCGGCCAAACTTAATAAAACTGCGGCCATCATTGGGAATTAGGGGCTCGTGCTCAGGTGGTGGTATCTAGACCTAGTGTACATGCCCCAGTTTTCTCAATTTTAACCTTAAGGTCCCGGGTCAAAAGCAGTTCTCAGAATGCCAATATATTGCTTTAAAAACGCTAAATGCACTAAAAAGGAAACCCTATGGTATTTTAGTGTAATCTGGGTCAAATCTCAGTTACGGTGACCTTAACAACACTTAAATGGGTAGGGTTTACCAACACAATCATCACTATACCAAATTTCCACATAAATCACCATTTTAGCACAAAACTAACTATTTAACACAAACCGATGCTAAACTACACACGACATAAGCAAACCATGAAATGAGGTTCAAGAAATATACCCTAATGAACCCTAGAAGGCAGGTGAAGAAGTGAAAGGAGCTGCTGCAAGTCGCTGGAGCTCCTGCTACTGCTGTTGCTGCCTGCTGCTCCTGCTGCTGCTGATGATGATGGTGATGATGCTGTTGCTGATGATGCTGGTGGAGCTGATGCTGGAGCTGCTGCTGCCTCTGCTGCTGGTGAGTGTGTGTGTTGTGAGTTTGACAGTGAGAGGATGAGAGAAATGAGTGAGAATGAGAGAACACTAACAAGTCAACCCCCTCCTCTTTCTCTCTCTTCATTAAATGAAGGCATGTGCAAGCCATCATGCCTCATAATGCACTCTCTCTCTCTCTCTCTCCAAGTCAACACAAAGCAATCATTTAAAAACCCTTTTTAAATTCATTTTATTTTTGAAAAGAACCATATACAAATAAAAACCCAAAAGCACCTAATACAATATTAAACTAGATTAGGGAATGGTTAGTTCACTATGTTGCTAATCATGGTTAAACCCCCAAAAACAACCCTAGTTATCATGCACAAGTGTGTGCAAGCCTAGGAAAATTCTAATAAAATACTCAATAAAAAGGATAAAATAATTGAAAATCAATTTGGTAAACTTTTATTAAAAAAACATACATTAAAATATAACTAACCACAAAAAACAATCTAAGGTGTTACACCGTATGTCTTCTACCCAGCTCATCGGATGGTTGAAGGGAGACAAGCTGCTGTTGGAATTGCCGGGCTGGCTCATTTGTATCACGGCCTTAGTTCGGCGGCCGACACTACTCAGCCGGGGGTGCAGCCCGTGAACTTCTCGATGCATTATTTTACCTCATGGCTCGAGTTCCATGTGCTCGGTGCCTTTGGAATGAACAAGCGGCCTCATTTCTATGAAACTTGCAATTTTCCACGGATCATGCGGCTGGTCAATGCTTCCATTGTGGAGCCAAGTCAGCGAGAGGCCCGGGGTGTAATTCCTCCCCCACATACCGTCGGAGATGGCATGACCTTTGTTGATAAGTTTATGACCATTGGTAAGGAGTCCGCTAAGATGGTGCAGCCGTTGCGGGGCATTTTTAAGGATGGAGCTTCTACCCTGAAAGCTTGGGAAATTCTCCATCTATATTCCATCAGGCTGGGGTATTTGGTGTTCAGGCAAAACGATTCGGCTCTGTTCATGAGATATAATCCCCACCGTTTTGCCCAGCAATCAAGTTATAATCAGGGCGTCCCGCTCGAGGCATTCCTGGCGGAACCAGTTTGTACCGAGGAGGGTATTCGGAGCGCTTTGCACCACTTCATGTGCCTAAACACTGGGTCTAATTTCTACATTAGCGAACCAAGTTTTGTTCCTAGGGCCCTAAATGTATACGTGGCGTGGTATCAACACGCAATGGGTGCCGTCATCAGGGAGGAAAAGAGATTGTTGCTCGATCGCAAGGGTGCACCCCCTGCTGGTGATCCAAACGTCCCTCTGAAGCAACGGACTATTGTTCATCCTCCCCTAAGAGAAGCTGCCGCGATCGAAGTCCCGTATGACAGGCCCAAGATACCGATACCCCGGGCTCCCATGGAAACAGTGACAGTAGCTTCCCCCGAGTCTGGTGTGGGTTCAGATATCGGGACTCGTCGTCCCAAGGTGCCCACCAAGCATAAACTTGTGCTTGCGGCGACGGGCACTCGCTCACAGAAGAGGAAGAAGAAGTCGATTCACTCTGTAGATGTTGTACTCGACCAGGAGCCTCATGATCCTTATAGCGACGGCCTGAGCGAATATGGGACTAACGAGGGTCTATTCATAGCACCGGACGATACTGATCTGGCGGCTGTCATTGCCGCTTCTGAGCGATCAGCAAGCCACAAAGCGGGACTGGCCGCCCTTGCACAATTAAGTAAGCTTCAATCGTACCTTTTTGCTACTATGTTTTTGTTATGATGTTTCGACTGACACTCTTTCTCCAACAGGCATTTCCACTGAAGAGGCTCTCACGGCTTCCCTCAAGACTTTCGAGAAGGAGGAGAGGATTCACGCTTCGCTAGGCGTTGGTATATTTCGACTCATTGCGCCTTCATTTGCCTTTCTTATGGACAATCTGACCCCTTCTTATCTTATCGTATGGACTACCTCTACTCAGGTTATTCCAGGTGTGGTACCGACTTCGCAGGGCGGTGCGTAGACGCTTCCAGGGTCGGCTATCGAAGTCTCAGTTCTGCCGGTATTGCCGAAAGAAGCTTCACTTTTGCAACCGATGATGGATGCCATAACAGTTCCAGAGGTAATCCTTGGCGCGGACGATGACGTCCCGTTGACGGAGGTCTTGAGAAGATCCGCTCTCATGGCCCGAGCGGAAAGGAAGCGTAGAATGCGCGCAGCAAGGGAGCGTAACTCTGCCTTGACCGCGGGTGCAGGTTCGAGCGCTGCTACCCCTGCCACTACTCGTTCAGAGGATGCTTCGGCTGCCTTATCTACCGCCCCCAGACAGGCAGCACATGCGTCTCGGGAAGAAGTCAAAAGACCGACCGAAGGTAACGTGACATTGAGTTCTTTTTGTCAAAGTTTTAATTTTTAGATTCTCATATATCCTATCCTGCAGGGTCGTGTCTTGACGAGGTAGCGGTAGGTGAGATGGCTGCAATCGCCAAGCCTGAGGTAGCGGTAACTGAGATGGCTACAATCTCCAAGCCTGAGGTAGCCACTCTTTCTCAAGAGTTTAGCACTGCTCCAATCGCCACTCTTTCTCCTTGCGGCTCCTTGCCGTTGCCGGGCGCTGCGAGTGTCACGACGATTCTTGTGGAGTCGGAGGATGAGGCTACGGGTGGCGAGACCGTTCCGGTGGAGGAGGGTGAAGCATTCGCTGCATCCAGTGATGCCCTTGTCAGGATCTCGACCGGCGACTCACCAGGTAGATTTTGGGTCATTGCTCTCTCCTCTATTCTGCAATCCATTTCAATCTCTTTTGACAACGTTTCTCTTATTTCTAACGCAGGTATGATGAGCGTTGAGGTTGTGTCACCCGAGGAAGCATCTCCAGTTGCTGCTTTGACGATGACCGCCCCTTTGCCTTCTCTTGTACCCTCTCAAATGCTGGAAGGTGCGGATTTGTGACCCATGAGTTTCATTGTAGACAGTATACTTTATGTACTGATATTGCATTAATACATCCTTGCAGGAGTCCTTTTTGATCACCTGTAACAGGTGCTGCACCAACATTTCTCCTTCCAGTCAGAAATTGCCTCTTCTAGTGGAGCTGGTGAGTACAGGCTTTAGCTAACGTCTATTCTTTTCTTTTACGGGCAGTCGAATCGTTTCTAATTCTTCTTTCTTTTGATTGCAGCCCTACAGATCGAAGGAGGAGACGAAAGAAAAGTTGCACCACCGGTACTCCCGGTCATGCCACCTGCTACAGCCGGTATAGTAAACTCCGTTGTTCATGAACCTCCTTTATTTTCTGAACCGTTATTTGACTGTGATTTTCTTTGTAGCTGTGATACCGACTTCAGCTCCGTTCGAATCTCGAGTCATAATGCCAGCAGGCCCCTTTTCTCGACGTCCCTCTTCAAAAGGCGCTGTGAATAGTCTGCGCATGTTGATCGATCACCTCGAGGAGCTTGACGCGGAGACTCCTGCCCTTGCTACAGATTTTGCTGCTGAGGTTAATCCTATGCTAGCGACGCTCGTGCACTTTCATAGTGAAGGCATCGTTGTGTCTTGGGTTAATCACTGCAGAAAAATCGAGGCCTGTCTGCATGAGCTCGAGTTTGGACATCCTGCCCCCGAGGCCTTGGCTGTGAACTCCCAGCGGGCTGCATGGGCCGAGGAGAGCACTCCCTACTTCCGCCATCTTGAACAGGAAGCGGTTTTAAAGCATAAGGAGTGTGAAGAGACTTCAAGCGAATCTGCTCGATTTCATGCTCATGTTGATGCAAACGCTGCACAGCTGAAAGTTATCTTCGAAAGTCTTCTACGATATATTTCTGACGGGCTCGCGCAGAGGCAAAAGCTCAACCTCATCGAGCGAGATGCACAGAATCGTGGGGCGTCTCAGCTGGTCTTCGAAGAGCAACTTTCATCCTATTTGCAGCAACGAGCTCAAGTTGAAGCAGAGTTGGCCACGGCAGCTGACTATGAAAAAGGGCTGAGGGAAGCGCGCCAGCGGCTGATTGGTCTATTGAAAACGCTTTCTTCCCAATAATTGTTTTTGCACCACTTGTAATTTTTGAATAAAATGTATCCTCCCTTTTTCTACCCTTTCATATGATGTAAATTGTACTCAATTGAATTTATGAATAAAAGATACATTTCTTTCGTAATATCTTGTGTCATCTCTTGCTTTCTTCTTTTCTTTGTTACCGGCATTTCTCTTTAGTAAGCGTAGCCTGCAGATGATAGAGAGAGCATTCCTTTTTGAACTCATCGAGAGGTAGCGATGGCTTAGGAAGCAGGTTCAGATCTGCTGCCTAAGGCTTTTCAACTTCATGAGCCGTGAGGGTCTCAAAAAGACTTTTTTCCCTACGAGTCGAGAGGATCTTGTAGGTGTATTTTCTGCTTAGGAATCGTAAGGATTCCTAAGTGCGTTTTCTCTTATAAGTCATAAGGATCTTACAAGAGAGTTTTCTTCCTTACGGGCCGAGAGGACCCGTAAGTGTTTGATGAGATTGACATCATCCGCGTTCCATGGAGTCAGGAGTTGCTCTGGGCATTTCCCACGAGGTCGGGATTGACATAGGTCGTGTTCCACTTGACCGGGATTTTCTCTGGATGCTTCTCACGGGGTCGGATTAACATAGCCGTGCTCCGTAAGGACCAGGTTCCGCTCTGGGGTTTCCCATGGGTCAGGATTGACATAGGCCGTGTTCCACATGACCAGGATTTGCTCTAGATGCTTTCGACAGGGTCGGTTTGACATAGTCGTGTTCTACGAGGACCAGGATCCGCTCTGGACGTTTACCATGGGGTCAGGATTGACATAGGCCGTGTTCCACTGGACCAGGATTTGCTGTTGATGCTTCCCACGGGGTCAGGATTGACATAACCGTGTTCTGCGAGGACCAGGCTCCGCTCTGGACGTTTCACACGGGGTCAGGATTGACATAGGCCGTGTTCCACGTGACCAGGATTTGCTCTGGATGCTTCCCACGGGGTCGATTTGACATAGCCGTGTTCTGCGAGGACTTGGATCCGCTCTGGACGTTTCCCACAGGTTCAGGATTGACATAGGCCGTGTTCTACATGACCAGGATTTGCTCTGGATGCTTCCCACTAGGTCAGGATTTACAAAGTCGTGTTCTGCGAGGACCAGGATCCGCTCTGGACGTTTCCCACGTGGTCAGGATTGACATAGGCCGTGTTCCACGTGATTAGGATTTGCTCTGGATGCTTCCCACGGGGTCGGTTTGACATAACCGTGTTCTACGAGGACCAGGATCCGCTCTGGACATTTCCCACGGGGTCAGGATTGACATAGGCCGTGTTCCACGTGACTAGGATTTGCTCTAGATGCTTCCCACGGGGTCGGTTTGACATAGCCGTGTTCTGCGAGGACCAGGCTCCGCTCTGGACGTTTCCCACAGGGTCATGATTGACAAAGGTCGTGTTCCACGTGACCAGGATTTTCTCTGGATGCTTCCCACGGGGTCGGTTTGACATAGCCGTGTTCTGCGAGAACCAGGATCCGCTCTGGACGTTTCCCACGTGGTCAGGATTGACATAGGCCGTGTTCCACATGTCCAGGATTTGCTCTGGATGCTTCCCACGGGGTCAGTATTGATATAGCCGTGTTCTGCGAGGACCAGGATCCGCTTTGGACGTTTCCCACGGGGTCAGGATTGACATAGGCCGTGTTCCACTAGACCAGGATTTGCTCTGGATGCTTCCCACGGGGTCAGGATTGACATAGCCGTGTTCTGCAAGGACGAGGCTCCGCTCTGGACGTTTACCACAGGGTCAGGATTGACATAGGCCGTTTTCCACGTGACCAGGATTCACTCTGGATGTTTCCCACGCGGTCAGGATTGACATAAGCCGTGTTCCACGTGACCAGGATTTGCTCTGGATGCTTCCCATGGGGTCGGATTGACATAGCCGTGTTCTGCGAGGACCAGGCTCCGCTCTGGACGTTTCCCACGGGGTCAGGATTGACATAAGCCGTGTTCCACGTGACCAGGATTTGCTCTGGATGCTTCCCACGGGGTCAGGATTGACATAGCCGTGTTCTGTGAGGACCAGGCTCCGCTCAGGACGTTTCCTACGGGGTCAGGATTGACATAGGCTGTGTTCCATATTACCAGGATTTGCTCTGGATGCTTCCCATAGGGTCGGTTTGACATAGCTGTGTTCTGCGAGGACAAAGATGGGTTGACTTTATCCGCATTTCACGGAGTCGAGAGTTGACCCTGGGTTGTCTGTGCATCGTCGAGTCATGGAACGGGGAACTTCATCGCAGCTCCGATTTGTTGATGTTGTGTCTGTTGAAATGAGACGAATGTTGAGATGATCTCCAGGCTGCTTTGTGAACTGTCGAGACTTGGCTTTCTTTCAGATGGAGGCTGGGGAGAAGGTATGGTTCCCTTTCTGTTTGTGCCTCTGGATTGTATACAGGGATCAATGTGATCTCACCTATAGGGCAAAAAGTTTCATTTTATATATTTTTCTTTCCGCGATGCTCTATGATTTCAGCTTTTTATATTGCGAAAGTCGCAATTGCCCAATCATTTCGGAAATTTTTTCGCGGTGCCCAATCATTTCGGCTATTTGTTTTATTGACTCGCTGCTTTTTATTGCGAGTTGCCCAATCATTTCAGCTATTTGTTTTATTGACTCGCTACTTTTTATTGCGAGTTGCCTAATCATTTCGACTATTTTGTATGCATACATTTTTACTTGCTGATTTTGTTGCAAGCTGCCCCATCATTTCGGCTATTTCATATGCATTTGCCTCGCTGTGAGTTTGAGATTTGATACCGATTTAGCCATCAGCATCGCTGCAACTGGGATATTTCCAGGAACGAATCATCATTTGCCTCTGTCGATGTCAAACAAAGGTGGCTTACTTAACAGGGTTAGGATCCTGTCGACTAAGGCTTTTTGACTTTACGAGCCATAAGGGTCTCATAAAGGTATTTCTCCCTACAAGTCGTGAGGATCTTGTAGGTGTATTTTCTCCTTAGGAATCGTGAGGATTCCTAAGTGTGTGTTCTCTTATAAGTCGTAAGAATCTTACAAGAGTATTTTCTCCTTATAAGTCGAGAGGACTTACAAGGGTTGTCCACTATGTAAACATATCCCTAGTCGCGGGTGGGACTTTGTTACGGAAATGTTTATTCGCGCCCGTAGATTGTGTACAAGGGTCAATACTGAACGCTTGTAGGGAAAAATTGGAGGTATGACTACTTAAGAATAGGTTCAAATCCCTGTGGCTTAAGGCTTTTGAATCCTATGAGCCGTGAGGGTCTCAAAAGGGAATTCTCCTTACGAGTCGTGAGGATCTCGTAAGTGTGTTTTCTCCTTAGGAATCGTGGGGATCCCTAAGTGTGTTGCTCCCTTGTGAGTCGTAAGGATCTCACGCAGGTGGTTTCTCCTCACAAGGTCGAGAGGACCTTGCAAGTGTCCTTTAACGAGATTGCGCCCTTTCAGGTTTTCACAAAACTCGCCGGTAGCCCTGCTATTTTTACTCACGGAGCCCTTTCAGGTTTTCATCCGTGCCCATTTTGCTTATGGACATACCGTTTTCTTCTTTTTTTTTAATATTTTTTTTGTGCCAGCCTTGGGATGCTACAGTCCGTAGTAGTTTATCGACGTCTCGGTCAACAGCCAATTTTAGGACATAGTGGTTCATCGTTAGTTTAAGGACGTTTCGGTCCGACGCCAGTTTTAGAACATAGTGGTCCATTGTTAGTTTAAGAATGTTTCGGTCCGTTGTTAGTTTTAGGATATTTCGGTCCGTTGTTAGTTTAAGGACGTTTCAGTCTATTGTTAGTTTAAGAACGTTTCGGTCCGTCGTTGGCTACTACCTACAGAGTTTGGGCTTTAGGAAGATAGCGAGCGGACATAGGCGTCGTCATCTATCGTTGACCTAGGCTGTGACTCGTCAGGAGTACTATTTTTTCAGGAAGCGACCATTTATTGACCTGAAAGGTCTTTCGCCATGCATGTCCATGAGTAGATAGGCTCCACCCTGGTAGACATTGTCTATGATATATGGGCCTTCATAGTTAGGCTCGAATTTCTCCCGCTTGGCACGATTGGGGATCATAGGTCTTTTGACCACTAGCATGAGTTCACCTTGGTGGAATTCCCTCGGCCTAGTCAGTCTCTCATATGAGCGCGTCATCTTTACTTTATAAGCCTCCAGACATTGTTGCACCATAAGACGGGTTTCATCAAGGGCATCGAGCTCCTCAAGCCGAAGGTGAGCATTCTCTTCATCTGTTAGCTCATAATGAACCGCCACTCGTAGAGAGGGTAACTCTATCTCGAGGGGGAGTACCTCTTCTGTGCCGAATACCAATGCATACGGCGTTGTGTTTGTGGCTGTTTTGAACGTAGTTCGATACGCCCAAAAAGCTTCATGCAGTCTCTCATGCCAGTCCCTCTTATTTTGAGACACCGTCATTTTCACGATCTTCGTCATGGTCTTGTTAAAAGCCTCAGCTAGACCGTTAGCTCAGGGATTATAGATCGATGAATATCTCCAGTCTATATTATGTTGTTGTGCGAAGCTACTGATCTTGTGGCTTCTATAGGCTGGCCCGTTATCGGAGATAATCCGTCACGGAGTGCCAAATCGATAAATGACATGTGTCTTGAATAAATGGAGGATATTCTCCATCTTCACTTCCCTTAGCAGTACTGCTTCTGCCTATTTGGAGAAATAATCAGTTGTCGCCAAAATGAATCGATTTCCTCTGGACGATGTCGGTTCGATGGGCCCGATTATGTCAGTTCCCCACATTTCGAATGGCAAGCTAGCCACCGTCGGTCTAACGGATTCTGATGTTGGTGGATAAAGTCCCCGTGAACCTGGCACGAGTGGCACTGCTTCGCGTATTCGAGGCAGTCCTGGATCATCGTGGGCCAATAGTAGCCCATCATTTTGATCTTCAGCTTCATCTTCAGGCTGGATTGGTGAGAACCGCAGAGTCCATCATGAGTTTCTTGGACGACTCTCTTTGCCTCTTCAGGTCCTAGGCATCTTAGCCACAGAGAATCAAATGATCTCTTATACAGAGTATCATTGACGAAGGCGAAGGATAGAGCTCGTTTCATGAGCCGATGCCTTGAGGATGCATCTTCAAGTGTTCGACGATATTTGAAGTAGTCTATAAAGACTTCTCTCCAATCCATAGCCTTTTCCTGGTCTTTTATTTATAGAGTCGTTTGCTCGGTCGCTCCCTTTTCCTCGAACGACTATGGAGATATTTCTGCCGGTGCAAGAACCCAATGGCTTTGTACCACGATTCTTACGTCATTTCTGTTCTCGTCGGCCAATTCTTTAGCGAGCTTGGCTAATGCATTCGCTTTGCTATTTTCCGCGCGCGGTATGCTTTCCAGTGTGTAGGAAGGGATTCGAGTCAGCAGTTGTTGCACTCTCTCACGGTACTATACCAACTCTGGTTTTCACGTTTGATAGTCGCTGTTTACTTGGCTAACGATCAGCTGGGAGTCTCCGTATATGAGGAGATTCTCAATTCCCAAGTCGACGGCGATCCCAAGACCTACTATCAAAGCTTCGTATTCGGCTTCATTGTTTGTCTTCGGCTCTGTCAAGGAAAAGGCAAAGCGCATTAACCCTCCTTGTGGAGTCACGAAGATAAGGCCTACCCCAGATTTGATTATGGGGTGCTTTGTTTGCGCTTCTTCATGGAAGATGCTCCATCGAAGTAGAGTTCCCACCGGTTATCATTCTCTCTTCTCTCCCCATCGATCGTATCAAATGCGTGCTCGTCGGGTAGTTCGCAGTTCAAAGGAGAATCGGCAGGTATTGGATGCTCGGCGAAGAAATCGGCGATGGCCTGGCCTTTCACTGCCTTGAGGGGTCGATAAGTTATCGAGAATTCCATTAAGAGTAGGGCCCATTTAGCGAGCCGCCCTGTTAGTATGGATCTTGACATCAAATATTTGAGAGGATCCACCTTTGATATGAGATGGATTGTTAGTTGTATGTATGCCCTAGAGGCCAGTATTGTACAGATGATGTATATTATATTGGATGCTTGGACATATATAGAGATGACTTTCTTGCTCGATATGATAGTATGCTATCTGGTTACTCTTTATCTTAACATGTACACTAGTCTCTTTATACTGTCTTATAGTTACATGTTGGTAAAGCCCTTAGGATGTGTACTTGACTACCTGGACTATGATACAGATCATACTAGTGGGGACATGGTAGTCCATAGGTACATCCTTCAAGGTCCCTAGTCATAGGTGTATCGAGACGGGGCATCGATATACCAGTGTAGACTAGCGTATACGCTTCTCGACCCATGAGATGGACGATGAATGATCCCATATCCATTGGTGTTTGACATCAGAGATGGTATACGGGTGCTCAGTGGAGACTGGGTACACTGGACGGACTCGCTGAGAACTCCCAGATGGTATTATACCTCACGTCAGATGGCAGTTCTCAGGTGACACTTGTACAGGTTAGTCTGTAGACCCGAGATCGTCATAGAGTCTTGTGTGATTCCCACTGTGCTTTGATCTCCACCTTACCACATCCATGAGGGCGTGCAAAACGGTGGTCTTTGGGTACAGTCCCGAGTCACATGGAGGCAATGAGCGATAGGAGGGGTTTCGTCTCTCCCGGTATTGGGGGTTGATGTTGCGCAGTGCTCGATTGGCCGTAACAGGGAAGTCCCTGGCCAGGGCTGATCAGAGATTTGCTGGTAAGTGTTACCAGTAGTTTCTCGACCCGTTATGAGCCTCACATCGGCACGACTTATCGGTTATTGGGGTCTGACGTTTACCACCCCTAGACTTGATATGCGACATATCAGACGAACAGACCGGACTGTACGGTAAGTGTTACTGGTTGGATTCACAGGAGTGTGAGCGGGCTTGCTCGTCGATCTTCTGATCGATTAATACCCGGATGGCCGTTACGTTTAGCAGACCGCTTGGGGCTTGTGGGTGCTTGATATGATCATCATCTGCTACCGGCGTATTGACGAGTCTTTAGAGTCCTACACAGAGGTTTCCTGGCTCAAACGAAACGAAATAGGAGCGCATATGAGATATGTGCGGGACCGAGAATAATGCGTGTATGTGATACCGTATTTCATTCTTGCGATGAATGTTTCGATTGGTTGTATGCGATATAACCTAGTTATCGAATCATTGATTCGATAAATCGATACATTGTATTCTAGTCGGTTATGTGCGACATGACCGGATCATTGAATCAAGTGTTGATTTAATGATTTAATGTATAATTGTATATTTGATATATTAATTTGCATTAACTAGTATTGGTTCATTTTTAAAGGATTTTCTCACTTGAAGTGCACATTGTATATATGATATGCTTTTGTGTGCACTTGATTGTATCATGTTTGATGATACATACTTACTTGGGTTTGTGCAAAGAATTAAACCATGGTTAGGGTTTTGTGTTATTCATCTATTTATTTATCCATTCTTTATTTATTTAAATAGATAAAAGAAAAGAAAATGGTTTCTTTTTATCATGAAGCTTGTTGAAGCTTCATGAAGCTTTGACTAAAGAGACCATTTGTCTTCATGCTTAACCCTAACCATTCCCATTTACCATGGTCTATTCTCTACACTTAACCTTAGTTAGCTTATGATAAGTATTGATTTATTTTCATTTTAAATCAACACTTATCATATTCTTTCTTCTTCTTCATCATCTTCATCAAGAAAGAAAGCTTGATGCCATCAATGGCAACTTGAGTTCTAAAGTGAGAAATCCAATTCTAAAGTGAACCCACCTCCTATTTCTTCACCCTCTACCTCTTGCCAAGTTGTTTTGGGTGTTTTCTTCACAAGTTTCACAAATTTGTGAAGTCGGAGCTTGAACTTGTGATGCCTCGACGTAGATCATCTTCGGCACGAAGCCGACGACCTAGTCCGCCCATTTCTCCGATCAAGCCGACGATTGAGTCCGGGATTCGAGATGGACAGCGAAAGGATGCCTATGTGGAGCCAAGGAAGTGGATATCCAGATCTACAAAGGTTGTAGCTTCTTATCTTTAGTTAAGTTGTTAACTAGATTCGTATATCGCCTAAATTTTTAGTCAACGATCTAGTCTAGGGTTTCTCGGCACCGTAAAATTTGAAATTGGCATGGTTGATGCCTTGTGAGACTTCATTAGCGTGCCTAGGAACCCTACAATGGACCTCATGCGCCAACGCATAGTGCCTGAGTTTCGTTATCGCGAAGATCAATGCAAAGCAGTGTTTTTCGATGGGGGAGTAATTTCTTTCTGCCCCCAGGAGAACTCGACTCAAGTAGTAAAGTGCTCTCTCCTTCCCTTGGTCATTCTCTTATGCCCATAGCGTGCCTAAGGAACCTTCAAGGGCGGTTGTATACAGAATGAGAGGCTTTCCCTTGACTGGAGCGGTTAGCACCGGAGGATTCTATAGGTATTGTTTGATTTCATCGAGTGCGCTTTGACATTTGCGATCCCAAACGAAAGGGGTTCCCTTCTTCATCAGGTGACTGTAAGGATGGCACTTGCCTGAGAGATTGGTTATAAATCGCTGGATATACGCGAGCTTCCCTTGGAGAGACCGCAGTTGCTTGAGAGTCTTTGGAAGAGGAATTTCCATGATCGCCTTGATCTTCGACGGGTCTATCTCGATGCCTCGGTGGCGGACGATGAATTCTAGGAATTTGCCTGAGGAAACTCCGAACGCGCATTTGAGAGGTTTCATCTTCAAGTTATATTTCCAAAGGCGATAAAACACGATCTTCAGATGTTCTAAATGTTCCACGTATGATTTGCTTTTAACCACGAGGTCGTCGATATAGAATTCGACGATTTCATGTATGAAGTCATCGAAAATCTTCGTCATGGCCCTCTGATAGGTAGCACCGGCGTTCTTTAGACCGAACGGCATCACCTTGTAGCAGAGTATGCCCAATGGTGTCCGGAAAGCGGTATGCTTCTGATCTTCGGGATGCATCTTTATCTGGTTGTATCCTGATGAGCTGTCGATGAAAGAGAAAACTTCATGAGTGGACGTGTTGTCTATCTTCAGCTCGGTGACCGGTACTGGAAAGTCGTCATTCGGGCAAGCTTTGTTGAGATCTCGAAAGTCCACACATATGCGCACCGTCCTGTTTTTCTTCATTACTGGGACAATGTTGGCGATCCAGTCAGGATACTGAACCTCTTGGATAAATCCGGAGTCAATTAGCTTCTTGACCTTGGTGTTGATGCTCATCTCAAGCTCGAGCCGCATTCTTCTCGGTGCTTGTTTGATCGACTTGATGTCCGGAAATATTGCCAATTTGTGTACAGCAATCTCTGGATCTAGTCCTGGCATCTCAGAATAGTTCCATGCGAAACTATCTTTATACTGCATGAGCACGTCTTTAAGCGAAGCCTTCTTTTCTTCAGACAACAGTTCACTGACGAACGTCGGCCGTGGGTCATTTTCCGTTCCTAAGTCAATTTTTCTGAGGTCATCTGCGGTAATATGTATTCTATCTTCCAGCTCTTTTGGCGCTGGTGGAAATTCTGAGATTAACTCATCTTCGTCATTTTCGAAGCACCAAGAAAGGTCATCTATATTCTCTGGTTCTTCTTCTGATAGCGTTATCACATGATAGTATCATAGACCCGAGTGTCTGTGATGACTGGAAGTCAAACCCGGAGATAGTGATCTTATCCCGAGCGAGATGTTGAACGCTCATGCAGATTTCCTTCAACACTCTTACATTGAGGAGGTTAACGGAGGACTATCAATCAGGATTTTGCCTATCTTGATATCATGACTGTATCCGGAGAAATAAAGGGGATGGTTATGGTCGCACGTCCCGAGGAGGAGGTCTTCATCGTCGAAGGTGATATCAGCCGTGTGCACTTATTCCAACTCGTCCTTCATCTTTTCTTCGGAAAAGAAAGCTTGGAATTGTTCGGGCTCTTGTAGAGCCTTGATCGGCGAATCTCTCGCCTCTTTGGATAGCAGAAGGGTGTCGAGAATGCTGAGCTGTGAGGGTATCTTCCTCAGGTGTGCCAGAACGTTGTAATCCACCCTACTTTTCTTTGGCATGTCCTTGGCTGTCAACTCTTCGACTACTCGATCATCGAGGGTGATATCCTCATGGATCTTTTCTTTCCCCTTATCCTTCTTATTCGATCCCTTGATTGCAGGTCCGAGATTCTTTTCAGGTAGCGTGCGATTGCGCAGCTGAATGTTCTCGCAGCTCTTCGGTTCTTCCTCTTTTCCTGAGGTGGATTCTTTGAAGAGAGGTCCGAGAGCTATTTCCTCGTCAGAGTCGCTCCCGAAGGTGAGAACTTGTGATCCCCTGCTATCAACCACGTGACAGTTGCCGGCAGCTCTTCCACGTTCGTCAATCGCATTTTTCCGCTGTCGACGAGCTTCACGCTTCATCCTTTTGAAGTGTTGCCTGTGAACGACATACCCTTGCTACCAATTTTTAAAGGCGTTGCATTCCTCAGTAGGGTGTGCGATCTTTTGATGATATAAGCAGAAGTTAAGATGTATGTTCGCTTCATCAAGATGTATACTGCTAGGAGAATCTTCTCTGAACGAGGGCAGCTTCATTCCCATTGATATGGCTTTGGCGAACCTTTTCCTTGACTTGATTCTGCTTTTGTTTGCGACGGATGTACTTCGATTTGGTGGGAGTGTTTCAACCCTTTCGTCCAGTCGCCGACGTTTGGCCTTTTCAAATATGGCCATCTCGCGCTCCCGATCAGCTTTTCTTTTCAGAAGAACTTTATTGAGGAATGCGTCAATCATTTCGTCTGACGGTCCTAGGAGCTCTGATTCGGGATCTGCCCCCAGTTCATTTTGTATGACGCTGATATCGACGTCGACCATTTCTTATGGCCGGGATTTGATTAGCTTCACGATTTTGTCGAGCCTGCCCCATGTTTCCTTTTAGAGCTTGAATATTCTGCCCCCTGCGTCAACCTTGGTCCTTGGCATGCGCCAGTTGTTTGAGGATTGATTCCGTCGACAAAGCTGATGTTTGGGGAGCCCGCCTGTGGAAGACGGACTTCCTTTGGGCTTCCTCCATCAGCGTTGAGGCACCGAGGGTGGGAGTTAGGAGCATCGACCAAACAATAAGCCCGTTGATTTCTTGAAGAGCCGGATTGCACAGATTTGAGGCTAAAAGTGGCCGATACTTGACTCCACCGGATGTGACAGAGCCTGAGTTGCTATGGTGGGAGCAAACGCCATTTCTCATAGAGACGAAACGCTGGCTTCAGTATCCACTCCACTAAGGGCAACCACAAACACATATATACCGCGATTATTTGATCGCGGAAAAACACGACATACGAAGTGTGGAGTGGAAAGAGGAAAAGGTCCCACCGGGCGTGCTAGAATCTGTTCCCCGCCAAAACACGAAGACGCGACCGCGCGGGTCCGTCTTGATTGAATTCGGGGCAGATGCTAATTGGTGCTATCCGTCCACCTCTCCGAAGATGTCAAGTTGATTTATGACACCGTGTATCGAAGGTTTAAATGGATGCGGCCGATGTAGCAGACTTCGTCATATTCCCCCTCGTTTGAGGGTTTTTGATTGTGGGGACGCTCTTCCATGCAGGCGCAAGCCCCTGCAGTTAATTATGCTACCGCGTCGCGGTAACCACTTTCTCCTTCTCTAGATGGTCACTTCGTGTCATGTTTGTTTGTTTTGTTTTTGGTTGCCCGTGGATTGTATACGGAGACTAATTTATGTCGTCTCCCGTAGGGCGTAGATTAGACCAAATCCGTATTTTCTTAAATTTGGGTTTTGGGTTGGGTTTAAGGATACGTTAGTCTCATTTGAGACTAAGATCAACTTAAACGCTTATTGAGGATACGTTAGTCTAATTTTAGACTAAGATCAACTCAACGGGATCATTTAGGTGCAACAAGAGAGCATTTAGACTCTATTGTTTAGTTTAGGGACATTGCGGTCAATTAGTTTAAGGACATTATGGTCCAATGTTAGTTTAAGGACATCACGGTCCATCGTTAGATTAAGGACATTACGGTACGTGGGTTTTAAAGGACCCCACAGTCCGAGGTTAAGGACATCATAGTCCATGGGTTTTAAAGGACCCCACAGTCCAAGGTTAAGGACATCATAGTCAATGAAATATATGGTTGTCGGGACCCGTCACCTCTCTGAAGACGTTGAAGGATTACAACAACAAATATCAGAGGAGTAAAGAGATGTACCCTCGAACCAATTTGAGTTGGTTTAAAGATCTGTATTCCAATTTGGGGCTAAGATCTGTTAAAATGTTTATGAGAAGATGGGCTCAATTAATATGAGTTGAGGACTTGTGGCCAATCTTGGGCTAAGTCCAATCAGGTCAAAATGTTTAACATTTTTATTTTTGGGCTGCTGAGCCTTTGCTTGGGTTTGGCCCTTTTAACAATGCTTGAATTCTGACAATATTTTGTCTTTTATTGAATGATGGGCATTCATCATATAGCCTTAGGCTTATTAAAGAACAATTTATGTTCTATCAGCGCAACACGTGGCGCGCTTGGCGCTTTGCGCCAGTCAAAGAGCGCAGTGCGCTTCTGCTGAGTAGCGCACACGTGAAGGACACATGTCGCGCTTAGCGCTAAGCGCCAGATGATGGGAGCATTGCGCCAGTTTATGAGCGTATTGCGCTAGTATTTTAGTGGCGCACACGTAATTGACACGTGGTGCGCTTGGCGCTAAGCGCCAGCCCATGAGCACAGTGTGCTGGTTCAAGAGCGCAAAGCGCTAGCTGTCAAGAGTGCAGACGTAAGGGACACGTGTCGCGCTCGGCACTGAGCGCCATTCCAAGAGCGCAGAAGCGCAGTTCAATAGCGCAAAGCGCAGTTCCAGAGTGCAAAGGCGCATATGATCAATTTTGTGATCTAAAAAGAGATTTTGTCTCAAGATTCTAAGAGCAAAAGTTCTTCAATCTCTTATGTTGATGAAAGGCTTTGCCTTTATGGATCTTTGATCTGTGAGGAAGAAGTAAATTCCTCTTTTTTTTATGATGAGATCTTTTGATCTTCTTTGTGAAAGACTCTTTTATCTTTGTAGAACTATGATCTTTTAATGAAGTGAATCCTTCTTTTTAAATTAATTACGAGATGATTTCATCTCTCTGTTCATCACCAATCTTTTTTACCTTGATGAAAAATCTTCTTCTGAGAGCTTGCCCTTTTTTCTTTGAATTTCTCAAAGTTTATGAGGAGGTTTCTCTCTATGCTTCTGTATCTTTGAGACTTGAAGTCTTGGGGCCTTTATATAGGGCAAGCTGATTTGTTCAATCAGTTAAGGAGATCTTTTTTCCAATTGATTTGGGGATTTCCCCACCGTTGGATCTTTGATCCAAGGGCTTCTGATTTACAGAAGACAATCTTCTTGTTTTTAAGAAGATTGGGAAATCTTTTCCATACAGAATTTATTCTGTATTTTGGTGATTTTTAATCACCATTGGATCATTGATCCAACGGTGCTCTGATTTACAGAGCACAATCTTGTTGTTTGGAAAGATTTTGAGGAATCTTTCCTTAACAGAATTTAATTCTGATTAATTAATGATTTATCATTATTATTGGATTTTTTATCTGACGGTGGGGAGATTTTAGTTCTTGTTCTAGCGCCTCGTGCTTTGCACGTGGTGCACTGCTTAGAGGGCAGCGCACTTAACGCTAGCGCGCCCGTGCTTTGCACGTGGTGCGCTGCTTAGAGGGCAGCGCACTTAACGCTAGCACGCCCGTGCTTTGCTCGTGGTGCACTGCTTAGAGCGCAGCGCACTTAGCGCTAGCGCACACGTGCTTTGTACGTGGTGCGTAGCTTAGGGCGCAGCGCACTTGGCACTGCTTCATTTCAAAATTTGAATTTTGAACAGAGCCTTGCTCTGATTTGGGAAAACACCGGGATTAATTACACTTTACAAGTTCGCCAATCTTTTAGCCAGGCCAGTATTTGTACTTTGAGAGAGGTTCCCCGTGCTTTCACACGGACGTAATTAAAATAAACCTCATTTTCCCAGAGGCATAACTCCGTTAACACCTTTCTAGACACCTACTTGATCGGCTAATCGTCATGTGTAAAACTCTCCCAGGAGTAACTCTTACTCACAGTGGGTATCAGGATCCAACTATCTCATAGAAGGTATGCAATCTCATTGCAAATTTCAACACATGAAATTCCTGATAATGGTTTTATCCCTAGCGTCCTATGACCTTGACGGAAGCCAAACTACCCATAGGATGCTAGTCAAGTTCAACCCGTTCATTTCTTGATTGAATTAGACCCACCCGCACGACCCTTGACAGAGGCCAAACTACGCCGTACGAATACCCTAATCCAATCGCATCTCATGCTACAGATAAGTACTAATCAGCTACCATACACTACGCCTTGACGGAAGCCAAACTACCTTAGCCGAATACTAAATAATACTTATCTGAAATGACGGAGGGCTACGCAGGTTTTTCAGAAAACCATGAGCGTAATGAACTTGATATCGTTGTAGAAACAAGTGATTTTGAAAAGGAGCGTTTTTAGGCTTTTACTAGTTTCGCTAAAGAGTTCACTCCCGGTGATGGGATCTCGGCTCTTTCCTTATCGACTACGGTGCTGGATATTTGACAAATACCGCTATGCAAAGCAAGAAATATAAAAGCAATCAAAAAGTAAACCGTGAGTTTATAGCATCTGCTAGTTTCGCTAAAGAGGTCACTCCCGGTGAAGGGATCCCGGCTCTTTCCTTATCGAATAAGGTGCTGGATATTCTACAAGGAATACCGCGATACACAGAAAAACTAGAGCTACCCTTTTTATAAATTTGATTCTACAACATCTTTTAGGTTTCTTTTCTTTCATTAATCTCATTAATGAATCCCATCATTTAAGCTTCCTAAGCATCATAGAAGAAACAAAAATACAACGTACGCTTATGCCATCCGCATTCGCCACAGTGTCCCGTTATGCACCGTTAGGTTACTTAACTAACGGCATACCGGGACGGGACTAGCGCGGGTGCAAAACATAAGCAACGTCTACTATATATCTCATATATAATAATAAAGCATTCGTCTCACACATATAATATGATCACATCACATAATATCAGCAGCAGAAGATAACATATGAAATATGGGATATACTAGGAGGTCCGTGTTTTATTGTGAGCCTGTATAAAACACGGATTCCACGGTCACGATGAATAGCCAATTCGACATCCCTAGACCCCTACGAGAGCAGCAAGTAACGCTCCCAATTCTAGGGTTAGAAGACCCGGTCTCGACACCTCGAGATGGCCTCCCACTGGACCCTAGAACCCGGTTACTTGTGCTCCCCTCCTTGGGTCTATCCTAATGCGGAAAAGTAAATAATATACAATGGTGACATCATCCTCAACCCGGAAGTGCGCCAATAAAAGAATATTACATACAATGAATTTTACATGAATGAAAATAAAAACCCTCATCTCACATAAAACCCCCGGCTATTCAGAACACGACGATCCAATATAACATATCACAGCAACACATAACATCACATGTCATCAACGTAAGCAAATATGCCTATCACAATTGTCGTTGACATATAGCAACGAAAACGGTGATATACCACATATTACACTTACGGTTGCAGAAAAGAAAGTGAAAAACTTCAATATTTGGAATCCACAATCATCTTAGACATCGTAAACCCGAAATATCATATATTACGAATTTCACGCCTAACTATATGAATTCCACATATTGTATCACATTACAGAAAAAGTTAAACGATGTTAAACATTCCGATCGAATCAACAAACACCCAAAATTTCCCAAAATGCTCAACACATTAGCGTAGTTTAGAAGTATCCATCACATGCCACAGTAGTAGTGAACCAGCCGTAGAAGGGTCAACCAATGCCTCACTTGTGGTACCGCTAAACTGCCACAAACCCTAGGGTTTAGTGGCGGTTTTGACGGTCACAAAATCGAGTTGAGGTTTTGTTCTTCTAGAGGGTTCACCGCATCACTTGCACACTATTTGAATGTTCTTTAACTAAGGAAAAATCCAACACTTGGAAATTTTCCGGCAGGGGAAAAAGTGAGTTATTGATATCCGTTCGAACTTTTTAACACTGTCTAAACTATCCGAAACAAAAGCTAGAATTACGAATACGAAACACACCAAATTGCCTTTGCTAAAAGATAACATCACATGCAAAATTAGCAAACACAAACAACACCTAAAGTATCAAAACCCAGAGCTTTAAACACTGTGCAAATTCCAGCCTGATGGGGTCCGATCTGGCCGGTTTTGAAGGCTATGATCTCGGCCAATTATTTTTGGAATGGGATGAAATTTGTACGGTGCTTATATTGTATCACATACATCTCTCTGCAACTGTTTGGAACATTTTTTGACTCTCTGAAAAAATTTACAGAAACTAGGGTTTTTCGTCGGGTGTTTCGGAGTTGTTTCGGTTTCGTAATCGTACACTTATCCGTTTAATTCTCTAGCTAGTCTCTGATACCACTGTTGGGTTACCTACAACGGAAGCAAGGTTATGTGAGGTATCATCCATACCAAGTTAAAAAAATTCCATTTTAGATAACCCTAACCCTAGATCTTTAACTAGAGAATCAAACAAAACCTATATGTTAACAACATAACATCTAAAAGTTAGGGATTACAACATTTTTAGTCCGTTCCATCGCTTCATAAGCTCCGGGTTGAAGTCCCTTCGCTGCGATCATCATGCTCCCGAACTCTAGAGAGGCTCCACGAAGAGAATGATGCATCCTTGCTAGTAATCTTCAAGATCCAAGATGATCTACCTTGAGGAAACTCTATCCCAAGCTCACACTTCTCTAATGATGTATTAGTGAAGTAAACACCCTAATCTAAGTGGCTAGAATAGATGAGGATGATGAAGTAGGAATTTTTCTCTCTTTTGTTTTCAATTTCTCACTTTATTTCATCAAAAAAATAAAATCAAGCAAGCTCCTTTTGTGAAGCAAGAAAAAGATGAAGATGAATGAGGGATGAAAATGAATTATTGTTTAGGTTAGAATTGCAACAAAGGGTTAAGCATGTCATGCTTAACCCTTGTAGAGACATAACCATGGACTAGGGTTAGGGGTTTGGATTAACAAATATCTAGGAAAATATCAAGGATAAAACAAAGTGGGTGGACAAAGCCAATGTGTCATGAAGCTTCCTCAAAGCTCATCCATAACATAATCCAAAACATTAACCCTAATCCAAACCCTAGTATAGTTTAATCTCAAAACCCTAGTTGCAATTGTAACCCTAACAAGTAACAATATTATATATCACATATATAATATATATTGTAACAAAAGAAAATAATGCAATTAACATATATCACATATACATCAATGTATCATCAAGTGAGAAAAAGAATTTTCAAGTGAGCTTATATTAGTTAATGTAATGTAATATATCAAATATATAATTATACATTAAATTATCGAATCAACACTTGATCCGATAATCCGGCTATTTTGCGAATGACCGACTAATATAATCTGTATCAGTTCATCGAATCAACACATGATCCGATGACCCGGCTATATCACATATACCCGGCCGATATCTTATATTGTGAGAATCGAATACGGTATCACATACATGTATTCTTCTCGATCCCGCAAATATCACATATGTTCTACTCCATTTTGCCTGAGCCAGGAAACCTCTGTGTAGGACTCTGAAGAATCGTCAATACGCCGGCAGTAGGTGATGATCATATCAAATACCCACAAGCTGCAAGCGGTCAGCTAAACGTAATAGCCACCCATGTATTGAGCGATCAGAAGATCAACAAGCAAGCCTGTACATTCTCCTATGAATCCAATCAGTAACACTCACGTACATTCCGGTCCCTTTGTCTGATATGTCACATATCCAGTCCAGGGATGGTAAACGTCAGACCCTAGTAACCGATAATTCATGTCGATGTGAGGCTCATAACGGGTCGAGAAACTACTGATAAAACTTACCTGTAGGTCTCCATATCAACCATGTCCATGGATTTCCAGTTATAGCCAATCGAACACAGCGCAACATCAACACCCAATACCGGGAGAGACGAAACCCCTCCTATCGCTCATTGCCTCCATGTGATTCGGGACTGTACCCAAAAGCCACCATTTTGCACGTTCTCGTGAACGTGGTAAGGTAGAAATCAAAGCATAGTGGGAATCACACAAGACTCTATGACGATCTTGGGTCTACAGACTAACCTGTACCAGTGTCACCTGAGAACTGCTATCTGACGATAGGTTAATACCATCTAGAAGTTCTCGGCGAGTCCGTTCAGCGTACCCAGTCTCCACTGAGCACCCGTATACTTTCTCTGATGTCAAACACCAATGGATATGGGATCATCCATTGCCCATCATATGGGTCGAGAAGCGTATACGCTAGTCTACTCTGGAGTATCGATGCCCTGTCTCGATACTCTCTTGACTAGGAACAGTTATAGGATGTACTCTTGGACTACCCTGGCCCCACTAGTATGATCTACATCACAGTCCCAGTAGTCGAGTACATATCCTAAGGGCTTTATCAACATGTGAGAGCAAGACAGTAAACCAATACGAGTCAATATGTTAAGACAAAGTGAAACCAAATAGCATACTATCATGTCGAGCAAGAAAGTCCTCTCTCTATATATCTAAGCATCCACTATAATATACATCATATATACAACAATGGCCTCTAGGGCATATATACAACTAACAACACCTCCACGGCAAAGGTAGTCTGCGGACGCTCCATCGGCAAGAATGGATGGAGAGGCTCCGTTGGCACATAACACAGAAAGCTGCAGTGGCCCCGAATGATATGCCCGTACCAGGTTCCCCACAAAAGTAGGTTGGTGCAATCCGGGTCATGAGCCCTAATCATTGCCATCGCTTCTTCGTCAGACTGTGATTCAGGAAAAGCGGCTTCCGAGCGGGTAAAAGGAAAGTATGGAAGAGAAGCCATTGTTCCTGAAATAAAAGAGGGGAAAACTGTTAATGAAACTCACACCTGTATATATATATATATATATATATATATATATATATATATATAAGACAGTGGAAGAAAATGACAAGCAGCTTATTTTATGGAACCATTGGTTGCAAAACACATGGGCCCCACAAAATCAATATGGCGGCTCACTAATGATAAGGCAGGGTAATCATTATGGGAACAAAAGGAAGATTCTCAATAAATGAATAAGTGGATTTCAAACATCTCTGCACAATCCCCCAAGGAAAAGCCCATCATGAACTCTGCGCCAATCAAACAGAATCTCTCCTAAAAATTTTTGTCAAGAACAACTGAGGATAAAAATCCTAAGAGGACTTCTTGTTAGAACTAAGTTCTCTGAGGGAATAAAATTCCTATTGAACAGAGGAATAAAATTCCAAGAAAATTTTCAGAGCTGAGTTCTTCGGAATGGAATTAAATTCCAGAAGAAAACAAGTACCATCATCAATCCCCTAAGATCAGAAAAACGCCTAACATTGGGGGTTTACTACCTAAAGATCGTGCGTTCTTAGAGCTCAGAAAGATGAGTTTTTATTTAAGAAAAAAAAACCCTGGTGTGGATTTAAAATCCAAAGAGAATTTTATAAAAGGAGAAGAAAAGTTCCTCGGCTGTTCAAAACCATTACCTGAAGAAAAGATTCTTTTTTAGACAGAGTTAAACTCTGAAATTTTTTGAACAGAGAACTGAGCTCTGAGGAAGAGAATTAAATTCTCAAAGAAATTTAAAAAGGAAGAAGATGAAGGAACGGAGGCATTGCTGATAAGACCGCTGCATTTATAGGACGTGATAGGAAACGGTTCATCTTCCGTGTTCCCTAGGCAAATCCAACAGCCACAAAGGTGACAGCGTTGCACTCACGTGCAAACACGTGAGAACAACGCTGTGGGGGCATTTGTTCCCTCATGGGAATTGAATAAATTACAAATAAAGCAGCAAGGAAAAGCCCCAAAGGGGGCATCACGTGCCCACACGTGACCGGGTCTCACGTGCAAACACGTGACCTTTTACAGGCAAAGCCTATAGGGGCTGAATGAAATAAACAATTGGAAATGCTTAATGAGTGGGGTCACGTGCCAACACGTGATGGGTTCCTGTGCCCTCTGAACTAATAGAATTAAATTCTAATTAAATGTTGTATCAGTGGGGTCATATGCCAACACGTGATAGGTTTCTGAGCCCTCTGAACCAATAGAATTAAATTCTAATTAAATGATTAATCAGTGGGGTCACGTGCCAACACGTGATGGGTTCTTGAGCCCTCTGAACCAATAGAATTAAATTCTAATTAATTCCTTAATCAGTGAGGTCACGTGCCAACACGTGATAGACTTTTAAACCTTGTGAACCAATAGAATTAAATTCTAATTAAAGGGAATCAAAAGCCCTAATTGGAAAAATATTTCCCTAAATCTTTCCAAACAAAAAAGATTGCACTCTGTAAAGTGGAGCATCGTTGGATTAAAAATCCAAGGGTGACTAAAAATCACCAATTTATAGAAAGATTATGTACAAAGAAATATTTTCCTAAAATTTGCCAGGAATAACAAATAAAATATATTTTGGATTAAAAATCCAATGGTGAATAAAATTCATCGAATGATCTAAAAGATCATGTTGGTTATAAAATCTTTCAATGAAAGATTAACTAAACGAACCGATTCTTTTCTTTCTCCTATAAATAGGAGCCAAGAAGGAAGAACAGGAAGACACAACAACAGAGAGAGAATACAGAAGAGAAAAAAAGAAGAGAATTTAATTCTCCAGAGAGAAAAGAAGACCGCTTTAGAGAAAAAAAGAAAGAAAACTCTAGGTAAGAGAAGGAAGGAGATCATTCTATAAGCTCCCACAAAACAAAAGTGAATTTAATTCTCAAACCAAGAGTTTAACTCTTCTAAAAAGAGCTTAGTTCTTCCTCTGGTTGAAGATCTGCAGAAGCATATCTCCTCACAAGTTGAGAATTTAATTCCAATAGGGGAGATTCTCCCCACGTGATGATCATAAATGGTCATGTTTTTAATGCTTATATGCATATTCTGGGAGCAAAATAGAAGAAGTAAGGCCCAATCTTCAGGCGCCTCATGTGACCCCACGTGAGCGCTTCATTCCTAGTGTTTAACACTACTTTAAGCTCAACACGTGGAAACACGTGATCGTCAAGTATATTCTAGTGTTTAACACTTATTCAAACCAATATTAGCCTAAATTAGCTAAGTCTTCCAGAGGTAAGACCCCCCTTCAACCGAACCCCAATTATACTCTTGTCTTCCAAAGCTAATCATCTCATATGTCATTCAAAGTGATTCCCAGAGCCTTCCAACCAACATTGGTTCAAGGGTACATCTCTTCATACCTCTGATATATGTCGTTGTAATTCTTCAACGTCTTCAGAGAGGTGGAGGGTCCCAATAACCAATAACTTTTGGTGCATCCCCAAACGGTTGAACCAAAACCACTCAGACTATGTCATCTTTAAACTGGACTATGATATCCTTAAACTTTATGGACTGTGGGGTCTTTAAACTCATAGACTATGATGACTTTAAACTTTACCGACTATGGCGTCTCTAAACTCCATGGACTATGATGTCCTTAAACCCACTGGACCGCAATGTCCATGAACTAAAACAATAGAGTCCAAATGCTCTTTTGTTGGATCTAAATGATCCCGTTAAGTTGATCTTAGTCTAAAATTAGACTAACGTGTCCTTAACAAACGTTAAGTTGATCTTAGTCTAAAAACTAGACTAACGTGTCCTTAACAAACGTTTAAGTTGATCTTAGTCTCAAATGAGATTAACGATCCTTAAACCCAACCCAAAGACAAATCTAAGAAAATACGGATTTGGACTAATCCACGCCCTACGGGCGACAACATAAATTACTCTCCGTATACAATCCACGGGCAACCAAAAACAAAACAAACACACACGGCACGAAATGACCATCTAGAGAAGGAGAAAGTGGTTACCGCGATGCGATAGCGAAATGTAACATTTCAAAAAAAATAAAATATTATTTTGGAAAATTTTATAATTAAATAATAGTATATTGAATATTTTAATAGGGCGGTATAATTAAATATCGATAAAATTGGGAAAAATTTTGAAAATTATGGAAATTACTAAAAATAGGGTGTTTTTATGTGAATTATGCAAATTATAAGTTTTTATGATTAATTATACGTTATTTAGTGCTAATCGCGATTAAATATTGCTAATCGCGAATTAAGCTTGTTTTGTGCAAAACATGCACATGCCTTTTTTTAGCACATGTTACATTTTTCTTTCATGCTTTCTTCTTTTTATCATGCATGATTATAAATTAAAGAGAAGAAAAGGAAAAGAAAAGAAAAGAAAAGGAAAATGATTAAAAAAAGGAGGTATGGGCAAGAGAGAGAATGGTGAGGGGGTCAACCTTGGTCATGGCATTGTTCCATTCATCATCCTCTTCATTTCTTCTCCTTCATTTCTTTTTGTTGCTGCCTCCTCCATCTCCATCCGCTTCATCCTCACAAACACTCTCAAAACAACTTCAAATCATCATCTTCACTTCATTAAAAATGTGCATAAGCTCACTAGCTACACCTTGGACCAAAAAAGCTTGCATTTTGGACACTTGGGGAAACTCAAGAAAATTCTTGAGTTGCCAAATGAGGTATTCTCTTAACCATTAGCCTAGTATTTCCGTTGCTTTTACATCCATGTTTGTTTAGAACCGATTTGGTGTCGTTTAGAGAGATTTGGAAATCTCAAGTTAGGGTTTATGGAATTCTTTAGTTGTGATGTGTAATTGAGCTTAGTAGAGGCCACACAAACACCCTAGTGCTAGAATTCAGACCCAAACCAGAGACTAGAACCCCTGAATACGAATTTAGAAACCCGATATCGGAAGAATTGTGGATTCTATGAGTGTATATTGAAATCTGCTAACACCCGGGTGACCTGAAAATTATTTAGCAAACACAGAGAGATGTGCAGGTGATTTAGAGCATACCCAAAAGACCCCAGCCCCTGACTCGACCCTTTGGCTGCAAATAAAGTCATTCTGGCCGCAAATTGCGGCCAGACCTGCTTAAAATGGGTTTGTGTTTGGTCTGTAGCTCCATCTCCCGTAAACTAAACCCTTGGCATATGCAAAATTGACTAATTTGATCTAGGGTAAAATCTGGGACCATTTTCAAGAGTTGCTATTTTGATTCATGGTTTCGTTTTGCGTATTTTGAATTCTGGATTTTTGTGATTTGTGTCGTATTCGATCACTTGACGTTTGTACGTCGAAATCGAGTGTTATTTGGTGGTTTTGAAAGCGTAGTCCATAGGTTCTAACCTATAGTTCTTTAGCGTGTCGTTTTGTTTTTCCGATGTGATTTTAATACGCATTTGCGATACGTTATGATGTGTAGGTACCCCCATGAAGACTTCGAGACGACAAGAAAGCACTTGGCGATGTCGGCAACGGGAAGCGAAGAGCAAGGTGAGTAGATTATATCTACGGAGGAAGTCGGATGGATGGCGTATAGCACCCCCGCAGTTCGATATTTAGTATGCTATATATATATGATAGTTTTATGTGTGACATGGATATTCAAGATATGATTAGGTGTTCAATGGTTAGATTAGGGTTATTAGAAGTGAACTAGTATAGCTTCTTAGTCGCGAACCCTAGAACAGGTTTACACCCACACGCACACATATGCTTACCTTGTTTTACTTGTGCGTATATGGGGATACGTATACATATATACACACATAGGTATGGGACGATGTATATATATACACGTATACCTACACTTGGATGATGAGGATAGTGGATGATATTTGGAGATGAGTCAATGAGTTTGGGCATGGTGCCGTGAGATCGGTGATATGTTGTGGTTCGTATTATGAGATACGACATGAGATTTTAGCGGGCCTTTGGACGTGTGTTTTACACACGCATTTATACTTATATACAGGGTATCCGTTTGTACTAGACTTAGATCAGTACCCCAGTTCATGAGATATGATGATAAGGATACCAGATAATTGATGAGATAAATATGACATTCGACCCGTACCCAAATATAGGATGCCGTACGACGGATTTACTGTACGAGATAACTATGATGATAGATCCGCACTCTTGACTCGAGGATGTCATATGATATATTGTATCGTACGCGGTACTATTGAGGCGAGATCACCGACCATTATATGTGTGTGTGTGTGTGTGTCTATATATATATATATATCGACTCAGATTTAGGTGGTTTCCATACCCTTTCGATTTGCTGGTTAGTTAGATCTGTAGTTTACTTAGTAGATGTTAGACTAGACCCGAGTCATACCTATTTCAAAAACTAACGAATCGTGCGTATTTTAAAGACAGGCCAAGGGATTCTACGGATATTTTCAATAGACACATCTTTTCCTAAAAACACCGCATCCCTTATTTTTCTAAACACCACGATTCGTGTTATTTCAAATGGCAAAACTGTATGACATATACATATTGATGTAGATTCTTCACTGTTGCGTTTATTATTCCATTTCCGCATTTCTTGCTATTCCATCGCATTGCATGTGTAAATGTGTTTATTGTTATATTAAACCCATGCTGTATGACATATTGGCACACAGGCATATTGTACACTCATACTTGCGTACAGACATATTGTACACTCATACTTGCGTACACACATATTGTACAACCATACTTGCATACATACGTATTTGCACATACATAGATAATTCTGGCTTGATTTTGGAGATTTGGTAACCGCCAGATATATTTTAAAAACTGGATTCATTTCAAAGAGCGGTTTTCCCTCGATGTATGCATATTAATATTTTATGTTGCATGATATATGGATATGCTTATATTTCTATTATATGTCGCATACATCATGCTTTGTGATTTTACAAATTGAGATATGTTGTTTTCATGAGATTTCCGGATTTGAGAACCGTGGCTATTTCGAAAGAAAGTATGTATTATTTAAAAACCCGGTTTCTCTTGATATGAAATTTCAGTGCGTCCACCATGAGTTTTATCAGTTCTGATATGTATATAGCCCATGCGAGGAGGAGTCGTGAGCCGTGTGCGGGAAGATGGTGGGGCCCGGTATGGTACCCCGGGGCAAGAAAGGAATGCTGTGTATACAGACGGTGATCCCGGCAGAGGGACTACTACCTACCAGTGATTGTATTTGAGCTCGGCAGATATTCGGAGGATACCGGCCGGAGTTGAGAGATGATACGGGCCGATCCGGACTGACGGAGCACGTGGGCCGATCCGGACAGATGGAGCCATGTATATATATGAGGATTTACGTGCCGATGCTGGGAACAGGTTTCATGATGTTTTCGAGTGTCGATGCTGGACACTCCAGTTCCATGATTTTGATGTGTCGCGAGGGACACACGTTGATTTATATCCTCATACTTCCATGAATATGCTTTATGATATTTACATGCATGAAGTTTTTTGTTATTGGGTGACACGTGGACGAGATCCACATGCATACAGACATTGATTCATGTTGATTACCTTGATCATACCTCATATTATGATATGTTGCTACCTGAGGCACTGACACGAGCACTAGGTATTACACTGATGTATAGATGTTTACCCTTGCCACAATATCATGCTTCAGACTTTATCATTTTGAGGATATATATTATTACTGATCGTTTGACCTAGGATTGAGTCATGCATATGATTTCTGCTCTGTGATGTTTTCTACTCACGAGTTGGCAACTCACCCCGTTGTTCCATAGTTCTTGCAGGTTTTGCCGTACAGGATTCATTGCGGCTTTCTGGCACACTGCTTCCTTTCTGGATGATTGCTTTGGTAGCTGGGTTCACTCGCATCGTGACCATCTTTGTATTTATTTTAATCAGTTGTATCTAGTAATTCCATCAACCAGACTTGTATATTTGTTTCAGACTTAGAAAACCAGTTGTATATTTTTTCGACTTTAGAGTCGCACATTGTAGTATTACGTTTGTCTTGATGATTTTGAGTTTCCTTTTGAGTTTTGATCCTCGCCCTTCGGCGTTGTATATTATATTTCTTGCATGGTTTTGACCGTCGATTGACGAAGAGCTAGCTCCCGCTTGGGGATGCCTTTTATCATTGATGTATTTATTATTCATGTTGTACCCCGTTTGGGGCCAGTATTTACAAAGGAAACTCTGCTGAAATTTTCAGAAAAGACTTAGGATTTTTAAAATGCATATTCGGCTTATGTTATTTAAAAACACTTGTTTTAAAACTTTTTTTCTTTATTTCTTCCTTAAATTGGCTTTAGATTTCTGGGCTTTTGGCTTACTTAAATTAGATGAGGTCCTATAGACTTCATATGATTCAAGGGCCAGTCACGTGCTATTTCTGGCCGTGACACGTAATTAACTGCAGGGGCTTGTGCCTGCAGGGAAGAGCGTCCCCACAATCAAAAAAACCCCTCAAACGAGGGGGAGTCTGACGAATTCTGCTACAACGGCCGCATTCGTCTAAACCTCCGATACTCGGTTTCATAAATCAACTTGGCATCTCCGGAGAGGTGGACGGATAAAACCAAATAGCATCTGCCCCCATATTCAGGCAAGAAGTTTTTCTTCCCGGTATTCGGTGGTGAACAACTGGAGATGGTATTCTTATGGACCCGAGGAAAATCGAGGCTGTGCAGTTTTGGCCCAGACCTGTATCTATGACAGAGGTCCGCAGCTTTTTGGGCTTAGCTGGTTATTATCGCCGTTTCGTGCAGGATTTTTCAAGTATCGCTGCACCGCTAACCGGACTGACCCGAAAGGGGGTTCCTTTTCTTTGGACTGATGCGTGCGAGCAGAGTTTTCAGCTGTTGAAGACTCAGTTGACGACTGCACCAGTTCTATCTTTTCCTTCTGGATCGGGCGGCTATGTTGTTTACTGTGATGCTTCTTGAGTAGGGCTCGGTTGTGCACTGATGAAGCATGATGGAGTGATTGCTTATGCTTCTAGGCTGCTGAAGAAGCACGAGCAGAATTACCCCACTCACGATCTTGAGATGGCCACGGTGGTCTTTGCGTTGAAGATTGGAGACACTACTTGTACGGGGAGTCGTGTCCGATTTTCACGGACCATAAGAGCTTGAAGTACATCTTCCAGCAGCGGAATCTGAATCTGAGACAGCGTCGTTGGATGGAACTTGTGAAGGATTATGATTGTGAGATCCTTTATCACCCGGGCAAGGCGAATTTGGTAGCCGATGCTTTGAGTCGTAGGCCCGGGGGTAGCTTGTCCCAGTTAAGCACAGTTCAGCGACAGTCTTCTGATTGGAAGATCTTGTCCGATGGTAGAGTACAGTTTGAGTTCACTTCTACTGGGGGGACAGTTTGCTCATGTCCGCGCCCGTCCACTACTTTTTGATCGTATCCGTGAGGTGCAGCCCAGTGATTCCCGTTTGTCTGAGATTTTTTAGCTTGTTCGGTACGGTACAGTTTCAGAGTTCATGATTGATGACCAGGGTGTGCTACGATGCGGGACTCGCTTGTGTGTATCAGATACTGATGGGTTGAGATGCGAGATCCTAGAGCAGGCACATCTGTCAGCTTTTAGCGTTCATCCAAGTTCCACCAAGATGTACCGTGACTTGAGAGAATTTTACTGGAGGGATGGGATGAAGCACAATATTTCGGACTTCGTTTCGAGGTGCCTGACTTGTCAGCAAGTCAAGGCTGAGCATCAGAGGCCGGCAGGTTAGTTGCAGCCTTTACCCGTTCCGGAGTGGAAATGGGAGCAGATTTCCATAGACTTCATTGTAGGTCTACCCAGGACCAGTCGAGGGTATGAATCCATTTAGGTGATTGTTGACCGGTTGATGAAAGTGGCTCATTTCCTTCCAGTGAAGACCACTTTCGGTTATGCTCGGTATACTCAGTTGTACATAGATGAGATTATGCGTTTGCACGGCGTTGTTCAGACCATAATATTGCATTTTTTCATTCCCCTATTCTAATCCATTTTATAAATAAACAGGTACTCTTGACGCAAGTTTGTTGCATGTTACAGGATACAGGCTCTTGGAGCAAATACAGTGAAAAAGACAAAAGCTGATACAGAAAAGGGACTTTTGACAAACAAGTAGACGGATCCTAGTCAAGCCTAGTCGAAGAACATTGCAAGGTCCAAAATGTCAAGTGAACGGTCAAAAGATCCTTACAAGTCTTCACTGGAGATCTGGAGAAGACCCAGAAGTCCAACAGAGAAAATACATATAAAAATAAAGAGCCCAAGAACCCCTGAACCAAGCCCAAAAGTTGCAGAGCCCAACTCCCTTCATTGGCCGCGGAACCGCGGCCAAACCCAGCCTTGAGCCGCGGTTCAGCGGCCGTCTAATGCCCGTTTCGGTGGATTTTTCTTCTGTTGCCGTGTCGGTGCGGGTGTTGGGATTTTTAGTGGGCAAATCTGTATTTTTACATGTGCGAGAGTTTGTAACCCTAGTTTTCATGTTTTCCTATAAATTGTATTCCCAGATCTGTAAAAACGGATGCCTCTTTTCAATCAATAAATTTCAGAATTTCTGGGAGTTATATTCAGATCTGTTCTATATCGTTTGGAGGGAGCCGTCAACCTAGTAAGTAATTTTTCTGTTCCTTTAATTAAAATGTTTTCTCATCCCCTAATGAGCGAGTAATCTCCTCGCTTGTTAGGGTTAGCCTTAGGGAAAGGGTTGAGAGATGAGATCTCTCACCCCTTTCAATGCCACATTCACCTAATGAATTAGAACTCCATGCATGCACGCACAACCGCTCCCTACGGCATCCTACCCCTCGAGGTAACGATGAACCGTAGTATAAAGGGCCGGTTGCGCGTGTTTTCCATGGGGGTTAGGGTAATTATCAACAAAGGAAGGATGCGAATCTAGAGGAAGAAACATCTTCTCAAAAGATTCGGATCCACTTTATTGATAATTACCGTAACATCTAATAGATCTAAAATAAGGCATTGAAAGCGGTGAAGAAAACGTTAATCTCCAAAACTTCCCCTAAGCCTAACCCTAGCAAGACTTTTAATTAGATTAATTAGATCCAGTTTTCATAGATTTTTATAAACCAACCAAAACGACACTTTGAATCAACTCGTTAAAACACATAAAAGGAATTTACCCATCTCTGTGGATCGACCCGTACTCACCGGCTAGCTGCAAAGCGATGCCGTTTCCGATTGCGGTAAACTTATATTTTTGACACTAATCAAATGGCGCCGTTGCCGGGGATGGCGTAATTTTTCTTTTTGTGAATTTTCGGGTTGATATAAATCTTAAAAATTATAAAAATCTGAAAATATAAAAAAAAAAATACAAAAATTATCAACTTTGATCTGTTTGAAGGGTGTATCTTTTGAATCTTGCAGGAACAGCAACGAATCGCCGATCTGCAATTTTACAGAGGGAAAAACAGAAAAGTACATATAAGAACAGAGAGGAACTGAAGGCACAGAACAGCAGAATTTTTTTCCAGCGCCCGATCCCTCTGCTCCACCGCGTTTCCGCCGCAGAAGGGGGCCCCATACCGCGGAACCGCCGCAGGTCTGCCACATCAGCACATCAAAAGTGCAGGGTTTGCTTCCTCCTTCTTCCCTCTGTCAACTCCATATCTCTGTCTGTAAAAATTCTTCTGCAGGGTTCTTTGCGCTAAAATTCTTCTTCCCCCTTCTGAATAACAGATTTCTGCAGGTTTCTTTGCGCCGCGCTAAAAATTGATTGCAAGTGAAATTTTATTGTTTTGCATAATTTAACCGGACTCTAAGGGGCTAATTGACCAAACTCAGATTGGGTGGGGATTTCATCACCCTTCCCAGGACCCCAGAAAACACCTAAAGCATTTTGCATCGACCACAATTAAATAAAAAAGACTAGACTCAGACCTAAGGACATCGAGCTCAATAGGAAAAGGTCTAGTATAGGCATCGGCCGTTTATCCTAACCGACATTGCGGTGTCTAGGCTAGTGGTTATTAATTAGGCCCACTATAGTGGTGGTTCCTTCCCACTTACCTGGCCGTACTTGTCCGTAAAGAGGCGGTTTGAGGTCCTATTTCTAGCCCTAGTTAGGAGCTGTCTAGCAGACCTAGGTGACCCTAGATCTAGGCCTGATTGTGCATGTGTGGTTGATACATTTGTGTCACGAGTCCCTTTTCAAAAACCTCTTTGCAAAACTCACACAAAAATAAAAAATATATATATAAATCTTTTCAAAAACTTGCAACTTGCCGCTAAAAAAACTTGCAACTCACTTTCTCTCACTTCTTCTCATTGACGTTATCTTACCCCCACATTCTGTTTTTCTATTTTTTCTGACTACACTACTCCTTTAGTGTATGTCACTTTAGACTAGGGATACTAACGCCCGATTAGTCCGTGTTTCGTTGGTACCGACCAACGAACCCTTCGACGAACCCTTCGTCGAAATTCCCTCCATTTCCTTACCTCCACCTTTCAATTCTTCTTTCGAAGGTATGTCGGGACACGACCCCAATGATACCTTACCGACGGGAATGATTCCACCTCCGTTAGGTGCGAATAACCCGAATCTACCGCCTGTTGTAGCGCCCGCACGAGTTGCGCTCCAGGATCTCTTCTACCCGTCCGCACTTCTTTACCCACATGTCTTTCACCCCCACCGGCAAATGGGGATAATTTTGAAATAAAACCACATTTCATCAATATGCTGCCAAAATTTCATGGTTTGGAATCTGAAGATGCGTATATTTTTATTAATAAATTCCAAAATATGTGCGCTATGATGAAAACAACCCAATTAAGTGATGACGCGATAAGGCTAAGGGTCATTCCTTTCACCTTATGTGACTTAGCCGAGAAGTGGCTATATAGCACCGCATCACATTCCATTAGAAATTGGGATGAGTTTGTGAGAGCTTTTCTGAAAAAGTTATATCCTCATCACAAAACTGCTAGAATCCGAAATGAGATTATACAATTTTCACAGCTTTCTTCCGAACCATTTTGGAAGTGCTTCGAGAGATTTAAAGACCTACTCGTTCAATGCCCTCATCATGGGATCGAAAGTTGGCAACTTTGCCAAACATTATACGAAGGATTGAACGCAGCAACGAAGCAGTTGCTAGAAACAATATGTCAAGGTCATTTTCTCTCCAAGTCTAGCGACAAAGCGTGGCAGTTTCTTGAGGATCTTAGTGAGCAAACAATTCAGCGGGAGAGTACCAAGACCACATCATCTTCTTCTAATGGTCAATCTAGGGCAGGCATACATCAAGTAGATATGTCGATTGCTATGAAGGCCGAGATGGCCTCACTTATGAAAAAGCTAGAAGCCATTGAGACCAAAATCTCATCGTCTTCTCCTGCCCCTACTCTACCCACACGAACTGTTTGTGCTTGTTGTGCGAATCCATCGCATCTAACCGAAGAGTGTCCCTATAATGCACCTATTCAAGGACAGGATCAAGTCAATGCTGCATTTCAGCAACGACAAAGAAACGATCCGTACTCTTCGACATACAATCAGGGGTGGAGGAGTCACCCAAATCAACAGTTCCAAGGAAATAATAATTTTCAAAGACCTCCTCCTCCACAACAACAACAAGCACCTTTATAAACTCAAAACCAGCAACCTTTCCAACAACAACCTTATACAAATCAAACAAACAATTTGGTTCAACCTAATGATGATAAGGTTATCTCGCTCGAGAAGAGTCTAGAAGCATTTCTCAAGCAATCTATAGAATCCGCAGCAAGATTTGAAAGTTATGTTCAATCTTTAATGAATAACAATGCCTCACACGATCAAAGTATCAAATCTATTGAGGCACAAATTGCACAATTAACTGCTGCATTGAGCGAGAGAGAAAAGGGAAAGCTTCCATCTCAACCATTGCCAAATCCCGGTCACACACAAAACGCATATCACAATCACAATGTAAATGTGGTGACCACGTTGAGATCCAGAAGAGAGTTGCAAAATAATGTGGATACTAGTGATGACATCCCCGCCGGTGGTTCTTCATCTTCTTCTTCTTTTTCTCCATCGTCTTCTTCCCCTTCTTCATTTTCTTCACTTTCTTCTTCTCCTTTTTCTTTAGAGCCTATTCTCCACCCTTCACATGGCTCTACTTCTTCTAGCTCGAACGGACCCAATTCTCACAACACGAACACATCCACAATGGGATCCGTTCCTACTCAACATTCTACTCCACAGACATTTGACTCTACGAACTTTCAAAATGCTCCATTCCCTAATAGGTTGAGTCCTAATAAACCAACTGCACAAGTGGAAAAGATTGTGGAGATATTTAAGCAGGTTAGCATAAATATACCTCTCTTGGATGCAATCCAACAAGTCCCTTCATACGCGAAAATCTTAAAGGGCTTATGCACCTCGAATAGAAAGGCATCTCAAGTACCCAAGAAAGTGCTAGTGGCTAGTGCAGTGAGCAATGCTATTAACCACCATCAAACCTTACCCCAAAAACGAAAGGACCCCGGCTGTCCTACGATTTCAATCACAATTGGGGATAAGAAAATTAATCGAGCACTCTTAGATCATGGGTCTAGTGTTAACCTGATTCCCTACTCCGTGTACGAACAATTAGGGGTTGGAGAGTTGAAACCCACTCGTTGCACTCTCCAAATGGCTGATCGATCGATCACCCATCCAAGGGGTCAGCTAGAGGATGTGTAGATCAAAGTCGGGGAGTTCATATTCCCCGTTGATTTTATCGTTATGGATACACAACCTATTGCTAACCCAAGAAACCAAATTCCGGTGATTCTTGGTCGACCATTTTTGGCCACTTCCAATGCTGTAATAAACTGTCGCAATGGCTCCATGACTCTATCCTTTGGGAAAATGTCTAGTGAATTCAATATTTATAAGATGGGAAGTCTGCCCCCCGTACCTAAAACTAGTACACGAGAAGTTTGCTCTATTCAAGAAATCACGCAGGAGGACTGCGGGCTTGAAAGATTCTTGTTTAATGAAAACAGTTTTGACGCCACTAGTGCGTCCCTCCTTGAGCCTACCACCGTTGACACAACCGATGTTGATTATGAATGTTTCACTTTTTTGGATGATGACGACTCACAGCCCGAATATGAGTCGTTTGAATTTTTGGATGAGTCAGTCGAGCCATCCGAATCGGTTGTCTGCAGTGATTTCGAACCTGTGTTGGAGTCCTTTGAGTTCGAGGTAGATTCCGCAATGATTCTTTCGCCTCCGAAACTCGAACTCACGCCCTTGCTGTCTCACCTTAGATATGCTTACATAGGTGAGAATGAGACCTTTCCCATTATCATATCGGCCTCTCTAGCCCTCGAGCAAGAGAACGCCCTCTTAATGGTCTTACAAGATAGGCGGCAAGTTTTCGGTTGGACTATGGAGGACATCGAGGAGATAAGTTCCCTCATAATTCAGTATCATATACAATTGATGGATGATGCCGAGTCAATAGAGGACCCACAGGATCATTTTGGGGATGTTGTGGTTAGTCAACCTCCTCTTTTAGAAGTTGAACCACCCTCATTTCTTTTAATAAGTTACGAGAATGCCAATACTCCACTGATTGCTGATCATTTACATTCTCTCTTTGATATATCACCATCGGCTGTATATTTACCTCCACACCTCCCTTACCACTACATCTATCTTTCCCAATTCTTTGCGGATCGCTACAACTTATTTTTCCACCAACCAATACTCTTTACTGATAAAATTTTCAACTGGTTGGTGTTGGTCTATGCAAAGTTTGGCAGTAATGTCTAAAATAGTTTAAATGAAGTTTAGGGGAGGGCCTTTTTGTATATATTTTCTTAGCAATAAAAAATTTATAAATAAATAAACAGGGAAGCGCCGGTATTTTGACCCTCTTGGTTTATTATGACAGTGAGGACACTGTCAAGTTCAAGTTTGGGGGTATGCTCGGTACGTCTTCTTCCTTCACATCCATTTGTATTTGCATATTTATTTGAAAACCCATAAAAATTTGAAAATTTTTCAAAATTATTGTATTCAATTTTGGCTAATTGACTTGAGTTTGACAAATAGGTTAACCAGCTAGGAACAACTACATCTTAGACTTAGTGAATTAAAAACCCTAAAAATAACATTCCTCAAAGTTTAACGGTAGAAAGTATATGCCTTGTAGTTTATTTAGAAATAGGCAAATTTTGGGTTCACTTCTTGGGCTAAGTCGAAACGAAGGAAAGATATTGAAGCTTTTATTAGAGTATAAGTTTGAAAAATAGTTCCTAGCTTAAGTCTAGATTCTGAAAATGTATACCCTACAATTTGCACAATCACGCACCTTGAAACTTGGAATAGTAGAAGAGACCTTGAAATGCTCTTGTCTAAAGTCCTTAGTACGAAGAAAATGAAAATAAAAGAAAAAAAGTGAATAAAGAGAATAAAAAAAAATGAACACTGGTTTTTGTGATTACTTAAGGCTGTAAAAAATAGAAAAAAAATATTTAGCAAGGGTGCTTCATCACCTAGTGCCTTAGACCAACTGGTTTGGGAGTCACTGCTAAAAGCCTTGGGTGTTGCAAGACTAGGAAGTACGCTTTAAAGTGCTAACGCATCATGTAATCGGTTGTTAGTACCTCAAGAAGTATTAACAGTCGCATGAAGGATGTGTAAGCGAAATTCAAAATTCATGAATTAATAAGTGCTTTGGACAATGGACGAGAGTACGATTGCTTGATTTGAATTTCCAAGTGTAGGGGTGATCTATACACACACGTGGGGATATGTGATTAGAGTTTAGATAAGAAAAATGAATGAAAGATAGAACTTGTATCTTTAATAGAGTGATAGAAATTCCTAAGTGGAGATGAAACCCTAGAAGGAAGACTTAAGAAATGCCGAAAGCTAAGTAGGTCTACATAACATATATAATCTTATGTTAAATAATGAGGAAGTGTGAAGAATATGGGTGGATAATTTGCGAGTCAAAAGGTAATAGAATTCCTTGTTAGAAAACCTAATTGGAAAACAAAAGTCAATGGGCTGAATTGATAGGATTTTGTGGGTAGTATCCGCTGAAAACCCTCAGGAGACAACACTCCTCCTAGAGGTTTAACGGCTTGTTGCACATGCTCAGTGCAATCGCGTTTCCCTGCGAAATTTTTGTTAGGATTTTAGTGAATAAAAAATAAGTTTGCTCGAGGACGAGCAAAAGGTAAGTTTGGGGGTATTTGTTCAGACCATAATATTGCATTTTTTCATTCCCCTATTCTAATCCATTTTATAAATAAACAGGTACTCTTGACGCAAGTTTGTTGCATGTTACAGGATACAGGCTCTTGGAGCAAATACAGTGAAAAAGACGAAAGCTGATACAGAAAAGGGACTTTTGACAAACAAGTAGACGGATCCTAGTCAAGCCTAGTCGAAGAACATTGCAAGGTCCAAAATGTCAAGTGAACGGTCAAAAGATCCTTACAAGTCTTCACTGGAGATCTGGAGAAGACCCAGAAGTCCAACAGAGAAAATACATATAAAAATAAAGAGCCCAAGAACCCCTGAACCAAGCCTAAAAGTTGCAGAGCCCAACTCCCTTCATTGGCCGCGGAACCGCGGCCAAACCCAGCCTTGAGCCGTGGTTCAGCGGCCGTCTAATGCCCGTGTCGGTGGATTTTTCTTCTGTTGCCGTGTCGGTGCGGGTGTTGGGATTTTTAGTGGGCAAATCTGTATTTTTACATGTGCGAGAGTCTGTAACCCTAGTTTTCATGTTTTCCTATAAATTGTATTCCCAGATCTGTAAAAACGGATGCCTCTTTTCAATCAATAAATTTCAGAATTTCTGGGAGTTATATTCAGATCTGTTCTATATCGTTTGGAGGGAGCCGTCAACCTAGTAAGTAATTTTTCTGTTCCTTTAATTAAAATGTTTTCTCATCCCCTAATGAGCGAGTAATCTCCTCGCTTGTTAGGGTTAGTGTAGGGTTCCTAGGCACCCTAATGAGGTCTCACAAGGCATCAACCATGACAATTTCAAAAAATCTAGGTGCCGAGAAACCCTAATACGGACCGTTGGCTAGAAATCTAGGAGAAAAACAATCTAGTTAACAACTTAACTAATGGGATATCGGAAATAGAACCTTTGTAGATCCGGAGCTCCACCTCCTTAGCTCCGCAACGAAGTCGTCTCCGCTGTCCAAAAGGAATCTGGGCTCTAGAGTCGGCTTCGTCGGAGAAAAAGCGAGCTAGGTCGTCGATGTCCATGCCGAAGATGATCTACGTCGAGGCATCGCTAAATCAAGCTCCACCTTCACCAAGCCCTAAAAACTTGTGAAGGAAACACACTCTACTACTTGGCAAGAGGTAGAGGATGAAGAAATAGGAAGTGGGTAGACTTTAGAATTGGATTTCTCACTCTTTATCATCAATCACCATTGATGACCTCAAGGTTTTCTTCTTGAGTTCAAGGAAGAAGAAGAAGAAATGATATATGATAAGTTATTTAAAATGAAAAGAAAAATCAAAACTTATCATCATCTAAACCATGGTCAAGTGTAGAGAATTAACTAAGGTTAGATTAATGGTTAGGGTTAAAGATGAAGACAAGAATGGTTACAAAGTCAAAGCTTCATGAAGCTTCAACTAAACTCCAAAATTAGCAACCATTCTTTTCTTATCTATTCAAAATAAATAAATAAATAAATAAGTAAGAAAAGAAAACCCTAATCATTAGTTTAACCATGGCTTAATCCATTACACTTAACTATAGTTAAACATGTATCATCAAACATGATACAATCAAGTGCACGAAAATATATCGAATATACAATGTGCACAACCGAGCGAGAAAATCCATTTAAAGTGAACCGATACTAGTTAATGCAAAGTAATATATCAAATATATAATTATGCATTAAATCATTAAATCAACACTTGATTTAACGATCCGGTCATGACGCACATAACCGACTAGTATCATTAGTAACATCTTATCGAATCAACACTTGATCCGATAACCCGGCTATATCGCATATAACCGATCAATGTCACATCGCGAGAATCGAATACAGTATCACATACTCGTATTATTCTCGGTCCCGCACATATCTCATATGCGCTCCTATTTCGTTTTGCTTGAGCCAGGAAACCTCTGTGTAGGACTCTAAAGACTCGTCAATACGCCGGCAGCAGATGATGATCATATCAAACACCCACAAGCCGCAAGCGGTCTGCTAAACGTAACGGCCACCCGGGTATTGAGCGATCTGATGATCGACGAGCAAGCCCGCTCACACTCCAGTGAATCCAACCAGTAACACTACCGTACAGTCCGGTCTGATCGTCTGATATGTCGCATATCTCGCCTAGGGGTGGTAAACGTCAGACCCCAATAGCTCGATAAGTCGTGTCGATATGAGGTCTATAACAATTCGAGAAACTACTGGTAACACTTACCAGTAAATCTCAGCAACCCTGGCCAGGGATTTCCTGTTATAGCCAATCGAACACAGCGCAACATCAACTCCCTATACCGGGAGAGACGAATCCCCTCCTATCGCTCATTGCCTCCATGTGACTCGGGACTGTACCCAAAAACCACCGTTTTGCATGCCCTCTTGGACGTGGTAAGATGGAAATCAAAGCACAGTGTGAACCACACAAGACTCTATGACGATCTCGGGTCAACAGACTACTCTGTACAAGTGTCACCAGAGAACTGCCATCTGACGTGAGGTATAATACCATCTGGGAGTTCTCGGCGAGTCCGTCCAGTGTACCCAGTCTCTACTGAGCACCCGTATATCATCTCTGATGTCAAACACCAATGGATATGGGATCATCCATCGCTCATCTGTATGGGTCGAGAGGGTACACGCTAGTCTACTCTGGTATATCGATGCCCCGTCTCGATACACCCTCGACTAAGGACTTTGAAGGATGTACTTATGGACTACCATGTCCCTACTAGTATGATCCGCATCATAGTCCAGGTAGTCAAGTACAGATCCTAAGGGCTTTACCAACATGTAACAGAGAGACAATCAGTATACACGTTAAGGTAAAGAGCAACCAGATAGCATACTATCATGTCGAGCAAGAAAGTCCTCCCTATATATGTCCCAGCATCCACTACAATATACATCCTATGTACAGTAATGGCCTCTAGGGCATACATATAACTAACAATCTCCCACTTGCACTAGGGCTATCTGTAGCAGTGGTTGCAGTATCTCATACTCAACCATCCCATAAAAAAATCTCTCTTTGGGAACAGGCCTTTGTGAGTGGATCCGCTGTGTTGTCCTCAGAATCTACTCTCCTTACCTCGATCACCCTGGAGATCAACTATCTCCATGATCAGGTGATGCGGCCTCAGAATACGCCTGGGTCACTGATGGGACGAGTGTTCCTTGGCATAAGCCACAACTCCATTATCTCTCAATGGTAGGAACGAAGTTCATCTTATGAACTATTATACACCCAGACTGCCTCTATGGTAGCATCTTAAGTAGCGATGTATCCAGCCTTTATCGTCTAGTATGTCACGGTATCTAGTTTGGAACTCTTCCAACATACCGTCCCTTTACTGAGGGTAAAAACAATGCCTGTGACTGACACTCAGTCGTCATTATCACTCTGGAACCATTCCAGTGATTCTCCCCAGGGTCGATTGATACCATCTCACTACAACTAGTGGGAATCCTAACATCCAATTAAATCTATCTCATAGATCCAAAACTCTGGATTTTAGGAGGTATCATTTTTATTCTATATGGAGAATCATAGTGATAAACGGAGATTCACCGAGCGTAGCATAGGAAACTCTTTCCCTATCAAGAGTATGTCATCCACGTACTCTACGAGGATCGTCACCATACTCCCTACTACCTTTTTGTTTATACAAGGTTCATCTACCATTTTGATGATGTCAAACTCTTTGAATAATCCATCAAAACAGATGTTCCAACTCCGCGATGCCTGCTTTATCTTATAAAACATCTTGCACACGTTTCCGCTGCTCCCACTGTCTACGAAGCCCTCTGGCTGTGTACTTACAGACGTTCTCTTCTAAATCAATATTTAGAAAAGAAGTCATGGTACCCAACCGCCAGATATCGTAGTCATGGTATGTAGCCGTGGCAAGTAGGATCTGGATGGACTTAAGCATAGCTACTTGAAAAAGGTTTCATCATTATCCACACCTGGTCAATGATGCACACTTTTAACAAGTCTAGCTTTGAAAGTCTCAACTTTTCGATGTACACCAAGTAATCTTCTCAAGATATACTTGCTCCTGATGGGGATTTAACCCTTCAGATATAGCAACCAAAGTCCATACTTTGTTGGTGTATAAGGATTCCATCTCAGATCGATAAACATCCAGCCATTCTTACAGAGTCTCACTCTTGATGGCCAGCTCGAAACTAGTTGGGTCATCATCTCATGATGCATTCCTCGCTCCCACTGTCATAGAGAAATCGAAATATCTCTCAGGTGGGTGAGGAACCCTACTAGATCGGCGGAGAGGCTGAGGTTCGTTGGAATTTACTGAATCCTTTGGTTCTATCAAATCATCAGTTGCAGTTTGTATGGCTGGAACATTTCCAGTTCTACATAACAGACTTTGCCTCGAGCTTGTCCGGATTTTGCTTTCAGACATAGGCCGGACAACTCCAAATCTTAACTAACTTAAGACATAGGTTCGTCCCATTCCATATCACATATGAAGCGGTAGGCAACTGATTTGATTAGAACCCTATTCAATAGGTATGCAGCTTCTCAAGTGCATAACTCCCAAAAGGAAAAAGGTAACTCAGTAGTACTCATCATAGAGCACACCATATCAAATAGGGTGTATCTGCTCCACCCCGATATACCATCGTGCTATGGTGTATACAGAGGAGTAATGCTGAGAGAGAATCTCATTCTCCTTTAGAATAGTCCAGGAATTCCATGCACAAGTATTCTCCTCCCTGATCTCATCATAGGACATAATACTTTTACCCGTTTTGGTTCTCTACTTCTAACTTATATTCTGTGAATATCTCAAAAGGTTCGGACTTGTGTTTCAACTGGAACATATGTCTGAATCTAAAGAGATGATCAGAGAACGTAATAAAGTATAAAGAACCAATCCTGGCATGTGTAGACAGGGGACCTATATACATCAACATGTATCATCCCAAGAGTTCACTAACTCTTTCTCTGTTTCCAATAAACGGAGCTGTGGTCATCTTATCTTTGTGACATGACTGGCGAGTTTCACAAGATGTAAATTCAAACTCATTTAAATATGCATCTTTATGTAACTGCAGCTAGTCGGGTCGCATTGATATGACCTAGTCTACAATACCTCAAGAAGGATTCGTTCATTTCTGAACTTTTCCTCTCTTGTGTGTGTTCCGTATACTAAGAACTGTAGTTTGATTTAGAACATTAATGCTTTTAGATAACGTGCCTGAACCGATCAACTTTTGATATAGGAAATGTTCAAAACATTGTCCAACAATACAAAATTTTATCGTTTCTTTACTAATAAAGAGACAGATATGATTTTGCATAACAGGTTCGGTATCTAATAACATTCGTTCACAATCAATGTATTGTAATACAGGGTGACAGTGACCGACAGACTTGGCTGCAACTCTTGCTCCGTTTTCTGCCTCATGAAACTTATCACCCGTTCTCAATTCTCTACCTATCTGTAGCCCTATGTAACAGATTACATATCTGGGATCCTGATCTGGTATCACATACCCAGGACGTAGAGGATACAGAGAAATAGTTCTTTGTAATGAACACACCCGAAGATGATGCATCAACATGTACTCTCTTCGTTTGGGCGGCACGGGAAATCTGGTATTCCCCAATTTTCTGCTCTGTCTTATAACAATTATAAGTTGGAGCGGGACCAACGTTCCCCAGCTCAGTATAACAAGCGGGTTCGGTCAAATAATCCGTATTATTATCTTGATTAAGGCGTGATATGGTCGCTACCAGGAGAGAGAGAAGAAGAAAACACTCAGCGTGCGCTCTTGCAGGAATAGATTGGTTATTATTTTATCTAATCAGGATGGCTCCCACTGCTTTTTATCAAATCTTCCTTCAAACCCTAAAAGGAAATACTAGCCGGGATTAATTACACACTACAAGTTCGCCAATCTTTCAGCCAGGCCAGTGTCGGTACTTTGAGGGAGGTCCCCCGTGCTTTCGCACGAACCTAATTACTGTAAACCTCGTTTTCCCAGAGGCGTAACCCCGTTGACACCTTTCTAGACACCTACTTGATCGGCTAATTGTAATGTATAAAACTCTCCCAGGAGTAACTCTTACTCGCAGCGGGTATCGGGATCCAACTATCTCATAGAAGGTATGCAATCTCATTGCAAATTTCAACACTTGAAATTCCCGATAATCTTTTGCCCCTAACGTGCTATGACCTTGACGAAAGCCAACAAACCATAGCCCGGTAGTCAAGTTCAACCCGTACATTTCTTGATCGAATTAAACCCACCTGCACGACCCTTGACGAAAGCCAACAAAGCCGCACGACTACCCTAATCCAATCGCATCGTATGCTGCAGATAAGCAGCATATAGCTACCGCACACTGCACCTTGACGAAAGCCGACAAATGCAGCACGAATACTATATACAACTTATCTGAAATGTCGGAGGGCTACAACAGGTTTTTCTGAAAACCTATTGCGTAATGAACTTGATATCGTTGTAGGATCGAATGAATTTTGAAATGGAGTGTTTTTGAGGCTTTTCTAGTTTTGCTAAAGGAGTCACTCCCGGTGAAGGGATCGTCGGTCCTTTCCTCGTCGAATGAGGTGCGGGATATATCATATATATCACTGTGCAAAGTAAAAACACTTAAAAGCAATCAAAAGACAAACCGAGTGTGTAGCATCTGCCAGTTATTGCTAAAGGAGTCACTCCCGGTGAAGGGATCTCGGTCCTTTCCTCATCGAATAAGGTGCAGGATATATCACATATACCGCTGTGCAAAGTAAGAACTGTAGCTACCTGTTTTATTTTGAAATTCGATTCTACAACATCTTAGGTTTCTTTTATTTCATTAATCACATTAATAAAGTCCCATCATTTAAGTACCTAAACATCACAGATAAATACGACGTACACTTATGCCATCCGCATTCGCCTCGATGTCCCCTCGTGCACCGTTAGGTTAGGTAACTAACGACAGAGCGGGGCAGGGCTAGCGCGGGTGTAAAACATAAGTAACGTTTATATAATATATCATATATACTATATACTGTATCTATCACAGAACATCACATGATCACATCACAGATATCGCAGCAGAAGAATCATATGAAATATTGGATATACTAGGACGTCCGTGTTTTCAATACGAGCCAGTATAAAACACGGATTCCACGGTCGTAATGAATAGCCAAACCCACACCCCTAGACCCCTACGAGAGCGGCAAGCAACCCTACCAATTCTGGAGTTAGGAGACCCGGACTCGACTCCTCGAGTTGGTCTCCCACTGGACTCCAGAACCCGGTTACTTGTGCCCTCCTCCTTGGGTCTATCCTAGTGCGGAAAAGTAAATAATATACAAAAGGTGACAACTTCCGCAACCTGGAAGTGCCCCAATAAAAGAATATTACATAAAAGTTTTTACATGAATGAAAATGAAAAACACTCATCTCACATAAAAACCCCCGGCTATTCAAACACGACGATCCAATATAACATATCCAGCAACACATAACATCACATGTCATCAACGTAAGTAAATATGCGCATCCCAATTGTCGTTGGCATATAGCAACGAAACCGGCGATATCACATATTACACTTACGGTCACAGAAAAGAAAGTGTAAAACTACAACAGTTGGAATCCGCAACCATCTCAGACATCACATGCCTGACCAAATGAATACCTTAGACATCGCATGCCTAACAATTATAAACCCCGCATTTTAGTCTCTTTATCGAAAACACTTTTCAATATCAAGTCGGGCAATTCAACAAGATTCCCGACATCCTGATCGAATGCTCGTCGCAAACTTTAGTAGACGGCCGCACCCCCGATACCGTCGACGAAGTGCACCAAGGCGGAACACCGCTACCGCGAGCACCCGGACGGATGCTTTCGGTGACGGGGTTCTCCTACAGTCACTTGGTCGGGGCTATGGAGTGAGGTTGTCTATTAAGTTTACCCGGCGAGTATCCGCGTACGCTACGTGATTGCAACGGACTTTTGATCACATCAAAATTCCGTGGCAACCGATCAAGTGAGACTAAACTGCTACGTTTATAACATTCATTTAGTTATCACATAACTACTTGTGAATTCCAATTATTGTATCCCATTCCGGATAAATAGAAAATGTCAAACTTTCCGATCGAACAATCGAACACCCAAGTTTTCCCGATACAGATCAACACATGAAATATGAGTCTAACAACATTCAGTTCGTGCCTCAGTACCAACGGTCCAGCCGTAGAAGGGTCAAGCCAACGCCTCACATATGGCACGCCGTACTGCCCCAAACCCGAAGGTTCAAAGGGCAGTTCAAGACGATCACATAATCGAGTTAAGGTTTATTGTCTTCTAGAGGGTCCATCGCGTTACTTGCACTACTTAGAACGTCGTTAAACTACGGAAAAATCCAACACTTGTAAATTTCCCGACAGGGGAAAAATTGGGTATTTATATCCGGTCGAACTTTTTAACATATTCTAAAAATTTATCCGGAAAGCCACACAGATAAAATTTGATACTCCGATCGAAACACCGAATCCCCAAAACAACTCCAGAAAATTCAACTCTTGAATAAAATATAAAAATTTCCAGAAGACTCAGAACTCTGAGACAAGAATTACTGTGCTATCCACGTGGTGTAAATCTACAGTGTGGCCGCGGAAGCGCCGCTAATGCTATGGTGGGGGCCACGGTTCCGTGCTTCCTTAGTGGATTTATCATCACGTGCTTCACAGTAACTCATACAATTCCCTGCTGAATTTTTTGGCAATTTTTAATCCGGAAAATTCCCAGTTTTTAGAAAAAGGACAGAGAGCAATTTTGGGTTCGTGTTTTCGGTTCGATCGGACTTCAAATTCTGTCTGGACTTCGCCTAAGGCTCTAGCTAGGCTCTGATACCACTGTAGGGTTCCTAGGCACCCTAATGAGGTCTCACAAGGCATCAACCATGCCAATTTCAAAAAATCTAGGTGCCGAGAAACCCTAATACGGACGGTTGGCTAGAAATCTAGGCGAAAAACAATCTAGTTAACAACTTAACTAATGGGATATCGGAAATACAACCTTTGTAGATCCGGTGCTCCACCTCCTTAGCTCCGCAACGAAGTCGTCTCCGCTGTCCAAAAGGAATCCGGGCTCTAGAGTCAGCTTCGTCGGAGAAAAGGCGAGCTAGGTCGTCGATGTCCATGCCGAAGATGATCTACGTCGAGGCATCGCTAAATCAAGCTCCACCTTCACCAAGCCCTAAAAACTTGTGAAGGAAACACACTCTACTACTTGGCAAGAGGTAGAGGATGAAGAAATAGGAAGTGGATAGACTTTAGAATTGGATTTCTCACTCTTTATCATCAATCACCATTGATGACCTCAAGGTTTTCTTCTTAAGTTCAAGGAAGAAGAAGAAGAAATGATATATGATAAGTTATTTAAAATGAAAAGAAAAATCAAAACTTATCATAATCTAAACCATGGTCAAGTGTAGAGAATTAACTAAGGTTAGATTAATGGTTAGGGTTAAAGATGAAGACAAGAATGGTTACAAAGTCAAAGCTTCATGAAGCTTCAACTAAACTCCAAAATTAGCAACCATTCTTTTCTTATCTATTCAAAATAAATAAATAAATAAATAAGTAAGAAAAGAAAACCCTAATCATTAGTTTAACCATGTCTTAATCCATTACACTTAACTATAGTTAAACATGTATCATCAAACATGATACAATCAAGTGCACGAAAATATATCGAATATACAATGTGCACAACCGAGCGAGAAAATCCATTTAAAGTGAACCGATACTAGTTAATGCAAAGTAATATATCAAATATATAATTATGCATTAAATCATTAAATCAACACTTGATTTAACGATCCGGTCATGACGCACATAACCGACTAGTATCATTAGTAACATCTTATCGAATCAACACTTGATCCGATAACCCGGCTATATCGCATATAACCGATCAATGTCACATCGCGAGAATCGAATACAGTATCACATACTCGTATTATTCTCGGTCCCGCACATATCTCATATGCGCTCCTATTTCGTTTTGCTTGAGCCAGGAAACCTCTGTGTAGGACTCTAAAGACTCGTCAATACGCCGGCAGCAGATGATGATCATATCAAACACCCACAAGCCGCAAGCGGTCTGCTAAACGTAACGGCCACCCGGGTATTGAGCGATCTGAAGATCGACGAGCAAGCCCGCTCACACTCCAGTGAATCCAACCAGTAACACTACCGTACAGTCCGGTCTGATCGTCTGATATGTCGCATATCTCGCCTAGGGGTGGTAAACGTCAGACCCCAATAGCTCGATAAGTCGTGTCGATATGAGGTCTATAACAATTCGAGAAACTACTGGTAACACTTACCAGTAAATCTCAGCAACCCTGGCCAGGGATTTCCTGTTATAGCCAATCGAACACAGCGCAACATCAACTCCCTATACCGGGAGAGACGAATCCCCTCCTATCGCTCATTGCCTCCATGTGACTCGGGACTGTACCCAAAAACCACCGTTTTGCACGCCCTCTTGGACGTGGTAAGATGGAAATCAAAGCACAGTGTGAACCACACAAGACTCTATGACGATCTCGGGTCAACAGACTACTCTGTACAAGTGTCACCAGAGAACTGCCATCTGACGTGAGGTATAATACCATCTGGGAGTTCTCGGCGAGTCCGTCCAGTGTACCCAGTCTCTACTGAGCACCCGTATATCATCTCTGATGTCAAACACCAATGGATATGGGATCATCCATCGCCCATCTGTATGGGTCGAGAAGGTACACGCTAGTCTACTCTGGTATATCGATGCCCCGTCTCGATACACCCTCGACTAGGGACTTTGAAGGATGTACTTATGGACTACCATGTCCCCACTAGTATGATCCGCATCATAGTCCAGGTAGTCAAGTACAGATCCTAAGGGCTTTACCAACATGTAACAGAGAGACAATCAGTATACACGTTAAGGTAAAGAGCAACCAGATAGCATACTATCATGTCGAGCAAGAAAGTCCTCCCTATATATGTCCCAGCATCCACTACAATATACATCCTATGTACAGTAATGGCCTCTAGGGCATACATATAACTAACAATCTCCCACTTGCACTAGGGCCATCTGTAGCAGTGGTTGCAGTATCTCATACTCAACCATCCCATAAAAAAATCTCTCTTTGGGAACAGGCCTTTGTGAGTGGATCCGCTGTGTTGTCCTCAGAATCTACTCTCCTTACCTTGATCACCCTGGAGATCAACTATCTCCATGATCAGGTGATGCGGCCTCAGAATACGCCTGGGTCACTGATGGGACGAGTGTTCCTTGGCATAAGCCACAACTCCATTGTCTCTCAATGGTAGGAACGAAGTTCATCTTATGAACTATTATACACCCAGACTGCCTCTATGGTAGCATCTTAAGTAGCGATGTATCCAGCCTTTATCGTCTAGTATGTCACGGTATCTAGTTTGGAACTCTTCCAACATACCGTCCCTTTACTGAGGGTAAAGACAATGCCTGTGACTGACACTCAGTCGTCATTATCACCCTGGAACCATTCCAGTGATTCTCCCCAGGGTCGATTGATACCATCTCACTACAACTAGTGGGAATCCTAACATCCAATTAAATCTATCTCATAGATCCAAAACTCTGGATTTTAGGAAGGATGCGAATCTAGAGGAAGAAATATCTTCCCAAAAGATTCGGATCCACTTTATTGATAATTACCGTAACATCTAATAGATCTAAAATAAGGCATTGAAAGCGGTGAAGAAAACGTTAATCTCCAAAACTTCCCCTAAGCCTAACCCTAGCTAGACTTTTAATTAGATTAATTAGATCCAGTTTTCATAGATTTTTATAAACCAACCAAAACGACACTTTGAATCAACTCGTTAAAACACATAAAAGGAATTTACCCATCTCTGTGGATCGACCCGTACTCATCGGCTAGCTGCAAAGCGACGCCGTTTCTGATTGCGGTAAACTTATATTTTTGACACTAATCAGGCGTTCCCACATGAATCGTATCCGACAGAGGCACCCAGTTTACTAGCCGTCTTTGGCTGAAGCTTCAGGAAGCTTTGTGTACCCGGTTGAGTTTTAGCAATGCTTTTCATCAGCAGACCGATGGTCTGTCGGAGCGGACTATACAGACTCTAGAGGATATGCTTCGTGCGTATGTGCTTGATTTCGGTGGCAGTTGGGATCGTCACTTGCCGTTGATTGAATTCTCCTATAATAACAGTTATCAGGAGACGAATCAGATGGAGCCTTTTAAGGCTTTGTATGGTAGGAAGTGTCGATCACTAGTCTGTTGGACCGAACTCAGCGAGAGTAGGGTTTTGGGGCCCCAGCTAGTTCAGGAGACTATGGAGAAGATCCAGCTGATTCAAGATAGGATGAGAGCATCCCAGTACAGGCAGAAGTCTTATGCCGACCGTCGTCATCGCAGACTTGAGTTCGCAGTGGGGGATCATGTATTCCTGTGGATTTCTCCAATGAAGGGCGTTATGAGGTTTGGGAAAAAGGGGAAGCTCAGTCCCAGATTTGTAGGACCTTTCGAGATCCTTGAGCGAGTTGGAACCGTTGCCTATCGTTTGGCACTTCCGCCCAGTTTTCCGGATGTTCACACCGTTTTTCATGTGTCGATACTTCGTAGATACCTTCATGATCCTTCTCACATGATTCAGCACCAAGCCGTTCAGCTTGAGCGCGATCTTTCATTCACCGAGCAACCAATAGTTATATTGGATCGGCAGGTGAAGAAACATTGGTCAAAGGTCTTGCCATCTGTGAAGGTTCTTTGGCGTGGCCTTACTAGTGATGTGATCACTTGGGAGGCTGAGAGGGAGATGCGGAAGAGATTCCCTCATCTCTTTGAAGGTACAGGTAGTTAAATTTTTAATTCGGGGACCGAATTTTTTTAAGCGGGAGATTGTAAAGTTTTAGAAATCGTTATGAGAATTTTCCGTTTTTAGGGTAAAATAGTCGGTGTTCTCTGTAAAAACCCGGATGTGATCAATTTTCTGTATAGACTTGACTGCACCTAGTTTAATTAGAATAGTGCTAGTTTGCGGGTCTTGGTGGTCACTTGAAAATTTTGGTTCACAATGATATTTTTCCTTAATTAAATTGTTATTATAAGCGATTAATTATGCACATAATTAGTGGTAATTACAATTTTGGTTTGGGTTAATTACTTCTAAAGTGAATCTATGCTAATCTAATCACTAGATTAAGCTTAATCCATCCATGCAAAATATCTAGATATTTGTGGATTAAAAGGGAATTTTAAAAGAAAAGAGAAGTGGTGGCATAGGATATTTATTGCATTAATGAGCATTTATTAGTGTTTTTATCTAGAAATTTCCACACATTTCACAAAACCCCCTCTTCTTTACCCTTTGGCCGAGCCTCACCCCATTTCTGCCCTTTGCTTTGTCTCACCTCATTTCCATCTCTCCAAGCTCAAATAAATCACTAAAAATCCTCAAATAATCCCACAAACTCATAAATAAATCCCTACCCATCATTCTTCAACACTAAACTAGCATAGATCTTCGTGAAAGACATCATTTTGGAGGCTAAAATGATGAGTTTAGTTGTTAATTTGTGATCTAGTGAAGGTATAAAATCCTAACCCTAATCTTTTATTGTTTTTTAAATCATTAAGCTAGCTTATTAGATGTTTAATATATCTTTAATTGCATGTTTAGATTATTCATGAAAGTTTTGTGAAGATCAAGTTAGGGTTTAATTTGTTGATATGGTTAATTGATAAGTGAAGACTGGAACACTTAACCTAGTGGGTGAAAGTTAGTTGTTAAATTCCTAATTTGTCTAATTGAGATTAATAGTAAACTAACTTTTAGTAAATCATATTTGGGTGAGATTAAAATTGTGTTAATGGTTTGGGTGACTTAGTTAAGCTACTTTGCGATATTTGTGATCACTAGAATTGTGTTACTACTAGACTTGAGCTTATATATGATAAAGTTGCTTACTAGATTTTCGGATTAAATTGGACGTGGGTCCTAATGGACGTTGCAATGTTATATATATTACCTTCCTCACGTTATATTGTGTTGTGCATGCGCGATCGGTACGATCGGGGTCTAGGCTTGGATGTTGCGTAGTTTAGCGATCCTCGCTAGGGTTGTGGCGATCTCGTATGCGTTTTGTGCACTAGGTGCACAGTGTAATTATCTTATGGGCGTTATCCTTGCGTTTCGTTATCTTTATGTCTGCGTAGGATATTTAGCCTTATGTGATGTTGTAACATTTCAGAAAATATAAATTATGATTTTTGGGAATTTAATAATAAAATAATATATTTCCCGAAAACTGCCCGATTTGCGACATTGGGGTTTTCGAAAAAGGGTATAAATATATACCAATAATTGTTAAATAAATGGAAATTATAATTATTTATTCATTTAAAAATATAATTAAAGGATTTGGCATTTTTAAAATTTATTATATGTAGTTTTGATAAAACCCCGATTAGTGCACTGCTAATCGCGATTAAGCCAAATCCGCATTTCTACAGTTTTTCGTGGCCAGTGCACCATGTTAAATTATGTGGTGATTTCATGTTTTGTTCTTGTGTTATTTTGGGTATTTTGTGACTTTGGTGTTAAATAAAAAGAAAGAGGTAAGAAGAGAAATGGTAAAAGGGTAATATAGAGTGAGAGGGTTAGATTAAAAATGAGAGAGAGAGAGAGAGGGCAGCAGCCCATGCCCCTTCCCATTTCCTTTATTCTTCTCCTCTTCATCTTCATCTCCCTCCACTTCACCCCTAGAGATCCACCTCAAAAACTTCACCAAAACCCTAATTCCCTTTCACAAAAATTGATCCCCTCTACACCCTCTACACATTGACCAAGAAAAGTGAGATTTCGACCACCTTGAGGCGCTAGGGTTTTTCTTGGGTTGCCCAAGTGAGGTAATTTTATCACCCTTAGAATATTATTTCATTCACTTTACCTTTCATGCAAGTTTAGAGATGAAATGGTGATGTTTAGTGAACCTTAGGAAACCCTAGTAAAGGGTTTGAGTGTTTGTTTGAAAAATTGGTGATGTTGTGGCTGTTAACTAGACTTGGGGGATGTTTAATGACGTGGACCAGAGCTTTGAAACCCCAAAACACGGATTTAGAAACCCCGACATCGGATAAATGTGTGAATTGTGAGGGTATTTTGGAATCTGGAGCAACCCGGGGACACTAGAAATGATTTTGCAATTACTGGGAGTCGTGCAGGCACCCGGGAAGCTACCACCAAGACCTGAGCCCCATCCCCTACACCAGGGCCACAGATTTATTCAATCTGGCTGCAAATTGCAGCCAGACTAGGTTAGAATTGCTTCGTATTGGTTCTGGGGTCCTTTAGATGTAAATTAGGCCTTCCATATATGCAGAATTGACCAATTTGGCTTAGGGTAAAATCTGGGACCATTTCCATGAGTTGATGCATTATTTTACGACTTCGTTTTGACTTGATTTTGGTATTTGGTATTGTGTTTCCGTCGTGTGGCGTTTGGACGTCCACGACCAGGGTTTTTGGTCGTGTTTTGCAAGCAAAGCTACAGGTTTTGACCTATAAGCGAAACGTGTACCGTTTTGGTTTTCTGCCTTGATTTTAATACGCATTGCGATGGTTTATTATTGTAGGTACCTTTGCATGGATCCCGAGGCGACGGAGTGTGGTGTCATTGACTTCGGCAAGCAAGAAGCAAGGTGAGTGGATTTATATCCACGGGGGAAGTCGGGTGGATGGCATATAGCCCCCCGCAATGTATTGATGGAAAACTGATTATAGAATATGGTTAGGAAACCTAGATTAGGAAACTAGGGTTAGAATGAAGATAGCTATGAAACCATATTAGAAACTAGAGGATAGTTAGAACTGATATGTTATGACTATCATAGAATGGCGTTTAGCGATATTGCCGTTTAGGGTACTGTAGGACTAGATAGTCGATGTAGATGCGTCATCCGTACCATACCTTTATCTAAACCAAAGAATCGTATGTATATTTTAAATATTTACCTTGAGGGATGTTACGGATTTTCAAATGATATCTTTTTCTTAAAAACACCGTAACCCTTATTTTCAAAACTACGATTCGCTTCTTTAAAAATCTGATTGTATGGTTCGGGTGTGCATGTTAGATTAGATACTTATACTTAGTAGAGATAAAATGTTTATGTAAATTCGATTTGATGTGTGATATGAATGCGATGAAAGACTATAAGACGGACATGATGATATGATGATATGTTGGTATACGGATGCGAGTCGATCGAGATGATTTATATCCTGCCGGTCCCCTGATATGAGATTATGGCGGATGTGACCTGGGACATAAGTATATATATATATATACATATATATATATATATAATGTTGTGAATCATGGACGATGGGCCGTATGTGATATTAGGCCGTACCCTCTTTTGCCGTATAGGATGATATGATCCCTATTAGCTTAATGCCGCCGCACGATGATTTTCCGTGCGTGATGAGTTTGACTTGATGTTTGATCCATACCCTTGACTAGAGGATGCCGTACGACGGATTATACCGTACGTGATGCTGTGGGGCTAGATACCGATCGATAGATTCACCGACTCAGACATATGATAGTTACGTATACTTATAGCTTTTAGCTGATGATTTACCTTATGCTGCATTCATGATATTATTATTGCACTGCATATACCTGTGATAGTACACCTGCACCATTATCGATGATGCGTATGTTACACGCACACAGACTGTAGGCTCACACACTTCATCATCGATAATTTCCATGTCACTACACAGTAGGATTGCTGCACCATAATATGACTCTTCGCATAACCTGCTTGTGCATATACATTGATATATCCACATTGGTACATATATACATTGATATATTCATACTTGCGCACATACACATTGTATATCCATATTGGTGCACATATACATTGATATATCCACATTGGTGCACATATACATTGATATATTCATACTTGCGCACATACACATTGTATATCTACATTGGTGCACATATACATTGATATATTCACATTGGTGCATATATACATTGATATATTTATACTTGCGCACATACACATTGTATATCCACATTGGTGCACATATACATTAATATATTCACATTGGTGCACATATACATTGATATATTCATACTTGCGCACATACACAGTGTATATCCACATTGGTGCACATATACATTGGTAAATTCACATTGGTGCACATATACATTGATATATTCATACTTGCGCATATGCACATTGCATACCCATATTGGCGCATATACACATTGGTACCTCTATACTTGCGCATTTACATATTGTGTCCACATAGATAACTGGTTTTATTGGAAGATTGGGAACCGCATGTTATATTTTAAAAAAAATGGAATCATTTAATAGAGCGGTTTTTCCTTAATATGTCATATCATTGTTCCATGTTGCATGATATATTGATATGCTTATATTTCTGTTATATGTCGCATACATTATGCTCTATGTTTTTTTTACGCATTGAGATATGCTGTTTTCATTAGATTTCTGGATTTGAGAACCGTGGCTATTTCAATGAAAGCATATACTATTTTAAAATAAAACCCGGTTTCTCTTGATATGATATTTCAGTGCGTTCACCATGTGTTTTCTCGGTTCTGAGAGCGACATGTGAAACCCGTTTCGAGAAAGCGGATGAGGCCGACTGCGGGTACATGGTGGACCCGGTATGGTACCTCCGGGCTAGAGAGAGATTTCATGTGGATGACGATGAGCCTGGCAGAGGGACTACTACCTACCGGTGATAGCATTTAGGCTCGGCGGATATCCGGAGGATACCGACCGGAGTTGAAAGATGACGTGGGCCGATCCGGACTGACGGAGCCTGTGGGTCGATCCGGTCTGACGGAGCTTGATATATGAGGATTTACGTGCCGATGCTGGGCACGGTTTTCATGATATTTTCGAGTGTCGATGCTAGGCACTCAGGTTCCTTGATTTTGATGTGTCGCGATGGACACACGTTGATTTATATCCTCATGCTTACATGCATACTTACACTGATTATATGGTTGGACGAGATCCACATGCATACAAACACTGATTATATGGTTGGACGAGATCCACATACATACATACACTGATTATATGGTTGGACGAGATCCACATACATACAGACACTGATTATATAGTTGGACTAGATCCACATGCATACATACATTGATTATACAGTTGGATGTTATACACATGCATATAGGTATTGACTACCTTGTTGGCACATATACAGACCTGGTCACCCTAGATATCATAGTATTACCTTTATGATATAGTTGACCTAGGAGTCATTGTTTATTCGATTTCTATCTGTTGATATTTTTCTACTCATGAGTTGGCAACTCACCCCCGTTGTGCCACAGTTCTAACAGGTTGACCGCTTGGATCAGTAGCGGCTTCGCTGGCACACAGTTGCATTCGGGTGTTTTGCATTGGTAGGTGGGACATTGTATCGTACCCACTCTTGTATTTATATTTCATATTGTATCTAGCAAACTCCATCAATCAAAACTTGTAAATTGTATAAGTAATGAGATTTAGTGGGATTATGGTTGTGAGACTTAGAGCGAGGGATTTTTCGCTACTCGTGGTTTGATTTCTTGCTCATTTATTTAGCTTTTTGTGGTGAACTTCGCCGTTGGGCGTCGTATACTTATCTTTTACTGTATTGCGTGGTTGTGATCCACCGTTTGGCGAAGAGCTAGCTCCCGCTTGGGGATGCTATTATCATTATTATGTATTTATGGTTTTGGATCAAAATATACAAAAGAGGTGCTGCCAAAATTTTTAAAAGACGAAACATGTTTTCAAACTAGTAAATTTCACTTGCATCATTCATGTTCTTTTCTATGCATTAAGAAAAACGGATTTCATTATACACTTATTTCAAAATATCACCTCCTTTATTTTCCTTAAAAGGTTTAGATTTCTGCGTTTCAGCATACTTAAAATCCGTTACGCTTTTAGACGTTGCATGATTCAAGTGCTGGTCACGAGCTAATATTTCGGTTCGTGACAGATGTGTTTGTGAAATTTTAGGATCGCAGGCGGGGACTTCGAGCGCTGCGACGAAAGGGAAGCGGGTGATTGGATCTACCTAGCTTGAGATTGTCTGTGAGTAGATTTAACATCTATAGGGAAATCGCCCGTATGGCGTTAAGTGTCAGGGCTAGGTATGATATGATATTAGCCGCATGTTTATATGCACATATAGAGATGATGCATGGACTTCATTTTATATAGTTACTTTTTGTGCCTAAACCTGTACCCTTTGTACACTGCACTATTATTGACAGTCCATATTGCACGAGCACTCATTGTATGCTACACACACACTGTCAGTAATTTCCATGATACGCACAACACAAATATTCAAATGATATACCTTGCTTTTGGTTAGCAACATTGAGGCATTTATTCTTTTGCGATGGCGCATATGAAATATAGCATACATGTACACCTACATGCTTACACATATGCCTTGCTATACCTACATGCTCACACATATACCTTGCTATAGTTATATGTTCAGCTTTATATGATATATATATCACTGGTATGGGACGCTGTTATATATGTGTCTATATAGATATATTTAGATTCGGATAATTGGGAACCGCGTGATATATTTAATGACTTGATGCAATTAGATAGCGGATTTTTCCCTTGATATGTGCATATTGTCGTTCTATATTGCATATGTCATATTACATGGATTTACACATTGAGATTTCTTTTTCATGCGATTTAGGGATTTCAAGAGTCGATGTTGGGCACTTATGTTCCGAGAGATATATGGATTTGGATTTCGAATGTCGGTGTTTGAAATTCATGTTCCGTGAGACGTATGATGGATATAGGGATTGCGAGTGTCCGGGTTTGATACTCATGTTCCGTGGATTGCGAACGTCGAGATTGGACATTCATGTTACGTGAGATATATGGCTATGGGGATTGCGAGTGTCGGTGTAGGACACTCATGTTCCGATGATTGCGAGAGTCGATACTGGGCGCTCATGTTCCGCGAGATGTAAAGGTATGATATGAAGTTTTACGTGTCAATGTTGGACACGAGTATTTTCATAATGTTTTCGAGTGCCGATGTTGGGCACTCAGGTTCCATGAGATTTATAGGATATGGGGGCCAGTCCTGGTGACGGCGTCTGAGGATTTTGGGATTTGGGGTGTTGTTGATTTACACCGGAGTTTTCCATGCTGATGATTTGTGCATGAGATTATTAATTATCCTGCACTCAGGATTTAGTTGATATGCATTTGATTCATGTAGATATAGTACCATGGTGGTGTACCCTGATCACGATAGTTGCATATTCATACTTCCATACTTATGCTATCAGATTACATGTGATAGTTTATCACTGTTGGTGCATACTTGCGATTAAAATATGATATTATTTACTATTCATGAGTTGGTAACTCACCCCCGTTGTGCCGCAGGGTTTTTCAGGTCTGATCATCAGAGTGATCACAGCAGGGCGCCTTATTATCTCTACTTTTGCGGATACCGCTACGGTTGGCTGTGAGGCCCTTTTGCTTTAGGTGGGTTGCGGTTATCTGATGATGTACATTGTATATCTTTGTATCTAGTACTCTCCATCTACCACTTCATGTATTTGACTTAAAGACGTGTTGTGAGGATTGGAGTTGTATTACTTTTGGGTTACTTTGGGTGCCGTGCTCGTGGGAGCCAGTCTTGTTGTAAAGTTTTACCTCTTTATGGTGTTTTTATTTAAATTTCTTCGCTTCGGAGTCATATATATGCTTGTGGTGGTGGTCTCCGCCGTTGGGCGTGATTTACTCCTGTTTGGGATGCTTTATTTATATTCTATGTTGTACCTGTTTTCGGGGCTGGTTTTTACAAAGGAGGTGCTGCAGAAATTTTTGAGAAAGTAAAACTTAAGTTTAAGATTTTTACTTGGGATTTCCGAAGGTTTTAACTATGTTTTCTCCGCTTATCCATTTTTGGGTGGCTTAGATTTCTGGGTTTCGGCTTACTTAAGTTGCGTACGCCTGTTGACGTTACGTAGTTTAAGTGCCGGTTACGGGCCTAAATTTGGGTCGTGACAATGTCGACTGGTATTTGTTGGGGTAAAAATTTACACCCGGTTGACCAAGTCAAAATCAAAGTCAACCCCAAGCCAAGTGGGCCAAAGCAAAGATCCAGTGGGCCCATGCCTGGGTTGAGCCCGAACATGAAGCGGCCAGCGTCCCCCCATGGCAAGATAAAAATTTTGTAATAAATAATTTTGTTGTATTTCTTTTATTTTCTTTTATGGATAAATGTAAGAAAAACAGGTATAAAGCCAAATTTTTGTAAAGCACATCGCTTATATGCAAAAAGAAATGGCACATGAGCCATGGGATAGACAAAATGCCATTTTGTGAAGCCCAAGGGGCTATGTGTAAAGTGTATGGCCTATAAAGGCAAAGATAATGAAATATCTCACAACTTTTTTCTCTCTCCAAAAAAAAGTTTTAGATCTGAGATCTTTCCTTCTTCTTCATGGTTCCAAAACCTACTTCTTTCTTTTGAATTAAATCAAGAGTTTTACCCTTCATTCTAAAAAACTAAATAGTTTTTCACCACAAAACCCACAAAGGGGAACTAGGATCGGTCACTAGATCTCAAAAAGAAAATATTTTTAGATCTCACATCTCTTGATCCAGCCACAGAGGAGGAAGAAGAAGAACCCATTTTCTCAACCAAAACATTTTTAGTAGTTTAACTCCACCATATTTTCTCTTTAGAGAATTTCCGGGGCTAAAAGCCCCCCTTTTCCTCGCCGGCGCGCTAGCGCTCGAGCGCAAAGCGCCCACGTACCGACACGTGGCGCGCTTGCGCTCCAGCGCCCTGCGCTCCAGCGCAAAGCGCCCACGTGCCGACACATGGCGCACTTGCGCTCGAGCGCAGTGCGCTCGAGCGCGAAGCGCCCACGTGCCGACACGTGGCGCGCTTGCCCTCAAGCCCAAAGCGCCCATGTGCCGACACGTGGCGCGCTTGCGCTCCAGTACCCTGTGCTCGAGCGCAAAGCGCCCATGTGCCCGAGCGCAAAGCACCCATGTGCCGACACGTGGCGCGCTTGCGCTCCAGCGCGCTTACGCTCCAGCGCCCAGCACCCAAGCACAAAGAGCCCACGTGCTGACAAGTTGCACGCTTGCGCTCCAGCACTCTGTGTTCGAGCACAGAGCGCCCACGTACCGACACGTGGCGCGCTTGCGCTCAAGCGCCCAATGCCCGAGCGCAAAGCACCAATGTGCCTACACGTGGCTTGCTTGCGCTCCAGCACTCTGGGCTCGAGCGCAGAGCGCCCACATGCCGACACGTGGCGCGCTCGCGCTCAAGGGCCCAGGCGCTGGCCCCACGCATCCTTTGGATGTCTTTTCCCCCCTTTTTATATATATACATACATATATATACATGCGTAAACATATGTACACACACACATACTCCACGACACTGTCCGTGTTAGAAAAAAATTTCTAACGGGGTAGTGCCCCGCACCCCGCAAGGGGGCTGCTGTCCCCCTTGACCCCCACCCCGCTATCCGGGTAGCGGGACCCCCATAAAAACTCTGCGTGGCTCCCGATATATTTAAACCCCCTCCAAAACAAAACACACGTACACTGCACATCTAGTTCGCATGACCAGTTTAACCCGTTAATCGGAGGTTCCCTCGCCCCAAAGGCGGGGGGGGGGGGGGGGTAATTAACGGCAGCTTAGTCCGCGGCTGCCGGAGATTCAAATCCCCATAATCATTAAACCCCGGCCTACCCTAGGTAGGGGAAATCTGTAGTACGCCTGACAAGTGCGCGCGTATTCCCATCTCAATGGGGTGACGAAAAACACCTTACAGTATCTGGCACGCCCAGTGGGACCCTTCTCTCCTCCCATATTTCGGGTTAAACGTTCATGCGAACTCAATCAATATACATATCGATTGCCTATACTGAAATGATGTTTTCTTTTCGTGCAGCAATCAACTATCAACGACAATGTCTCCCAAGACGAATTCAACTTCCAAAGAGACCCCGATTCCGTACGTGGTCAAGATCAACACTAGTGTGGTTCTCCCCGCAAGCCTCAGTCGACAGTGGGAAGAACCACCCCGCCAGTTTAGCTCCGTCATCATCTACCCTGCCGGAAGCGCTCATCTGGCGGACATCCCGGCGGAACAGGTGGCCAAGCCGGTCTCAAGGGGTAAGAGGCCGAATGTCGTGATCGCCAAGGCACTACAACCGAAACTTAAGACGATATCTGAACGATTCTCTGGTGCTCCAGCGGGGGGTAAGAACTTCGGTACAAAGGGCAACGTCAAATGTTGCGGACGAGCTCAGGCGATGACTCTAACAAATGCACAATCGAGCGTATCTCCAAGGCCCTCCATCGCCCGGTCTGCGGCGTCTTCCCAAAGAGCCGAAGTCTGCCAGGTGCTTAGAACAGAAAAGTTAAGGAAGAAGCGGCTCAGGTATCGAGCCAACAAGAGGGCCAAGGCTTCGGCCAAATGGAATCTTGTGAAGTTCCAAGTGCAGGGTTTCCCCGCGACGATGGCTAAGTCAGACGTAAGAATCAGCAATTCTTTCGAGCCTCTGAAGTGGGTTCAGAAAAATGCCATGACCGCCAGAATCAAGAAGACAACGGTCCGAACAGTGCCACAAAGAGACATGTCCCGGCCACAATAGAAAAAGTATGACACTGTCTCTTCAAGAGTCTATCAAGCACTCTGTGCTGCACGAAAGCAATGGGGCAAACCCAGAAAAGAAGCGCCAGCACCATTCAAGAACCTGGTTAGGCCAGCCGCCTTCAATCGATTACCATCTACCGAAACAAGGGGGTCAAGACAGCGATCCGTGAAATCAGCTGCCAATGATAGAAAGACGGCCGGATATATCATCCATACGGTCTATACGGCGGGCGGGCGCCCCAGCGACAACCTTCGCAGCAAAAGCAAGGATGGGGCCACCACATCCCAAGCCCAATCTACCCTGAATGTGGTTGCCGCTGCCCAAGAACAGCCGCCCCCGCTGGATAAAGAAAACCCTCTCGATGAGGATGATAGGCAGAAAGACCCCTCGGTCCATGCAGAGTCAAGCTCAGACAGCGAGGAAGAGCCGACTTTCCGCCCCAGGACTGCGGAGCAAGAGCTGCTTCAAGAGCTTCGAAAACAGCTCAGGAGCAAAGATAAAGAGATGGCAAAGCTGTATTCGAAGATTGACAACTTAACGAACGTGGTGATGCAGCTTACGGCTCAAATTGCTCGAGCGCCTCCCAATCAAGCACAAGCCGCTACTAATCAGCCGGGTGATGACAATCCGAGGCAGCCAATGCTTGTTCCTTCGGGTCCAAGACTGGTCGAGCCACATGAAAGCCGGCCACACTCCGCTTCTGGGGACGCCTTGGCCCCAGATAGTACTATCCCACTAACATAGGATCGGATAATGGATTTGGTCACCAGCAAGGTTAAAACATTGGTGGCCGAAGCCGAAGCTCAGAAAGAAATCGGCAGTAGTGGGAGGCCATATCCCGTGTAGTACGATCTGATTGAGTTCCCAAGCTGCTACGTCATTCCTAAGTTCGGAAGATTTGATGGAACAGGGAATGCAAATCAGCACGTCGCCTACTTCAAAGCATCGTGCAGAACTACAGGGGGCAATGACGCGCTCCTTCTCTGTCAGTTTGTCAACAGCCTGACCGGTGTCGCTTTCGACTGGTATGCGAGCATACCAGACGGATCCGTCATTACCTTTGCCCAAATGGAATCGCTGTTTCGGCAAATGTTCATGAGTGTCAGTGATAAAATCTCCATTGCCGACCTTGTGAGGACCAAGCCGGGGAAAAATGAAAGCAACGCCGACTTTATCGCTCGATGGCGTAATCTCACAGTCAAGTGTGAACCGCCGCTGGAGCAGGACCAGTCCATCAGTCTTCTCATTGGGAACCTCACCAATTGGATGGTCCCATTCTTATGTACGGCGGGCCTCAAGACATTTCAGGAGCTAACTAAGAAAGTCCAAATGCTGGAACGCTCGAAGCAAGAGTCCCCGCCGGATTCTCAGAGAGAGAAAACTTGGAAAAGCAAGCGAGATGACAACCGTAGAAGCGGTAGTTCCAGCAGTACTAATGTCTTCAATGCGTCCGACAATGAAGAAAAGCGAAGGGCGACCGAATCCAAAACTAACCGGTCTCGAAAGCCATTGCTGGGAGGAGATGGGCCTTCCCTAGAGGAGAAAAAGAACAAGGTTTACTCTTTCAGAAGGGAAAAGGTCCGCAAGATATTTAAAGATGCCTTGAACAAAGGCCTACAATTGCCGGAGTCGAAAAGACCCCAAGAAGCAAAAATGACCGACAATCCTCTGTATTGCCCGTACCACCGAGTAGTGAGCCATGCGATCGAGGATTGCTGTATCTTCAAAGACTGGGTCGAAAAGCAGTACAAGGCTGGAGAGATCGAGTTGTACAAAAGTGTGTTGGTGAACAATCAAGTTGCATCCACCAACTTTATACAGACAGAAGTTGAAGCCTTCTGGGAGCAAACAGCCGAACCCGCTGCCCTGAGAAATGAGACCGACTCGCCGCAGCCTCCATGGAGTACGCACATATCTAATAAGACGAAGAAGATGATAAAGCTACTTCGGAAAGAGCCCAGGACGGAATGGGAAGGGCAGAAAAAGACTACCATGCCAGCTGCCAATGCGGCTTCATCAGCCTCAAAGTCCAAAAAGCTCAAGAAGAAGAAAAGTGCAGCTCGGCACGAAAAGGAGTCTGCAGGGAGATAGACCATTCAAAAATATGTCGATTCCCTCGAAGAATATGAACATAAAGAAAGAACTCTGATTCAATTAAAGGAGTTCTTCCCTGTACAAACGGTTGAAATTCTGGAGGAGTTAGAAGAAGACCCCAATGAAGAGATCCCAGTAGTGACCTGCTACGCCATCCATCTTGGCAGCGACTCTGAGGATGAGCTCTGTTTTCCCGAAGAGGATGAGGAGCTCGCCATAAAGGCCAACTAAATCCAGCTCAGAAGCGGCAGGGCTCTACCGCCAAATCAGGGCAATGCCCCAAAAGGAAAGGAAAAACAGGTGGCTAATGATGAAGATGGCGGAGAACCGGCTGATGAAAACTCGAGTCCTTCCCCAGTAGACAATAATGTCTTGGCTCACCTTCGAAGGCTTCCGTCTCTCCTGAGCATCTACGACGCCTTGGTCCTATCTAAGGAGCTTAGAGATGTTCTTATTCACGCTCTACAAAACCCCGAGCGGTATCAGGCTCACATTGCGGAAATTAATATGAAAGAAGCTCCGCACGCTTTGCATGCCGCCGCGGTCACATTTAAGGATAAAGACTTACTACTGGAAACGACTGAGCATAATCAGCCGCTTTACGTGACCGGGTACAGCGACGGAGATCGGATTAATCGCATATTGATTGATCCGGGGTCTTCAGTGAACATCATGAACTTGCGGACACTGAAGAGTTTGTCAATGGACGTCCGACACCTGTCAAGGGAAAGGATTGTCATTCAAGGCTTCAACCAAAATTGCCAGCAAGTTCTGGGGTCTATAGCTCTGCCAATCAAATTCGGGGATCTGCAAACTGAAGCTAAGATATACGTGATCGACGCCGACATGTCTTATAAGATTATCTTGGGGCGGCCGTGGCTCCACGATTACGGCATCGTCCCGTCAACTCTCTATCAATGCATGAAGTACACTAAAAATTGCGAAGAAAAACGCATTGACGGAGACATCCAGCCGTTCGGTGTGCATGAAGTCCGATATGAAGATTCTCGGTACTTTATGAACCACCAAAATGCTAAGCCACTACTGACTGAGGATAGACCTGCCCCAAGACTCAAAAGAAAATCTACGCCGGTTGTCACTTTCAAAAGTAAAAACGCCCAAGTGCGCCCACATTTCGGTAGCGACACTGATGAGTCCGACGCTGGAAGCCCGTCCTTTCGTAAAACCCGCCCTCATTTCGGCAGCGATATGGACGAATCTGTTACTGAAGGCCCATCTAGCAGCAAAGTCCGCCCTCATCTTGGCAGTGACACTGAAGAGTCGGAAGAAGAGGACCTGCCGTGCAACAGCGGTGCAGGTTGGACCCCCATGCAACAAGCGAAACTACGAGAGACCTTCGAAATTGCGGAAGGGTCCCTAGCCGTCACAAGGGTACCGGAGCAGATGTGCAAAGAGCTCGATGCGTTGTCAGTCTCTACCGTAGACCAGCTGAAAACTTTCTACGTGCCCGGGAGGAAAAATGGATAGAAGGGCATCCTGTTTTACAGGTCAAATCCCGTTGTGCACCCAGACGATCTTTCCGTCGTGTGCCTTCCCTATGAGAGAGGCATAAGAGCCATCCTCAATCCCAGATACTATGCGCCCGAGATGCGGGAATACTTGAAGAAGTGCGGATGCCGGTTATATCAAACGGAGTCCGGAGCAAAGTTTTACGAAGGGCTATGGCATCCCCCTAGGTCCGAACACTCTTCGATGGACGAATTCCAGATAGACGGGGCATAGGCTACGTTCAACCTGATTCCAAAGCGTGCTACATGTTCCATGTTGGTGAGCCCAGCGAAAGATCAAATGATGGTGACGAAATAGCCGAGCCAGAAGAAGCTCCTCAAGAGCTCGAAGATGGCGGACAAGCAACTTTTGATGAGCTAACCGAGATTGACTTAGGAACGCCCGATAATCCAAGGCCGACCTACATCAGCTCACTCTTTTCGGAGGAAATGAAAGCTCAGATAATCGCCCTACTGCATGAGTTCGTTGACTGCTTCGTGTGGACGTACAAAGAAATGCCTGGTCTTTCCCCTGAAGTGGCCGTGCATAAACTGGATATATCTCCTGATGCCAAGCCAGTCAAACAAGCCCCTGGAAGAATGAGAAGGGAACTAGAAGAAAAAGTCATCGAGGAAACCAAGAAACACATCGATGCCGGCTTCGTCAGGGAAGAGAAATATGCGGATTGGATCGCATGCATAGTCCCAGTGAAGAAGAAAAATGGGCAGATCCGAGTTTGTGTCGATTTTAGGGACCTCAACAAGGCATGTCCTAAAGACGATTTCCCGCTACTGGTCATAGAAATGATGGTCGATGACACCTCAAATTATGAGTTGTTCACCTTTATGGATGGCTCGTCCGGGTATAATCAGATCAAGATGTCGCCTGAGGATGAGAAGCACACAGTATTTCGAATCCCGATCGAAATATACTGCTACAACGTGATGCCGTTCGGACTGAAGAACGCAGGCGCTACATATCAAAGGGCAATGACTAATATCTTTGATGACCTAATCCATAAAGTCGTCGAACACTATGTTGATGATCTGGTCGTCAAAACTAAAGCCAAGGCCGACCACATCCAAGATCTTAGGACCGTTCTCACCAGACTGAGGGAATACGATCTGAAGATGAATCCTCTGAAGTGTGCTTTTGGCTTGTCATCGGGAAAATTCCTGGGCTTTATAGTCCGGCATCGAGGGATCGAAGTTGACCCATCAAAGATAAAGGCCATCATGGAGATTCCCCTTCCAAAGAGTCTGACGCAGCTGAGATCATTTCAAGGCAAGCTCGCTTATATACAGAGGTTTATCTCAAATTTATCGGGAAGATGTAGGCCCTTCTCAATGCTCATGAAGAAAGGAGCTCCTTTTATCTGGGATGCCGAATGTCAAGCAGCGTTCGAAAGCATCAAAAAATACTTGTTGCACCCTCCAGTGCTGGCCTCTCCCATTCCAAATAAACCGCTGATTCTCTACACGGCCGCGTTAGATGAGTCACTCGGTGCGCTCCTTGCCCAGAATAACGAGGAGGGAAAAGAAAATGCCCTCTACTACATCAGTCGAACTCTAATCGGGACGGAACACAACTATTCCCCAATCGAAAGGCAATGCCTGGCTCTGATATTTGCTGTGAATAAGCTGAGGCACTATCTGCTCGCTCATCGGGTTATGCTGATCTCCAAGGTCGACCCGCTCAAACACTTGATGACCAAAGCAAGCCTAGCCGGCAGAATGGCAAGATGGGCTGTCATGCTACTTGAGTTTGACATAGTATATACTCCTCAGAAAGCAGTAAAAGGGCAAGCTCTTGCAGACTTTCTCGCTGCTCATCCTTTACCAGAGGGGTCACCACTCAATTGCGAGTTACCCGACGAACAAGTGCTGCACCTAGTGAATGATGAGCCATGTTGGGAGCTCTACTTCGATGGGGCCTCATCAATAAAGAGCTCCGGCCGATCAAGCGTCCCGGAGGTAAAAGCGGGGATAGGATTGGTGTTCATCACGCCATCAATGGGAACCCTACGGCGTTCTTTTTCTCTCACCGAGCCTCGTACAAACAATGAGGCCGAGTATGAAGCTCTGATAGCTTGCTTGGAGATCGCCATAGACATGGAAATCCTTCGGCTGCGGGTTTACGGTGACTCCTAGCTTGTCGTCAACCAAGTAAGCGGCGCCTATAAGATATACAAACTCGAGTTGGCTCGGTACAGAAGTCGAGTGGTGGAACTCAGGAAAAGGTTCACTCACATTGAACTAACGAGAGTCCCTAGAACGTTGAACGGAAAGGCTGACGTACTCGCTCGCTTAGCCAAGGAGCTGGCTGATCCTGACATGGACGAAATTCTGATCACAGTCAGGAGCCGGCAAATTCTACCCCCTGTCTCTCTACGAGAAGAGGAAAGCGCGGAACAGAAGAGCAGTCCCGCCGAAGAAGCTTCGATCGTTCAAGACGAGCCCGATTGGAGATAACCCTTTATAGAGTACTTTCGATCCAACAAGCTGCCCGAAGAAAAATCTGCGAGGTTTCAGCTGAAGAAAAGAGCTCTCCGATACGTGTTTGTAAATGACACGCTATACCGCATGTCATATGACCAACTCTGGCTCAGGTGTCTGTCATTGGCCGAAGCCCAAAAGGTCATGAAAGATGTTAACTCGGGCGTTTGCGGTGCTCACCAATCTGGCCCCAAGATACGACTTCAAATCAAACGGCTTGGGTATTACTGGCCCACCATGATACGGGATTGCGGAGACCATGCAAAGAAATGTCAGATCTGCCAAATCCATGGTGATTTCATTCACAAGCATCCCAATCCGTTGCATCCTACGGTGGCGTCGTGGCCCTTCGAAGTCTGGGGCACCGACATCGTTGGCCCAATTGATCCTCCGTCATCCAAAGGCCACCGGTTCATACTGGCCGCAACTGATTACTTCTCCAGATGGGCTGAAGCTGTCCCGCAAAAAAAAGTCAAGAAAAAAGATATTCTGACATTCTTCCAGCATAATATTCTATACCGCTTCGGTACACCAAGAAGAATCATTTATGACAACAGGCCTTCTTTCAAGAGCTTCAATGTCTCAAGGTTCGCTACTCAGCACAAGATAGACTGGAGATATTGCTCCATCTATAATCCAAGAGCCAATGGGCTCGCCGAAGCCTTCAATAAGACTCTATGCAAGCTCCTGAGAAAAAATGCTTCAGCCAACAAGAGAGACTGGAATCTCAAACTTCACGAGGCGTTGTGGGCATATCGTACCACGCACTGTATTCTAACCCAGTCCACTCCATACTCATTGCTCTTCGGAGTGGAGGCGGTCCTCCCCCTCGAAGTCGAAGTTCCAAGCTTAAGAATGGCCGTTCAGCACGAGTTGACGGAGGAGGAAAACATGCTCCTTCGACTTGAAGAGCTCGATGCCCTCGAAGAAAGGAGGCTCACGGTGCAGCAAAATCTGGAGCTATACCGAGCTCAAATGTCATGGGCCTATGACAAGATAACCCATCTCTGCGCTTTCAAGAAAGGTGAATTGGTGTTGGTCCTCAAAAGACCGATCATTCCCAATCGACATGCCAAGGGAAAATTCGAGCCAAACTGGGAAGGACCATACGTCATCGAGAAAGTGTTTGACGGAGGATCCTACCAACTAATAAATGCCGAGGGAGAAAGGCCCATGCCACCCATCAATGGCCGATATCTCAAGAAATACTACGCGTGAATGCTCCAAGTCGCAGGAGAATTGAGCACATCAGCCCTACGGTCTGGATCATACATCCTGCAAAACCGTATACAATCCATGGGCGTAAACGACCCCTATCTCTCCTAAATCCTGTCGGTGAGACTACTTTTAAAGTCCCACCAGCGGCAAAAAAAGAGAAAAAAGGGAAGAAAAAAGAAGAAGAAAAAGGAAAAAAAGGTATGTCCACAAGCAAAACGGGCACGGATGAAAACCCGAAAGGGCTCCGTGAGTAAAAACAGTAGGACTACCGGCGAGTTTGTGAAAACCCAAACGGGCGCAAACTCGTAAAAAGAGATGAATACACTCGCAAAGTCCTCTCGACCTTGTGAGGAGAAAACCCCTGCGTGAGATCCTTATGACTCACAAAGGAGCAACACACTTAGGAATCCTCATGATTCCTAAGGAGAACATACACCTGCAAGATCCTCTCGACTCGTAGGGAGAAAATGCTTTTATGAGACCCTCATGGCTCATAAAATTGAAAATCCTCAGGTGATAGGGACCCAAACCTGTCTCCTAAGCCATCGTTCTCCAATGGGCAACGACAAATGATGAGTCGCTCCTGGAATTTCGCTTTAGTGTTAGCGGTGCTGATGCCGACCAAAAACCCAAATCCCAAGTCCTCCCAAGGCAAATGATGAGTTGCTCCTGGCATTATTCCAGTGCAGCAATGCTGATGCCAAACAAGATCCAAATTCCAAGTCCCCAAACGGTGAATGATGAGTCGCTCCTGGTACCATATTCCAGTGTAGCGATGTAGACGCCAACCAAAATCCAATTTCTCAAAATTCTCCAGCCCTACGGCCAGTCCCTAAATTGACTGCCGTATACAATCCATGGGCTCAAATAATTCTCGTCATACACATGCCCCACCAAAATCACCAGTTACGCGGCTGGTCTCCGCCTTTGGAATTATGCTCCATTGAGAAGACCCACTCATGTGTCCTCACGATATATGAGGAGAACAAAACTTTGTGGGATCTTTACGACTCATAAAGGAAAAACACACTTGGGAGTCCTCACGACTCCTAAGGAGAAAATACACCTGCGGGATCCTAATGACTCGTGGGGAGAAAATGCTTTTATGGGACCCTCACGGCCCATAAAATTGAAAAGCCTTAGGTGATAGGGACCTAAACCTGTCTCCTAAGCCATCGCTCCCCCAACAGGAATAGGAAAATGATGAATTGCTCCTGGCACGTGTGCTTCAATGTTAGCAACGCTGATGCCTACCCTAACCCCAAAATCCCAAACTCCAATCCAATAGACCCCTAAGTCTTTAAACTAGGAATAAATGACCCCTAAGTCGTTAAACTGGGAACATATGACCCCTAAGTCGTAAACTGGGAACGGGGGAAATTCCCTCACGGCAAATGATGATTCGCTCCTGGTACCATATTCCAGCATAGCGATGCTGATGCCAAACCAAAACCAAAACCCCCAAATCCTGTCGTGACAAATGATAATTCGCTCCTGGTACCATATTCCAGCGTAGCGATGCTGATGTCAACCCAAATCACATCAAGTCAAACAACCAATGACCTCCCTGGCAGAACCAAATTCCAGCTCGGAAAAAAGTCAACTTCATCCCTGACGCCGCAAGAAGCGGGGGAAGCCAAATCCAGAATCGACCGTCCACGTCGCTAAAATCGCAGCACCGACCGTCCACGTCGCTAAAAGGGCAGCAACGACCGTCCAAGTCGCAAAAAGGGCAGAACCGACCGTCCAAGTCGCAAAAAGGGAAGCACCGACCGTCCACGTCGCTCAAAGGGCAGCATCGACCGTCCAAGTCGCAAAAAGGGCAGCATCGACCGTCCACGTCGCTAAAATGGCAGCATCGACCATCCACGTCGCTAAAATGGCAGCACCGACCGTTCACGTCGCTAAAATGGCAGCACCGACCGTCCGCGTCCCTAAAATGGAAGCATCGACCGTCCAAGTCGCAAAAAGGGCAGCATTGACAGTCCAAGTCGTAAAAAGGGCAGCATCGACCGTCCACGTCGCTAAAATGGCAGCACCGACCGTCCAAGTCGCTAAAAGGGCAGCACCGACCGTCCACGTCGCTAAAATGGCAGCACCGACCGTCCACGTAGCTAAAATGGCAGCATCGACCATCCACGTCGTTAAAATGGCAGCACCGACCGTCCACGTCGCTAATATGGCAGCATCGACCATCCAAGTCGCAAAAAGGGCAGCATCGACCGTCGAAGTCGCAAAAAGGGCAGTATCGACCGTCCACGTCGCTAAAATGGCAGCACCGACCGTCCAAGTCGCAAAAAGGGCAGCATCGACCGTCCAAGTCGCAAAAAGGGCAGCACCGACCGTCCAAGTCGCTAAAATAGAAGCACCGACCGTCCAAGTCGCAAAAAGGGCAGCACCGACCGTCCAAGTCGTAAAAAGGGCAGCATCGACCGTCCAAGTCGCAAAAAGGGCAGCATTGACCCTCCATGTCGTAAAAAGGGCAGCGCAGGATACCTACAAAGCGGGAACCAGATCACTCCGGGCCAGGGAAACGTCTATCACGGACACTCCATCTCGGAGACATGTCAAGTAACGACCGTCCATGTCGTAAAAATGGCAGTGCCAGCTTCCCAAAAAGCGAGAACCAAATCAGGTCACCTCCAAGTAAAAGAAGATCCATCAATCTCATGCACACGACCTACATATGTGGTGTGCATTTATTGATGGGGGGCAATTTGTTGGGGTAAAAATTTACACCCCGGTTGACCAAGTCAAAATCAAAGTCAACCCCAAGCCAAGTGGGCCCAAGCCCAGATCCAGTGGGCCCATGCCCGGGTCGAGCCCGAACATGAAGCGGACGGCATCCCCCCATGCCAAGATAAAAATTTTGTAATAAATAATTTTGTTGTATTTCTTTTATTTTATTTTATGGATAAATGTAAGAAAAAAAGGCATAAATCCAAATTTTTGTAAAGCCCATGGCTTATATGCAAAAAGAAATGACACATGAGCCATGGGATAAGCAAAATGCCATTTTGTGAAGCCCAAGGGGCTATGTGTAAAGTGTATGGCCTATAAAGACAAAGATAATGAAATATCTCACAACTTTTTTCTCTCTCCAAAAAAAAGTTTTAGATCTGAGATCTTTCCTTCTTCTTCAAGGTTCCAAAACCTTCTTCTTTCTTTTGAATTAAATCAAGAGTTTTACCCTTCATTCTAAAAAACTAGATAGTTTTTCACCACAAAACCCACAAAGGGGAACTTGGATCGGTCACTAGATCTCAATAAAAAAATATTTTTAGATCTCACATCTCTTGATCCAGCCACAGAGGAGGAAGAAGAAGAACCCATTTCCTCAACCAAAACATTTTTAGGAGTTTAACTCCACCCTATTTTCTCTTTAGAGAATTTCCGGGGCTAAAAGCCCTCCTTTTCCTCGCCGGCGCGCTAGCGCTCGAGCGCAAAGAGCCCACGTGGCGCGCTTGCGCTCCAGCGCCCTGCGCTCCAGCGCAAAGCGCCCACGTGCCGACACGTGGCGCGCTTGCCCTCAAGTGCCCTACGCTCGAGCGCAAAGCGCCCACGTGCCGACACGTGGCGTGCTTGCGCTCCAGCACCCTGCGCTCGAGCACAAAGTGCCTACGTGCCGACACGTGGCGTGCTTGCGCTCCGGCACTCTGCGTTCGAGCGCAAAGCACCCACGTGCCGACACGTGGCGCGCTTGCGCTCAAGCGCCCAATGCCCGAGCGCAAAGCGCCCACGTACCGACACGTAGCGCGCTTGCGCTCGAGGGCAGAGCGCCTACGTGCCGACACGTGGCGTGCTCGCACTCAAGTGCCCAGGCGCTGGACCCACGCATCCTTTGGATGTCTTTTCCCCCTTTTTATATATATACATGCATATATATACATATGTATACATATGTACACACACACATACTCCACGACACTGTCCGTGTTAGAAAAAATTTCTAACGGGGTGCTGCCCCGCACCCCGCAAGGGGGCTGCTAGCCTCCTTGACCCCCAGCCCACTATCCGGGTAGTGGGACCCCCATAAAAACTCTGCGTGGCTCCCGATATATTTAAACCCCCCTCCAAAACAAAACACACGTACACTGCACATCGAGTTCGCATGACCAGTTTAACCCGTTAATCGGAGGTTCCCTCGCCCCAAAGGCGGGGGGTAATTAACGGCGGTTTAGTCCGCGGCTGCCGGAGATTCGGATCCCCATAATCATTAAACCCTGGCCTACCCTAGGCATGGGGAATCTGTAGTACGCCTGACAAGCGCCCGCGTATTCCCATCTCAATGGGGTGACGAAAAACACCCTACAGTATGCCTCCTCAAAAATCTCGCATATCAGTCCCTCGAAATCTTGCACATAGTCGAATCCTAATTCGTAGTATTCCCTGATCAGCAATCACGAACTCTGGATCTCTGCCCTGCCGAACTTGCTCCATGATCTTTGACAACGAACGTCATCAGACTATGCTTCATGGATATGATCAAATAACTGTGATCGTGCACAGACACGGGCAAGTTGTCGTCCGGTCGACGTAACTCGAACTGTACTCCGCTGTCACAAAGAATCTGCTAATCTGCCATCGACTGTCTCTGAACTGTGCTCAAACAAGAAAAGCTGCCTCCTGGCTTCCGACTCAAAGCATCCGCCACAACATTCGCCTTGCCCGGATGATAAAGAATCTCGCAGTCATAGTTTTTCACTAGCCCCTTCCAACGGCGCTGTCTCAAATTCAAATCTCGCTGCTGAAAGTTGTAATGTCTCTAAATCTTAAGTGTGAAAACCACCGCAGCCATCTCTAAGTCATGTGTGGAATAGATCTGCTCGTGCTTCTTCAACTGCCGAGAAGTATCGCAATAACCAACAAAACTGCCTGAATTTGATGACAAGGATAAGACTGTGCAATCGTAAAACGCGTCTTCAACTGCTGAAAACTCTGTTCACAAGCCTCGGTCCAAAGAAAAGGAACACTCCTCCGGATCAACCCGGTCAACGGTGCAGCTATACGAGAAAAATCCTAACAAACCGTCGATAATATCCGGCCAAATCCAAAATTGCTGCGAACCTCCATCACTGATACAGGTCTGGGTCAGTGCTGAACGGCCTCGATCTTCCTTGGTTCCATACGTATACCATCTCTTGTAACTACGAGACCCAAAAAGTCAACACCATCCATCCAAAAAATTGTTAGTTATGTATATGCTCTAGAGGCCCTTGTAGTATATATGATGTATATTATAGTGGATGCTTAGATATATATAGAGAGGACTTTCTTGCTCGATATGATAGTGTGCTATCTTGTTGCTCTTTGTCTTAACATGTTGACTTATATTGCATTACTGTCTTGCTCTCACATGTTGATAAAGCCCTTAGGATATGTACTTGACTACTAGGACTATGATGCATATCATACTAGTGGGGCTAGGGTAGTCCATGAATACATCTTATATTTTTTCCTAGTCGAGGGTGTATCGAGACAGGGCATCGATACTCCAGAGTAGACTAGCGTATACGCATCTTGACCCATATGATGGGCGATGGATGATCCCGCATCCATTGGTGTTTGACATCAAAGATGGTGTATGGGTGCTCAGTGGAGACTGGGTACACTGAACGGACTCGCCGAGAACTCCTTGTTGGTATTATACCTATCGTCAGATAGCAGTTCTCTGGTTACACTGGTACAGGTTATTCTGCAGACCCGAGATCGTCATAGAGTCTTGTGTGATTCCCACCGTGTTTTGATTTCCACCTTACCACGTTCATGAGAACGTGCACAACGATGGCTTTTGGGTACAGTCCCGAATCACATGGAGGCAATGAGCGATAGGAGGGGGTTTTGGCTCTCCTGGTATTGGAGGTTAATGATGTGCTGTGTTCGATTGGCTATATCTGGAAGTCCCTGGCCAAGGCTGATATGAAGATCTACTGGTAAGTGTTATTAGTAGTTTCTCGACCTGTTATGAGCCTCACATCAACACGACATATCGGTTTCTGTGGTCTGACGTTTACCACCACTAGACTGGATATGTGACATATTAGATGAAGAGACCGGACTGTACGGTAGTGTTTACTGATTGGATTTACAGGAGTTAGAGCAGACTTGCTTGTTGATCTTCTGATCGCTCAATACTTGGTGGCCGTTATGTTTAGCTGACCGCTTGCGGCTTATTGGTGTTTGATGTAATCTTCACCCACTGCCGGTGTATTGACGAGTCTTTAGAGTCCTACATAGAGGTTTCTTGGCTCAGGCAAAACGGAGTAGGAGCACATATGCGATATGTGCGGGAACAAGATTTATACGCGTATGTGATGTCGTATTCTATTCTCGCGATATATGATATCGGGCGGTCATATGTGATATAGCCGGGTTATCGGATCAAGTGCTGATTCGATGAAATAATATATATATATATATATGTATATATATATATATATTATGCTCACTTAAATATTTATTATTCTCACTTATGATACATTTAACATATATGTGATATATGTTTATTGTATTGTTCTCTATTGTTACATAAATATTATATATGTGATATATAATATTGTAACATGCTAGGTTATACATGCAACAAGGATGTATGAGAATTATACCATGCTACACATAATGTTTTGGTTTAAATTCTTAAGTAATTCAAAAATGTGGAAATGAGTCATGGTGGAAGCTTCATGAAGCTTGTTGATAACCATTGACAATGTCCACCCCTTTTGTTTTGCTTAAGATATTTTCTAACCCAACTATGACACATAGCTATGGTTAACTCTCTACATGCGTTAGGTTTTGACATATACTAACCTATGGTTGCATTTCTAACCTTATTTCATTCATTCATCTTCTTCTTCCTCATCTCATTTTTGCTCTCTAGATTTTGAGATCAAGTAGAAAAATAGTGAGAAATTAAATACTAAAGTGAGTTAAATTCCTACTTCAGCATCCTCTTCTATACTAGCCATATAGATTAGTGTGTTAGCTTAACTAATTCCGTATTAGTGAAGAGTGAGCTTGAGTCCGTGTTTTCTCGACGTAGATCATCACAGACATTGAAGACTTCAAGTAAGGATGCATCGTACATCTTGTAGAGCCTCTCAAGAGTTCGGGAGCTCATGGATCGCGGTGAAAGGACTACTACTCAGAGCTTTTGAAGCGAAGGAACGGTCTACAAATGTTGTAATCCCTATCACTTAGATGGAAAGTTGTTTACATGCAAAGTTAACCATAATTCTCTAATTCGATTACTTGGTTGGTTTGTTTAGCACCCCAAAATTTTAATATAGAATGTTTGATGCTTGCAAAAACCTTACTACGGTGCTAAGCTAACCCTACAGTGGTATCAGAGCCAAGCTAGAGCATTAAGCGTTGTCTAGACGAAGTTAGAATTCCGATCGAACTCCGAAAACCAGATTTGGACCCCCTCTCTGGAAATATTTCAAAACGTTGAAATTTTTCTTGCTAAAAATATTCAGAAAATCAAGCAGGGAATTCAATGGACACACCTGAAGAACGAAACCCTAACTCGTCTAAGTGACCGCGGATCCGCGGCCAAAACTTGGTTTTCGCCATGGATCCGCGGCGCCACTTGAGAGGCTTAGGTCGGGCTTTTAGTTGTAGGTCTGTAGGAAATGTAGTATGTCTCCGGTTAACTTTAACAATGCTTAAGTTTTGAGCTCTCTGGGAATTTTGGGAATTCGTTGAATCGATCGAATTGTCTAATTTCACCTAGCTATCTGTGATTGTGATACAATATGTGGAATTCATATAGTTAAGCATGAAATCCGTAATATGTGATATTTTGGGTTTATGATGTCTAAGGTAATTATGGATTACAAATGTTGTAGTTTTTCACTTTCTTTTTTGTGACCGTAAGTGTAATATGTGGTGTATCGCCGGTTTCGTTGCTATACATCAACGACAATTGGGATACGCATATTTACTTACGTTGATGACATGTGTTGCTGTGATATGTTATATTGGATCATCGTGATTTGAATAGCCGGGGTTTTATGTGAGATGAGGGTATTTATTTTCATTCATGTAAATTTCATTGTATGTAATATTCTTTTATTGGGGTACTTCCGGGTTGAGGATGATGTCACCATTGTTGTATATTATTTACTTTTTCTCATTAGAATAGACCCAAGGTGGGGAGCACACATAACCGGGTTCTAGAGTCCAGTTGGAGACTAACTCGAGGAGTCGAGTCTGGGTCTCCTAACTCTAGAATTGGTAGGGTTGCATACCGCTCTCGTAGGGGTCTAGGGATGTGGGTTTGGCTATTCATCACGACCGTGGAATCCGCGTTTTTACTGGCTTAAATAAAACACGGAATGCCTAGTATATCCAATATTTCATATGTGATTCTTCTGCTGCTGATATTCTGTGATGTGATCATTTTATATGCGTGAGACGAATGCTTATACTATATATATATGATATATAAATATTATTGCTTTCGTTTCTTCTGTGATACTTAGAAAGCATAATTGATGGGAATTCATTAATGAGATTGATGAAAAGAAAAAGAAACCTAAAAGATGTTGTAGAATCAAATTTTCAAAAAGGGCAGCTCTAGTTTTTGCTTTGCATAGCGGTATTCCTTGTAGAATATTCAGCACCTTATTCGATAAGGAAAGAGCCGAGATCCCTTCACCGGGAGTGATCTCTTTAGCAAAACTAGCAGATGCTACAACTCACCCGGTTTAGTTTTTGATTGCTTCTATAGTTTTTGCTTTGCATAGCAGTATTCCTTGTAGAATATCCTGCACCTTATTCGATAAGGAAAGAGCCGAGACCCGTTCACCGGGAGTGACCTCTTTAGAAAAACTAGAAAAAGCCTAAAAAATACTCCTTTTCAAAATCACTTGTTTCTACAACGATATCAAGTTCATTACGTGAAAGGTTTTCTGAAAAACCTATCGTAGCCCTCCGTCATTTCAGATAGAGACTAGTTAGTATTCGTGCTACGTTTGTTGACCTTAGCCAAGGCGTAGTGTATGGTAGCTAATTAGTGTTTATCTGCTAAAACATGAGATGTGATTGAGTTAGGGTTGTTAGTGTATATGCCATAGGGGCCATTATTGTATCATACTAGCTTTTATATTACTTAACGGAAGCTTGGGATATTCACAGTTGTATTAACAGTCTTGCTCAACATAGTAGTATGCTACTTGGTTTATATCTATCTTAATATGTGTATATATTTCTTTTAGCATATCGCGAATACATATTGATAAAGCCCTTAGGATCTTGCTTGACTACCAATGTTGTGATGGCAGTCACACTAGTGGGAGCTGGGTAGTCTACAAGCACATCCTTTTTCAGGTCCCTAGTCGTAGGATTATCGAGACAGGGTATCGATAGAGTAGACTAGTGTATACGCTTCTCATCCCAGCAGGGGAGATGGTCTGTTCCACAGCCATTAGTACGTTGTACTGGATGTAGTATGCAGGTGCTCGTTGGGTTACGTGTACACCGGATAGGACTCGCAGGGAATTGTTGGTCGGTATTATACCCGTCGTCAGTTAACAGTTCCCAGGTGACATCAGTACAGCATAGTCCATTGACTTGATACTGCTCCTTCGTCTCGAGTATGTTCCCACTGTTCTTTGATTGCTACCCTACCACGACTTAAAAGAGTCGTGCAAACAGGTAGCAGTTGTGTGCAGTCCCGAAGCACTTGGAGGCAGTGGCGGTTAGATAAGATTCTTCTATATCGGTATTGGGAGTTGATATCGCACAATGTATGGAGAGCCATTACGCAAAGTCCCTGGCCAGGGAAAACGAGATTTACTGGTTGGATTTCCTGTAGCTTCTCAAGGTGTAGTGGGCTTCACTCCGACACGACTTATAGAGCTTTTAGGGGACTGACACTTGCCGCCTCCTAGGCCCGATATGCGATAATCTTAGATGAGCAGACCGGACTGTACGGAGATTGTCACATCAGGCTTAGTAGGGGTTCGGATGGGTTTCCTCATCGGCCTTCTTATCGACATGTACCTGGGAACCGTTACGTACAGCTAGTGCCGCTTGCGGCCTGTGGTTAAAACCACTACCAGCGTAGTGTCGAGTCTTTAGAGTCCCACACAGAGTGTTTCCCTGCTTCAGGAGAAACGATATAGAGGTCGTATGGTTTTACGACAGGGTTCGTACATATACGTGTACTTGTGCACGTATGATGTTCGGACAGTTTATACTAGCGGGCTTTAGTTTAAGCCAGATTCTAGTATTAGATTATTGGATTTATACAGTCTCAGTATTTCCGTGTTTTACGGATGGGAGGGGAATTCTCGTAATTAGTCGAGAAGCTTCTAGAAGAAAGGTGAGGTGGAGAGCTTAGGTGTAATTTGCATTAAATGAATTAGAGACTCATGAAGTGATTCATCCAAATGAGTTAATGAAGCATTTATTGCTTAATAACTCATGAGATGATTCATTCATTTGTATTGAATGAAGCATGAAGATATTTGTGCAAGATATTTGTGCAAGATATTTTATACTTCATAATATATACATAATTTGAGTTATAATTCTTTTCATTCCAAAAAAACACATTCTCTCTCCTCAAGCTCTCCTCTTCATAAACCTAACCCTAATCCTCTCATGTGTTGAGATCCCAAAGGTTAGCAAGACTAATAGATCCTTAATCCACTTCTATATCTTCTAGGTCACTTGGATTAGCAATCCTAGCCACTTAGTTACCTCAAGTGAGAGGTTAAAGCTTGGAGAATGAGCTCTCGGGTGGATCTTCTATAACATCAAGGAGGCCAACGAGCAGGTGAACAACAAGAACAAGAAGGACTAGAATCTTGAGGTATAATCATCTATCATTGTAGTTAATCACTTCTAGATAGTTGTTAGTAAGGGTTTAGAAAAGATCCGTAAAGTTAGTCGATTTTAACTTGAACAAAATGATTGTTTTACCTATTCCGCTTCCCCACATCATGTGGGGTGTCTAACGTCGACTTATAGTGGTATCAGAGCCTAGCTAAACCATAACTAACATGTTAGCAAAGTCTTTAGAAATTCGATCACAAAACGAACTCGATAAAACAACATTTTCACATAGTTTCTGCCGATTTTAAAACGGGGTCAAAAATTTTATCAGGGACCCTTAAAAATACAAGCATGGTTTTTTAAGAATTGTGAAGAAATTTGGGATCATGACTCGACCATACCATCGTGGAACCGTGCTCGATCCAAGCGATCCTCCGCGGATCCGCAGCCGAGTTGACTCCGAGTCAACCTAAACTTGCTCAGTTACTTCTGTGTTGATGTTGTATTTTCTGGGATGTTTTGTTTCTGCTCATGTTTTATGTGCACAGAGAATTGTTTGGAGTAGATTCATTTGTGTTTCTTGATCGAAATTCTAAGATGTTTGGCTAACTTGTTTATATCTGTGTTGTGTTTAATGTGTTCGTAAACCTCCCCTAACTGCTAGTATGTCGGTTAGCAGGGGGTTGCACATTTCTGTAATGGTTTTTACTAGTTTGTGAATGTGGACTTATTGGATTGTCGTGAATGGATAGCCGGGGATGTGAGATGAGTGTTTCTTTTATTCAAATGTAAATTGTAATTTGTTGGAATATTCTTTTGCGGGGCACATCCGGGTTGAGGTTGTAGCCACCGTTGTATTATTTCATTTAATGTTTTCTGCTCCTAGGATAGACCCAAGGTGGGGTACACAAACTACCGTGTACTTTGAAGTGTTTAGTGGCCTACTCACGTCGTTGAGGGAGACCGCTTCACTTCGGGTACTTGGCGGGTAGTTTGCCGTACCGGTAGGGGTCTAGGGTAGGGTTTTGGCTATTCATCGCGACTATGTAATCCGTCTTTCTTTGCAAGCTCAAAAGGAATGCGGATTCCTTGAAAATCCAATATGTTCATCTGTGATCTGGAATGCCTATTATTGTGTCTGACGAATGTACAATATCTATATATGATATCTAGTAGGCGTCACTTATGTTTTGCACCCGTGCTAGCCCAGCACCCGCTCTGTCGTTAGTTACGTAACCTAACGGGTGAATGACTGCGCCGAGTGGCGAATGCGGATGGCATAAGAGGACGTTGTATTTTCGTTGTTTTCTGCATTGATAGGTTAATTGATGGGACGCATTATATTAATGCAAAGAAAATAAACCAAAGTTGAATCGTTGGAACTGTTTAAAAGAAACCACTCGGTTATTTTAAAATAGAAGATTTTTTTAAATTGCGGAGCTTAAACCACTCCTTTTAAAAAGCTATCAGGTTCCTTCGATCATATCAAGTTCACTATGTTCACGGTTTCGCCAAAACCATTTGTAGCCCTCCGTTATTTTATTTGGGTATTCAGTAGTATTCAAGCTATGTATTTTGACCAACGCTAAGGCATAGTGTTTGGTAGCTGCTGGGTATTCATTTGTTGCATAGATAGATGAGTTAGTTTGGGACAGTCGTACTGCCATTTGGCCAACGTCAGGGGTATGTACGGATGGGTTCAAATTAACAAGATAATGATGGATAGAACTTGACATATGACTTATGACATTTTGACCAACGCCAAGGTCATAAGAGCATGGGGCAGAAATTGATATCGGGAATTTGTAAAGAAACTGAAATTTGCTAAGAGTTGCATACCATTTGGAGTGTGATAATTTTGCTAGGATTCCTTCAGCTTTATCACACGATCATATTTGGATCCTGATCCTACTGTGAGTATCCGCTACTCATCAGGAGATTCGTCACTTAACGATCAATGCTATAAACCAAGTAGGTGTCGAGAAAGGTGTCAGCGGGGCTACGCCCCCATAGAAAAGAGGTTATTTAATTAAGGAACTTCGCGAAAGCGTCGTAAAACCTCTCTCGAAGTACCGACACCGGCCAGGCTGAACGGTTAAGCAGGTATTGTACGGTGAGAATAGTCCTGACTAGTTCTTCCTTTTTGGTTTGAGGAGGGATTCGAGAAACAGTGGAAGCTATCCTTTTTAGATAAACTAAAAACCACTCTAAACTTGCAAGAGCATCATGCTAAAGTGTTCCCTCTCTCTCTCATTACAGCGACCCAGAACATGATAGGCCTTAAGTTATTATTTGATAAAAATATTTTGACAGGGCCAAACTATAAAGATTGGTTCCGGAATGTTAAGATGGTTATTACCTATGACAAATTGGGGTATGTCCTTACTACAAAGGCCCATGCCGTCCCAGGTCCTGAATCCAGTGTCACGGATAAGGAAATCCGCAAGACCTGGGAGTTAGATTGTGCGAAGGACAAATACATCGTGCTTGCCTCTATGAATAATGAACATAATATGGATCTAGAATCCATATTTCTCCACACCAAGGAACTGTATGGAGAGCAATCTCGTATAGCTAGATACGAGACCTTGAAGAACTTATTTCAGTCGAGGATGGCCGTCGGATCATCTGTAGGGGAACATGTCCTTAAGATGATTGGCTATATTGAAGAGCTCGCAGACCTCGGGACAATATTAGAGAACGAGCTGTATACAGACTTGATTCTCCAGTCCCTTCCTTCCACCTACGCCCAGTTTATCTTGAATTTCACCATTCAAGGTAAAGAAGTTGAACTTCTAGAACTCCTTAATATGTTGAGGAGTGCAGAGGGCACCTTGCAGAAAGCAAGGGAAACGCCCACTATGTTTGTTCGTGGTGCTTCCTCTTCTAGGTCCAAGGCAAGGGCCAAAGGAAGGAAGAAGAAGGCCGCTACCAAACCGAGAGGTGGTGTTGGTGAGGTGGGAGTTAAGGGAAAGGCAAAGGTTGTGGTTCCAGTAGTGGCAAAGGACAAGTGCTTCCACCGTCGTAGGAAAGGCCATTGGAAGAAAGATTGCAAAGCTTGGATTGCCAAGAACCAGGACCCGAAGCAAGCTGTGGCTTCGACTTCAGGTGTGTTTGTAATTGAAAATTGTATGTCAATCAACTCTACGTCCTGGGTATTGGATACCGGATCAGGATCTCATATATGCAATTCATTGCAGGCGCTGAGAAACCATAGAGTGCTGAACGTTGGTGATATGACCCTCTAGGTTGCTAACGGAGCTAGCGTGAATGTTGTGTCCGTAGGGGATTATCACCTTGGATTGACGAGTGGAAATATTTTGGTTTTGTGCAACTCTTTTTTTGTACCCAGTTTAACGTGCAATATCATATCAGTATCGTTGTTATCAAAAGAAGGTTATGATTTCACGTTTGTAAGTGATGTTGTTAACATCCATCTTAATCATGGTTTGATTGGGTCCGGTACACTAAATAATGGTATATACGTGTTAAACCAATTAAAGATTTTCAATGTCCAGAACACACTAAAAAGAAAGTCTCCAGATATAAATCAGGCTTTCTTATGGCATTGTAGACTAGGTCACATCAATGAGACAATGTTAACTAAGTTACATAGAGAAGGATATTTAGATCCGTTCAAATATCAATCTTATGCCACTTGTCAATCATGTCTCAAAGGAAAGATGACAAAGACTCCATTCACTGGACATGGAGTAAGAGCGAGCGAGCTCTTAAGACATATACACAGCAATGTATGTGGTCCAATGTCTACACATGCAAGAGCCGGTTTTTCATATTTCATTACTTTTACGGATGATTACTCTAGGTATGGATTCATTTTCTTAATGAAACATAAATCTGAGACCTTAGAGAAATTCTAAGAATATAAGAATGAAGTAGAAAACCAAACCTGCAAAAGTATCAAGACACTGAGATCTGATCGAGGTGGTGAATACTTAAGTGCCGAGTTCCTGGGTTACCTAAAAGAGAAAGGAATTCTCTCTCAGCTTACTCCTCCATACACTCAACAGCATAACGGTGTATCGGAAATACGGAACCGAACCCAATGAGATATGGTACGTTCCATGATGAGTAATGCTGAGTTACCGCGATCTTTCTGGGGTTATGCGCTAGAATCAGCTATATATCTTTTGAAAAGGGTTCCTACCAAGACTGTGCCTACCACACCATATCAGATGTGGAGTGGGAAGAAACCCTATCTTCAGTATCTGAAGATATGGGGATGTCCAGCTTTTTATAAAATGCAGCATGCGGAAAAACTCGAGGCACGATCGGTACAGTGTAAGTTTGTGGGATGTCCAAAGAACTCCAAGGGGTATTTTTTCTATTACGCAGAGGAACAAAAGGATTTTGTTTCTCGTATTGCCCATTTTCTAGAACAACGGTTTTTAGAAAAGGAAACAAGTGGGAGCGCAATAGAACTGGAAGAAATTCCAGAACCACAAACTACTACTGAAAGTTTGGTAGAACCAGAAGTTCAAGAAGAACAGGACATTCCCGCACCCCTCCGTAGGAGTAGTAGGCCGTCTCATCCGCCTGAGAGATACTGCGGTTTTCTCATATACGGGGATAGAGAGGATTGCGTCACTGATAATGATGAACCTAATAGCTTCCAGTAGGCCATCCAGAGCGGCGACTCAGTAAGATGGCTGGATGCAATGCGGACCGAGATGGAGTCCATGTACTCCAACAAAGTATGGACTTTGGGCTTTGCACCAGATGGGGTAAAAACCATAGGATGCAAGTGGAACTTCAAGAAAAAGATTGGTGTAGATGGACAGGTAGAAACCTATAAGGCTAGACTTGTTGCAAAGGGTTTTCGTCAAAGACCTGGTTTGGACTATGACGAAACTTTTTCTCCAGTGGCTATGCTCAAGTCCATTCGAATCCTACTTGCCATTGCCGCCTTCCATGATTATGGCGGAAAAGACCTCCAGATCGAGGCTTTTGCCGACTCCAGCTTCCAGAGTGAAAAGGATGACTCCAAGTCCATGTCAGGTTATGTCTTTATCCTCAATGGAGGGGCGGTGTGCTGGAAGTGTTCCAAGCAGGACTCCGTTGCTGACTCGACGATGGAACCGGAGTCTATCGCTGCTTGCGATGCCGCAAAAGAAGCAGTCTGGATGAAGAAGTTCCTAACAGAACTTCAGGTGGTTCCTACCATTGTTAATCCAATACCGCTGTATTGTGACAACAACGGCGCTATAGCTTTAGCGAAGGAACCCAGGTCCCATCAGAAGTCCAGACACATCTTAAGGTGGTATCTCCTGATCAGGGAGATCATAGATCGACAGGAGATCGAGGTCCGGAGAGTTGCAACAGAGGAGAACACTGTAGATCAATTCACAAAGGCCTTACCTCAGACTCAGTTCGAGAGGCTATTCGAGATGATAGGTCTTCGATATACCAGTATATGGCCCTAGAGAAAGTGGGGGATTGTTAGTGTATATGCCCTAGGGGCCATTATCGTATGATACTAGCTTGTATATTACTTAATGGAAGCTTGGGATATTCACAGTTGTATTAACAGTCTTACTCAACATAGTAGTATGCTACTTGGTTTATATCTATCTTAATATGTGTATATGTTTCTTTTAGCATATCGCGAATACATATTGATAGAGCCCTTAGGATCTTGCTTGACTACCAGCGTTGTGATGGCAGTCACACTAGTAGGAGCTGGGTAGTCTACAAGCACATCCTTTTTCAGGTCCCTAGTCGTAGGATTATCGAGACAGGGCATCGATACTCCAGAGTAGACTAGTGTATATGCTTCTCATCCCAGCAGAGGAGATGATCTATTCCATGGCCATTAGTACGTTGTATTGGAGATAGTATGCAGGGGCTCGTTAGGTTACGGGTACACCGGACAGGACTCGCAGGGAACTATAGATTGGTATTATTCCCGTCGTCAGTTAACAGTTCCCAGGTGACATGAGTACAGCATAGTCCGTTGACTTGATACTGCTACTTCGTCTCGAGTGTGTTCCCACTGTTCTTAGATTGCTACCCTACCACGGCTCAAAAGAGTCGTGCAAACAAGTAGCAGTTGGGTGCAGTCCCAAAGCACTTGGAGGCAGTGGCGGTTAGATAGGATTCGTCTCTCCCAGTATTGGGAGTTGATATCGCACTGTGTTTGGAGAGCCATTACGCAAAGTCCCTGGCCAGGGCAAACGAGATTTACTGGTAGGATTTCCAGTAGCTTCTCAAGGTGTAGCGGGCTTCACTCCGACACGACTTATACAACTTTTAGGGGACTGACGCTTGCCGCCCCCTAGGCCCGATATGCGATAGTCATAGACGAACAAACCGGACTTTACGGAGATTGTCACATCTGGCTCAGTAGGGGTCCAGATGAGTTTCCTCATCGGATTTCTTATCGACATCTACCTGGGGACCGTTACGTACAGCTAGTGCCGCTTGCGGCCTGTGGTTAAACCCACTGCTAGCGTAGTGTCGATTCTTTAGAGTCCCATACAGAGTGTTTCCCTCCTTCAGGCGAAACGATATAGAGGTTGTATGGTTTTATGACAGGGTTCGGACATATACGTGTACTTGTGTACGTATGATGTTCGGACAGTTTATACTAGCGGGCTTTAGTTTAAGCCAGATTCTAGTATTGGATTGTTGGATTTATACAGTCTCAGTATTTCTGTGTTTTACGGATGGGAGGGGCATTCTCGTAATTAGTCGAGAAGCTTCTAGAAGAAAGGTGAGGTGGAGAGCTTAGGTGTAATTTGCTTTAAAAGAATTAGTGACTCATGAAGTGATTCATCCAAATGAGTTAATGAAGAATTTATTGCTTAATGACTCATGAGATGATTCATTCATTTGTATTAAATGAAGTATGAAGATATTTGTGCAAGATATTTGTACAAGATATTTTATGCTTCATAATATATACATAATTTGAGTTATAATTCATTTCATTCCAAAAAAAACACATTCTCTCTCCTTTTCTTAAACCTAACCCTAATCCTCTCGTGTGTTGAGATCCTAAGGGTTAGCAAGACTAATAGATCCTTAATCCACTTCTATATCTTCTAGGTCACTTGGATTAGCAATCCTAGCCACTTAGTTACCTCAAGTGAGAGGTTAAAGCTTGGAGAAGGAACTCTCGGGTGGATCTTCTATCACATCGAGGAGGCCGACGAGGAGGTGAACAAGAAGGACTAGAATCTTGAGGTATAATCATCTATCATAGTAGTTAATTACTTCTAGATAGTTCTTAGTTAGGGTTTAGCAAAGATCCGTAAAGATAGTCAATGTTAACTTGAACAAAATGATTGTTTTACCTATTCCGCCTCTCCGTATCATGTGGGGTGTCTAACGTCGACTTACAAGGGTAGTCGTACGACTTTGTTGACCTTAGCCAAGGGTTGCGCGGGTGGGTTTAATTCAATCAGGAATTGACGGGTTGAACTTGGCTAGCACTTATGATTTGTTAACCATAGCCAACGTCATAAGTTGCTATAGGCAAAACATTATCGGGAATTTCAAGTGTTGAAATTTGCAATGAGATTGCATATCTTCTATGAGATAGTGTTAGTGTATATGCCCTAGGGGCCATTATTGTATCATACTAGTTTGTATATTACTTAATGGAAGCTTGGGATATTCACATGTATATAACAGTCTTGCTAAACATTGTAGTATGCTACTTGGTTTTTCTATCTTAATATGTGAGTATACGTATTGATAGAGCTCTTAGGATCTTGCTTGACTACCAGCGTTGTGATGGCAGTCACACTAGTGGGGGCTGGGTAGTCTACAAGCACATCCTTATTCAGGTCTCTAGTCGTTGGATTATCGAGACAGGGCATCGATACTCCGGAGTAGACTAGTGTGTACGCTTCTCATCCCAGTTGGGGAGATGGTATGTTCCACAGCCGTCAGTACGTCGTACTGGAGATAGTATGCAGGTGCTCGTTGGGTTACGGGTTCACCGGACAGGACTCACAGGGAACTGTTGGTTGGTTTTAAACCAGTCGTCAGTGAACAGTTCCCAGGTGACATGAGTACAGCATTGTCCGCAGACTTGGCACTGCTAGTTCGCCTCGAGTGTGTCCCACTGTTCTTAGATTGCTACCCTACCACGGCTCAAAGGAGTTGTGCAAACAGGTAGCAGTTGGGTGCAGTCCCGAGCACTTGGAGGCAGTGGCGGTTAGACAGGATTCGTCTCTCCCGGTATTGGGGGTTGATATCGCGCTGTGTTAGAGAGCCATTACGCAAAGTCCCTGGCCAGGGCAAGCGAGATTTGCTGGTAGGTTCGAGTAGTTTCTCAGGGTGTAATGGGCTTCGCTCCGACACGACTTATACCGCTATTAGGGGACAGACGCTTGCCGCCCCCTAGGCCCGATATGCGATAGTCTTAGACGAACGGACCGGACTGTACGGAGATTGTCACATCAGACTCAGTAGGAGTTCGGATGGGTTTCCTCATCGGCCTTCTTATCGACATCTACCTGGGGACCGTTACGTACAGCTAGTGCCGCTTGCGGTCTGTGGTTAAACCCACTGCCAGCGTAGTAGTCGAGTCTCTAGGGTCCCACGCAGAGAGTTTCCCTACTCCAGGAAAAACGATATAGAGGTCGTATGGTTTTACGACAAGGGTTCGGACGCATACGTGTGTTTTCGCACGTACGACTTTCGGACAGTTTTTACTAGTCGGCTTTGGTTTAAGCCAGTTACTAGTATCCGGTTATTGGATTTATACAGTCTAAAGTTTTTTCCGTGTTTTCACGGATAGGAGGGGCGTTCTCGTAATTGCGCGAGAAGCTTCTAGAAGATGGTGACTAAGGAGGTTTAGGTGGCATATACATTGAATGAGATTAGTGAGTCATATGGATGATTCATCCATGTCATTAATGCTTCATAATTGCTTAATGACTCATGGAGATGAATCACCACAAGATATTTATCAAGCATGGTTGTAAATCATTTTCTTTTCTTTTCTTGATAAATAAAAATGCTTGATATATATTATGATAACTCATTTTCTCTTCTCATTATTATGTTCATCTTCTCTCTCCTCAAGCTCTCTCTCTTCAAACCCTAATCCTCCCCTCTCATGTGTTGAGTACAAGGATTAGTTAGACTACTTAATCCATAACCATACTCTATTTCATCTAGGTACTTTGATTAGCACTTAAAGATACCTAGTTGCCTCAAGTTTAGAGGCAAAGCTTGGAGTTTAGCTCTCGTGGTGGATCGTCTACTACTTGGAGAAGGCCGAGGAGGAGGTGGAGTTCGTAAAGACGAAGGACACAGTTCTTTAGGTATAATCCCTTTACATAGTAGTTGTTAACTTCTATGTTTGTTGTTATTTATCGTTTAGCTTCGATTCATACGGTTAGTCGATGTTTAGCATATAAACAAGATCGTTTTTCATATTTCTGCCTTCCCGCAAGTCGTGGGGTGTTGTACATCGACTTACAGTGGTATCAGAGCCTCGCTAAACAATAAATAACTCACTTGCAAAATTGTATGAATTTCGAACGGAAAAAACCAAAACCGGAAAACCCCGAAATCATGGTTTCTGTCGATTTTTAAATGAAGTCTAAAAACTTTTCAGGCAGCTTCAAAAAGTCCAAAATGATAGTATTAGAACACCCAAGAAAACTGGGCTCACGAATCGACTAAACCGCCGCGGAACCGCGGCGAATCCCCCCGATCCGCCGCGATTCCGCCGCCGAGTTGCCGATTCACAAGCCCATTTTTCCTGTGCTGGTTCTCTGTGATATTTGGTATTTTCTGGAATTTTTAATTTTTGCTCAGGTTTCAGATTTACAGAGAAGTATTGGAGCAAAATCAAATGTGTTTAATCGATCGAAATTATACGGTATTTGCTTGTTGGATTATATCTGTGTTTGTATAATGTGTTCGTAAACCTCCCCTAACTGCTAGTATGTCGGTTGGCTGGGGGTTGCACATTTCTGTAATGGTTTTTACTGTTTGTGGATATGAACTGTGTTGGACTGTTGTGATGTATAGCCGGGGTTATGTGATGGGTTATTATTTAATTCATTTGATGTAAATGTAATTTGTTGTAATATTATTTTGCAGGGCACATCCAGGTTGCGGTTGTAGCCACCGTTGTATTATTTCATTTTACTGTTTTTGCTCCTAGGACAGACCCAAGGTGGGGTGCACAAACTGCCGGGTGGGTAGTTTGCCGTACCCGTTGGGGTCTTGGGTGGGGTAATGGTTATTCATCACAACTGTGTAATCCGTCTTTTGTTACAGGCTCAAATCAAACACGGATTGCTAGTAAATCCAATAAAGTTCATCTGTGATCTGGAATGCCTATTATTGCGTCTGACGAATATACAATATCTATATATGATAGCTATTTAGACGTCACTTATGTTTTACACCCGCGCTAGCCCAGCCCCCGCTCTGTCGTTAGTTAAGTAACCTAACGGGTGATGACGGGACCCCGTGGCGAATGCGGATGGCATAAGAGGACGTTGTATTTTCGTTGTTTTCTGCAATGATAGGTTAATGATGGGACGCATTATTTATAATGCAAAGAAAATAAACCAAAAGTTTAATCGTTGGAACAATTTAAAAGAAACCACTCGGTTAATTTTAAAAACAGATATTTTTAAATGCGGAGCTTTAACCACTCCTTTTAAAAGCTATCAGGTTCCTTCGGTTATATCAAGTTCACTACGTTCATGGTTTCGCCAAAACCATTCGTAGTCCTCCGTCATTTCATTTGGGTATTCAGTAGTATTCAAGCTATGCATTTTGGCCAAAGTCAAGGCATAGCGTTTGGTAGCTGCTGGGTTTTCATTTGTTGCATAAGATAGATGAGTTGGTTTGGGACAGTCGTATTATCATTTGACCAAAGTCAGGGGTATATATGGATGGGTTCAAATTGACAAGATAATGACGGGTAGAACTTGACATGTGACTTATGACATTTTGACCAAAGCCAAGGTCATAAGAGCATGGGGCAAAAACTTATATCGGGAATTTCTAAAGAAACTGAAATTTGCAAGGAGATGCATACCATTTGGAGTTTGATGAATGTTGGTAGCATTCCTTCAACATTATCATACGATGATATTTGGATCCCGATCCTACTGTAAGTATATGCTACTTATCAGGATATTCGTCACTTAACGATCAATGCTATAAACCAAGTAGGTGTCCAGAAAGGTGTCAGCGGGGTTACGCCCCCAGAGAAAAGAGGTTCTTTAATTAAGGAACTTCGCGAAAGCTTTGGAAAACCTCCCTCGAAGTATCGACACTAGCCTGGCTGAACGGTTAAGCAAGAATTGTACAGTGAGAATAGTCCTGGCTAATTCTTCTTTTATGGTTTGAGGAAGGATTCGAGAAACAGTGGGAACCATCCAGTTTAGATAATCTAAAAACCATTCTAAACTTGCAAGAGCATCATGCTAAAGAGTTTTCTTCTCTCTCTCCTATTTGCAGCGACCATGAAAATGACTGGACTTAAGTTACTTTTAGAGAAAAATATACTGACAGGGCCAAACTATAAAGATTGGCTGCGGAATGTCAAAATGGCTTTGACCTATGACAAATTGGGGTACGTCCGCACCGCTACGGCACCTGCTGTCCCTGGTCCCAAATCCAGTAACGCGGATAAGGAAATCCGCAAAACCTGGGATTTCGATTGCGCGAAAGCCAAGTGCATCGTGCTTTCCTCGATGAACAATGAACATCAGAGGAGGCACGAGGATATGGAACTAGATGCCATATTTCTCCATACAAAGGAACTTTATGGAGAGCAATCTTGTATAGCAAGATACGAGACCTGTAAGAACTTGTTTCGAGCGAGGTTGGCTGTCAGGTCATCGGTAGGAGAACATGTCCTAAAGATGATCGGCTATATAGAAGAGCTCGCAGACCTTGGGACGACTTTGGATAATGAGCTCTATACAGACCTTATTCTCCAGTCCCTTCCTCACACCTACGCCCAGTTTATCCTGAACTTCAACATTCAAAGAAAAGAAGTTGAACTTCCGGAACTCCTGAACAAGTTAAGGAGTGCAGAGGGCACCTTGCAGAAAGCAAGGGAAACACCCGCTATGTTTGTTAGCGGTGCATCTTCTTCCGGGTCCAAGGCTAGGGCCAAAGGAAGGAAGAAGAAGGCCGCCACCAAACCTAGAGGAGGTGTTAGTAAGGTGGGAGGGAAGGGAAAGAAAAAGTTTGCGGTACCGGTAGTGGGCCAGGATGAGTGCTTCCATTGTCAAAGGAAAGGGCACTAGAAGAAAGATTACAAGGCGTGGAACGCCAAGAACCACGAACCGAAGCAAGCTGTGGCTTCGACTTCAGGTGTATTTGTAATTGAGAATTGTCTGTCTATTAACTCTACTTCCTGGGTATTGGATACCGGATCAGGATCTCATATTTGCAATTCATTGCAGGCACTGAGAAACCGTAGAGTGCTGAAGGAAGGTGATATGACCCTAAAGGTTGCTAACGGAGCTAGCGTGGGAGCTGCGTCCGTCGGGGATTATCACCTAGGATTGACGAGTGGACACATTTTGGTTTTACATAACTGTTTTTTTGTACCAAGCTTAACGTGTAATATCATATCAGTTTCCTTGTTATCAAATAAAGGTTATGATTTCACGTTTGTAAGAGATGTTGTTAACATCCACCTTAATCATGGTTTGATTGGGTCCGGTACACTAAATAACGGTATATATGTTTTAAACCAACTCCAAATTTTCAATGTCCAGAATACACTAAAAAGAAAGTCTCCAGATTTAAATAAAGCTTTCTTATGGCATTGCAGACAAGGTCACATCAATGAGAGAAGGTTGACTAAGTTGCATAGAGAAGGATATTTGGACTCGTTCGAATATCAAACTTATGACACTTGTCAATCATGTCTCAAAGGGAAGATGACAAAGACTCCATTTACTGGACATGGAGTAAGAGCGAGCGAGCTATTAGGACTCATACACAGCGATGTATGTGGTCCAATGTCTACGCATGCAAGAGATGGTTTTTCCTATTTCATTACTTTCACGGATGATTACTCAAGATACGGATTCATTTATCTGATGAAACATAATTCCGAGGCTTTTGAGAAATTCCAAGAGTATAAGAATGAAGTAGAAAACCAAACCGGCAAAAGTATCAAGACACTTAGATCTGATCGAGGTGGTGAATACTTGAGTGCCGAGTTCCTAGGTTACCTAAAAGAGAAAGGAATTCTCTCTCAGCTTACTCCTCCATACACTCCACAGCATAACAGTGTATCGGAGAGACGGAATCGAACCCTATTGGATATGGTATGATCCATGATGCGTAATGCTGAGTTACCGCGATCTTTTTGGGGTTATGCGCTAGAATCAGCAGCATATCTTCTGAACAGGGCTCCTACCAAGACTGTGCCTACCACTCCATATCAGATGTGGACTGGGAAAAAACCCCATCTTCAGCATATGAAGATTTGGGGATGTCCAGCTTTTGTTAAAAAGCAGCATGTGGACAAGCTCGAGGCACGATCAGTAAAATGTAAGTTTGTGGGATATCCAAAGAACTCCAAGGGATATTATTTCTATTACGCAGAGGAACAAAAGGTTTTTGTTTCTCGTAATGCCCATTTTCTGGAACATCAGTTTTTAGAAAAGGAAATAAGTGGGAGCAAAATAGAACTGGAAGAAATTCCAGAACCACAAACTGCTACTGAAAGTTTGGTAGAACCAGTAGTTCAAGAAGAACAGGACATTCCCGCACCCCTCAGCAGGAGTAGTAGGCCGTCTCATCCGCCTGAGAGATACTACGGTTTTCTCATAGATGGGGATAGAGAGGATTGCATCATAGATGATGATGAACCTACTAACTTCCAGCAGGCCACCCAGAGCGGCGACTCGGTACGATGGCTAGATGCAATGCGGACCGAAATGGAGTCCATGTACACCAACAAAGTATGGACTTTGGACTTTGCTCCAGATGGGGTAAAACCCATAGGATGCAAATGGATCTTCAAGAAAAAGATTGGTGTAGATGGACAGGTGGAAACCTATAAGGCTAGACTTGTTGCAAAGGGTTTTCGTCAAAGACCTGGTTTGGACTATGACGAAACTTTTTCTCCAGTGGCTATGCTCAAATCCATTCGGGTCCTTCTTGCTATTGCTGCCTTCCATGATTATGAAATCTGGCAGATGGACGTAAAGACGGATTTTCTGAATGGAAATTTAGAAGAGTGCGTCTATATGGATCAGCCAGAGGGTTTCAATCAGAGTGGGAGCAGCGGGAAAGTATGCAAGCTGCTTAAGTCCATTTATGGACTAAAGCAGGCATCGCAGAGTTGGAACATCTGTTTTGATGAGACAGTCAAAGAATATGACTTTATCAAAAATCCAGATGAACCGTGCATATATAGTAAAGTTGTAGCCAGAAGTGTCGTATTCCTCGTCTTGTACGTGGATGACATTCTGTTGATAGGAAATGACATTCCTATGCTACAATCTGTCAAAGGATTCTTGTCACACAGGTTCTCCATGAAAGACCTGGGTGCTGCCTCTTACAATCTGGGGATCCAGATCTATCGTGATAGATCCAAGAGGATGTTGGGACTTTCACAGTCCAGGTATATCAACACTGTACTGAAAAGATTCAGTATGGAAGATTCTAAACACGGTAATCTACCGGCTTGTCACGGAATCACCCTCTCCAAAGAGATGTCTTCCAAGACTGATTTGGAAGGGCAACGCATGTCAATTATACCCTACGCTTCTGCAGTAGGCTCTATAATGTATGCGATGTTGTGCACCAGACCATATGTAGCTTACGCACTAAGCGTGGTAAGCCGGTATCAGTCAGACCCAGGGGAGAAGCACTGGATAGCAGTAAAGAACATTCTCAAGTACCTGAGAAGGACTAAGGAGATGTTCTTGGTTTACGGCGGAAAAGACCTCAGGTTGGAGGCCTTTGCTGATTCCGGCTTCCAGAGTGATAAGGACGATTCCAAGTCCATGTCGGGTTATGTCTTTACCCTCAATGGAGGGGCGGTGTACTGGAAGAGCTCCAAGCAGGACACCGTTGCTGACTCAACGATGGAAGCGGAGTATATAGCTGCTTGCGATGCCGCAAAAGAAGCAGTCTGGATGAAGAAGTTCCTAACAGAACTTCAGGTGGTTCCTACCATAGTTGATCCAATACCTCTGTATTGCGACTACAACGGAGCTATAGCTTTAGCAAAGGAACCAAGGTCCCATCAGAAGTCCAGACACATCTTAAGGCGGTATCACCTGATCAGGGAGATCATTGATCGTCGGGAGATCGAGGTTTGGAGAGTTGCTTCTGCAGAGAACATTGCTGATCCATTCACGAAGGCCCTACCTCAGATTCAGTTCGAGAGGCTACTCGAGATCATCGGTCTTCGATATGCCAGTACATGGCCCTAGTGCAAGTGGGAGATTGTTAGTGTATATGCTCTAGGGGCTATTATTGTATCATACTAGTTTGTATATTACTTAATGGAAGCTTGGGATATTCACATGTATATAACAGTCTTTCTAAACATGGTAGTATGCTACTTGGTTTTTCTATCTTAATATGTGAGTATACGTATTGATAGAGCTCTTAGGATCTTGCTTGACTACCAGCGTTGTGATGGCAGTCACACTAGTGGGGGCTGGGTAGTCTACAAGCACATCCTTATTCAGGTCCCTAGTCGTTGGATTATTGAGACAGGGCATCGATACTCCAGAGTAGACTAGTGTGTACGCTTCTCATCCCAGTTGGGGAGATGGTCTGTCCCACAGCCGTCAGTACGTCGTACTGGAGATAGTATGCAGGTGCTCGTTGGGTTACGGGTACACCGGACAGGACTCACAGGGAACTGTTGGTTGGTTTTATACCAGTCGTCAGTGAACAGTTTCCAGGTGACATGAGTACAGCATAGTCCGCAGACTTGGCACTGCTACTTCGCCTCGAGTGTGTCCCACTGTTCTTAGATTGCTACCCTACCACGGCTCAAAGGAGTCGTGCAAACAGGTAGCAGTTGGGTGCAGTCCCGAGCACTTGGAGGCAGTGGCGGTTAGACAGGATTCGTCTCTCCCGGTATTGGGTGTTGATATCGCGCTGTGTCAGAGAGCCATTACGCAAAGTCCCTTGCCAGGGCAAGCGAGATTTGCTGGTAGGTTCCAGGAGTTTCTCAGTGTGTAATGGGCTTCGGTCCGACACGACTTATACCGCTATTAGGGGACTGACGCTTGCCGCCCCCCTAGGCCCGATATGCGATAGTCTTAGACGAACGGACCGGACTGTACGGAGATTGTCACATCAGACTCAGTAGGAGTTCGGATGGGTTTCCTCATCGGCCTTCTTATCGACATCTAGCTAGGGACCGTTACGTACAGCTAGTGCCGCTTGCGGTCTGTGGTTAAACCCATAGCCAGCGTAGTAGTCGAGTCTCTAGAGTCCCACGCAGAGGGTTTCCCTACTCCAGGCGAAACGATATAGAGGTCGTATGGTTTTACGACAAGGGTTCGGACGCATCGTGTATTTTCGCACGTACGACTTTCGGACAGTTTTTACTAGTCGGCTTTGGTTTAAGCCAGTTACTAGTATCCGGTTATTGGATTTATACAGTCTAAAGTTTTTTCCGTGTTTTCACGGATAGGAGGGGCGTTCTCGTAATTGCGCGAGAAGCTTCTAGAAGATGGTGACTAAGGAGGTTTAGGTGGCATATACATTGAATGAGATTAGTGAGTCATATGGATGATTCATCCATGTCATTAATGCTTCATAATTGCTTAATGACTCATGGAGATGAATCACCACAAGATATTTATCAAGCATGGTTGTAAATCATTTTCTTTTCTTTTCTTGATAAATAAAAATGCTTGATATATATTATGATAACTCATTTTCTCTTCTCATTATTATGTTCATCTTCTCTCTCCTCAAGCTCTCTCTCTTCAAACCCTAATCCTCCCCTCTCATGTGTTGAGTACAAGGATTAGTTAGACTACTTAATCCATAACCATACTCTATTTCATCTAGGTACTTTGATTAGCACTTAAAGATACCTAGTTGCCTCAAGTTTAGAGGCAAAGCTTGGAGTTTAGCTTTCATGGTGGATCGTCTACTACTTGGAGAAGGCCGAGGAGGAGGTGGAGTTCGTAAAGACGAAGGACACGGTTCTTTAGGTACAATCCCTTTACATAGTAGTTGTTAACTTCTATGGATGATTCATGCGGTTAGTCGATGTTTAGCATATAAACAAGATCGTTTTTCATATTTCCGCCTCCCCGCAAGTCGTGGGGTGTTGTACATCGACTTACAAATAGTTGGATCCCGATACCCACTGCGAGTAAGAGTTACTCCTGGGAGAGTTTTACACATAACAATTAGCCTATTAAGTAGATGTCTAGAAAGGTGTTAATGGGGTTATGCCAATGGAAAAACGAGGTTTATTTTAATTAGGTTCGTGCGAAAGCACGGGGAACCTCCCTCAAAGTACCAACACTGATCTGGCTGAAAGATTGGCGAACATGTAAAGTGTAATTAATCTCGGCTAGTCTTATCTTTTAGGGTTTGAAGGAAGATTTGATAAAAGCAGTGGGAGCCATCCTGATTAGATAAGATTATAACAATCTAATCTTGCAATAGCATACGCTAAAGTGTTTTCTTCTCTCTCTCCAGGTATCGACCATGTCAGGCCTTAATCAAGATAATAATATGGATGTATTGACCGTACCCGCTTGTTATACTGAGCAGCGGAATATTGGTTCCGTTCTTTCTTATAATTGTTATAAGACTGAATAGAAGATAGGGGAATGTCCGGATTACCATGCCGCCCAAATGAAGAAAAAGCATGTTGATGCATCTTCTTCGGGTGTGTTAGTTATTGAGAACTGTTTCTCAGTTCACTCTACATCCTGGGCATTAGATACCGGATCAGGATCCCACATATGCAATATGTTGCATGGGCTAAGGAAAGGTAGAGAACTGGGAATAGGTGATCATTCCGTAAGAGTAGAGAATGGTACAAATGTTGCAGCCAAAGCATTTGGCGAATTTAACCTTGTATTACTAAATGGTAATACATTGATTCTGAACGAATGCTGTTACATACCGAACCTGATATGCAATCTTATATTTGTTTCTTTATTAAGTAAAGAAAGATTTAATTTTGCAATACAGGATGATGTTATGAACATCTTCCTAAATCAAAGGTTGATTGGATCAGGCTCGTTACATAATGGTATATACATTCTAAATCAAACCACAGTTCTTAATGTAAATAACACACACAAGAGGAAGAGTTCAGAAATGAACGAATCCTTCTTGTGGCAATGTAGACTTAGTCATATCAATGCGACACGACTGGCTAAGTTGCATAAGAATGGATACTTGAATCCGTTCGAATTATCATCTTATGAAACTTGCCATTCATGTCTCAAAGGAATGATGACTAAAACTCCGTTTAGTGGACACGGAGAAAGAGTTAGGGAACTCTTGGGACTTATACATAGTGATGTATACGGTCCCATGTCTACACATGCCGAGAATGGTTCCTCATACTTCATTACATTCACTGACGATCTCTCAAGGTATGGAAATATGTTCCAGATGAAACACATCTGAAGCTTTTGAGAAATTCAAAGAATATAAGCACGAACTTGAGAACCAAACGGGTAAAAGTATTAAGATCCTTCGATCTGATCGAGGAGGAGAATACTTGAGCAGTGAGTTCCTGGACTATGTAAAAGAGAATGGGATTCTCTCTCAGCTTACTCCTCTGTATACACCACAACACAACGGTGTATCGGAACAGAAGAATCGCACCCTATTAGATATGGTGCGCTCTAAGATGAGCACCGCTGAGTTGCCTATTTTCTTTTGGGGGTATGAGCTTGAGACAGCCATATACGTATTGAATAGAGTTCCAAGCAAATCGGTGCCTAACACTCCATATGAGATATGGAATGGGAAGAAACCATCTATTAAACGGGTTAAGATATGGGGTTGTCCGGCCTATGTTAAAAAGCAAAATCCGGACAAGCTCGAGGCAAGATCAGTTCTTTGTAAGTTATGGGTTACCCAAGCAATTCGTATGGATATCATTTCTACCTCGGTAAGGAATAAAAAGTGTTTGTTGCTCAACATGCCACCTTTTTAGAAAAGGAATTTCTTGCAAAAGAAATTATTGGAAAAGAGGTAGAGCTGAAAGAAGTTCCAGCAGCACAAACTGCAACTGATGATTTATTGGAACCAGAGGATTCGATAGTTGCCAACGAACCTCAGCCTCTCCACCGATCTAGTAGGGTTCCTCATCCACCTGAGAGATACTACGGTTTTCTCATTGATGGTGGGAGCGAGTACCGCATCATGGAAGATGATGACCCAACTAGTTTCGAGCAGGCCATCACAAGTGGGGACTCTGTGAAATGGATGGATGCAATACGATCTGAGATGGAATCCATATACACCAACAAAGTATGGACTTCGGAAGTTGCTCCTGAAGGGTAAAACCCATTGGGAGCAAATGGATCTTTAAGAAGAAACTTGGTGTAGATGGAAAAGTTGAGACTTTCAAAGCTAGACTTGTTGCAAAGGATTTTCGTCAACAACCAGATGTGGATTATGACGAAACCTTTTCTCCAGTGGCTATGCTTAAGTCCATCCGGATCTTACTTTCCATTGCTGCATACCATGACTACGAAATCTGTCAAATGGATGTTAAGACCACCTTTCTAAATGGTGATTTAGAAGAGTGCGTGTACATGACTCAGCCAGAGGGTTTCGTAGACAGTAGGAGCAGCGGAAAGGAGTGGGAGCTGCTTAAATCCATCTACTGGTTAAAGCAGGCATCGCAGAGTTGGAACATCTATTTTGATGTGGTAGTCAATGAGTTTGACTTCATCAAGAACGTAGATGAACCTTGTATATAAAAAAAGGTAGCAGAGAGTAAGGTTGTCTTCCTCGTATTGTATGTAGATGACATACTCTTGATAAGAAATGATGTTCCTATGCTGCATTCGGTCAAGCTCTTCTTATCACAAAGATTCTCAATGAAAGATCAAGGTGATGCCTCCAGCAATTAGGGGATTAAGATCTATAAAGATAGATCTAAGCGGATACTAGGATTGTCCCAATCCAGGTACATTAACACCATACTAAAGAGGTTTAGTATGGAAGAATCGAAGCGTGGGAATTTACCCACGATCTCTGGACTCACTCTCTCCGAAGAGATGTCTCCTAAGACTGATTTGGAGAGAGCTGACATGCAAAAGATACCCTATGCTTCGGCAGTAGGCTCTATCATGTACGTGATGCTATGTACCAGACCCGATGTAGCATACTTACTAAGTATAGTGAGTAGGTATCAAGCAGATCCAGGAGAGAGTCACTAGATAGCTGTGAAGAACATTCTCAAGTACTTGAGAAGAACTAAAGAGATGTTCTTGGTGTATGGTAACAGAGAACTCCAAGTGGAGTCCTATACCGATTCGAGCTTCCAAAGTGATAAGGACGACTCTAAGTCGCACTCAGGATTTTTCTTTACCCTCAATGGAGGGGCGGTGTGTTAGAAGAGTTCCTAACAGGAAACTGTGGCAGACTCGACGATAGAGGCTGAATACATCGCTGCCAATGATGCTGCCAAAGAGGTTGTCTGAATGAAGAAGTTCATTACCGAACTTGGAGTGGTTCCGTCCATTGAGCATCCAATACCTTTGTATTGTGATAACAATGGAGCTGTGGTTTTGGCCAAGGAACCTAGATCCCATCAGCGATCCAGGCATATTCTGAGGCAGTATCACCTGATCCGGGAGATAGTTGATCGCCGGGAGATCGAGGTCAGAAGAGCAGACACAAAGGATAACACTGCGGATCCATTCACAAAGGCCATTCCCCAGATACAATTTGAGAGACTCTTCGGGATGTTGGGTATGAGATACTACAACAACTAGCCTTAGTGCAAGGGGGAGATTGTTAGCTATGTATATGCCCTAGAGGCCATTGTTGTACATATGATGTATATTATAGTTGATGCTTGGATATATATAGAGAGGACTTTCTTGCTCGATATGATAGTGTGCTATCTGGTAGCTCTTTGTCTTAACATGTTGAATTATATTGTGTTACTATCTTGCTCTCACATGTTGATAAAGCCCTTAGGATATATACTTGACTACTAGGACTATGATGCAGATCATACTAGTAGGGCCAGGGTAGTCCATGAGTATATCCTATAATTGTTCCTAGTCGAGGGTGTATTGAGACAGGGCATCGATACTCTAGAGTAGACTAGCGTATACGCATCTTGACCCATATGATGGGCGATGGATGATCCCACATCCATTGGTGTTTGACATCAAAGATGGTGTACAGTTGCTCAGTGGAGACTGGGTACACTGAACGGACTCGCCGAGAACTCCTTGTTGGTATTATACCTATCGTCAGATAACAGTTCTCTGGTGACACTGGTACAAGTTAGTCTGCAGACCCGAGATCGTCATTGAGTCTTGTGTGATTCCCACTGTATTTTGATTTCCACCTTACCACGTTCATGAGAACGTGCAAAACGGTGGCTTTTAGGTACGGTCCCGAATCACATGGAGTCAGTGAGTGATAGGATGGGTTTTCGTCTCTCCTGGTATTGGGGTTGATGTTGCGCTGTGTTCGATTGGCTATAACTGGAATCCCTGGCCAGGGCTAATATGGTTATCTATTGGTAAGTGTTATCAATAGTTTCTCGACCTGTTATGAGCCTCACATCGACACGACTTATCGGATACTGGGGTCTGACGTTTACCACCCCTAGACTGGATATGTGACATGTCATACGAAGAGAACGGACTGTACGGTAGTGTTTACTGATTGGATTTACAGGAGTTAGAACAGACTTGCGTGTTGATCTTCTGATCGCTCAATACCCGGGTGGCCGTTACGTTTAGCTGACCGCTTGCGGCTTGTTGGTGTTTGATGTGATCATCACCAACTTCCGGCGTATTGACGAGTCTTTAGAATCATACATAGAGGTTTCCTGGCTCAGGAAAAACGGAGTAGGAGCACATATGCGATATGTGTAGGAACGAGATTGATATGCGTGTTGGAGATAGTGCCCTCATAGTCAATTATTGGATCACATGCACGTGATTGCAATGATTGAGGGAGGACCTATACCGGTAGGACAGTCTTACTCGAGATGATAGTATGCTATCTGGTTTATCTTTACATCGTGTACTGCTTTAGGTGACCTTACGGGTCACTATTGCGCATTGATAGAGCCCTTAAGATTCTTGCTTGACGGCCAGCAGTATGATGGCGATCATATACGTTGGAGCTGGGGTCTATAAGCACATCCTTAAAAGGTCCCTAGTCGTGGTAGTTTCGAGACAGGGCATCGATACTCCAGAGTAGACTCGTGTATACAGTCGAGACCCCGACGAGGGGCGGTGGCTGGTCTCACAAGCCATAGGTGTCAGTTTGTTCACCTAAGATGTATACAGGTGCTCATTGGGTTATGAGTACACCAGACAGGACTCCCCGGGAACATGCTAGTTGATCTTATACCTCACGTCAGATAGCAGTTCCCTGGTGACATGTGTACAGGTTAGTTCATCGACCTGAGATCATCATTTGTCTCGTGTAAGTTCCCACTGTACTTTGATTACTACCCTACCACGGCTCAAAGGAGTCGTGCAAACAGGTTTTAGTTGGGTACAAGACACATGGAGGCAGTGAGCTGATCTGCAGGGGTTCGTCTCTCCCGGTATTGGGGGTGAGGTCACGCTGTGCCTAGGAGAGCCATTACACAAAGCCCTCGGCTGAGGTAGGAGATTTACTGGTAGGTATTCCAGTAGTATCTCAGGGTGTTCTGGGCTACACTCCGACACGACTTGTACCGCTTTTAGGGGTCTGACTTTTACCAACCCCCTAGGCCCGCCATGAGATACTCATAGACGAACGGACCGGACTGTACGGATATTACCACTGATAGGCTCAGTAGGGTGTCAGGATGAGTTCGCTTATTGACGTCCCTTTTGGTCAATATCTGGTAGCCCGTTACGTATGGCTAATACCTCTGACGTGCTTGTGGTTAAATCCACAGCCAAAGTGTTGAAAAGTCTTTAGAGTCACTTACAGACCGTTTCTCAAGTTTCGGGCGAAACGCTGTAGAGGCCGTATGGAGATATGGCAGGGTTCGATCAGATACGTGCGGTATTGCACGGATCATGATCGGACGGATAATACTAGCGGGCTTTGGTTTAAGTCGGATCCTAGTATTGTACAGTGTAGATTTTTGTTTCATTGCATTTGTATTCAGTCGGAATACAAATGCGAGTATGTATATACAGTCGCGGTGTCACGACCCGCAATTCGGCCCGTAACCGGCACTTAAACTACGAACGTCTACAGGCGTACGCAACTTAAGTAAGCCGAAACCCAGAAATCTAAACCACCCAAAACTGGATCAACGGAGAAAACATAGTTTTTAAAAGTATTTAGAAATCACAATTTAAAATCTCTAACTCTAGTTTTCTTTCTTGAAAATTTCAGCAGCACCTCCTTTGTAAAAACTAGCCCCGAAACGGGTACAACACAGATAATATATAAAGCATCCCAAGTGGGAGCAAAATCACGCCCACCGGCGGAGACAATCACCACAACAAGTATACGACGCCAAAGCGAAGAAATAACAAAGAAACGACTATAAAAGAAGTAACTTTCCAACATAACCGGCTTCTACGAGCACGGCACCCAAAAACCAAAATAATACAACACTGAAATCTTACAAGTCGTCTCTAAGTCATATACAACAGAGGTAGATGGAGAATACTAGATCCAACAAAAGATATACAATATACAAACGGGCAACCGCAAACCCACTTAAAAGCAAAGGCCTCACTGCCTATAGTAGCGGTATCCGCAAAGTAGTGATGATAAGATGCCCTGCCGCGACCACTCTGAGGGAAAGTCCTGCAAAACATTGTGGCACAACGGGGGTGAGTTGCCAACTCGTGAATAGTAATTAACATCATACTGAAAATCGCAAGTATGCACTAACAGCAATGATCACTAACATGTGAACTGGTAGCATGAGTATGACAATATGAATATGCAACTATCATGATCAAGGTATACCATCAGGGTACTATATCTACATGAATCATATGCATATCAACTGAATACTGAGTGCGGGATAGTAAATAATCTCATGCACAAATCATAAGCATGGAAAACACGGTGTAACTCAATAACACCCTAAATCCCAAAATACTCAGATCGGCCCTCAGATCGGCCCTCAAATCCTGTACGTCTCATGGAACCTGAGTGTCAAATATCGACACTCGAAAACATCATGAAAACCAGTGCCTAACATCGACACGTAAATACTCGTATCCATACGTTCCTCGAAACAAAAGTATCCCTCTTCGACACTTGTATTCCACGCATCGGTCTTCCTGATATCCATACGTTCCTCGAAACCCAAGCATCCCATCTCGACACTTGTGTTCCACGTATCGGTCTGTCAAACCCCATATCTCTCTCGGAATGTAAGTGCCCAACATCGACACTTTAAATTCCCATATCGCATGAAAACATATCTTAAATGCGTAAATCCATATCAAATAGCATATGCAACATAAAACATCAATATGAGCATATCACGGAAAAATTCACTAACTATTGCATCAAGTCATTAATTTTATCTCAAGATTCCCAAAAATCCAAATCCAGAATACATATATATACAGCGTCCCATACCACCGATATATATGCTATAAAAACTGATCATATAACAATAGCAAAGTATATGTGCGAACGAGTAGGTATAGTATGGCATATGTATGAGCATGTAGGTATACAGGTATGCTATATGTCATATGCACTATCGCACAAGTAATACTGTTTCAATGTCGCTACCCAATAGCAAGTATATAAATGAGCATTTGTGTTGTGTGTATCATGGCAATTACCAACAGTGTGTGTGTAGCATATCATTGGTGCTCGTGCAACATGAACTGTCGATAATAGTGCAGTGTACAACAGGTACAGTATCATGCACAACAAGTAACTATATGCAATGTGGATCATGCAATATCTCTATATGAGCAAATAAACATATGTCTAATATTATATCATGTCTAGCCCCGACGCTTAGCGCCATACGGGCGATTTCCCCGTAGATGTTAAATCTACTCACATGTGGTCTCCAGCTATGAAAATCCGACCACCTGTTTCCCTTTGTTCGCAGTGTCTGAAGTCCCCGCTTGCGACGCTATAATTTCACAAACACAAGAAATAATGAGAACATCTCATAAACGATCAAAATAACGCAAAACTACGTATTTATAAATGCACCAACACACTAAACTAGCTCACGAGTACACGTTTAGTGGCTAACACGCGCAACGATACCTCAATACCAAACTGAGTACATCGCAGCACAAACACACGACTCGTGTCGCAACACGTATCACACGGACTCAAAACACTAGATTATAGGTAATCGATCCCAGATTTTGCATACTGAATTTACTAAGTAAATAAACAGTACCAAACACCCCAAAACAACAGCAGACAACAACCCACAGAAGCCCCACCCCAATCCTCACCTACACAGCAGGCGTCGCCGGTCCTCGCCTTAGTGGTCGCCGGCCCAGACCGGTGGGGTGGACTCCATCTCTCAGATGGTGTCTCAGGTCCACTAGTACATCTCACTAAAATTTTTTGCTCAAACACTAAATTTCCCAGATTACAGCAGGTAGAAACTCTAAAATGACACTAAAAACCCGATATCGCCTCAATCGATATAAACTGCGTTCAACGCAACAATTAACGATTAAAACCACAAGAAAACTCTAATTTAACAATAGAGGGTTATACCTAACAACTTTGCTCACTAGCTCCTAGCTTTCCCTAGCTCCAAGTGATCCAAGAACCAAAAATCAAGACTTTGTGTAAGAAGTGTGATATATTTGGGATTTTGAGAATTTTTTGTGATAGAATTGATATAAAATGAGAAAGAATTGAGCAAGGGCAGTGGAGGAAGAGGGAATCTCGGCCAAGTGATGAGGTGGGTGATTTGTGAGGGTTTCCTAGCAATTTCCTATCATTTATTGCATTCACACACAACACACACACATGCATGCACCTTCATCATTTTCTTTTCTTTTCTTTTTCTTTAAAAACCCTAGCTTAATTCTAGTCCATACAAATCAAGTGAAGTGAGAAGGATTTGTTTAACTCAAATTAATTTTAAATAAAATATCGCTTATAGAAATTTTCCCAAAATTTGAATACCGCATTAAAATAATATTAAAATTGGGAAAAAATCAAATTGAACCAAAATGTCCCATATACTCCCAAAGCTTGCGCACTAGCTTTATTTTAGCTAATCTATGTGCTGGCAAGTCTAAATGGTCGTTTGTTCACAGTCGAGTAAAAACGGAAAAATACCGACAACTTACCCTAAAACGGACAAATTCTCATAACGATTTCTAAAACGTTACAATCTCCCCCTTATAGAAATTCAGTCCCCGAATTAAAATTTCATAATAAGCGTACCTTCAAAAAGATGAGGGAATTTCTTCCGCATCTCCCTCTCGATCTCCCAAGTGATCTCCTCACCAGTAGGACTACGCCAAAGAACCTTCACTGAAGGCAAGTCCCTGGACCGAAGTTTCTTCACCTGCCGATCCAAAATAACTATCGGCTGCTCGGTGAACGAAAGATCGCGCTCAAGCTGAACGGTCTCGTGCTGAATCATATAAGAAGGATCATGAAGGTATCTACGAAGCATCGACACATGAAAAACGGGGTGAACATCCGGAAAACTAGGCGGGAGTGCTAAACGATAAGCAACAGAACCCACTCGCTCAAGGATCTCGAAAGGACCTACAAATCTGGGACTGAGCTTCCCTCTCTTCCCAAATCGCATAACGCCCTTCATCGGAGAAATCCTCAGGAATACATGATCTCCCACTGTGAACTCAAGTCTGCGACGACGACGGTCGGCATAGGACTTCTGCCTGCACTGGGCTGCTCTCATCCTGTCCTGAATCAGCTGGATCTTCTCCGTAGTCTCCTGAACAAGCTGGGGTCCCAAAACCAAACTCTCACTAAGCTCGGTCCAACAGACTGGCGATCGACACTTCCTACCATATAAAGCCTCAAAAGGTGCCATCTGAATAGTCTCCTGAAAGCTGTTGTTGTAGGAGAACTCAATCAACGGCAAGTGACGATCCCAACTGCCCCTAAAAACAAGCACACACGCACGGAGCATATCCTCCAGAGTCTGAATAGTCCGCTCCGTCTGACCATCGGTCTGCGGATGAAAAGCGGTGCTAAAACTCAATCTGGTACACAAAGCTTCCTGAAGCTTCTGCCATAGACGGCTAGTAAACTGGGTGCCTCTGTCGGATACTATGCATGTGGGAACACCGTGCAAACGCACAATCTCATCTATATAAAGCTGAGCGTACTGAGCATAACCGAAAGTGGTCTTCACTGGAAGAAAGTGAGCCGCTTTCGCCAACCGGTCTACAATAACCCAAATGGAGTCATACCCTCTACTAGTCCTGGGTAGACCCACAATGAAGTCCATGGAAATCTGCTCCCATTTCCACTCCGGAATGGGTAAAGGCTGCAACTCTCCGGCCGGTCTCTAATGCTCAGCCTTGACTTGCTGACAAGTCAGGCACCTCGAAACGAAGTCCGAAATATTGCGTTTCATCCCTTCCCACCAGTAGAAGTCTCTCAAGTCACGGTACATCTTGGTGGAAACTGGATGAACGCTAAAGGCCGACTGATGTGCCTGCTCTAGGATCTCGCGTCTCAACCCATCAGCATCTGGTACACACAAGCGAGTCCCGCATCGTAGCACACCCTGGTCATCAATCATGAACTCCGAAACTGTACCGTGTCGAACAAGCTCAAGAATCTCAGACAACCGAGTATTACTGGGTTGCGCCTCACGGATACGATCAACAAGTAGTGGACGGGCGCAGACATGAGCAAACTGTCCCCCAGTTGAGGTGAACTCGAACTGCACTCTACTATCACACAAGAGCTGCCAATCTGCAGAAGACTGACACTGAACGGCGCTCAGCAGGGACAAGCTACCCACGGGCCTACGACTCAAAGCATCAACTACCACATTCGCCCTGCCCGGGTGATAAAGGATCTCACAATCATAATCCTTCACTAGCTCCATCCATCGGCGCTGTCTCAGGTTCAGATCTCGCTGCTGGAAAATATACTTCAAACTCTTGTGATCCGTGAAGATCTGACACGACTCTCCGTACAAGTAGTGTCTCCAGATCTTCAACGCAAAGACTACCGCTGCCATCTCAAGATCGTGAGTGGGGTAATTCTGCTCGTGCTTCTTCAGCTGCCTAGAAGCATATGAAATCACTCTATCACGCTGCATCAAAACACAGCCGAGCCCCACTCGAGAAGCATCACAATACACAATGTAGCCCCCCGATCCAGAAGGTAAAGACAGAACTGGCGCTGTCGTCAACCGAGTCTTCAACTGCTGAAAACTCTGCTCGCACGCATCAGTCCAGAGAAAAGGAATCCCCTTCCGGGTCGATCCAGTAAGCGGTGCAGCGATACTCGAAAAATCCTGCACAAAACGGCGATAATAGCCAGCTAAGCCCAAAAAGCTGCGGACCTCAGTCACCGATACAGGTCTGGGCCAAAGCTGTACAGCCTCAATCTTCCTCGGGTCCACAAGAATAACATCACCAGTCACCACATGACCCAAGAAGTCAACTCTATCAAGCCAAAATTTGCACTTTGAGAATTTAGCATACAGCTGGTGCTCTCTCAATATCTGCAAAGTAATCCTCAAGTGCTGCTCATGCTCCTCTCGACTCCTAGAGTAAACCAGTATGTCATCAATAAACACTATGATGAACTGGTCGAGGAACGGCCTGAAAATCCGGTTCATCAGATCCATGAACGCTGCTGGCGCATTGGTGAGTCCTAACGACATCACCAAAAACTCATAATGCCCATAGCGCGTACGAAAAGCAGTCTTCGGAATGTCTTCATTCCGAACCCGCAACTGATGATAACCCGAACGCAAATCAATCTTTGAAAAATGTTTCGCACCCTGGAGCTGATCAAATAAATCGTCAATGCGGGGTAAAGGATACCTGTTCCGCACCGTAACACGGTTCAACGACGATAATCCACACACAGCCTCAAACTGCCGTCCTTCTTGACGAACAGAACAGGAGATCCCCACGGCGAAACACTCGGACGCACAAGTCCCAAATCAAGCAACTCTTGTAATTGATCTTTAAGCTCTCCAAGCTCTGCCGGAGCCATCCGAAAAGGCGGTATAGAAATAGGCTCCGTGCCAGGAATCAGATCAATGCAAAACTCAATATCACGCCCTGGCGGCAGCCCAGGTAACTCATCGGGAAAGACATCGGGAAACTCTCGCACGGTAGAAACCTGGTCTAACAACTCCACTGTGGCTCCAGTATCATGAATGAACGGCAAGAATCCCCGACATCCCCTCCTCAAAAGCCGACTAGCGCACAGAACAGAAATCAAACTGTGAGGGGCGGCACCACGGTCCCCATACACAACAAAAACTGACTCGCCGGGAAAACAAAATCTAACTGTCTTCTCACGGCAGTCCACGGACGCATAGCAAGTAGCTAGCCAATCCATTCCCAACAGAACGTCGAAGTCCAACATCTCAAGAAGGATCAAGTCGATGGACAGATCTCTGTCACTAATATGGACAACACAAGATCGGAACACACAACGCGCAACAAACGACTCTCCCACAGGAGTAGTCACGACCAGCGGCTGATCCAGCAAACACGACTCTCGGCCTAACCTCGGCACGAAGTGCGTGGAAACATACGAATGCGTAGATCCCGGATCAAAAAGCACATGCGCATCAAAAGAACATACAGAAAGGGTACCTGAAACCACTGCATTGGACGCCTGAGCGTCCTGGTGAGTCAAGGCAAAAACCCTAGCCTGTCCTCTACCGGCCACTGGCTGTCCTCTGCCTCTGCCACCTCGACCTCTCGGTACAAAAACCCCGCGACCACGACCTCTCTGAACAGGAGTCTGACGTGGCGCAACTACAGGAATAAGAGGCAACGCTCTCTGAGGCGGAGAAGGTGGTAAGGTAACCTGCGGTACAGCTGGCTCACTCACACGCGGCTCCGCACAATCTCGAACCCGATGACCCAAACTACCACACCGGTAACATCCAGAAACGAACTGCTGATCATCCTGAGGGTAAGAACTAAAAAGCCGACCTCGTCCCGAACCTCCACTATCAGAACGGAAACTATCACGACGTCTAAATTCCCGCCTCGCTGCCGGATCACCAATACGAACTCTCTTCGGTTCCGGAGCAACTGATGACTCAGAAAGACGCTCCTCTACCAATAGAGCTGCATCGACAGCTGCCGCATACGTGTCGCAATGCTGAATGCTGATGGCTAGGAACAACTGGGTAAGCAGGCCTCGAACAAACCTCTTCACCCTCATCTCCTCAGTCGCCACCAGGTACGGAGCATACACCGACAGCTCGGTAAACAATACATCATACTCCGACAACGTCATCCCCGGCGTCTGACGTAAAGACTCAAATCTGTACGCTCGCGCATCCCTGATGCTCGGTGGAAGAAAACGAACAAGAAACGACGTCACAAACTCAGCCCAGGTCATAGGAGCAAGACTAGCGGCTCTGCCCCTCTCCAACGACTCACACCACTTCTGGGCCATACCCTCCAGCCGGAAACTGGCAAACTCCACCCATCTCTCATCGGAACATCGGAGTGAGCGACAAATCCTGGACATCCGGTCGATGAACGACTGCGGATCCTCAGTAACATCTGTGCCTGTAAACACCGGAGGTCTCAATCTCATGAAATCTGTCAGCGACACAGCAATAACCTCCGGAGCTGTAACTGCGACTACCGGGACTATAGGTACCATCGTGGCCACTGCAGCGGGTGGAACAACTGCCTGCCCCTGCACTCGGATGGTCTCTACCAAAGTCCCAACAATCTGGCGCAGATCCTGCATACCAGCTCCAATCATAGCAATGTGCTCCGGTACAACAGGCGTACCACCCTGGTCAGTCCTCGCCTCAGATGAGTCAACTCTGACCTCGGCCTTCGCGGCCGCTCTCTGTGCCCTCGTAGTCTTCGGCGGCATATGGGCTAAAATTGAAACAAAATTCGATAAGGAAACGGAAATCGAATCACAAAGGTGTATATCAATCACGGAAGGAATATCAATCAATAAGTCCTAAGGTCACTTAGGCGGAGTACCGTGTCGTAAGTATGCCGCGGAACATACACACGCTACGTCACTCTGCTTAAGCTACCTACTCCATCATACCAAGGTCATCCTAGACTCCGAAAGGTAAAACCTAACGCTCTGATACCAACTTTGTCACGACCCGCAATTCGGCCCGTAACCGGCACTTAAACTACGTAACGTCTACAGGCGTACGCAACTTAAGTAAGCCGAAAACCCAGAAATCTAAACCACCCAAAACTGGATCAACGGAGAAAACATAGTTTTAAAAAGTATTTAGAAATCACAATTTAAAATCTCTAACTCTAGTTTTCTTTCTTGAAAATTTCGGCAGCACCTCCTTTGTAAAAACTAGCCCCGAAAATGGGTACAACACAGATAATATATAAAGCATCCCAAGTGGGAGCAAAATCACGCCCACCGGCGGAGACAATCACCACAACAAGTATACGACGCCAAAGCGAAGAAATAATAAAGAAACGACTATAAAAGAAGTATCTTTCCAACATAACCGGCTTCTACGAGCACGGCACCCAAAAACCAAAATAATACAACACTGAAATCTCACAAGTCGTCTCTAAGTCATATACAACAGAGGTAGATGGAGAATACTAGATCCAATAAAAGATATACAATATACAAACGGGCAACCGCAAACCCACATAAAAGCAAAAGCCTCACTGCCTATAGTAGCGGTATCCGCAAAGTAGTGATGATAAGATGCCCTGCCGCGACCACTCTGAGGGAAAGTCCTGCAAAACACTGTGGCATAACGGGGGTGAGTTGCCAACTCATGAATAGTAATTAACATCATACTGAAAATCGCAAGTATGCACTAACAGCAATGATCACTAACATGTGAACTGGAAGCATGAGTATGACAATATGAATATGCAACTATCATGATCAAGGTATACCATCAGGGTACTATATCTACATGAATCATATGCATATCAACTGAATACTGAGTGCGGGATAGTAAATAATCTGATGCACAAATCATAAGCATGGAAAACACGGTGTAACTCAATAACACCCCAAATCCCAAAATACTCAGATCGGCCCTCAAATCCTGTACGTCTCATGGAACCTGAGTGTCAAACATCGACACTCGAAAAGATCATGAAAACCAGTGCCTAACATCGACACGTAAATACTCGTATCCATACGTTCCTCGAAACACAAGTATCCCTCTTCGACACTTGTATTCCACGCATCGGTCTTCCTGATATCTATACGTTCCTCGAAACCCAAGTATCCCATCTCGACACTTGTGTTCCACGTATCGGTCTGTCAAACCCCATATCTCTCTCGGAATGTAAGTGCCCAACATCGACACTTTAAATTCCCATATCGCATGAAAACATATCTTAAATGCGTAAATCCATATCAAATAGCATATGCAACATAAAACATCAATATGAGCATATCACGGAAAAATTCACTAACTATTGCATCAAGTCATTAATTTTATCTCAAGGTTCCCAAAAATCCAAATCCAGAATACATATATATACAGCGTCCCATACCACCGATATATATGCTATAAAAACTGATCATATAACAATAGCAAAGTATATGTGCGAACGAGTAGGTATAGTATGGCATATGTATGAGCATGTAGGTATACAGGTATGCTATATGTCATATGCACTATCGCACAAGTGTAACTGTTTCAATGTCGCTACCCAATAGCAAGTATATAAATGAGCATTTGTGTTGTGCGTATCATGGCAATTACCAACAGTGTGTGTGTAGCATATCATTGGTGCTCGTGCAACATGAACTGTCGATAATAGTGCAGTGTACAACAGGTACAGTATCATGCACAACAAGTAACTATATGCAATGTGGATCATGCAATATCTCTATATGAGCAAATAAACATATGTCTAATATTATATCTTGCCCCGACGCTTAGCGCAATACGGGCGATTTCCCCGTAGATGTTAAATCTACTCACATGTGGTCTCCAGCTATGAAAATCCGACCACCTGTTTCCCTTTGTTCGCAGCGTCTAAAGTCCCCGCTTGCGACGCTATAATTTCACAAACACAAGAAATAATGCGAACATCTCAGGAACGATCAAAATAACGCAAAACTACGTATTTATAAACGCACCAACACACTAAACTAACTCACGAGTACACGTTTAGTGGCTAACACGCGCAACGATACCTCAATACCAAACTGAGTACATCGCAGCACAAACACACGACTCGTGTAGCAACACGTATTACACGGACTCAAAACACTAGATTATAGGTAATCGATCCCAGATTTTTCATACTGAATTTACTAAGTAAATAAACAGTACCAAACACCCCAAAACAACAGCAGACAACAACCCACAGAAGCCCCACCCCAATCCTCACCTACACAGCCGGCGTCGCCGGTCCTCGCCTTAGTGGTCGCCGGCCCAGACCGGTGGGGTGGCCTCCGTCTCTCAGGTGGTGTCTCAGGTCCACTAGTACATCTCACTAAAATTGTTTGCTCAAACACTAAATTTCCCAGATTACAGCGGGTAGAAACTCTAAAAAGACACTAAAAACCCGATATCGCCTCAATCGATATAAACAGCGTTCAAGGCAACAATTAACGATCAAAACCACAAGAAAACTCTAATTTAACAGTAGAGGGTTATACCTAACAACTTTGCTCACTAGCTCCTAGCTTTCCCTAGCTCCAAGTGATCCAAGAACCAAAAATCAAGACTTTGTGCAAGAAGTGTGATATATTTGGGATTTTGAGAATTTTTTGTGATAGAATTGATATAAAATGAGAAAGAATTGAGCAAGGGCAGTGGAGGAAGAGGGAATCTCGGCCAAGTGATGAGGTGGGTGATTTGTGAGGGTTTCCTAGCAATTTCCTATCATTTATTGCATTCACACACAACACACACACATGCATGCACCTTCATCATTTTCTTTTCTTTTCTTTTTCTTTAAAAACCCTAGCTTAATTCTAGTCCATACAAATCAAGTGAAGTGAGAAGGATTTGTTTAACTCAAATTAATTTTAAAGAAAAGATCGCTTATAGAAATTTTCCCAAAATTTGAATACCGCATTAAAATAATATTAAAATTGGGAAAAAATCAAATTGAATTAAAACGTCCCATATACTCCCAAAGCTTGCGCACTAGCTTTATTTTTGCTAATCTATGTGCTGGCAAGTCTAAATGGTCGTTTGTTCACAGTCGGGTAAAAACGGAAAAATACCGACAACTTACCCTAAAACGGACAAATTCTCATAACGATTTCTAAACCGTTACACGCGGGGTTTTCCTGTAATTTATTATGGGATCAGTTTTTTGAAGTTGCCAGTTTGCTTTCCGTTTCGGCCATTTTCCATTGTTTCCTTTCTTTGGCTGAATTTTGGTGGAGGGGGGTTATTTGCAATTGTGCAATTAACTTTTGAGAAGACTTTTGCTTCATGATGGTTTTCATGATGGGTGTAGCTTCCATTGACTCCATGGTTCATGATTGTTTGACCTTTGGTGATATGATGGGAGTAGGTTGTGATCATTGGATTATCTCATCATCACTCATTCTTACATTATTGATCCTCACTCCCTCCTCTCTCTTTCTTCAAGCATGGCCGGCCAAAAGACCAAGAGGGGCTGTCCAATTTTTGGGAGAGGAAAAATGAGTCTCATTTCCATGCTAAAAAACCCTTTGTTCATCCAAAAAGTTGATAGTTCATTTCCTCCACCAAAAAGCAACTTCATACAACCCTAAGAGACCAATAGTTCTACACTTCATCTACAGCATCCTTGGGCACGTCGAATCGCCAATTTCATGCTCGAGTTGCCACGGTCCAGAGGTGGGACCCGTAAAAGATCCCGGCGATGTGGTGCCATTCCGACGAGGAGATGAAGACCGGAGATTCCGCGGGGAGATCGGGACGACGACGAGAAGACCGAAGGACACGGGTCGCTCGGTATATCTCTCTACCCTTTCTTCTTTTAGCTAGTAGTAGGTTAATGGTCCGATCCGGGTTTATAGTCCGCGGTAGTGCCCGTTTAAAGTTAAGAAAATTTTTGATTCCGCATTTTGGCCTCGGACAGACGGCCGGGGCGCTACCGTGACCTAACATGGTATCAGAGCCACGCCATTAACCTAGTCCAGCTTGCTGTAATGTGTTTACATTTTCGATCGAACAAAATTCCAAAAACCGCGATTTCAAAGCATCAGTTTTCTGTCGAATTTTTTTTTGGCTCGAAAAAATATTTGGAGTGTTGCAGAAATACATGCAGGAATTTTTAAGACTTCTGTGAAAAAATGGTAATGTGACACTGTAGATTGGCCGCGGAACCGCGGCCAGACCCCTGTTCTGGCCGCGGTTCTGCCGCAATATTATGTGATCACCATACCAATTTTCTACAGAGCTCTTTAAACTTGGAAATGGGGTTTTTGGAATATTCTGTTTGGGCCCAGAATTATTTTGAGTGCTACAGTTGTGCTTGGGGCCCACTCTGGAAAATTTAGTCGATCGAAAATTTTAAACATGTTAATTCACAGTATTTACATTATATCTGCGACCGTGAATGTCACTTGATCGGTAAATCCTGTCTAACTGCTATAGCCCTTTTAGACGGATTTGCGAACGTGACATTCACGTTGATGTTCTGTGTTGTGCTGTGATGTTGCGGATTGTCGTGGTGGATAGCCTGGATGCAATGTTAGTACAGTTTGGTTGTATTATGTACATTTGATATTGCGGGGCGAGCGTCCGACATGTGGACTGTCGTTACTGCCTGTTTGTATATTATTCTTTTGGGGCACGACCGGGCAGAGGTCGATGTACCCGTTGTATGTATATTTTACTTTCTGTACTAGGATTACCCCGCGGAGGGTTGCATGGGTATCCGGGTTCTAGAGGGCAATGGGCCCGCATCTCATGGCATTGAGACGGAGGGCGCTTTACTCTAGAATTGGCGGGCTATTCGCCGCACTCGTAGGGGGTACAGGTTGACCCAAGAGGGGTGCCTAAGTTACCGGATTCCGTGAAGTGCTGGGTGGTCCATTCACGTTGCTGAAGGGGGATGCCTCGCTTCAGGTTTTGGCAGGTAACTTGCCGCGCCCGTAGGGGTCTAGGATTTCATTGCACAGGCTATCTACACGACCAGGGGAACGTCGGGTTTCAGTAGCGGCTCTATGAAACCCGGGATCCCAGATATCTGTATTGTTCTGTGATGCTTATTACATTTTTATGATGTTGCATTTTATCACGCCTTGAGCGAATATTATATATTGATATATATACTAGTAGATGTTGTATATGTTTTGCATCCGCGCTAGTCCAGTCCCCGCTCTGTCGTTAGTTAAGTAACCTAACGGGTGATGACGGGACCCAGTGGCGAATGCGGATGGCATATACGTACAACATTATTTTCGTTCTTTATTGGTGTGATCAATTGATGGGACTGCATTGATTCGGATCAATGCAAGCTAAACAAACCTATTCTGATGTTGTTGGAACAATTTTTAAAAAGCTGTTATTGCAAGGACGTTCTCTTTTGTTTTGCACAGTGGTATTCGGTTATGAATATCCAGCACCTCAGTTGACGAGGCAAGGGCCGAGATCCCTTCACCGGGAGTGACCCCTTGGACAGAAGTTTGCGTCAGGGCAATAACTTCACTATAGTCGATTACTTTTGGCTTGCATCGTGGTATTCAGTTGGAATATCCTGCACCTCATTCTATGGGGAAAGAGCCGAGATCCCTTCACCGGGAGTGACCTCTTTAGCAAAAGTTTTCGCCACTATATTTTTATAAAAGGTTATCCGGTTCCTTCAACGATATCAAGTTCATTACGGTAAAAGGTTTTTCGCCAAAAACCATTCGTAGCCCTCCGTCATTTCAGATTAGTATTGCTTAGTATCCGCGCTACGTTTGTCGTTGCTATTCGCCGAGGCGTAGTGTGCGGTAGCTCTGTAATGCTTTCTGTCGCATGGATATATGGATTAGTTAAGACGGTCGTACGACTTTGTTGATTATTCGTCAAGGGTCGTGCGGGTGGGTTTAACACAATCAAGATAATGACGGGTTGAACTTGACTAGGACCTTTTGATTTGTTGATTATTCGTCAAGGTCACTTGGGTCCTAGGGGTAAAAATTGCATCGGGGGTTTCTAAAGAAATGGAAACTTGCCAGGCATGCGCATACCTTCTGGAATGTGGTGACGTGAGTGGATTCTGTCACGTTATCATGCGATGATAGTTGGATCCCGATTCCCACTGATGAGTTGGTTTACTCCTCGGGTGATCCCGACTAATTCTTCTTTCCGGTTTGGAGGAGAATTTGACGTTACAGTTGGAGGTTTCCTGATTAGACAAATTAATAACCATTCTGATCTAGGTTAGAGTGCACGCTGAGTGTTTATTTTCTCTCTCTCTTTGGCAGCGACCATGACCCGACCCTTGACTATGACTTAGTGACCAAATTAACCGAACCTTCTTAAACACTGGCTTTTGGATTGTCAGAGTTGTATACCTCATTACCACTCTTACTTTTACCCTTTTCTCCAGGACACCCCGTATTACTATGAACGTCCACTTCCATTGGATAAAACCATCGTATGGTTATATAAGAACTCGAAGGAAATTATTCGAGGATGGTTTCCGGTTCTGGAGAAAACGAATAGGACTATTCAGTTATCTTTTCCTTTTACCTTCTCTCACGTTGCGAGTACTCCTTGGTTTAGGAGATAGTACACCCGTTACGCCTATCGGATAGTCTTCTTCCAAACCTTAGGCTGGTGCCGAACGGTAAGGAATGAAGAAAGCCGATTAGCCTAATTGTGGTGTGCAGAAGGTATTAAGTTAAGACAAATAAAGGGATTAGTAAGAGGGCAAAGTAAATTGCGACTGCTATTCACGACCAAACCAAGTATTTCTTCGCCAATCCTAAATCACCTTTGTATTTCTCCAAGACACTCCGTATCACTACGAAGATCCACAGTTTATTGGATACTCCATCGTATGGTTATATACGAACTCGAAAGGAACTTATTCCAGTTCGGGGATGGATTCTGGTTTAGGAGAAATAGGAATAAGGTTTATTCAGGTGTCTTTTATCTTTACCTTCTCTCGTATTGCGAGTACTCCTAGGATTAGGACAGTACACCCATTATGCTTATTGGATAGTCTTCTTCCAAACCATAGGCCGGTGTCGAACGGTAAGGAAGGAAGAAAACCATTTAAGCCTAAAGGCGGTGTACAGAAGGTAATGACTAAAGACATAAGAAGGGATTTGGAGAGATGGCAAAGAAATATACGGTTACAGTTGTGAATCTGAATAATGGAAAAGGCATTACTAGGAATACCCGGATACCTCTACGAAACATTTCAATGTTTCAGTTTCACTGTGTACTGTTAAAGGAAAACTGATTTCACAATTAGCCCTTGCTCCAGGGTATGTATTTACCAGGTTTGATTCTCACATCTGTATGGTTTTTTACAGATAATGAGTGGGAGTAAGGTATTGGGAATTGGGTGATTAACCTCATTATATCGGGATTCGTTGTAATTGGTGATATTTGAGGAAATCGCCTGGGTTGTTTGCCGGACGGCAAATATTTGGTTTTGAATATCCGCTGTTATGCACCAATTTCAAATTGATATATCTGTACGTCTATTTTTATAGAGTGAGATATACCTTTTCGAAATTATGTCTATGACATTTACCTATATCAGTGGATGGTAAGGTAAGGAGCATTAAACAGCGGTGTAATTCTTCTTAAACATAAGTACAGTTTTCAACTTACGACACACAGGGAATGAGTTATTAGACTCAAGGGACTTATACAGAGTATTGTATGTTGTCCAGCGTCCATGAGGACAGAGGGGTTGGTTCTCGTACTATATTCGGTTTACTTATGACTTCTCTAGTTCTTAGACAGATGTTTCGTAGAAACACAGGGTCCAAGTTTTGAGAAGTTATAGGTATAAGAATAAAGTAGAGAACCAGGTGTTGCAAGTATCAGTATTCTTCAAGGTGATCGAAGATGTAGATACTTGTGTATGGTATTCAGTTGATAGTAATGATTAAGACAACTTGCTTCTCTTTCAGGTTACTCATATCTGGACGCATTCCTAAGTTGAGTAACGCTGATCGGCCTCCTTCCATTTAGTTAACATGCACTGGAGACAGCTGCATGATTTGAATCTGGTTATATTAAATCAGTGCCTCTGGTTCTATATTTTCTATAGAACAGTTCATATCTTAACGATGTTAAGGTACGGGGAGTTGTCCGGCTTATACTTAAAACCAGACTATCGATAACTCTAGGGACGTTTCTGTAATGGCTGTTTGTGGGTTGACCCATGCTATGACGAGGGTTGACTTTCTACTATCTGGAAGATCAATAGTGATATTGTTCTTGACTTGCCACAGTTTTAACAAAAATGGATTTTTTCAGAAAACAGTAGTGGGAGTATGGTAGAACTGGAAGTGATTCCAGAACCGCAAACGATTACTGAAAATTTGATAAGAACCTAAATATTCAATCTGGTTTGACATTCCATTGGCCACTCCGCAGATATGGTGGGTAACCTCAGGCACCCGAGAGGTACTCCGGTAGCCTCAAGGACGCGGACAGGGAGATTCTTGTTTACCCAGGATTAACACTACCGTTGTTCCAGACTGTGAGACCCGGCAGGAGGATGAGTATAGCGTCGTTCTAAACTGGCTTTAGAAGTGTACGTCTATATGACTCTGCCATAGGGTTGTCGTAGTCAGTGGGAGCAGCGGAAGTATTGGTGGACAAGTAGCTTATGTCTATGGACTAAAGTAGATATAGCGGAGATAGATCATCTATTTCTGATGTGACAGTCACATGTTTGACTTCATCAGAATAGGGGATGGATCTGTTGAGAAGGTAGTAGGATGTGATGTCCTGGTATTTGGATGACATACACAGAGTAGGAAGTGAAGTTCCTATACTGCGATCGGTTATACTTTGGTTGTCACACAGTGGTTTCTCCACAAAGGAATTGGATATTATATCAGACATTCTGGTTACTAGATCTATGGTTTTAGTTCTAGATTTGGGTGGTTTCCCAATCTGGGTTCTTAGACAGCATTCTAAAGGTATTTAGAATGGACGACTCCTGGCACGGTAGTGTACCTCCAGATGATGGAGTCACCCTCTCTAAAGGAGTCTTACAGACTAAAGTGGAGAGGGGTGTGCATGATTGGCAGATCACTTGCTTGGGCAATTGAGTCAATCATGAGATGTCAAGTACCACACCAGATATTGTTTTTGCAGTAGATGCAATAAGATGATATTGATCCAATCCTGGAGAAACGATCGGAAGCAGTTTAGAACATAAGTGGATGTTCTAGGGATATGATAACGACAGACTCATTCGGGAGACAGTTATCATTCCAGGCTTCCAAGGTGACCTGGATGACAGAGTGACTGTCAGAGTTATAGTTTTCCCTCTGACGAGGGGCAGTTGATTGGACAGGTGGTCCATAGGGATACTGAGGGAGGCATGGCGCAGGATACTGATTAAGTTCAGTTGTCGATACTGTCTAAGAAGTTTGGATTTGGAGTTCATTTATGTGCTAGGTCCCATCAGATATCCAGATATATTCTAAGACAGGTATTGCTCATTTCGGGAGATGGGTTTCTCCGCGAACTTGAGATTAAGAGAGACATAAAAAGAAACATCAGAGCGAATCCACTCACTAAGGCTATTCCTCGAACGCAGTAGTTTCGCAAACGGGTTTTGTGAGACTGATTAGTAGAGGAGTTGGGTGTTCGGTATCACACAGGCTGTGAGTATGCGACATCGCAATAATTAGCCTTGAGTGAAAGTGGGAGATTGTTGGAGATAGTGCCCTCAGAGTCAATTATTGGATCACAGGCACGTGATTGCAATGATTGAGGGAGGACCTATACCGGTAGGACAGTCTTACTCGAGATGATAGTATGCTATCTGGTTTATCTTTATCATTGTGTACTGCTTTAGGTGACCTTACAGGTCACTATTGCGCGTTGATAGAGCCCTTATGATTCTTGCTTGACGGCCAGCAGTATGATGGCGATCATATACGTGGGAGCTGGGGTCTATAAGCACATTCTTAAAAGGTCCCTAGTCGTTGGAGTTTCGAGACAGGGCGTCGATACTCCAGAGTAGACTAGTGTATACAGTCGAGATCCCGATGAGGGGCGGTGGCTGGTCTCATAAGCCACTGGTGTCAGTTGGTTCACCTAAGATGTATACAGGTGCTCATTGGGTTATAAGTACACCAGACAGGACTCGCCGGGAACATGCTAGTTGGTATTATACCTGACGTCAGATAGCAGTTCCCTGGTTACTTGTGTACAGGTTAGTTCATTGACCTGAGATCGTCATTTGTCTCGTGTGAGTTCCCACTGTACTTTGATTACTACCCTACCACGGCTCAAAGGAGTCGTGCAAACAGGTTTTAGTTGGGTACGGTCCCGAGCCACATGGAGGCAGTGAGCAGATCTGCAGGAGTTCGTCTCTCCCGGTATTGGGGGTGAGGTCGTGCTGTGTCTAGGAGAGCCATTATACAAAGCCCTCGGCCGAGGCAGGAGATTTACTGGTAGGTATTCCAGTAGTATCTCACGGTGTTCTGGGCTACACTCCGACACGACTTGTACCGCTTTTGGGGGTCTGACTTTTACCAACCCCCTAGGCTCGCCATGCGATACTCATAGACGAACGGACCGGACTGTACGGATATTGTCACCGACAGGCTCAGTAGGGTGTCAGGATGAGTTTGCTCATCGACGTCCCTTTTGGTCAATACCTGGTAGCCCGTTACGTATGGCTAATACCTCTGACGTGCTTGTGGTTAAATCCACAGCCAAAGTGTTGACGAGTCTTTAAAGTCCCTCACAGACCGTTTCTGAAGTTTCGGGCGAAACGCTGTAGAGGCCGTATGGAGATAAGGCTTGGTTCGATCAGATACGTGCGGTATTGCACGGATCATGATCGGACGGATAATACTAGCAGGCTTTGGTTTAAGCCGGATCCTAGTAATGTACAGTGTAGATTTTTGTCTCATTGCATTTGTATTCAGTCGGAATACAAATGCGGGTATGTATATATAGTCGCGGGGTTTTCTTGTAATTTATTACGGGATCAGTTTTTTGAAGTTGCCAGTTTGCTTTCCGTTTCGGCCATTTTCCTTTGTTTCCTTTCTTTGGCTGAATTTTGATGGTGGGGGGTTATTTACAATTGTGCAATTAACAATTGAGAAGACTTTTGCTTCATGATGGTTTTCATGATGGGTGTAGCTTCCATTGACTCCATGGTTCATGATTGTTTGACCTTTGGTGATATGATGGGAGTAGGTTGTGATCATTGGATTATCTCATCATCACTCATTCTTACATTATTGATCCTCACTCCCTCCTCTCTCTTTCTTCAAGCATGGCCGGCCAAAAGACCAAGAGGGGCTGTCCAATTTTTGGGAGAGGAAAAATGAGTCTCTTTTCCATGCTAAAAATCCCTTTGTTCATCCAAAAAGTTAATAGTTCATTTCCTCCACCAAAAAGCAACTTCATATAACCCCAAGAGACCAATAGTCTACACTTCATCTACAGCATTCTTGGGTACGTCGACTCACCAACTTCGTGCTCGAGTTGCCTCGGTCTAGAGGTGGGAGCCCGTAAAAGAACCCGACGATGTGGTGCCCTTCCGACGAGGAGATGAAGACCGGAGATTCCGCGGGGAGATCGGGAGGACGACGAGAAGACCGAAGGACACAGATCGCTCGGTATATCTCTCTACCCTTTCTTCTTTTAGCTAGTAGTAGGTTAATGGTCCGATCCGGGTTTATAGTCCGCGGCAGCGCCCGTTTAAAGTTAAGAAAATTTTTGATTCCGCATTTTGGCCTCGGACAGACGGCCGGGCCGCTGCCGTGGCCTAACAACGCGTATGTGATACCGTATTCTATTCTCGCGATATGTGATATCAGGAGGTTACATGTGATATAGCTGGGTTATCGGATCAAGTGTTGATTCAATGAAATAATATATATATATATATATATTATGCGCACTTAAATATTTATTATTCTCACTTATGATACATTTAACATATATGTGATATATGTTTATTGTATTGTTTTCTATTGTTACATAAATATTATATTTGTGATATATAATATTGTGACATGCTAGGTTATACATGCAACAAGGATGTATGAGAATTATACCATGCTACATATAATGTTTGGGTTTAAATTCTTAAGCAATTCAAAAATGTGGAAATGAGTCATGGTGGAAGCTTCATGAAGCTTGTTGATAACCATTGACAAAGTCCACCCTTTTTGTTTTGCTTAAGCTATTTTCTAACCCAACCATGACATATAGCCATGGTTAACTCTCTCTATATGGGTTAGGTTTTGACATATACTCACCTATGGTTGCATTTCTAACCTTATTTCATTCATTCATCTTCTTCTTCCTCGTCTCATTTTTACTCTCTAGATTTTAAGATCAAAATGAAAAATAGTGAGAAATTAAATACTAAAGTGAGTTAAATTCCTACTTCATCATCCTCTTCTATACTAGACATATAGATTAGTGTGTTAGCTTCACTAATTCCGTATTAGTGAAGAGTGAGCTTGAGTCCGTGTTTCCTCGACATAGATCATCACAGACTTTGAAGACTTTAGGCAAGGATGTATCGTAGATCTTGTGGAGCCTCTCAAGAGTTTGGGAGCTCATGGATTGCAGCGAAGGGACCATTACTCGGAGCTTTTGAAGCTAAGGAACGGACTACAAAGGTTGTAATCCCTATCACTTAGATGTAAAGTTGTTTACATGCAAAGTTAACCCTAATTCTCTTGTTTGATTACTAGGTTGGTTTGTTTAGCACCCCAAAATTTCAATATAGCATTTTTTATGCTTACGAAAACCTTGCTAAGCTGCTAAACTAACCCTACAAAAACACACTTGGATAATTTAGCAAATAGCTGGTGCTCCCTCAAAGTCTGCAGCGAAATCCTCAATTACTGCCCAGGCTCCACTCGGCTCCAAAAGTACACTAAGACGTCCTCAATGGAATCGATGATAGACTGATCAAGAAACGAACTGAATATTTGGTTCATCCAATCCATAAAAACTACTGGGGCATTGGTGAGCTCGAACGACATCACATAGAAATCATAATGTCCGTAACGTGTGCGAAAGCAGTCTTCGGAATATCATCCTCTCGAACCCACAACTGGTAGTAGCCTGACCGCAAGTGTTCATATCAGATTTTTGCATTTTCATACCGCCCAATTTTTATCACATTGCATATCGTAGATACTCTTGAGCCGTGTTTGCTAGTCAATTGCAGGATACAGGTTCTCGGTTCCAAAACGGTGAAATTCATGGAAAACACGACAAAATCCGGGTTCCTGCCAACCACAGATAAAAACACGGTCTCTGCTCTTCATCCGTATGTTGCCAGATATCAATAGGAAGACAAAAGATCAAATCAATGTCATTCTCATGCACAAGGCTCAATGGTAGCACAAAATCCAAGAGATCTACGCGGAGCTCGAGGCAAATCATGACAAAATCTTGATAAAAAGTCCACCTTTCCCTCAACAGAATTCTGGAAAATTCGTGGAGCAATTATAAGAAAATACATATACCAGAATAATGTAGACAACAGATCAGGCCAGCACCAAAAATTGGGGGGCCCAATTCAATCATAAGGCCGCGGATCCGCGGCTAAAGTGGGGTCCAGGCCGCGGATCCGCGGCAATATAGTGGCGGCAGTTGAAGATTTTTGGGGGGTTTTTTGGTCTTTTTGTTTAGGTTCTGGTGGTTGCCCTAGGGTTTCATTCTCTGGCCTATAAATAGCCCAGAAGTTTGTGAAGGAAGGGGTCCAACTTTGTAATCTCATTTTGCCTAGTTGTAATGTGTTTCTTCTTCCTCTTCTCACCTCTTCTCCATTAAACTTGTAAGTGAGCTTTTGAGTGAAGAGTGATGAATAAAGAAGAACAATTTGTTATCATGCTTGTCTCTTTATTTGTATGCTTATTATAATTTTATTTGTTGCAATTTTACTTGTTGTAATTTTAATTTGTTAAGTAGTTGTTGTTATTTTAGTTGTTTCTTTCTTCTCTCTTTTTCTTTATCCTTACATACGACAATGATACTTACGCTAGATCCTCGCCAAGGTGAGGTCGCAAATAGTTAGTCGTATTCTTCTAATCTCCCTCTTTCTATCTTCCTCTTTTGTTTTGTTTTGTTTTTCCTTATCATGAAGTGTGAGTAGTTTTATACTTGTTAGGGTTGGATAAGGGAAGTTTGAGAGAAGGAAATCTCTCTCTCTCTTTCCTTGCCCAACAACTTGAATCGACTCCCGTTAATTGAACCACAATCCGCTCCTTACGGCACCCTATCCTACATGATAGCGGTGATTCCGTAGTGAGACCGGTTGTGGTTGAATTAACCGGAGGTTATGGATAAGAGCCAAGAACGGACGGACAAGCACCAAAAGGAAGGACTATGCGTTGGAAAGCCTAGCTTATACTCGCAAGTTCCTTCCTAGTCGTGCTAATCCCCGTTGTTGCCGATTACCGTAACACCGATATTAAGTGGGGCAACGAAAGATGTGGAGACTCCTAACTCAAACTAACCTAATCCTAACCCTAACAAGCTCTCTTTAAATATCAACTCAACACTTAGATAACTACAAACAAAATCTGAACAACCGGACTTAACTCGTCGAAAAACACATAGAAAAAGATTCCCATCTCCCTGCGGACGACCCGTACTCAACCGGCTAGCTACGTGCGAAACCGTCTTGATTGCGGTATTTAGAACTAAACTTGACACGCTCGTAACCTATCAATCAAATGGCGCCGTTGCCGGGGAGACGGTAGTTTATTTCTAAGTGAAATTTCGGGTTAATTTGTGAATATAAAAACAACCAAAAACAAAAAAAAAAAAAAATACTTTGTAAAAATCATCTTGTTATTCTTGATTAGTTTTTGTGAAAGTGTGCAGGAAATACGAAGCTCAAGATCGACGCCTAAGACGTTGGAAATACGGAGTTCAAGTACAGTGCCAAAGACGTGGGAAGATAGACCCACAGTTCGCGGCTACACCGCGACGGACAAAAACGAAGCATCCGGTCTACTGTAGAAATCTGGAGCAGATACAGTGAGCATATTAGAATTCCACACATCCAGACAAGTAGAGGAGATCAAACAGAGCCCACACCAGAAAAATTAAGCACCAATTCCTCATTTCCGCCGCGGAACCGCGGCATTAGGGCCTTTTTGCCGCCCTTCCGCGGCCACTTGGTGGGGTCAGTGTGCCATCTTCTCTCTGTAAGTCAATCTGCCTCTCTCCACTCCTCTAAGCTCCACTGAATTGTGTTTTCTGCAGCCTTCTTTGCGCAAATTCTTCTCCCCCTTCCAATAAACTGTTCTTGTGCAGGATTCTTTGCGCCGCAAATAAAATTGTTTGCTGTTGATATTGTTACTGTTTTGCATTCTTTAATACGGACTTAAGGGGCTTGAAACCAATCCAGATTGGGTGGGGATTTCATCACCCTTCCCAGGACCCCGGAAATCACTAAAGCATATGCATTGTCCATTGTAATTAAAAAATACTAGACTTCAGCCCTAAGGACTTCGCGCTCATTAGGAGAAGATAAACCTTGTTTAGAACCTTGCTTAACCGTATATTGTTTACGGGGTGTCTAGGAAAGTGTTAAAGGCGCAACCGCCGAAAGAGAAAGGGTTATTTAATTAAGGAACTTCGCGAAAGCGTTGGACAACCTCCCCTTATCTCTGCACTTACCTGGCCTCGTGATCAGTGTATTTTTAAGCTTGTTTCTCGACACTGTTTAACTTCGACAATCAAGTTCAGGAGCAGGTCTAGTAGACCTAGGTTACCCTAGATCTAGGTGTGATTGTGCATATCTTGTTTGTGATTGCTTAAGCCGTATTCCCGTACATACTTCTGTAAATCTTTTTCTAAAAAAAAAAAAAAAGAAAAAATCAAAAACTTTTACAAAAACTTGCCCTTTTGTCGCCAAATCCATTTTCACCCAACACCCATCGCCTTTCTTCATTGACGTTTTCTTACCCTCACCTTCTTCGCTTTGACTATACTAAACTCGTTTAGTGTATGTCCGCTTGGACTCGGGACACTAGCGCCCGTCTAGTCCGCGTTACGTTAGTCGCGACCGACTACGCGATCGACTCCGAAGTCGATACTCCGTCCACTCCTCTTTCACCCCTTCCTTTGCCGGCCAACTCCGACGTTGACCGAAATTCTGTTCGTACATCTTCACCTTCACCTTCACCTTCACCAACCTCTTCTTCCGCGATGTCGGGATTTAATCCGAACATCTCGTTGACCACCCCGGGATTGGCTCCACCTCCTATGGAGACCAATCTCCCACCACCTCCGCCTGTTGTAGCGCCGCAGCGAATTGCGCTCCAGGATCGTTTCTACCCTACCCGTTCTGCACTTCCAACCTGCCTTTCTCTTCCTCCGGCCAATGGGGACAACTTTGAAATTAAGCCCCATTTCATCAACATGCTTCCACGTTTTCATGGGCTTGAATCTGAAGATGCCTATATCTTCATTAACAAATTTCAAAACGTCTGTGCCATGATGAAAACAACCCAGCTGTCGGACGATGCTATACGTCTACGGGTCATTCCGTTCACTTTATGCGATCTCGCAGAAAAATGGCTGTATAGCACCGCTTCCCACTCAATCACCAGCTGGGACGAGTTTGTTAAAGCGTTTCTGAAAAAATTCTACCCAAATCATAAGACCGCAAGAATTCGAAATGAGATCAACCAATTCTCCCAGCTTCCTTCTGAACCCTTTTGGAAGTGCTTTGACCGATACAAAGACCTTCTTGTTCAGTGTCCTCACCACGGTATAGAGAAATGGCAACTCTGCCAAACCTTATACGAGGGACTGAACCCAGCAACGAAGCAGTTGCTAGAAACCATCTGTCAGGGTCACTTCCTATCCAAATCTGACGAGGAAGCGTGGCAGTTCTTTGACGATCTTGCGGAGCAAACGCTACAGTGGGAGAGCACCAGACCGACTTCTTCTTCTTCTACCTCCACTTCTACCGGTCAGTCTAGGGTAGGAATCCACCAACTCGATGTCTCTATTGCGATGAAAGCTGAAATGGCTGCAATTACACGAAAGCTTGAAGCAATAGAGAGCAAATTTTCTGCTCCTGCCCCCACACCTGTTCTCCCCCTTCGTACCATCTGCGCTTGTTGTTCCGATCCGTCCCACTTGACCGAAGAGTGTCCTTACAATCCACCCTCGCAAGGACAGGATCAGGTTAATGCATTCCAGCAAAGACCGAGGAATGATCCATACTCTTCCACCTTCAATCCCGGTTGGAGGAACCACCCCAATTTCGCCTGGAATCAGAATCAGAATCAATTCCAGGGCAACAATTTCCAAAGGGCCCCTCCACCGCAACAACAAGCGCAACAACAAACTCAGTATCAGCAGCCCTTCCAACCCCAGCCTTACCAAAACCAGACGAACAACTTTGCACCGAACAATTCCTTTCCACCAAACAACTTTGTTCCGTCAAACAACGATAAGGTTTCCTCACTCGAGCGAAGTCTGGATGCGTTTGTTAAACAATCGACTCAATCCACCGCCAACATCCAGTCTTCGATCCAATCTTTAGTGCAACACACCGCCGCACACGGGCAGAGCATCAAGACCATCGAGGCCCAGATTGCACAGCTGAACGCGGCCTTGAGCGAGCGAGAGAAGGGGAAGCTCCCGTCCCAGCCACTTCCAAATCCCGGCCACCCACATAATGCACATGTTGCTCTTGAACAACAAAACTATAATGTGAGTGCCGTGACCACACTGAGATCAGGGAGGGTGCTGCAAAACAACATTGGCAAGCAAATCAACGATGACACCCCGGCCGCTTCTTCTTCTTCTTCTTCTCCTGCTTCTTCTTCTTCGTCTTCCGAGCCTATTCTCCGTTCTTCACAAGGCTCTCCTTCCTCTTCTTCTCTAAACGGACCCGCTTCTCACTCCACGAAAACACCTATTCTGGGATCCGTTCCAACTCCAAAATCTCCTCCTCCAGCATTAGACTCAACCAATTTTCAAAATGTTCCATTTCCAAACCGGTTGAGGTCTAACAAACAAAATCCACAAATGGAGAAGATTTTGGAGTTATTCAAGCAAGTTAACATTAACATTCCTCTTTTAGATGTTGTCCAACAAGTCCCTTCTTACGCGAAAATCTTAAAGGACTTGTGCACGAAAAAGAGGAAGTCTCAGGTACCCAAGAAGGTTTTCTTGGCTAGTGCTGTGAGTGATGCCCTTACCCAATCTTTACCACAAAAACGGAAGGACCCTGGCTGTCCTACGATTTCAATTACTATTGGGGATAAGAACATCAACCGCGCACTATTAGATCTTGGTGCCAGTGTTAACTTGCTTCCGTATTCAGTATACGAGCAATTAGGCGTCTGAGAGCTGAAACCCACACACTGCACTCTCCAGATGGCCGACCGATCGATCACCCATCCTAGGGGTGAGCTAGAGGATGTGTTAATCAAAGTCGGGGACTTCATATTCCCCGTCGACTTCATTGTCTTAGATACACAGCCTGTAGCTAACCCCCGGAATCAAATTCCGGTGATACTCGGTCGCCCATTTCTCGCAACCTCAAATGCTGTGATCAATTGTCGCAATGGTTCAATGAACCTCTCTTTTGGAAATATGACAATTGAACTCAACATTTTTAGGCTGGGGAATCAGCCCGCCGAACCTAATGCTCATATACTGGATGTTTGCTCGATCCAGGAGATCACCCCCGAAGAGTGTGAATTCGAGGAGTTTTTGTTTGAATACGATAATCTTGACGCCACTAGTGCGTGTCTCTTCGAACCTGCTGCTGTTTCTGCGCCCGATAACGACTACGAGTGTTTCACGTTCACGAACGATCTTAGCCGCGCACAACCCGAGTTTGAATCTTTCGACTTTTCGGATGAGTTACCTGAACCATCCGACTCGGTTGCCTACACTCGTTTTGAACCTTTGCTGGAGTCCTTTGAGTTCGAGACCTTTGCACCAGTCTTGCCTTCCATCATTTCACCTCCAACGCTCGAACTTAAGCCGTTGCCGTCTCACCTTAAGTATGCTTACTTAGGTGAGAACGAGACCCTCCCTGTCATCATCTCGGCTTCTCTAGCTCCCGAGCAAGAGAAAGCCCTTCTCACGGTCTTGCACGGCAACAGGCAAGCTTTTGGCTGGTCCATAGCGGACATCAAGGGGATTAGTCCCCTCATCGTTGAGCATCACATTCATCTGATGGATGATGCCAAACCAGCCCGGGATCCACAAAGACGTCTTAATCCAGTCATGAAGGAGGCTGTGAAGAAGGAGATCGTCAAATGTCTAGATAGTGGTATCATTTACCCTATCTCTGATAGCCAGTGGGTTAGCCCCATTCACGTTGTCCCCAAGAAGTCGGGCATCACGGTCATAACCAACGAGGCGAATGAGTTAATCCCTACTCGCACCCAAACTGGGTGGCGAGTTTGCATTGATTACAGAAAACTCAACGCCGCAACGCGGAAAGACCACTTTCCGCTACCTTTTATTGACCAGATGCTCGAACGATTGGCCGGACATGAGTACTATTGCTTTCTTGATGGCTACTCTGGCTACAATCAAATTCCCATCGCCGAAAAAGACCAGGACAAAACCACTTTCACTTGTCCTTTCGGCACGTTTGCATATCGACGCATGCCCTTTGGGTTATGCAATGCGCCCGCTACCTTCCAGCGGTGTATGATGGGGATTTTCTCAGACATGGTGGAGAAATTTCTGGAGATTTTCATGGATGACTTCTCCATTTTCGGCGACTCCTTTGACGAGTGTTTGCTGCATCTTGACGCTGTCCTTACACGATGTAAGGACAAGAATCTCACTTTGAACTGGGAGAAATGCCACTTCATGGTGCGTGAAGGTATTGTCTTAGGACATATCATCTCGCAAAATGGCATAGAGGTTGACAAAGCAAAGATTGAGGTCATTTCCAATCTGCCTCCTCCCCGATGCGTCAGAGATATCCGAGCCTTCCTTGGCCATGCCGGTTTTTATAGACGGTTTATCAAGGACTTTAGCAAGATTGCTAGGCCCTTGACGCTTTTGCTGGCCAAGGACACGCCTTTCACCTTCGACTCGAGCTGTGTGACTGCATTCGAGTCACTGAAACTCTCACTCACTTCTGCTCCCGTTCTCTCTTCTCCTGACTGGACGCACCCATTCGAGATTATGTGCGATGCATCCGACTTTGCCATCGGTGCTGTCCTTGGACAGCACATCAACAAGATGCCGCATGTAATCTATTACGCAAGCCGAACCCTGAACGACGCACAACTCAATTATACAACAACTGAGAAGGAATTCTTAGCTGTTGTATTTGCCTTAGAAAAGTTCAGGCCCTACCTCATCGGCTCTCCAGTCATTGTCTACACTGACCACTCAGCTCTGCGCCATCTTTTTGCAAAGAAAGATGCCAAATCTCGGTTAATCCGTTGGATCCTCTTGCTTCAAGAGTTTGACCTTGTCATTAAGGACAAACGAGGATGTGAAAACGTGGTTGCGACCATCTCTCGCGACTTCCTTCTTCGCCTTCGCTTCCAATTCCGATAAACGACGTTTTCCCGGATGAACAACTCTTGACAGTATCTTGCGAACCCTGGTTCGCAGATATTGTGAACTATTTGGCCACGGGATTGCTACCGACCGAATGGTCGAGTCAGGACAGACTTCGCTTCTTATCCCAAGTAAAACATTTTTACTGGGACGAACCCTACTTGTTCAAGTACTGTCCCGACCAGATTATTCGTCGGTGTGTCCCTGATGAGGAATTCAAGAGTGTGCTGTCATTTTGCCACGACCAAGCATGTGGCGGGCATTTTGGGCCCAGAAAGACAGCTGAGAAGATCTTGCAATGTGGTTTCTACTGGCCACAACTTTTCAAAGACGCTCACGACTATTGCAAGACTTGCTCCCGGTGCCAACACATGGGCCGGATATCCCGGAGGAATGAGATGCCGCTCCAACCGATCTTGGTTGTGGAGATTTTCGATGTTTGGGGGATAGACTTCATGGGGCCGTTTCCCAGCTCTTTTGGGAACTTGTACATTCTTCTAGCTGTTGATTACGTCTCTAAATGGGTCGAGGCTGTGCCCAGCCGAACTAACGACAACAAGGTTGTCGTTAGGTTCCTTAAAGAAAACATTTTCTCACGGTTTGGGCACCCCCGAGCGATCATTAGCGACAATGGAAGTCATTTCTGCAATAGGACTTTCGAGGCCTTGATGCGGAAATACTCCATTAATCATAAGCTTTCTACGCCCTACCACCCCCAAACCTGCGGGCAGGCCGAAGTTTCAAATCGGCAAATCAAGCAGATACTGGAGAAAACGGTTTCCAAGAACCGTAAGGATTGGTCTTTGAAACTCACTGATGCCCTTTGGGCATTTAGAACCGCTTATAAGACCGACCTTGGCATGTCTCCCTATCGGCTTGTGTACGGAAAAGCCTGCCACCTTCCTGTCGAAATCGAGCATCGCGCGTTTTGGGCGATAAAGGAGCTGAATCTGTCTCTGGAGGACGCGGGCAGCCATCGGAAGCTGCAGCTGAACGAACTGAGCGAGCTTAGGGATGAGGCTTACGACAACGCGGTTGTCGTTAAGAATCGAACGAAGGTGTTTCATGATAAACACCTTGTGCGCAAAACCTTCGTACCTGGTCAACAGGTACTTCTTTACGACACCCGACTTCATTTCCATCCTGGAAAGCTCCGATCTCGCTGGAAAGGGCCGTATTTTGTGCGGACTGTGTATCCGCAGGGCGCTGTGGATTTGGAAAATCCAAAGGACGGTTCACTCTTCAAAGTGAACGGACACCGATGCAAACCGTACCTTAGCGCCGAACCAACAGAGGAGCTCCTGTTCTTACAGGAGCCGGTTTACCTTGCTTGATCTTCCTCTGCCTACCTCCAAACTTCGGTTATCCAGCAAAGCACAGTGGACACTGTTCCAAATAAGTTTGGGGGTATGTATAAACCATTTTGTTTATATTTGTGTATATTCTTTTTCTTTTCTTTCAAAAACAAATAAAACTTGTGTATCGCTAACCGACAATTTTGAACCTTCAAACTGATCTCTTCATGCAACGACAGTGAGGACACTGTCCAGTTTAAGTTTGGGGGTACGTTCGGTACGCATTTCTTACCTTCGCATTCATATGTATATTTTGCATCTGCATATTTAAATTCATAAAATCCATAAAAATTTGAAAATTTTCTAAAAAATATAAAAACTTTTTTGTCAAGTTAGCTTGTGGAAGAACTCTGATTCAACATTCGACGGTTTTTGTTTGAAAAAATAGGAATAACTAGATCTTATGTTTGGATTTTGAAAATCTGAAAGATAACTCTCCTTTGAAGTTAACTATAGCTGATATAAGTCTTTACATCACACTACACGTGTCGTAAGATTTTGGGAAATAGATGACAAGTCTTTCATGTTTAAACTTTTAAACAGATAAATGATTTTCTGAGGATCAAATAGGTTTGTTCTGAAATAAGTAATGTCAAGAATAGTTTATGAAGTAAAGCGAATATGAAGGAATGTTATTGATGCCATAATTAGAGCTAAGTCTGAAAAATAACCCATCTGAAACTTGATTGGAATGATTACACACCAAACCCACTAGACACGTCTTTTATCCAAAAAAATATTTGAACTGCCGGTTATATCTCCGTTCGTATTAAATCATCTGATTTTCACGCCAAACTGTCTTTTGTTTTTTGACCTAGGTAACTTGAGTAATTAAGTCCGCTGGGGTGTTTCTACACCTAATGCCCTAAAACCAACTGGTTTGGGTGCATTGGCCCAAAGCTCGCTAAGAAGCCTAGAAAGTCCAGTTTAAAACAAAGTCAAGCAAGTGTTCTCTCCGAGTTAAAATTCCTAACGGTTCTTTGTGTGAGAATAATCTTGATAAAAGACAGGCTTTTAAAAAATTTTTAACGGAGATATGAAGGTTTTACTCTTTGATAAAGACTATTGCACGTTCACAGTGGTGTGTATGAAATGAAAACAAGAAAAAGGTGGAGTGAAAAATACGACTTAGTTTCCTGTTAAGGAAGATAGAAATTCTGAAGTTGAAACCTTACTGCAAAACGAAACTTGAAAAATGCTTAACTCATTATAAAACTTATGTGATCCTTTTAAAATTGTTATCTGGGCTTTATTGTGCGACATGATGACTCTAATCGATCCTTCTGGAACTTAACGACACTATCCGCACTGCACGTAAAGACATATAAAATTTGTAGTTAAATAAGATGTGAGGTGTGAAAAATAAAGGTTCGATAGTCTAGACTAAGGATTATAGAATTGTTATTTTCTAAAACAAAACTTTAGGGTTTGAAACTTAGTCATTTTTACAAACCAACTTGACCGGATTTTGTGGGTAGTATCCGCTGAAAACCCTCAGGAGACAACACTCCTCCTACTAGGGACACCTAGAGGTTTAACGGCTTGTTGCACATGCTCAGTGCAATCGCGTTCCCTGCGAAAGTGAGGTTAGGAAATTTTTTGTGAATAAATGGACTTTGCTCGGGACGAGCAAATGATAAGTTTGGGGGTATTTGTTCATATCAGATTTTTGCATTTTCATACCGCCCAATTTTTATCACATTGCATATCCGTAGATACTCTTGAGCCGTGTTTGCTAGTCAATTGCAGGATACAGGTTCTCGGTTCCAAAACGGTGAAATTCATGGAAAACACGACAAAATCCGGGTTCCTGCCAACCACAGATAAAAACACGGTCTCTGCTCTTCATCCGTATGTTGCCAGATATCAATAGGAAGACAAAAGATCAAATCAATGTCATTCTCATGCACAAGGCTCAATGGTAGCACAAAATCCAAGAGATCTACGCGGAGCTCGAGGCAAATCATGACAAAATCTTGATAAAAAGTCCACCTTTCCCTCAACAGAATTCTGGAAAATTCGTGGAGCAATTATAAGAAAATACATATACCAGAATAATGTAGACAACAGATCAGGCCAGCACCAAAAATTGGGGGGCCCAATTCAATCATAAGGCCGCGGATCCGCGGCTAAAGTGGGGTCCAGGCCGCGGATCCGCGGCAATATAGTGGCGGCAGTTGAAGATTTTTGGGGGTTTTTTTGGTCTTTTTGTTTAGGTTCTGGTGGTTGCCCTAGGGTTTCATTCTCTGGCCTATAAATAGCCCAGAAGTTTGTGAAGGAAGGGGTCCAACTTTGTAATCTCATTTTGCCTAGTTGTAATGTGTTTCTTCTTCCTCTTCTCACCTCTTCTCCATTAAACTTGTAAGTGAGCTTTTGAGTGAAGAGTGATGAATAAAGAAGAACAATTTGTTATCATGCTTGTCTCTTTATTTGTATGCTTATTATAATTTTATTTGTTGCAATTTTACTTGTTGTAATTTTAATTTGTTAAGTAGTTGTTGTTATTTTAGTTGTTTCTTTCTTCTCTCTTTTTCTTTATCCTTACATACGACAATGATACTTACGCTAGATCCTCGCCAAGGTGAGGTCGCAAATAGTTAGTCGTATTCTTCTAATCTCCCTCTTTCTATCTTCCTCTTTTGTTTTGTTTTGTTTTTCCTTATCATGAAGTGTGAGTAGTTTTATACTTGTTAGGGTTGGATAAGGGAAGTTTGAGAGAAGGAAATCTCTCTCTCTCTTTCCTTGCCCAACAACTTGAATCGACTCCCGTTAATTGAACCACAATCCGCTCCTTACGGCACCCTATCCTACATGATAGCGGTGATTCCGTAGTGAGACCGGTTGTGGTTGAATTAACCGGAGGTTATGGATAAGAGCCAAGAACGGACGGACAAGCACCAAAAGGAAGGACTATGCGTTGGAAAGCCTAGCTTATACTCGCAAGTTCCTTCCTAGTCGTGCTAATCCCCGTTGTTGCCGATTACCGTAACACCGATATTAAGTGGGGCAACGAAAGATGTGGAGACTCCTAACTCAAACTAACCTAATCCTAACCCTAACAAGCTCTCTTTAAATATCAACTCAACACTTAGATAACTACAAACAAAATCTGAACAACCGGACTTAACTCGTCGAAAAACACATAGAAAAAGATTCCCATCTCCCTGCGGACGACCCGTACTCAACCGGCTAGCTACGTGCGAAACCGTCTTGATTGCGGTATTTAGAACTAAACTTGACACGCTCGTAACCTATCAATCAGCAAGTCAACCTTCGAGAAATGTCCCACACTCTGGAACTAATAAAATAAATCGTCGATGCGAGGTAAGGGGTATTTGTTCTGCACAATATCCCAATTCAACTGACGAAAATCGATGCACAAATACAACTGCCGTCTTTCTTTTTGTCGAATAGAACAGGAGCTCCCCAAGGTGACGCACTCGGACGAACAAGCCCTTTATCTAACAAATCTTGCAACTGATCCTTCAGTTCATTAAGCTCCGCCGGGTCCATCTGATATGGCGGTATAGAAAAAGGCTCCGTGCCGGGAATCAAGTCAAGGAAGAACTCAATATCGCGCTCTGGCGACAAACCAATCAACTTGTCTGGAAAGACATCTTGAAATTCCCTCACAATCGGGACCTGGTCCAACGGGACCTCTGCGGCACTTAACACCACAAACATACGCCAAGAATCCCTGACATTCTTTCCTCAAGGGCCGACTAACGCGAAGAGAAGAAATCAAATTGGGAAGAGTGACGCTAAGGTCTCCCAGAATAACAAGAACTGGCTCACCTGGAAAACTAAATCTGACCGCCTTCTCACTGCAGTCCATAGACGCAAAACGCGTGTCTAACCAATCGATGCCCAGAAGAACTTCGAAGTCCAACAAATCGAGAAGAATCAAATTGACAAAAGAATCCCTATCTCCGATACGAACAAACAAACACGAACGAAAACATTTTGAGCGACAAAAGATTAGCCTACGGAAGAAATCACAACAAGAGGCCAATCAAGAAAGGACTAATATCGGCTAGACCTCGATACAAAGTATGTGGATACCATTTTAAGCGACTCCAGAAGGAAATAAGCATCGGAAAAAAAACCCGGAAGAATATTTGTCACAACGGCGTCTATCTAACCGCCTCTAAGCTGGCATACCAGTACAATTTCTCTTCGATCCAGAAACGACTGAAGTCTCAGAAATGCACTCCTCCAACAGTAAGGTTGCGTTCATAGCAGCGGTCATAAGTGTCAAAATGCTGGGCACTAATAGCAAGAAATAACTGCCGGTCCAATCTCCACACGAACCTCTTTATCCGTTTCTTTTCAGTGTCCACCGGATAAGGAGCATATCGAACCACTAAGTATACTGAATGTTGTACTTGTAGGGTTCCCTAGGTCGGCAGTAAGGTTTCGGGAGGCATCGTCCATGCCATTTTCAAAAATTTGCCGTCCTAGCTAACCCTAACCCTAGAATCTTAACTAGAAAATCAGACGAAACAACATGTAAACAACTTTACATCTAAGTGAATGAGGAATACAACTTTTGTAAACCGGTCCTTCACTTCTAGTGCTCCGTGTAGTAGTCCCTTCGCTGCAAGTAATGAACATCCGAACTCAAGAAAGGGTTCACTCGAAGAAATGAACAAGCTTGCTCGAAGTCATCGAGGCCGAAGATGATCTACGTCGAGGAGACTCAAGCTCATGCTACCTCTTTACTAATGGTAGATCAGTGAAGCAAACACCCTAAATTAAATGGCTAATATAGTAGAGAATGATGAAGTAGGAAGTGGGCTCAGTTTAGATTTATATTTCTCACAATATTTTCTCACCTTGAGAAAAGCTAGCATGCTTTCTCAATGAAGAAGAAGATGAAAAAAGAAGATGATAGAATGAACTCATGAGGTGAGAATAGCAGCCATGGGTGAGTTAATGTCTTACACTAACCTATATAGAGAATTAACCATGGCTTAGGATAATGGTTAGGTTAATAAATATCTACAAGTAAAACAAAATTAGTGGACTTGGTCAATAGTTCCACAAGCTTCAACAAGCTTCAACCATGTGACTAGTTACCATTAATTTTTTATTACTTAAATAAATAAACACCCAATTATTATCATAAGCATGTATGAGTCTCATACACCAATGTTACATATATCATCTAACATGACACAAAATAATGTAAATCAATATATATCATATATACACTAATGCACATAAGTGAGAAAAAGAAATGTTTAGTGAGCAAATATTAGTTAATATATCAAATATATAATTATTCATTAAATTATCAAAGAAACACTTGATTTAATAATCCGGCTATATCACATACAACCGACTAATATCAAATGTAACATTTTATCGAATCAACACTTGATCCGATAACTCGGCTATAATATAACCGACCGATATCACATATCGCGAGAATAGAATGCGGTATCACCTACGCGCATTAATCTAGGTCCCACACATATCACATACTTCTCCTACTTTCTTTCGCACAAACCACAAAACCTCTGTGTAGGTCTCTAAAGACTCGTCAATATGCCGGCAGTAGGTGATGATCATATCAAACACCCATAGGCCGCAAGAGGTCTGCTAAACGTAACGGCCACCTGGGTATTAAGCGATCAGAAGATCAACAAGCAAGCCTGCTCATACTCCTACGAATCCAAATAGTAACTCTACCGTACAGTCCGGTCTCTTCGTCTGATATGTTGCATATCTCTCCTGGGGGTGGTAAACGTCAGACCCCAATAACTTGATAAGTCATGCCGATGTGAGGCTCATAACGGGTCGAGAAACTACTGATAACACTTACCAGTAAATCTCATAAACAGCCCTGGCCAGGGACTCACTGTTATGGCCAATCGAGCACAGCGCAACATCAACCCCCAATACCGAAAGAGACGAAATCCCCTCCTATCGCTCATTGCCTCCATATGACTCGGGACTGTACACAAAAACCACCGTTTTGTATGTTCTCTTGAACATGGTAAGGTAGAAATCAAAGCACAGTGGGAATCACACAAGACTCTATGACGGTCTTGGTTCGACAGACTAACCTGTACCAGTGTCACCAAAGAACTACCATCTGACGTGAGGTATAATACCATCTAGGAGTTCTCGGCGAGTCCGTCCTGTGTATCCAATCTCCACTGAGCACCCGTATATCATCTCTGATGTCAAACACCAATGGATATGGGATCATCCATCGCCCATCTACATAGGTCGAGAAGGTATACGCTAGTCTACTCTGGTATATCGATTCCCCATCTCGATACACCCATGACTAGGGACATTAAAGGATGTACTCACGGACTACCTTTGTCCTACTAGTATGATCCGCATCATAAACCAGGTACTCAAATAAACATCCTAAAGGCTTTATCAACATGTAACAGAAAGAAAACCAGTGTACATGTTAAGATAAAGAATAACCAGATAGCATACTATCATGTCGAGCAAGAAAGTCCTCCCTATGTATGTCCAAGCATCCACTATAATATACATCATATGTATAATAATAGCCTCTAGGGTATACATATAACAAGCAATCTCCCACTTGCACTAGGGCCATATGTTTTAGTATCCAATACCCAACAATCAGTAATGGTTGTAGTATCTCATACTCAACCATCCCATAAAAGTCTCTCCTGGGAAAAGGCCTTTGTATGTGGATTTGCCGTGTTTTCCTCTGAGTCTACACTCCTAACCTCGATCTCCCTGAAGACCAACTATCTCTATGATCAGGTGATACTGCCTTGGAATATGTCTGGGTCACTAATGGGACGGGGGTTTCTAAGCATAAGCCATAACTCCATTGTCACACAACGGTAGGAACGAAGTTCATCTCATGAACTGATATACACCCAGACTGCCTCTTTGGTAGCATCTTTGGTAGCGATGTATCCAGCCTTTATCATCTAGTTTGCCACGGTAGCTTGGAACTACTCCAACATACCGTCCCTCCACTGAGGGTAAAGCCAATACCTTTGACTGACATTTAGTCGACCTTACTACCCTGGAAGCTGTCCAATGATTCTCCCCAAAGATCGATTGATACCATCTCACTACACCTAGTGAGAATCCTAACATCCACTTAGATCTATCTCATAGATCCAAAACCCAGGATTTAGGATGTATCACCTTGATCCTTTATGGAAAATCCTTGTGATAAGAGGAGATTGATCGAGTGTAGCACAGGAAACACCTTCCCTATCAAGAGTATGTCATATACGTACAATACGAGGAAGACCACCTTACTCTCTACTACCTTTTTCTATATACAAGGTTCATCTACCATTTTAATGAAGTCAAACGCTTTGTCTACCACATCAAAACAGATGTTCCAACTCCGTGATGCCTGCTTTAACCCGTAAAGCAACATGTACACGTTTCCGCTGCCCCCATTGTCTATGAAGCCCTTTGGCTGTGTACTTATAGATGCTCTCTTCTAAATCACTATTTAGAAAAGCAGTCATGACACCCAACAGCCAGATATCATAGTCATGGTATGTAGCAATGGCAAGTAGGATCCGGATGGACTTAAGCATAGCCACTGGAGAAAAGGTTTCATCATAATCTACACCTGGTCGATGACGAAAACCTTTTACAACAAGTCTAGCTTTGAAAGTCTCAACTTTCCATTTACACCAAGTAATATTCTCAAGATATACTTGCTTTTGATAGGGTTTAACCCTTCAGATATAGCAACCAAAGTCCATACTTTGTGGTGTATATAGATTCCATCTTAGAGAGCTTAGCATCCAGCCATTCTTACAGAGTCCCCACTCTTGATGGCCTGCTCGAAACATAGTTGGGTCATCATCTCATGATGCAATCCTCCCTCCCACTTTCATTGAGAAAATCGAAGTATCTCTCAGGCGGATGAGGAACCTACCAGAACGGTGGAGAGGCTGAGGTTCGTCGGGAGCCATTGAATCCTCCGGTTCTACCAAATCATCAGCTGTAGTTTGTATAGCTGAAACTCCTTACAGTTCTACCTCATGTCCACAAATTTCTTTCCAAAATAAATTCCTTTTCTAAAAAGGTGGCATGCCGAGAAATAAAATACCTTTTGTTCATCGGTGCGGTAGAAGATATTCCCTTGCGAATGCTTGGGATATCCAAAAAACTTCCACAGAACTGACCTTGCCTCGAGCTTGTTCGGATTTTTCTTTTAGACATAGGTCGGACAACCCTAAATCTTAACTTACTTAAGACATGGGCTCTTCCCATACCATATCTCATATGGAGTGGTAGGCACCTGATTTGGTTGGAACCCTATTCAATAGGTAAGCAACTTCTCAAGTGCATAATTTCCGAAAAGGAATTAGGCAACTCGGTAGTACTCATCATAGAGCACACCATATCTAATAGGGTGCGATTGCTCTGTCCCGATACTCCGTTGTGCTGTGGTGTATGCGGAGGAGTAATGCCGAGTGAGAATCTCATTCTCCTTTTGAATTGTCCAGGAACTCCGTGCTCAAGTATTCTCCTCCCTGATCACATCAAAGGACATAATACTTTACCCGTTTTGGTTCTCTACTTCTGACTTATATTCTATGAATTTCTCATAAGCATCAGACTTGTGTTTCAACAGGAACATATGTCCGAATCTTGAGAGATCATTATTGAATGTAATGAAGTATAAAGAACCAGTCCTGGCATATGTAGACAGGGGATCTACATACATCATCACGTATCAATCCTAAGAGTACACTAACTCTTTTCATGTTTCCAGTAAATGGAGCTATGGTCATTTTATCTTTGTGACATGACTGGCAAGTTTCACAATATGTAGATTCAAACTGATTTAAATATGCATCTTAATGTAACTTAGCTAGTCGGGTCGCATTGATATGACCTAGTCTACAATGCCTCAAGAAGGATTCGTTCATTTCTGAACTCTTCCTCTTGTGTGTGTTTTGCACGTTAAGAACTGCAGTTTGATTTAGAACGTATATGCCATTAGATAATGTGCCTGATCCGATCAACTCTTGATATAGGAAATGTTTAAAACATTATCCGACAATACAAAATTGTATCCTTCTTTACTAAATAAAGAGACTGATATGATGTTGTATATCAGGTTCGGTATCTAATATTATTCGTTCAGATGCAATGTATTTGGTAATACAGGGTGATAACCGCCAACGACTTTGGCTGCAACAATCGCACCATTTCCAACTCTTGAAACTTATCACCTATTCCCAGTTCTCTACCTATCTGTAGCCCATATAACAAATTACATATGTGGTGTCCTGATCCGGTATCTCATACCCAGGACGTAGAGGATACTGGGAAATAGTTCTTTTTAACGAACACACCCGAAGAAGATGCATCATCATGCACTTTCTTCGTTTGGGCGGCATGGGGATCCTGGTAATTGTTAGTTATATGTATGCCCTAGAGGCCATTACTGTACATGAGATGTATATTGTAGTGGATGCTAGGACATATATAGGTAGGACTTTCTTGCTCGACATGATAGTACGCTATCTGGTTGCTCTTTATCTTAACATGTATATTTGCAGTCTCTCTATTACATGTTGATAAAGCCCTTAGGATGTGTACTCGACTTCCAGGAATATGATGCAGATCATACTAGTGGGGCCTGGGTAGTCAATGAGTACATCCTTTAATGTTCCTAGTCGTGGGAATATCGAGACGGGGCATCGATATTCTAGTGTAGACTAGCGTATATCTTCTCGACCCATGTGATGGGCGATGGATGATCCCATATCCATTGGTGTTTGACATCAGAGATGGTATGCGGGTGCTCAGTGGAGACTGGGTGCACTGAACGGACTCGCCGAGAACTCCCAGATGGTATTATACCTCATGTCAGATGGTAGTTCTCTGGTGACACTGGTACAACTTAGTCTGTTGACCCGAGATCGTCATAGAGTCTTGTGTGTCTCCCACTGTGCTTTGATTTCCACACTACCACGGCTCTACCGAGTCGTGCAAACAGGTGGTTTTTGGGTACATTCCCGATTCACATGGAGGCAATGAGTGATAGGAGGGGATTCGTCTCTCCCGGTATTGGGGGTTGATGTTGCGCTATGCTCGACTGGCCATAACTGGAAATCCCTGGCCAGGGTTGCACTGATTTACTGGTAAGTGTTATCAGTAGTTTCATGCTTGTTATAGACCTTACATCGGCATGACGTATCAAGCTACTGGGGTCTGACGTTTACCACCCCTAGGCGAGATATGCGACATATCAGACGAACAGACCGGACTGTGCGGTAAGTGTTACTGGTTGGATTCACAGAAGTGTGAGCGGGCTTGCTCGTTGATCTTCTGATCGCTCAATACCCGGGTGGCCGTTACGTTTAGCAGACCGCTTGCGGCTTGTGGGTGTTTGCTATGATTATCACATACAGCCGACGTATTGACGAGTCTTTAGAGTCCTACACAGAGGTTTCCTGGCTCCAGCGAAACGAAATAGGAGCGCATATGAGATATGTGCGGGACCGAGAATAATACCAGTATATGATACTGAATTCTATTCTCGCGATTTGTATCATCGGACGGTTATATAAGATATAGACGGGCTACTGAATCAAATGTTGATTCGATATATTGATACACTTGATATTAGTCGGTTATATGCAGTATGACCGGGTCATTAAATCAAGTGTTGATTTAATGATTTAATGTATAATTATATATTAGATATATTACTTTACATTGACTAGTATTGTTCACTTAAGGTTGATTATCTCACTTGATTGTGCACATTGTATATATGATATATGTTTGTGCACTAGTTTGTATCATGTTTGATGATACATGCAAACTTGGGTGTGTGTATCCTTTAAACCATGTTTAGATTAATGGTTAGGGTTTTAACTTATTTATTTATTTTATTTATTTTAGCAAAATATAAAATGGTGGCTTTCTTTGTTTTATTGCTTCAAGCTTCATGAAACTTCTTAACATCTTTGAAAGTCATGACCATTTTGTTTTTTCCTTAACCTAACCATTACACCTAAACCCTAGTTTATTCTCTACAATTGTTTACTTCACCCATGGTTGCATTATGATAAGATTCACTTGATTTATTATTTTAAAGATAATTCATTTTCCTTCTTCTTCTTCATCTTCTTCATGAAGAAAAGAAAAGCTTTCTTGAAAAATTTCAAGTGATGAAATCAAGTGAGAAATCCAAATCCAAAGTGAACCCACTTCCTATTTCTTCATCCTATACCACTTGCCATGTTGTATTGGGTGTTATCTTCACAAGTTTCATGACCTAGTGAAGATAGAGTTTGAGTTAGAGTCGCCTCGACGTAGATCATCTTCGGCATCGAAGTCAACGACCTAGCCCGATCATTTCTCTGATGAAACCAACGCTAGAGTCCGGCATCCGGTTGATCGCAGCGGAGGGACGTCACCACGGAGCTAAAGAAGTGGAGGACCGGATCTACAAAGGTTGTAGTCCCTTTCATTCATAGTTAAGTTGTTAACTTGCAATGTTTCGCCTTACCTCTAGTAACGATCTTGCTTAGGGTTTCTCGGCACTTGATAAAAATTTGATTTTGGCATGGTTGATCAGTTGTAGAACCTCATGGGTGTGCCTAAGAGCCCTACAGTGGTATCAGAGCCTAGCTAGAGCCTTAGGCGAAATGTTGACGAAGTTAGAAACCCGATCGAACCCCGAAACCCTAAATAAAACCATTCTCTGTACATTTTTTCAAAACTTGGATTTTTGTGAATTAAAAATATGCAGAAAAATAATCAGGGTTTTCTAAGAATTACTGTGCAGCACGTGATCCCAACTCTTCCAAGGCGCCGCGGAACCGCGGCCGTACCCTAGGTCGTGCGGCGGTTCCGCGGCCATAAAGTGTCCTCTTGCTTCACTGTTTGCACAGTAATGTCCCTTTGTGATTCCTGTGTTTTCTGGGTAATTTTAATTTCTACTCAACAGTTGAGTTTTCTGGGATGTTTTGGGGACTCGATGTTTCGATCGGATTATTTAACTTTGTCTATGTATTTTTCCGGGTAATTTTAGAACATGTTAAAAAGTTCGACCAGATATAAATACCCAATTTTTCCCCTGCCGGGAAATTTCCAAATGTTGGATTTTTCCGTAGTCTAAGAACGTCTAAGTAGTGCAAGTAACGCGATGGACCCTCTAGAAGAAAACAAACCTTAACTCGATTATGTGACCGTCTTGAACTGCCCTTTGAACCTTAGGGTTTGGGGCAGTACGGCATGCCACATGTGAGGCGTTGGCTTGACCCTTCTACGGCTGGACCGTTGGTACTGTGGCATGAAATGGATGTTTTTGAACTTATTTCATGTGTTGAGCTGTTTTGGGAAAACTTGGGTGTTTGATTGTTCGATCGGAAAGTTTAACATTTTCTATTTATCTGGAATGTGATACAATATTTGGAATCCACAAATAGTTATGAGATAACTGATTTGAATGTTATAAACATAGCACTTTAGTCTCACTTGATCGGTTGCCGCGGAATTTTGATGTGATCAAAAGTCCGTCGCAATCACGTTGCGTATGCGGATACTCGCCGGTAAACTTAATAGATAGCCACGCCCCATAGCCCCGACCAAGTGACTGTAGGAGAACCCCGTCGCCAAAAGCATCCGTTCGGGTGCTCGCGGCAGCGGTGTTACTCCTTAGTGCACTTCGTCGACGGTATCGGGGGTGCGGCCGTCTACTAAAGTTTGCGACGAGCATTCGTTCTGGATGTCGGGAATCTTGTTGAACTGCCCGACTTGATATTGAAAAGTATTTTCGATAATGAGACTAAAATGCGGGGTTTATAATTGTTAGGCATGCGATGTCTAAGGAATTCATTTGGTTAGGCATGCGATGTCTATGAAGGTTGCGGAATCCAACTGTTGTAGTTTTACACTTTCTTTTCTGCGACCGTAAGTGTAATATGTGATATCGCCGGTTTCGTTGCTATATGTCAACGACAATTGGGATGGGCATATTTACTTACGTTGATGACATGTGATGTTATGTGTTGCTGGATACGTTATATTGGATCGTCGTGTTTGAATAGCCGGGGGTTTTATGTGAGATGAGTGTTTTTCATTTTCATTCATGTAAAAACTTGTATGTAATATTCTTTTATTGGGGCACTTCCAGGTTGCGGATGATGTCACCATTGTATATTATTTACTTTTCCGCATTAGGATAGACCCAAGGAGGGGAGCACAAGTAACCGGGTTCTAGGGTCCAGTGGGAGACCATCTCGAGGAGTCGAGTCCGGCTCTCCTAACTCTAGAATTGGTAGGGTTTCTTGCCGCTCTCGTAGGGGTCTAGGGATGTGGGATTGGCTATTCATCACGACCGTGGAATCCGTGTTTTATACAGGCTCAAAATAAAACACGGACGTCCTAGTATATCCAATATTTCATATGATATTTTCTGCTGCGTTATCTGTGATTTGTTCAGATGGATACTGTATATAGTATATATGATATATTATATAGACGTTGCTTATGTTTTACACCCGCGCTAGCCCTGCCCCGTTCTGCCGTTAGTTACCTAACCTAACGGTGCAGACGGGACATCAAGACGAATGCGGATGGCATAAGCGTACGTCGTATTTATCTGTGATGTTTAGGTGGACTTAAATGATGGGACATTCATTAATGTGATTAATGAAAGAAAATAAACCTAAAAGATGTTGTGGAATCGAATTTCAAAATAAAATCGGGTAGCTCTAGTTATTGCTTTGCATAGCGGTGTTCCTTGTAGAACATCCAACACCTTATTCGATAAGGAAAGAGACGACGATCCCTTCACCGGGACTGACCTCTTTAGCAATAACTAGCAGATGCTACAACCTTCGGTTTGTCTTTTGACTGCTTTTCTAGTTTTTGCTTTGCATAGTGGTATTGTGAATATCCTGCACCTCATTCGACGAGGAAAGAGCCGAGATCCCTTCACCGGGAGTGAGCTCTTCAGCGAAACTAGCAAAAGCCTAAAAAACATTCCATTTAAAACCATTTAATTCCGCAACGAGATCAAGTTCAAAGCGTTAAAGGTTTTATTAAAAACCATCCGCAACCCTCTGTCATTTTAGGAAGTAGAGTACTTAGTATTCGTGCTGTGTTTGTTGACCATAGTCAAGGCACAGTGTACGGTGGCTAAGTGATGTCTTCCTACACCGCATATGATGCGATTAGTTAGGACAGTCGCGTAACTTTGTTGACCTTAGTCAAGGGTCATGTGGGTGGGTCTAATTAATCACGAAATGACGGGTATAACTTGACTAGTGCTTATGATTTGTTGACCATAGTTAAGGTCATAAGTGCTAGGGTAAAAACCTTTATCGGGAGTTTCAAGTGTTGAAATTTGCAATGAGATTGCATACATTCTATATGATAGTTGGATCCTGATACCCACTGCGAGTAATTGTTACTCCTGGAAGAGTTTTGCACTTTACAATTAGCCGATCAAGTAGGTGTCTAGAAAGGTGTCAACGGGGTTATGCCCTTGGGAAAACGAGGTTTATTTTAATTAGGTCCGTGCGAAAGCACGGGGAACCTCCCTCAAAGTACCGGCACTGGCCTGGCTGAAAGATTGGCGAACTTGTAGAGTGTAATTAATCCCGGCTAGTCTTTCCTTTTAGGGTTTGAAGGAGGACTTGATAAAAACAGTGGGAGCCATCCTGATTAGATAAAATATATAACCAATCTAATCTTGTAAGAGCACACGCAGAGTGTTTTCTTCTCCCTCTCTCTCCAGGTAGCAACCATATCACGCCTTAATCAAGATAATAATATGGATGTATTGACCGAACCCGCTTGTTATACTGAGCTGGGGAACGTTGGTCCCGCTCCAACTTATAATTGTTATAAGACCGAGCATGAAATAGGGGAATACCAGGATTCCCATGCCGCCCAAACGAAGAAAGTGCATAAGATGCATCTCCTTCGTGTTAGTGTATATGCCCTAGAGGCCATTACTGTATCATACTAGTTTGTATATTACTTAATGGAAGCTTGGGATATTCACCTTGTATATACAATCTTGCTCAAAATAGTAGTATGCTACTTGGTTTGTTTCTACTTCAATGTGTACATGTGTTTATTTTTGTATATCGCCTATACACATTAGTGGAGCCCTTAGGATCTTTGCTTGATTACCAGCGATGTGATGGCCGTCACACTAGTGGAGCTGGGTAATCTATAAGCACATCCTTATGCAGGTCCCTGGTCGCAGGACTATCGAGACAGGGCATCGATACTCCGGAGTAGACTAGCGCATGCGCTTCTCATCCCAGTGTGGGAGACGGTCTGTCCCACAGCCGTCAGTACGTCGTACTTGAGATAGTATGCGGGTGCTCGTTAGGTTACGGGTACACTGGACAGGACTCGTCGGAAACTGACTAGTTGGTATTATGCCTATCGTCAGTTATCAGTTCCCAGGTGACATGAGTACAGCTTAGTCCGCTGACTTGACACTGTCACTTCGCCTCGAGTGTGTTCCCACTGCACTTTGATTACTACCCTACCATGGCTCAAAGGAGTCGTGCAAACAGGTAGTGGTTGGGTGCAGTCCCGAAGCACTTGGAGGCAGTGACGGTTAGACAGGATTCGTCTCTCCCGGTATTGGGGGTTGACATCGCGCTGTGTCTAGGAGAGCCATTATATGAGTAGTCCCTGGCCAGGGCAAACGAGATATACTGGTAGGCTTCCAGTGTTATCTCAGGGTGTTCTGGGCTTCGCTCCGGCACGACTTGTACCGCTATTGGGGGACTGACGTTTACCGCCCCCTAGGCCCGCCATGCGATGTATCAGACGAACAGACCGGACTGTACGGAGAATGTCACATTCAGGCTCAGTAGGAGTTCAGATGGGTTTCGCCTTGTCGGTCTTCTTGTCGGCATTACCTGGGGACCGTTACGCACAGCTAGTGCCGCTTGCGGTCTGTGGTTAAACCCACTGCCAGCGTAGTGTCGAGTCTTTAGAGTCCCACACAGAAAGCTTTTCGCCTTTAGGCAAAAGAGTAGAGGTCGCATGGTTTTGCGACAGGTCGCATGGTTTTGCGACAGGGTTCGGTCACATCCGTGCATTTGCGCACGTACAGTGTCCGGACAGTTTGCACTAGCGGGCTTTGGTTTAAGCCAGATCCTAGTGTACGTTTTGGGATTGGATTTATCCAGTATGCATTCGTGTTCCTTGGAACGCGGATGCGGGTGCGTATGTACAGTTGACAGGGAGACAGAGGCAGCGGATTCTTATTAGGGTTGTTGACAGTTGACCGTTGACTATTTGACTTTTTGCTCAACCCTAATGAGAATATGATATGTGATTAACTATTATATTAATTAAGTATTATGGTGACATGGTTGTTGACTTTTGTTGACTTTGTTGACTTGTTGACTTTTGTTGACTTGTTGACTTTGTTGACCGGTTGACTAGGCTTGACTAGTTGACCATCATGATAACCATAGCCATCATTTCATGGCAAAGACTTTGCTTGCTTGCTCATTTGTGCAAAATGAGTGCATGAAATGATATGGTTATGGTTGCTTCAACCATCACATAACACTTGATTTGGTATAATGAGTTATGATGACTTTGGATTATGAGAGGGTGAGAGACAAAAGACTTGCTCATTCTTTCTTGCTCATTCTCTCTCTTGTTCTTGAGCTCTCTTGTTTTGCTCTCACCCTCTTGCTCTCACTCCCTCTCTTTAATCTATGGTTCTCTTGTCTCATGAGTTGAGAATCAAGAACCATAGATAAAATCCCACACAAACTCTTCTCTACTCATTCTAGTTCACAAGGTTTAGCAAACCGAGTGAACTAGTTTCTTCAAAGAACGAAGAAGGAGCCAAAGGTTGGAGCTTTCAGGTGGATCTATCTTCGACGTACGGAGACGACGGGAAGAAGCTAATCCGGACCACCATCGGAGCTTGAAGACGAAGGAGTTCAAGACAAGCAAGGTATAACCCCCTAACCGAGTAGCTAGAAACTCGTAGTTAGGTTGTTAGATAGATGTTTAACCAAGATCCGGGTTTTAGGTCCATGTTACCACCTCTAAAAAAATCGTTTTTTTTTACCAAATTCCGCATTCCCGAAAGTACCGGGAGAGGTAGCATGGACTTACAGTGGTATCAGAGACTAGTTAAACTCTATCTAACATGTTAGCAAGTAACTAGAAGATCGATCAAAGAAAAAGTCCCGAAAACGAACCCCAAAATTCGAAGTTTCTGTCGATTTTTATACTGTTCAAAAGTTGATTATTTTCACACCTAAAATCGGCTCAGGCTTTTGTGTGAACACCCACCAAAATTGGTCCAACGATCGAGTCAAAGCGCCGCGGAAACGCGGCGGGAGCACGCTCCCGCCGCGGATCCGCGGCCGAGTTGACTCGGCCGAGGTCCAAGTTTGGTGCAGTGTTATTCTGGGGTTGTTTTTGGATTTTTGGTATATGTGTTTTCTGCCCAGATTTTCCAGAACGAAAATTTTATTTTTGGGGTCCCGAAAATCCGTATTTTTGATCGAACTTCTAAAAGACTTAAGCTAACGGGTTTTTCTGTAATGTGACATTTGTATTGAACGTCTACTAATCGCTATATGTCGATTAGTGGGGGTTATACAAATCTGTGATCTGTAATGTTGCTGGAATGTGTATATGAATATGTTGGATTGTCGCGGGTGAATAGCCGGGGGTTGTGAGACGAGAGTTTTCTTTTCTTTCAATTCATGTAAATTTGTAAATTGATGTAATAATTATTTGTATGGCCGCACAACCGGGTCGGGGTTGTAGCCGTCATTGTATAATTTCTTTTTACTGTTTTTGCTCCTAGGATAGACCCATGGAGGGGGTGCACAAACTACCGGGTATGCCGAAGTGTCGAGTGGCCTACTCATGGAGATGAGGGAGGTTGCTACGCTTCGGGTACTTGGCGGGTAGTTTGCCGCACCCGTAGGGGTCTTGGGTGGGGTATTTGGCTATTCACCGCGACCGTGTAATCTGTTTTTCGTTACAGGCTCGTGCGAATTACAGATTCCTAGTATATCCAATGTATTCATCTGTGATCTGAAATGTTTATCATTGCAGTATATCTATATATGATATTATTTAGGCGTTGCTTATGTTTTACAGACGCGCTAGCCCAGCCCCCGCTCTGTCGTTAGTTAAGTAACCTAACGGGTAATGACGGGGCCCCGTGGCGAATGCGAATGGCATAAGCATACGTCATATTTTGGTTGTTTTCTGCAATGGTAGGATTAAATGATGGGACGCATTAAAAGAACTAATGCAAGAATATCACGCATTAAAAGAACTAATGCAAGATAATAAACCAAGTTAAAGTCGTTGGAACACTTTCGAAAAACCACTCGGTTCTTTTCAAAACCAACTTTTAAATGCGGTGCTTGAGCCACTCCTTTTAAAAGCTATCTCGTTCCATCGACCAAATCAAGTTCACTACGTTCACGGTTTTGCCAAAACCATCCGTAGCCCTCCGTCGTTTCATATGAATAGTCAATAGTATTCAAGCTGTGTATGTTGGCCAAAGTCAAGGCACAGTGATCGGTAGCTATTGGGTGTTCATGTGTAGCATAGATAGATGCGTTGGTTTGGGACAGTCGTACTGCATTTTGGCCAAAGTCAAGGGTAGGTACGGATGGATCCAAATTAACCTGGATAATGACGGGTAGAACTTGACATGTGACTTATGATATTTTGGCCAAAGTCAAGGTCATAAGAGCATGGGGCAAAAATCCACATCGGGAGTTTCATAAGTACTGAAACTTGCTAGATTTGCATACCATTTGGAATGTGATGATTCTGGTAGGATTCCTTCAGTTTCGTCACGCGATGATATTTGGATCCCGATCCTACTGTGAGTATATGCTACTCCTCGGGAAATTTCTCACTAAACGATCAATGCTATAAACCTAGTAGGTGCCTAGAAAGGTATTAGAGGGGCTACGCCCCCAGGGAAAAGAGGTTCTTTAATTAAGGAACTTCGCGAAAGCGTTGGAAAACCTCCCTCGAAGTACCGACACCGGCCTGGCTGAACGGTTAAGCAAGTATTGTGCGGTGGGATTGATCCCGACTAATTCTTCCTTTATGGTTTGAGGAGGGATTCGAGAAACAGTGGGAGCCATCATGTTTAGACAAACTAAAAACTACTCTAAACTTGCAAGAGCATCATGCTGAGTGTTTCTTCTTCTCTCTCCTAATTGCAGCGACCAATCGACATCACTGGACTTAAGTTACTTCTAGATAAAAACATACTGACAGGGCCAAACTACAAAGATTGGCTCAGGAATGTCAAGATGGCAATCACTTACGACAAGCTGGGGTATCTTCTTACCACCAAAGCTCCCCCTGCCCCTGGTCCCACTTCCAGTGTCGCGGATAAGGAAATCCGCAAGACTTGGGAGATTGATAGCGCGAAGGACAAGTGCCTCGTACTTGCCTCGATGGACAATGAACATCAGAGGAGGCACGAGAATATGGACCTTGAATCCATATTTCTCCATACAAAAGAACTGTATGGAGAGCAATCTCGTATCGCAAGATACGAAGCGTTGAAAAAGTTATTTTCGGCAAAGATGGCCGTCGGATCATCAGTAGCCGAGCACGTGCTAAAGATGATCGGCTACATTGAGGAGCTCGCGGACCTAGGGACCACATTGGAGAGTGAACTCTATACGGACATAGTTCTCCAGTCCCTTCCTTCCACTTACGCCCAGTTCATACTGAACTTCAACTTACAAGAAAAAGAGGTTGAACTTTCAGAGCTCCTCAACATGCTGAGGAGCGCAGAGGGCACCCTACAGAAAGGTAGGGAAACATCCACTTTGTTTGTAGGAGGATCATCTTCTTCTAGGTCCAAGGCGAAAGCCAAGGGAAAGAAGAAGAAAGCCCCCGCCAAACCAAGGGGCGGTGTTAGTAAAGTGGATACGAAGGGAAAAGCAAAAGCAACAAAGAAAGCGGGGAAGCTTGTGGATAAGGAAGAATGCTTCTATTGTCATAAGAAAGGTCAATGGAAGAATGATTGCAGGGCCTGGAAGGCCAGAACACAGTAATTGAAGCAGGTTGCAGCTTTAGCTTCAGGTGTGTATGTTATTGAAAACTGTCTTTCAATAAACTCTACTTCCTGGGTATTGGATACCGGATCAGGATCTGATATCTGTAATTCTTTGCAGGCGTTGAGAAACCGTAGTGTTTTGAAAGCAGGTGACATGACCCTCAGAGTTGCGAACGGAGCTAGCATAGATGCTAAAGCCGTGGGGGACTATCACCTGGGAATGTCAGATGGACATGTTTTGGTTTTGCGTAATTGCTTTTTTGTACCCAACGCAACTTGTAATATCATTTCTGTATCTTTAGTTTCTAAAGAAGGTTATGAATTTGCGTTTGTAAGTAATGTTGTAAACATTCACCTTAATCAAGTTTTGATTGGGTCAGGTACATTGAGTAATGGTATATACGTATTAAACCAACCACAGATTTTCAGTGTCCAGAATACACACAAAAGAAAGTCTCCAGAAATAAATCAGACTTTCTTGTGGCATTGTAGACTGGGTCACATCAATGAGAGAAGGTTGACGAAGTTACATACAGAAGGGTATTTGAATGCGTTCGAATATCATTCGTATGCCACTTGTCAATCCTGTCTCAAAGGAAAGATGACAAAGACTCCGTTTACTGGACATGGAGTAAGAGCGAGCGAGCTCTTGGGACTCGTACACAGTGACGTGTGCGGTCCAATGTCTACACATGCGCGAAGCGGCCATTCTTACTTCATTACTTTTACGGATGACTTCTCAAGGTATGGTTATGTCTTCTTAATGAAACATAAGTCCGAAGCCTTTGGAAAATTCCAGGAGTATTAGAATGAAGTAGAGAAACAGACTGGCAAAAGTATTAAGATTCTAAGATCGAATCGAGGTGGAGAATACTTAAGTGCCGAGTTCCTGGACTATTTAAAAGAGAACGGAATTCTCTCTCAGCTTACTCCTCCATACACCCCGCAACATAACGGTGTATCGGAGAGACGGAACCGCACCCTATTAGATATGGTGCGGTCCATGATGAGTAACGCTGAGTTACCGCGATCATTCTGGGGATATGCGCTAGAATCAGCCGCATACCTTTTGAACCGAGTTCCCACTAAAACTGTGCCTACCACGCCATTTGAGATGTGGTGTGGGAAGAGACCCCATCTTAATCACATTAAGACATGGGGAAGTCCAGCTTTTGTCAAAAAGCAGCATGCGGACAAGCTCGAGGCACGCTCAGTACTGTGCAAGTTTGTGGGATATCCAAAGAATTCCAAAGGATATTTCTTCTACTGCGAAGAGGAACAAAAAGTTCTTGTTTCTCGTCATGCCCACTTTCTAGAACACCAGTTCTTAGAAAAGGAAATAAGTGGGAGCGCAGAAGAACTGGAAGAAATTCCAGAACCACGGACTATTACTGAATGTTTAGTGGAACCAGAGGGTTCGAAAGAACAGGACATTCCTACGCCGCTCCGCAGGAGTAGTAGGCAGACTCATCCGCCCGAGAGATACTACGGTTTTCTCATAGACGGGGATAGAGAGGATTGCATCATAGATTATGATGAGCCTACTAGCTTCCAGCAGGCCGTTCAGAGCGTTGACTCAGTAAAATGGCTGGATGCAATGCGGACCGAAATGGAGTCCATGTACACCAACAAGGTATGGACGTTGGACATTGCTCCAGACGGGGTAAAACCCGTAGGATGCAAGTGGATCTTCAAAAGAAAGATTGGTGTAGATGGACAGGTTGAGACCTATAAAGCTAGGTTGGTAGCAAAGGGTTTTCGTCAAAGACCTGGCTTGGACTATGACGAAACCTTTTCTCCAGTAGCCATGCTGAAATCCATTCGGATCCTTCTTGCCATTGCTGCCTTCCACGATTATGAGATTTGGCAGATGGACGTAAAGACAGCTTTTCTAAATGGAAATTTAGAGGAGTGTGTCTATATGGACCAGCCAGAGGGTTTCATTCAAAGTGGGAGCAGCGGAAAGGTGTGCAAGTTGCTTAAGTCCATCTATGGACTAAAGCAGGCATCGCGGAGTTGGAACATCTGCTTTGATGAGACGGTCAAAGAATTTGGCTTTATCAAAAATCCAGATGAACCATGTATCTATAGTAGATTTGTAGCGAGAACTGTAGTATTCCTCGTTTTATACGTGGATGACATTCTCTTAATAGGAAATGACATTCCTATGCTACAATCTGTCAAGGGGTTCTTGTCACACAGGTTCTCCATGAAAGACCTGGGTGATGCCTCATACATCCTGGGGATCCGGATCCATCATGATAGATCCAAGAGGATATTAGGACTTTCTCAGTCCAGGTACATCGACACCGTACTGAAAAGATTCAGTATGGAAGATTCCAAGCGCGGTAACCTACCGGCTTGTCACGGGATCACCCTCTCTAAAGAGATGTCTCCCAAGACTGATTTGGAGAGGGATCGCATGTCTATTATACCCTACGCTTCTGCGGTAGGCTCTATAATGTATGCGATGTTGTGTACCAGACCAGATGTAGCTTATGCACTGAGTGTGGTAAGCCGGTATCAGTCAAACCCTGGGGAGAAACACTGGATAGCGGTAAAGAACATTCTCAAGTACCTGAGAAGGACTAAGGAGATGTTCTTGGTGTATGGCGGAAAAGACCTCCAGATCGAGGCCTTTGCTGACTCCAGCTTCCAGAGTGACAAGGATGATTCCAAGTCCATGTCGGGTTTTGTCTTTACCCTCAATGGAGGGGCGGTGTGTTGGAAGAGTTCCAAACAAGAAACCGTTGCAGACTCGACGATGGAAGCGGAATACATCGCTGCATCTGATGCCGCAAGAGAAGCTGTCTGGATGAGGAAGTTCTTGAAAGAACTTCAGGTGGTTCCGTCCATTGTTGATCCAATACCTTTGTATTGCGACAACAACGGGGCTATAGCTTTAGCGAAGGAACCCAGGTCCCATCAGAGATCCAGGCACATCTTGAGGCGGTATCACCTGATCAGGGAGATCGTGGATCGCCAGAAGATCGAGGTTCGGAGAGTCGTTTCAGAAGATAACACTGCAGATCCATTCACCAAGGCCCTACCCCAGACTCAGTTCGAGCGGCTGATCGAGATGATAGGTCTTCGATACGCCAGTACATGGCCTTAGTGCAAGTGGGAGATTGTTAGTGTATATGCCCTAGAGGCCATTACTGTATCATACTAGTTTGTATATTACTTAATGGAAGCTTGGGATATTCACCTTGTATATACAATCTTGCTCAAAATAGTAGTATGCTACTTGGTTTGTTTCTACTTCAATGTGTACATGTGTTTATTTTTGTATATCGCCTATACACATTAGTGGAGCCCTTAGGATCTTTGCTTGATTACCAGCGATATGATGGCCGTCACACTAGTGGGGCTGGGTAATCTATAAGCACATCCTTATGCAGGTCCCTGGTCGCAGGACTATCGAGACAGGGCATCGATACTCCGGAGTAGACTAGCGCATGCGCTTCTCATCCCAGTGTGGGAGACGGTCTGTCCCACAGCCGTCAGTACGTCGTACTTGAGATGGTATGTGGGTGCTCGTTAGGTTACGGGTACACTGGACAGGACTCGTCGGGAACTGACTAGTTGGTATTATGCCTATCGTCAGTTATCAGTTCCCAGGTGACATGAGTACAGCTTAGTCCGCTGACTTGACACTGTCACTTCGCCTCGAGTGTGTTCCCACTGCACTTTGATTACTACCCTACCACGGCTCAAAGGAGTCGTGCAAACAGGTAGTGGTTGGGTGCAGTCCCGAAGCACTTGGAGGCAGTGACGGTTAGACAGGATTCGTCTCTCCCGGTATTGGGGGTTGACATCGCGCTGTGTCTAGGAGAGCCATTACACGAGTAGTCCCTGGCCAGGGCAAACGAGATATACTGGTAGGCTTCCAGTGTTATCTCAGGGTGTTTTGGGCTTCGCTCCGGCACGACTTGTACCGCTATTGGGGGACTGACGTTTACCGCCCCCTAGGCCCGCCATGCGATGTATCAGACGGACAGACCGGACTGTACGGAGAATGTACATTCAGGCTCAGTAGGAGTTCAGATGGGTTTCGCCTCGTCGGTCTTCTTGTCGGCATTACCTGGGGACCGTTACGCACAGCTAGTGCCGCTTGCGGTCTGTGGTTAAACCCACTGCCAGCGTAGTGTCGAGTCTTTAGAGTCCCACACAGAAAGCTTTTCGCCTTTAGGCAAAAGAGTAGAGGTCGCATGGTTTTGCGACAGGTCGCATGGTTTTGCGACAGGGTTCGGTCACATCCGTGCATTTGCGCACGTACAGTGTCCGGACAGTTTGCACTAGCGGGCTTTGGTTTAAGCTAGATCCTAGTGTACGTTTTGGGATTGGATTTATCCAGTATGCATTCGTGTTCCTCGGAACGCGGATGCGGGTGCGTATGCACAGTTGACAGGGAGACAGAGGCAGCGGATTCTCATTAGGGTTGTTGACAGTTGACCGTTGACTATTTGACTTTTTGCTCAACCCTAATGAGAATATGATATGTGATTAACTATTATATTAATTAAGTATTATGGTGACATGGTTTTTGACTTTTGTTGACTTTGTTGACTTGTTGACTTTTGTTGACCTGTTGACTTTGTTGACCGGTTGACTAGGCTTGACTAGTTGACCATCATGATAACCATAGCCATCATTTCATGGCAAAGACTTTTGCTTGCTTGCTCATTTGTGCAAAATGAGTGCATGAAATGATATGGTTATGGTTGCTTCAACCATCACATAACACTTGATTTGGTATAATGAGTTATGATGACTTTGGATTATGAGAGGGTGAGAGACAAAAGACTTGCTCATTCTTTCTTCCTCATTCTCTCTCTTGTTCTTGAGCTCTCTTGTTTTGCCCTCACACTCTTTCTCTCGCTCCCTCTCTTTAATCTATGGTTCTCTTGTCTCATGAGTTGAGAATCAAGAACCATAGATAAAATCCCACACAAACTCTTCTCTACTCATTCTAGTTCACAAGGTTTAGCAAACCGAGTGAACTAGTTTCTTCAAAGAACGAAGAAGGAGCCAAAGGTTGGAGCTTTCAGGTGGATCTATCTTCGGCGTACGGAGACGACGGGAAGAAGCCAATCCGGACCACCATCGGAGCTTGAAGACGAAGGAGTTCAAGACAAGCAAGGTATAACCCCCTAACCGAGTAGCTAGAAACTCGTAGTTAGGTTGTTAGATAGATGTTTAACCAAGATCCGGGTTTTAGGTCCATGTTACCACCTCTAAAAAAATCGTCTTTTTTACCAAATTCCGCATTCCCGAAAGTACCGGGAGAGGTAGCATGGACTTACACTTCGGGTGCGTTCATTACAAAGAACTGTTTCTCTGTATCCTCTACGTCCTGGGTATTAGATACCGGATCAGGATCCCGCATATGTAATCTGTTACATAGGGCTACAGAAAGGTAGAGAACTGAGAACGGGTGATAAGTTTCATGAGACAGAAAACGGTGCAAGTATTGCAGCCAAGTCTGTTGGTCACTGTCACCCTGTATTACCAAAATACACTGATTCTGAACGAATGTTATTAGATACCGAACCTGATATACAACATCATATCAGTCTCTTTATTTACTAAAGAAGGATATAATTTTGTATTGTTGAATAATGTTTTGCACATATCCAATATCAAGAGTTGATCGGTTCAGGCACGTTATCTAAAAGCATATACATTCTAAATCAGACCACAGTTCTTAACGTATAGAACACACACAAGAGGAAGAGTTCAGAATTGAACGATTCCTTCTTGAGGTATTGTAGACTAGGTCATATCAATGTGACCCGACTAGCTAAAGTTACATTTAGATGCATATTAAATCAGTTTGAATTTACATCTTGTGAAACTTGACAGTCATGTCACAAAGATAAGATGACCATAGCTCTGTTTACTCGAAACAGAGAAAGAGTTAGTGAACTCTTAGGACCGATACATAGTGATGTATAAAGGTCCCCAGTCTACATATGCCACGACTGGTTCTTTGTACTTCCTTACATTCATTGATGATCTCTCAAGATTCGGACACATGTTCCTGTTGAAACACATGTCTGAAGCTTTTGAGAAATTCAAAGAATATAAGTTAGAAGTAGAGAACCAAAAACGGGTATAAGTATTATTTCCTTTGAAGTGATCAGGGAGGAGAATACTTGAGCACGGGATTCCTGGACTATTCTAAAGGAGAATGAGATTCTCTCTCAGCATTACTCCTCCGTATACACCACAGCACGTCGGTGTATCGGGGCGGAGCAATCACACCCTATATGATATGGCGCGCTCTATGATGAGTACTGCTGAGTTACCTGTTTCCTTTTAGGGGTTATGCACTTAAGAAGCTGCATACCTATTGAATTAGGTTTGAATCAGATCACTGCCTACCACTCTATATGAGATATGGTATTGGAAGAGCCCATCTCTTAAGTAAATTAAGATTTGGGATTGTCCGGCGTATGTCAAAAGCAAAATCCGGACAAGATCGAGGCAAATTCAGTTCTGTAGAACTGGAAGGAGTTCCAGTTATACAAACTACAACTGATGATTTGATAGAACCAAAGGATTCAATAGTCTCTGACGAACCTCAGCCTCTCCGCCGATCTATCAGGGTTCCTCATCCGCCTGAGAGATACTTCGGTTTCTCGATGACAGTGGGAGTGAGGATTGCATCATGAGATGATGACCCAACTAGTTTCGAGCAGGCCATCGAGAGTGGGACTCTGTAAGAATGGCTGGATGCTTAGAGATCTGAGATGGAATCCATGTACACCAACAAAGTATGGACTTTGGATGCTGTATCTGAAGGGTTAAATCCCCATCAGGAGCAAGTATATCTTGAGAAGATTACTTGGTGTAGATGGAAAAGTTGAGACTTTCAAAGCTAGACATGTTAGTGGTTTTCATCATCGACCAGGCGTGGAAAATGATGAAACCTTTTCCAGTGGCTATGCTTAAGTCCATCCGGATCCTATTTGCCACGGCTACATACCATGACTACGATATCTGGCGGTTGGGTGTCATGACTGCTTTTCTAAATATTGAATTAGAAGAGAATGTCTATAAGTACATAGCTAGAGGTCTTCGTAAACAGTGGGAGCAGCGAAAACGTGTGCAAGTTTCTTTACATATTAAAGCAGGCATCGCGAAGTTGGAACGTCTGTTTTGATGTGGTAGTCAAAGTGTTTGACTTCATCAAAATGGTAGATGAACCTTGTATATACAAAAGAGTAGTAGAGTGTAAGGTGGTGATCCTCGTAGAGTACGTGGACAACATACTCTTGATAGGAAAAGAGTTTCCTTTGCTACGCTCGGTCAATCTCCTCTTATCACATGGATTCTCCATATAGGATCAAAATGATACCTCATAAATCCTGGGTTTTGGATCTATGAGATAGATCTAAATGGATGTTAGGATTCTCACTAGTTGTAGTGAGATGGTATCAGTTGATCCTGGGGAGAATCACTGGAAAGGTTCCAGGGTGATAAGGACGACTGAATGTCAGTCGCAGACATTGTATTTACCCTCAGTGGAGGGACAGTATGTTTGAAGAGTTCCAAGCTAGATACTGTGGCACACTAGACGATAAAGGTTAGTGACATCGCTATCAAAGATACCACCAAAGAGGAAGTTTGGGTGTATATAAGTTCATGAGATGAACTAGGTTCCTACCATTGTGTGACAATGGAAGTATGGCTTTGGCCCAGGAACCACGATCCCATCAGTGACCCAGACATATTCTGAGGCAGCATCACCTGATCATGGAGATAGTTGATCTCCAGGGTGATCGAGGTTAGGAGAGTAGACTCAGAGGACAACACGGCGGATCCACTCATAAAGGCTTTTTCCCAGAGAGAGACTTTTATGGGATGGTTGAGTATGAGATACTGCAACCACTTCTACAGATGGCCCAAGTGCAAGTGGGAGATTCTTAGTTATATGTATGCCCTAGAGGACATTACTGTACATGAGATGTATATTGTAGTGGATGCTAGGACATATATAGGTAGGACTTTCTTGCTCGACATGATAGTATGCTATCTGGTTGCTCTTTATCTTAACATGTATATTTGCAGTCTCTCTATTACATGTTGATAAAGCCCTTAGGATATGTACTCGACTTCCAGGAATATGATGCAGATCATACTAGTGGGGCCTGGGTAGTCGATGAGTACATCCTTCAATGTTCCTAGTCGTGGGAATATCGAGACGGGGCATCGATATTCCAGTGTAGACTAGCGTATATCTTCTCGACCCATGTGATGGGCGATGGATGATCCCATATCCATTGGTGTTTGACATCAGAGATAGTATGCGGGTGCTCAGTGGAGACTGGGTACACTAAACGGACTCGCCGAGAACTCCCAGATGGTATTATACCTCACGTCAGATGGCAGTTCTCTGGTGACACTGGTACAACTTAGTCTGTTGACCCGAGATCGTCATAGAGTCTTGTGTGTCTCCTACTGTGCTTTGATTTCCACCCTACCACGGCTCTACTGAGTCATGCAAACAGGTGGTTTTTGGGTACAGTCCCGATTCACATGGAGGCAATGAGCGATAGGTGGGGATTCGTCTCTCCCGGTATTGGGGGTTGATGTTATGCTATGCTCGACTGGCCATAACTGGAAATCCCTGGCCAGGGTTGCACTGATTTACTGGTAAGTGTTATCAATAGTTTCATGCTTGTTATGGACCTTACATCGGCATGACTTATCAAGCTACTGGGGTCTGACGTTTACCACCCCTAGGCGAGATATACGACATATCAGACGAACAGACCGGACTGTGCGGTAAGTGTTACTGGTTGGATTCACAGGAGTGTGAGTGGGCTTGCTCGTTGATCTTCTGATCGCTCAATACCCGGGTGGCCGTTACGTTTAGCAGACCGCTTGCGGCTTGTGAGTGTTTGATATGATCATCACCTACTTCCGGCGTATTGATGAGTCTTTAGAGTCCTACACAGAGGTTTCCTGGCTCAAGCGAAACGAAATAGGAGCGCATATGAGATATGTGCGGGACCGAGAATAATACCAGTATGTGATACTGAATTCTATTCTCGCGATTTGTATCATCGGACGGTTATATAAGATATAGCCGGGTTACCGAATCAAATGTTGATTCGATATATTGATACACTTGATATTAGTCGGTTATATGCAGTATGACCGGATCATTAAATCAAGTGTTGATTTAATGATTTAATGTATAATTATATATTAGATATATTACTTTACATTGACTAGTATTGTTCACTTAAGATTGATTATCTCACTTGATTGTGCATATTGTATATATGATATATGTTTGTGCACTAGTTTGTATCATGTTTGATGATACATGCAATCTTGGGTGTGTGTATGCTTTAAACCATGTTTAGGTTGATGGTTAGGGTTTTAACTTATTTATTTATTTTAGCAAAAAATAAAATGGTGGCTTTCTTTGTTTTATTGCTTCAAGCTTCATGAAACTTCTTAGCATCTTTGAAAGTCTTGACCATTTTGTTTTTTCCTTAACCTAACCATTACACCTAAACCCTCGTTTATTCTCTAAAAGTGTTTACTTCACCCATGGTTGCATTATGATAAGATTCACTTGATTTATTATTTTAAAGATAATTCATTTTCCTTCTTCTTCTTCATCTTCTTCATGAGGAAAAGAAAAGCTTTCTTGAAAAATTTCAAGTGATGAAATCAAGTGAGAAATCTAAATCCAAAGTGAACCCACTTCCTATTTCTTCATCCTCTACCACTTTCCATGTTGTATTGGGTGTTATCTTCACAAGTTTCATGACCTAGTGAAGATAGAGTTTGAGTTAGAGTCGCCTCGACGTAGATCATCTTCGGCATCGAAGTCAACGACCTAGCCCGATTATTTCTCCGATGAAACCAACGCTAGTTTCCGGCATCCGGTTGATCGCAGCGGAGGGACGTCATCACGGAGCTAAAGAAGTGGAGGACCGGATCTATAAAGGTTGTAGTCCCTTTCACTCATAGTTAAGTTGTTAACTTGCATTGTTTCGCCTTACCTCTAGTAACGATCTTGCTTAGGGTTTCTCGGCACTTGATAAAAATTTGATTTTGGCATGGTTGATCAGTTTTAGAACCTTATGGGTGTGCCTAGGAGCCCTACAGTAATCCCCTATCTCCGGCTCGGTCTTATAAAAATTATAAGGTAGAGCGGGACCAATGTTCCCCAGCTCAGTATAACAAGCGGTTTCGGTCAATACATCCATATTATTATCTTGATTAAGGCGTGAAATGGTCGCTACCAGGAGAGAGAGAGAAGAAAACACCCTGTGTGCGCTTTTGCAAGATTATATTGGTTATTATTTTATCTAATCAGGATGGTTCCCACTGTTTTTATCAAATTTTCCTTCCAACCCTAAAAGGTAAGACTAGCCAGGATTAATTACACCCTATAAATTCGCCAATCTTTCGGCCAGGCCAGTGTCGGTACTTTGAGGGAGGTTCCCCGTGTTTTCGCACAGACCTAATTAAAATAAACCTCATTTTCCCAGGGGTGTAACCCCGTTAACACCTTTCTAGACACCTACTTGATCGGCTAATTGTAATGTGAAAAACTCTCTCAGGAGTAACTCTTACTCGCAGTGGGTATCGGAATCCAACTATCTCATAGAAGGTATGCAATCTTATTACAAATTTCAACACTTGAAATTCCCGATAATATTTTACCCCTAACCTCCTATGACCTTGACAAAGGCCAACAAACCATAGGATGCTAGTCAAGTTCAACCCTTCATTTCCTGATTAAATTAAACCCACCCGCACGACCCTTGACAAAGGCCAACAAAGTCGTATGACTACCCTAATCCAATCGCATCATATGCTTAAGCAGATAAGCACTAGTCAGCTACCGCACACTACGTCTTAACAAAGGCCAACAAACGCAGCACAAATACTAAATACTACTTATCTGAAATGACGGTGGGCTACGACGGGTTTTTAAGAAAACCCTTTGCGTAATGAACTTGATATTGTTGTAGAATCGAATGATTTTGAAAATGAGTGTTTTTAGGCTTTTACTAGTTTCGCTAAAGAGGTCACTCCCGGTGAAGGGATCTCGGCTCTTTCCTTATCGAACAAGGTGCAGAATATTTCACAAATACTACTATGCAAAGCAAAAACATTAGAAGCAATCAAAAGACAAACAGAATGGGTTGTAGCATCTGCCATTTTCGCTAAAGAGGTCACTCCCGGTGAAAGGATCTCGGCTCTTTCCTTATCGAATAAGGTGCTGGATATTCTATAAGGATTACCTCTATGCAAAGCAAGAACTAGAGCTACCAGTTTTTGAAACAAGTTTCTACAACATCTTTAGGTTTCTTTTATTTCATTAATCTCATTAATGAAGTCCCATCAATTATGTTTCCTAAGTATCACAGAAGAAACGAAAGCAACAATAGTTATTATATATCATATATATAATATAGGCATTCGTCTCAGAACATATCAAGCGATCACATCACATAATATCAGCAGCAGAAGAACATATATGAAATATTGGATATACTAGGAATTCAGTGTTTTATTTAAGCCGGTAAAAACGCGGATTCCATGGTCGCGATGAATAGCCAAACCCACATCTTTAGACCCCTACGAGAGCGGAAAGCAACCCTCCCAATTCTAGAGTTAGGACACCCGGTCTCGATTCCTCGAGATGGTCTCCCACAGGACCCTAGAACCCGGTTACTTGTGCTCTCCTCCTTGGGTCTATCCTAATGCAGAAAAGTAAATAATATACATCAATGGTGACATTATCCTCAACCCGGATGTTCCTCAATAAAAGAATATTACATACAAGCTTTTACATAAATAAAAATGAAAAACTCTCATCTCACATAAAACCCCCGGCTATTCAAAACACGACGATCCAATATAATATATCACAGCAACACATAACATCACATGTCATCAGCATAAGTAAATATGCGTATCCAAATTGTCGTTGACATATAGCAACGAAACCGGCGATACACCACATATACCTTAGACATCATAAACCCAATGTATCACATACATTGGATTTCATGCACAACCAAATGAATTCCTTAGAAATCACATGCCTAATAATTATAAACCCCGCATTTTACTCTCGATATTGAAAACACTTTCTAATAACAAGTCGGGCAATTCAACAAGATTCCCGGCATCCTGATCGAATGCTCGTCGGAAACTTTTGTAGACGGCCGCACCCCCGATACCGTCGACGAAGTGCACTTAGGCGGAACACCGCGGCCGCGAGCACCCGGACGGATGCTTTTGGCAACGGGGTTCTCCTACAGTCACTTGGTCGGGGCTATGGGGCATGACTATCTAATAAGGTTACCCGGCGAGTATCCGCGTATGCTACGTGATTGCGACGGACTTTTGATCACATCAAAATCCCGTGGCAACCGATCAAATGAGACTAAATTGCTAGATTTATAAAATTCAAATTAGTTTTCTTGTGGATTCCAAGTATTGCATCACATCACATGATATCCGGACGATGTTAAACTTTTTGATCGATTCATCAAAGTCTCACAATTCCCCGAGAGCTCAATACTTGAGCACAGTTTAAAAATACCCAGAACATGCCACAGTACCTATGGACCAACCGTAGAAGGGCAGACCCAAGCCTCATTAATGGTACCGCGGAACTGCCGTAAACCCTAAAGTTCGTAAGCGGTTCTAGGGTCATTATGTCTAGTTAGGGTTTCATTCTTCTAGAGGGTCCATAGAATTACTTACATGATTTTCCGAATAGCTTAAACTTGGAAAAATGGGATTTTGATATTCGTTCGAACTTTTTAACTTCGCCTAGACAACATGCAAATACCCGAAACAATGTTAAAACTACGAATATGAAACACTCTGAATTGCCTATAGAGTAAGATCACATCACATGCAAACTTAGAAAAAACAAGCAACACCTGAAACACCAAAACCCAAAGACTGGAACACCATGAAAATTTTAAGTCAAAACTCCAAAAATGACCCGAGGTGGCCGGTTTTTCCTCCAATGTGGCTGGCCCAAATCCGAGGAATCTGCTTGAAATTTTCACAGTGTTCATGTTATATCTCATACAACATTCTGCAGTTGCTTAAAAAAAATTTGACACATTAAAAAATTCGACAGAAACTGGGTTGCAATGTTTCAAGTTTCGGAGTAGTTTCGGTTTCGTAATCTAACAAACATTATCTAATTTTCTAGCATGGCACTGATACCACTATAAGGTTCCCAAGGTCGGCAGCAAGATTTCGGGAGACATCGTCCATGCCATTTTCAAAAATTTGCCGTCCTAGCTAACCCTAATCCTAGAATCTTAACTAGAAAATTCGACGAAACAACATGTAAACAACTTTATATCTAAGTGAATGAGGAATACAACCTTTGTAGACCGGTCCTTCACTTCTAGTGCTCCGTATAGCAGTCCCTTCGCTGCAATTAACGAACATCCGAACTATAGAAAGGTTTCACTTGAAGAAATGAATAAGCTTTCTCAAAGTCTTTGAGGCCGAAGATGATCTACGTCGAGGAGACTCAAGCTCATGCAACCTCTTCACTAATGGTAGATTAGTGAAGCAAACACCCTAAACTAAATGGTTAATATAGTATAGGATGATGAAGTAGGAAATGGGCTCACTTTAGATTTATATTTCTCACAATATTTTCTCACCTTGAGAAAAGCTAGCAAGCTTTCTCAATGAAGAAGAAGATGAAGAATGAAGATGAAAGAATGAACTCATGAGGTGAGAATAGCAACCATGGGTGAGTTAGTATCATACACTAACCCATGTAGAGAATTAACCATGGCTTAGGATAATGATTAGGTTAATAAATATCTACAAGTAAAACAAAATTAGTGGACTTGGTCAATGGTTCCATAAGCTTCTACAAACTTCAACCATGTTACTAATTACCATTAATTTTGAATTACATAAATAAATAAACACCCAATTATTATCATAAGCATGTGTGAGTCTCATACACCCATGTTACATGTATCATCTAGCATGACACACAATAATGTAAGTCAATATATATCACATATATATTAATGCACACAAGTGAGAAAAAGAAATGTTTAGTGAGAAAATATTAGTTAATGTAAGGTAATATATCAAATATATAATTATACATTAAATTATCAAATAAACATTTTTTTAACAATCCGGTTATATCACATACAACCGACTAATATCAAATGTAACATCTTATCGAATCAACCCTTGATCCGATAACTCGGCTATATCATATATTGTTAGTTATGTATATGCTCTAGAGGCCATTGCTGTACATATGATGTATGTTATAGTGGATACTTGATATATATAGAGAGGATTTTCTTGCTTGACATGATAGTATGCTATCTGGTTTCACTTTGTCTTAACATGTTGACTTGTATTGGTTTACTGTCTTGCACTCACATGTTGATAAAGCCCTTAGGATATGTACTCGACTACTAGGACTATGATGCAGATCATACTAGTGAGGCCAGGGTACTCCAAGAGTACATCCTATAATTGTTCCTAGTCGAGAGAGTATCGAGACAGGGCATCGATACTCCAGAGTAGACTAGCGTACACGCATCTTGACCCATATGATGGGCGATGGATGATCCCATATCCATCAGTGTTTGACATCAAAGATGGTATACGGGTGCTCAGTGGAGATTGGTTACACTGAACAGACTCGCCGAGAACTCCTAGATGGTATTATACCTATCGTCAGATAGCAGTTCTCTAGTGACACTGGTACAAGTTAGTCTGTAGACCCGATATCGTCATAGAGTCTTGTATGATTCCCACTGTGCTTTAATTTCCACCTTACCACATTCATGAGAACGTGCAAAACGGTGGCTTTTGGGTACATCCCCGAATCACAAGGAGGCAATGAGCGATAGGAGGGGTTTCGTCTCTCCCGGTATTGGGGGTTGATGTTGCGCTGTGCTCGATTGGCTATAACTGGAAGTCCCTGGCCAGGGCTGATATGGAGACCTACTGGTAAGTGTTATCAGTAGTTTCTCGACCCATTATGAGCCTCATATCGACACGACTTATCGGTTATTGGGGTCTGACGTTTACCATCCTTAGACTGGATATGCGACATATCAGACGAAGACACCGGAATGTACGGTAGTGTTACTGATTGGATTTACAGGATAATGTGCAGGCCTGCTTGTTGATCTTCTGATCGCTCAATATCCGGATGGCTGTTACGTTTAGCTGACCGCTTGCAGCTTATGGGTGTTTGATATGATCATCATCTACTGACGGCGTATTGACGATTCTTTAGAGTCCTACACAGAGGTTTCCTGGCTCAGGAAAAACGGAGTAGGAGCACATATGTGATATGTGCGGGACCGAGATTAATACGATATGAGATACTGTATTCTATTCTCGCGATATGTGATATCGGCCGGGTATATGTGATATAGCCGGGATATCGGATCAAGTGTTGATTCGATAAGATGATACATGTTATATTAGTCGGTTATATGTAATATAGCTGGATTATCGAATCAAGAGTTGATTCGATAATTTAATGTAAAATTATATATGTGATATATTACATTACATTAACTAATATAAGCTCACACAAATGATTCTTTTTCTCACTTGATAATACATTGATATATATGTGATATATGTTAATTGTGTTATTTTCTTTTGTTACATTATATATTATATATGTGATATATAATATTGTAACATGTTAGGGTTACAAATGCAACTAGGGTTTTGAGATAAAACCATGCTAGGGTTTGGATTAGGGTTAATGTTTTGTTTTGGGTTAATTCTAAATAGTGTGAGATATTTGTCATAGTTGACAAAGTCCAGTCTTTAGATATTTTCCTTGATATTTATTAACCCAATCCTAACCTTAGCTCATGGTTTATTCTCTACAAGGGTTAAGCATGCCATGCTTAACCCATGGTTGCTTTTCTAACCTAAACAATAATTCATTTTCATCACAACAAAAACTTGATCTTCTTCTTGCTCTTGAAAAAGCTTGCTTGATTTTTCTTTTGTGATGAATGAATGTGAGAAATAGAAAACTAAAAAGAGCAAAATTCCTACATCATCATCCTCATCTATTCTAGACACTTAGATTAGGGTGTTTGCTTCACTAATACCTCATTAGTGAAGCAAGAGCTTGGGTTTGTGTTTCCTCAAGGTAGATCGTCTTGGATTTCGAAGACTTCAAGCAAGATGCATCATTCACCTCATGGAGCCACTCGATAGCCCAGGAACTTGATGATCGCAGTGAAGGGACCTCAACTCGGAGCTTATGAAGTGAAGGAACGGACTACAAAGGTTGTAATCCCTATCTCTTAGAAGTAAAGGTGTTTTCTTATGGTTTCTAACCCTAATTTTCTTGTTAAGATCCTTGCTTAAGTTGTTTGGCACTTAAAAAATTTAAATCCGGCATGATTGATGCCTTGTAGAACCTTTTCCTAGTGCCTAAGAACCTTACAGTGGTATCAGAGACAGGTTAGAGCATTAGGCGTTGTTTAGGCGAAGTTTAAAGTCCGATCGAAACTTCGAAAACCCTAATTGTATCCCTCTCTGGAAATGTTTTCAAATATTGAAATTTTTCATGTTAAACATATTCAGAAAAACAAGCAGGGAATTCTATGGACACACTTGAAGAACGAAACCCTAACTCGTCTAAGAGACTGGGGATCCGCGGCGAAAACATGGTATTGGCGGCGGATCCGCGGCGCCACTTAAGAGGCTTGGGTCGGGCCCTTCCGCTGTAGGTCCGTAGGTACTGGGGCATGCTTCTGGGAATTTTTAATTCTGCTCTAGTGTTGAGCTTTCTGGGAATTTTGGGAATTCGTTGATTCGATCGAATTGTTTAACGTCGTCTAGCTTTCTGTAATGAGATACAATAATTGGAATCTACAAATTTGTTTGTTGCGTGGAAATCTAACATTTCGGTCTTGGGTGTAATCAGAAATCTTGTTGAATTATCCGACTTATTTTGAAAAGTGTTTTCATGGGTGAGACCTAAATGCGAGCTTTACATTGTTAGGCATGAAATCTTGGATATGTGATATCCCGGGTTTATGTTGTCTAAGGGCAGTTACGATTCCAATTGTTGTAATTTTTCATTTTCTTTTCTGCGACCGTAAGTGTAATATATGGTGTATCGCCGGTTTCGTATCTATACATCAACAACAATTGGGATACGCATATTTACTTACGTTGGTGACATGTGATGTTATGTGTTATTGTGATATACTATATTGGATCGTCGTGTTTTGAATAGCCGGGGGTTTTATGTGAGATGAGGGTTTTTATTTTCATTCATATAAAATTCAATGTATGTAATATTCTTTTATTCGGTCACTTCCAGGTTGAGTATGATATCACCATTGTATATTTTTTACTTTTCCGCATTAGGATAGACCCAAGGAAGGGAGCACAAGTAACCGGGTTCTAGGGTCCAGTGGGAGGCCATCTCGAGGAGTCGAGACCGGGTCTTCTAACCCTAGAATTGGTAGGGTTTCTTTTCGCTCTCATAGGGGTCTAGGGATGTGGGTTTGGCTATTCATCACGACCGTGGAATCCGTGTTTTATACAGGCTCAAAATAAAACATGGACCTCCTAGTATATCCAATATTTCATATGTTATCATCTTCTGCTGATATACAGTGATGTGATCATTCTATATGCGTGGGACGAATACTTTATTATTTTATATATGATATATAATAGACTTTGCTTATGTTTTGCACCCGTGCTAATCCCGTCCCGGTATGCCGTTTGTTAAGTAACCTAACGGTGCATAACGGGACACTGTGGCGAATGTGGATGGCATAAGCATACGTTGTATTTTCGTTTCTTCTGTGATGTTTAGGAAGCTTAATTGATGGGATTCATTAATGAGATTAATGAAAGAAAAAAAAACCTAAAACATGTTGTAGAACCAAATTTATAAAAAAAAAGGATAGCTCTAGTTTTTGTTTTGCATAGCGGTATTCTTTGTAGAATATCCAGCACCTTATTCGATAAGGAAAGAGCGGAGATCCCTTCACCGGGAGTGAGCTCTTTAGCGAAACTAGCAGATGTTACAAACACTCGGTTTTGTTTTTCATTGCTTTTATAGTTCTTTCTTTATATAGTAGTATTTGTGAAATATCCTGCACCTTATTCGATAAGGAAAGAGCCGAGATCCCCTCATCGGGAGTGACCACTTTAGAGAGACTAGTAAAAGCCTCAAAAACACTCCTTTTCAAAAATCAATTGTTTCTATAATGATATCGAGTCCATTACGCAAAAGGTTTTCTAAAAAATCTGCGTAACCCTCCGTCATTTCAGATAAGTACTACTTAGTATTCGTGCTACGTTTGTTGGCCTGCGTGAAGGCGTAGTGTGCGGTAGCTAACTGGTGCTTATTTGCAACATAAGATGTGATTGGATTAGGATAGTCATGGTTTGTTGACTAGCGCACTATGGTTTGTTGGCCTGCGTCAAGGTTATAGCGCGCTAGGGGCAAAAGTATTTGTAACACCTTAGGATTTCGATTAGTGTTAATTAAGCGATAATGCGGGTTTTTGGTAAAAAGTTTACCAAATTGGTTTCCTCATATTTTATAACATTTAATTAATAATTTATTATTAATTTTTATGGCTTGCACACACTTGTGCATGTTAATGTGAGGGTTTGTTGTGTTAATCTTGTTTAGTGACCATGACAACTTAACCAAATCCTAATCCTTGCTTTGCTTTAACCTTAAACCCTAGATATTTGTTTGTGAGAGTAGATATTTCCTTGGGTTGTTTTGGATTTGGGAGGAGGTGGCATGGTGAGTCATGAGAGGCATGGCTTGCTTTAATGAGTGGGTTAATGCAATGGTGCACTCACCCTTATTCTCACCTCTCTCTCTCCTTAACCCTCACACACCCTCATTCTCTTTTTTTTTATCTTTCATCTTCCCTCAACCCTCAACTGAACACTCACCATTCCATCACAAATCTTTCACTAAACCTTGCTAAAACATCACACAATCTTCACCAAATCACTTCTTAAGCGTTGTTTTGCCTCTAAGATGCCTTGGAGCTTGGAAAGCTAGGATCTTTGAGCTTGTGTGGATAGGTAAGGATCTCTAACTGTTAAATAGGTGTTTTTAGTGTTGTGTAGCTCATTCGTTTCAGTTTAGAACGCTTAAAGTAAATTTTCGTGCGCATATCGTATTTTTAGTGTCATTTTGTGATATTTGTGATCTGCTGTGACCCAGAGTGTGTACTAGAAAATCTAGCAGTGTAGTTGTGTTGTACCAGAGACCCTAAGCTTTCACCTGAAGCACAAAGCCCATCTGCTCGGATTTTGCCGGCGACCTTCAGGCAAAATCCGGTGACCTCGGCCATATAGAGGAGTTAGGGTTTGGGTTTTCCAGGGTAGCTGTCTGCTATGGTTTTAGTGTGTTTGGTCTAGCTTGATTTTTTTGTTTTGTCTATATACAAATTCTGGGATCATTTTGCTAGTTTCTAGTGTTACGAATACGTGTGTTACTTTATCCGACACGGTGCTTGTACTTTGTGTAGCTTTGCTCTTGGGTTGGTTTCATAGTGTCGCTATGGACGTTAGCCACTAGACGAACACTTAAGAGTTTGTTTGGAGTTGGTGCGTCGGTCAAACGTAGTTTGTACGCGTTATTGATCGATTGCTAATATGAACTTGTTATACTGTTGTTTTATGATCTTAGGGATGCAGGCGAGGACTTCGGACGCTGCGAAGAAGGGAAAGCGAGTGGTTGGCTTTACTTAGCCCAAGATAATTTGTGAGTAGATTTAACATCTACAAGGGAATCGCCCGCATGGCGCTATGCGTCTGGGCTAGAGAAGATATGATATTAGTCACATGTTTATATTGCACATATAGAGTTTGTGCATAAAACATCATTGCATATTATTACTTGTTGTGCTTGGACTTGTACCCATAGGACACTGCACTATTATTGACGGTTCATGTTGCACGAGCACTGATTGTATGCCACCCACACCGTCAATAATTACCATGACACGCACAACACACATACATATATGATATTGTTTGGTTAGGGACATTGAGACATTGATTCCTATTCCATTATATATATGACATATAGCATACCTGTATACCTACATGCTTACACATATGCCTTCCCATGACTACATGCTAGCTACCCATATACCTATATGGTATTGTACCATTAGAGATAGGTATATACACATATGAGACATAGCTACATGTACATCTTGCATACATACTTACATGTACACCCATATACCTTGATATAGCTACTCATATACCAGGAGGGTATTACATCATTATTGATAGGTATATACTTGTATCTTGCTATAGTTACATGTTCACCCCAATATGATGTTGCGTTGGATTTCGGAGGAATTAGGAACCGCATGATATATTTAATAACTTGTTGCAGTTAAATAGCGGTTTTTCCTTTATATGCTCATAATACTATTTCATGTTGCATATATTATATTCATGGATTTTTCGTATTGAGATATGGATTTCACATGTTGTTTTCTGGATGTTTTACTCTTGATGATATATATCAGTGGTATGGGACGATATTATGTATGTATATATATCAGTGGTATGGGACGCTGTTGTAGGGTATTTTTCGTCACCCCATTGAGATGGGAATACGTGTGCGCTTATTAGGCGCATTACAGATAACCCCTGCCTACATTAGGCCGGGGTTTATTGATTGTGGGGATCCGAATCTCCGGCAGCCGCGGACTAAGCTGCCGTTAATTACCCCTCGCATTTGGAGCGAAGGAACCTCCGATTTGACGGGTTAAACTGGTTATGCGAACTCAATATACGGTGCGTTGGTGCGTGTGTATTTTTTTTGTTTTGTTCCACTTGTAAAAAAAAGAGATATATACATACATATATATATATATATATATATATATTCTATATATAAAAACAAAAATAAATAAGTAAACAAATATTTGGAGAAATTTTTTAAAATTTATTATTATTATTTTTAATTTTAAAATATTATTTATAATTTAATTTTATTTATTTAATATTTTTTTATATAAAAAAAGGGATTAAATAAAGAAAAGAAGAAAAGAAAATAATTATGTTTTTTTTTATTTTTAAATATTATTTATAATTTATTTTTATTTATTTAATATTTATTAATTTTTATTTTAAATAAAAAGTAGGAAGAAAGAAGAAAAGAAGAAAAGAGAATTTTGTATTTTGTTAAAAAAATGGGGTCACATGTTAGCATGTGACCCCTCATATGAGGGGGGTCACATGCTAGCATGTGACATGGAGGGTCACATGTTAGCATGTGACCCCTTATGTGAGGGGGGGTCACATGCTAGCATGTGACCCCTCACATGCTAAGGGGGAGTCACATGCTCAGCATGTGACCCATCACATGCTCAGCATGTGAGAAGGCCATCACATGTTTAGCATGTGACCCGTCACATGCTTAGCATGTGACCCGTCACATGCTTAGCATGTGAGGGGGCCGTCACATGCTTTGCATGTGACGCCCGTCACATGTTAAACATGTGATGGGTGCTGCTTTAGCATGTGACCCCGTCACATGCTTTGCATATGACGCCCACTTTTTTTTTTTTTTGTTGTTGAACGTGGAGTTCAACTCCAAAAGAATTTTATATGGCTAAAAAAAATGTAATGTGGAGTTAGACTCCCAAAAAAAAATATTTTTTTGTGGAGTTAAACTCCAAAAGAATTTCTGTAGTGGAGTTAAACTCCAAAAGAATTTTATTTGTGGAGTTGAACTCCAAAGGAATTTTATTTGTGGAGTTGAACTCTAAAAGATTTTTACTGTGGAGTTAAACTCCAAAAGAATTTTTGTAGTGGAGTTAAACTCCAAAATTGTCACGACCCGAAAGTACGGAACATGACCGGCACTTAAACTACGAACGTCTCGAGGCGTACGTAATCTAAGTAAACCGAAAACCCAGAAATCCAAACCAAGAAAAGATGTAGAGTGCAGGAAAAACCAACTTAAAGCATGTAGTTTCAATAGCATAAGCCGAGTTATGCGGTTTTAAAAACATCAAGTATTTCCAGAAAATTTCGGCAGAGTCTCCTTTGTAAAACTGGCCCCCAAACGGGATACAACATGAATAGTATACAAAATCAATAAAAAGGCATCCCCAAGCGGGAGCTAGCTCTTCGTCAATCGACGGTCACAACCACACAAGCAATATAATATACAACGCCACAGGCGAGGATCAAAACTCAAAAGGAAACTCAAAACAACAAGAAATCCAAAGAAATATAACGCGCGACTCTAAGGTCGAAAGAATAACATCCCTGGTCTCTATCTCAAAAATAAATACATGTTTGGTTGATGGAACTTCTAGATACAATAGAATAATGATATATAAGATATAATGATGGGTGCGATACAAATAAACCCACCTACTAGCAAGTCACCCGGAAATGGAAATAGTGCAAGCAAGCCGTAATGAAACCTGTACGGCGAAACCTGCAAGAACTGTGGCACAACGGGGGTGAGTTGCCAACTCGTGAGTAGAAAAACATCTACGCACAGAAATCGCATAAATAACGCAATCCTAGGTCAATGATCATAATATATCCTCAAATATGTATATAACATGCAGCCTATAACAATGGCTAGGGTAAATATCTAACCCGAGTGTAATCTCATGTGCCCGTGTCAGTGCCTCAGGTAGCAATATATCATATGAATGAGGTATGAATGCATGAAAACAGAATACATGTAAATGAAGAAACTGTTTTCATAATTTAGTGAGATTTCCTTTGTATTTTTAAAAAGAGGTATCATAATGAAATCAGCATCAACAGTGTCTAGCATCGACACAAAACATAAATCTCAATGTCTCAAAATCTCAGGCTCCGGCTATCCGGACTGGCCTGTATCATCAAATCTCAGTACCTCAATATCTCGAAATCTCAATATCTAGGGCGCCGTCAGTCCAGACCGGCCTCTACCATCCATCTCAAGACCACGACGGTATCCTCCGGATATCCGACGCGTCGGGTAATAACACCGGTCGGTAGTGCTCTTCTGCCAGGCTCAACGTCAGCAACACGACCTTCTTGCCCCGGGGTACCTTACCGGGTCCACCATGTACCCGAAACGGTTCATCCGTCTTCTCGAATCGGGTCTCGAAATCCATCAGCAAACTCATGGTGGACGACTCATACATCATAGGAAAACCGCGCTTTTTATTTAAAAAGAGAGAAGAAGTTTGTATAAGTTTTGCGGTTTTCCCCCAAATCCAGAAAATCTCAAAGAAATCCGAATCCAAAACCTCAATAGCACGTATAATAGTGAATATATACATGAGAATCCATGAATGCGGCATAACTACAATGTCTAAACTGGCATATAAGGAAAGTACACTAATATCAAGTCTAAACTATTAGCTAACAACTTATGTCAATGATATAGTATTTCCTAAACTGTTCGTGACATGGCAATTTCCGATGAAGATGTGTGTGAGCCGGCAAGTAAGTGTACGTGGTACATTCGCATCATCGGTAATGGTGATGGTGTCCTAACATCATGATATCAATAATGAAATATGAATTACAATAATTATGCGATGCGGAGCAACAACAATAATATGCGGGAGCTGAATACTAGACACAACGATAACTAAACTGAATTACCCTAATACAAGTCCTATAATAGTGCCTTTTGAAATGACACGAATCGCGGTGTTTTGAAAATAAGGGCTACGGTGTTTTTAAGAAAAGGTACGTCTTTTGAAATATCCGTAGAATCCCTTGATCGGTCTTTTAAAAATACCCACGATTCGCTAGTTTTGAAATAGGTAGGAGTCTAATCTAGTCTAACAACTACACTAAACTATACGGCTGAACTAACAAGCAGAACTACAGGTAAGGAAACCGCCTAACATCTGAGTCGATACATATACATACCTGTATATATATATTAGTCGGTGATCCCGCCTCAGTAATATCATATCCGATACCATATCTAAAATCAGACATCCCAAGTCAAGAGTGCGGATCAATCATCAATTTATAGCTCGTACGTAAATCCGTCGTACGACATCCCCAAATCTGGGTACGGGTCAATATCGCATTCATCATACTATTCAGCTGGTATCCTCTTTATCAAAAATCATGATCGGGGTACTGATCTACGTCTAGTACAATACTGATACCGCCTAAGTATGCATGCACGTGTGTGAAACACTACGTCAAGACCCGTTACAACGTCATGTCGTATCTTAAATACGAACCCTACTATATCACCGATCTCACGGCCTCAAATCAAATCTCATCGACTCATCTTAAGTATTATCCTTATTATCCATGCATGTGTATATGAATGTACATATGCATAGTCCCATACCCACGCATATATACATATATACACATCCTAATCGGCGCACAAGAAAGTAATGTATGCAAGTCTGTGTGTGCGTATGTGGGTATAACAACTACTCTAGGGTTTCGCAACTAACCTAAAGCTAATCCATGAACACATAATCATAACATGAATAAACATTCTCGTATCATAAAACACTTATATAAACATATATATATATGAGCTACACTACGGACTGCGGGGGTGCTATACGCCATCCACCCGACTTCTCCCCGTAGATATAAATCTACTCACCTGGTCCTCGCTAGCCGGTGCCGACGTCGCCATGCGCTTGCTTGTCGTCTCGAAGTCCACATAAGGTACCTACATATCATAACGCACCGTGTCGTATTAAAATCCGACTCATGACCCAAAAACGACACGTGAATCCCACATAGGTCAAAACCTATGGTTGCTTTCACAAATCAACCAAAAAACCCTCGACGTCGGTGTACAAACGCCAAACCATCGAGAAAAACTCAAACGTATCAATCGTGGTTTCACAACACCTTAATTATATATATAAAAAAGGGTTAAAATCACCAAAACTTCAAATTCGCTTTAAAGCTATTTTTCCGAAAACCTAATAAGCAAAATTAACCGCTTTAATACAACCTCTCCATGTTTAAACGAATCTAGCGGCCACAATATTCACTAAATATCATAACAAAGTCATATAAACCATTCCTATAATTTATTCTCTTCAATTTCCATAAATTCCAAAATTCTAGTTTACAATATATACCCAAATTTAACAATTTTATAGCAAAAATGCACAAACAACAATTTAGCTTGGATTTTCATGAACTAAAGTATTAAACTATATTTTATAATGTTAATGAAGTCATGAAAAACCTAATCACATTTTTAAACCCAATATTTAAACATTTTTTTAAAACCTAGTTAGCAATTTAGCAAAATTATCACAATTTTAATTTAACAAATTAGCAAGTAGCAACCAACTTAGATTTTGCATACAATTACATGTTAATCTCCTCATTACAACCATAAACTAATGATAAAAACCCTAATTAAATTCAAACCCTAGTCTTGAATTTCCTGAAGTTGCAATAAAACCCAATTAAAAATCAAATTTGTTAACATAGAAGCAATTAAACAACAATATATGAATAAGGTTAGAATTATACCCAAATAAATTTGAAGATCCCACAAGCACACTTAGCCTCCCAAATTGAAATCTAAATCCCTTGATCCATGCAATGGTAGCCAAGGGAAAATGGGTAGGAATTAGATTTTGATTTTGTGGAATTTTTGAAGCATTTTGGATGATTTTTTTGATGGAGTTTTGAAGAGAAAAGAGAAGGAGAAAGGGGGAGCTGCTGCTGGTCCAGGTTCAGCCAAGGGGAAGTAGGGGAAAATGTGAGGGAATGGTGCCAAAAAGATCCAAGTCAAAGCCCCTCCCAATTACCATAATCCCCCACCTACTTTACTATATAAAAAAACCTTATTTTAACCCATTTCTCACATGATTTAAGGTCAAAATTAGGGAAATAAAATTCTTGGGCTGCTACAATAGTGTGAGGCCGGCCAAGGGGAGTGAGGGTGAGTGTGAGAGACTTTACAAAAAAATTCTATGGAAAAAGACCCCCCACAATACCATATTTGCAAGTTTTAGTTCAAAATAACTATATTTTTGTTTTCCAATAAATAAATAAATTAAAACTTGAGATAAAATACTAAAAAATTATATTACAACTAGATTTTAATTAACATGATTTTAAAGATTAAAATTAGCCCATTTAAATTTGTATTTATCGCTAATTTAATGTATTTTCTTACCGGCTTAAAATAATATTAAAATAATTAATTTCGGAAAATTTTTCAGAAAATTTGAAATTTCAACAGTGGCTCAATAAACACAAAATACTAGCAATTATATAGCTAGAATATGTATATTTAATTTTATAATAAAGATATTTGCATTTTGACTTTTTACAGAAAACCCCCTTATTTTACCGTTTTTTCGAAATTTCACCGAAACTATTTTCAAAACGTTACAATCTTCCCCCTTAAAGAAATTCGGTCCCCGAATTTAAATTAAAACTCCCCCCAAATACTAAAACATCTAAGCAAAACCATCAAGTCGTCGGGGCTCCGAAATCGTAAATACATAAAACAAATCGTAGCGCAGCGCATGCGCATGAAAAAATGAGCATATAACTCAAATCAAAACTCCGTCAAGCATCCCGCAATCATCGGAGTCATGGGGAAGACATCAATGCCAAATCCAAAGCAAAACCAATATGATATAACTCGAAACTATACATGTAAATATCGAATCTATATGTGTAAGTATCTGAAGGAAATGCATGCTAAATCTCTTTAAGTCTCTGTGCAACGCGTATAACACTGCACAGTGGCGGACGTCTATCATAAGAAAATAACTATATACATATATACCTTTGTTTGAAATGTGCGTTCCGCCGTTTTGGAAACAATTTAGATGGGTCTCCTTGTTTTAAACATTTCGTGTCATATCAGACACGTAGGTAAATACTGAGGCTATAGCTCGCTTTTTGGAAATCCCTTCAATAACTATCAATGCATGCAAAATATATTCAAGTACTGTTCTCTGACTAGTCCTGCTTAGTACGAAAACACATCGCAATTATCATAAAAAAAACGTACTGCTCTATAAGAAATCAATCCCAAAATACGCGTATGAATACTACGTGCGTCTGGTGCGCACGACAATCAAAATCCATATACGTGTCATATAAGTGCACAGAAACAAGATCTAAATGCATCGGGTGTGCACAAAGCATCTGTCGTAGGCAACGTGTGTGCCTGACAGCAAAATCAGGTGCATCTGACATGCACGAAGAATCTCGATTTAGTGCATCTGGTGTGCACCAAAATCGCACCTCAAAACATGCGCCCAACATGCGCGAAAATCCAAATCGGGTGCATCCATCGTGCACGAAATCATGAAATCCAATATCAAACGCCGAATATGCGCAAAATCAAATCAGGTGCACAAGGTGCACAAAACAAATATCGAGTATCACAATCGAAATCGAAGTCCAGTGCATCTAAGTGCACAAAAGGCGTATCACTGCACTGCAAACATATATAAACTATACAGAGTGCAGGAACCAAATCGTGTGCGTGCATACGCACAAAATCAACTCAAATGTCTAAAACCGTAAAATCACAAACATGTGAAACCAAAGCACGAAAACGATATCAAGTGCAACACTGTGCAAAGATCGTAAATCCTCAATCATTAAAATCAAATCATGCGAATAAATCACCCAAAACATCGAAATCAATAATGGCGGAATAGTACCGCTCAAGTGCATCCTCTAAGAATCTCGGGCCAACTGTCGCGGTCACTAGTAGGACGTCTCGTCGATGATCATGAACTCTGGCCTGCTGGTGTGCGTAACAATGACCACTCCTGGGTCAAGATCTTCACTGTGAATTACCAATCTCTCGGTCCATCGGCTCATCGGCCCTGTCAGATGTGCTAACGGGGATGATTTCGTTCTGGCACTTCTCTGGTCATCTCTCGGTCAATCATCACGACCACTCGTAAGACAGCATATCACTGGCGTCGGCCTCTGGCTCTCTGAATGTATGTGACACATCTGATCCTGGGTGCAAGTATCATTGCAGCAGTATCCTGGAAGGAATCCTGCTCACGGTCTCTTCCATGTCTCGTCTCTGCCAACTGTCCGGAATTCATCGTCCTTTCCTATATCTGCATCTTGCTCTGGAACGACTGCATACTCATCGCGACTCCTTCTGGAAGGTAAATCCAAGTACCATGCCTCGGCATGCGCATCGCATCTCTGATGTCGGCGGAGTCGAACGTAGTCTCATCAAGATCTCGTACGAACCACTTACTCCACTTTTCTCTAACGTCGACTGCTTCGGACTCGTCTCGTCATGGCTGCATGGACTGAGCTCCAACGGCTATCCTCGTATCTGGAGTCTCCCAAGAATGCATCTCACCACCTAACATCCGATTGAAGTCGAACCATCCGATTGATTCGTCAGAACCTCATAATCCCCCAAAAGCTCAACATCTTGGGTACAGTTTAACAGTATCGAGTACGTACCACAGCATCGATGGTCCAGCCGTAGAAGGGCAAACCCAAGCCTCACTAATGGCGCCGTGGAATTGCCGCAAACCCGAAGGTTCAAAGGCTTTCACACGGTCATTATGTCGAGTTAGGGTTTCATTCTTCTAGAGGGTCCATAGAATTGCCTGCATGTCTTTCCGAATACATTAAACTTGGAATAATAGGTTTCTGACATTCGATCGTCTCTGTCGACCCTCACGTCTCTGTCGACCCTCACGTCTCTGTGTGAAGTCGTCTCTAGCTGGAATCAATCTATCTGATGACCTTGCATCGGGGTAGCGAATGAACAACATGTCCTAGTCATTTATCCTCAGTAGCTAGCGACCTTCTATCATCACTTCGTACAACTCGTACTGCAATAGCTCCAACATCTGGGGCGATATCTCGTCGTTCGCAGCAATAACTGGCTCGCTCGTCTGCACGCTGAACGGTGCCTCAATCATCAGGAGTAAGCAATACTTCAATGGTCATCAAAGTCTGGCTGGCCTCTGTCAGTGGCTCAATCTTCTGGTACTGATCGGCACGTCCGAGGAATTGCGTAAAGGCGATCCGCCAAACGCTCGTGGCGCAAAAACACAGTAAAAAGTCACATTTCCGCAATCGCGTGTCGCCAGAATCACGCCCTGGTCAGTCCTCGTTCGTAACGAGCTCGTGCTGACCGCAACTCTAGGCATAGCTCTCCCTACCTGTAATCGTAGCAGCTGAACCATAACTGGCACCGATGAGGCTAGATCAGGAATGAATATAATACTGAGCAAAGAAATGTACGTCCTAAGGCTTCTTAAGTGGAGTAGCGCATCGTAAGTATGCCGCGGAACATACCCACGGTACGTCACTCTACTTTAGTCACCTATTCCATCAACCAAGGGTCATCCTACGCTCCGAAGGTAAAACCTAACGCTCTGATACCAACTTTGTCACGACCCGAAAGTACGGAACATGACCGGCACTTAAACTACGAACGTCTCGAGGCGTACGTAATCTAAGTAAACCGAAAACCCAGAAATCCAAACCAAGAAAAGATGTAGAGTGCAGGAAAAACCAACTTAAAGCAAGTAGTTTCAATAGCATAAGCCGAGTTATGCGGTTTTAAAAACATCAAGTATTTCCTGAAAATTTCGGCAGAGTCTCTTTTGTAAAACTGGCCCCCAAACGGGATACAACATGAATAGTATACGAAATCAATAAAAAGGCATCCCCAAGCGGGAGCTAGCTCATCGTCAATCGACGGTCACAACCACACAAGCAATATAATATACAACGCCAAGGGCGAGGATCAAAACTCAAAAGAAAACTCAAAACAACAAGAAATCCAAAGAAATATAACGCGCGACTCTAAGGTCGAAAGAATAACATCACTGGTCTCTATCTCAAAAATAAATACTTGTTTGGTTGATGGAACTTCTAGATACAAAAGAATAATGATATACAAGATATAATGATGGGTGCGATACAAATAAACCCACCTACTAGCAAGTCACCCGGAAATGGAAATAGTGCCAGCAAGCCGTAATGAAACCTGTACGGCGAAACCTGCAAGAACTGTGGCACAACGGGGGTGAGTTGCCAACTCGTGAGTAGAAAAACATCTACGCACAGAAATCGCATAAATAACGCAATCCTAGGTCAATGATCATAATATATCCTCAAATATGTATATAACATGCAGCTTATAAGAATGGCTAGGGTAAATATCTAACCCGAGAGTAATCTCATGTGCCCGTATCAGTGCCTCAGGTAGCAATATATCATATGAATGAGGTATGAATGCATGAAAACAGAATACATGTAAATGAAGAAACTGTTTTCATAATTTAGTGAGATTTCCTTTGTAATTTTAAAATGAGGTATCATAATGAAATCAGCATCAACGGTGTCTAGCATCGACACAAAACATAAATCTCAATGTCTTAAAATCTCAGGCTCCGGCTATCCGGACTGGCCTGTATCATCAAATCTCAGTACCTCAATATCTCGAAATCTCAATGTCTCAATCTCAATATCTAGGGCGCCGTCAGTCCAGACCGGCCCCTACCATCCATCTCAAGACCACGACGGTATCCTCCGGATATCCGACACGTCGGGTAATATCACCGGTCGGTAGTGCTCCCCTGCCAGGCTCAACGTCAGCAACACGACCTTCTTTCCCCGGGGTACCTTACCGGGTCCACCATGTACCCGAAACGGTTCATCCGTCTCCTCGAATCGGGTCTCGAAATCCATCAGCAAACTCATGGTGGACGACTCATACATCATGGGAAAACCGCGCTTTTTATTTAAAAAGAGAGAAGAAGTTTGTATAAGTTTTGCGGTTTTCCTCCAAATCCAGAAAATCTCAAGGAAATCCGAATCCAAAACCTCAATAGCACGTAAAATAGTGAATATATACATGAGAATCCATGAATGCGGCATAACTATAATGTCTAAACTGGCATATAAGGCAAGTACACTAATATCAAGTCTAAACTATTAGCTAACAACCTATGTCAATGATATAGTATTTCCTAAAGTGTTCGTGACATGACAATTACCGATGAAGATGTGTGTGAGCCGGCAAGTAAGTGTACGTGGTACATACGCATCATCGGTAATGGTGATGGTGTCCTAACATCATGATATCAATAATGAAATATGAATTACAATAAGTATGCGATGCGGAGCAACAGCAATAATATGCGGGAGCTGAATACTAGACACAACGATAACTAAACTGCATTACACTAATATAAGTCCTATAATAGTGCCTTTTGAAATGACACGAATCGCGGTGTTTTGAAAATAAGGGCTACGGTGTTTTTAAGAAAAGATACGTCTTTTGAAATATCCGTAGAATCCCTTGATCGGTCTTTTTAAAATACCCACGATTCGCTAGTTTTGAAATAGGTAGGAGTCTAATCTAGTCTAACAACTACACTAAACTATACGGCTGAACTAACAAGCAGAACTACAAGTAAGGAAACCGCCTAACATCTGAGTCGATACATATACATACCTGTATATATATATTAGTCGGTGATCCCGCCTCAGTAATATCATATCCGATACCATATCTAAAATCAGACATCCCAAGTCAAGAGTGCGGATCAATCATCAATATATAGCTCGTACGGCATCCCCAAATCTGGGTACGGGTCAATATCGCATTCATCATACTATTCACCTGGTATCCTCTTTATCAAAAATCATGATCGGGATACTGATCTACGTCTAGTACAATACTGATACCGCCTAAGTATGCATGCACGTGTGTGAAACACTACGTCAAGACCCGTTACAACGTCATGTCGTATCTTAAATACGAACCCTGCTATATCACCGATCTCACGGCCTCAAATCAAATCTCATCGACTCATCTTAAATCCCAAGTACTATCCTTATTATCCATGCATGTGTATATGAATGTACATATGCATAGTCCCATACCCACGCATATATACATATATACACTTCCTAATCGGGGCACAAGAAAGTAATGTATGCAAGTCTGTGTGTTCGTATGTGGGTATAACAACTACTCTAGGGTTTCGCAACTAATCTAAAGCTAATCCATGAACACATAATCATAACATGAATAAACATTCTCGTATCATAAAACACCTATATAAACATATATATATATGAGCTACACTACGGACTGCGGGGGTGCTATACGCCATCCACCCGACTTCTCCTCGTAGATATAAATCTACTCACCTGGTCCTCGCTAGCCGGTGCCGACGTCGCCATGCGCTTGCTTGTCGTCTCGAAGTCCACATGGGTTACCTACATATCATAACGCACCGTGTCGTATTAAAATCCGACTCATTACCCAAAAACGACACGTGAATCCCACATAGGTCAAAACCTATGGTTGCTTTCACAAATCAACCCAAAAACCCTCGACGTCGGTGTACAAACGCCAAACCATCGAGAAAAACTCAAACGTATCAATCGTGGTTTCACAACACCTTAATTATATATATAAAATAGGGTTAAAATCACCAAAACTTCAAATTCGCTTTAAAGCTATTTTTCCGAAAACCTAATAAGCAAAATTAACCGCTTTAATACAACCTCTTGATGTTTAAATGAATCTAGCGGCCACAATATTCACTAAATATCATAACAAAGTCATATAAACCATTCCTATAATTTATTCTCTTCAATTTCCATAAATTCCAAAATTCTAGTTTACAATATACCCAAATTTAACAATTTTATAGCAAAAATGCACAAACAACAATTTATCTTGGATTTTCATGAACTAAAGTATTAAACTATATTTTATAATGTTAATGAAGTCATGAAAAACCTAATCACATTTTTAAACCCAATATTTAAACATTTTTTTAAAACTTAGTTAGCAATTTAGCAAAATTATCACCATTTTAATTTAACAAATTAGCAAGTAGCAACCAACTTAGATTTTGCATACAATTACATGTTAATCTCCTCGTTACAACCATAAACTAATGATAAAAACCCTAATTAAATTCAAACCCTAGTCTTGAATTTCCTAAAGTTGCAATAAAACCCAATTAAACATCAAATTTGTTAACATAGAAGCAATTAAACAACAATATATGAATAAGGTTAGAATTATACCCAATTAAATTTGAAGATCCCACAAGCACACTTAGCCTCCCAAATTGAAATCTAAATCCCTAGATCCATGCTATGGTAGCTAAGGGAAAATGGGTAGGAATTAGATTTTGATTTTGTGGGATTTTTGAAGCATTTTGGATGATTTTTTTGATAGAGTTTTGAAGAGAATAGAGAAGGAGAAAGGGGGAGCTGCTGCTGGTCCAGGTTCAGCCAAGGGGAAGTGGGGGAAAATGTGAGGGAATGGTGCCAAAAAGATCCAAGTCAAAGCCCCTCCCAATTACCATAATACCCCCACCTACTTTACTATATAAAAAAACCTTATTTTAACCCACTTCTCACATGATTTAAGGTCAAAAAGAGGGAAATAAAATTCTTGGGCTGCTACAATAGTGTGAGGCCGGCCATGGAGAGTGAGGGTGAGTATGAGAGACTTTACAAAAAAATTTATGCAAAAAGACCCCCCACAATACCATATTTGTAAGTTTTAGTTCAAAATAACTATATTTTTGTTTTTCATAAAATAAATCAATTAAAACTTGAGATAAAATACTAAAAAATTATATTACAACTAGATTTTAATTAACATGATTTTAAAGATTAAAATTAGCCCATTTAAATTTGTATTTATCGCTAATTTAATGTATTTTCTTACCGGCTTAAAATAATATTAAAATAATTAATTTCGGAAAAATTTTCAGAAAATTTGAAATTTCAGCAGTGGCACAATAAATACCAAATACTAGCAATTATATAGCTAGAATATGTATATTTAATTTTATAATAAAAATATTTGCATTTTGACTTTTACAGAAAACCCCCTTATTTTACCGTTTTTTCGAAATTTCACCGAAACTATTTTCAAAACGTTACAAAAATAATTTTCCTTGTGGTGGAGTTGAACTCCAAAAGAATTTTATTTGTGGAGTTGAACTCCAAAAGAATTTTATTTTCTCCTTTGAGAAGAAACCCAAAATGGGTTCTCTTGAAACTCCAAGATCTAGATCTTGGGTGATAAAAAAAGAGACCCTTTTTCTTCTCTTGATGGAGTTTTGGGAGATGGGTTTATGGTAAAACTTTATTTAGTTTTTTTTAAAAAAAAAAAAAAGAGAGCTAAGCTCTTGATTTATTTGGAAAATAAAAGGGAAGAGGAAGAACTTGAAGAAGAGAGAGTGGAGGCACAAACCCTAGTTTTTTTTGAGGGAATGAAAAGTGTTGTTTTATTCATCATCAGGTTGCCTTTTATAGGCTTACATATTTACATATAACCCCTTGGGCTTTTCAAAATGGCTTTTTGCCCATCCCATGGCTCATATGCCATTTCATTTTTGCACATAAGCCATGGGCTTACAAAATATTGGCTTTATGCCCATTTTGTTTACATTCATGCATAAACAATTACATAAAAATTATTTATCACATGATTTCGTTGTTCGCATGGGGAGGCTGGCCGCGGGCTCGACTTGGGCATGGGCCCGCTTGACCTGGGCTTGGGCCCACCTAGTTTGGGGGTTGACCTTGACTTTGACTCGGTCAGCCGGGGTGTAAATTTTTACCCCAACAAATTGCCCCCCATCAATAAATGCACACCGCACATGTAGGTCGTGTGCATGAAATTGATGGATCTTCTTTCACGTGGAGGCGACTTGCTTTGGTTCCCACTTTTTGGGATGCACTGCCCTTTTTACGACGTGGACGGTCGACGCTTGATGCGTCTCCGAGACAGAGTGTCCGTGGTAGACGTTTCCCTTGCCCGGAGCGATCCGGTTCCTGCTCTGTAGGAAGCCTGCACTGCCCTTTTTGCGACATGGACGGTCGACGCTCTGATCCGGAGCAATTTGGTAGATGTGTCCCCGGCACGGGGTGTCGCTGGTCGACGTTTCCCCGAGGCGGAGTGTCATTGTTGGACGTTTTCCTGATGCGGAGTGTCGCTTGCTGACGTGTCCCCAGCACGGAGTGTCTGCTTGACGTTTCCCCGGCACGGAGTGTCGTTGTTCGACTTTTCGCCGGCACGGAGTGTCGCTGATCGACTTTTCCCCGGCGCGGAGTATTGGGTTGACTTTTCCCCGGCACGGAGTGTCGCTGATGGACTTTTCCCCGGAGTGAAGTGTCGCTGGTTGACTTTTCCCCGGCACGGAGTGTCAATGATCGACTTTTCCCCGGCGGCGCGGAGTGTTGCTGGTTGACTTTTCCCCGGCGTGGAGTGTCGCTGATCGAGTTTTCCCCGGCGCGGAGTGTCGGGTTGACTTTTCCCCGGCACGGAGTGTCGCTGGTGGACTTTTCCCCGGCACGGAGTGTCGCTGATCGACTTTTCCCCAGCGCGGAGTGTCGGGGGTTGACTTTTCCCTGGCGCGGAGTGTCGGGGGTTGACTTTTCCCTGGCGCGGAGTGTCGTTGATGGACTTTTCCCCTGCGCGGAGTGTCGCTGGTTGACTTTTCCCCGGCGCGGAGTGTCGGTGATGGACTTTTCCCCTGCGTGGAGTGTCACTGGTTGACTTTTCCCCGGCGCGGAGTGTCGGGTTTTGATGGACTTTTCCCCGGCGCGGAGTGTCGGGTTTTGATGGACTTTTCCCCGGCGCGGAGTGTCGGGTTGACTTTTCCCCGGCGTGGAGTGTCGCTGATGGACGTTTCCCCGGCGCGGAGTGTCGCGGGTTGACTTTTCCCCGGCGCGGAGTGTCGCTGATGGACTTTTCCTCGGCCCGGAGTGTCGCTGGTCCACTTTTCCCCGGCGCGGAGTGTCGCTGATGGATTTTCCCCGGCGCGGAGTGTCGCCGGTTGACTTTTCCCCGGCGCAGAGTGTCGCTGATCGACTTTTCCCCGGCGCGGAGTGTCGGATTCTGATGAACTTTTCCCCGGCGCGGAGTGTCGCTGGTTGACTTTTCCCCGGCGCGGAGTGTCGCTGATGGACTTTTCCCCGGCGCGTAGTGTCGCTGATGGACTTTTCCCCGGCGCGGAGTGTCGGGTTGACTTTTCCCCGGCACGGAGTGTCGCTGATGGACTTTTCCCCGGCACGGAGTGTCGCTGGTGGACTTTTCCCCGGCACGGAGTGTCGCTGATCGACTTTTCCCCAGCGCGGAGTGTCGGGGGTTGACTTTTCCCTGACGCGGAGTGTCGTTGATGGACTTTTCCCCTGCGCGGAGTGTCGCTGGTTGACTTTTCCCCGGCGCGGAGTGTCGGTGATGGACTTTTTCCCTGCGTGGAGTGTCACTGGTCGCTGATGGACTTTTCCCCGGCGCGGAGTGTCGGGTTGACTTTTCCCCGGCGTGGAGTGTCGCTGATGGACGTTTCCCCGGCGCGGAGTGTCGCGGGTTGACTTTTCCCCGGCGCGGAGTGTCGCTGATTGACTTTTCCTCGGCCCGGAGTGTCGCTGGTCCACTTTTCCCCGGCGCGGAGTGTCGCTGATGGATTTTCCCCGGCGTGGAGTGTCGCCGGTTTACTTTTCCACGGCGCAGAGTGTCGCTGATCGACTTTTCCCCGGCGCGGAGTGTCGCTGGTTGACTTTTCCCCGGCGTGGAGTGTCGCTGATGGACTTTTCCCCGGCGCGAAGTGTCGCTGATGGACTTTTCCCCGGCGCGGAGTGTCGGGTTGACTTTTTCCCGGCGCGGAGTGTCGCCGGTTGACTTTTCCCCGGCGCGGAGTGTCGCTGATCGACTTTTCCCCGGCGCGGAGTGTCGGGTTGACTTTTCCCCGGCGCGGAGTGTCGCTGATGGACTTTTCCCCTGCGCGGAGTGTCGCCGGTTGACTTTTCCCCTGCGCGGAGTGTCGCTGATCGACTTTTCCCCGGCGCGGAGTGTCGGGTTGACTTTTTCCCGGCGCGGAGTGTCGCTGGTTGACTTTTCCCCGGCGCGGAGTTCGCTGATCGACTTTTCCCGCTGGTTGACTTTTCCCCGGCGCGGAGTGTCGCTGATCGACTTTTCCCCGGCGTGGAGTGTCGGGTTGATTTTTTCCCGGCGCGGAGTGTCGCTGATGGACTTTTCCCCGGTGCAGAGTGTTTGGTTGACTTTTCCCCGGTGCGGAGTGTCGTTGATGGACTTTTCCCCGGCGCGGAGTTGTTAGTTATATGTATGCCCTAGAGGCCATTACTATACATAGGATGTATATTGTAGTGGATGCTAGGACATATATAGGGAGGACTTTCTTGCTCGACATGATAGTATACTATCTGGTTACCCTTTACCTTAACGTGTATACTGATTGTCTCTCTGTTACATGTTGGTAAAGCCCTTAGGATCTGTACTTGACTACCTGGACTATGATGCGGATCATACTAGTGGGGACATGGTAGTCCATAAGTACATCCTTCAAAGTCCCTAGTCGTGGGTGTATCGAGACAGGGCATCGATATACCAGAGTAGACTAGCGTGTACCTGTAGGGTTCCTAGGCACTCTAGTGAAGTCTCACAAGTGATCAAACATGCACAAATCAAATTTTACGGGTGCCTACAAACCCGACTACGGATCGTTTACTAGATATTTAGGCGAAAACATAAACTAGTTAACATTTTAACTAAGGGAACGGATATACAACCTTTGTAGATCCGGTCCACCACCTCCACGGCTCCGCAATGAAGTCCCCTCGCTGTCCAAATCATGTCTTGGGCTCTAGCGTCGGCATCATCGAAGAATGGGCGGGCTTGATCGTCGGTTCGATGCCGAAGATGATCTACGTCGAGGCATCGCTAGAACAAGCTCCAACTTCACCAAGTCGGAAAAACTTGTGAAGGAAACACCCTATACTACTTGGCAAGAGGTAGAGGATGAAGAAATAGGAAGTGGGTAAACTTTAGTTTTGGATTTCTCACTAGACTTCATGACTTGCCATTGGAGTAGCAAGCTTTCTTCAATGTTGAAGAAGATGAAGAAGAAGAAGAAGATATGATAAGTTAACTTAAAAATAGAAAAGAAAATACAATACTTATCATATCTTTAACCATGGTTTAGTGTAGAGACTTAACTTAGGTTAGATGAGTGGTTAGGGTTATGCATGAGACAAGAATGGTGACTAAGTCAATGCTTCATGAATCTTCAACTAAAAACAAAATTAGCCACCATTCATTTCTCATTTTCCTTTTCTTTTGAAATAAATAAAATAAAAAGATAAATGAATAAGATGAAACCCTAATCACTAACTAACCATGGTTTAATACTTTACACAAAACCAAACAAGAATGTATCATCAAACATGATACAATCATGTGCACAAAGAAATATATCACATATACAACTTGCACAATTCAAGTGAGAAAATCCTTTTAAAGTGAACCAATACTAGTTAATGCAAAGTAATATATCAAATATATAATTATACATTAAATCATTAAATCAACACTTGATTCAATGATCCGGTCATGTCGCAAATAACCGGCCAGTATCCTATGTATCGGCTTATCGAATCAATCCTTGATTCGATAACTAGGTTATATCGCATATAACCACTCGATACATAGATCGCGAGAATGGAATACGGTATCACATACACGCATTATTCTCGGTCCCGCACATATCTCATATGCACTCCTATTTCGTTTCGCTTGAGCCAGGAAACCTCTGTGTAGGACTCTAAAGACTCGTCAATACGCCGGCAGCAGATGATGATCATATCAAACACCCACAAGCCGCAAGCGGTCTGCTAAACGTAACGGCCACCCGGGTATTGAGCGATCAGAAGATCGACGAGCAAGCCCGCTCACACTCCTGCGAATCCGACCAGTAACACTACCGTATAGTCCGGTCTGTTCGTCTGATATGTCGCATATCTCGCCTAGGGGTGGTAAACGTCAGACCCCAATAGCTCGATAAGTCATGCCGACGTAGGGTCCATAACATTCGTGAAACTACTGATAACACTTACCAGTATATCACTGCAACCCTGGCCAGGGATTTCTTGTTATGGCCAGTCGAGCATAGCACAACATCAACCCCCAATACCGGGAGAGACGAATCCCCTCCTATCGCTCATCGCCTCCATGTGAATCGGGACTGTACCCAAAAACCACCTGTTTGCACAACTCAGTAGAGCCGTGGTAGGGTGGAAATCAAAGCACAGTGGGAGACACACAAGACTCTATGACGATCTCGGGTCAACAGACTAAGCTGTACCAGTGTCACCAGAGAACTGCCATCTGACGTGAGGTATAATACCATCTGGGAGTTCTCGGCGAGTCCGTTCAGTGTACCCAGTCTCCACTGAGCACCCGCATACCATCTTCGATGTCAAACACCAATGGATATGGGATCATCCATCGCCCATCGCATGGGTCGAGAAGATATGCGCTAGTCTACTCTGGAATATCGATGCCCCGTCTCGATATTCCCTCGACTAGGAACATTTCAAGGATGTACTCTTGGACTACCCAGGCCCCACTAGTATGATCTACATCATAGTCCTGGAAGTCGAGTACACATCCTATAGGCTTTATCAACATGTAATCAGAGAGACAGAAAGTATACATGTTAAGATAAAGAGCAACCAGATAGCGTACTATCATGTCGAGCAAGAAAGTCCTACCTATATATGTCCCAGCATCCACTACAATATACATCCAATGTACAGTAATGGCCTCTAGGGCATACATATAACTAACAATCTCCCACTTGCACTAGGGCCATCTGTAGCAGTGGTTGCAGTATCACATACTCAACCATCCCCTAAAAGTCTCTCTTTGGGAAAAGGGCCTTCGTGAGTGGATCCGCCGTGTTGTCCTCTGAGTCTACTCTCCTTACCTCGATCACCCTGGAGATCAACTATCTCCATGATCAGGTGATGCTGTCTTAGATTATGTCTGGGTCACTAATGGGACCAGGGTTCCAGGGCCAAAGCCACACTTCCATTGTCATACAATGGCAGGAACCTAGTTCATCCTATGAACCAATATACACCCAAACTGCCTCTTTAGTAGTATCATTAATAGCGATGTTACCAGCCTTTATCGTCTAGTTTGTCACGGTATCTATCTTGGAAATCTTCCAACATACCGTTCCTCTATTGAGGGTAAAGACAATGCCCGTGACTGACATTCAGTCGTCTTTATCACCCTGGAACACTTCCAGTGATTCTCCTCAGGATCGATTGATACCATCTCACTACATCTAGTGAGAATCCTAACATCCAATTACATCTATCTCATAGATGAAAACTCAGGATTTAGGAGGTATCACTTTGATCCTATTTGGGGAATCCTAGTGATAATAGGAGATTGACCGATCGTAGTATAGGAAACTCTTTTCCTATCAAGAGTATGTTGTCTACGTACAATACGAAGATGACCACCTTACTCTCTACTACCCTTTTGTATATACAAGGTTCGTCTACCATTTTGATGAAGTCAAACACTTTGACTATCACATCAAAACAGACGTTCCAACTCCGCGATACCTGCTTCATCATGTAAAGCAACTTGCACACGTTTCCGCTGCTCCCACTATTTACGAAGACCTCTGGCTGTGTTCTTATAGACGTTCTCTTCTAAATCAGTATTTAGAAAAGCAGTCATGGCACCCAACCGCCAGATATTGTAGTCATGGTATGTAGCCGTGGTAAGTAGGATCTGGATAGACTTAAGCATAGCTACTGGAAAAAGGTTTCATCATTATCCACGCCTGGTCGATGACGAAAACCTTTAACAAGTCTAGCTTTGAAAGTCTCAACTTTTCCATCTATACCAAGTAATCTTCTCAAGATATACTTGCTCCTGATGGGGATTTTACCCTTCAGATATAGCAGCTAAAGTCCATACTTTGCTGGTGTACATGGATTCCATCTCAGATCGCTAAGCATCCAGCCATTCTTACAGAGTCCCTACTCTCGATGGCCTGCTCGAAACTAGTTAGGTCATCATCTCATGATGCAATCCTTGCTCCCACTGTCATCGAGAAACCGAGGTATCTCTCAGGCGGATGAGGAACCCTACTAGATCGGCGGAGAGGCTGAGGTTCGTCGGAAACTATTGAATCCTTTGGTTCTACCAAATCATTAGCAGTTTTGTACAGCTGGAACCTTTCCAGTTCTACAGAACTGATCTTGCCTCGATCTTGTCCGGATTTTGCTTTTGACATAGGCCGGAAAATCCCAAATCTTAACTTACTTAAGAGATAGGTTCTTCCCATACCATATCTTATATGGAGTGGTAGGCAGTGATTTGATTCAAACCTAATTCAATAGGTATGCAGCTTCTCAAGTGCATAACTCCCAAAAGGAAAAAAGGTAACTCAGTAGTACTCATCATAGAGCACACCATATCATATAGGGTGCGATTGCTCCGCCCCGATATACCATCGTGCTATGGTGTATTCGGAGGAGTAATGCTGAGAGAGAATCTCATTCTCCTTTAGAATAGTCCAGGAATTCCATGCTCAAGTATTCTCTTCCTTGATCACATCAAAGGATATAATACTTATACCCGTATTTTGGTTCTCTACTTCTAACTTATATTCTGTGAATATCTCAAAAGGTTCGGACTAGTGTTTCAACAAGAACATATGTCTGAATCTGAAGAGATCATCAAAGAACGTAATGAAGTATAAAGAACCAGTCCTGGCATGTGTAGACAGGGGACCTTACATACATCAACATGTATCATCCCAAGAGTTCACTAACTCTTTCTCTGTTTCCAGTAAACGGAGCTATGGTCATCTTATCTTTGTGACATGACTGGCAAGTTTCACAAGATGTAAATTCAAACTGATTTAAATATACATCTAAATGTAGCTTCAGCCAGTCGGGTCGCATTGATATGACCTAGTCTACAATGCCTCAAGAAGGATTCGTTCATTTCTGAAGTCTTCCTCTTGTGTGTGCTCTGAATACTAAGAACTGCAGTTTGATTTAGAACGTCAATGCTTTTAGATAACGTGCCTGAACCGATCAACTTTTGATATAGGAAATGTTCAAAACATTATCCATCAATACAAAATTATATCCTTTCTTTACTAATAAAGAGACTGATATGATTTTGTATATCAGGTTCGGTATCTAATAGCATTTGTTCAGAATCAATGTATTCTTAATACAGGATGACAGTGACCAACAGACTTGGCTGCAACACTTGCCCCGTTTTCTGCCTCATGAAACTTATCACCCGTTCTCAGTTTTTCTACCTTTCTGTAGCCCTATGTAACAGATTACATATCTGGGATCCTGATCCGGTATCATATACCCAGGATTCAGAGGATACTGAGAAACAGTTCTTTGTAATGAACACACCCGAAGGAGATGCATCATATGCACTTTCTTCGTTTGGGCGGCATGGGAATTCTGGTGTTCCCCTATTTCCTGCTCTGTCTTATAACAATTACAAGTTGGAGCGGGACCAACGTTCCCCAGCTCAGTATAACAAGCGGGTTCGGTCAATACATCCGTATTATTATCTTGATTAAGGCGTGATATGGTCGCTACCAGGAGAGAGAGAGAAGAAAACACTCTGCGTGCGCTCTTGCAAGATCAGATTGGTTATTTATTTTATCTAATCAGGATGGCTCCCACTGTTTTTATCAAATCTTCCTTCAAACCCTAAAAGGAAAGACTAGCCGGGATTAATTACACTCTACAAGTTCACCAATCTTTCATCCAGGCCAGTGTCGGTACTTTGAGGGAGGTTCCCCGTGCTTTCGCACGGACCTAATTACAGTAAACCTCGTTTTCCCAGAGGCGTAACCCCGTTGACACCTTTCTAGACACCTACTTGATCGGCTAATTGTAAAGTGCAAAACTCTCCCAGGAGTAACAATTACTCGCAGTGGGTATCGGGATCCAACTATCATATAGAAGGTATGCAATCTCATTGCAAATTTCAACACTTGAAACTCCCGATGAAGGTTTTTACCCCTAGCACCTATGACCTTAACTATGGTCAACAAATCATAAGTACTAGTCAAGTTCTACCCGTCATTTCGTGATTAATTAGACCCACCCATATGACCCTTAACTAAGGTCAACAAAGTCACGCGACTGTCCTAACTAATCGCATCATATGCGGTGTAGGAAGACATCACTTAGCTACCGTACACTGTGCCTTGACTATGGTCAACAAACACAGCACGAATACTAAGTACTCTACTTCCTAAAATGACGGAGGGTTGCGGCTGGTTTTTGTGAAAACCTTTAACGCTTTGAACTTGATCTCGTTGCGGAATCAAATGGTTTTTAATTGGAATGTTTTCGAGGCTTTTCTAGTTTTGCTAAAGGGGTCACTCCCGGTGAAGGGATCGTCGGCCCTTTCCTCGTCGAATGAGGTGCGGGATATATCATATATATCACTGTGCAAAGCGGAAACTATAGAAGCGATCAAAGACAAACCGAGGGTTGTAGCATCTGCCAGTTATTGCTAAAGGAGTCACTCTCGGTGAAGGGATCTCGGTCCTTTCCTTATCGAATAAGGTGCAGGATGTTCTACAATGAACACCGCGATGCAAAGCAAGAACTGTAGCTACCTGTTTTATTTTGAAATTCGATTCCACAACATCATTTAGGTTTATTTTCTTTCATTAATCTCATTAATGAATATCCCATCATTTAAATCCACCTAACCATCACAGATAAATATAACGTACGCTTATGCCATCCGCATTCGCCTCGATGTCCCGTCTGCACCGTTAGGTTAGGTAACTAACGCCAGAGCGAGGCAGGGCTAGCGCGGGTGTAAAACATAAGCAACGTCTATATAATATATCATATATACTATATATAATACCTGTCACAGAACATCACATGATCACAGATAAAACACAGCAGAAGAAACATATGAAATATTGGATATACTAGGACGTCCGTGTTTTCAATACGAGCCAGTATAAAACACGGATTCCACGGTCGTGATGAATAGCCAATCCCACACCCCAAGACCCCTACGAGAGCGGCAAGCAACCCTACCAATTCTGGAGTTAGGAGACCCGGACTCGACTCCTCGAGTTGGTCTCCCACTGGACTCCAGAACCCGGTTACTTGTGCCCTCCACCTTGGGTCTATCCTAGTGCAGAAAAATAAATAATATACAACAACGGTGACAACTTCCGCAACCTGGAAGCGCCCCAATAAAAGAATATTACATACAAGTTTTTACATGAATGAAAATGAAAAACACTCATCTCACATAAAAACCCCCGGCTATTCAAACACGACGATCCAATATAACATATCCAGCAACACATAACATCACATGTCATCAACGTAAGTAAATATGCGCATCCCAATTGTCGTTGACATATAGCAACGAAACCGGCGATATCACATATTACACTTACGGTCACAGAAAAGAAAAAGTAAAACAACAACAGTTGGAATCCGCAACCTTCTCAGACATCGCATGCCTGACCAAATGAATTACTTAGACATCGCATGCCTAACAATTATAAACCCCGCATTTTAGTCTCATTATCGAAAACACTTTTCAATATTGAGTCGGGCAATTCAACAAGATTCCCGACATCCTGATCGAATGCTCGTCGCAAACTTCAGTAGACGGCCGAACCCCCGATACCGTCGATGAAGTGCACCAAGGCGGAACACCGCCACCGCGAGCACCCGAACGGATGCTTTCGGCGACGGGGTTCTCCTACAGTCACTTGGTCGGGGCTACGGAGTGAAGCTGTCTATTAAGTTTACCCGGCGAGTATCCGCGTACGCTACGTGATTGCGACGGACTTTTGATCACATCAAAATTCCGTGGCAACCGATCAAATGAGACTAAACTGCTATGTTTATAACATTCATTCAGTTATCTCATAACTTCTTGTGAATTCCAATTATTGTATCACATTCCGGATAAATAGAAAATGTTAAACTTTCCGATCGAACAATCGAACACCCAAGTTTTCCCGATACAGATCAACACATGAAACAAGTCTAAAAACATTCAGTTCGTGCCTCAGTACCAACGGTCCAGCCGTAGAAGGGTCAAGCCAACGCCTCACATGTGGCACGCCGTACTGCCCCAAACCCGAAGGTTCAAAGGGTAGTTCAAGACGGTCACATAATCGAGTTAAGGTTTGTTGTCTTCTAGAGGGACCATCGTGTTACTTGCACTACTTAGAACATGATTAAACTACAGAAATATCCAACACTTGGAAATTTCCCGACAGGGGAAAAATTGGGTATTTATATCCGGTCGAACTTTTTAACATATTCAAAAAATTATCCGGAACGACACATAGACAAAGTTTGACAATCCGATCGAATGTATGAACTCCCAATACAACCCAAAATACTCAACTCTTGATTTCAGATTATAAATTCCCAGGAAAACCAGCACTGAAAAATAGGAGTTACTGTGCAAAATTCAATGGCAGATAAGACAAAAGTGCGGCGGAAGGGCCGCATTAGCACGCTAATGCCGCGGTTCCGCCGAACTTTAGAAAGATCATTTGGTAATTTTTGCATCTTAATTCTTAGATTTACCTGCTTGTTTTTCTGCATATTTTTAATTTGCAAAAATCCACATTTTACAAAAATGTCCAGAGAGCATTTTAAAGTCGGGGTTTCGGGTCGATCGGACTTCTAACTCCGTCTACGCATCGCCTAAGGCTCTAGCTAGGCTCTGATACCACTGTAGGGTTCCTAGGCACTCTAGTGAAGTCTCACAAGTGATCAAACATGCACAAATCAAATTTTACGGGTGCCTACAAACCCGACTACGGATCGTTTACTAGATATTTAGGCGAAAACATAAACTAGTTAACATTTTAACTAAGGGAACGGATATACAACCTTTGTAGATCCGGTCCACCACCTCCACGGCTCCGCAATGAAGTCCCCTCGCTGTCCAAATCATGTCTTGGGCTCTAGCGTCGGCATCATCGAAGAATGGGCGGGCTTGATCGTCGGTCCGATGCCGAAGATGATCTACGTCGAGGCATCGCTAGAACAAGCTCCAACTTCACCAAGTCGGAAAAACTTGTGAAGGAAACACCCTATACTACTTGGCAAGAGGTAGAGGATGAAGAAATAGGAAGTGGGTAAACTTTAGTTTTGGATTTCTCACTAGACTTCATGACTTGCCATTGGAGTAGCAAGCTTTCTTCAATGTTGAAGAAGATGAAGAAGAAGAAGAAGATATGATAAGTTAACATAAAAATAGAAAAGAAAATACAATACTTATCATATCTTTAACCATGGTTTAGTGTAGAGACTTAACTTAGGTTAGATGAGTGGTTAGGGTTATGCATGAGACAAGAATGGTGACTAAGTCAATGCTTCATGAATCTTCAACTAAAAACAAAATTAGCCACCATTCATTTCTCATTTTCCTTTTCTTTTGAAATAAATAAAATAAAAAGATAAATGAATAAGATGAAACCCTAATCACTAACTAACCATGGTTTAATACTTTACACAAAACCAAACAAGAATGTATCATCAAACATGATACAATCATGTGCACAAAGAAATATATCACATATACAACTTGCACAATTCAAGTGAGAAAATCCTTTTAAAGTGAACCAATACTAGTTAATGCAAAGTAATATATCAAATATATAATTATACATTAAATCATTAAATCAACACTTGATTCAATGATCCGGTCATGTCGCATATAACCGGCCAGTATCCTATCTATCGGCTTATCGAATCAATCCTTGATTCGATAACTAGGTTATATCGCATATAACCACTCGATATATAGATCGCGAGAATGGAATACGGTATCACATGCACGCATTCTTCTCGGTACCGCACATATCTCATATGCACTCCTATTTCGTTTCGCTTGAGCCAGGAAACCTCTGTGTAGGACTCTAAAGACTCGTCAATACGCCGGCAGCAGATGATGATCATATCAAACACCCACAAGCCGCAAGCGGTCTGCTAAACGTAACGGCCACCCGGGTATTGAGCGATCAGAAGATCGACGAGCAAGCCCGCTCACACTCCTGCGAATCAGACCAGTAACACTACCGTATAGTCCGGTCTGTTCGTCTGATATGTCGCATATCTCGCCTAGGGGTGGTAAACGTCAGACCCCAATAGCTCGATAAGTCATGCCGACGTAGGGTCCATAACATTCGTGAAACTACTGATAACACTTACCAGTATATCACTGCAACCCTGGCCAGGGATTTCCTGTTATGGCCAGTCGAGCATAGCACAACATCAACCCCCAATACCGGGAGAGACGAATCCCCTCCTATCGCTCATCGCCTCCATGTGAATCGGGACTGTACCCAAAAACCACCTGTTTGCACAACTCAGTAGAGCCGTGGTAGGGTGGAAATCAAAGCACAGTGGGAGACACACAAGACTCTATGACGATCTCGGGTCAACAGACTAAGTTGTACCAGTGTCACCAGAGAACTGCCATCTGACGTGAGGTATAATACCATCTGGGAGTTCTCGGCGAGTCCGTTCAGTGTACCCAGTCTCCACTGAGCACCCGCATACCATCTTCGATGTCAAACACCAATGGATATGGGATCATCCATCGCCCATCGCATGGGTCGAGAAGATATGCGCTAGTCTACTCTGGAATATCGATGCCCCGTCTCGATATTCCCTCGACTAGGAACATTTCAAGGATGTACTCTTGGACTACCCAGGCCCCACTAGTATGATCTACATCATAGTCCTGGAAGTCGAGTACACATCCTATAGGCTTTATCAACATGTAATCAGAGAGACAGAAAGTATACATGTTAAGATAAAGAGCAACCAGATAGCGTACTATCATGTCGAGCAAGAAAGTCCTACCTATATATGTCCCAGCATCCACTACAATATACATCCAATGTACAGTAATGGCCTCTAGGGCATACATATAACTAACAGTACCTTCTCGACCCATACAGATGGGCGATGGATGATCCCATATCCATCGGTGTTTGACATCAGAGATGATATACGGGTGCTCAGTAGAGACTGGGTACACTGGACGGACTCGCTGAGAACTCCCAGATGGTATTATACCTCACGTCAGATGGCAGTTCTCTGGTGACACTGGTACAGAGTAGTCTGTTGACCCGAGATCGTCATAGAGTCTTGTGTGGTTCCCACTGTGCTTTGATTTCCATCTTACCACGTCCAAGAGGGCGTGTAAAACGGTGGTTTTTGGGTACAGTCCCGAGTCACATGGAGGCAATGAGCGATAGGAGGGGATTCGTCTCTCCCGGTATAGGGGGTTGATGTTGCGCTGTGTTCGATTGGCTATAACAGGAAATCCCTGGCCAGGGTTGCTGAGACTTACTGGTAAGTGTTACCAGTAGTTTCTCGAACAGTTATAGACCTCATATCGACACGACTTATCGAGCTATTGGGGTCTGACGTTTACCACCCATAGGCGAGATATGCGACATATCAGACGATCAGACCGGACTGTACGGTAGTGTTACTAGTCGGATTCACTGGAGTGTGAGCGGGCTTGCTCGTCAATCTTCAGATCGCTCAATACACGGGTGGCCGTTACGTTTAGCAGACCGCTTGCGGCTTGTGGGTGATTGATATGATCATCACCTGCTGCCGGCGTATTGACGAGTCTTTAGAGTCCTACACAGAGGTTTCCTGGCTCAAGCGAAACGAAATAGGAGCGCATATGAGATATGTGCGGGACCGAGAATAATACTAGTATGTGATACTGTATTCGATTCTCGCGATGTGACATTGATCGGTTATATGCGGTATAGCCGGGTTATCAGATCAAGTATTGATTCGATAAGTTGTTACTGATGATACCAGTCGGTTATGTGTGACATGACCGGATCATTGGATCAAGTGTGGATTTAATGATTTAATGCATAATTATATATTTGATATATTACTTTGCATTAACTAGTATCGGTTCACTTTAGATGGATTTTCTCACTCGGTCGTGCGCATTGCATATGCGATATGATTTTGTGCACTTGTTTGTATCATGTTTGATGATGCAAGCATGCTAGGGTTTTGTGTAATGAGTTAAACCTAGGTTAAGTAAATGATTAGGGTTTTCTTTTATTAATTCATTTATCTTTTCATTTGGATATAAAAGATAAATGAGAAGAAGAAAACAAAAGGGTTTCTTTCATGAAGCTTAGTGAAGCTTCATGAAGCTTTGACCAATCTAACCCTTTTGTCTTCATCTATCAAACCCTAACCATTCATTTAACTATGGTCAACTCTCTACACATTACCATAGTTAAATTATGATAAGAAATGATTATTCATTTTCTATTCTATTATTCTTATCATAATTCTTTATCTTCTTCTTCATCTTCCTTCATGAAGAAACCTCCACTTCATCAATGGTGATTGATGAAGAAGAGTGAGAAATCCAATTCTAAATTGTACCCACTTCCTATTTCTTCATCCTCTACCTCTTGCTAAGTAGTAGAGTGTGTTCTCTTCACAAGTTTTTGGACTTAGTGAAGTCGGAGCTTGATTTAGCGATGCCTCGACGTAGATCATCTTCGGCATGGACATCGACGACCTAGCTTGCCCATTCTCCGACGAAGCCGACGCTAGAGCCCGGATTTGATTTGGACAGCGGAGATGACTTCGTTGCGGAGCTATGGAGGTGGAGCACCGGATCTACAAAGGTTGTATTTCCGTATTTCCTTAGTTAAGTGTTAACTAGTTAGCTTTTTCGCCTAGAAATCTAGCAAACGATCCGTAGTTTAGGGTTTCTCGGCACGTTAAAATTTGAAATTGGCATGGTTGATGCCTTGTGAGACCTCTCTAGTGTTCCTAGGAACCCTACAGTGGTATCAGAGCCTAGCTAGAGCCTTAGGCGAAGTCCAGACAGAATTTGAAGTCCGAACGAACCCGAAACACAAAATCAATCTTGCTCTCTGTACTTTTTTGAAAACAGTGAGTTTTTCCAAATTAAAAATTGCTAAAAAATTCAGTAAGAAAAAATAAGAATTACGATGCAAAAATTATTGGATGAACAGTAACTTAGGCGGCGGAACCGCGGCATAAGCCCTGCTTATGCGGCGGTTCCGCGGCTCAATCATGACGTCATCCCTTACTGTTTGCACAGTAATACCTGATAAATTCTGCTGAGTTTTCTGGGAATTTTTAAAATTTATTCAAGAGTTGAATTTTCTGCAGTTGTTTTGTGGATTCGGTGTTTCGATCGGGGTATCAAATTTTGTCTATGTGGCTTTCCGGATAAATTTTTAGAATATGTTAAAAAGTTCGACCGGATATAAATACCCAATTTTTCCCCTGTCGGGAAATTTCCAAGTGTTGGATTTTTCCGTAGTTTAACGACGTTCTAAGTAGTGCAAGTAACGCGATGGTCCCTCTAGAAGACAACAAACCTTAACTCGATTATGTGACCGTCTTGAACTGCCCTTTGAACCTTCGGGTTTGGGGCAGTACGGCGTGCCACATGTGAGGCGTTGGCTTGACCCTTCTACGGCTGGACCGTTGGTACTGAGGTACGAACTGAATGTTGTTAGACTAGTTTCATGTGTTGATCTGTATCGGGAAAACTTGGGTGTTAGAATGTTCGATCGGAAAGTTTAACATTTTCTATTTATCTGGAATGGGATACAATAATTGGAATTCGCAAATAGTTATGAGATAACTGAATGAATGTTATAAACGTAGCAGTTTAGTCTCACTTGATCGGTTGCCACGGAATTTTGATGTGATCAAAAGTCCGTCGCAATCACGTAGCGTACGCGGATACTCGCCGGGTAAACTTAATAGACAGCCTCGCTCCATTGCCCCGACCAAGTGACTGTAGGAGAACCCCGTCGCCGAAAGCATCCGTTCGGGTGCTCGCGGCAGCGGTGTTCCGCCTTGGTGCACTTCGTCGACGGTATCGGGGGTGCGGCCGCCTACTAAAGTTTGCGACGAGTATTCGATCAGACTGTCGGGAATCTTGTTGAATTGCCCGACTCGATATTGAAAAGTGTTTTCGATAATGAGACTGAAATGCGGGGTTTATAATTGTTAGGCATGTGATGTCTAAGTAATTCATTTGGTCAGGCATGCGATGTCTGAGGTAGTTGCGGATTCCAACTGTTGTAGTTTTACACTTTCTTTTCTGTGACCGTAAGTGTAATATGTGATATCGCCGGTTTCGTTGCTATATGTCAACGACAATTGGGATGCGCATATTTACTTACGTTGATGACATGTGATGTTATGTGTTGCTGGATATGTTATATTGGATCGTCGTGTTCGAATAGCCGGGGGTTTTTATGTGAGATGAGTGTTTTTCATTTTCATTCATGTAAAAACTTGTATGTAATATTCTTTTATTTGGGGCGCTTCCAGGTTGCGGAAGTTGTCACCGTTTGTATATTATTTACTTTTCCGCACTAGGATAGACCTAAGGAGGAGGGCACAAGTAACCGGGTTCTGGAGTCCAGAGGGAGACCAACTCGAGGAGTCGAGTCCGGGTCTCCTAACTCCAGAATTGGTAGGGTTGCTTGCCGCTCTCTTAGGGGTCTAGGGGTGTGGGTTTGGCTATTCATCGCGACCGTGGAATCCGTGTTTTATACTGTCTCGTATTGAAAACACGGACGTCCTAGTATATCCAATATTTCATATGATTCTTCTGCTGCGATATCTGTGATGTGATCATGTGATGTTCTGTGATAGATACAGTATATTGTATATATGATATATTATATAGATGTTACTTATGTTTTACACCCGCGCTAGCCCTGCCCCGCTCTACCGTTAGTTACCTAACCTAACGGTGCACGAGGGGACATCGAGGCGAATGCGGATGGCATAAGTGTACGTCGTATTTATCTGTGATGTTTAGGTACATAATTGATGGGACTTCATTAATGTGATTAATGAAAGAAAAGAAACCTAAGATGTTGTAGAATCGAATTTCAAAATAAAACAGATAGCTACAGTTCTTGCTTTGCACAGCGGTATATGAGATATATCCTGCACCTTATTCGATGAGGAAAGGACCGAGATCCCTTCACCGGGAGTGACTCCTTTAGCAATAACTGGCAGATGCTACACACTCGGTTTGTCTTTTGAATGCTTTTAAGTGTTTTTGCTTTGCACAGTGATATATGTGATATATCCCGTACCTCATTCGACGAGGAAAGGACCGACGATCCCTTCACCGGGAGTGACTCCTTTAGCAAAACTAGAAAAGCTTCAAAAACACTCCATTTTTAAAATCATTTGATTCTACAACGATATCAAGTTCATTACGCAATAGGTTTTCAGAAAAACCTGTCGTAGCCCTCCGTCATTTCAGATAAGTAGTAGTTAGTATTCGTGCTACGTTTGTTGGCCTGCGTCAAGACGTAGTGTGCGGTAGCTAGCTGGTGCTTATCTGCATAAGCATATGATGTGATTGGATTAGGGTAGTCGTGCGACTTTGTTGGCCTGCGTCAAGGGTCGTGCGGGTGGGTTTAATTCAATCAGGAAATGACGGGTTGAACTTGACTAGCGGACTATGGTTTGTTGGCCTGCGTCAAGGTCATAGGACGCTAGGGGCAAAATATTATCGGGAATTTCAAGTGTTGAAATTTGCAATGAGATTGCATACCTTCTATGAGATAGTTGGATCCAGATACCCGCTGCGAGTAAGAGTTACTCCTGGGAGAGTTTTATACATTACAATTAGCCGATCAAGTAGGTGTCTAGAAAGGTGTCAACGGGGTTACGCCTCTGGGAAAACGAGGTTTACATTAATTAGGTTCGTGCGAAAGCACGGGGGACCTCCCTCAAAGTACCGACACTGGCCTGGCTGAAAGATTGGCGAACTTGTAGTGTGTAATTAATCCCGGCTAGTCTTTCCTTTTAGGGTTTGAAGGAAGATTTGATAAAAAGCAGTGGGAGCCATCCTTATTAGATAAAATAATAACCAATCTATTCTTGACAGAGCGCACGCTGAGTGTTTTCTTCTCTCTCTCTCTCCAGGTAGCGACCATATCACGCCTTAATCAAGATAATAATACGGAATATTGACCGAACCCGCTTGTTATACTGAGCTGGGGAACGTTGGTCCCGCTCCAACTTATAAATGTTATAAGACAGAGCAGGAAATTGGGGATTACCAGATTTCCCGTGCAGCCCAAACAAAGAGAGTGCATGCTGATGCATCATCTTCGGGTGTGTTCGTTACAAAGAACTGTTTCTCAGTATCCTTTACGTCCTGGGTATGTGATACCAGATCAGGATCCCAGATATGTAATCAGTTACATAGGGCTACAGAAAGGTAGAGAACTGAGAACGGGTGATAAGTTTCATGAGGCAGAAAACGGGGCAAGTGTTGCAGCCAAGTCTGTTGGTCACTGTCACCCTGTATTACCAATACATTGATTCTGAACGAATGTTATTAGATACCGAACCTGATATACAAAATCATATCAGTCTCTTTATTAGTAAAGAAATGATAAAATTTTGTATTGTTGGATAATGTTTTGAACATTTCCTATATCAAAAGTTGATCGGATCAGGCACGTTATCTAAAAGCATTGACGTTCTAAATCAAACTACAGTTCTTTAGTATACAGAACACACACAAGAGGAAGAGTTCAGAAATGAACGGATCCTTCTTGAGGCATTGTAGACTAGGTCATATCAATGCGACCCGACTAGCTAAGTTACATAAAGATGTATATTTAAATCAGTTTGAATTTACATCTTATGAAACTTGCCAGTCATGTCACAAAGATATAATGACACCAGCTCTGTTTATTGGAAACAGAGAAAGAGTTAGTAAACTCTTGGGATTGATACATGTTGATGTATGTAGGTCCCCTGTCTACACATGCCAGGACCGGTTCTTTATACTTCATTACATTCTCTGATAATCTCTCAAGATTCAGACATACGTTCCTGTTGAAACATAAGTCCGAACCTTTTGAGATATTCACAGAATATAAGTTAGAAGTAGAGAACCAATACGGGTATAAGTATTATGTCCTATGATGAGATCAAGGAGGAGAATACTTGAGCACGGAAATACTGGACTAGTCTAAAGGATTACTCCTCCGTATACACCATAGCACGATGGTATATCGGGGCGGAGCAATAACACCCTATATGATAAGGTGTGCTCTATGATGAGTACTACTGAGTTACCTATTTGCTTTTGGGAGTTATGCGCTTGAGAAGTTGCATACCTATTGAATACGGTTCGAATCAAATCAGTTGCCTACCACTCCATATGAGATATGGAATGGGAAGAGCCCATGTCTTAAGCCAGTTAAGATTTGGGGTTGTCCGACCTATGTCCAAAAGCAAAATCCGGACAAGCTCGAGGCAAGGTCTGTTATGTAGAACTGGAAGTGTTCCAGCTATACAAACTACAGCAGATGATTTCGTAGAACCAAAGAATTCAGTAGATTCCAACGAACCTCAACCTCTCCGCCGATCTAGTAGGGTTCCTCACCCACCTGAGAGATACTTCGGTTTCTCTATGACAGTGGGAGCGAGGATTGCATCATGAGATGATGACCCAACTAGTTTCGAGCTGGCCATCAGGAGTGGGACTCTGTAAGAATGGCTGGATGTTTAGCGATCTGAGATGGAATCCTTATACACCAACAAAGTATGGACTTTGGTTGCTATATCTGAAGGGTTAAATCCCCATCAGGAGCAAGTATATCTTGAGAAGATTACTTGGTGTAGATGGAAAAGTTGAGACTTTCAAAGCTAGACTTGTTAAAGTTTGCATCATTGACCACGTGTGGATAATGATGAAACCTTTTCAAGTAGCTATGCTTAAGTCCATCCAGATCCTACTTGTCACGGCTACATACCATGACTGCGATATCTGGTGGTTGGGTGTCTTGACTGCTTTTCTAAATGATGATTTAGAAGAGAGCGTCTATAAGTACACAGCCAGAGGGCTTCGTAGACAGTGGGAGCAGCGGAAACGTGTGCAAGATGCTTTATAGGATAAAGCAGGCATCGCGGAGTTGGAACGTCTGTTTTGATGTGTTAGTCAAAGAAGTTGACATCATCAAAATGGTAGATGAACCTTGTATAAACTAAAAGGTAGTAGGGAGTATAATGACGATCCTCGTAGAGTACGTGGATGACATACTCTTGATAGGGAAGGAGTTTCCTATGCTACGCTCGATCAATCTCCGCTTATCACAATGATTCTCCATATAGGATCAAAGTGATACCTCCTAAATCCTGGGTTTTTGGATCTATGAGATAGATCTAAATGGATGTTAGGATTCTCACTAGATGTAGTGAGACGGTATCAATCGATCCTGGGGTGAATCACTGGAAGGGTTCCAGGGTGATAAAGACGACTGAATGTCAGTCGCAGGCATTGTCTTTACCCTCAGTAAAGGGACGGTATGTTGGAAGAGTTCCAAGCTAGATACCGTGGCATACTAGACGATAAAGGCGGGATACATCGCTACTTAAGATGCTACCAAAGAGGCTGTTTGGGTGTATATTGGTTCATGAGATGAACTACGTTCCTCCCATTGTGTGACAATGGAATTGTGGCTTATGCCCAGGAACGCCGGTCCCATCAGTGATCCAGACATATTCTAAGGCAGTATCACTTGATCATGGAGATGGTTGATCTCCAGGGAGATCGAGGCTAGGAGAGTAGACTCAGAGGACAACACAGCGGATCCACTCACAAAGGCATGTTCCCAGAGAGAGACTTTTATGGGATGGTTGAGTATGAGATACTACAACCACTGCTACAGATGGCCCTAGTGCAAGTGGGAGATTGTTAGTTATATGTATGCCCTAGAGGCCATTACTGTACATAGGATGTATATTGTAGTGGATGCTGGGACATATATAGGGAGGACTTTCTTGCTCGACATGATAGTATGCTATCTGGTTACCCTTTACCTTAACGTGTATACTGATTGTCTCTCTGTTACATGTTGGTAAAGCCCTTAGGATCTGTACTTGACTACCTAGACTATGATGCGGATCATACTAGTGGGGACATGGTAGTCCATAAGTACATCCTTCAAAGTCCTTAGTCGTGGGTGTATCGAGACGGGGCATCGATATACCAGAGTAGACTAGCGTGTACCTTCTCGACCCATACAGATGGGCGATGGATGATCCCATATCCATCGGTGTTTGACATCAGAGATGATATACGGGTGCTCAGTAGAGACTGGGTACACTGGACGGACTCGCCGAGAACTCCCAGATGGTATTATACCTCACGTCAGATGGCAGTTCTCTGGTGACACTGGTACAGAGTAGTCTGTTGACCCGAGATCGTCATAGAGTCTTGTGTGGTTCCCACTGTGCTTTGATTTCCATCTTACCACGTCCAAGAGGGCGTGCAAAACGGTGGTTTTTGGGTACAGTCCCGAGTCACATGGAGGCAATGAGCGATAGGAGGGGATTCGTCTCTCCCGGTATAGGGGGTTGATGTTGCGCTGTGTTCGATTGGCTATAACAGGAAATCCCTGGCCAGGGTTGCTGAGATTTACTGGTAAGTGTTACCAGTAGTTTCTCGAACAGTTATAGACCTCATATCGACACGACTTATCGATCTATTGGGGTCTGATGTTTACCACCCCTAGGCGAGATATGCGACATATCAGACGATCAGACCGGACTGTACGGTAGTGTTACTGGTCGGATTCACTGGAGTGTGAGCGGGCTTGCTCGTCGATCTTCAAATCGCTCAATACCCGGGTGGCCGTTACGTTTAGCAGACCGCTTGCGGCTTGTGGGTGATTGATATGATCATCACCAGCTGCCGGCGTATTGACGAGTCTTTAGAGTCCTACACAGAGGTTTCCTGGCTCAAGCGAAACGAAATAGGAGCGCATATGAGATATGTGCGGGACCGAGAATAATACTAGTATGTGATACTGTATTCGATTCTCGCGATGTGACATTGATCGGTTATATGCGGTATAGCCGGGTTATCGGATCAAGTGTTGATTCGATAAGTTGTTACTGATGATACCAGTCGGTTATGTGTGACATGACCGGATCATTGGATCAAGTGTGGATTTAATGATTTAATGCATAATTATATATTTGATATATTACTTTGCATTAACTAGTATCGGTTCACTTTAGATGGATTTTCTCACTCGGTCGTGCGCATTGCATATGCGATATGATTTTGTGCACTTGTTTGTATCATGTTTGATGATGCAAGCATGCTAGGGTTTTGTGTAATGAGTTAAACCTAGGTTAAGTAAATGATTAGGGTTTTCTTTTATTAATTCATTTATCTTTTCATTTGGATATAAAAGATAAATGAGAAGAAGAAAACAAAAGGGTTTCTTTCATGAAGCTTAGTGAAGCTTCATGAAGCTTTGACCAATCTAACCCTTTTGTCTTCATCTATCAAACCCTAACCATTCATTTAACTATGGTCAACTCTCTACACATTACCATAGTTAAATTATGATAAGAAATGATTATTCATTTTCTATTCTATTATTCTTATCATAATTCTTTATCTTCTTCTTCATCTTCCTTCATGAAGAAACCTCCACTTCATCAATGGTGATTGATGAAGAAGAGTGAGAAATCCAATTCTAAATTGTACCCACTTCCTATTTCTTCATCCTCTACCTCTTTCCAAGTAGTAGAATGTGTTCTCTTCACATGTTTTTGGACTTAGTGAAGTCGGAGCTTGATTTAGCGATGCCTCGACGTAGATCATCTTCGGCATGGACATCGACGACCTAGCTTGCCCATTCTCCGACGAAGCCGACGCTAGAGCCCGGATTTGATTTGGACAGCGGAGAGGACTTCGTTGCGGAGCTATGGAGGTGGATCACCGGATCTACAAAGGTTGTATTTCCGTATTCCCTTAGTTAAGTGTTAACTAGTTAGCCTTTTCGCCTAGAAATCTAGCAAACGATCCGTAGTTTAGGGTTTCTCGGCACGTTAAAATTTGAAATTGGCATGGTTGATGCCTTGTGAGACCTCTCTAGTGTGCCTAGGAACCCTACAGGAGTGTCGCGGGTTGACTTTTCCCCGGCGTGGAGTGTCGCTGATCGACTTTTCCCCGGCGCGGAGTGTCGTGGGTTGACTTTTCCCCTGCACGGAGTGTCGCTGATCGACTTTTCCCCGGCGCGGAGTGTCGGTGGTTGACTTGATTCCGAGGCGAAGCATAATTTCAATAGGGAAGGCAGGTACACCGAGGCGAAACATCATTTCGATACGGGGTGCATTCTGAGACGAAGCATAATTCCGAAGCAGAGCTTGCTGGTTGACTTGATTCCGAGGCAGAGCATAATTCCGGCAGGGAAGGTAGATATCCCGAGGCGAAGCATGATTTCGACTCGGGGTAAATTCTGGGACGGAGCATGATTCCGCCACAGAGGTTGTTGGTTTGATTTGATTTGGGTTGACATCAGCATCGCTACACTGGAATATGGTACCAGGAGCGAATCATCATTTGTCATTGAGAGAATTTTGGGATTGGTATTTTTTTCGGCATCTGCATTGCTGCACTGGAATAATACCAGGAGCAACTCATCATTTGCCCCAAGAGGATTTAGGAATTAGGGATTTTGTTTGGCATCTGCATTGCTGCACTGGAATAATGCCAGGAGCAACTCATCATTTGCCCCGAGAGGATTTGGAAATTGGTGGCTTAGGAGACAGGCTTAGATCCCTATCACCTAAGGCCTTTCAATTTTATGAGCCATAAGGGTCTCACAAAGCATTTTCTCCCTACAGGTCGTAAGGATCCCGTAGGTGTGTTTTCTCCTTAGGAGTCGTGAGGACCCCCAAGTGTGTTGCTCCTTTGTGAGTCGTAAGGATCTCATGCGGGAATTTTCTCCTCACAAAGTCGAGAGGACTTTGCGAGTGCATTTCATCTCTCTCTCTTTTTTTACGAGTTTGCGCCCTTTCGGATTTTCACAAACTCGCCGACAGTCCTGCTATTTTTACTCACGGCGCCCTTTCGGGTTTTCATCCATGCCCATTTTGCTTGTGGACATACCATTTTTTTTTGGAGAGACTTTGAATGTGGTCTCACCGGTAGGACTTGGGAGGGACTGGGATTGTTTTACGCCCGTGGATTGTATACGGTTTTGCAGGATGTATGATCCAGACCGTAGGGCCAAAAATATTTCAGGACTTTGTTGGCGTCTGCATCGCTGCACTGGAATATGGTACCAGGAGCGACTCATTATTCACCATTGGGGTATGGGATATGGAATTTGGTTGGCGTCTGCATCGCTGCACTGGAATATGGTACCAGGAGCGACTCATCATTCGCCATTGGGGTATGGGATATGAAATTTGGTTGGCATCTGCATCGCTACACTGGAATATGGTACCTGGAGCGACTCATCATTCGCCACTTGGGGACTGCGGAGCGATGGCTTAGGAGACAGGTTTAGATCCATATCGCCTAAGGCTTTTCAATTTTATGGGTCGTGAGGGTCCCATAAAGGTATTTTCTCCCTGCGAGTCGTAAGGATCCCACAGGTGTATGTTCTCCTTAGGAGTCGTGAGGACTCCTAAGTGTGCTTTTCCTTTGTGAGTCGTAAGGATCCCACAAAGGTTTGTTCTCCTCATGTATCGTGAGGACATATGAGTGGATTTCCCTCGTTCCCAGTTTAATGACTTAGAGGTCGACTGTTTCCAGTTTAACGACTTAGAGGTCATCTGTTTCCAGTTTAAAGACGTAGAGGTCATCTGCCTTCAGTTTAACGACGTAGAGGTCATCTGTCTTCAGTTTAACGACTTAGAGGTCATCTGTTTCCAATTTAACGACGTAGTGGTCATCTGTTCCAGTTTAAAGACTTAGCGGTCATCTGTTTCCAGTTTAAAGACTTAGGGGTCTGCTGTTTCCAGTTTAACGACTTAGAGGTCATCTGTTTCCAATTTAGCGACATAGTGGTCATCTGTTTCCAGTTTACAGACTTAGAGGTCATCTGTTTCCAGTTTAACGACATAGTGGTCATCTGTTTCCAGTTTAACGACTTAGAGGTCATTTTTTTCCAGTTTAAAGACTTAGGGGTCTGTTGTTTCCAGTTTAACGACTTAGAGGTCATCTGTTTCCAGTTTAACGACTTAGAGGTCATCTGTTTCCAGTTTAAAGACTTAGGGGTCTGCTGTTTCCAGTTTAACGACTTAGAGGTCATCTGTTTCCAGTTTAATGACATGGTGGTCTGTTGATGGCGAGCTTGGAATTTTGGAGTAGGGGCCGGCATCAGCGTTGCTAACATTGAAGCACATGTGCCAGGACACATAAGTAGGTCTTCCCAATGGAGCATAATTCTGAGGGCGGAGACCAACCGCTGGACTGGTGATTGCAGTGGGATATGGGTATGATGAGAATTATTTGAGCCCGTGGATTGTATACGGTAGTCAAGTTGAGGACTAAACGTAGGGCCGTAAGAATTTTGGAAAATTGGATTTTGGTTCGGCGTCTGCAGCGCTGCACTGGAATATGGTACCAGGAGCGACTCATCATTCGCCTTTTTTTGTTGTTGTTTTTTTTATGGCGATTGCTCTATCATTTCATCTTTTCTTATCGCGAAGATAGCGATTGCCCTATCATTTCGGCTTTTATTCGCGGTTGCCCCATCATTTCGGCTTTATTTTCATCTTTATTTTACTCGCAGATTTTTATTGCGAGTTGCCCCATCATTTCGGCTTTTCTTTATTTTTCTTTTATTTACACATTTTTTTGTCTATTTACATATATATATATATATATGTTTTTTTTTACATTCCCAGTTTAACGACTTAGAGGTCGATTATTCCCAGTTTAATGACGTGGTGGTCGAGTGTTCCCAGTTTAATGACGTGGCGGTCGACTGTTCCCAGTTTAATGACGTGGCGGTCGATTGTTCCCAGTTTAATGACGTGGTGGTCTTTTTTGCTTGTCCCAGCTCCTTGAACTTTGATCTTGGCGGAGCTGTGTTGATGACCTAGCTCTGTGGCTTGCCGATACATCCGAGAATTGTGAGGTTTTTCCAAGCTTATATTGGTCCTCTGCCCAATCTTTGAAAATATAGCAGTCTTCGATGGTATGACCCACCACTCTATGATATGGGCAGTATATGGGATTGCCGGTCATGTTCATTTCCTGTGGCCTCTTTGGAACAGGCAGTTGCAGACCGCTGTTCAGGGCGTCCATGAATATTTTGCGGACTTCATCCCTCCTGAAGGAGTATACCTTCTTCTTTCCCTCCATTGGAGTAGGTGCCTTTACTGATGCTGGTCCTCGAGGCACATGTCTGGGAGGATTAGGTTCCCGAAAGGTTTCGGTCTCCATTTGCATGAAATCGGCGATCGTAGCTTGACTGTTTGCTAACACGCCTTTAGACAGTTCTATCTCTCCCATCTTGTATTGCCTTTCGACCCAATCTTTGAAGAAGAAGCAGTCCTCAATGGCATGACCTATCACCCTATGATAGGGGCAATATTTTGGGTCGTCGGTCATATTCTCTTCTTGCGGTCTCTTTGATTCTGGCAGTTGTAGACCGTTTCTTAGGGCGTCCCTGAATATCTTGTGGACCTTTTCCCTCTTGAAGGAATAGACCTTTTCCAGCTTCTCTTTCAGAGGCGATTCCCCCCCGGCGTATGTATCGGAGGGACTGGAGGCTGATTGCGGCCGTTTTTCGCGAAGGCGCTCCGCTTTTAGGTTGAAAGGGATATCAGTTGGCTGCCCCCGGGTATCAATCCCTGGCTCATGAGCCAAAATTTGATTCTGCTGTAATTGCAATCGGGCGACTTGGGTCGCGAGATCTGCCACGACGTTTGCCAGCTCGTCGACTTTGGAATAGACCTCGGCCATCTTCTCGTCCCTGTCCTGAAATTGCCTTTGAAGCCATTGGAATAATGCTTGTTCTGTAGTTCCGGCTATGACAACCGTGTAATCTTTATTGGTGAGCTAAATTCCGTAGGAACCATGGGCTCCTCTGGCTTATCAGCCTGAGCGGGCTCTTCATCATTTAGATTGAGCTGATGCTGGGTAGCGTCAACCATATCATCACCATGGCTGTGAAGAAGAGGAGGGTTCGTTTCTTCATGTCCGGCCATGTAGACAGTGTGGATAACACACTCAGCTATTCTTTCATCACTAGCAGCTGGTTTCGCGGAGCGGTCCGGGCTTTGGAAATTCATAAATTTTAACATGGCCATAGCCCTAGCCCTTTTGTTGGCTCTACATCTGAGCCGCTTCTGCCTCAGCTTTTCTGCCTTGAGCGTCTGGCAGGCTTCTGCTCTTCGGGAAGCCGCCATAGGCTGAGTGATGGGGAGGCTTGAGAAGACACCCAATCGAGCAGTTGTCGGAGGCGCCGTTGGAGATTGCTCAAGACGCGTTGTAGCTTTGTTGGTGTTGATGGCCTTGGTGTTGGAGATAGTGCCCTCAGAGTCAATTATTAGGTCACAGGTACGTGATTGTAATGATTGATGGAGGACCTATCCCGGTAGGACAGTCTTACTCGAGATGATAGTATGCTATCTGGTTTACCTTTATCATCGTGTACTGCTTTAGGTGACCTGACACGTCGCTATTACACGTTGATAGAGCCCCTAGGATTCTTGCTTGACCACCAGCAGTATGAGGGCGATCATATAAGTGGGAGCTGGGGGTCTATAAGCTTATCCTTAAAAGGTCCCTAGTCGTGGGAGTTTCGAGACTGGGCATCGATACTCCATTAGTAGACTAGTGTATACAGTCGAGACCCCGACGAGGGGCGGTGGCCGGTCTCACAAGCCACTGGTGTCAGTAGGATCACCTAAGATGTATACAGGTGCTCATTGGGTTATGAGTACACCGGACAGGACTCGCCGGGAACATGCTAGTTGGTCATATACCAGACGTCAGATGGCAGTTCCCTGGTGACATGTGTGCAGGTTAGTTCATCGACCTGGGGATCGTCATTTGTCTCGTGTGAGTTCCCATTGTACTTTGATTACTACCCTACCACGGCTCAAAGGAGTCGTGCAAACAGGTTTTAGTTGGGTACAGTCCCGAGCCACATGGAGGCAGTGAGCGTATCTTCAGGGGTTCGTCTCTCCCGGTATTGGGGGTGAGGTCGTGCTGTGTCTAGGAGAGCCATTACACAAAGTCCTTGGCCAAGGCAAGGAGATTTACTGGTAGGTATTCCAGTAGTATCTCAGGGTGTTCTGGGCTACACTCCGACACGACTTGTACCGCTTTTGGGGGTCTGACTTTTACCAACCCCCTAGGCCCGCCATGCGATACTCATAGACGAACGGACCGGACTGCACGGATATTGTCACTGACAGGCTCAGTAGGGTTGTCGGGCTAAGTTCGCTCACAGACGTCCCTTTTAGTCAGTACCTGGTAGCCCGTCACGTATTGGCTTATACCTCTGACGTGCTAGTGGTTAAATCCACAACCAAGGTGTTGACGAGTCTTTAGAGTCCCCCACATTCAGTTACTCAGCTTTCGGGCGAAAGGTTGTAGAGGCCGTATGGAGATATGGCAAGGTCCGATCAGATACGTGCGGTATTGCACGGATCAGGATCGGACAGTTTGTACTATAGGCCGTATGGTTATATGGCAGGGTTCGATCAGATACGTGCGGTATTGCACGGATCAGGATCGAACAGATATTACTAGCCGGTTTTGGTATAAGCCGGATCTTAGTATAGTACAGTGTAGACTTTGTCTCATTGCATTTGTATTTCGGTCGAAATACAGATGCGGGTGTGTATGCGCAGTATCGGGGTTTTCCTGTAATTTATTACGGGACCAGTTTTCTGGAGTTGCCAGTTTGCTTTCCGTTTCGGCCAATTTCCTTTGTTCCGTTCATTGGCCGAAGATTGGTGGAGGAGGGCTTATTTGCATTGTTGCAAATAAGTATTTGTGGAGGGGGTATTTGCTTATTGTTGTATCATGATAGTCTCTCATTGACCTTGACTTCTAGCTATCATGATGGCTTGACTTTGTATGATGATGGAGGGACATGATGGTTGATGATGATGAGGGGTGAGGTTGGTGGAGTGTTAGTTTACACTTGTGATCATTTCCTTTTGGATGATAACCTTTCCTCTCTCTCTCTTGTATGGGTATTATTTTTGGCCTCTCTCATATTCCTTTGATACAACCTCCTCATTCTCACTCTCCCCTTTGTGATGGCCGGCCAAGCTTATTCATGGGCTGTCCAAAAATTGTAGTGGGGTTTTTTGTTGTTCATTTGATGCACAAAATATCCCCAAGCTCCTCCACATTTGTTCTTGTTTCATCCTTCCACCAAATGGCACCTCCTTAACCCCAAAATGAGACATGGATCTCTACACCACTCCTTCTACAGCGAACCTTGGGCACGTCGAGTAGCCGGCTTCGTGCCCGAGTTGCCTCGGCATTGAGGTGGGAGCCCGTAAACAAAGTAGGCGATGTGGTGCACTTCCGGCGACGAGGAGGAGACGGGACTTTTCCGCAGGAGATCGGGACCATGACGAGAAGACCGGAGGACTTGGATCGTCGGTATATCTCTAACCCATCTTCTAGTTAGCTTAGACTAGTTAATGTTTTCGATCCGGGTGTTTAGTGCGCGGTGGTGCCTGTAGGGTGTTTTTCGTCACCCCAGTGAGATGGGAATACGCGCGCGCTTGTCAGGCGTACTACAGATTCCCCCTGCCTAGGGTAGGCCGGGGTTTAATGATTGTGGGGATCCGAATCTCCGGCAGCCGCGGACTAAGCTGCCGTTAATTACCCCTCGCCTTTGGAGCGAGGGAACCTCCGATTGACGGGTTAAACTGGTCATGCGAACTCAATGTGCAGTGTACATGTGTTTTGTTTTGAAAAAAGGGGGGGTTTTGGATATATCGGGAGCCACGCAGAGTTTTTACGGGGGTCCCGCTACCCGGAAAGCGGGCTGGGGGTCAAGGGGGCTAGCAGCCCCCTTGCGGGGTTCGGGGCAGCGCCCCGGCCCAAAAATTTTTTTGGAGGGGGAGAATGTTGCAGAGTATGTGTATGTGTACATATGTATATATATACATGTATATATAAACAAAAGGGGGGAAAAGACATCCAAGGGATGCGTGGGGACAGCGCCTTGAGCGCTGTGCGCTTAGGTGCTGTGCGCTCAGGCGCAAGCGCGCCACGTGTCGGCACGTGGGCGCCTTGCGCAAGAGCGCTGCGCGCAGGTGCGCAAGCGCGCGCGCGCCACGTGTCGGCACGCGGGCGCTTTGCGCACTTGCGCAAGCGCGCGCGCGCAGGTGCGCAAGCGTGCGCGCCACGTGTCGGCACGCGGGCGCTTTGCGCACTTGCGCTGCGTGCTGGAGCGCAAGCGCGCGCGCCACGTGTCGGCACGCGGGCGCTTTGTGCATGAGCGCTGCGCGCCGGCGCGGATAAGAGGCTTTTAGCCTCGAAAAAAGATTTCTCAAAAGAGAAATCAGAGAGGAGTTGGACTCCTGAATGTGTTTTGGGGTTAATGGAAGGGGTTCTTCTTCTTCCTCCTGTTGTTTGCTGGATCTTGAAGATCAAGGGATGTGAAATGTCAAAATCTCTTTTTTCTGAGACCTGATGGCAGATCTGAGTTCCCCTTAATGGGTTTTGTGGTGGAAAACTATTTAGTTTTGAAAAAGGAAGAGTAAAACTCTTGATTTAATTCAAGAAAAAAAGAAGGTTTTGGGACCTTGAAGAAGGAAGAAAGATCTCAGATCTGAAACTTTTTTTTGGAGAGAGAAAAAGTTTTTTAGATATTTTCATTATCTTTGCCTTTATTGGCCATACATTCTACACATAGCCCCTTGGGCTTCACAAAATGGCATTTTGCCATCCCATGGCTCATGTGCCATTTCATTTTTGCACATAAGCCATGGGCTTACAAAATATTGGCTTTATGCCCATTTTGTTTACATTCATGCATAAAAAATTACATAAAAATTATTTATGACATGATTTATATTTTAGCATGGGGAGGGTCGGCCGCTTCACGTTTCGGACTCGACCCGGGCATGGGCCCACTTGACCCGGGCTTGGGCCCACCTGGCTTGGGGTTGACCTTGACTTTGACTCGGTCAACCGGGGTGTAAATTTTTACCCCAACAGTGCCGGTTTGCTAAGTCCGCAAAATTTAAGTTTTCACCGCTTCCGCATTCCGGCGTCGGATTGACGGCCGGGGCGCCGCCGTGCACTTACAGTGGTATCAGAGCCTCGCCATTAACTTAGTCTAGCTTGGTTTAATGTGTTTGCATTTCCGATCGATCAAAAAGTTCCAAAACTGCATTTTACCTTCGCATCAGTTTCTGTTGAAAATTTTTGGTCTCGAAAATTTTTTCAGGTTGTAAAATATTGATGTACTAGAAAATCTAAGAACTCTGTAAAATTTCGATGAGGTGATTCCACAGTCAGAGCGCGGAAGCGCCGCACAAACCCCCATTCCGCCGCCCTTCCGCCGCGCACTGTAGACATCACTGCACCATTTTTTTCAGAGGCTTTCTGGGATTAAAATATGGGTTTTGGAATATTAAAATTGGGCCCAGGTTTTCTGTGAGTGCTACAGTTTTGATTGGGGGCCCACTTGTTAATTTTTGGTCAATCGGAAAATTTTAAACACATTTTTCACAGTATTTACATTATATCTGCGACCGTGAATGTCACTCGATCGGTAAATCCGGTCTAACTGCTATAGCCCGGTTAGACGGATTTGCGAACGTGACTTTCACGTTGATGTTCTACGTTTATGCTGTGATGTTGCGGATCGGTCGGTGGGGATAGCCTGGATGCAATGCTAGTACAGTGCTGTTGTATTATGTACATTTGATATTGCGGGGCGAGCGTCCGACATGTGGACTGCCGTCACTGCCTGTTTGTATTATTCTTTTGGGGCACGACCTGGTTGCGGTCGATGTACCCGGTGTATGTATATTTTACTTTCTGTACTAGGATTACCCCGCGGAGGGGTGCATGGATAGCCGGGTTCTGGAGGGCAACAAGCCCGCATGTCATGGCATTGAGACGGAGGGGGCTTCACTCTGGGATTGGCGGGCTATTCGCCGCACTCGTAGGGGGTACAGGTTGACCCAGGAGGGGTGCCCAAGTTGCCGGATTCCGTGGAGTGCTGGGTGGTCCATTCACGGAGCTGAAGGGGGCTGCCTCGCTTCAGGTTTTGGCGGGTGACTTGCCGCGCCCGTAGGGGTCTAGGATTTCATTGCACAGGCTATCCACACGACCAGGGGAACGTCGGGTTTCAGCGGCTCTGTGAAACCCGGGGATCCCAGATATCTGTATTGTTTCTGTGATGCTGTACATTTCTGTGATGTTGCATTTTATTCACGCCTTGAGCGAATATAATATATTGGTATATATATTAGTAGATGTTGTATATGTTTTACATCCGTGCTAGTCCAGTCCCCGCTCTGTCGTTAGTTAGCTAACCTAACGGGTAATGACGGGACCCAGTGGCGAATGCGGATGGCATATACGTACATCAGTATATTTTCGTTCTTTTTGGTGTGATCAATTGATGGGACTGCATTGATTCGGATCAATGCAAGTTAAAAACAAACCTAATCTGATGTTGTTGGAACACTTTTCAAAAAGCTGTTATTGCAAGGACGTTTACTTTTGTTTTGCATCGTGGTATTCATTGGAATATCCTACTCCTCAGTCGACGAGGCAAGGGCCGAGATCCCTTCACCGGGAGTGACCCCTTGGACAAAAGTTTGCGTCAGGGCAATGACTTCACTATAGCCGATTACTTTTGCTTTGCACCGTGGTATTCAGTTAGAATATCCTGCACCCCATTCTACGGGGAAAGAGCCGAGATCCCTTCACCGGGAGTGACCTCTTTAGCAACGGTTTTCGTCACTATATTTTTAAAAGCTATCCGTTCCTTCAACGATATCAAGTTCATTACGTTAAAGGTTTTCGCCAGAAACCATTCGTAGCCCTCCGTCGTTTCATATGGATAGTCAATAGTATTCAAGCTGTGTTTGTTAGCCAAAGTCAAGGCACAGTGTTTGGTAGCTGTTGGTTATTCATATGCAGCATAGATAGATGCGTAGGTTTGGAACAGTCGTACTGCCTTGTTGGCCAAAGTCAAGGGTATGTACGGGTGGATTCAAAACAACCTGGAGAATGACGGGTAGAACTTGACATGTGACTTATGATTTGTTGGCCAAAGTCAAGGTCATAAGAGCATGGGGCAGAAATCACATCGGGAGTTTCAAAAGAACTGAAACTTGCCAGATATGCGCATACCTTCTGGAGTGTGATACCGTGAGCGGATTCCGTCACGTTGTCATGCGATGATAGTTGGATCCCGATTCCCACTGATGAGTTAGTTTACTCCTCGGGTAACCCCGACTAATTCTTCTTTCAGGTTTGGAGGAGAATTTGAGGTACAGTGGGAGGTTTCCAGATTAGATAAATTGGTGACCATTCTGATCTAGGTTAGAGTGCACGCTGAGTGTTTCTTTTCTCTCTCTCTTTGGCAGCGACCATTGACCCGACCCTAAGACTTTGACTCAGTGACCAAGTTGACCGAACCTTCTTAACACTGGCTTTTGGATTATCAGAGTTGCAGACCTCATTGCCACTCCTACTTTTACCCTTTTCTCCAGGACACCCCGTATTACTACGAACGTCCACTTCCATTGGACAAAACCATCGTATGGTTAGATACGAACTCGAAGGAATTCGAGGATGGTTTCTGGTTCTGGAGAAAACGGATAGGATTATTCAGTTGTCTTCTCCTTTTACCTTCTCTCAGGTTGCGAGTACTCCTTGGTTTAGGAGATAGTACACCTATTACGAAAATTGGATAGTCTTCTTCCAAACCTTAGGCTGGTGCCGACCGGTAGGGAATGAAGAAAACCAATTAGCCTGACGATGGTGTGCAGAAGGTATTAAGTTAAGACAAAGCAAGGGATTAGTAAGAGGGCAAAGTAAATTGCAATAGATATTCACGACCAAACCAGGTATTTCTTCGCCAATCCTAAAATCACCTTTGTATTTCTCCAGGACACTCCGTATCACTACGAAGATCCACAGTTTATTGGATATTCCATCGTATGGTTATATACGAACTCGAAAGGAACTTGTTCCAGTTCGGGGATGGATCCTGGTTCAGGAGAAATAGGAATAAAGTACATTCAGGTGTCTTTTATCTTCACCTTCTCTCGCGTTGCGAGTGCTCCTAGGATTAGGACAGTACACCCTTTATGCTTATTGGATAGTCTTCTTCCAAACCATAGGCTGGTGCCGAACGGTAGGGAAGGAAGAAAACCATTTAGCTTAAAGGGGTGTACAGAAGGTAATGACTAAAGACATATAAAGGGATTTGGAGAAGTGGCAAAGAATTATACGGTTATAGATGTGAATCTGGATAATGGAAGAGGCATTACTAGGAATACCAGGATACCCTATCGAAACGTTTCGATGTTTCAGTCTCACTGTGTACTGTTAAAGGAAAACTGATTTCCCGATTAGATACTTACTCCAGGGTATGTATTTACCAGGTATGATTCTCACATCTGTATGGTTTTACAGATGATGAGTGGGAGTAAGTTATTGGGAATTGGGTGATCATCCTCATTATATCGGGATTCGTTGTAATCGGTGATATTTGAGGAAATCACCTGGGCTGTTTGCCGGTCGGCAAATATTTGGTTTTGAATATCCGCTGTTATGCACCAATTTCAAATTGATATATCTGTACGTCTATTTTCATAGAGTGAGATATACCTTTCTGAAATTATGTCTACGACATTTACCTATATCAGTGGATGGTTAGGTAAGGAGCATTAAACAGCGGTGTAATTCTTCTTAACCATAAGTACAGTTTTCAACCTACGACACACAGTGAATGAGTTATCAGACTCAAGGGACTTATACAAAGGATTGTATGTTGTCCAGGGTCCATCAGGACAGAGGGGTTGGTCCTCGTACTACATTCAGTTTACTTATGACTTCTCTAGTTTTTAGACAGGTGTTTCGTGGAAACATAGGGTCCGAATTTGGAGAAGTTATTGGTATTTGAATAGAGTGGAGAACCAGGTGTCACAAGTATCGGGATTCTTCAAAGTGATCGAAGATGTAGATACTTGTGTATGGTGTTCAGTTGATAGTAATGATTAAGAGAACTTGCTTCTCTTTCAGGTTACTCATAATTGGAAATGCTTCCTAAGTTGAGTAACGCTGATCGGCCTCCTTCCATTTAGTTGGCATGCACTGGAGACAGTTGCATGATTTGGATCTGGTTCAATTAAATCAGTGCCTCTGTTTCTATATTGGATATAGAACAGTTCATATCTTAACATTGTTAAGGTACGGGGAGTTGTCCGGTTTATGCTTAAAACCAGACACTGGACAACTCAAGGCACGTTTCTGTAATGGCTGTTTGTGGGTTGACCCAGGCTATGACGCGGGTTGATTTTCTACCATCTGGAAGATCAATAGCAATATTGTTCTTGACTCGCCACAGTTTTAAATTAAAAATGGATTTTTTCAGGAAAACAGTAGTGGGAGTATGGTAGAACTGGAAGTGATTCCAGAACCACAAACGATTACTGAAGATTTGATAAGGAACCTAAAGATTCAATCTGGATTGACATTCCATTGGCCACTCCGCAGATAAGGTGGGTAACTTCAGGCACCCGAGAGGCACTACGGTAGCCTCAAGGACGGTGACAGGGAAGTTCTTGTTTACCCACAATTGCCATTGCTGTTGTTCCAGGTTACGAGACCCGGCGGGAGGATGAGTATAGCGTCGTTCTAAACCAGTTTTAGAAGTGTACGTCTATATGACTCTGCCAGAGGGTTGTCGTAGTCAGTGGGAGCAGCGGAAGCATTGGTGGACAGGTTGCTTATGTCTATTTATAGACTAGAGCAGATGTAGCGGAGAAAGATCATCTATTTCTGACGTGACAGTCATGGGTTTGACTTCATCAGAATAGGGGATGGATCTGTTGAGAAGGTAGTAGGGTGTGATATCCTGGTATTTGGATGATATACACAGAGTAGGAAAAGAAACTCCTATACTACAATCGGTTATACTTTGGTCGTCACACAGTGGTTTCTCCACATGGGACTTGGATTTTACATCAGACATACTGGTTACTAGATCTATGGTTTTAGATCTAGATTTGGGTCGTTTCCAAATCAGGGTACTTGACAGCATTCTAAGAGTATTTAGGATGGACGACTCCTGGCACGGTAGTGTACCTGCAGGTAATGGAGTCACCCTCTCTAAAGGTGTCTTACAGACTAAAGGGGAGAGGGATGAGCATGATTGGCAGATCACTTGCTTAGGCAATTGAGTCAATCATGAGATGTCAAGTACCACACCAGATGTTGTTCTTGCACTAGATGCAATAAGTTGACATTAATCCAATCCTGGAGAAACAGTCGGAAGCAGTTTTAGAACATAAGTGGATGTTCTAGGGATATGATAACGACAGCCTCATTCAGGAGACAGTTATCATTCCAGGCTTCCAAGGTGACATGGACGACAAGGAGGTTGTCAGAGTTATAGTTTTCCTTCTGATGAGGGGCAGTATTTTGGACAGGTGGTCCAAGGCAATACTGAGGGAGGCATGGCGCGCAGGATACTGATTAAGTTCAGTTGACGATACAGTCTAAGAAGTTTGGATTTGGAGTTCATTTATGAGCTAGGTCCCATCAGACATCCAGACATATTCTGAGACAGGTATTGCTCTTTTCGGGAGATGGCTTTCTCCGCGAACTTGAGATATAGAGAGACATGGAAAGAGACAACAAGGCGGATCCACTCACTGAGGCTATTCCTCGAACGCAATAGTTTCGCAAACGAGCTTTGTGAGACTGACTAGTAGAGGAGTTGGGTGTTCGGTATCACACGGGCTGTGAGTATGCGACATCGCAATAATTAGCCTTGAGTGCAAGTGGGAGATTGTTGGAGATAGTGCCCTCAGAGTCAATTATTAGGTCACAGGTACGTGATTGTAATGATTGATGGAGGACCTATCCCGGTAGGACAGTCTTACTCGAGATGATAGTATGCTATCTGGTTTACCTTTATCATCGTGTACTGCTTTAGGTGACCTGACACGTCGCTATTACACGTTGATAGAGCCCCTAGGATTCTTGCTTGACCACCAGCAGTATGAGGGCGATCATATAAGTGGGAGCTGGGGGTCTATAAGCTTATCCTTAAAAGGTCCCTAGTCGTGGGAGTTTCGAGACTGGGCATCGATACTCCATTAGTAGACTAGTGTATACAGTCGAGACCCCGACGAGGGGCGGTGGCCGGTCTCACAAGCCACTGGTGTCAGTAGGATCACCTAAGATGTATACAGGTGCTCATTGGGTTATGAGTACACCGGACAGGACTCGCCGGGAACATGCTAGTTGGTCATATACCAGACGTCAGATGGCAGTTCCCTGGTGACATGTGTGCAGGTTAGTTCATCGACCTGGGGATCGTCATTTGTCTCGTGTGAGTTCCCATTGTACTTTGATTACTACCCTACCACGGCTCAAAGGAGTCGTGCAAACAGGTTTTAGTTGGGTACAGTCCCGAGCCACATGGAGGCAGTGAGCGTATCTTCAGGGGTTCGTCTCTCCCGGTATTGGGGGTGAGGTCGTGCTGTGTCTAGGAGAGCCATTACACAAAGTCCTTGGCCAAGGCAAGGAGATTTACTGGTAGGTATTCCAGTAGTATCTCAGGGTGTTCTGGGCTACACTCCGACACGACTTGTACCGCTTTTGGGGGTCTGACTTTTACCAACCCCCTAGGCCCGCCATGCGATACTCATAGACGAACGGACCGGACTGCACGGATATTGTCACTGACAGGCTCAGTAGGGTTGTCGGGCTAAGTTCGCTCACAGACGTCCCTTTTAGTCAGTACCTGGTAGCCCGTCACGTATTGGCTTATACCTCTGACGTGCTAGTGGTTAAATCCACAACCAAGGTGTTGACGAGTCTTTAGAGTCCCCCACATTCAGTTACTCAGCTTTCGGGCGAAAGGTTGTAGAGGCCGTATGGAGATATGGCAAGGTCCGATCAGATACGTGCGGTATTGCACGGATCAGGATCGGACAGTTTGTACTATAGGCCGTATGGTTATATGGCAGGGTTCGATCAGATACGTGCGGTATTGCACGGATCAGGATCGAACAGATATTACTAGCCGGTTTTGGTATAAGCCGGATCTTAGTATAGTACAGTGTAGACTTTGTCTCATTGCATTTGTATTTCGGTCGAAATACAGATGCGGGTGTGTATGCGCAGTATCGGGGTTTTCCTGTAATTTATTACGGGACCAGTTTTCTGGAGTTGCCAGTTTGCTTTCCGTTTCGGCCAATTTCCTTTGTTCCGTTCATTGGCCGAAGATTGGTGGAGGAGGGCTTATTTGCATTGTTGCAAATAAGTATTTGTGGAGGGGGTATTTGCTTATTGTTGTATCATGATAGTCTCTCATTGACCTTGACTTCTAGCTATCATGATGGCTTGACTTTGTATGATGATGGAGGGACATGATGGTTGATGATGATGAGGGGTGAGGTTGGTGGAGTGTTAGTTTACACTTGTGATCATTTCCTTTTGGATGATAACCTTTCCTCTCTCTCTCTTGTATGGGTATTATTTTTGGCCTCTCTCATATTCCTTTGATACAACCTACTCATTCTCACTCTCCCCTTTGTGATGGCCGGCCAAGCTTATTCATGGGCTGTCCAAAAATTGTAGTGGGGTTTTTTGTTGTTCATTTGATGCACAAAATATCCCCAAGCTCCTCCACATTTGTTCTTGTTTCATCCTTCCACCAAATGGCACCTCCTTAACCCCAAAATGAGACATGGATCTCTACACCACTCCTTCTACAGCGAACCTTGGGCACGTCGAGTAGCCGGCTTCGTGCCCGAGTTGCCTCGGCATTGAGGTGGGAGCCCGTAAACAAAGTAGGCGATGTGGTGCACTTCCGGCGACGAGGAGGAGACGGGACTTTTCCGCAGGAGATCGGGACCATGATGAGAAGACCGGAGGACTTGGATCGTCGGTATATCTCTAACCCATCTTCTAGTTAGCTTAGACTAGTTAATGTTTTCGATCCGGGTGTTTAGTGCGCGGTGGTGCCGGTTTGCTAAGTCCGCAAAATTTAAGTTTTCACCGCTTCCGCATTCCGGCGTCGGATTGACGGCCGGGGCGCCGCCGTGCACTTACACTTGGCCCCAGTTAGGGCCAAGGAAAGTCGTTCAGACACCGACTTGTGTTTGGGTTGGGGCGCCCTCGAGATCACCACATTTGGTCTCTTTCCTTTCGAGACCGGTCTGTCTGTTGCTGGAGCTTGAGGAGCGGGAATGGCGTTAGCGGGCACGAACAGAATAGAGCCGAACGGTAGCAGCGGCTCCTCCCACTGTCGCCTAAGACTGGCTGGGAGGACCGTCCTGGAGTCCATCTTCATTGTGTAAGAGATGGGAGCTGAGTTCATCATTGGAGACATTGTTGAAAGGCGATTGCTTGAAAACCTGCATGAAAGAGAATTATTTTAGTATAAATATAGACATGTAAATTGATTGAGTTCGCATGAACGTTTAACCCGAAATATGGGAGAAGAGATTGGTCCCACCGGGCGTGCCAGAATCTGTAGGGTGTTTTTCGTCACCCCATTGAGATGGGAATACGTGTGCGCTTGTCAGGCGCATTACAGATTTCCCCTGCCTACGGTAGGCCGGGGTTTATTGATTGTGGGGATCCGAATCTCCGGCAGCCGCGGACTAAGCTGCCGTTAATTACCCCTCGCATTTGGAGCGAAGGAACCTCCGATTTGACGGGTTAAACTGGTTATGCGAACTCAATATGCGGTGCGTTGGTGCGTGTGTATTTTTTTTGTTTTGTTCCACTTGTAAAAAAAAGAGATATATACATATATATATATATATTTTCTATATATAAAAACAAAAATAAATAAGTAAATAAATATTTGGAGAAATTTTTTAAAATTTATTATTATTTTTTTTAATTTTAAAATATTATTTATAATTTAATTTTATTTATTTAATATTTTTTTAAATAAAAAAGGGATTAAATAAAGAAAAGAAGAAAAGAAAATAATTATATTTTTTTTTATTTTTAAATATTATTTATAATTTATTTTTATTTATTTAATATTTATTTATTTTTATTTTAAATAAAAAGGAGGAAGAAAGAAGAAAAGAAGAAAAGAGAATTTTGTATTTTGTTAAAAAAAATGGGGTCACATGTTAGCATGTGACCCCTCATATGAGGGGGGTCACATGCTAGCATGTGACATGGAGGGTCACATATTAGCACGTGACCCCTCATGTGGGGGGGGTCACATGCTAGCATGTGACCCCTCACATGCTAAGAGGGAGTCACATGCTCAGCATATGACCCGTCACATGCTCAGCATGTGAGAAGGCCATCACATGTTTAGCATGTGACCCGTCACATACTTAGCATGTGAGGGGGCCGTCACATGCTTTGCATGTGACGCCCGTCACATGTTAAATATGTGATGGGTGCTGCTTTAGCATGTGACGCCCGTCACATGCTGACGCCCGTCACTTGCTCAGCATGTGACGCCCACCACTTTTTTTTTTTTGAACGTGGAGTTCAACTCCAAAAGAATTTTATATGGCTAAAAAAAATGTAATGTGGAGTTAGACTCCCCAAAAAAAAGTATTTTTTTGTGGAGTTAAACTCCAAAAGAATTTCTGTAGTGGAGTTAAACTTCAAAAGAATTTTATTTGTGGAGTTGAACTCCAAAGGAATTTTATTTGTGGAGTTGAACTCCAAACGAATTTTACTGTGGAGTTAAACTCCAAAAGAATTTTTGAAGTGCAGTTAAACTCCAAAATAATTTTCCTGGTGGTGGAGTTGAACTCCAAAAGAATTTTATTTGTGGAGTTGAACTCCAAAAGAATTTTATTTTCTCCTTTGAGAAGAAACCCAAAATGGGTTCTCTTGAAACTCCAAGATCTAGATCTTGGATGATAAAAAAAGAGACCCTTTTTCTTCTCTTGATGGAGTTTTGGGAGATGGGTTTATGGTAAAATTTTATTTAGTTTTTTTTTAAAAAAAAGAGAGCTAAGCTCTTGATTTATTTGGAAAATAAAAAGGAAGAGGAAGAACTTGAAGAAGAGAGAGTGGAGGCACAAACCCTAGTTTTTTTTGAGGGAATGAAAAGTGTTGTTTTATTCATCATCAGGTTGCATTTTATAGGCTTACATATTTACATATAGCCCCTTGGGCTTTTCAAAATGGCTTTTTTCCCATCCTATGGCTCATATGCCATTTCATTTTTGCACATAAGCCATGGGCTTACAAAATATTGGCTTTATGCCCATTTTGTTTACATTCATGCATAAACAATTACATAAAAATTATTTATGACATGATTTCGTTGTTGGCATGGGGAGGCTGGCCGCGGGCTCGACTTGGGCATGGGCTCGCTTGACCTGGGCTTGGGCCCACCTAGTTTGGGGGTTGACCTTGACTTTGACTCGGTCAACCGGGGTGTAAATTTTTACCCCAACAGCTGTTATATATGTGTGTGTGTGTCTATATATATATATATATATATATCATAATGATCTGTTCAAGTATTCTTATTCATTACATGATGTTTTCTGGATTTGAGGACCGTGGTAGTTCATAAAATTATGCATTGTTTGAAATACCCGGTTTCTCTTAATATGATATTTCGATGCGTTCAGCATGAGATTTCTCGGTTCTGAGATTTGTGATATATACCCGATGCGAGGAGTGGACTGGGTCGTGTGCGGGTACATGGTGGGGCCCGGAGGTACCCTGGAGCAAGAAGATCGCAGATGATGGAGATGAGCTCGACACAGGGGAGTCCTAGCTTACCGGTGACATTACTTGGCTTCGGCGGTTATCGTGGGTATACCTACCGGAGTCATGTACGTATGGATACGTGGATTACGAGTGTCGAAGTTGGGCACTCGGGTTTCCAAGAGACGTATGATACGTACATATCAGGACCGGTCGTGGTGACGGCACTTGATAGATGAGTATTTATGTGTCGATGCTGGACACTAGTTTTCATGATGTTTTCGGGTGTCGATGTTGGACACTCAGGTTCCATGAGATTTACAGTTTATGAGGCCGATTTGAGGGCCGATATGGGGGCCGATTTGAGGAATTTGGGATTTAGATTGTCTTGATGGACGCTGGTCCTGCCAAGATGAGGTTTCCGTGAGGATGACATGTTTTATCCCATACTCTGCATTTCTTTGATATGCATTGCTTCATGTATTAGTTGTACCTGATAGAGTACCTTTTATGACTGTTGCATATACATATTCCCATTTATTGCTATCAGCTTGCATGTGATAGATTACCGTAGTACGTGCATACTTGCAATTACCTACATATGCTATTTACTATTCACGAGTTGGAAACTCACCCCCGTTGTGCCACAGTTTTTGCAGGTTGTCCCTCAGGGCAGTCGCGGCAGGGCTTCTTCTTCATCATATCATATCATCTTTTGCAGTAGATACCGCTACGGCTGACTGTGTGCAGTTTTGCTAGGTGTGTTTTGCGGTTATCCGATGATGCTCAGTTGAATATTCGTTGTATCTAGTACTCTCCATCTACTATTTCATGTATTGACTTAGAGACGAGTAGGGAGGACGATATTGTATATTATTTTGTGACTTTGGATGTCATTTATGCTGTTTTTATTTATATCTTCTTTTTCTTCGCTACGGCGTCGTATATCTGTTGTAGTGATTGTTTTCCGCCTTTGGGCGTGGATTTGCTCCCGTTTGGGGATGCTTTACTTATATCTTCTGTTGTACCCTTTTTGGGGGCTTTTTTACAAAGAGGTGCTGCCAAATTTGTAAAGGAAGTAAATTTGGATTTTAAAGAATTTTGATTGAGATTTCAAAAGTTTTAACAATGTTATTATCACTTACTACTTTTGATGGTTTAGATTGCTGGGTTTTCGGCTTACTTGAATTACGTTACGCCTGGAGACGTTACGTAGTTTAACCGCCGTCACATGCCAAATTTTGGGTCGTGAAAAAGTTGGTATCAGAGCGCTAGGTTTTACCTTTCGGAGTGTAGGATGACCTTGGTATGATGGAGTAGGTAGCTTAAGCAGAGTGATGTAGCGTGTGTATGTCTGCGGCATACTTACGACACGGTACTCCGCCTAAGTGACCTAAGTACTAATTGCTTGAAATTCCTTCCATGATTATACATATCCTTGTGATTCGATTTCCATGTTCTTATCGAATCCTATTTCCATTTATAGCCTTTATGTCGTCGATGACTATGAGAGCTCAGAGAGTGGCATCGAGAGCCGAGGTCAGAGTTCACTCGTTTGGGACGAGGACTGACCAGGACGGTAGGCTCGTTGCACAGGAGCAGATTGATCCACCTTCGATAGATCGTATCGCTAGGCTTGAGGCAGATATGCAGGACTTGCGCTAGATGATGAGGTCGTTGGTTGAGACCAGTCGAGCGCAGTAATAGGAGGTTGCCACCACTGTTACCCAGTTATTCCTTGCTATCAGCACACATCATTGTGTCATGTATACAACAGCAGTGGATGCAGCCCGTTTAGTTGAGGAGAGTCTTCCCGAGACTTTGTGAGTTCCGAGACCGAGGAGGGCTCGTACAGGTGGAGCAGCCCAGAGACAGAGGCTTAGTTGCCGCGACAGATTTCGTTTACGTCGCGGGAGTAGCAGAGGCTTTGGACGAGGACAGCTATTTAGGTCTTATCCCCAGGAGAGTCAGCAGCTTCTTCTTGATGTTACCGGTGCGGGAGTTTGAGTCATTGTGTTTGAGATTGTACTGAGCCACGTGAGGGCGGGACAGTTGTACCACGTCATACCTTACCACCTTCACCTCAGGGAGAGTCGCCTTTTATTCCTGTTGTTGATTCGCGTTAGACATATGTTCAGAGAGGTCGTGGTCGCGGTGGATTTGTTCCGAGAGTACAGGATGGTAGAGGAGGAAGACGGCCGGTTGCGGGTAGAGGGCAGACACGAGCGTTTGCTTCTACTCATCGGGACGCGCGGGCGTCCAATGCATTGTTTTCAGGTATTCATTTTCGTATGTTTTCTTATTGCACTAGTTTGTTTATTTCGGGATCAGGTCATCATTAGTTGCGGGTTCGGAGTGATGACATTCCGAAGGCTGCTTTTTGTGCGCGCTATGGGCTTTATGAGTTTTTGGTGGTGTCGTTGGACTCAGCAATGCCCTAGAAGCATTCATAGATGTGATGAACCAGAATCTTTAGGCCGCTCCTCGACCAGTGGATTGTTGTGTTATAGATGACATTCTGGTCTTTTCCAAGAGTCGTGAGGAACATGAGCAACACTTGAGGAATTTCTTTGCAGATATTGGGAGAGTACCAGCTGTTTGCTAAATTCTTGATGTGTTCCTTCTGGCTTGATATTGTTGACTTCCTAGGTCATGGGGTTACAGGAGATGGTATTCGTATGGACCTAAGGGAGATCGAGGCCGTACAGCTTTGGCCCAGACTTGTATCAGGGGCAGAGGTCTGCAGATTTTTGGGCTTATCCGGTTTTTACCGCCGTTTCGTGCAGGATTTCTTGAGTATCGCTGCACCGTTGACCATACTGACAAGGAAGGGAGTTCCTTTTTCTTTGGATTGAGGCGTGTGTGCTGAGTTTTCAGCAGTTGAAGACTCGGGTGACGACTGCACCAGTCCTATCTTTGCTTTTTGGATCGGGCGACTTTGTCGTTTATTGTGATGTTTCGCGAGTGGGGCTCAATTGTCTACTGATGTAGCATGATAGATTTATCGCTTATGCTTCCCGACAGTTGGAGGAAGTACGAGCAGGATTTATCCCACTCATAATCTGGAGATGACCGCGGTGGTCTTGCGCTGGAGATTTGGGGACACTACTTGTACGGAGAGTCGTTTCAGATTTTCACGGACCACCAGATCTTTGTGTACATCTTCCTGCAGCGAGATCTGGAGTTGAGACAACACCGTTGGATGGAGATTGTGATTGTGATATCTTTTATTACCCGTGGCAAGGTGATTGTGGTAGCTAATTCTTTGAGTTGTAGGCCCGGGGGTAGCTTGTTCCAGTTGTGCGCAGTTCAGAGACAGTCTTCTGCAGATTTACAGTTCTTGTGCGACAGATGAATACAGTTTAGTTCGCCTCTACTAAGGGGACAACTTGCTCTTGTCTGCGCCCGTCCACTTTTACTTATTCATTTTTGTGAGGCACAGCCCGCCGATTCTCGTTGTTTAAGATTCTGAGCATGTTCGGCAGGGTAAAGATTCGAAGTTCTTGATTTATGACCAGGGTGTGCTATGTTAGGGACTCGATGGCGTGTACCCGATACTGATGGGTAGAGACGCAAGGTCCTAGAACGGGCACATCAGTCAGCTTTCAGTGTTCATCCAAGTGCCACCGAGATGTAATGTGACTTGAGAGTTGGTTACTGGTAGGCAGGGGTGAAGAGTGAAGTTTTGGATTTCGTTTTGAGGTGCTTGGCTTGTCAGCGAGCTAGTTGAGCATTTGAGACCGGCAGGAGAGTTGCAACCTTTTTTCCGTTCCAGAGTGGGAATGGGAGCAGATCTTCATGGGTTTCATCGTGGTGTCTACCCAGGATTTAGACAGGGTGTGACTCCATTGGAGGATTATTTTCCGGTTATGCTCAGTTTGCTCAGTTGTTCTTCGGTACGTTTGTGTGTTGCACGGAATTCCTTCATGCGTTGTATCCAATAGAGGCACCCAGTTCGCTAGCCTTCTTTGACAGAAGCTTCAGGAAGCCTTGGGTACTGGTTGAGCTTTAGCTCCGCTTTCCATCCGTAGGCCGATGGTCAGATAGAGCGGACTATACAGACTCTGGAGGATATGCTTGTGCGTACGTGCTTAATGTTTGTTAGTTGTTGGGATCGTCACTTACCATTGATGGAGTTATCCTACGATAACGGTTATCAGGAGACGTTTCAGATGGCAACTTTAGGCCTTGTGTGGTAGGTTGTGTCGATCGCCAGTCTGTTTTACTGACTCCGCGAGAGTTGGATTTTTAGACCCCAGCTGGTCCAGAGACTTCGGAGAAGATCCAGTTGATTCAGGTCAGGATGAGAGCAGCCCAATACAGACAGAAGTCTTATGCCGACCGTGATGGTCGCAGACTTGAGTTCGCGATGGGAGATCATGTATTCCTACGGATTTTTCCGATGTGTGATGTGTTGCGTTATGGGAAGCTTAGTCCCAGATTGTAGGCCTTTTAAGATTCTCGAGCGAGTTAGTTCTGTTGCCTATCGTTGGCACTTCCGCCTAAATTTTTGAGTATTCACTCCGTATTTCTTGTGTCGATTTTTGCAACTACCGTCATGACCTTTCTCACATGATTCAGCATCAGACTTTTCGCTTGGACGCGATCTTTTCATTCACCGACAGCCGATAGTGTTAGTGGATCGGTAGGTGAAGAAACTTTGGTCAAGGGTCTTGCCATCTGTGGAGGTTTTCTTTGGCGTAGCCCATCTAGTGAGGGGATCACTTGGGAGGCTACGAGCGAGATATGGATGATTTGCACTCATCTCTTTCAAGGTATGCATAGTAAGAATTTTTAATTCGGGGACGAATTTTCTAAAGGGGGAGATTGTAACACCTTAGGATTTCGATTAGTGTTAATTAAGCGATAATGCGGGTTTTTTAAGTCCATGCTACCTCTCCCGGTACTTACGGGCTTGCGGAATTTGATGAAAAACGATTTTCTAGAGGCGGTAACATGGACTCAAAACCGGATCTTTGTTAAACATCTAACTAACAACCTAACTAGGAGTTGTTAACTACTCGGTTAGGGGGTTATACCTTTCTTTCTTGAACTCCTTCGTCTTCAAACCTCGATGGTGTACGGATCGGCTTCACCCCGTCGTCTCCTTGCGCCGAAGATCGATCCACCCGAAAGCTTCTACCTTTGGCTTCTTCTTCGAGCTTTGAAGAAACTAGTTCACTCGGTTTGCTAAACCTTGTGAACTAGAGTGAGTAGAGGAGAGTGTGTAGGGATTTTTCTCTATGGTTCTTGGTTCTCAACACATGAGACAAGTGAACCATAGACTAACGAGAGGGAGAGCAAGAGGAAGAGGATGAGAGCTCAAGAACAAGAGAGAGAATGAAAATGATAGAATGAGAAACACATTTCTCTCTTGGCTCTCATAATCCAAAGCCATCATAACAAAACATAGCAATCAAGTATTATGTGATGGTTTAAGCTACAATAGCCATATCATTTCATGCACTCATTTTTCACAAGAGAACAAGCAAGCAAAAAGTCTTTGCCATGAAATGATAGCCATTGTCATCATGATGGTCAACTAGTCCAACCTAGTCAACCGGTCAACAAAGTCAACAAGTCAACAAAGTCAACCCCTCAAAAACCATGTCACCATAATACTTAATTAATATTATTGTTAATCATATATCATATTCTCATTAGGGTTAAGCAAGAAGTCAATGGTCAACAGTCAACAGTCAACAACCCTAATGAGAATCCTCTGCCTCTGTCTCTCCGTCAACTGTGCATACACACCCGCATCCGCGTTTCAAGGAACAAGAATACATACCAGATAAAATCAATCCCAAAACGTACACTAGGATCTGGCTTAAACCAAATCCCGCTAGTGTTAACTGTCCGGACACTGTACGTGCACAAGTGCACGGATTTGACCGAACCCTGTCGCAAAACCATGCGACCTGTCGCAAAACCTTGCGACCTCTACTCTTTTGCCTAAAGGCGAATAGCTTTCTGTGTGGAACTCTAAGGACTCGACACTACGCTGGCAGTGGGTTTAACCACAGACCGCAAGCGGCACTAGCTGTGCGTAACGGTCCCCAGGTAGATGCCGACAAGAAGACTGACGAGGTGAAACCCATCTGAACTCCTACTGAGTCTGACTGTGACAGTCTCCATACAGTCCGGTCTGTTCGTCTGATACATCGCATGGCGGGCCTAGGGGGCGGTAAACGTCAGTCCCCTAATAGCGGTACAAGTCATGTCGGAGTGAAGCCCAGAACACCCTGAGATAACACTGGAAACCTACCAGTATATCTCGCTTGCCCTGGCCAGGGACTACTCGTGTAATGGCTATCCTAGACACAGCGCGATGTCAACCCCCAATACCGGGAGAGACGAATCCTGTCTAACCGTCACTGCCTCCAAGTGCTTCGGGACTGCACCCAAAAACTACCTGTTTGCACGACTCCTTTGAGCCTTGGTAGGGTAGTAATCAAAGTACAGTGGGAACACACTCGAGGCGAAGTGACAGTGTCAAGTCAGCGGACTAAGCTGTACTCATGTCACCTGGGAACTGAAAACTGACAATAGGTATAGTACCAACCAACAGTTCCCGACGAGTCCTGTCCAGTGTACTCGTAACCCAACGAGCACCCGCATACTATCTCCAGTACGACGTACTGATGGCTGTGGGACAGACCATCTCCCACACTGGGATGAGAAGCGCATACGCTAGTCTACTCCGGAGTATCGATGCCCTGTCTCGAAAGTCCTGCGACTAGGGACCTGCATAAGGATGTGCTTATAGATTACCCAGTCCCCACGAGTGTGACTGCCATCACAACGCTGGTAATCAAGCAAAGATCCTAAGGGCTCTACTAATATATATAAGCGATATGCTAAAAAAACACATTCACATATTGAAGTAGAAACAAACCAAGTAGCATACTACTATTTTGAACAAGATTGTCTATACAACTGTGAGTATCCCAAGCTTCAATTAAGTAATATACAAGCTAGTATAATACAATAATGGCCTCTACGGCATATACACTAACAATCTCCCACTTGCACTAAGGCCATGAACTGGCGTATCGAAGACCTATCATATCGATCAGCCGCTCAAACTGAGTCTGGGGAAAGGCCTTCGTGAGTGGATCAGCAGTGTTATCTTCTGTATTTACTCTCTTCACCTCGATCTCCCGGCGATCAACGATCTCCCTGATCAGGTGGTACCGCCTCAAAATATGCCTGGACTTCTGATGGGACCTGGGTTCCTTCGCTAAAGCTATAGCGCCGTTGTTGTCACAATACAGCGGTATTGGATCAACACTGGTAGGAACCACCTGAAGCTCCATGAGGAACTTCTTCATCCAGACAGCTTCCTTTGCGGCATCGCAAGCAGCTATGTACTCCACTTCCATCGTTGAGTCAGCAACGGTTTCCTGCTTGGAACTCTTCCAGCAAACCACCCCTCCATTGAGGGTAAAGACATAACCCGACATGGACTTAGAGTCATCCCTGTCACTCTGGAAGCTGGAGTCAGCAAAGGCCTCGATCTGGAGGTCTTTTCCGCCATACACCAAGAACATCTCTTTAGTCCTTCTCAGGTACTTGAGAATGTTCTTTACTGCTACCCAGTGTTTCTCCCCTGGGTTCGACTGATACTGGCTTACAACGCTCAATGCGTATGCTACATCTGGTCTGGTACACAACACCGCATACATAATAGATCCTACAGCAGATGCGTAGGGTATTGATGACATGCGAGCCCTTTCCAAATCGGTCTTGGGAGACATCTCTTTGGAGAGGGTGATTCCGTGACAAGCCGATAGATTACCGCGCTTGGAATCTTCCATACTGAATCGTTTCAGTATGGTGTCGTTGTACCTTGACTGTGAAAGTCCCAACATCCTTTTAGATCTATCACGATAGATCTGGATCCACAGAATGTAGTTGGCATCACCCAGGTCCTTCATGGAGAACCTCTGTGACAAGAATCCTTTGACTGACTATAACATAGGAATATCATTTCCTATTAGGAGAATGTCATCGATGTACAAGACGAGGAATACCACACTTCTCCCTACAATCTAACTGTAAATGCATGGTTCATCTGGGTTTTTGACAAAGTCGAATTCTTTGACAGTATCATCAAAGCAGATGTTCTAACTCCGTGATGCTTGAGTCCATAGATGGACTTGAGCAACTTGCACACTTTACCGCTGCTCCCACTCTGAATGAATCCCTCTGGCTGATCCATATAGACGCACTCTTCCAAATATCCATTTAGGAAAGCCGTCTTTACGTCCATCTGCCAGATTTCATAATCATGGAAGGCAGCAATGGCAAGAAGGACCCGAATGGATTTCAGCATATCCACTGGAGAAAAGGTTTCGTCATAGTCCAAACCAGGTCTTTGATGAAAACCCTTTGCAACAAGTCTAGCCTTATACGTCTCAACCTGTCTATCTACACCAATCTTCCTTTTGAAGATCCACTTGCATCCTACGGGTTTTACCCCGTCTGGAGCAATGTCCAACGTCCATACTTTGTGGGTGTACATGGACTCCATTTTGGTCCGCATTGCATCCAGCCATTTTACTGAGTCATCGCTCTGTATGGCTTGCTGGAAGCTAGTAGGCTCATCATAATCGATAGTGCAATCCTCTCTATCCCCGTCTATGAGAAAACCGTAGTATCTCTCGGGCGGATGAGACTGCTTACTACTCCTGCGGAGCGGCGCAGGAATGTCCGGTTCTCCTGAAACTTCTGGTTCATCCAAGCTTTCAGTAACAGCTTGTGGTTCTGGAATTTCTTCCAGTTCTATTGCGCTCCCACTTATCTGATTTTCCAAAAATTCAGTTTCCAAGAAGTGGGCATGCGGAGAAACATATACTTTTTGTTCTTCTGCGGAATAGAAAAGATACCCCCTGGAGTTTTTTGGGTATCCCACAAACTTACACAGTACTGAGCGTGCCTCGAGCTTGTCCGCATGCTGCTTTTTTACAAAAGCTGGACATCCCCATACCTTAAGATACTTAAGACAGGGTTTCTTCCCACCACATCTGATATGGGATGGTAGGCACAGTCTTGGTTGGAGCTTTGTTCAAGAGATATGCAGCTGCTTCTAGTGCATAACCCCAGAAAGATTGCGGTAACTCAGCCTTACTCATCATGGAACGAACCATATCCAATAGGGTTCGATTCCGCCTTTCAGATACACCGTTGTGTTGTGGTGTGTATGGAGGAGTACGCTGAGAGAGAATTCCATTCACGTTTAAGTAGTTCAGAAACTCGGCACTCAAGTATTCACCACCTCGATCCGATCTTAGAATCTTGATACTTTTGCCGGTTTGTTTTTCAACTCCATTCTTGTATTCCCGAAATTTCCCAAAGGCCTCGGATTTGTGCTTCATTAAGAAGACATGTCCATACCTAGAGAAATCATCTGTGAAAGTAATGAAGTATGAATAACCACTTCGCGCATGTGTAGACATTGGACCACATACATCATTGTGTATGAGTCCCAAGAGCTCGCTCGCTCTTACTCCGTGTCCAGTGAACGGAGTCTTTGTCATCTTTCCCATGAGACAAGATTCACAAGTGGCATAAGACTGATACTCGAACGGATTCAAGTACCCCTCTTTATGTAACTTAGTTAATCGCGTCTCATTAATGTGACCCAGTCTACAATGCCATAAGAAAGCCTGATTTGTATCCGGAGACTTTCTTTTAAGTGTGTTCTGGATACTGAATATCTGAGCTTGATTTAATACGTATATCCCGTTATTTAATGTACCTGACCCAATCAGAACTTGATTTAGGTGGATGTGTACTACATCACTTACAAAAGTAAATTCATATCCTTCCTTAGAAAGTAAGGATATATATATGATATTACAAGTCGCACCTGGTACATACAAACAGTTACGCAAAATCAATATCTGCCCAGTTGTCAGTCCAAGATGATATTCCCCTACGGATTCAGCATCCATGCTCATTCCGTTAGCAACCCTGAGAGTCATATCACCATTCCTGATAACCCTACGGTTTCTCAGAGCCTGTAATGAATTACAGGTGTGAGATCCTGATCCGGTATCCAATACCCAGAAAGTAGGGTTAACTGACATACAGTTCTCTATCATAAACACACCCGAAGCCGAAGCCACAACATGCTTCGAATTCTGGCTACTGGCTTTGCTAGCCCTGCAATCTTTCTGCCAATGTTCATTCCCGTTACAATAGGAACATCCCTCTTTTACTACATCCAGTCCCGAAAGTTCTGCCCTTCCCTTTCTTTCTACTTCCCTGGTTTCCTTCAGGGTAGTAGGTAGGGACTGTTGAACTAAGTCAGCATCTGACCCGTTTTTCAACATGGTCTTCAGGTCCGTGAGCTCAAAAGAGCTGTTCTCTGTAAGGACGTTGCCCCCTACAGATGACCCGATAGCCAACCTCGCTGGAAGCAATTCGTTCGAGGTCTCACATCTTGCGATACGAGATTGCTCTCCATATAAATCTTTGTTATGGAGGAAGATTTAAACTAAGTCCATCTTCTTGTGCTGCCCATGGTATGCACCATCAACTGAGGCTAACACGGGGCACTTGGCTTTCGCACAGTTCTTTCCCGATGTCCTATGGATATCATCATCCATGACAGGGGAAACTGGACCTGAGACGGCAGGGGTTGGATTAGTTAAGAGGTGTCCCAGCTTGTTATGGGCAATGGACATCTGGACAGACCTTTGCCAGTCATAACAGTCAGATTCAGTCATTTTATTATCTAGATGTAACCTAGGTATGGTCACTTGGTCGCTGCAATTAAGAGAGAGAGAAGAAAACACTCAGCATGATGCTCTTGCAAGTTTAGAGTGGTTTTTAATTTGTCTAAACAGGATGGCTCCCACTGTCTCTCGAATCCCTCCTCAAACCAAAAAGGAAGAATTAGTCAGGATCAGTCTCACCGTACAATACTTGCTTAACCGTTCAGCCAGGCTAGTGTCGGTACTTCGAGGGAGGTTTTCCAATGCTTTCGCGAAGTTCCTTAATTTAAGAACCTCTTTTCCCTAGGGGCGTAGCCCCGCTAACACCTTTCTAGACACCTACTAGGTTTATAGCATTGATCGTTAAGTGAGAAATTTCCCGAGGAGTAGCATATACTCACAGTAGGATCGGGATCCAAATATCATCGCATGAAAAAACTGAAGGAATCCTACCAGAATCATCACACTCCAAATGGTATGCAACGCTAGCAAGTTTCAGTTCTTTTGAAACTCCCGATGTGGATTTTTTGCCCCATGCTCTTATGGCCTTGACGAAGGTCAACAAATCATAAGTCACATGTCAAGTTCTACCCGTCATTGTCCAGCTTAATTTGAACCCACCCGTATATACCCTTGACGAAGGTCAACAAGGTAATATAACTGTCCCAAACCAACGCATCTATCTATGCTACATACGAACACCCAACAGCTACCAATCACTATGCCCTGACGAAGGTCAACAAACATAGCTTGAATACTATTGAATATTCATATGAAACGACGGAGGGCTACGAATGGTTTTGGCGAAACCTTGAACGTAGTGAACTTGATATAATCGAAGAAACCTTGATAGCTTTTAAAAGGAGTGGCTTAAGCTCCGCATTTAAAAGTTATTTTTGAAAAGAAACCGAGTGGGTTTTTGAAAGTGTTCCAACGACTTTTACATGGTTTATTTTTCTTGCATTAGTTCATTTAATGTGTCTTTTTCTTGCATTAGTTCTTTTAATGCGTCCCATCAATTAATCCTACCATTGCAGAAAACAACCAAAATATGACGTACGCTTATGCCATTCGCATTCGCCACGGGGCCCCGTCATTACCCGTTAGGTTACTTAACTAACGACAGAGCAGGGGCTGGGCTAGCGCGGCTGCAAAACATAAGCAACGCCTAAATAATATCATATATAGATATATTGCAATGATAGCCATTTCAGATCACAGATGAACACATTGGATATACTAGGAACCCGCAATTCGTACGAGCCTGTAACGAAAAGCAGATTACACAGTCGCGGTGAATAGCCAATACCCCACCCTAGACCCCTACGGGTGCGGCAAACTACCCGCCAAATATCCAAAGTGGAGCAACCTCCCTCAACGACGTGAGTAGGCCACTCGGCACTTCGGGATACCCGGTAGTTTGTGCACCCCCTCCATGGGTCTATCATAGGAGCAAAAATAGTAAGAAGAAATTATACAATGACGGCTACAACCCAGACCCGGTTGTCCGGCAATATAAATAATTATTACATCAATTTATAAATTTACATGAATAGAAAGAAAAGAAAACTCTCGTCTCACAACCCCCGGCTATTCACCCGCGACAATCCAATGAATTCATATACACAAACCAATAACATTACAGATCACAGATTTGCATAACTCCCACTAATCGACATATAGCGATTAGCAGACGTTCAATACAAATATCACATCACAGATAAAAACCCGTCAGCTTAAGTCTTTAGAAACTCGATCAAAATACGGTTTTTAAAGCCCCAAAAACAAAATTTTCTTTCTGGAAAATCTGGGCTGAAAAAACATATACCAAAATTCCCAAAATACCCCATAGAACAAACTGCAATAAAGACGATCCACAGAGGAGCTTAATCGGCCGCGGAACCGCGGCAATAGCAAGCTATTGCCGCGTTTCCGCGGTGGTTTGGAGGGATCTCTGGACCGTTTTTCTTCAGTGCACTATAAAAACCCTGAGTCGATTTTTGAAGCATGATTTATTACTTTTACAGTACTTTAAAAATCGACAGCAAGTTTGATATCGGGGTGTATTTCGCGACTTTTCTCCGATCGAATTTCTAGTTACTATACGAACATGTTAGGTAGTGTTTAACCTGGCTCTGATACCACTGTAAGTCTATGCTACCTCTCCCAGCACTTACGGGCTTGCGGAATTTGATGAAAAACGATTTTCTAGAGACGGTAACATGGACTCAAAATCGGATCTTTGTTAAACATCTAACTAACAACCTAACTAGGAGTTGTTAACTACTCGGTTAGGGGGTTATACCTTTCTTTCTTGAACTCCTTCGTCTTCAAACCTCGATGGTGTACGGATCGGCTTCACCCCGTCGTCTCCTTGCGCCGAAGATCGATCTACCCGAAAGCTTCTACCTTTGGCTTCTTCTTCGAGCTTTGAAGAAACTAGTTCACTCGGTTTGCTAAACCTTGTGAACTAGAGTGAGTAGAGGAGAGTGTGTTGGGATTTTTCTCTATGGTTCTTGGTTCTCAACACATGAAACAAGTGAACCATAGACTAAAGAGAGGGAGAGCAAGAGGAAGAGGATGAGAGATCAAGAACAAGAGAGAGAATGAAAATGATAGAATGAGAAAGACTTTTCTCTCTTGGCACTCATAATCCAAAGCAATCATAACAAAACATAGCAATCAAGTATTATGTGATGGTTTAAGCTACAATAGCCATATCATTTCATGCACTCATTTTTCACAAGAGAACAAGCAAGCAAAAAGTCTTTGCCATGAAATGATAGCCATTGTCATCATGATGGTCAACTAGTCCAACCTAGTCAACCGGTCAACAAGGTCAACAAAGTCAACAAGTCAACAAAGTCAACCCCTCAACAACCATGTCACCATAATACTCAATTAATATTATTTTTAATCATATATCATATTCTCATTAGGGTTTAGCAAGAAGTCAATGGTCAACAGTCAACAGTCAACAACCCTAATGAGAATCCTCTACCTCTGTCTCTCCGTCAACTGTGCATACACACCCGCATCCGCGTTCCGAGGAACACGAATACATACCAGATAAAATCAATCCCAAAACGTACAATAGGATCTGGCTTAAACCAAATCCCGCTAGTGTTAACTGTCCGGACACTGTGCGTGCACAAGTGCACGGATGTGACCGAACCCTGTCGCAAAACCATGCGACCTGTCGCAAAACCATGCGACCTCTACTCTTTTGCCTAAAGGCGAATAGCTTTCTGTGTGGGACTCTAAAGACTCGACACTACGCTGGCAGTGGGTTTAACCAATGACCGCAAGCGGCACTAGCTGTGTGTAACGGTCCCCAGGTAGATGCCGACAAGAAGACTGACGAGGTGAAACCCATCTGAACTCCTACTGAGTCTGACTGTGACAGTCTCCTTTCAGTCCGGTCTGTTTGTCTGATACATCGCATGGCGGGCCTAGGGGGCGGTAAACGTCAGTCCCCTAATAGCGGTACAAGTCATGTCGGAGTGAAGCCCAGAACACCCTGAGATAACACTGGAAACCTACCAGTATATCTCGCTTGCCTTGGCCAGGGACTACTCGTGTAATGGCTCTCCTAGACACAGCGCGATGTCAACCCCCAATACCGGGAGAGACGAATCCTGTCTAACTGTCACTGCCTCCAAGTGCTTCGGGACTGCACCCAAAAACTACCTGTTTGCACGACTCCTTTGAGCCGTGGTAGGGTAGTAATCAAAGTACAGTGGGAACACACTCGAGGCGAAGTGACAGTGTCAAGTCAGCGGACTAAGCTGTACTCATGTCACCTGGGAACTGATAACTGACGATAGGTATAGTACCAACCAACAGTTCCCGACGAGTCATGTCCAGTGTACTCGTAACCCAACGAGCACCCGCATCTATCTCTAGTACGACATACTGATGGCTGTGGGACAGACCATCTCCCATACTGGGATGAGAAGCGCATACGCTAGTCTACTCCGGAGTATCGATGCCCTGTCTCGATAGTCCTGCGACTAGGGACCTGCATAAGGATGTGCTTATAGATTACCCAGCCCCCATGAGTGTGACTGCCATCACAACACTGGTAATCAAGCAAAGATCCTAAGGGCTCTACTAATATGTATAAGCGATATGCTAAAAGAAACACATTCACATATTGAAGTAGAAACAAACCAAGTAGCAAACTACTATTTTGAACAAGATTGTCTATACAACTGTGAATATCCCAAGCTTCCATTAAGTAATATACAAGCTAGTATGATACAATAATGGCCTCTAGGGCATATACACTAATAGGTTTTTGGTAAAAAGTTTACCAAATTGGTTTCCTTACATTTTATAACATTTAATTAATAATTTATTATTAATTGTTATGGCTTGCACACACTTGTGCATGTTAATGTGAGGGTTTGTTGTGTTAATCTTGTTTAGTGACCATGACAATTTAACCAAATCCTAATCATTGCTTTGCTTTAACCCTAAACCCTAGATATTTGTTTGTGAGAGTAGATATTTCCTTTGCTTGTTTTGGATTTGGGAGGAGGTGTCATGGTGAGTCATGAGAGGCATGGCTTGCTTTAATGAGTGAGTTAATGCAATGGTGCACTCACCCTTATTCTCACCTCTCTCTCTCCTTAACCCTCACACACCCTCATTCTCTCTTTTTTTATCTTTCATCTTCCATCAACCATCAACTGAACACTCACCATTCCATCACAAATCTTTCACTAAACCTTGCTAAAACTTCACACAATATTCACCAAATCACTTCTTAAGCCTTGTTTTTCTTTTAAGATGCCTTGGAGCTTGGAAAGCTAAGATCTTTGAGCTTGTGTGGATAGGTAATGATCTCTAGCTGTTAAATAGGTGTTTTAGTGTTGTGTAGCTTATTCGTTTCAGTTTAGAACGCTTAAAGTAAATTTCGTGCACATATCGTATTTTTAATGTCATATTGTGATATCTGTGATATGTTGTAACCCAAAGTGTGTACTAGAAAATCTAGCAGTGTAGTTGTGTTGTACTAGAGACCCTAAGCTTTCACCTGAAGCACGAAGCCCATCTGCTCGGATTTGAACGGCGACCTTCAGGTAAAATCCGGAGACCTCGCCCATATAGAGGTGTTAGGGTTTGGGTTGTTCAGGGTAGTTGTCTGCTATGGTTTTGGTGTGTTTGGTCCTGCTTGATTTTTATGTTTTGTTTGTATACAAAATCTGGGATCGCTTTGCTAGTTTCTAGTGTTACGAATACGTGTGTTATGTTATCCGACACGGTGCGTGTAGTTTGTGTAGCTTTGCTCTTGGGTTGGTTTCGTAGTGTCGCTATGCACGTTAGCCACTAGACGAACACTTGAGAGTTTGTTTGGAGTTGGTGCGTCGATCAAACGTTGTTTGTACGTGTTATTGGTCGATTGCTAATATGAACTTGTTATATTTTTGTTTTATGTTCTTAGGGATGCAGGCGAGGACTTCGGACGCTGTGAAGAAGGGAAAGCGAGTGGTTGGCTTTACTTAGCCCAAGATCATTTGTGAGTAGATTTAAAATTTACAGGGGAATCACCCGCATGGCGTTATGCGTTTGGGCTAGAGATGATATGATATTAGTCGTATGTTTATATTGCACATATAGAGTTTGTGCATAAAACTTCATTGCATATTATTACTTGTTGTGCTTGGACTTATACCTATAGGACACTGCACTATTATTGACGGTTCATATTGCATGAGCACTCATTGTATGCCACCCATACCGTCAATAATTGTTATGACACGCACAACACACAAACTTAGATGATATTGTTTGGTTAGGGACATTGAGACATTGATTCATATTCCATTATGCATATGATATATAGTATACCTGTATACCTACATGCTTACACATATGCCTTGCCTTGCCTACATGCTTGCTACCCATTTGCCTATATGGTATTGTACCATTAGAGATAGGTATATACACATATGAGACATAGCTACATGTACATCTTGCATACATACTTACATGTACACCCATATACCTTGATATAGCTACACATATACCTAGAGGGTATTATATCATTATTGATAGGTATATACTTGTATCTTGCTATAGTTACATGTTCACTCCTATAAGATGTTGCGTTGGATTTCGGAGGAATTAGGAACCGCATGATATATTTAATAACTTGTTGTAGTTAAATAGCGATTTTTCCTTTATATGCTCATATTACTGTTTCATGTTGCATATGTTATATTCATGGATTTTTCTCATTGAGATATGGATTTCACATGATGTTTTCTGGATGTTTTACTCCTGATGATATATATCAGTAGTATAGGACGCTGTTATATATGTATATATATCAGTGGTATGGGACGCTGTAATATATATATATATATATCATAATGATCTGTGCAAGTATTCTTATTCATTACTTGATATATTCTGGATTTGAGGACCGTGGTTGTTCATAAAATTATGTATTGTTTGAAAAACCTGGTTTCTCTTTATATGTTATTTCGATGTGTCCACCATGAGATTTCTCGGTTCTGAGATTTGTGATATATACACGATGCGAGGAGTGGAGTGGGCCGTGTGCGGATACATGGTGGGGCCCGGAGGTACCCCGGAGCAAGAAGATCGCAGATGATGGTGATTGTTAGAGATTCTGCGTGTTCAAGTTTAGTTAAATACCGCAATCAAGACGGTTTCGCTCGTAGCTAGCCGGTTGAGTACGGGTCGTCCGCAGGGAGATGGGAATCTTTTTCTATGTGCTTTAACGAGTTAAGTCCAGTTTTCCAGATTTTGTTGTGATTAATTAAGTGGTAAAATGATATGTAAAGAGAGCTTGTTAGGGTTAGGATTAGGTTAGTTTGAGTTAGGAGTCTCCCACATCTTTCGTTTCCCCTCTTAATATCGGTGTTACGGTAATCGGCAACAACGGGGATTTGCACGACTAGGAAGGAACTTGCGAGTATAAGCTAGGCTTTCCAACGCATAAGTTCTTCCTTTTAGTGCTTGTCCGTCCGTTCTTGGCTCTTAGCCATAACCTCCGGTTAATTCAACCACAACCGGTCTCACTATGGAATCACCGCTATCATGTAGGATAGGGTGCCGTAAGGAGCGGATAGTGGTTCAATTAACGGGAGTCGAATTAAGTTGTTGGGCAAGGAAAGAGTGAGAGAGATTTCCTTCTCTCAAACTTCCCTTATCCTACCCTAACAAGTATGAAACTACTCACACGTCATAATGAAAGAAAACAAAACAAAAGAGGAAGATAGAAAGAAGAGATTAGAAGAGAACAACTAGCTATTTGCGACCTCACCTTAGCAAGGATCAAGCGTAAGCATCATGGTTGTTTTAATGATAAAGGAAAAGAGAAAAGAAAGAAACAACAATAAATAACAACAACTAGTTAACAAATTAAAATTACAAGCAATTATAAAAGAACAAGACAAGATATAATAGCAAAAGAGTTTTCTTTATTCATCATTCTTCACTCACAAAGCTCACTACAAGTTTTAATGGAGAAGAGATGAGAAGAGGAAGAAGAAACACAACTAAACCTAGAAAAGAAAATACAAGATTATGGGCCCTTTTCATTGGCAAGATCTGGACTATTTATAGGCAGGAAACTGGAAATCTAGGGCAACCATCTGCCTCCCCATCAAAAGACCAAAATACCCCTGAAATTCCATCAGATGAGCCTCCAGTACGGCCGCGGATCCGCGGCCTAAGCCTCCTTATGCCGCGGATCCACCGCACTATTGTGGAGTTGGGGCATGGGCTTTTTGGTACTTCCCTGGTTTGCTGTGTACTTCATTCTGGTATATGTTTTTTCTCAAATTGTCTTCACGATTTTTCCAGAATTTCTTTTGATCAAAAGGTAGATCTTTTGTCATGATTTTCTTGAGCACCGCGTAGATTTCTTGGTTTTGGTGTTGCCATTGAGCCTTGTGCATGAAGGTGACAATTGATTTGCCGTTTTGTCTCCTAACTGGTGTGTGGCAACAGACGGATAAAGAGCGGAGACCCGTGTTTTATCTGTGGTTGGCAGGAACCCGGATTTTGTCGTGTTTTTCCATGGATTTCACCGTTTAGAGCCAAGAAACTGTATCCTGCAATTGACTAGCAAACACGGCTCAAGAGTACCTACCGATATGCAATGTGATAAAAATTGGGCGGTATAAAAATGCAAAAATCTGATATGAACAAATACCCCCAAACTTATCATTTGCTCATCCCGAGCAAAGCCAATTTATTCACAAAAATTTCCTAACCTCACTTTCGCAGGGAACGCGATTGCACTGAGCATGTGCAACAAGCCGTTAAACCTCTAGGTGTCCCTAGTAGGAGGAGTGTTGTCTCCTGAGGGTTTTCAGCGGATACTACCTACAAAATCTGGTCAAGCTAGGTTTTGTAAAATAACTAAGATTCAAACCCTAAAGTTTTGTTTCAGAAAATAACAATTCTATAATCCCAAGTCTAGACTATCAAACCCTTATTTTTCACACCTCGCTTCTTATTTAACTACAGCTTTTATATGTCTTTACGTGCAGTGCAAATAGTGTCGTTAAGTTCCAGAAGGATCGATTAAAGTCATCATGTCGCACAATAAAGCCCAGATAACGATTTTAAAAGGATCACATAAGTTTTATAAAGAGTTAAGCATTTTTCAAGTTTCGTTTTCCAGTAAAGTTTCAACTTCAGAATTTCTATCTTCCCTAACAGGAAACTAGGTCTTATTCTTCACTCCACCTTTTTCTTGTTTTCATTTCATACACACCTCTGTGAACGTGCAATAGTCTTTATCATAGAATAAAACCTTCATATCTCCGTTAAAATTTTTTTATAAAAGCCTGTCTTTTATCAAGATTATTCTCACACAAGGAACCGTTAGGAATTTTAACTCGGAGAGAACACTTGCTTGACTTTGTTTTAATCTGGACTTTCTAGGCTTCTTAGCGAGCTTTGGGCCAATGCACCCAAACCAGTTGGTTTTAGGGCATTAGGTGTAGAAACACCCCAGCGGACTTAATTACTCAAGTTACCTAGGTCCAAAAACAAAAGACAGTTTGGCGTGAAAATCAGATGATTTAATACGAACCGAGATATAACCGGCAGTTCAGTTATTTTTTTGGATAAAAGACGTGTTTAGTGGGTTTTGGTGTGTAATCATTCCAATCAAGTTTCAGATGGGTTATTTTTCAGACTTAGTTCCAATTACGGCATCAATAACATTCCTTCATATTCGCTTTACTTCATAAACTATTCTTGATATTACTTATTTCCGAAAAAACCTATTTGATCCTCAGAAAATTATTTATCCGTTTAAAAGTTTTTAGACATAAAAAGACTTGTCATCTAATTTCCAAAAATTCACGACACGTGTAGTGTGATGTAAAGACGTATATCAGCTATAGTTAACTTTAAAGGAGGGTTATCTTTCAGGTTTTCAAAATCTAAACATAAGATTTAGTTATTCTTATTTTATCAAACAAAACCGTCGAAATATTGAATTAGAGTCCTCCCACTAGCTAACTTGACAGAAAAGTTTTTATGTTTTTAGAAAATTTTTAGATTTTTATGGATTTTAATATGCAGATGCAAAATATACATATGAATGCGAAGGTAAGAAATGCGTACCGAGCGTACCCCCAAACTTAAACTGGACAGTGTCCTCACTGTCATTGTATGAAGAGATCATTTGAAGGTTCAAAATTGTCGGTTAGCGATACACAAATTTTTTATTTTTTTTTAAAGAAAAAGAAAAAGAATATCCACAAATATATACAAAATGATTTATACATACCCCCAAACTTATTTGGAACAGTGTCCACTGTTCTTGGCTGGACAACCGAAGTTTAGAGGTAGGCAGAGGAAGATCAGGCAGGGTAAACTGGCTCCTGTAAGAACAGGAGCTCCTCTGTTGGTTCGGCGCTAAGGTACGGTTTTAGTTGGTGTCCGTTCACTTTGAAAAATGAACCGTCCTTTGGATTTTCCAAATCCACAGCGCCCTGCGGATATACATTCCGCACAAAATACGGCCCTTTCCAGCGAGATCTGAGCTTTCCAGGATGGAAGTGAAGTCGGGTGTCGTAAAGCAGTACCTGCTGACCAGGTACGAAGGTTTTGCGCAAAAGGTGTTTATCGTGAAACACCTTCGTTCGGTTCTTAACGACAACCGCATTATCGTAAGCCTCATCCCTAAGCTCGCTCAGTTCGTTCAACTGCAGCTTCCGATGGCTGCCCGCATCCTCGAGAGACAGATTCAGCTCCTTTATCGCCCAAAATGCGCGATGCTCTATTTCGACAGGTAGGTGGCAGGCTTTTCCGTACACAAGCCGATAGGGAGACATGCCAAGGTCGGTCTTATAAGCGGTGCGAAATGCCCAAAGGGCATCAGTGAGTTTCAGCGACCAATCCTTACGGTTCTTGGAAACCGTCTTCTCCAGTATCTGCTTGATTTGCCGATTTGAAACTTCGGCCTGCCCGCAGGTTTGGGGGTGGTAGGGCGTAGAGAGTTTATGATTAATGGAATATTTTCGCATCAAGGCCTCGAAAGTCTTGTTGCAGAAATGACTTCCATTGTCGCTAATGATCGCTCGGGGGTGCCCAAACCGGGAGAAAATGTTTTCTTTAAGGAACCTAACGACAACCTTGTTATCGTTAGTCCGGCTGGGCACAGCCTCGACCCATTTAGAGACGTAATCAACAGGGAGAAGGATGTACAAGTTCCCAAAAGAGCTGGGAAACGGCCCCATGAAATCGATCCCCCAAACATCGAAAATCTCCACAACCAAGATCGGTTGGAGCGGCATCTCGTTCCTCCGGGATATCCGGCCCATGTGTTGGCACCGGGAGCAAGTCTTGCAATAGTCATGAGCGTCTTTGAAGAGTTGTGGCCAGTAGAAACCACATTGCAAGATCTTCTCAGCTGTCTTTCTGGGGCCAAAATGCCCGCCACACGCTTGATCGTGGAAAAATGACAGCACACTCTTGAATTCCTCGTCAGGGACACACCGACGAATAATCTGGTCGGGACAGTACTTGAACAGATAGGGTTCGTCCCAGTAAAAGTGTTTTACTTGGGATAAGAAGTGAAGTCTGTCCTGACTTGACCATTCAGTGGGTAGTAATCCTGTGGCCAAATAGTTCACAATATCTGTGAACCAGGGTTCGCAAGATACTGTCAAGAGCTGTTCATCCGGGAACACGTCGTTGATCGGAATTGGAAGCGAAGGCGAAGAAGGAAGTCGTGAGAGATGGTCGGCAACCACGTTTTCACATCCTCGTTTGTCCTTAATGACAAGGTCAAACTCTTGAAGCAAGAGGATCCAACGGATTAACCGAGATTTTGCATCTTTCTTCGCAAAAAGATGGCACAGAGCAGAATGGTCGGTGTAGACAATGACTGGAGAGCCGATGAGGTAAGGCCTGAACTTTTCTAAAGCAAATACAACAGCCAAGAATTCCTTCTCAGTTGTTGTATAATTGAGTTGGGCGTCGTTCAGGGTTCGGCTCGCATAATAGATTACGTGCGGCATCTTGTCGATGTGTTGTCCAAGGACGGCACCAATGGCAAAGTCGGATGCATCACACATAATCTCGAATGGGTGCGTCCAGTCAGGTGAAGAAAGAACGGGAGCAGAAGTGAGTGAGCGTTTCAATGATTCAAATGCAGTCATACAGCTCGAGTTGAAGTCGAATGGCGTGTCCTTGGCCAGCAAAAGAGTCAAAGGCCTAGCAATCTTGCTAAAGTCCTTGATGAACCGTCTATAGAAACCGGCATGGCCAAGGAAGGCTCGGATATCTCTGACGCATCGGGGAGGAGGCAGATTGGAAATGACCTCAATCTTTGCTTTGTCAACCTCTATGCCATTTTGCGAGATGATATTTCCTAAGACAATACCTTCGCGCACCATGAAGTGGCATTTCTCCCAGTTCAAAGTGAGATTCTTGTCCTTACACCGGGTAAGGACAGCGTCAAGATGCAGCAAACACTCGTTGAAGGAATCGCCGAAGATGGAGAAGTCATCCATGAAGATCTCCAGAAATTTTTCCACCATGTCTGAGAAAATTCCCATCATACACCGCTGGAAGGTAGCGGGCGCATTGCATAACCCAAAGGGCATGCGACGATATGCAAACGTGCCGAAAGGACAAGTGAAAGTGGTCTTGTCCTGGTCTTTTTCGGCGATGGGAATTTGATTATAGCCGGAGTAACCATCAAGAAAGCAGTAGTACTCGTGTCCGGCCAATCGTTCAAGCATCTGGTCAATGAAAGGTAGCGGAAAGTGGTCTTTCCGCGTTGCGGCGTTGAGTTTTCTGTAATCAATGCACACTCGCCACCCAGTTTGGGTGCGAGTAGGGATTAACTCATTCGCCTCATTAGTGATGACCGTGATGCCCGAATTCTTGGGGACAACGTGGATGGGGCTAACCCACTGGCTATCAGAGATAGGGTAAATGATACCACTATCTAGACATTTTACAATCTCCTTCTTCACAGCCTCTTTCATGACTGGATTGAGACGTCTTTGTGAATCCCGGGCTGGTTTGGCATCATCCATCAGATGAATGTGATGCTCAATGATCAGGGGACTAATCTCCTTGATGTCCGCCATGGACCAGCCAAAAGCTTGCCTGTTGCTGTGCAAGACCGCAAAAAGGGCTTTCTCTTGCTCTGGAGCTAAAGAAGCCGAAATGATGACAGGGAGGGTCTCGTTCTCACCTAAGTAAGCGTACTTAAGGTGAGACGGCAAAGGCTTGAGTTCGAGCGTTGGAGGTGAAACGATGGAAGGCAAGATTGGTGCAAAGGTCTCGAACTCAAAGGACTCCAGCAAAGGTTCAAAACGAGTGTAGGCAACCGAGTTGGATGGTTCAAGTAACTCATCCGGAAAGTCGAAGGATTCAAACTCGGGTTGTGCACGGCTAAGATCGTTTGAGAACGTGAAACACTCATAGTCGTTGTCGGGCGCAGAAACAACAGCAGGTTCGAAGAGAAACGCACTAGTGGCGTCAAGATTATCGTGATCAAACAGAAACTCCTCGAATTCACACTCTTCTGGGGTGATCTCCTGGATCGAGCAGACGTCCAGTATATGAGCATTAGGTTCGGCGGGCTGATTCCCCAACCTAAAATTGTTGAGTTCAATCGTCATGTTTCCAAAAGAGAGGTTCATCGAACCATTGCGACAATTGATCACAGCATTTGAGGTTGCAAGAAATGGGCGACCGAGTATCACCGGAATTTGATTCCGGGGGTTAGCTACAAGCTGTGTGTCTAATACAATGAAGTCAACGGGGAATATGAAGTCCCCGACTTTTATTAACACATCCTCTAGCTCACCCCTAGGATGGGTGATCGATCGGTCGGCCATTTGGAGAGTGCAGTGCGTGGGTTTCAGCTCTCCGACGTCTAATTGCTCGTATACTGAATACGGATGCAGGTTAACACTGGCACCAAGATCTAATAGTGCGCGGTTGATGTTCTTATCCACAATGGTAATTGAAATCGTAGGACAGCCAGGGTCCTTCCGTTTTTGTGGTAAAGATTGGGTAAGGGCATCACTCACAGCACTAGCCAAGAAAACTTTCTTGGGTACCTGAGACTTCCTCTTTTTCGTGCACAAGTCCTTTAAGATTTTCGCGTAGGATGGGACTTGTTGGACAGCATCTAAAAGAGGAATGTTAATATTAACCTGCTTAAATAACTCCAGAATCTTCTCCATTTGAGGATTTTGTTTATTAGACCTCAACCGGTTTGGAAATGGAACATTTTGAAAATTGGTTGAGTCTAATGCTGGAGGAGGAGATTGTGGAGTTGGAACGGATACCAGAACATGTGTTTTCGTGTAGTGAGAAGCGGGTCCGTTCAGAGCAGAAGAAGAGGAAGGAGAGCCTTGTGAAGAACGGAGAAGAGGCTCAGAAGACGAAGAAGCAGGAGAAGAAGAAGAAGTAGTAGAAGAAGAAGCTGCGGCCGGGGTGTCATCGTTGATCCGTTTGCCAATGTTGTTTTGCAGCATCCTTCCCGATCTCAGTGTGGTCACGGCACTAACATTATGGTTCTGTTGTTCAAGAGCAACATGTGCATTCTGTGGGTGACCGGGATTTGGGAGTGGCTGGGACGGGAGCTTCCCCTTCTCTCGCTCGCTTAAGGCCGCGTTCAGCTGTGCAATCTGGGCCTCGATGGTCTTGATGCTTTGCCCGTGTGCGGCAGTGTGTTGCACTAAGGATTGAATGGAAGACTGGATGTTGGCGGTGGACTGAGTCGATTGTTTGACGAACGCCTCCAGACTTCGTTCGAGCGAGAAAACCTTATCGTTGTTTGACGGAACAAAGTTGTTTGGTGGAAAAGAATTGTTGGGTGCAAAGTTGTTCGTCTGATTTTGGAAAGGTTGGGGTTGGAAGGGTTGCTGAAACTGAGTTTGTTGTTGCGCTTGTTGTTGCGGCGGAGGGCCCCTTTGAAAATTGTTGCCATGGAATTGATTCTGATTCTGATTCCAGGCGAAATTGGGGTGGTTCCTCCAACCGGGATTGTAGGTGGAAGAGTATGGATCATTCCTCGGTCTTTGCTGAAATGCAGCATTAACCCGATCCTGTCCTTGCGAGGGTGGATTGTAAGGACACTCTTCGGTCAAGTGAGAAGGATCGGAACAACAAGCGCAAATGGTACGAAGGGGGAGAACAGGGGCAGGAGCAGGAGAAGAAAATTTGCTCTCTATCGCTTCAAGCTTTCTTGTTATTGCAGCCATTTCAGCTTTCATTGCAATAGAGACATCAAGTTGGTGAATTCCTACCCTAGACTGACCGGTAGAAGTGGAGGTAGAAGAAGAAGAAGTCGGTCTGGTGCTCTCCCATTGTAGCGTTTGCTCCGCAAGGTCGTCAAAGAACTGCCACGCTTCCTCGTCAGATTTCGATAGGAAGTGGCCCTGACAGATGGTTTCCAACAACTGCTTCGTTGCTGGGTTCAAGCCCTCGTATAAGGTTTGGCAAAGTTGCCATTTCTCTATACCGTGGTGAGGACACTGAACAAGAAGGTCTTTGTACCGGTCAAAGCACTTCCAGAAGGGTTCAGAAGGAAGCTGAGAGAATTGGTTGATTTCATTGCGAATCCTTGCGGTTTTATGATTCGGATAGAACTTTTTGAGAAACGCTTTAACAAACTCGTCCCAACTGGTTATGGAATGGGAAGCGGTGTTATACAGCCATTTTTCAGCAAGATCGCATAAAGTGAACGGAATGACCCGTAGACGTATAGCATCGTCCGACAGTTGGGTGGTTTTCATCATGGCACAGACGTTTTGAAATTTGTTGACGAAGATATAGGCATCTTCAGATTCAAGCCCATGAAATCGTGGAAGCATGTTGATGAAGTGGGGCTTAATTTCAAAGTTATCCCCATTGGCCGGTGGAAGAGAAAGGCAGGTGTGGAGTGCAGAACGGGTGGGATAGAAACGATCCTGGAGCGCAATTCGCGGCGGTGCTACAACAGGCGGGTGTGGTGGGTTATTGGTCTCCGTAGGAGGTGGAGCCAATCCAGGGGTAGTCAAAGAGATGTCCGGATTAAATCCTGACATCGCGGAAGAAGAGGTTGGTGAAGGTGAAGGTGAAGATGTATGAACAGAATTCCAGTCAACGTCGGAGTTGGCCGGCAAAGGAAGGGGTGAAAGAGGAGTGGACGGAGTTTCGACGTCTGAGTCGATCGCGTAGTCGGTAGCGACTAACGTAACGCGGACTAGACGGGCGCTAGTGTCCCGAGTCCAAGCGGACATACACTAAACGAGTTTAGTATAGTCAAAGCGGAGAAGGTGAGGGTAAGAAAACGTCAATGGAGAAACGAAGGGTGGTGGGTGAAAAATGGATTTGGCGACAAAGGGCAAGTTTTTATAAAAGTTTTTGATTTTTTCTTTCTTTTTTATAGAAAGAGCTTTACAGAAATATGTACGGACTTACGGCTTTAAGCAATCACAAACAAGATATGCACAATCACACCTAGATCTAGTGTCTCCTAGGTCTGCTAGACCTGCTCCAGAACTTGATTGTCGAAGCAAAACTGTGTCGAGAAACGGGCTTAAAAATACACTGATCACGAGGCCAGGTAAGTGCAGAGATAAGGGGAGGTTTTCCAACGCTTTCGCGAAGTTCCTTAATTAAATAACCCTTTCTCTTTTGGCGGTTGCGCCGTTAACACTTTCCTAGACACCCCGTAAACAATATACCGTTAAGCGAGGTTTTAAACACGGTTTAACTTCTCCTAATGAGCGCGAAGTCCTTAGGGCTGAAGTTTAGTATTTTTTAATTTACAATGGACAATGCATATGCTTTTGTGATTTTTGGGGTCCTGGGAAGGGTGATGAAATCCCCACCCAATCTGGATTGGTTTCAAGCCCCTTAAGTCCGTATTAAAGAATGCAAAGCGATAACAAATCAACTGCAAACAATTTTTATTTTTAGCGCGGCGCAAAGAATCCTGCACAAGAACAGTTTATTGGAAGGGGGGAGAGAATTTGCGCAAAGAAGGCTGCAGAAAACACAATTTATTGGAGTCCAGAGGAGTGGGAGAAAGAAGAGAAAGACTCATAGAGAAAATGGCCCCATGAAGAAGCCAAATGGCCGCGGTTCCGCGGCCAAACTCGTGCTTAGGCTTGGGCTTCTGAAGAGAAAGACTCACAGAGGGATTGGGCTTCTAATTTTTTTCTGTGTGCAGGCCTGGGAGTCCTCTGCTTGTCTGGATTTGCTGAATCTTGATTTGATCACTGTATCTGCTCCAGATTTTTACAGTAGACTGTTTGCTTCGTTTTGATCCATCGCGGTGTAGCCGCGAGATGTGGGTCTATCTTCCCACGTCTTTGGCACTGTACTTGAACTCCGTATTTTCTACGTCTTGGCCACTGAACTCGAACTTTGTATTTTCCTTCACACTTGCACAAAAACTAATCAAGAATAACAAGATGGTTTTTTACAATGTATATATATTTTTCGTTTTTTTTTATATTTATACTTACAAATTAACCCGAAATTACACAAAGAAATAAACTACCGTCTCCCCGGCAACGGCGCCATTTGATTGTTAGAGATTCTGCGTGTTCAAGTTTAGTTAAATACCGCAATCAAGGCGGTTTCGCTCATAGCTAGCCGGTTGAGTACGGGTCGTCCGCAGGGAGATGGGAATCTTTTTCTATGTGATTTAACGAGTTAAGTCCAGTTTTCCAGATTTTGTTATGATTAATTAAGTGGTAAAATGATATGTAAAGAGAGCTTGTTAGGGTTAGGATTAGGTTAGTTTGAGTTAGGAGTCTCCCACATCTTTCGTTGCCCCTCTTAATATCGGTGTTACGGTAATCGGCAACAACGGGGATTAGCACGAATAGGAAGGAACTTGCGAGTATAAGCTAGGCTTTCCAACGCATAAGTTCTTCCTTTTGGTGCTTGTCCGTCCGTTCTTGGCTCTTAGCCATAACCTCCGGTTAATTCAACCACAACCGGTCTCACTATGGAATCACCGCTATCATGTAGGATAGGGTGCCCTAAGGAGCGGATTGTGGTTCAATTAACGGGAGTCGAATTAAGTTGTTGGGCAAGGAAAGAGTGAGAGAGATTTCCTTCTCTCAAACTTCCCTTATCCTACCCTAACAAGTATGAAACTACTCACACGTCATAATGAAAGAAAACAAAACAAAAGAGGAAGATAGAAAGAAGAGATTAGAAGAGAACAACTAGCTATTTGCGACCTCACCTTAGCAAGGATCAAGCGTAAGCATCATGGTTGTTTTAATGATAAAGGAAAAGAGAAAAGAAAGAAACAACAAGAAATAACAACAACTAGTTAACAAATTAAAATTACAAGCAATTATAAAAGAACAAGACAAGATATAATAGCAAAAGAGTCTTCTTTATTCATCATTCTTCACTCACAAAGCTCACTACAAGTTTTAATGGAGAAGAGATGAGAAGAGGAAGAAGAAACACAACTAAACCTAGAAAAGAAAATACATGATTATGGGCCCTTTGCATTGGCAAGATCTGGACTATTTATAGGCAGGAAACTGGAAATCTAGGGCAACCATCTGCCTCCCCATCAAAAGACCAAAATACCCCTGAAATCCCATCAGATGAGCCGCCGGTACGGCCGCGGATCCGCGGCCTAAGCCTTCTTATGCCGCGGATCCGCCGCACTATTGTGGAGTTGGGGCATGGGCTTTTGGTACTTCCCTGGTTTGCCGTGTACTTCATTCTGGTATATGTTTTTTCTCAAATTGTCTTCACGATTTTTCCAGAATTTCTTTTGATCAAAAGGTGGATCTTTTGTCATGATTTTCTTGAGCACCGCGTAGATTTCTTGGTTTTGGTGTTGCCATTGAGCCTTGTGCATGAAGGTGACAATCGATTTGCCATTTTGTCTCCTAACTGGTGTGTGGCAACAGACGGATAAAGAGCGGAGACCCGTGTTTTATCTGTGGTTGGCAGGAACCCGGATTTTGTCGTGTTTTTCCATGGATTTCACCGTTTAGAGCCGAGAACCTGTATCCTACAATTGACTAGCAAACACGGCTCAAGAGTACCTACCGATATGCAATGTGATAAAAATTGGGCGGTATAAAAATGCAAAAATCTGATATGAACAGATGGCGATGAGCTCAAGGCAGTGGAGTATTACCTTACCGGTGACATTACTTGGCTTCGGCGGTTATCGTAGGGATACCGACCCGAGTCATGTACGTATGGATACGTAGATTACGAGTGTCGAAGCTGGGCACTCGGGTTTCCGAGAGACGTATGATACGTACATATTAGGGCCAGTCGTGGTGACGACGCCTAATAGATGAGTATTTATGTGTCGATGTTGGACACTAGTTTTCATGATGTTTTTGGGTGTCGATGTTGGACACTCAGGTTCCCTGAGATTTACGGGTTATGAGGGCCGATCTGAGGGCCGATATGAAGGGCGATTTGAGGAATTTGGGATTTAGATTGTCTTGATGGACACTGGTCCTGCCACGATGAGGTTTCCGTGAGGATGGCATGTCTTATCCCATACTCTGCATTTATTTGATATGCATTACTTCATGTATTAGTGGTACTTGATAGAGTACCTTTTATGACCATTGCATATAAATATTGCCATTTATTGCTATCAGCTTGCATGTGATAGATTACCGCAGTACGTGCATACTTGCGATTACCAGCATATGTTATTTACTATTCACGAGTTGGAAACTCACCCCCGTTGTGCCACAGTGTTTGCAGGTTATCCCTCGAGGCATTCGCGGCAGGGCTTCTTCTTCATCACATCGTATCAACTTTTGCAGTGGATACCGCGACGGCAGACTGTGTGCAGTTTTGCCAGGTGGGTTTTGCGGTTATCCGATGATGCTCAGTTGTATCTAGTACTCTCTATCTACTACTTCATGTATTGACTTAGAGACGAGTTGTGAGGACGATATTGTATATTATTTTGTGACTCTTGGTGTCATTTATGCTATTTTTATTTATATCGTCTTTTTCTTCGCTACGGCGTTGTATATCTGTTGTGGTGGTTGTTTTCCGCTTTTGGGAATGGATTTGCTCCCGTTTAGGGATGCTTTACTTATATATTTTGTTGTACCCTTTTTGGGGGCTTTTTTTACAAAAGAGGTGCTGCCAAATTTTTAAAGGAAGTAAATTTGGATTTTAAAGAATTTTGATTGAGATTTCAAAAGTTTTAACAATGTTATTATCACTTACTACTTTTGATGGTTTAGATTGCTGGGTTTTCGGCTTACTTGAATCGCGTTACGCCTGGAGACGTTACGTAGTTTAAGGGACGTCACGTGCCAAATTTTGGGTCGTGACAGTATTATCGGGAATTTCAAGTGTTGAAATTTGCAATGAGATTGCATACCTTCTATGAGATAGTTAGATCCTGATATCCACTGCGAGTAAGAGTTACTCCTTGGAGGTTTTACACATGACAATTAGCCGATCAAGTAGGTGTTAACGGGGTTATGCCTCTATGAAAACGAGATTTATTTTGATTAGGTCCGTGCGAAACCACGGGGAACCTCCCTGAAAGTACCAACACTGACCTGACTGAAAGATTGGCGAACTTGTAAGGTGTAATTAATCCCGGCTAGTCTTACTTTTTAGGGTTTGAAAGAAGATTTGATGAAAAAAGTTGGAGCCATCCTGGTTAGATAAGCTAATAACCATTCTAATCTTGCAAAAGCATACACTAAAGTGTTTTCATCTCTCTCTCTCTCTCTCCCCTGGTAGCGACCATGTCAGGCCTTAATCAAGATAATAATATGGATGTATTGACCGAACCCGCTTATTATACTGAGCAGGAGAACGTTGGCCTCGTTCTTTCTTATAATTGTTATAAGACAGAGTAGGAAATAGGGGTCTATCCGGATTCTCACGCCGCCCAAACGAAGAATAAACATGCTAATGCATCTTCTTCGGGTGTGTTAGTTATCGAGAAATGTTTCTCTGTTCACTCTACATCCTGGATATTAGATACCGGATCAGGATCCCATATATGTAACATGTTAGATGGGCTACGGAGAGGTATAGAACTGGGAGAGGGTGATCATTCCATAAGAGTAGGAAATGGTGCAAATGTTGCAGCCAAAGCAGTTAGATAAATATCACCTTGTAATACCAAATGGTAATACATTGATTCTGAACGAATGCTATTACATTCCGACCCTGTTATGCAATATTTATCAGTTTCTTTATTAAGTAAAGAAAGATTTAATTTTGTAGTAGAGGATAATGTTATGAACATCTTCCTGAATCAAAAGTTGATTGGATCAGGCTCACTAAATAATAGCATATACGTTTTAAATCAAACCACAGTTCTTAATGTACAAAACATAAACAAGAGGAAGAGTTCAGAAATGAACGAATCATTCTTATGGCATTGTAGACTAGGTCATATCAATATGACACGACTAGTTAAGTTACATAAGGATGGATATTTGAATCCGTTCGAATTTTCTTCTTATGACACTTTCCAGTCATGTCTCAAAAGAAAAATGACCAAAAATCTGTTTAGTGGATACAGAGAAAGAGTTACGGAACTCTTTCGACTGATACATAGTGATATATATGCGGTCCCATGTCTACACATGCCAGGAATGGTTCCTCGTACTTCTTACATTCACTGACGATCTCTCAAGATACAAACATGTGTTCCTGTTGAAACACAAGTCTGAAGCTTTTGAGAAATTCAAAGAATATAAGTGCGAAGTCGAGAACCAAATGGGTAAAAGTATTAAAATCCTTCGATCTGATCGAGGAGGAGAATACTTGAGCAATGAGTTCCTGGACTATCTAAAAGAGAATGGGATTCTCTCTTAGTTGACTCCTCCTTATAAACCACAGCACAATGGTGTATCAAAGAGGAGGAATCACACCCTATTAGATATGGTGCGCTCTATGATGAGCACTGCTGAGTTGCCTATTTCATTTTGGGGATATGCATTGGAGACAGCTGCAGACCTATTGAATATGGTTCCCACCAAATCTGTGCCATCCACTCCATATGAGATATGGAAAGGAAAGGGACCATGTCTTAATTATGTTAAGATATGGGGTTGTCCAGCATATGTGAAAACACAGAATCTGGACAAGCTCGGGGCAAGGTCTTTTCAGTGTAAGTTTATTAGATATCCCAAACATTCGGGAGGGTATATCTTCTACCACACTGAGGAACAAATGGTGTTTGTTTCTCGACATGCCACCTTTTTAGAAAAGGAATTTCTTGCAAAAGAAATTAGTGTCAAGGAGGTAGAACTGGAAGAAGTTCCAGCAACACAAACTACAACTGAAGATTTAGTGGAACCAGAGGATTCGATAGTTGCCAACGAACCTTGGCCTCTCCGTCGATCTAGTAAGGTTCATCTTCCACCTGAGAGATACTACGGTTTTCTCATCGATGGTGGGAGCGAGGATTGCATCATGGAAGATGATGACCCAACTAACTTCGAGCAGGCCATCACGAGTGGGGACTCTGTGAAATGGCTTGATGCAATGCGATCTGAGATGGAATCTATGTACACCAACAAAGTATGGACTTTGGAAGCTGCTCCTGAAGGGGTAAAACCTATTGGGAGCAAATGGATCTTTAAGAAGAAACTTGGTTTAGATGGAAAAGTTGAGACTTTAAAAGCTAGACTTGTTGCAAGGGGTTTTCATCAACGACCAGGTGTGGATTATGACGGAACCTTTTCTCCAGTGGCTATGCTTAAGTCCATCCAGATCCTACTTGCCATTGCTGCATACCATGACTACGAAATCTGGCAAATGGATATTAAGACCGCCTTTCTAAATGGTGATTTAGAGGAGTGCGTGTACACGACTCAGCCAGAGGGCTTCATAGACAGTGGGAGCAGCGGGAAGGTGTGCAAGCTGTTTAAATCCATCTACGGATTAAAGAAGGCGTCGCGGAGTTGGAACATCTGCTTTGATGTGGTAGTCAAAGAGTTTGACTTCATCAAAAACGTAGATGAACCTTGTATTTACAAGAAGGTTGCAGAGAGTAAGGTTATCTTCCTCGTATTATACATAGATGACATACTCTTGATAAGAAATGATGTTCTTATGCTGCACTCGGTCAAGCTCTTCTTATCATATAGATTCTCAATGAAAGATCAAGGTGATGCCTCCTGCATTTTGGGGATTAGGAACTATAGAGATAGATCTAAGCGGATACTGGGATTGTCCCAATCCAGGTACATTGACACCATACTAAAGAGGTTTAGTATGGAAGAATCCAAGTGTGGGAATTTATCCACGATCTCTGAACTCACTCTCTCCAAATAGATGTCTTCCAAGACTGATTTGGAAAGAGCTCGCATGCAAGGGATACCCTATGCTTCGGCAGTAGGCTCTATCATGTATGCGATGCTATGTACCAGACCCGATGTAGCATACTCACTAAGTGTAGTGAGTAGGTATCAAGCAGATCCAGGAGAGAGTCACTGGACAGCTGTGAAGAACATTCTCAAGTACTTAAGAAGGACTAAAGAAATGTTCTTGGTGTATGGTAACGGAGAACTCCAGGTGGAGTCCTTTTCCGATTCGAGCTTCCAAAGTGATAAGGATGACTCTAAGTCGTACTCAGGATTTGTCTTTACCCAAAATGGAGGGGCGGTTTGTTGGAAGAGATCCAAGAAAGAAACTGTGGCAGACTCGACGATGGAGGCTGAATACATCGTTGCCAACGATGCTGCCAAAGAGGCTGTCGAAATGAACAAGTTCATAATTGAACTTGGTGTGGTTCCGTCCATTGAGCTTCCAATACCTTTGTATTGTGATAATAATGGAGCTGTGGCTTTGGCCAAGAAACCCAGGTCCCATTAGAGATCCAGGCATATTCTGAGGCGGTATCACCTGATCCGGGAGATAGTTGATCGCCGAGAGATCGAAGTCAGGAGAGTTATCACGAAGGACAACACTGCGAATCCACTCACAAAGGCCATACCCCAGATACAATTTGAGAGACTCTTCGGGATGTTGGGTATGAGATACTACAACAGCTGGCCTTAGTGCAAGTGGGAGATTGTTAGTTATGTATATGCCCTAGAGGCCATTGCTGTACATATGATGTATATTATAGTGGATGCTTGGATATATATATATAGAGGACTTTCTTGCTCGACATGATAGTAAGCTATCTGGTTTCACTTTGTCTTAACATGTTGACTTGTATTGGTTTACTGTCTTGCTCTCACATGTTGATAAAGCCCATAAGATATGTACACGACGACTAGTACTATGATGCAGATCATACTAGTGGGGCTAGGGTAGTCCAAGAGTACATCCTATAACTGTTCCTAGTCGAGGGAGAATCGAGACAGGGCATCGATACTTCAGAGTAGACTAGCGTATACGCATCTTGACCCATATGATGGGCGATGGATGATCCCATATCCATCGGTGTTTGACATCAAAGATGGTATACGGGTGCTCAGTGGAGACTGGGTACACTGAACGGACTCGCCGAGAACTCCTAGATGGTATTATACCTATCATCAGATAACAGTTCTCTGGTGACACTGGTACAGGTTAGTTTGTAGACCCGAGATCGTCATAGAGTCTTGTGTGATTCCCACTGTGCTTTGATTTCCAACTTACCACATTCATGAGTGTAAGTCTACGGTAGCGCCCCGGCCGTCTTTCAGACGCCAAATGCGGAACAAAAAACTTTTACAACTGGCGCTATCGTATACTATATCCCAGGATCTGCTATTAACGCTAAACTAATAAACTGTAAAGTGGGTAGAAAAATTATACCGAACGATCCGGGTCCTTCGGTCTTCAACCATCATCCCACGCTTTGTTGCGTCTGCTCCAATCTCGTTCGATTTCCGGTCTCGTCGTCCAGGTGGCACCACGTCGACGGATCTTTAAACGGGCTCCCGCCTCTGAACCGAGGCAACTCGATCATCAAGTTTGCCAAAAGAAATGACCAAGATTGATGTAAAGAATGAGTAGAACACTTTGTATCGTTACGTCTAAAGCCATGGACGAACGGTTAATGAAGTTGCCAATTTTATCAGGTGATGGAAATATGAGCATGAAATTATATGAAGCAAAAATATCATCATAAATTTCCAAAATGAATCCATCCCTCTACCATGAGGGGGCCAGCCACTATATCAAGAGGAGGGAGGTGAGTGTAGGGTAAAGGAGTGGTGACCATAAAGGAAAGCTTCTCACAAAATATCCTAAGTAATACAAAACCCTACTAATGCAAAATCCACCGTGTATAAAACAATAAATGCACTAAGCCACCTCACTTATCCTAGTCATCAACCATTAAAGAAAAATGGTGACTCACCCTCATGACTCATCAAATGACTCACCCTCATGAAGAAAGGATAAATCCGCATTTAACCGAATGTTTAATACGGGTGATAGAAAACTGAAAAGTGGCAACTTCTAAAAGCGACCCGAAACAAATTTCAGGATAACCCCGTAATAGTATAAACATACCCGCATTTGTATTACGACCGAATACAAATACAACTGAGAAAAAAATATTATATCTACACAGTATAATACTCGGATCCAGTTTAAACCAAAGCCCACTAGTATAATCTACCCGAAATATGACACGTGCGTAAACGCACATGCATTTTCCGAACCCTGCCATAAAATCATACGGCCTCTACAACGTTTCGCCCGAACTTGGGAAACTGTCTGTGGGGGACTCTAATGACTCATCAATACACTGGCACTGTGCATAGCCACTAGCACGTCAGAGGTACTAGATGTACGTAACGGTTGCCTATGTATTGATTGGAAGGGAAGCTGACGAGCGAACTCATCCAGAAACCCCACGGAACCTGACAGTGACAATATCCGTACAGTCCGGTCCATTCGTCTATGAGTATCGCATATAGGGCCTAGGGGCTGGTTAACGTCAGAGCCCCAATAGCTGTATAAGTCGTGTCAAAGAGAGAAGCCCAGAACACCCTGAGATACTACTGGAATACCTACAAGTAAATCTCGATTACCCTGGCCAGGGATTTCGTGTAATGGCTCTCCTAAACACAGCGCGATCTCACCCCCAATACCGGGAGAGACGAATCCCCGACGATCTGCTCACTGCCTCCATGTGGCTTGGGACTGTACCCAAAAAATACATGTTTGCACGACTCCTTTGAGCCGTGGTAGGGTAGAAATCAAAGCACAGTGGAAACTCATACAAGAAAAATGACGACCTTAGGTCGATGAACTAACCTATACACATGTCACCAGGGAACTGCTATCTGATGATATGTATAATACCAACTCAGCATGTTCCCGGCGAGTCCAGTCCGGTGTACTCATAACTCAATGAGCACCTGTATACATCTTAGGTGAACAAACTGACACCAATGGCTTGTGAGACCGGCCACCGCCCCTCGTCGGAGTCTCGACTGTATACACTAGTCTACACTGGAGTATCGATGCCCTGTCTCGAAACTCCCACGACTAGGGACACTTTTAGGATGTGCATATAGACTACCCAACTCTCACGTATATGATCGCCATCATACTGTTAGTAGTCAAGTAAGATCCTAAGGGCTCTATCAAAGTGTAACAGTGATAATGACAAACCAGATAGCATACTATCATCTCGAGTAAGACAGTCATGTCAGTATAGGTCCTCCCTCAATCATTGCAATCACGTGCCTGCGATCGAATAATTGACTTAGAGGGCACTATATCCAACAATCTCCCACTTGCACTTAAGGCTTTTATTGTGATGTCGCATACTCGTAGCCTCAGTGAGCGGATCCGCCCTGATGTTTCTTTCTATGTCTCTCTTAATCTCAAGTTCGCGGAGAAAGCCATGTCCCGAATCGAGTAATAGGTGTCTTAGAATATGTCTGAATATCTGATGGGACCTAGTTCATAAATGAACTCCAAATCCAAACTTCTTAGACTGTATTGATAACTGAACCTAATCAGTATCGCGCACCATGTCTCCCACAGTACCCTCTTGGACCACCTGTCCATAATACTGTCCCTTGTCCGAGGGAAAACTATAACTCTGACAATCACTCTGTTATCCAGGTCACCTTGGAAGCCTGGAATGATAACCGTCTCCTCAAGGAGGCTGCCATTATCAAATCCATAGAACATCCATTCATGTTCTAAAACTGCTTCCTAATGTTTCTCCAGGAATGGATTAATATAAACTTATCGCATCTGGTGCAAAAACAACATCTGGTGTGGTACTTGACATCTCACGATTGACTCAATTGCCTAAGCAAGTGATCTGCCAATCATGCACATCCCTCTCTTTTCAGTCTGTAAGACACCTTTAGAGAGGGTGACTCCATCATCTGCAGGTACACCACCATGCCAGAAGTCATCTATTTTAAAATACCATTAGAATACTGTCAAAGTACCCAAATTGGAAACTACACAATTCTAGATCTAAAACCATAGATCTAGTAACCAGAATGTCAAATATTATATCCATATCCTGTGTGAAGAAACAACTGTGTGACGACCATAATATAACCGATTGTAGTATAGGAATTTTACTTCCTACTCTGTGTATGTCATCCAAATAGCAGGACATCACACCCTACTATCTTCTTAACAGATCCATCCGTTATTCTGATGAAGTCAAAACCCATGACTGTCATATCAAAAATTAGATGATCTTATCTCCGCTATATCTGCTCAAGCCTATAAATAGACATAAGCTACTTGCCCACTATGCTTCCGCTGCTCCCACTGACTACGACAACTCTCTGGCAGAATAATATATACGTTCACTTCTAAAGCTAGTTGTCACGTCCCGCAATTACGAAATATGACCGGCACTTAAACTATGAACGTCTCGAGGCGTACGTAATCTAAGTTAGCCGAAAACCCAGAAATCCAAACCAAGAAAAGTAGTAGAGTGAAGAAAAACCAATTTAAATCAAGTAGTTTTAATAGCATAAGCCGAATTATGCCTTTTTAAAAAACATTAAATATTTTCAGAAAATTTGAAATTTCAGCAGTGGCTCAATAAACACCACATACTAGCAATTACATAGCTAGAATATGTATATTTAATTTTATAATAAAGATATTTGCATTTTGACTTTTTACAGAAAACCCCATTATTTTACCGTTTTTTCGAAATTTCACCGAAACGATTTTCAAAACGTTACACTAGTTTAGAACGACGCTATACTTAACTTCCTGCCGGATCTCATAGTCTGGAATAACAGTAGTGTTGAGCCTGGATAAACTAGAATCTCCCTGTCAGCGTCCTTGAGGCTACCGGAGTACCTCTCGGGTGTCTGAGGTTACCCACCATATCTGCAGAGTGGCTAATGGAATGTTAAACCTGATTGAATATATAGGTCCTATTAAATTTTCCGTAATCGTTTGCGGTTCTGGAATCACTTCCAGTTCTACCATACTCCCACTACTGTTTTCTGAAAAAATCCATTTTACTAAAACTGTGGCGAGTCAAAAACAATATCACTATTGATCTTCCAGATGGTAGAAAGTCAACCCTCGTCATAGCCTGGGCCAACCCACAAACAGCCATTACAGAAACGTGCCCTGAGTTATCCAGAGTCTGGTTTTAAGCATAAGCTGGATAACTCCCCGTACCTAACGATGGTGTACATAAGGTAACGACTAAAGACAAATAAAGGGAATATCTTGAATGCTTACTGGTTTAGGAGGGTACACCTATTATGCTTACTGGTTTAGGAGGGTACCAACGCATCTATCTATGCAACAAATGAATACCCCAGCAGCTACCAAACACTATGCCTTGACTTAGGCCAACAAACATAGCTTGAATACTACTGACCATCCATAAGAAATAACGGGGGGTTACGGCTAGTTTTTGGCGAAAAACCTTTAACGTAATGAACTTGATCTCATTGAAGGAACCTGATAGCTTTTTATAAAAATATAGTGACGAAAACCTTTTGCTAAAGAGGTCACTCCCGGGGAAGGGATTTCGGCTCTATCCTCGTCGAATGAGGTGCAGGATATTCTAACTGAATACCGCGATGCATAGCAACTTGTAATCGACTATATTGAAGTTATTACCCTGACGCAAACTTCTACCCAAAGGGTCATTCCCGGTGAAGGGATATCGGCCCTTGCCTCGTCGAATGAGGTGCTGGATATTCATAACCGAATACCACTGTGCATAACAAAAGAAAACGTCTTTGTAATAACTCTTTTTAAAATTTGTTCCAACAACATCAAATATAGGTTTGTTTTATCCTTCCATTGATAAGAATCAATGCAGTCTCATCAATTAAACACACCAGAACAGAACGAAAGTATAATGTACGTATATACCATCCGCATTCGCCACTGGGTCCCGTCATCACCCGTTAGGTTACTTAACTAACGACAGAGCGGGGACTGGACTAACGCGGGTGTAAAACATATACAACATCTAATAGTATATATAACAATATACAGTAATCGCTCCAGGTATGATAATATGCAACATTACAGAAAAGTAATAAGCATCACAGAACAATACAGATAATCTGGGATCCCCGGGTTTCACAGATCCGCTATGAAACCCGACGTTCCCCTGGTCGTGTGGATAGCCGGTGCAATGAAACCTAGACCCCTACGGGTGCGGCAAGTTACCCGCCAAAACCTGAAGTGAGGCAGCCCCTTATAGCAAAGTGGATGGACCACCCAGCACTTCACAGAATCCGGTAACTTGAGCACCCCTTCTTGTGTCAACCTGTAGCCCCTACGAGTGCGGCGAATAGCCCGCCAATTCTAGAGTGAAGCCCCCTCCATCTCAACGCCATGAGATGCGGGCCCGTTTCCCTCTAGAACCCGGCTATCCGTGCACCCCACCGTGGGGTAATCCTAGTACAGAAAAGAAAATATATATACAATGGGTACATCGATCTCATCCCGGTCGTGCCCAAAAAGAATAATATACAAACAGGCAGTGACAGCAATCCACATGTCGGACGCTCACCCCGCAATATCAAATGTACAAATAAATCCAAACAGTACTAACATTGCACCAAGCTATCCACCACGACAAATCCGCAACATCACAACACAACACAGAACATCAACGCGAATGCCACGTTCGCAAATCCGTCTAAAAGGACTATAGCAATTAGACGCAATTTACCGCTCGAATGACATTCACGGTCGGAGATATAATGTAAGTACTGCATACTAACAAGTTTAAAATCTCGATCGACAAAACTTCCCGAAGTAGGCCCCACTTACATCTGCTGTACAGTAACAAAATTTGGGTCCAAAACAAATATACCAAAAACCACAATTTTCCATGGTAAACTCACTGGAAAAATTTGGTGCACTGTTCCCACAAACTCGCGGCGGATCAGCGGCCAAACCCTTGTTTAGGCCGCGGATCCGCGGCCGTATTGTGGGATCACGTGACTAAATTTCACCAATTTGCTTAGAATTGCCTACACAATTTTCTGGGATGCTCAAAATAATTTTTAGGCCTGATTTAAAATCGACAGAAACTTTGAACAGAAAATTATAGTTTTGCGAAAATCCGTTCGATCGATGTTTTTAACGTGTTAGCACAAGTTAGTAAAGCTTAATGGCGAGGCTTTGATACCAATGTAAGTCAAGGGTAGCGCCCCGGCCGTCTTTCAGACGCCAAATGCAGAACAAAAAACTTTTACAACTGGCGCTATCGTATACTATATCCCAGGATCTGCCATTAACGCTAAACTAACAAACTGTAAAGTGGGTAGAAATGTTATACCGAATGATCCGGGTCCTTCGGTCTTCAACCGTCATCCCACGCTTTGTTGTGGCTGCTCCGATCTCGTTCAATCTCCGGTCTCGTCGTCCAGGTGGCACTACGTCGATGGATCTTTAAACGGGCTCCCGTCTCTGAACTGAGGCAACTCGATCATCAAGTTTGCCAAAAGAGATGACCAAGATTGATGTATAGAATGAGTAGAACACTTTGTCTCGTTAAATCCAAAGCCATGGACGAACGGATAATGAAGTGGCCAATTTTATCGGGTGATGGAAATATGAGCATGAAATTATATGATGCAAAACTATCATCATAAATTTCCAAAATGAATCCATCCCTCTACCATGAGGGGGCCGGCCACTATATCAAGAGAAGGGAGGTGAGTGTAGGGTAAAGGAGTGGTGACCATAAAGGAAAGCTTCTCACAAAATATCCTAAGTAATACAAAACCCCATTAATGCAAAATCCACCTTGCATAAAACAATAAATGCACTAAGCCACCTCACTTATCTTAGTCATCAACCATTAAAGAAAAATGGTGACTCACCCTCATGACACATCAAATGACTCACCCTCATGAAGAAAAGATAAATCCGCATTTAACCGAATGTTTAATACGGGTGATAGAAAACTGAAAACTGGCAACTTCTAAAAGCGATCCCGAAACGAATTTCAGGATAACCCCGTAATAGTATAAACATACCCGCATTTGTATTATGACCGAATACAAATGCAACTGAGACAAAGATATTATATCTACACAGTATAATACTCGGATCCGGTTTAAACCAAAGCCCACTAGTATTATCTTCCCGAAATATGACACGTGCATAAACGCACGTGCATTTTCCGAACCCTGCCATAAAATCATATGACCTCTAAAACGTTTCGCCCGAACTTGGGAAACTGTCTGTGGGGGACTCTAATGACTCATCAATACACTGGCACTGGGTATAGCCACTAGCACGTCAGAGGTACTAGATGTACGTAACGGTTGCCTATGTATTGATTGGAAGGGAAGCTGACGAGCGAACTCATCCAGAAACCCTACTGAGCCTGACAGTGACAATATCCGTACAGTCCGGTCCATTCGTCTATGAGTATCGCATATAGGGCCTAGGGGCTGGTAAACATCAGTCCCCCAATAGCTGTATAAGTCGTGTCAAAGAGAAGCCCAGAACACCCTGAGATACAACTGGAATACCTACAAGTAAATCTCGATTACCCTGGCCAGGGATTTCGTGTAATGGCTCTCCTAAACACAGCGCGATCTCACCCCCAATACCGGGAGAGACGAATCCCCGACGATATGCTCACTGCCTCCATGTGGCTCGGGACTGTACCCAAAAAATACATGTTTGCACGACTCCTTTGAGCCGTGGTAGGGTAGAAATCAAAGCAAAGTGGGAACTTAAACAAGACAAATGACGACCTCAGGTCGATGAACTAACCTATACACATGTCACCAAGGAACTGCTATCTGACGATATGTATAATACCAACTCAGCATGTTCCTGGCGAGTCCAGTCCGGCGTACTCATAACTCAATGAGCACCTGTATACATCTTAGGTGAATAAACTGACACCAATGGCTTGTGAGACCGGCCACCGCCCCTCGTCGGAGTCTCGACTGTATACACTAGTCTACACTGGAGTATCGATGCCCTGTCTCGAAACTCCCACGACTAGGGACACTATAAGGATGTGCTTATAGACTACCCAACTCTCACGTATATGATCGCCATCATACTGTTGGTAGTCAAGCAAGATCCTAGGGGCTCTATCAAAGTATAATAGTGATAAAGACAAACCAGATAGCATACTATCATCTCGAGTAAGACAGTCATGTCGGTATAGGTCCTCCCTCAATCATTGCAATCACGTGCCTGCGATCGAATAATTGACTTAGAGGGCACTATATCCAACAATGAGAACGTGCAAAACAGTGGTTTTTGGGTACATCCCCGAATCACATGGAGGCAATGAGCAATAGGAGGGGTTTCGTCTCTTCCATTATTGGGGGTTGATGTTGCGCTGTGCTCGATTGGCTATAACCGGAAGTCCCTGGCCAGGGCTGATATGGAGACCTACTGGTAAGTGTTATCAGTAGTTTCTCGACCCGTTATGAGCCTCATATCGACACGACTTATCGGTTACTAGGGTCTGACGTTTACCATCCCTAGACTGGATATACGACATATCAGACGAAGAGACCGGACTGTACGGTAGTGTTACTGATTGGATTCACAGGAGAATGTACAGGCTTGCTTGTTGATCTTCTGATCGCTCAATACCCGAGTGGCTTTTACGTTTAGCTGACCGCTTGCAGCTTGTGGGTGTTTGATATGATCATCAACTACCGCCGGTGTATTGACGATTCTTTAGAGTCCCACACAGAGGTTTCCTGGCTCAGGAAAAAACGGAGTAGGAGCACATATGTGATATGTGTGGGACCGAGATTAATACGATATGAGATACCGTATTCTATTGTCGCGATATGTGATATCGGCCGGGTATATGCGATATAGCCGGGATATCGGATCAAGTGTTGATTCGATAAGATGTTACAAGTTTTATTTGTCGGTTATATGTAATATAGCCGGATTATCGAATCAAGAGTTGATTCCATAATTTAATGTAAAATTATATACGTGATATATTACATTACATTAACTAATATAAGCTCACACAAATGATTCTTTTTCTCACTTGATAATACATTGATATATATGTGATATATGTTAATTGTATTATTTTCTTTTGTTACATTATATTTTATATATGTGATATATAATATTGTAACATGTTAGGGTTACAAATGCAATTAGGGTTTTGAGATTAAACCATGCTAGGGTTTGGATTAGGGTTAATGTTTTGTTTTTGGTTAATTCTAAATTGTGTGAGATATTTGTCACGGTTGACAAAGTCCAATCTTTAGATATTTTCCTTGATATTTATTAACCCAACCCTAACCCTACCTCATGGTTTATTCTCTACAAGGGTTAAGCATGCCATGCTTAACCCATGGTTGCTTTTCTAACCTAAACAATAATTCATTTCATCACAACAAAAACTTGATCTTCTTCTTGCTCTTGAAAAAGCTTGCTTGATTTTTCTTTTGTGACGAATGAATGTGAGAAATAGAAAACTAAAGAGAGCAAAATTCCTACTTTATCATTCTCATCTATTCTAGCCACTTAGGTTAGGGCGTTTGCTTCACTAATACCTCATTAGTGAAGCAAGAGCTTGGGTTTGTGTTTCCTCAAGGTAGATCGTCTTGGATTTCGAAGACTTCAAGAAAGATGCATCATTCACCTCATGGAGCCACTCGAGAGCCCAGGAACTTGATGATCGCAGCGAAGGGACCTCAACTCGGAGCTTATGAAGCGAAGGAACGGACTACAAAGGTTGTAATCCCTATCTCTTAGAAGTAAAGGTGTTTTCTTCTAGTTTCTATCCCTAATTTTCTAGTTAAGATCCTTGCTTAGGTTGTTTGGCACTTGAAAAATTTAAATCCGGCTTGATTGATGCCTTGTAGAACCTTGTCCTAGTGCCTAAGAACCTTACATATATAACCGACCGATATCACATATCGCGAGAATAGAATGCGGTATCACATACGCTCATTAATCTCGGTCCCGCACATATCACATATGTGCTCCTACTTCGTTTCGCACGAACCAGAAAACCTCTGTATAGGACTCTAAAGACTCGTCAATACGCCGGCAGTAGGTGATGGTCATATTAAACACCCACATGCCGCAAGCGGTCTGCTAAACGTAACGGCCATCCGGGTATTGAGCGATCAGAAGATCAACAAGCAAGCCTGCTCATACTGCTGCGAATCCAAATAGTAACACTACCGTACAATCCGGTCTCTTCATCTGATATGTCGCATATCTCGCCTGGGGGTGGTAAACGTCAGACCCAAATAGCTTAATAAGTCATGCCGATGTGAGGCTCATAACGGGTCAAGAAATTACTGATAACACTTACTAGTAAATCTCATAAACAGCCTAGCCAAGGACTTACTGTTATCGCCAATCGAGCACAGCGCAACATCAACCCCCAATACCGGGAGAGACGAAATCACCTCCTATCGCTCATTGCCTCCATGTGTCTCTGGACTGTACCCAAAACCCACCGTTTTGCACATTCTCTTGAACGTGGTAAGGTGGAAATCAAAGCACAGTGGGAATCACACAAAACTCTATAACGATCTCAGGTCGACAAACTAACCTGCCATCTGACGTGAGGTATAATACCATCTAGGAGTTCTCGGCGAGTCCGTCCAGTGTACACAGTCTTCACTGGGCACCCGTATATCATCTCTGATGTCAAACACCAATAGATTTGGGATCATCCATCGCCCATCTACATGGGTCGAGAAGGTATATGCTAGTCAACTCTGGTATATCGGTGCCCCGTATCGATACACCCATGACTAAGGACATTAAAGGATGTACTCACGGATTAACTTTGTCCCACTGGTATGATCCACATCATAATCCAGATACTCAAGTAAACATCCTAAGCACTTTATCAATATGTAACAGAAATACAATCAGTGTACATATTAAGATAAAGAGTAACCAGATAGCATTATATCATGTCGAGCAAGAAAGTCCTCCCTATGTATGTCCAAGCATCCACTATAGTATACATCTTATGTACAATAATGGCCTCTAGGGCATACATATAACTAACAGTACTCGGACACTATCATCCCTGAATTCTTATGCAACGGCTCGAATCTACGAGCTCGAGCATTTCGAACGCTTTCCGGAAGGAAACGAGCAAGAAATACAACTGTGAACTCATCCCAAGTCATAGGAAGTAGACCTGTAGCTTGGCCTCTCTCATCCTTGTCTCACCACATCTGAGCAAGAACCACTAGACGACAACTCGCAAGCAAACCCATATCTCGTCAGAACATCTCTGTGAACGACAAATCCTAGCCATCCTGTCAATGAATGTCTGCGGATCCTCCGCCGCATCTGTGCCCGTAAAAACTGGAGGCTTCAGCCTCAAAAACTCCTGTATGGATACGAAAACAATCTAGGTAACAACAGAAACAGCTGCCTGAGCAGCTGGTACAATCACAATCCTTGAAATAAGAAGTACATCATCGGCTCTCGGAGCTCGGCTAACCCCATCTAACAATCTAACCATCTGTCACAAGTCTTGAATACTCAACTCCAGCCTAGCCATCCGTCCTGGAAAAGACGGATCACTCTGTCCCAGCGGGGTAGGTGTACTGCCCTGATCGGTCTTCGTCTCAAACGAGCCTATTCTAATCTCGTCCCTGGCGACAGCCCTTTGGCCTTCATAGTCTCTAGCGGCATAGTGGATGGAACAAGAAACAGGTTTGATAGGAACATCGCGATCGAATCAAAGGTTTTCCGGAATCAAGGAAGGAAATACATGCAAATATATATCCTAAGGTCACTTAGGCGGAGTACCGTCTCGTAAGTATGCCGCGGAACATACGCACGCTACGTCACTCTTCTCAAGTCACCTACTCCTTCTACCAAGGGTTATACTACACTCAGAAAAGTAAAACCTAATGCTCTGATACTATCTTTTTCACGACCCGAAGGCACGGAACGTGACTGGCACATAAATTACAAAACGTCTCATGGCATAATGTAATCTAAGTAAGCCAAAGCCCAGAAATCTAAACCACTTAAAGAAATATAGTGAAGGAAAACTTAGTTAAAGAAAGTGATTTTAAACCAAATAAGTTGCACTAAACAATTAAAAAAATACATCAAAATTTCTCGAAAATTTCGGTAAAGTCTCCTTTGTAAAAACTGGCCTACAAAACGGGTACAACACATGAAAATACATATAATAATGAATAAAAGCATCCCCAAGCTGGGGCTGGCTCTTCGCCAATGGCGGAATTGTTAGTTATATGTATGCCCTAGAAGCCATTGTTGTACATATGATTTATATTATAGTTGATGTTAGTTATGTATATGCCCTTGTCACGACCCGAAAGAGCACGTGACTGGCCCTTGAACCATATGAAGTCTATAGGACTCCATCTGATCCAAGTAAGCCAAAAGCCCAGAAATCTAAAACCATTTTAAGAGTAAAGAAACATATCTTGTAAATTATTTTCCCTTGAGGCATTTTATCTAACACTTACCATGCATAAACAAAGAGCACAACCCACACAAGCAATATAATATACAACGCCGAAGGACGAGGATCAAACCCAAAAGAAACTCACAGTAACATGAAAACCTTAACACTACTAAGCGTGACTCTAAGGTCGAAATAATACATCACTAGTGTCTGAGTTTGAAACAATATACATGTTTTTGGTTGATGGAACTTCTAGATACAATGAATAATACAAGTACAATGGTGATTCTTGATGCAAAAGAATCCACCTGCCAAATACAATTCACCCGCAAGGAAGCAGTGTGCCAGAAGTGCCGCTATGGAACCTGTAGGGCAAACCCTGCAAGAACTGTGGCACAACGGGGGTGAGTTGCCAACTCGTGAATAGAAAATAACTACAAGAAGAAATCGAATACAAGACATAATCCTAGATCAAACAATCAGATATAATATAAACCTCAAATGAATAAGTTTAAAGCATAGTAAAGTGGCAGTGTAATATCTGAACATAAGTGTAGTGCCAAGTACTCGTGCCAGTGCCTCACGTAACAATATATCATAAATATGATGTATGTATGCGGTAAAATGAAAACAGGAGATATCGTGAATGAAATCATCAGAAAATCAACGTCGAGCATTGACACAACCTATATATCACAATATCAAGTGAAACCCATATATCATGTATCCGACATGTATGCAGCATTCATGAAGGTACTCTATCAGGTACTACTAATATGTGATGCAATGCATATACAATAAATGTGGGGTAGGGGAGATATAATATAACATCGACCATAAAGGCCCCGAGCACATAGGCTCCTCTCAAATCGAGCTCATAGGCTCCGAGCACATAGGCTCCTCTCACATCGAGCTCATAGGCTCTGAGCACATAGGCTCCTCTCACATCGAGCTCATAGGCTCCGAGCACATAGGCTCCTCTCACATCGAGCTCATAGAATAAATGGTAAGTGAATAATAATGCAGCTTGCCATCTGAAATAAGACAAATCGGGGTTTTTGTAATAGGTATGACTTGGGTCTAGTCTGACATCTATTATACAAACCACAGATCTAAGTATCAAGTCAACCGGGAAGGGTATGGAATCCACCTAAATCTAAGTCGATATAAATATATATATACATATAATAGTCAGTGATCCCGCCTCAATAGTATCGCGTACAATACAGTATATCATATGACAATCCTCAAGTCATGAGTGCGGATCTATCATCAATATAAAGCTCGTACGGTAAATCGTCGTACGGCATCCCAATAGCTGGATACGGGTCAATATCACATTATATCATTAAGTATCTGATATTCTTATCATCAAAACACATAATCTGGGATACTGAATCTAAGTCTAGTACAAATCGATACCATTTATATAATTATGAATGCAGGGGTAAAACACATGCCCAAAGGCCCGCTAAGAATCACATATCGTATCCCAAATACGAATCATATCAAATCACCGATCTCACGGCACCAAGCCCAATATCATCGACCCATCTCCAAAGTCATCCAATATCATCATCAACGCAGTGTAAGTATAGTGAATATGTGAGGGTGTGCGTGTGGGTGTAAACCTATTCTAGGGTTCGTGGCTATGAACCACACTAGTTTACTTCTAAGCCTAAACTATCCATAAAACACCTAACACAATATCCATGACACAGTATAACTATCATATATAGTATATCAACTACGGACTGCGGGGTGCTATACGTCATCCCCCGACTTCCCCCTGTAGATATAATCTACTCAACTTGCGTCTTCATTGTCGCCGTCACCACGCGTTTGCTTGTCGTTCCGAAATCTTCATGGGGTACCTACACATTAACGTATCGTAAATGCGTATCAAAACCAATTCCGAACTAAAACGGCATACGAATCTCAAAACGATACGCTAAGATCTATAGGTTAGAACCTATGGACAACGCCTTCCAAACCCATCAACAACCCTCGATATCATCATATAAACGCCAAATAGTCGAGGTAAAACACAATAAACAAATTCAGAATTAAAAATACGGAATACGGAAGAACGAATCCAAAACAGCAACTTATGAAATATGTCCCAGATTTCATCCTAGGTCAATTTATACAATTCTATATATACCAGGGGTCTACCATGAACATGTAGGAGCTACAGAACCAATATGAGCCAAAATAGTGGGACCCAGGCCGCAATTGGCGGCCAAAGTGAATAAATTGGCGGCCGGGAAAGGGAATTGGGGGCTAGGGCTTTGGTGGTAGCTTCCTGGGTGCCTGCACATATCTCTGTAAACTCAATTTTATTTTCAGAGTCTCGGGGTAAAAGCAGATTCAATATACACTACACAGATTTCATAAATTCCCCGATATCGGTTTCTAAAATCCGTATTCTGTGTTTAAGTTTCAGGTTAGGGTCTCAATTCGTGCACTAGGGTGTTAGTACAACCTCTACTGAGCTCAATTTCACCATACAACACAAAGTTCCCACAAACCCTAACTTGGTTATCCTCAAGTCCATAATATCACATAATATCGATTCAATCTAAACATGGGGGTATAAGTAATGCTAAAATTAAGTTGATGATCCAGAAATTACCTCATTTGGCAACTCAAGAATTTTCTTGAGTTGCCCCTAGTGGCCAAAATCCTTGCTTCTTTAGCTCCAAGTGTAGATCTAGGGATTGTGCACACTTTTAATGAAATGAGTGTGTGGTTTTGGGGTTGTTTTAGAGGTGTTTTAACGGGTTGAAGAGGGGAGGGAGATGAAGTGCAGGAGCAGCAGCAGTAGAAGGAGGGAGAGGGAGGGAAATGAGGGGAAAAATGGCTAAGGGTTTTGGTCAAATGAAGCCCATACCTCACTCTCTCACCTACTCTCAATTCTTTATTCCCTTCTCTTTTCTTTTCCTTATTTTCTTTTCTTTTAAAACTCTTCTCACTCAAATAGTAACCCCAAAACAACCATGATAATAAAAATGTAATACAAGTGTGAAAAAGTGATATGTGCATGTTTTGCACAAAAATACTAAAACCCGATTAGCGATTTTTAATCACGATTAGCACTAAATTAGCATATAACAAATCAATTAGACTTAGAGATGGAATAATTCTCTAATTTACCCTATTTTAGAATTTTCCATAATTTTTCTAACATTTTTCCTTTTTATTTGTATTTAATAATACCCAAAATATTAAAATATTCAATAAAATAATATTAAATTATTAAAAATTCCTAAAAATTAATATTTTATCTTTTTGAAATGTTACAATCTACCCCCCTTAAAGAAATTCGGTCCCCGAATTTAAATTTAAACCCCCAGTACTAAAACATTTCAGCAAAATCCAATTGTCGGGCTCCGAAAACATCAATACATAGCGAATATCATCAAGGCCTACTACTCTCTAAGAAATCAATCCCCAAAAATATATGTAAGAATATCCGGTGCGTCTGGTGCGCACGGAATCAAAATCCATGTATGTGTCATACATGTGAACAAAACAACATCTAGGTGCAACTGGTGTGCACGAAACATTTGTCATAGGCAACGTGTGTGCCTGACAGCAAAATCAGGCGCATTTGACATGCACGAAGAATTTCGATTTAGTGTATCTGGCGTGCACCAAGATCGTATATCAAAACCAACTCATATATGAAATAGAATATAAGATAATATGTCATGAAAAAAAGTGTCTCACATAGACATATAAATACCGATCTATCAGGTGCTGTCACCATGACTGGCTCCCTGATAGGTACGTATCATACGCTATCCCGAAAAACCTGAGTGCCCAGCTTCGACCCTCGTCTTTTCATGTATCTATACGTACATGACTCCCGTCGGTATCCCTACGATAACCGCCGAGTCATAGGTACTGCCTTCGGTAGGTATGTTCCTCCACCAACTCATCGTCTAGATCCACGAATTCTTGCCCCGGGGTACCTCCGGGCCCCACCATGTACCCGCAGACGGTGCCTCCGCTCTCCGAATCGGGTATATAATAAGAACCGATAAATCTCATGGTGGCTGCAGAAATATCATATCAAGAGAAACCGGGTTTTTCAAATAATGCATAATTTCATGAAACTACCATGGTTCTCAAATCTAGAAAACATCTTGAAAAATCCAAATCTCAATTTCCCCAAATCAGCCCCTAAATTGGCTCTCATATCATATAAGTCTCAATATATCTTGAATGTACGATATCAAAAAAAAATCTCATATATCCTAAATGTACCACATCAAGTAAGACTCAAATATCCTGAATGTCCAATATCAAGTAAATCTCATATATCCTGAATGTCCTACATCAAGTAAATCTCATATATCCTGAATGTCCCACATCAAGTAAATCTCATATATATATCCTGTATCCAAAATCAAGTCAACCTCATATATCCTAAGTATATTGGCATGAATAAATATGATGAAGTATAAGAATCGATATGTATACCAACTTATAAGTACCGTCTTCGGTAGTTCCTCCTTCAAGGTCGAGAAGGAGTCGGGGCATCCAACGCTAGCAGCACAAGATATCTACTTGCCTATTTGCTCACGGTCTGGCGTCCTCTGACTCTGGGTCCTTATCTTCTCTGCGGATTACCTACCTCGCAGTCAATCGGCTCATCGGCCCTGTCAGGTGTGCTAACGGGGACGATTCCGTTCGGGCACTTCTCTGGTCATCTCTCGGTCAATCCTCACAACCACTCGTAAAGCAGTATGTCACTGGTGTCGGCCTCCGGCTTTATGAATGCACATCACACATCTGATCCTGGGTGCAAACATCATTGCAGCAATGTCCTGGAAGGAATTCAGCTCAAGGTCTCTTCCGATCTTGCCTACGCCGAACTGTACGGAGGCTGGCTCTCTTGCATCATCTCTTCTCACTCGATGGACATCTGTGTCCTCCGCACAACATTTTCTCGGAAATTGATCGCATACTAACGCCTTTGTAAGCATATCAGGTCTCTAGCCATGACGGGAAGTAATGACAGTTCGTCAGTGTCTCGCACGAACCTCTGGTTCCACTTGTCTCTATCGTCGTCCACTATGGCGTCACGCCATGCTATCTATGCATTGTACTGTTCTCGGCCACGGTCAATCCGAAGTCTCTCGCACGGACTCGAAATCGCGTACTCTGTAGCTTTACCATTCTATAGAAGATGTCTGGCCGAACAGGTCCTCGGGAACGCGTCCCACCCATCGGAGGAATACTCAATACTCTTTCGTCCTCGATCAATTACAACGCATCTGGGTGAGGTCCTTTATCCGAACCCGGTCAACTACCTCGTATACGATACCGAACTTTGGCCTGCTGGGTTTGCGCAACATGACCACTCTTGGGTCTCGGTGTTCTCATATCGTATTCCAGAAAGGTCCTGTCGAGGTCTCTCTCTCAAATCTCATTCCTGCCGGATTGCCCGGAAGTCATCATCCATTGCTAAAACTAATTCTTATTCCGGAACGGCTGCATACTTATCGCGCCTCTTTCTGGAAGATGTATCCATATACAACGCCTCTGCGTGCGTATCGCATCTCTGATGTCAGCGGAGTGGGACGTCATCTCGTCGAAATCTCTTGCGAACTCTTTACTTCACTCTGCCTCAATGTCGACTGCTTCGGACTCGTCTCATCGTGGCTGCATGGACGGCGCTCCAACGGCTATCCTCGTATCTGGAGTCTCCTAAGAAATGCATCTCACCACCTAACATCCGAAGGAAGTCGAACCATTCGATCGATTCGTCAAAAACCTCTTAATCCTCCAAGAGCTCAACATCTTGGGTACAGTTTAACAGCATCGAGTACATACCACAACATCAATGATCCAGCCGTAGAAGGGCAAACCCAAGCCTCGCTAATGGCGCCGCGGAACTGCCGCAAACCCTAAGGTTCAAAGGCTTTCACACGGTCATTAAGTCGAGTTAGGGTTTCATTCTTCTAGATGGTCTATAGAATCACCTGCATGTCTTTCCGTATACTTTAAACTTGGAAAATGGGCTCCTGACATTCGATCATCTCTATCGACTCTCAACGTCTCCGCGTGAAGTCGTCTCTAGCTGGAAACAATCTATCTGATGACCTCGCATCGGTAAACGAACGAACCACATGTCCTAGTCATTCATCCTCAGGTGACTAGCGACCGTCCATCATATCTCTAAGTATGCTCATGCTGCAGTAGCTCCAACCATCTGGTGATATCCCGTCATTTGCAGCAACAACTGGCTCATTCGCCTGTACGCCGAACAACGCCTCAATCCTCCAGGAAAGGAGATACATTGGCGGTCATCTCTAAATTGGTCTACTCTAGTTCTGAGTAAGACTCTCCATACGGAAAATCTTCAACTCGACTGGGCCTGCTCCGGCGCATAAATCGGACGGATTACCTTCGTCTCTCAAATCGGGTAGACTAGCTATCATCTGTCTCATATCGGCGTGGAAGCTCCGGCGATTTTTAGCTCGTATGTTCCGGAAGCGACATCGTATCAATCTCAGCAACAGCTGGTCCATCAGACTGCACGGTAGGCAACATCATACACTCTGAGGTATGCTATACATCAACAGTCCTCTCTCAACTGACAGCTCTAACAATGGCCCGATCATCCGGTGTAAAACCAAGCACTCGCCTCCACTAGAGGTCACAATCACCAGTACTAACTCGAGACGTTCCCATGTCATCAGAAAACACAATGGTCGGCCCTTGTACCAGACGAGCTCGCACCGACCGTAATCCTAGCAGCAGCCCAAACTGCGCTCAAACATGGCGACAGGAACTTCAATCGAGTATCGAAGAGAGCAGATCAATGGAAAGAAAGAGAACAACAGATCCAAAGTGGATACATGATCATAAGAAGGAACAGCATCAATGAAGGCATGATCATGAAACTAGTAGTATCGAGGATCTCAAATGGCTGTATAATCATGGATATGAAGAGAATCACTGATCTCGAAAATATGAACATCCTAAGGTTCCTTAAGCGGAGTGGCGTGTCGTAAGTATGCCGCGGAACATACCCACGGTACGTCACTCTACTTTAGTCACCTATTCCATCAACCAAGGGTTATCCTACGCGACGAAAGTTCGGGTCTAATACCCCCTCGACTAAGTCTAAGTTCCGTAAGGTCAAGCCTAAGTTCCGTATATATATAAACGCCCTAGGCTCCACATAGTCAAACTTAGACTCGAACCAAGGTCAACCTAGCGCTCTGATACCAACTTTATCACGACCCGAAAGAGCACGTGACTGGCCCTTGAACCATATGAAGTCTATAGGACTCCATCTGATCCAAGTAAGCCAAAAGCCCAGAAATCTAAAACCATTTTAAGAGTAAAGAAACATATCTTGTAAATTATTTTCCCTTGAGGCATTTTATCTAACACTTACCACGCATAAACAAAGAGCACAACCCACACAAGCAATATAATATACAACGCCGAAGGGCGAGGATCAAACCCAAAAGAAACTCACAGTAACATGAAAACCTTAACACTACTAAGCGCGACTCTAAGGTCGAAATAATACATCACTAGTGTCTGAGTCTGAAACAATATACAAGTTTTTGGTTGATGGAACTTCTAGATACAATGAATAATACAAGTACAATGGTGATTCTTGATGCAAAAGAATCCACCTGCCAAATACAATTCACCCGCAAGGAAGCAGTGTGCCAGAAGTGCCGCTATGGAACCTGTACGGCAAACCCTGCAAGAACTGTGGCACAACGGGGGTGAGTTGCCAACTCGTGAATAGAAAATATCTACAAGCAGAAATCGAATACAAGACATAATCCTAGATCAAACAATCAGATATAATATAAACCTCAAATGAATAAGTTTAAAGCATAGTAAAGTGGCAGTGTAATATCTGAACATAAGTGTAGTGCCAAGTACTCGTGCCAGTGCCTCACGTAACAATATATCATAAATATGATGTATGTATGCGGTAAAATGAAAACAGGAGATATCGTGAATGAAATCATCAGAAAATCAACGTCGAGCATTGACACAACCTATATATCTCAATATCAAGTGAAACCCATATATCATGTATCCGACATGTATGCAGCATTCATGAAGGTACTCTATCAGGTACTACTAATATGTGATGCAATGCATATACAATAAATGTGGGGTAGGGGAGATATAATATACCATCGACCATAAAGGCCCCGAGCACATAGGCTCCTCTCAAATCGAGCTCATAGGCTCCGAGCACATAGGCTCCTCTCACATCGAGCTCATAGGCTCCGAGCACATAGGCTCCTCTCACATCGAGCTCATAGGCTCCGAGCACATAGGCTCCTCTCACATCGAGCTCATAGGCTCCGAGCACATAGGCTCCTCTCACATCGAGCTCATAGAATAAATGGTAAGTGAATAATAATGCAGCTTGCCATTTGAAATAAGACAAATCGGGGTTTTTGTAATAGGTATGACTTGGGTCTAGTCTGACATCTATTATACAAACCACAGATCTAAGTATCAAGTCAACCGGGAAGGGTATGGAATCCACCTAAATCTAAGTCGATATAAATATATAATAGTCAGTGATCCCGCCTCAATAGTATCGCGTACAATACAGTATATCATATGACAATCCTCAAGTCATGAGTGCGGATCTATCATCAATATAAAGCTCGTACGGTAAATCGTCGTACGGCATCCCAATAGCTGGATACGGGTCAATATCACATTATATCATCAAGTATCTGATATTCTTATCATCAAAACACATAATCTGGGATACTGAATCTAAGTCCAGTACAAATCGATACCATTTATATAATTATGAATGCGGGGGTAAAACACATGCCCAAAGGCCCGCTAAGAATCACATATCGTATCCCAAATACGAATCATATCAAATCACCGATCTCACGGCACCAAGCCCAATATCATCGACCCATCTCCAAAGTCATCCAATATCATCATCAACGCAGTGTAAGTATAGTGAATATGCGAGGGTGTGCGTGTGGGTGTAAACCTATTCTAGGGTTCGTGGCTATGAACTACACTAGTTTACTTCTAAGCCTAAACTATCCATAAAACACCTAACACAATATCCATGACACAGTATAACTATCATATATAGTATATCAACTACGGACTGCGGGGTGCTATACGTCATCCCCCGACTTCCCCCTGTAGATATAATCTACTCACCTTGCATCTTCATTGTCGCCGTCACCACGCGTTTGCTTGTCGTCCCGAAATCTTCATGGGGTACCTACACATTAACGTATCGCAAATGCGTATCAAAACCAATTCCGAACTAAAACGGCATACGAATCTCAAAACGATACGCTAAGATCTATAGGTTAGAACCTATGGACAACGCCTTCCAAACCCATCAACAACCCTCGATATCATCGTATAAACGCCAAATAGTCGAGGTAAAACACAATAAACAAATTCAGAATTAAAAATACTGAATACAGAAACACGAATCCAAAACATCAACTTATGAAATATGTCCCAGATTTCATCCTAGGTCAATTTATACAATTCTATATATACCAGGGGTCTACTATGAACATGTAGGAGCTACAGAACCAATACGAGCCAAAATAGTGGGACCCAGGCCGCAATTGGCGGCCAAAGTGAATAAATTGGCGGCCTGGAAAGGGAATTGGGGGCTAGGGCTTTGGTGGTAGCTTCCTGGGTGCCTGCACATATCTCTGTAAACTCAATTTTATTTTCAGAGTCTCGGGGTAAAAGCAGATTCAATATACACTACACAGATTTCATAAATTCCCCGATATCGGTTTCTAAAATCCGTATTCTGTGTTTAAGTTTCAGGTTAGGGTCTCAATTCGTGCACTAGGGTGTTAGTACAACTTCTACTGAGCTTAATTTCACCATACAACACAAAGTTCCCACAAACCCTAACTTGGTTATCCTCAAGTCCATAATATCACACAATATCGATTCAATCTAAACATGGGGGTATAAGTAATGCTAAAATTAAGTTGATGATCCAGAAAATACCTCATTTGGCAACTCAAGAATTTTCTTGAGTTGCCCCTAGTGGCCAAAATCCTTGCTTCTTTAGCTCCAAGTGTAGATCTAGGGATTGTGCACACTTTTAATGAAATGAGTGTGTGGTTTTGGGGTTGTTTTAGAGGTGTTTTAAGGGGTTGAAGAGGGGAGGGAGATGAAGTGCAGGAGCAGCAGCAGTAGAAGGAGGGAGAGGGAGGGAAATGAGGGGAAAAATGGCTAAGGGTTTTGGTCAAATGAAGCCCATACCTCACTCTCTCACCTACCCACAATTCTTTATTCCCTTCTCTTTTCTTTTCCTTATTTTCTTTTCTTTTAAAACTCTTCTCGCTCAAATAGTAACCCCAAAACAACCATGGCAATAAAAATGTAATACAAGTGTGAAAAAGTGATATGTGCATATTTTGCACAAAAATACTAAAACCTGATTAGCGATTTTTAATCACGATTAGCACTAAATTAGAATATATCAAATCAATTAGACTTAGAGATGGCATAATTCTCTAATTTACCCTATTTTAGAATTTTCCATAATTTTTCTAACATTTTTCCTATTTATTTGTATTTAATAATACCCAAAATATTAAAATATTCAATAAAATAATATTAAATTATTAAAAATTCCCAAAAATTAAAATTTTATCTTTTTGAAATGTTACAGCCCTAGAGGCCATTGTTGTACATTTGATGTATATTATAATGGATGCTTGGATATATACAGGGAGGACTTTCTTGCTCGTCATGATAGTATGCTATTTGGTTTCTCTTTATCTTAACATGTTGACTTGTATTGGTTTACTGTCTTACTCTCACATGTTGATAAAGCCCTTAGGATCTGTACTCGACTACTGGGACTATGATGAGATCATACTAGTGGGGCCATAGTAGTCGATGAGTACATCCTATAACTGTTCCTAGTCGAGGGTATATCGAGACAGGGCATCGATACACCAGAGTAGACTAGCGTATACGCATCTTGACCCATATAATGGGCGATGGATGATCCCATATCCATCGGTGTTTGACATATGAGATGGTGTACGGGTGCTCAGTGGAGACTGGGTACACTGGACGGACTCGCCGAGAACTCCCAGATGGTGATATACCACACGTCAGATGGCAGTTCTTCGGTGACACTGGTACAGGGTAGTCTGTAGACCCGAGATCGTCATAGAGTTGTGTGATTCCCACTGTTCTTTGATTTCCACCTTACCACGTCTAAGAGGGCGTGCAAAACGGTGGCTTTTGGGTACAGTCCCGAATCATATGGAGGCAATGAGCGATAGGAGGGGATTCGTCTCTCCCGGTATAGGGAGTTGATGTTGTGCTGTGTTCGATTTGCTATAACTGGAAATCCCTGGCCAGGGCTGATATAGAGATATACTGGTATGTGTTACCAGCAGTTTCTCGACCTGTTATGAGCCTCACATCGACACGACTTATCGGTTACTGGGGTCTGACGTATACCACCCCTAGACTTGATATGCGACATATCAGACGAAGAAACCGGACTGTACAGGAGTGTTACTGATTGGATTCACAGGAGAACGGACAGGCTAGTTTGTTGATCTTATGATCGCTCAATACCTGGGTAGCTGTTACGTTTAGTTGACCGCTTGCAGCTTGTGGGTGTTTGATATGATCATCACCTGCTACCGGCGTATTGACGATTCTTTAGAGTCCAACACAGAGGTTTCTTGGCTCAGGCAAAACGGAGTAGAGGCATATATGTGATATGTGCAGGACCGAGGATAATACGATAGGAGATACCGTATTATATTCTCGCGATATTTAGATATGAACCGGGTCATCGGATCAAGTGTTGATTCGATGAATCGGTACATGATATATTAGTCGGTTATATTCGATATAGCCGGATCGTCGGATCAAGTGTTGATTCGATGATTTAATGTATAATGATATATATGATATATTGTATTACATTATCTAATATTGGCTCGCTTTATTATTTCATTTTCTCACCGGTTTAATACATTGATATATATGCGATATATGTTAATTGTATTATTTTCTTTTGTTGCAAATATATAATATATATGTGATATATATTATTGTGACATGATATGATTTATTATGAAACATGATTAGGGATGATAAAAAGAGATTAGGGTTTGATTAGGGTTAGCTTCTTCTTGATTATTCTAGAAGAATTTCCTTTTGTCTTGGTTAAGATATTATGGTTGATACTTATCCTTGACTCATCCTTGACCTAACCAAACCCTAACTCTAGTTTATTCTCTACAAAGGTTAAGCCTAGCATCCTTGATGTCATGGTTTGATAATCAATCATATATTCTTGACTACTATTCATCACAAAAGGATTATCATTTTCATTCATCATCTTCTTCTCTCTTAGCTTTGAGAAAGCTTACTAGTTAATTCTTTTGTGATGATTTCATGTGAGAAAATGAATTAAAAAGAAAGCATAAATACTACTCCATCATCCTCATCTAATCTAGCCCATTAGATTAGGGTGTTCATCTCTTTAGAGTGAGAAAGCTTGGGTTATAGCAACTTCGACGTAGATCATCGGAGAAGCGGAACACTTCAAGCTAGCATGGATCGTTCGAGTCGTGGAGCCTCTCTTGAGTCCGGGAGATCGTGGATCGCGGTGAAGGGACTTCTACTCGGAGCTTGTGAAGCGAAGGAGCAGACTACAAAGGTTGTAATCCCTCACACTTAGGTTTAGAGATGTTATCTTGCATGTTTAACCCTAATAATCTAGCAAAGATCCCGTCTTTGGGTTGTTCGGCACATCTAAAATTTTATTGGGGCATGTTTGATGCTTTATGAACCTTCACTAGAGTGCCTAGGAACCCTACAGTGGTAGCTGAGCCTAGCTAGAGTATTAGGCGACGTGTTTACGAAGTTAAAACTCCGATCGAACCCGAACCGACAAAAATGAACCCCTCTCTGGACTTTTTCTAAAAACTATGATTTTTAAGAATTAAAAATTCTTAAAATTACCAGCAGGAAAATATAAGCATCTACCTGAAACACGTATCAATGATCCGTACATTGCGCCGCGGAACCACGGCAATTCCTTACTCCTGCCGCGGATCCGCGGCCGTACAGTCAAGTTGTTGACTCTTGTTTCAATGGTTATAACCATAGGTGATTATGTAGTTTTCTGGGTACTTTTAATCTGGCTCAAGTGTTGAGTGTTCTGGGGTTTATTTTGTAATCGTAGATTCGATCGGAAAATTTAAATTCGTTATTTTTTCCGGATATTTAGAATCTGTTAAAATGTTCGAACGGATATCATTAACTCACTTTTTCCCGGCACGGCAAACTTTCAAGTGTTGAATTTTTATCGGGTTTAAATCTTTCGGAAATATGTGCAAGTAACACGGTGGACCCTCTAGAAGACAACAAACCTTAACTCGATTATGTGACCGTCTTGAATTGCCTTTTGAACCTTCGGGTTTGGGGCAGTACGGCGTGCCACATGTGAGGCGTTGGCTTGACCCTTCTATGACTGGATCACTGGTACTGTGACATATTCTGGGATTATTTGAACTCCGCTCAAGTGTTGAGCTATTTGGAAAATTTTGGGTATTTGATTATCTGTTCGAAAAGTTTAATACTGTCTATTTATCTAGAATGTGATACAATATGTGGAATTCATAGAGTTAGGCATGAAATGCGAAGTATGTGATATTTCGGATTTACGATGTCTAAAGTGATTGTAGATTCCAAATATTGTAGTTTTACAATTTCTTTTCTGTGACTGTAAGTGTAGTATGTAGTTGTATTGCCGGTTGTCGTTGCTATACATCGACGACGATCGGTGTATGCATACTTACTTACGTTGATGATATGAGATATTATGTGTTGCTGAGATATGATGTGCAGGATTGTCGCGATTGAATAGCCGGGGTTTTTATGTGAGATGAGAGTTTTATATTTTCATTCATGTAAATTCAATTGTAATGTAATATTCTTTTATTTGGGGAACTTCCGGGTTGAGGTTGATACAACCACTGTTGTATATTATTTACTTTTCCGTATTAGGATGGACCCAAGGAGGGGAGCACAGGTGACCGGGTTCTGGGGTTCAGTGGGAGGCCATCTCAAGGAGTCGAGACCGGGTCTCCTAAACTCCAGAATTGGTAGGGTCGCTTGCCGCTCTCGTAGGGGTCCAGGGTGTGGGCTTGGCAATTCATCGCGACTGTGGAATCCGTATTTTCTATTGTTGGCTAAATACTAAATACGGACGTCCTAGTATATCCCACATTATATCTATGTTTCTGCTACGATATCTGTGATGTGATCATTTGATATGTTGTGATGGATACAGTATATAGTACATATGATATATTGTATAGACGTTACTTATGTTTTACACCCGCACTAGCCCTGCCCTGCTCTGTCGTTAGTTACCTAACCTAACGGTGCACGAGGGGACATCGAGGCGAATGCGGATGGCATAAGTGTACGTCATATTTATCTGTGATGCTTAGGAAGCATAAGCTGATGGGATTTTTTTATTAATGAGATTAATAAAAAGAAAAGAAACCTAAAAGATGTTGTAGAATCAAAACTTTATAAAAAGGGTAGCTACAGTTTTGCTTTGCATAGCGGTATATATGATATACCCTGCACCTTATTCGATGAGGAAAGAGCCGAGATCCCTTCACCGGGAGTGACTTCTTTAGCGAAACTGGAAGATGCTACAAAACTCGGTTTGTCTTTTGATTGCTTTTAGAGTTTTTCTTTGCACAGTGATATATATGATATGTCCTGCACCTTATTCGATGAGGAAAGAGCCGAGATCCCTTCACCGGGAGTGACCTCTTTAGCAAAACTAATGAAAGCCTAAAAAACACTCCATTTCAAAATTTCACATGATTCTACGACGATATCAAGTTCATTACGCTCATGGTTTTCTGAAAAACCTGCGTAGCCCTCTGTCATTTCAGATAAAGACTAGTTAGTATTCATGCTACGTTTGTTGACTATGTTAAGGCGTAGTGTGTGGTAGCTAATTAGTACTTATCTGCTAAAACTTGAGATGTGATTGGATTAGGGTAGTTGTACGACTTTGTTGACTATGTTAAGGGTCGTGCAGGTGGGTTTAATTCAATCGGGAAATGACGGGTTGAACTTGGCTAGCAATTATGATTTGTTGACTATGTCAAGGTCATAAATTGCTAGGGGCAAAATATTATCGGGAATTTCAAGTGTTGAAATTTGCAATGAGATTGCATACCTTCTATGAGATAGTTGGATCCCGATACCCACTGCGAGTAAGAGTTACTCCTGGGAGAGTTTTACACAGGACAATTAGTCGATCAAGTAGGTGTCTAGAAAAGTGTTAACGGGGTTACGCCTTTGGGAAAACGAGGTTTACTTTAATTTGGTCCGTACGAAAGCACGGGGAACCTCCCTCAAGTACCGACACTGATCTGGCTGAAAGATTGACGAAATTGTAGGGTATAATTAATCCTGGCTAATTTTACCTTTTAGGGTTTGAAGGTAGATTTGATAAAACCAGTGGGAGACATCCTGATTAGATAAGATAATAACCAATCTAATCTTGCAAGAGCATACGCTAAAGTGTTTTCTTCTCTCTCTCCCTAGGTAGAGACCATGTCAGGCCATAATCAAGATAATAATATGGATGTATTAACTGAACCCGCTTATTATACTGAGCAGGGGAACGTTGGACCCGTTCTTTCTTATAAGAGTTATAAGACTGAACAGGGAATAGGAGAATATCTGGATTCTCAAGCCGCCCAAAAGAACATGCATGTTGATGCATCTTCTTCAGGTGTGTTAGTTATTGAGAACTGTTTCTCAGTTCACCCTACGTCCTGGGTATTAGATACCGGATCAGGATCCCACATATGTAAATTGTTACATGGGCTACGTAAAGGTAGAGAACTGGGAAAAGGTGATCATTTCGTTCAAATAGGAAACGGTGCATGTATTGCAGCCAAAACAGTTGGCGAATATCACCTAGTATTGCCAAGTCGTAATACACTGATTCTAAATGAGTGCTATTATATACCGAACATGATATGCAACATTATATCAGTTTCTTTATTAAGTAAAGAAGGATATAATTTTGTAGTAAAGGATAATGTTATGAACATATTCCTAGATCAAAAGTTGATTGCATCAGGCTCGTTACATAATGACATATTCATTCTAAATCAGAAGACAGTCCTCAATATACAAAACACACACAAGAGGAAAAGTTCAGAAATGAACGAATCTTTCTTGTGGTATTGTAGACTTGGCCATATCAATGAGACACGGCTAGCTAAGTTACATAAAGATGGATATTTGAAATCATTCGAATTTTCATCTTATGATACTTGCCATTCATGTCTCAAAGGAAAAATGACCAAAGCTCCGTTTAGTGGACACGGAGAAAGAGTTACCGAACTCTTAGGACCGGTACCTAGTGATATATGCGGTCCCATGTCTATGCATGCCAGGAACGGTTCTTCCTACTTCATTACATTCACTGACGATCTCTCTAGATACGGACATGTGTTCCTGTTGAAACACAAGTCTGAAGCTTTTGAGAAATTCAGAGAACATAAGCACGAAATAGAGAACCAAACGGGCAAAAGTATTAAGATCCTTCGATCTGATCGAGGAGGAGAATACTTGAGCAATGATTTTCTGTATTATCTAAAAGAGAATGGGATTCTCTCTCAGCTTACTCCTCCTTATACACCACAGCACAACGGTGTATCGGAACGAAGGAATCGGACCCTATTAGATATGGTGCGATCAATGATGAGCGATGCTGAGTTACCTATTTCCTTCTGGGGGTATGCGCTTGAGACAGCCATATACATATTGAATCTAGTTCCGTCTAAATCTGTACCTACCACACCATATGAGATATGGAGTGGGAAGAGACCATATTTTAAACGAGTTAAGATATGGGGTTGTCCGGCCTATGTCAAAAGACAAAATCCAGACAAACTTGAGGCACGATCAGTTCTTTGCAAATTTGTGGGATATCCAAAGAATTCTCAAGGATATTTTTTCTACCACGCTGATGAACAAAAAGTGTTTGTTGCTCAACATGCCACCTTTTTGGAAAAGGAATTTCTTGCAAAAGAAATTAGTGGCAAAGAGGTAGAGCTGGAAGAGGTTCCAGCACCACAAACCGTAACTGATGATTTGTTGGAACCAGAAGATTCAGTAGTACCCGACGAACCCCAGCCTCTCCGCCGATCTAGTAGGGTTTCTCGTCCACCTGAGAGATACTATGGTTTTCTCATTGATGGTGGAAGCGAGGATTGCATCATGGAAGATGATGACCCGACTAGTTTCGAGCAGGCCATCACGAGTGGTGACTCTGTGAAATGGCTGGATGCAATGCGATCTGAGATGGAATCCATGTACACCAATAAAGTATGGACTTTAGAAAATGCTCCTGAAGGGGTAAAACCCATTGGGAGCAAGTGGATTTTTAAAAAGAAATTTAGTGTAGATGGAAAAGTTGAGACTTTCAAAGCTAGACTTGTAGCAAAGGGATTTCATCAACGACCTGGTGTGGATTATGACGAAACCTTTTCTCCAGTGACTATGCTTAAGACCATCCGGATCTTACTTGCCATTGTTGCATACCATGACTACGAAATCTGGCAAATGGATGTTAAGACCGCCTTTCTAAATGGTGATTTAGAAGAGTGACTGTACATGACTCAGCCAGAGGGCTTCGTAGATAGTGGGAGCAGCGGAAAGGTGTGCAAACTTCTTAAATCCATTTATGGGTTAAAGCAAGCATCGCGGAGTTGGAACATCTGTTTTGATGTAGTAGTCAAAGAGTTTGACTTCATCAAAAACATAGATGAACCTTGTATCTATAAGAAGGTGGCAGAGAGTAAGGTTGTCTTCCTCGTGTTGTACGTGGATGACATACTCTTGATAGGAAATGATATTCCTATGCTGCAATCAGTCAAGCTCTTCTTATCACAAAGATTCTCAATGAAAGATCTAGGTGATGCCTCCTGCATATTGGGGATTAGGATCTATAGAGATAGATCCAAAAGGATACTGGGATTGTCCCAATCCAGGTACATTGACACCATACTAAAGAGGTTTAGTATGGAAGAATCTAAGCGTGGGAACCAACCTATGATCTCTGGACTCACTCTCTCCAAAGAGATGTCTCCCAAGACTTATTTGGAGAGAGCTCGCATGCAAGGGATACCCTATGCTTCGGCAGTAGGCTCTATCATATATGCGATGCTATGTACCAGACCCGATGTTGCATACTCACTAAGTATAGTGAGTCGGTATCAAGCAGATCCTGGAGAGAGTCACTCGACAGCTGTGAAGAACATTCTTAAGTACTTGCGAAGGACTGGAGACATGTTCTTGGTGTATGGTAACGGAGAACTCCGGGTGGAGTCCTTTACCGATTCCAGCTTCCAAAGTGATAAGGACGACTCTAAGTCGCACTCGGGATTTGTCTTTACCCTAAATGGAGGGGCGGTATATTGGAAGAGTTCCAAACAGGATACCGTTGCAGACTCGACGATGGAGGCTGAATACATCGCTGCCAACGATGCTGCCAACGAGGCTGTCTGGATGAAGAAGTTCATTAGTGAACTTGGTGTGGTTCCATCCATTGAGTATCCAATACCTCTGTATTGCGATAACAATAGAGCTGTGGCTTTGGCCAAGGAACCCAGATCCCATCAGAAGTCCAGACATATTCTGAGGCGGTATCACCTGATCAGGGAGATAGTTGATCGCCGGGAGATCGAGGTCAGGAGAGTAGATACGAAGGATAACACTGCAGATCCACTCACGAAGGCCATTCCCCAGATACAGTTTGAGAGATTATTCGGGATGCTAGGTATGAGATACTACAGCAGCTGGCCTTAGTGCAAGTGGGAGATTGTTAGTTATGTATATGCCCTAGAGGCCATTGTTGTACATTTGATGTATATTATAATGGATGCTTGGATATATACAGAGAGGACTTTCTTGCTCGTCATGATAGTATGCTATTTGGTTTCTCTTTATCTTAACATGTTGACTTGTATTGGTTTACTGTCTTACTCTCACATGTTGATAAAGCCCTTAATATCTGTACTCTACTACTGGGACTATGATGAGATCATACTAGTGGGGCCATAGTAGTCGATGAGTACATCCTATAACTGTTCCTAGTCGAGGGTATATCGAGACAGGGCATCGATACACCAGAGTAGACTAGCGTATACGCATCTTGACCCATATGATGGGCGATGGATGATCCCATATCCATCGGTGTTTGACATCAGAGATGGTGTACGGGTGCTCAGTGGAGACTGGGTACACTGGACGGACTCGCCGAGAACTCCCATATGGTAATATAGCACACGTCAGATGGCAGTTCTCCGGTGACACTGGTACAGGGTAGTCTGTAGACCCGAGATCGTCATAGAGTCTTGTGTGATTCCCACTGTGCTTTGATTTCCATCTTACCACGTCCAAGAGGGCGTGCAAAATGGTGGCTTTTGGGTACAGTCCCGAATCACATGGAGGCAATGAACGATAGGAGGGTATTCGTCTTTCGCGGTATAGGGAGTTGATGTTGTGCTGTGTTCGATTGGCTATAATTGGAAGTCCCTGGCCAGGGCTGATATAGAGATATACTGGTAAGTGTTAACAGTAGTTTCTCGACCTGTTATGAGCTTCACATCGACACGACTTATCGGTTACTGGGGTCTGACGTATACCACCCCTAGACTTGATATGCGACATATCAGACGAAGTGACCGGACTGTACGGGAGTGTTACTGATTGGATTCACAGGAGAACGGACAGGCTAGTTTGTTGATCTTCTGATCGCTCAATACATGGGTGGCTATTACGTTTAGCTGACCGCTTGCAGCTTGTGGGTGTTTGATATGATCATCACCTGCTACCGGCGTATTGACGATTCTTTAGAGTCCTACACAGAGGTTTCTTGGCTTAGGGAAAATGGAGTAGAGGCACATATATGATATGTGCAGGACCGAGGATAATGCGATATGAGATACCATATTATATTCTAGCGATATTTAGATATGAACCGGGTCATCGGATCAAGTGTTGATTCGATGAATCGGTACATGATATATTAGTCGGTTATATTCGATATAGCCGGATCGTCGGATCAAGTGTTGATTCGATGATTTAATGTATAATGATATATATGATATATTGTATTACATTATCTAATATTGGCTCGCTTTATTATTTCATTTTCTCACCGGTTTAATACATTGATATATATGCGATATATGTTAATTGTATTATTTTCTTTTGTTGCAAATATATAATATATATGTGATATATATTATTGTGACATGATATGATTTATTATGAAACATGATTAGGGATGATAAAAAGAGATTAGGGTTTGATTAGGGTTAGCTTCTTCTTGATTATTCTAGAAGAATTTCCTTTTGTCTTGGTTATGATATTATGGTTGATACTTATCCTTGACTCATCCTTGACCTAACCAAACCCTAACTCTAGTTTATTCTCTACAAAGGTTAAGCCTCTAATCCTTGATGTCATGGTTTGATAATCAATCATATATTCTTGACTACTATTCATCACAAAAGGATTATCATTTTCATTCATCATCTTCTTCTCTCTTAGCTTTGAGAAAGCTTACTAGTTAATTCTTTTGTGATGATTTCTTGTGAGAAAATGAATTAAAAAGAAAGCATAAATACTACTCCATCATCCTCATCTAATCTAGCCCATTAGATTAGGGTGTTCAGCTCTTTAGAATGAGAAAGCTTGGGTTATAGCAACTTCGACGTAGATCATCGGAGAAGCGGAACACTTCAAGCTAGCATGGATCGTTCGAGTCGTGGAGCCTCTCTTGTGTCCGGGAGATCGTGGATCGCGGCGAAGGGACTTCTACTCGGAGCTTATGAAGCGAAGGAGCGGACTACAAAGGTTGTAATCCCCCACACTTAGGTTTAAAGATGTTATCTTGCATGTTTAACCTTATAAATCTAGCAAAGATCCCGTCTTTGGGTTGTTCGGCACATCTAAAATTTTATTGGGTCATGTTTGATGCTTTATGAACCTTCACTAGAGTGCCTAGGAACCGTACAATTGATGCTTGGATATATATAGAGAGGACTTTCTCGCTAGATATGATAGTATGCTATCTGGTTTCACTGTATCTTAACGTGTTAACAAATACTGTTTTCTGATCACATGTTGATGAAGCCCTTGGGATATGTACTTGACTAATAGGACTATGATGAGATCATACTAGTGGGGCCAGGGTAGTCAACGAGTACATCCTATAACTATTCCTAGTCGAGGGTGTATCGAGACAGGGCATCGATATTCCAGGGTAGACTAGCGTACACGCATCTTGACCCATATGATGGGCGACGGATGATCCTATATCCATTGGTGTTAGACATCAAAGATGGTGTACGGGTGCTCAGTGGAGACTGGGTACAATGAACGGACTCGCCGAGAACTCCTGGATGGTATTATACCTATCGTCAGATAGCAGTTCTCAGGTGACACTGGTACAGGTTAATCTGTAGACCAGAGATCGTCATAGTGTCTTGTGTGATTCCCACTGTGCTTTGATTTCCACCTTACCACGTCCAAGAGGGCGTGCAAAACGGTGGCTTTTGGGTACAGTCCTGAATCACATGGAGGCAATGAGCGATAGGAGGGGTTTCGTCTCTCCCGGTATAGGGAGCTGATGTTGTGCTGTGTTCGATTGGCTATAACTGGAAGTCCCTGGCCAGGGCTGATATGGAGATTTACTGGTAAGTGTTATCAATAGTTTCTCGACCCGTTATGAGCCTTACATCGACACGACTTATCGGTGTTAGTTATATGTATGCCCTAGAGGCCATTACTGTACATTGGATGTATATTGTAGTGGATGCTGGGACATATATAGGTAAGACTTTCTTACTCGACATGATAGTACGCTATCTGGTTACTCTTTATCTTAACATGTATACTTTCTGTCTCTCTTTTACATGTTGATAAAGCCCTTAGGATGAGTACTCGACTTCCAGGACTATGATGTAGATCATACTAGTGGGGCCTGGGTAGTCCATGAGTACATCCTTCATTGTTCCTAGTCGTGGGAATATCGAGACGGGGCATCGATATTCCAGAGTAGACTAGCGTATATCTTCTCGACCCATGAGATGGGCGATGGATGATCCCATATCCATTGGTGTTTGACATCAGAGATGGTATGCGGGTGCTCAGTGGAGACTGGGTACACTGAACGGACTCGCCAAGAACTCCCAGATGGTATTATACCTCACGTCAGATCGCAGTTCTCTGGTGACACTGGTACAGCTTAGTCTGTTGACCCGAGATCGTCATAGAGTCTTATGTGTCTCCCACTGTGCTTTGATTTCCACCCTACCACGGCTCTACTGAGTCGTGCAAACAGGTGGTTTTTGGTTACGGTCCCGATTCACATGAAGGTAATGAGCGATAGGAGGGGATTCGTCTCTCCCGGTATTGGGGGTTGATGTTGCGCTATGCACGACTGGCCATAACTGGAAATCCCTGGCCAGGGTTGCAGTGATCTACTGGTAAGTGTTATCAGTAGTTTCACACATGTCACGTCCCGCAATTACGGAATATGACCGGCACTTAAACTACGAACGTCTCGAGGCGTACGTTATCTAAGTAAGCCGAAAACCTAGAAATCCAAACCAAGAAAAGTAGTAGAGTGAAGGAAAACCAATTTAAATCAAGTAGTTTTAATAGCATAAGCCGAATTATTCCTTTTTTAAAAACATTAAATATTTTCTGAAAATTTCGGCAGAGTCTCCTTTGTAAATACTGGCTCCCAAACGGGATACAACATGAATAGTATACGAAATCAATAAAAAGGCTTCCCCAAGCGGGAGCTAGCTCTTCGTCAATCGACGGTCCCAACCACACAAGCAATATAATATACAACGCCAACGGCGAGGATCAAAATTCAAAAGGAAACTCAAAATCATAAGAAAACCACAGAAATATAACGCGCGACTCTAAGGTCGAAGGAATAACATCACTGGTCTCTATCTCAAAATAAATACATGTTTGGTTGATGGAACATCTTGATACAACAGAGTAATAATATACAAGTTATATAATGGGGGGTACGATACAAGTAAACCCACCTACTAGCAAATCACCCGAAGGAAACTATGCCCGCAAGCCGTAATGAAACCTGTACGGCAAACCTGCAAGAAACTGGGGCACAACGGGGATGAGTTGCCAACTCGTGAATAGAAAAACATCTACGCACAGAAATCGCATAAATAACGCAACCTAGGTCAATGATCATAATATATCCTCAAATATATGAATAACATGCAGCCTATAACAATGGCTAGGGTAATATCTAACCCGAGTGTGATCTCATGTGCCCGTGTCAGTGCCTCAGGTAGCAATATATCATATGAATGAGGTATGAATGCATGAAAACAGAATACATATAAATGAAGAACTATTTTCATAAATTAGTGAGATTTCCTTTGTATTTTTAAAATGAGGTATCATAAATGAAATCAGCATCAACAGTGTCTAGCATCGACACAAAACATAAATCTCAATGTCTCAAAGCCTCAGGCTCCGGCTATCCGGACTGGCCTGTATCATCAAATCTCAGTACCTCAATATCTCGAAATCTCAATGTCTCAATCTCATTCTCTAGGGCGCTGTAACGCCTTGAAAAGTCGTTTTGGTGTTTTCCTGAAAATCGGTGAAAATTCGGTATTTTTCCGAAAACCGTCCTTTTTGTTATTTTGCAGTTTAGGACTAATTATACCTAATTTGGATAGGTAATTGCTAGTTTTTAGTAGCAAATGAGTTAATTATGAAATTCTGGCCGTTTAAAATTTTTCCCTAATTTTTCAATTTTTAATATTATTTTAAGCCGGTAAGAAAATACATTAAATTAGCGATAAATACAAATTTAAATGGGCTAAATTTAAGCTTTAAAATCATGTTAATTAAAATCTAGTTGTAACATAAAATTTTAGTATTTTATTTCATGTTTTAACTAATTTTTATTATGGAAAACGAAATTTATTGAATTTTAAGCTAAAACTTGCAATTTTGGACTTGGGGAGGGGGGTCTTTTTGCATAAAACCTTTTTGTATCCACTCACACTCACCCCAACTCCCTCTAGGCCGGCCCCACCATCATCAGGTCCAGAAATTTCTTACCTCACTTTGCTTTTTTTTTCATGTGAAGAAAGGAGGTGTTTTCTTTAGGTTTTAAAATATAGTATTTGGAGGTATGGTGTATTGACTTTGAGGGGGTTTGACCATGACTTTTTCCATACACCCCACACCACTCCCCTCTCCCTCATCTGGCCGAGACCAGCTCCCCTCCCCCCCATTCCATTATTTTCCTTCTCTTTTCTCTCATTTTCTTCAAAAAAATTGCATCAAAATTCAATAAAAATCAACAAATCCTTCACTATTTCAACACAAAACCTTATTCCCTCTCTTCTCAAACCCAAATTGGTTCAAATCTTGGAAAGATGGCATCTTGGGAGGCTTTAGCAATGTAACACCTTAGGTCGTGTTTAGGGGTTAATTATATTTTAATAGATGGTTCTTGGTAAAAAGTTTACCAAATTAGGTTTCAGATATATTATTCTAATTAATGAATATTTTATTAGGATTTTTCTAGGCACACACACACTTGTGCATGTTAGCTAGGGTTAGGAGTTGGGGTTAAACCATGATTAGCAACCATGAAGGGTTAACCTATTGTATTAAGTGTTTTGAGATTTAATTGGGTTTTATTTATTGTGTGTTTGTTATTTGAATTTCTTTTATTTTGTTGACTTGATGAGAGAGGGAGTATGGGCATGGCTTGAGCCATGCTCATTAAATGAAGAGAGAGAGAAAGAGAGAGGGGGTTTGTTGACTTGGGGCCTCATTCTCTCACCCTCACTTCTCATTCCCCCAACTCTCTCTCTCTCACACACACACACACTGCTGAGAGAGAGAGAGGGAGAGGCAGCAGCTGCAGAAGCAGCATCATCAGCAGCAGCAGCAAGCAGTGGCAGCAGCAGCAACATCAACAGCAGCCCCCAGCAGCTGCAGCAGCACTCCGCATCTTCTCCACCTCCTTTCTCCTTGCACCTAGGGTCTTGTAAGGTATAGAATCCGAGCCCAACTTCTTGTTTGTTTAACGTATGCGTAGTTTAGCTTCGGTGTGTGTAAATGGTGAGATTTGTGCTTGAAATGGTGATTTGTGTAGACTTATGGTTTAGTGCTGTTAATATTAGTTAACCTAGCCTAATTAGGTGTTATTAAGACCATGTAAACCTAGTTAGACCCCAGATTACAACAAAATACCATAGGATTTGAAATTGTGAAAATTTAGTGTTTTTAAGTGATCAAATTGGATTTCTGTGATCTGCTATAGGCCCGAGTAGTTCAGGTAAAGATTGAGGAAACTGGAGCACACTAGATATACCCTGACCACACTACCTGAACACGAAGCCCCCATTCCTTTGTTAGGCCGCCGATTTATTCATTCTGGCCGCAATTTGGGGCCAGATGAGGGTGGTTTTGGGTGAAGTTTGCATGGGTAGGAGTCTGCTGTTATTTCTAGGCCAGTGGTATGTATAGTTTTGTAAGTTGTTAGCCAGGGTAGAATCTGGGACGTTATATCGTGTTTCTAGTACGTTTGGTTCGCGCGATACGCGCGATACGCGAGAGGGTTCCATGATTCAGCGTATCGCGGCGTATCGGGGTTAGTTTTAGACGCGTGCACACGTTTAGCGTATCGTACACAAGCGCGTTTAGTTCGCGACGCGAGCGTATCGTTTGACGTCAATATCACGTTTTGCGAGATATTTTCTTATATATGGATTCTTGTGTAATTCCAGGTTCGCAGGCGGGTACGTCGGACGAAGCTAAGAAAGGGAAGCAGGTGGTCGGCTACGAGTAGTGCACGACCAGGTGAGTAGACTTAACATCTACGGGGAAATCGCCCGTATGGCGTTATGCGTCAGGGCGAGTCAGGATATTAGATTGTAGATGTTCATATGGACTGTAGTAGCATACCTTATTGTTGCAAATAGAAATGATAGCATAGGACACTGCACTGTCACTAACGGTTCAAGTCGCACGAGCACGATTGATATGCTACACTCACACCGTTAGTGATTTGCCATGACACTCACATTATAGGATTGCTATAAATTATACATCATACTGATTCTACCTTATTGATGTTGTCATGATTTGCCGCATAACATCATATGTTATATCCATATTTGGGCACATATGCATCACACACCCCTACTGGTACTACGTGCACACATATATTGATATCTTCATGCCTGCGCACATGCACACTGTATATTCATACCAGTGCACACATATATTGATATCTTCATGCCTGCGCACATGCACACTGTATATTCATACCAGTGCACACATATATTGATATCTTCATACCTGCACACATGCACACTGTATATTCATACCAGTGCACACATATATTGATATCTTCATGCCTGCGCACATGCACACTGTATATTCATACCAGTGCACACATATATTGATATCTTCATACCTGCGCACATGCATACTGTATATTCATACCAGTGCACACATATATTGATATCTTCATGCCTGCTCACATGCATACTGTATATTCATACCAGTGCACACATATATTGATATCTTCATGCCTGCTCACATGCACACTGTATATTCATACCAGTGCACACATATATTGATATCTTCATGCCTGCGCACATGCACACTGTATATTCATACCAGTGCACACATATATTGATATCTTCATGCCTGCACACATGCGCACTGTATATTCATACCAGTGCACACATATATTGATATCTTCATGCCTACGCACATGCACACTGTATATTCATACCAGTGCACACATATATTGATATCTTCATACCTGCGCACATGCACACTGTATATTCATACCAGTGCATACATATATTGATATCTTCATACTTGCTTAGATTACGCATTGAGATATGTTGTTTCCATGTTAATTCTGGATTTGGGGAACCGTGGATATTTCAAAGAGAATAGTTAATTATTTAAAAACCCGGTTTCCCTTGATATGATATTTCGGTGCGTCCACCATGTGTTTTCTCGGTACTAGAGGGACTACTACCTACCGGTGATTGGTTGGACCTGGCAGTTATCCGGAGGATACCGACCAGAGTCTATGGATGGATGCGGGACGACTCGTACTGCCGGGGCCGAGGGCCGATACCGCAGACAGAGCCCGTGGGCTGATCCGGACTGACGGATGCCCTATACAGGAGGATTTGCGTGTCGATTCTTGGCATGAGTATTTCTTGATATTTTGGGTGCCGATGTTGGGCACTCACGGTTATATGAGATTTACAGGATTGGAGGACCGAGGAGGATGACGACGCCTGAGTAGTATTGGGTTATTGGGTACATTGATGGGTACCGATTATACTTTCCACGATGACATTCCGTGTAGATGTTATATTTCCCATGCTCAGTATGTAGTAATTGATATCTCATCCTGTACCTATTATACCTGATCATTGCATACCCTGTTCATTCTATATAGGGTTGTTAGATTGCATTGCTATACCTGATCATTGCATACCCTGTTCATTCTATATAGGGTTGTCAGATTGCATTGTTATACCTGATCATTGCATACCCTGTTCATTCTATATAGGGTTGTTAGATTGCATTGCTATACCTGATCATTGCATACCCTGTTCATTCTATATAGGGTTGTCAGATTGCATTGCTATACCTGATCATTGCATACCCTGTTCATTGCTATACATGATCATCACATTTCTTGCTCATTACATGGAGATGTTATTAGATCGCACTTGTTGCATGCTTGAGCATCCAGATCATCATATAGATGTTATCTGTTGATATAGGTTAGAGTATCGTAGCACGTGCATACTCGCGATTACCTTTATATGTTATCTTCTATTCACGAGTTGGCAACTCACCCCCGTTGTGCCACAGTATTTGCAGGTTGCCCTTCGGAGTAGTCGCGGCAGGCTGCATTCTTGCATCTTTTGACACAGATATCCCTACAGTTGGTGTGCTAGCTCTTTTGCTGATAGGTTGGTTTGTGCAGTATCTGGTTATCTTTCAGTTATGTACATTGTTGTATCTAGTACTCTCTATCTACCACTTATGTATTGACTTAGAGACTAGTTGTGAGGACGATGTATATTATTTTTTATTCTGGTGTCGAGCTCGTTGTGAGCCGACTCTATTTATGCAGTTTATTCTATCTGTGATGTTTCCCACCTGTTGCTCATTTTCTTCGCTACGGCGTCGTATTTTGTTATCTTAGTAGTTTGTTCTATTAAATGCTTAAATCACTCTATACTTTTACTGGTTTAATTTCTGGGTTTTCGGCTTACTTAGTCGCGTTACGCCTATATGCGTTACGTGGTTAAGTGTCGGTCACGGGCCAAACTTTGGGTCGTGACAAAGTTGGTATCAGAGCGTAGGTTTTACTATCGGAGTGTAGGATGACCCTGGTATGATGGAGTAGGTAGCTGCGGCAGAGTGGCGTAGCGTGCGTATGTTCCGCGGCATACTCACGACACGGTACTCCGCCTAAGCGACCTTAGGACTTAATCATTAAATTTCCTTTATGATCGTATACATCCTTGTGATTCGATTTTCGTATCCTCATCGAATCCTACCTTCTTTTTAGCCATTATGCCGCCAAGGACTACGAGGGTGCAGAGAGAGGCCGGGAGAGCCGAGGTTCGAGTTGATTTATCTGAGACAAGGACTGATCCGAGTAGTGCCCATGTTGTACCAGGACAGATTGTTTCTCCTACGACGGGTCAGATCGCTAGACTAGTGGCAGAGATGCAGAACTTGCGCCAGACGATGAGCTCATTGGTAGAGGTCGTTCGAGCGCAGCGACAGGTGGTTGTCACCCCTGTTAACCAGTTGTTCCTTGCGATCATCATGCAGTATTCCGTCCCCTACATAGCAACGATGTAGGTAGCCCCTGTTTACGAGACACGTCTTCCAGAGACCGTGAGAGTTTCGGAACAGTTGTGGAATCGTACTGGTGTACCAGCCCAGAGCAGAGGCTTAGGACGAGGACAGTCGTTTGGCTTCCATCCCCAGGCAGGACAGCAGGCAGCCCGTAGGTGTTTACGATGCGGAAGCCTTCAGCACCTCATCAGGCAGTGTTCCTTCACAGCACGTCAGGGTCGTATTCTGAGACGTCGTGGACGCGGAGGGTTTGCACAGAGGGGTCAAGCTAGTAGAGGAGGAGTTCGATCAGTCGCAGATGGAGGGCAGGCCCAAGTTTTCGCTTCGACTCATCAGGATGCTCCGGCGTCCAATGCTGTAGTCTCAGGTACTCTTTCAGTATGTCCTTTTGTTGCACACGTATTGTTTGATCCGGATTCATGCACTCGTATGTTTACACACTTCGTGCCGAATTAGGATGAGAGTCGTGCTGGGTAGATTAGCCGTTTGTTGTGTTAACTTCCGTCAGCAATCCTTTTGTTGTGCAACACGTACTTCGGTCTTATGCCCATCGGATAGGAGATAGAGATTCGTCTGTCATTTGAACTTCCTAAAGATGTTGGATTTGGCAATCTCCTGGGCACGGACTGGTTAGCTACGTGCTAGGCGTTGTGGGCTACCGTGAGGAAACAGTTAGGTTTTGTTTTTCCGGGCAAGTCAGATCTGGTTGTGCAGATGGATAGTGGTGCCACCTCTTACAGCTTGAATTCAGCCTGGTCCGCTAGTCGGCTCTGAGGAGATGTCGTGGATTCTTGGCGTTTTTCGTGATGCTGTATCCACAGTTGATTTGTTGGACCGGTTTTCTTTCGTGCGAGAATTTTTCCAACGTCATTCCAAGATGAGCCGGCGAAGCTTAAGGAGCTAAGGATCTGCTGCGGAGTGGTTGTTGAGGGAGTTGTGCGTCTGAGTGTTCCGCATTTAGGAAGCTCCTATTTCTGTTCGTCCAGGAGGAAAACGACAGATTGAGGTTGTGTATTGATGGATCATCACTTGAATTGGCTTACGGTGCGGATAAGTATCATGTACCTCGTATTGACGATTTCTTCGATCAGCACCAGAGTGCGATACTTTGTCTAGGTTCATTTGGGATCGGGTCATCATTGTTGCAGGTCCGGAGTGATGATATTCTGAAGACTGCCTATGCGTGCTACGGGCTTGTGTGTTTTGGGTGTGTCACTGGACTCATCAATGCTCTAGCAATATTCGTAGGTGTGATGAACTGGTTTTCTTCGGGCCATTCCTCGACCAGTTATTGTTGTGCTATTTACGACATCCTAGTCTTTTTAGGGTAGCACTTGAGGATCTGTTATACGGATACTGGGAGAGCCCCAGCGGTTTACTAGATTCTCGGAGTGTTCCCTTTAAGCTTGTTGTGTTGACTCCTAGGTTTTGTAGTTACGGAGATGAATTGGTATGGTTTTGGGGAAGATCGTGGCCATACAGCTTAGGCCCAAATTTGTGAGCAGGACGGAGGCCCGCAGATTTTTGGCTTAGCAGGTGTTACCGCCGTCTCATGCAGGATTGCTAGTGTAATGCTGCCCCGTTGACTAAATTGACGGGAATGGAGGTTTCTTTTCTGTAGACTGAGGCTTGTGTACAGAGTTCCGCAGTTGAAGACTCGGTTAACAACTGCATCAGCTCCTTCTTTGCTTTTGGTTCGGGCGACTTTATGGTTTAACTGTGATGTTTCGTGAGTAGGACTCGAATGTGTACTGAGGTGACACAATGAAGTTATCGCTTTTGCTTCCTTACATTTGGAGGAAGTACGAGAAGGATATCCCACTCATGATCTGGAGATGGCCGCGATGGTTTTGCGTTGGAGATATGAGACACCACTTGTTTGAGAGTCGTGTCAGATTTTCACGGACCACCAGAGTTAAGGTACATCTTCCTGCGGCGGAAATTGATTGTTGTGATAATTCTCCGCAGATTCACGGTTCTTGTGCGATCGTTGAGTACAGCATAAGTTTGTCTCTTCTGAGGAGACAGCTTGCTCATGTCCGCGCCCGACCACTTTTCTTAAATCGCTTTCGCGAGACACTGCCCGCCGATGCTCGTTCGTCAGAGATATTGGAGCCTACTCGGCTGGGTAATGATTTAGAATCTTTGACTGGTGGCAAGGGTGTGCTAGGCTAGAGAGGCACTTGTGTACCTAGTATTATAGGGAAGAGACGAGGAATCCTAGGGCAGGCACATCGGTCAACTTTCTGTACTCATTCAAGCCCCACCAACTGTTAACGTGACTTGTAATGTCACGACCCGAAAGAGCACGTGACTGGCCCTCGAACCATATGAAGTCTATAGGACTCCATCTGATCCAAGTAAGCCAAAAGCCCAGAAATCTAAAACCATTTAAGGAGTAAATAGGGAAAATTAGTTTTAAGAGGTAAAGAAAACATGTTTGAAAATCAAGTTTTTAAATAACTAAGCCGAATATGAATTTTTTTAAAATGTGTAATTTTTCCTGAAAATTTCGGCAGAGTTTCCTTTGTAAAAACTGGCCCCGAACGGGGTACAACAAGAATAATATATATGAAATGATAAAAGGCATCCCCAAGCGGGAGCTAGCTCTTCGTCAATCGACGGTCACAACCACGCAAGCAATAATAATATACAACGCCAAGGGGCGAGGATCAAAACCCAAAAAAAAGAAACTCAAACAGCCAGAAAACCGTAATACTACTAGCGCGACTCTAAGGTCGAAACAATACAACACTGATTTCTAAGTCTGAAACAAACTACAAGTTTTGGTTGATGGACAATTCTAGATACAATAAAAATACATGAACAATGGCTGTTCTGATACAAAGAACCCACCTAACCAAGCAAGTCACCCATAGGAAGCAGTGTGCCAGAAATGCCGCTATGGAATCTGTACGGCAAAAACCTGCAAGAACTGGGGCACAACGGGGGTGAGTTGCCAACTCGTGAATAGAAAATATCTACAAGCAGAGATCGAATGCATGACCCATCCTAGGTCAATACGATCAGATATAAATAAACCTCAATATGAATAAAGCTGGAGCATGCTAAACTGGCAATGTAATCTCTACATGAGTGTAATGCCAAGTGCTCGTGCTAGTGCCTCAGGTAATAGCATGTCATGAATATGAGGTATAACCAATGTAATCAAATCTGCACACTCGTGGATCCCGTCCACTCGTCACCCACTGACAATAACCACCATGCATGTAAATATCATGAATCATGTGCATGGGAAATAATATGAGGATATAACCACCCGTGTCCCTCGCGACACATCAAAATCATGGAACCAGGGTGCCCAGCATCGACACCCGAAAACATCATGAAAACTGTGCCCAGCATCGGCACGTAAATCCTCATATATCGGGCTCCGTCAGTCCGGATCGGCCCGCGGGCTCTGTCTGCGGTATCGGCCCTCGGCCCCGGCAGTATGCCCAAAACATCTATCGACTCTGGTCGGTATCCTCCGGATAACCGCCAGGTCCAACCAATCACCGGTAGGTACTCGCCCGCCTCCAGGCTCAATCGGCAAATTAAGCTCATCGATCATCTTGCCGAGGGGAACCATACCGGGTCCACCATGTACCCGCAATCGGCTCATCCACTCCTCGATTCGGGTTTCACATGTCGCTCTCAGCACTGAGAAAACACATGGTGGACGCACTGAAATATCATATCAAGGGTAACCGGGTTTTTAAAGCAATGACATATTCTCTTTTGAAACACTCTCGGTTCCCAAATCCAGAAATATCATAGAAACAACATATCTCAATGCGTATAATCAAAAGCATGAAGTATGCGACATGTAAAGGAAGGTATGCATATCATCATGTCATGCAAGGATCATATACTGAATGCAATAGTACTACAGTGTAGTGACATGGCAATTATCGATGATGAGTGTGTGAGCCGGCAACAAGTGTACGTGGAACATATGCATCATCGATAATGGTGCTGGTGTCTTAGCAGCATGACTGAAATATAACCACAGTACAAGCGATGCAATGCAAATAGCATGAATATGCGGAATCGAATAATCAACGCAAAAGTAAAGAATCTACACCAATCTGTACAAGTCATGCAGGGGTGCCATTTGAAATAAGACGAATCAGGGCTTTTGGAAAAACAAGGGCTACGGTGTTTTAAGAAAAGATACATCATTTGAAAATATCCGTATGACCCTTCTGCCTATCTTTAAAATATCCCCGATTCGTTAGTTTGAAATAGGTATGACTCGGTCCAGTCTAATGTCTACTAAGAAATCTAGACAGGAGGGGTAAGAAACCACCTAATCTGAGTCAATATATATAGATATGATAGTCGGTGATCCTGCCTCAATAACATATCGTAAGATATCCTCGAGTCATGAGTGCGGATCTATCATCAATATCGGCTCGTATGGTAGATCGTCGTACGGCATCCCAATAGCTGGGTAGGGGTCAATATCACAGTACCTCATCACATATCAGGTATCACTATCATCAGATCGCATAATCTGGGGTACTACTCTAAGTCTAGTACAAATCGATACCATCTATAAAAATATGAATGCGGGTAAAGCACATGTCTAAAGGCCCGCTAAAACTATCATATCGCACCTCGAAGACAAGCTATGTCACATCGCCGATCCCACGGCCTCACATCAAGTATCATCTCAAACCACGTATCATCCTCAAATCCCGTATATAAACACATAGTCCCATACCCATGTGTAGATATACGCACTATCATATGCACTCTAATAAATGAAAGAATGAATGCAAGTATGTGTGTAAATGTATGTGTGAGTGCAACCACTACTCTAGGGTTCGCACTATACTAAACCAATATATTCTTATCATCAAAATATCATTATTACCATCAATAACCCTAAACAACACAATATAAATATTCGTGCGTATACGTATTCGTATACATCACCACGGACTGCGGGGGTGCTATACGCCATCCACCCGACTTCTCCCCGTAGATATAAATCTACTCACCTTGCTTCTAGTGTGCCAAAGCCGATGTCGCTATCTTCACCTCCTTTGCCTCAACATCACGCGGGGTACCTACAAGTATATCACAATGCTAAAGCACATGAAAATCACATTGGAAACCAAAATGGCACACGCTACCCGCATAGGTAAAAACCTATCGACTCGCATGTAAACACAATCAAAATCCACTTGTCGTTGACGTCCAAACGCCACCCGACAGGAATGAATCACCAAATACCAAAATCCATGCTAAAACAAGTCCCAAATTATACACCAACATAGGAAAATCAACCCAGATTTCAACCTAGATGGAATCAGTCAAAACTAGACATACTCAGGGTCAAAACTAGAGGAAATGGGGGCATGCACAGAAAACGAGGCAATTCCTTAAAATACCTTATTTTAGAATTTTCCATAATTTTTCCCCATTTATCTGTATTTAATTATACCAGAATATTAAAATATTCATTAAAATAATATTAAATTATAAAATTTCCTAAAAATCATATTTTATTATTTTGAAGACGTTACATGTAAGGTAGTTACGGGTGGGCAGGGATAGAAATAGAAGTCTTAGGATTTGTTTCAAGGTGTCTGTCTTGTTGTGTGCTTGTGTTGGGCAACTGAGACCGGCTGGAGAGTTGCAACCTTTAACCGTTCCGAAGAGGGAACGAGAGCAGATCTTCCCGAAATTCGTTATGGTGTCCACCCAGGAGTTGTCAGGATGTGACTCCATTCGGATGCTTGTCATCCGGTGATACTCAGTTGTTCTTGTTAAGTTGTGCGTGTGTAGAAATTGTTGTCGGCAGTTGGGGATCGTCGCTTGCCATCGATTGGGTTCTCCTTGATAGCAGTTATCAGGAGACACTCCAATTGGTAACCTTTAGGATTAGAGGTTAGGTTATGTCGATCACCAGTCTGTTTTTCCTAACTCCGTGTTATAGGATTATTGGACCTCAGCTAGTTTAGAAATTTCGGAAATGACCCGGTTGTTTTGGGTCAGGATGAGAATGGTCTATTGCGGATAGAGATCAGATGCTGACCAAGAGGGTCGCAGATTCAAGTTCGCAAGGGCAGATCATGTATTCCCACAGAAATTTCCGATAAATGACATGTTGAGTTTTGGGAAGCTTTCCAGGATAGTAAGTCTTTTAGGGATCCCTAAGGCAAGTTGGTTCGTTGCCTTAAGTTGGGCACTTCCACCCAGATTATTGAGTATTCACCCAGTATTTCCCTATGTCGATACCTTGCATTTACCTTCATGACCTTTCTCATTGGATTCAGCGCCAGACCATTTAGTTCGAGCGTGATCCTTCGTTCACCCAACAGCCAGCCGTAATTTTGGGCCAGCAGGTGAAGAAACTTCGATCGAAGGTCTTGCCATCAGTGAAGGTATTTGGGTGCATCCCAAACAGTGAAGAGGTCACCTGGGAGGCTGAGGGCGAGGTGCGACAGAAGTTCCCTCATCCCTCTGAAGGTATGCGTAGCTTTGTATTTTAAAATTCGGTGACGAATTTTCTTTAAGGGGGGAAGATTGTAACACCTTAGGTCGTGTTTAGGGGTTAATTATATTTTAATAGATAGTTCTTGGTAAAAAGTTTACCAAATTAGGTTTCAGATATATTATTCTAATTAATGAATATTTTATTAAGATTTTTCTAGGCACACACACACTTGTGCATGTTAGCTAGGGTTAGGAGTTGGGGTTAAACCATGATTAGCAACCATGAAGGGTTAACCTATTGTATTAAGTGTTTTGAGATTTAATTGGGTTTTATTTATTGTGTGTTTGTTATTTGAATTTCTTTTATTTTGTTGACTTGATGAGAGAGGGAGTATGGGCATGGCTTGAGCCATGCTCATTAAATGAAGAGAGAGAGAAAGAGAGAGGGGGGTTGTTGACTTGGGGCCTCATTCTCTCACCCTCACTTCTCATTCCCCCAACTCTCTCATACACACACACACACACTGCTGAGAGAGAGAGAGAGAGAGGCAGCAGCTGCAGAAGCAGCATCATCAGCAGCAGCAGCAAGCAGTGGCAGCAGCAGCAACAGGCAGTTGCAGCAGCAACATCAACAGCAGCCCCCAGCAGCTGCAGCAGCACTCCCCATCTTCTCCACCTCCTTTCTCCTTGCACCTAGGGTCTTGTAAGGTATAGAATCCGAGCCCAACTTCTTGTTTGTTTAACGTATGCGTAGTTTAGCTTCGGTGTGTGTAAAAGGTGAGATTTGTGCTCGAAATGGTGATTTGTGTGGACTTATGGTTTAGTGCTGTTAATATTAGTTAACCTAGCCTAATTAGGTGTTATTAAGACCATGTAAACCTAGTTAGACCCCAGATTACAAAAAAATACCATAGGATTTCAAATTGTGCAAATTTAGTGTTTTTAAGTGATCAAATTGGATTTCTGTGATCTGCTATAGGCCCGAGTAGTTCAGGTAAAGATTGAGGAAACTGGAGCACACTAGATATACCCTGACCACACTACCTGAACACGAAGCCCCCATTCCTTTGTTAGGCCGCCGATTTATTCATTCTGGCCGCAATTTGCGGCCAGATGAGGGTGGTTTTGGGTGAAGTTTGCATGGGTAGGAGTCTGCTGTTATTTCTAGGCCAGTGGTATGTATAGTTTTGTAAGTTGTTAGCCTGGGTAGAATCTGGGACGTTATATCGTGTTTCTAGTATGTTTGGTTCGCACGATACGCGCGATACGCGAGAGGGTTCCATGATTCAGCGTATCGGGGCGTATCGGGGTTAGTTTTAGACGCGTGCACACGTTTAGCGTATCGTACACACGCGCGTTTAGTTCGCGACGCGAGCGTATCGTTTGACGTCAATATCACGTTTTGCGAGATAGTTGCTTATATATGGATTCTTGTGTAATTCCAGGTTCGCAGGCGGGTACGTCGGACGAAGCTAAGAAAAGAAAGCAGGTGGTCGGCTACGAGTAGTGCACGACCAGGTGAGTAGACTTAACATCTACGGGGAAATCGCCCGTATGGCGTTAAGCGTCAGGGCGAGTCAGGATATTAGATTGTAGATGTTCATATGGACTGTAGTAGCATACCTTATTGTTGCATATAGAAATGATAGCATAGGACACTGCACTGTCACTAACGGTTCAAGTCGCACGAGCACGATTGATATGCTACACTCACACCGTTAGTGATTAGCCATGACACTCACATTATAGGATTGCTATAAATTATACATCATACTGATTCTACCTTATTGATGTTGTCATGATTTGCCGCATAACATCATATGTTATATCCATATTTGGGCACATATGCATCACACACCCCTACTGGTACTACGTGCACACATATATTGATATCTTCATGCCTGCGCACATGCACACTGTATATTCATACCAGTGTACACATATATTGATATCTTCATGCCTGCGCACATGCACACTGTATATTCATACCAGTGCACACATATATTGATATCTTCATACCTGCGCACATGCACACTGTATATTCATACCAGTGCACACATATATTGATATCTTCATGCCTGCGCACATGCACACTGTATATTCATACCAGTGCACACATATATTGATATCTTCATACCTGCGCACATGCACACTGTATATTCATACCAGTGCACACATATATTGATATCTTCATACCTGCGCACATGCACACTGTATATTCATACCAGTGCACAGATATATTGATATCTTCATGCCTGCTCACATGCACACTGTATATTCATACAAGTGCACACATATATTGATATCTTCATACCTGCGCACATGCACACTGTATATTCATACCAGTGCACACATATATTGATATCTTCATGCCTGCGCACATGCACACTGTATATTCATACCAGTGCATACATATATTGATATCTTCATACCAGCGCACATGCACACTGTATATTCATACCAGTGCACACATATATTGATATCTTCATGCTTGCGCACATGCACACTGTATATTCATACCAGTGCACACATTTATTGATATCTTCATACCTGCGCACATGCACACTGTATATTCATACCAGTGCACACATATATTGATATCTTCATACTTGCTTAGATTACGCATTGAGATATGTTGTTTCCATGTTAATTCTGGATTTGGGGAACCGTGGATATTTCAAAGAGAATAGTTAATTATTTAAAAACCCGGTTTCCCTTGATATGATATTTCGGTGTGTCCACCATGTGTTTTCTCGGTACTAGAGGGACTACTACCTACCGGTGATTGGTTGGACCTGGCGGTTATCCGGAGGATACCGAACAGAGTCTATGGATGGATGCGGGACGACTCGTACTGCCGGGGCCGAGGGCCGATACCGCAGACAGAGCCCGTGGGCTGATCCGGACTGACGGATGCCCTATACAGGAGGATTTGCGTGTCGATGCTTGGCACGAGTATTTCTTGATATTTTGGGTGCCGATGTTGGGCACTCACGGTTATATGAGATTTACAGGATTGGAGGACCGAGGAGGATGACGACGCCTGAGTAGTATTGGGTTATTGGGTACATTGATGGGTACCGATTATACTTTCCACGATGACATTCCGTGTAGATGTTATATTTCCCATGCTCAGTATGTAGTAATTGATATCTCATCCTGTACCTATTATACCTGATCATTGCATACCCTGTTCATTCTATATAGGGTTGTTAGATTGCATTGCTATACCTGATCATTGCATACCCTGTTCATTCTATATAGGGTTGTCAGATTGCATTGTTATACCTGATCATTGCATACCCTGTTCATTCTATATAGGGTTGTTAGATTGCATTCCTATACCTGATCATTGCATACCCTGTTCATTCTATATTGGGTTGTCAGATTGCATTGCTATACCTGATCATTGCATACCATGTTCATTGCTATACATGATCATCACATTTCTTGCTCATTACATGGAGATGTTATTAGATCGCACTTGTTGCATGCTTGAGCATCCAGTTCATCATATAGATGTTATCTGTTGATATAGGTTAGAGTATCGTAGCACGTGCATACTCGCGATTACCTTTATTTGTTATCTTCTATTCACGAGTTGGCAACTCATCCCCGTTGTGCCACAGTGTTTGCAGGTTGCCCTTCGGAGTAGTCGCGGCAGGCTGCATTCTTGCATCTTTTGACACAGATATCCCTACAGTTGGTGTGCTAGCTCTTTTGCTGATAGGTGGGTTTGTGCGGTATCTGGTTATCTTTCAGTTATGTACATTGTTGTATCTAGTACTCTCCATCTACCACTTATGTATTGACTTAAAGACCAGTTGTGAGGACGATGTATATTATTTTGTATTCTGGTGTCGAGATTGTTGTGAGCCGACTCTACTTATGCAGTTTATTCTATCTGTGATGTTTCCCACCTGTTGCTCATTTTCTTCGCTACGGCGTCGTATTTTGTTATCTTAGTAATTTGTTCTATTAAATGCTTAAATCGCTCTATACTTTTACTGGTTTGATTTCTAGGTTTTCGGCTTACTTAGTCGCGTTACGCCTATAGACGTTACGTGGTTAAGTGCCGGTCACGGGCCAAACTTTGGGTCGTGACAAGCAACATAGGGTTTGGGTTTGTGAGGTATAATTTCAATCTTTGGTTAAATTGTAGTTTAAAGTGTGCTATTTAGAACTTTGAAAATTGTTTTAGTGTTAATTTTAGTGCTATTTGCATACTAGTTTTTTTAAAGTGTGTGGTTTGAAATTAATTTAGGGTTTAGAACACCATTAAGAGATTAATTAAGCTATTTTGTTACTTAGTTATTTTGTTAGCTTAATCTAAGTGGTTAACTTGCTAATTAGGCTAAAATCTAGTGTTAAATTAAGGTTTTTCATGTATAGTTTGGTTTAAGATTGCTAATTATGAAAATCAAGAAAGGTTTTGTTTATGGAAATTAGGTTTTTAAGCATTGCTAGTGGTTTAAAATTAATGTAGTGGCCATCTAGTGGGTTAGTTGGAGGTTTGTGTTGGATTGTCAGCACTTTATCGCATAACGGCGATGTTGCGTCGATTTTTTTAGAATGTTTGTGCTTACTAGTTTTGTGATTAAAGTTTGTGATAAATTATTCTTGATGTCTTGATGACATTTTTATCGTATCCTATGACTTTTAGGATGTGTGAGTGCGGATGTTTGTGTTTTCGGGTTTTAGTTTTTCCGGGCGACCAAATCGACGATTCTAGTTAGTTTTGCGATTTTCGCGCGCGTTCCGCGCACCTGTGCACGTTGTACCTAGCTTGTGAACGTTGGTATTTTCGTTAGGGAATTGCGTCGTTCTTGATATGTAACCTTATGTTTGGTATTGATGTAATTCCAGGTTCGGTCGCGGAGACGTCAGACGCGGCACGAAAGGGGAAAGCGGTGATTGGACGTGACTAGCTAGAGATTCCGGTGAGTAGATGTAACATCTACGGGGGAACTATCGTTGGATGGCGCAAGTCGCCTGATAGTTTTAGTAGCTTAATAAGATTCTTAGTAATGTTAGTAATTAGGGGTGTAATACTTTTATGATTATTTGCAACATTCATGCCTTATATTGACATACATATACGAACCCATTCTATAGGACACCTGCACCATTGCCAGGGTTTTTATATGCAGCACGAGCATTATTCATGCTTACACACACACCCTGGTAATTGCCATGCCACTACACTAGATAACCTTTAAATTGAAACCTTTTACTATAATTGATACTTAAACTTGCGCTATTGCTTTAATTCCTTAAAATGAAATCATAGGATTGCTATTCAAGTGCATGTACTTCATCATATTATTTGTTCATGCCTAATCTATTAATCACACATCACAACTTGATTATTGATACTATATGCATTCATTATCATTGACATATGCACTTATGAGGATTTCTTGAGATTTTATGATATTTCTGGATTTCGGGGGAAAGCCGTAAAATTTCTAAACTTATTATATTTTTAAAATATGTAAATTGCGGTTTTCTAGTGATGTAAGTGTCGTCCACCATGAGTTTGCTGTGGTTTTCGAGATCCGTGTCGAGGCGTGGAGGAACCGTCACGGGTACATGGTGGGCCCAGTAAGGTACCCCGGGGCAAGGGGAATGTGGTGTTGACGTTGAGCCTGGCAGGGGACGGATTACGTACCGGTGACTGTTTGGGACGGCGGATATCCAGAGGATACCGACCGTAGCCGCGAGATGATGAGATATTGATATTTGAGATGGGTCAGCCGGACGGCTGAGGCCAGAGATACAATGATATAAGATTTGAGACAGTTTTGAAGTGTCGATGCTGGACACAGATTCTTGTTGATTCTATTGGTATTGTGTTGGTATTTCAAAAGAGATTCCTAAAGGAAAAACATGATTCTTAGACTTACACATTCAGATCATGAGTTGATTCGCATTGCATTCATACCTGCTAGTATATTCATATTGCATACATACCTGCTATTATGTCCTGCCTTACCTGTATTTGAGATGCTAGGATGCTTGTGTGCATGCATTCGATAGCCTGTGTAGATATTATTTGTTACTCACGAGTTAGCAACTCACCCCCGTTGTGCCACAGCCTTTTGCAGGTCCGCCCCGTCAGAACAGTAGCGGCGGGCGCACTTGCTTCTTTTGCCTCCTGTGCCTGGACTCGAGGTTTTGCTCTTAGGTGGGTTATATTATTATTTTTGCACCCCTTGTATATTCTTTGTATCTAGTGTACTCCATCTACTGTTTCTAACAGTATTGTTGTATATTGACCTAGAGAGGAGACTGTGAGATTTGTGGACTTTTTATGCTGTATTTTGGGGTCGAGCTCACTTGAGTCGACATGCTGTTTTTCTCATGCTTCTTTATGATTATTTTGCATGATGTTGTTTTATATTGCGTGGGATTTGTGACCGTCTTGTGGCGAAGAGCTAGCTCCCGCTTGGGGATGCCTTATTTGTTGGATTCATATATATTCTTATTGTACCCATTTTGGGGGCCAGTATTTACAAAGGAGACTCTGCCGAAATTTTCGGAAAAATTTGTATTGTTTTTAAAAAGGGTTTTATATGACTTATTTGATAAACTCGCTTTCAATTGATTGGGTTTTCTTCACTCTTTTGCTTATTTGGTTTTGGTTTCTGGGTTTTGGCTTACTTATTTTACGGACGTCTTGAGACGTTTCGTAAACTTAAGTACCAGTCACATTCCGTACCTTGCGGGTCATGAAAAAGTTGGTATCAGAGCGATAGGTTTTACCTTTTTGAGTGTAGGATGACCCTTGGTAGATGGAATAAGTGACTTAAGTAGGGTAACGTAGCGTGTGTATGTCCGCGGCATACTTGCGATACGGTATTCCGCCTAAGTGACTTTAGGATATACTTGCTTGAAATTCCTTCTTCAATTCCGTGTATCCTATGATTCTTTTGCACTGTTCTTATTATCCATTTTCCTGTAGCAGCCACTATGCCGCCGAAGGCTACGAGGGCACAGAGGGCTGCCGCCCGAGACGAGATTCGAGCTGGCTCGTCCGAGACTAGGACTTAGCAGGGTGGTATGCCTACGCCGCAGGGACAGACCGATCCACCTTCCCCAGGCCGTATGGATAGGCTCGAGACTGGTATGGAGGAGTTACGACAGATGATGGGGAGCATGCAGGAGCTACGTCAGATAGTAGGATCCCTAGTTGCAGCCAGTCGTACACCAAGGCCTGATGACGTACCTACTACATCACAGACAACCATGATACCTGCTCCTACTACTACCACCGTGGCCATTCCGGTTTCTCTACAGGATTTCATGAGGGTGAGACCTCCTGTATTCACCGGCACCGAGGCAGCGGAGGACCCACAGACGTTTCTTGACAGTTTAGCCAGGATCTGCCGTTCGCTGAGATGTTCGGATGATCGATGGGTGGAGCTTGCGAGTTTCCGACTAGAGGGTCTTGCGCAGACATGGTGGGAGTCAGTCTTGAGAGGTCGAGCTGCAGGTCTACCGCCTATGACTTGGGCCGAGTTTACAGCGGTCTTTCTAGCTCGTTTTCTCCCAGAGAGCGTTCGTGACGCCAGAGCTCGTAGCTTCGAGGCCTTAGTCAAGACACCTGGGATGACGGTGTCTGAGTATGACATCCAGTTTACACAGTTATCCCGATATGCTCCGTATTTGGTGGATACCGAAGAGAAGATGGTGAAGAGGTTCGTACAGGGACTAGATGCCCAGCTATATCTTGCCATTGGCGCCCAGCACTACGACACTTATTCAGCTGCTATGGATACGGCATTACGGATGGAGGCACGCATATCACAGACTTCGGCCATTTCTGGGCCGAAGAGGATTCTTACCGATGTACCGTCTCAGAGGCAGCGCGCCAGATTCTTTCCGAGAGATAGGCCTGGCAGAGGATTTGGACGGGGACAGTTATATGGTTCTTATCCCCAGGGACAGCAGCCGTCGCCAGGGTGTTTTGGGTGCGGGAGTCCGCACCATCTTGTCAGAGACTGTCCGGCGAGACGACAGGGAGCGGCGACAGTTCCACATGTGACCCTACCACCATCACCACCCCCTCCTCAGAGAGCCCTAATTCCTACCACCGGCGATGCTCCACGCCAGTTAGGTGCACCCAGAGGCCGTGGACGCGGCGGTCCTGTTCAGAGAGGACGAGGAGACAGAGGCCGAGGTCGAGGTCAGCCCGCTATCGATGGAGGACAGGCCCAAGTATTTTCTTTGACACCGCAGGATGCGCAGGCATCCAATGCCGTTGTGACAGGTACCTTGCCAGTTTGTTCTTTCGACGCACGGGTATTATTTGAGCCAGGTTCCACACATTCGTACGTCTCTACACACTTTGCACCGATGTTGGGCCGTGAGTCGTCGTCGTTAGATCATCCGCTTGTTGTTAGTACTCCGGTAGGCGATTCGTTTGTCGCTCGTTTTGTATTTCGATTGTGTTCCGTTCGTATCGGGGAGAGGGATTCATCGGTTGATTTGATTCTCCTCGATATGTTGGACTTTGATGTGCTTCTGGGCATGGATTGGCTAGCCACTTGTTATGCTTCGGTGGACTGCCGTGAGAAGGCAGTCATATTTAGCTTTCCGGGAGAGCCAGTCCTTGTTATTCAAGGAGACCGCAGCGTCATCCTTCACAGCTTGATTTCGTCTCTTCGCGCTGGTCAGCTCTTGCGGAAGGGATGTCAGGGATTCTTAGCGTATATTTATGATACTCGAGCTGCAGAGGTTCCGTTGGACCGGGTCCCGGTTGTTTGTGAGTTCCCTGATGTTTTCCCTGATGAGCTACCTGGGCTACCACCTGAGCGCGACGTTGAGTTCTGCATCGATTTGATTCCCGGCTCGGGGCCTATTTCTATACCGCCTTATCGGATGGCCCCGGCAGAGCTTCGAGAGCTGAAGGATCAGTTGCAGGAATTGTTAGATAAGGGGCTTATTCGACCTAGTGTTTCTCCGTGGGGTGCTCCGGTCCTGTTTGTCAAGAAGAAGGATGGAAGTTTGCGCTTATGTATCGACTACCGCCAGCTAAACAAGGTTACCGTGCGGAACAGATATCCGTTGCCACGCATTGATGATTTGTTCGACCAGCTTCAGGGTGCGAGGTATTTTTCGAGGATCGACTTACGATCAGGATACCATCAGCTGCGAGTTCGACAGGAGGATATACCGAGGATAGCTTTCCGCACGCGCTACGGCCACTATGAGTTTTTGGTGATGTCGTTCGGACTCACCAACGCCCCAGCAGCATTCATGGATTTGATGAACCGTACATTCAGGCCGTATCTTGATTTGTTCATCATCGTGTTTATCGACGATATCTTGGTGTACTCCCGGAGCAGAGAAGAGCACGAGCAGCACTTGCAGATTACGTTACAGACTCTGAGGGAGCACCAGTTGTTCGGAAAGTTCTTCAAGTGTGCATTCTGGCTGGACAGCGTCGGATTCTTAGATCACGTGGTTACGAGAGACGGCATCTGTGTGGACCCGAAGAAGATTGAGGCTGTTCAGCAGTGGCCCCGACCTACATCGGTTACTGAGATCCGTAGTTTTCTAGGCCTGGCAGGCTACTACAGGCGTTTTGTTCAGGACTTCTCCGTATAGCTGCACCTTTGACCGGTTTGACCCGGAAGGGAGTTCCTTTCGTTTGGAGGAGTGCGAGCGCAGTTTTCAGCAGCTACGGACTTATTTGACTACGGCGCCGGTATTATCTTTGCCTTCGGGATCAGGCGGATTTGTGGTCTACTGTGATGCTTCGCGAGTGGGATTAGGGTGCATACTTATGCAGCATGGCCGGGTGATCGCTTATGCTTCTCGACAGTTGAAGAAGCATGAACAGAACTACCCCACTCACGATTTGGAGATGGCTGCAGTGGTCTTTGCATTGAAGATTTGGCGACATTACCTATATGGCGAGTCGTGCCAAATATTCACAGACTACAAGAGCTTAAAGTACATATTTCAGCAGCGAGACCTGAACCTCAGACAGCGTCGTTGGATGGAGTTGGTGAAAGACTACGACTGCGAGATCCTATATCACCCAGGCAAGGCGAATGTAGTGGCAGATGCTTTGAGCAGGAGGCCCGGGAGTAGTCTATCCTATTTGCGCGCAGTGCAGAGGCAGTCGTCAGCAGATTGGCAGATGTTATGCGACAGCCGAGTTGAGTTCGAGTTCACTCAGACAGGGGGACAGCTCACGCATGTTCGTGCACGCCCACAGTTGCTTGACCGTATATATGAGGCACAGCGCAGTGATGACCGTTGCCCAGAGATCATGGCGCAGATGAGACGGGGCAGATTTTCCGAGTTCGTGATTGACGATCAGGGGATTTTACGCTATGGATCTAGACTGTGCGTACCAGATGCTGATGGATTGCAGCACGACATTCTTGAGGAGGCACACCGATCAGTGTATAGTGTCTACCCCGGTTCCACTAAGATGTACCATGATATGAGAGAGACCGACTGGTGGGATGGGATGAAGAGGGACATTGCGGAGTTTGTATCGAGATGCCTGACTTGTCAGCAAGTCAAGGCCGAGCACCAGAGGCCCGCGGGAGAGCTACAGCCGTTACCCATTCCGGAGTGGAAATGGGAGCAGATTTCGATGGATTTCGTTGTGGGTCTACCCAGGACCAGTCGGGGGTATGACTCCATCTGGGTGATCGTAGATCAATTGACGAAAGCGGCTCACTTCCTGCCAGTGAAGACCACTTTCAGCTTCGCTCAGTATGCCCAGCTTTACATCGACGAGATCGTGCGGTTGCATGGCGTACCGACTTGTATCGTGTCCGACAGAGGCACCCAGTTCACCAGCCGACTTTGGCAGAGACTTCAGGAGGCTTTGGGCACTCGTTTGAGCTTCAGCACAGCGTTTCATCCGCAGACCGACGGACAGTCAGAGCGGACCATTCAGACTCTCGAGGACATGCTCAGAGCGTGCGTTTTAGACTTCGGCGGTAGCTGGGATCGTCATTTACCTCTAGTGGAGTTCTCCTACAACAACAGCTTCCAGGATACTATTTAGATGGCACCATTCGATGCATTGTATGGGAGGAGATGCAGATCGCCCGTCTATTGGACAGAGCTCAGCGAGAGCAGTATTTTGGGGCCACAGCTTGTTGAGGAGACGACAGTGAAGATACAGTTGATCCGAGACCGGATGAGAGCGGCTCAGAGCAGGCAGAAATCGTATGCAGACAGGCGCCGTCGCAGGTTAGAGTTCGCAGTTGGCGATCATGTTTTTCTGAGGGTCTCTCCGATGAAGGGCATGATGCGTTTTGGGCGAAAGGGGAAGCTTAGACCTAGATTCGTAGGTCCCTTCGAGATTCTCGAGCGTGTCGGCGCTGTTGCATATCATTTGGCCCTTCCACCCAGCTTTCCCGATGTTCACCCCGTCTTCCACGTTTCGATGCTCCGCAAGTACCTTCACGACCCTTCGCATGCGATTCAGCACCCGACAGTCCAGCTAGAGCACGACCTTTCTTTTGCAGAGCAGCCGGTGGCCATCCTGGATCGGCAGGTGAAGAAGTTGAGATCGAAGATTATACCAACCGTCAAGGTCCTTTGGCGTAGCCCGAGCAGCGAGGGGGTCACCTGGGAGACCGAGGGCGAGATGAGGAAGAAATATCCCCATCACTTTGAAGGTACACGTAGTTATTTTTAAATTCGGGGACCGAATTTCTTTAAGGGGGGAAGATTGTAACGCCTTGAAAAGTCGTTTTGGTGTTTTCCTGAAAATCGGTGAAAATTCGGTATTTTTCCGAAAACCGTCCTTTTTGTTATTTTGCAGTTTAGGACTAATTATACCTAATTTGGATAGGTAATTGCTAGTTTTTAGTAGCAAATGAGTTAATTATGAAATTCTGGTCGTTTAAAATTTTTCCCTAATTTTTCAATTTTTAATATTATTTTAAGCCGGTAAGAAAATACATTAAATTAGCGATAAATACAAATTTAAATGGGCTAAATTTAAGCTTTAAAATCATGTTAATTAAAATCTAGTTGTAACATAAAATTTTAGTATTTTATTTCATGTTTTAACTAATTTTTATTATGGAAAACGAAATTTATTGAATTTTAAGCTAAAACTTGCAATTTTGGACTTGTGGGGGGGGGTCTTTTTGCATAAAACCTTTTTGTATCCACTCACACTCACCCCCACTCCCTCTATGCCGGCCCCACCATCATCAGGTCCAGAAATTCCATGCCTCACTTTGCTTTTTTTTTTTCATGTGAAGAAAGGAGGTGTTTTGTGTAGGTTTTAAAATATAGTATTTGGAGGTATGGTGTATTGACTTTGAGGGGGTTTGACCATGACTTTTTCCATACACCCCACACCACTCCCCTCTCCCTCATCTGGCCGAGACCAGCTCCCCCCCTTCCATTATTTTCCTTCTCTTTTCTCTCATTTTCTTCAAAAAAATTGCAACAAAATTCAATAAAAATCAACAAATCCTTCACTATTTCAACACAAAATCTTATTCCCTCTCTTCTCAAACCCAAATTGGTTCAAATCTTGGAAAGATGGCATCTTGGGAGGCTTTAGCAACATAGGGTTTGGGCTCGTGAGGTATAATTTCAATCTTTGGTTAAATTGTAGTTTAAAGTGTGCTATTTAGAACTTTGAAAATTGTTTTAGTGTTAATTTTAGTGCTATTTGCATACTAGTTTTTCTAAAGTGTGTGGTTTGAAATTAATTTAGGGTTTAGAACACCATTAAGAGATTAATTAAGCTATTTTGTTACTTAGTTATTTTGTTAGCTTAATCTAAGTGGTTAACTTGCTAATTAGGCTAAAATCTAGTGTTAAATTAAGGTTTTTCATGTATAGTTTGGTTTAAGATTGCTAATTATGAAAATCAAGAAAGGTTTTGTTTATGGAAATTAGGTTTTTAAGCATTGCTAGTGGTTTAAAATTAATGTAGTGGCCATCTAGTGGGTTAGTTGGAGGTTTGTGTTGGATTGTCAGCACTTTATCGCATAACGGCGATGTTGCGTCGTTTTTTTTAGAATGTTTGTGCTTACTAGTTTTGTGATAAAAGTTTGTGATAAATTATTTTTGATGTCTTGATGATATTTTTAGCGTATCCTATGACTTTTAGGATGTGTGAGTGCGGATGTTTGTGTGTTCGGGTTTTAGTTTTTCCGGGCGACCAAATCGACGATTCTAGTTAGTTTTGCGATTTTCGCGTGCGTTCCGCGCACCTGTGCACGTTGTACCTAGCTTGTGAATGTTGGTATTTTCGTTAGGGAATTGCGTCGTTCTTGATATGTAACCTTATGTTTGGTATTGATGTAATTCCAGGTTCGGTCGCGGAGACGTCAGACGCGGCACGAAAGGGGAAAGCGGTGATTGGACATGACTAGCTAGGGATTCCGGTGAGTAGATGTAACATCTACGGGGGAACAATCGTTGGATGGCGCAAGTCGCCCAATAGTTTTAGTAGCTTAATAAGATTCTTAGTAATGTTAGTAATTAGGGGTGTAATACTTGTATGATTATTTGCTACATTCATGCCTTATATTGACATACATATACGAACCCATTCTATAGGACACCTGCACCATTGCCAGGGTTTTTATATGCAGCACGAGCACTATTCATGCTTACACACACACCCTGGTAATTGCCATGCCACCACACTAGATAACCTTTAAATTGAAACCTTTTACTATAATTGATACTTAAACTTGCGCTATTGCTTTAATTCCTTAAAATGAAATCGTAGGATTGCTATTCATGTGCATGTACTTCATCATATTATTTGTTCATGCCTAATCTATTAATCACACATCGCAACTTGATTATTGATACCATATGCATTCATTATCATTGACATATGCACTTATGAGGATTTCTTGAGATTTTATGATATTTCTGGATTTCGGGGGAAAGCCGCAAAATTTCTAAACTTATTATATTTTTAAAATATGTAAATTGCGGTTTTCTAGTGATGTAAGTGTCGTCCACCATGAATTTGCTGTGGTTTTCGAGATCCGTGTCGTGGAGTGGAGGAACCGTCACGGGTACATGGTGGGCCCGGTAAGGTACCCCGGGGCAAGAGGAATGTGGTGTTGACGTTGAGCCTGACAGGGGACGGATTACCTACTGGTGACTGTTTGGGACGGCGGATATCCAGAGGATACCAACCGTGGCCGCGAGATGATGAGATATTGATATTTGAGATGGGTCAGCCGGACGGCTGAGGCCAGAGATACATTGATATGAGATTTGAGACAGTTTTGAGGTGTCGATGCTGGACACAGATTCTTGTTGATTCTATTGGTATTGTGCTGGTATTTCAAAGGAGATTCCTAAAGGAAAAACATGATTCTTATACTTACACATTCAGATCATGAGTTGATTCGCATTGCATTCATACATGCTAGTATATTCATATTGCATACATACCTGCTATTATGTCCTGCCTTACCTGTATTTGAGATGCTAGGATGCTTGTGTGCATGCATTCGATAGCCTGTGTAGATATTATTTATTACTCACGAGTTGGCAACTCACCCCCGTTGTGCCACAGCCTTTTGCAGGTCCGCCCCGTCAGTACTGTAGCGGCGGGCGCACTTGCTTCTTTTGCCTCCTATGCCTGGACTCGAGGTTTTGCTCTTAGGTGGGTTATATTATTATTTTTGCATCTCTTGTATATTCTTTGTATCTAGTGTACTCCATCTACTGTTTCTACCAGTATTGTTGTATATTGACCTAGAGAGGAGACTGTGAGATTTGTGGACTTTTTATGCTGTATTTTGGGGTCGAGCTCACTTGAGTCGACATGCTGTTTTTCTCATGCTTCTTTATAATTATTTTGCATGATGTTGTTTTATATTGCGTGGGATTTGTGACCGCCTTGTGGCGAAGAGCTAGCTCCCGCTTGGGGATGCCTTATTTGTTGGATTCATATATATTCTTGTTGTACCCATTTTGGGGGCCAGTATTTACAAAGGAGACTGCCGAAATTTTCGGAAAAATTTGTATTGTTTTAAAAAAGGGTTTTATATGACTTATTTGATAAACTCGCTTTCAATTGATTGGGTTTTCTTCACTCTTTTGCTTATTTGGTTTTGGTTTCTAGGCTTTGGCTTACTTATTTTACGGACGTCTTGAGACGTTTCGTAAACTTAAGTGCCAGTCACGTTCCGTATCTTACGGGTCGTGACAGGCGCCGTCAGTCCAGACCGGCCCCTACCATCCATCTCAAGACCACGACGGTATCCTCCGGATATCCGACGCGTCGGGTAAAATCACCGGTAGGTAGTCTCCTCCTGCCAGGCTCATCGTCATCACCACGAGCTTCTTGCCCCGGGGTACCTTACCGGGTCCACCATGTACCCGAAACGGTTCATCCAACTCTTCGAATCGGGTCTCGAAATCCATCAGCAAACTCATGGTAGACGACTCATACATCATGGAAAAAAAACCGCGCTTTTCATTTAAAAAGAGAAAGAAGAAGTTTGTATATGTTTTGCGGTTTTCCCCAAATCCAGAAAATCTCATGGAAATCCGAATCCAAAACCTCAATAGCACGTAAAAAGTGAATATATGCATAAGAATCCATGAATGCGGCATAACAATGAATAACAGTATGCATGAAGTAGCAGGTAATAACTACAATGTCTAAACTAACATATAAGGCAAGTACACTAATATCATGTCTAAACTATTAGCTAACAGGCTATGTCAAGCAATAATATTTTCTAAGGTATACGTGACATGGCAATTACCGATGAAGATGTGTGTGAGCCGGCAAGTAAGTGTACGTGGTACATACGCATCATCGGTAATGGTGCTGGTGTCCTAACCACAAGATATCAACAGTAGAATATGAAGCATAATATAAGCATGTGATGCGGAGTGAACAACAATAATGAGCGGGAGCTGAATACTAGATGCAACGATAACTAATCTGCATTAACCTAATATAAGTCCTACAATGGTGCCTTTTGAAATAACACGAATCGTGGGGTTTTGAAAATAGGGGCTACAGTGTTTTTAAGAAAAGATACGTTTTTGAAATATCCGTAGAATCCCTTGACCTGTCTTTTAAAATACGCATGATTCGTAAGCTTGAAATAGGTAGGAACCGAATCTAATCTAACAACTAACTAAACTAAAGGGCTAAGCTACAAGCTAGACTACAGGTAAGGAAACCGCCTAACATCTGAGTCGATACATATACATACATGTATATATATTAGTCGGTGATCCTGCCTCAATAATATCATATCCGATACCATATCTATAATTAGACATCCCAAGTCAAGAGTGCAGATCAATCATCAAGATATAGCTGGTACGTAAATCCGTCGTACGACATCCCCAAATCTGGGTACGGTTCAATATCATATTCCTCACACTATTCCTCTGGTATCCTCTTTATCCAAGATCATAGTCTAGGGTACTGACCTATGTCTAGTACAATACTAATACCGCCTAAGTATGCATGTACGTGTGTGAAACACTACGTCAAGACCCGCTACAACGTCATGCCGTATCTCAAATACGAACCCTGCTATATCACCGATCTCACGGCCTCAAATCAAATCCCATCGACTCATCTTAAATCCCAAGTACTATCCTCATTATCCATGCATGTGTATATGAATGTACATATGCATAGTCCCATACCCACGCATATATACATATATACACATCCCAATCGGCGCACAAGAATGTAATGTATGCAAGTCTGTATGTGCGTATGTGGGTATAACAACTACTTTAGGGTTTCACAACTAACCCAAAGCTAATCCATGAACACATAATCATATCATGAATAAACATTCTCGTATCATAAAACACTTATATAAATATATATATATGAGCTACACTACGGACTGCGGGGGTGCTATACGCCATCCACCCGACTTCTCCCCGTAGATATAAATCTACTCACCTGGTCCTCGCTCGCCGGTGCCGACGTCGCCACGCGCTTACTTGTCGTCTCGAAGTCCATATGGGGTACCTACATATCATAACGCACCGTATCGAATTAAAATCCGACTCATGACCAAAACGATACAGGAATCCAACATAGGTCAAAACCTATGGTTGCTTTCACGAATCAATCCAAAAACCCTTGACATCGGCGTACAAACGCCGATTGATCAAGAAAAACACCAAACGTACCAATCATGGCTTCACAAATCATTAATTATATATGAAAAAAGGTTTAACTCATCAAAACATTAAAATCAAACAAATCGTTTTATTTTCCAAAACCTAGTTAGCACAAATTCCCATTTCGGTTCAAAACTTGATGTTTTAACTAATCTACAAATTTTAGTGATTTAAATGGCCAAAATGCTCATTAAATAACATAATTAGGTCATACAAATCACTTTCACAAATTAATCTCATCAATTTGTATAAATTTCAAATTCCTAGTTTACTAAAATACCGATTTTAACTCTTTAAAAGCAACAATTTGTAAACTAGCAACTAGATGAGTTTTAGCATTCCATTAACATGTTAATCTCCATATTAAAATCATAATCAATTTATAAAAATCCTAACTAGATTTTAAATTTCACATTTTCAATAATTTCTAAAAACCTAGTTTAGATAAATAAAAAAAAAGCTTAATTTGGACATTTTACATCTAACAATTTACATATTATAAAAAAGATTAATTTTTCATTTCCTTAAGATGATAATCTACACTTTGCAACCATGATTACATGATAAGAACTCAAATTGCAAATCACAAACCCTTACTAGATTTTCCAATTATTCAATTAAACCCATAATATTAACTAATTATGTTTGATTTAAAGTATTTAACAACAATTAAACAAAGGGTTAGAATTTATACCCAATCAATTTGAAGACCCCACAAGCACACATAGCCTCCCAAATTGCAATCTTGTTCCCTAGATCCATGCTAGCTTGGGCAAGAAATAATGGGTAAGAGTTGGATTTGGATTTTGGGATTTTTTTGATGGATTTTGAGGCAATTTTGATGAATTTTTTTTCAGGTGGAATGGGGGTGAAATGGGGAAGGGCTGTTGCTGGATTGGGGAAGGGGGGGCTCGGCCACTATGAGGTGGGGATTGTGAGTGATAAGGTGTTAGGTTGAATCCCCCCCCCCCAAAGTCAACACAACCACACCTTAATTCTTAATGTTTTCTTTTTCCATCACTCTCTTTTCCTTTACACTTTCATTGACTTTTTCTTAAGTGGGAAATGGTGGGGGCAGCATGGATTCGGCCAGCAAGATTATGGTGTGTGTGTGTGTGTTTGTGAAGAAATTTTCCAAGCCAAATTAACCCCTTAAGCCTCATTAAAACACCTCACTTCTATTTCTATTTTTATTTTCGCAAAATAAGCCTTTTTCTTCGATATTTTCTAAACCGTTTTGGCAAACGATTTCGTTTCAAAAACTACATGATAAAATTTTATTTAATGTTTTACGATGCACAAAATTTGTTTCAACTCATTCCAATTTGTAATTTTCCCTAATTAAATGTATTAGTGACAGCTTAAAATAATAATAAAATAATTTTTTTCAGAAAATTTGAAATTTCACCAGTGGCTCAATAAACACCAAATACTAGCAATTACATAGCTAGAATATGTATATTTAATTTTTATAATAAGATATTTGTATTTTGACTTTTTACAGAAAACCCCCTTATTTTACCTTTTTTCCGAAATTTCACCGAAACAATTTTCAAAACGTTACAATCTTCCCCCCTTAAAGAAATTCGGTCCCTGAATTTAAATTAAAACTCCCTCCAAATACTAAAACATCTAAGCAAAACCATCAAGTCGTCGGGGCTCCGAAATCATAAATATATAAAACAAATCGTAGCGCAGCGCATGCGCATGCGCATGAAAAATAAGCATATAACTCAAATCAAAACTCCATCCAGCATCCCGCAATCATCGGAGTCATGGTGAAGACACAATGTCCAAATCCAAAATGAAAATCAGTATGATATACATCATTAAAACATCTGGAAGCAATGCATGCCAAATCTTCTTCAAATCGTTGTGCGATGCTCGCAGCACTGCACAGTGGCGGACGTTTATTGAAAAAAGAAATAACTACATATATGTATATCCTTTGTTTAATATGCACGTCCCGCCGTTTTGGAAGAAATTTCAGAAGGGTTTCCTTTATAAAATGTTTCGTGTCATCTCGGATACGTAGGTAAATACTGAGACTATAGCTCGCTTTTTGGAAATCCCTTCGATAACTATCAATGCATGCAAAATATATTCAGGTACTGTCCTCTGACTAGTCCTGCTCAGTACGAGAACACATAGCGAATATCATAAAAACGTACTGCTCCATAAGAAATCAATCACAAATATATATGAATACTACGTGCGTCAGGTGCGCACGGAAATCAAAATCTATAAATGTTCCATACATCTGCACAGAAACAACATCTAGGTGCAACGGGTGTGCACACAACATCAGTCATAGGCAACGTGTGTGCCTGACAACAAAATCAGGTGCATCTGACATGCACGAAAAATCCCGATTCAGTGCATCTGGTGTGCACCAAATCGCATCTCATAACAGGCGCCCAACATGCGCTAAAAATCCAAATCCGGTGCATCCATCATGCACAAAATCAACTCAACTGTATGAAACCCATAAAATCATAAACATGAGAAACCAAGGCACGAAAACGATGTCAAGTGCAACAACTGTGCAAAATCGTAAATACTCAGTAGGTGCAACCATGGTCCATGAAAACAAATATCATGAAACTCAATCATCAAAATCAGTCATGCGAATAGATCGCCCAAAATACCCAAAATCAAGTATGGCGGAATAGTCCCGCTCAAGCACATCCTCCAAGAATCTCTGGCCAACTGTCGTGGTCACTCATAGCATGTCTCGTCGACGATCCTGAACTCTGGCCTGCCGGTGTGCATAACATGACCACTACTGGGTCCAAGTCTTCTCGTAATTTATTCCAGAAAGGTCCTATCGAGATCTCTCCCAAATCTCGTCTCTGCCGAACTGTCCGGGAGTCATCGTCCCTTACTAGATCTGTTCTCGTTCTGGAACGGCTGCATACTCAACGCGACTCCTTCTGGAAGGTATATCCAAGTACAATGCCTCGGCATACGTATCGCATCTCTGATGTCGGCGGAGTGGAACGTCGTTTCATCTAGATCTGGTACGAACCTCTTACTTCACCTTTCTCTAATGTCGACCGCTTCGGACTCGTCTCGTCGTGGCTGCATAGACTGAGCTCCAACGGCTATCCTCGTATCGGGAGTCTCCCAAGAAATGCATCTCGCCACCTAGCATCCGAATGAAGTCGAACCATTCGATCGATTCGTCAGAACCTCATAATCCCCCAAGAGCTCAACATCTTGGGCACAGTTTAATAGTATCGAATACATACCACAGCATCGGCGGTCCGGCCGTAGAAGGGCAAACCCAAGCCTCACTAATGGCGCCGCGGAACTGCCGCAAACCCTAAGGTTCAAAGGCTTTCACACGGTCATTAAGTCGAGTTAGGGTTTCATTCTTCTAGAGAGACCATAGAATTGCCTGCATGTCCTTCCGACTACTTTAAACTTGGAATAATAGATTTCTGACATTCGATCGCCTCTGTCGACTCCCAACGTCTCCGCGTGAAGTCGTCTCTAGCTGGAATCAATCTTTCTGATGACCTCTCATCGGGTAGGCGAACGAACCACATGTCTCAGTCATTCATCCGTGGGTGACTAGCAACCTTCTATCATTGGCTCAATCCTCTAGTGTCGATCAGCACATCCGAGTAACCTCATAAAGGCGATCCGCCAAATGCTCATGGCGCGGAAACACAGTAAAAAGACACATCTCCGCAATCGTGTGTCGCTGGAATTTCGCCCTGTTAGTCCTCGTTCGTGACGAGCTCGTGCTGACCGCAACTCTAGCTGTAGCTCTCCCTGCACGTAATCGTGGCAGCAAACCACAACTGGTACCGATGAGGCTAGATCAGGAATGAATATGATACTGAGCAAAGAAATGTCTATCCTAAGGCTCCTTAAGTAGAGTAGCGTATCGTAAGTATGCCGCGGAACATAACCACGGTACGTCACTCTACTTTAGTCACCTATTCGATAAACCAAGGGTCATCCTACGCTCCGAAGGTAAAACCTAACGCTCTGATACCAACTTTGTCACGTCCCGCAATTACGGAATATGACTGGCACTTAAACTATGAACGTCTCGAGGCGTACGTTATCTAAGTAAGCCGAAAACCCAGAAATCCAAACTAAGAAAAGTAGTAGAGTGAAGAAAAACCAATTTAAATCAAGTAGTTTTAATAGCATAAGCCGAATTATGCCTTTTTAAAAAATATTAAATATTTCCTGAAAATTTCGGCAGAGTCTCCTTTGTAAATACTGGCTCCCAAATGGGATACAACATGAATAGTATACGAAATCAATAAAAAGGCTTCCCCAAGCGGGAGCTAGCTCTTCGTCAATCGACGGTCACAACCACACAAGCAATATAATATACAACGCCAACGGTGAGGATCAAAATTCAAAAGGAAACTCAAAATCATAAGAAAACCACAGAAATATAACGCGCGCCTCTAAGGTCGAAGGAATAACATCACTGGTCTCTATCTCAAAATAAATACATGTTTGGTTGATGGAATTTCTAGATACAACAGAGTAATAATATACAAGTTATATAATGGGGGGTACGATACAAGTAAACCCACCTACTAGCAAATCACCCGAAGGAAACTATGCCCGCAAGCCGTAATGAAACCTGTACGGCAAACCTGCAAGAAACTGGGGCACAACGAGGGTGAGTTGCCAACTCGTGAATAGAAAAACATCTACGCACAGAAATCGCATAAATAACGCAACCTAGGTCAATAATCATAATATATCCTCAAATATATGAATAACATGCAGCCTATAACAATGGCTAGGGTAATATCTAACCCGAGTGTGATCTCATGTGCCCGTGTCAGTGCCTCAGGTAGCAATATATCATATGAATGAGGTATGAATGCATGAAAACAGAATACATGTAAATGAAGAACTGTTTTCATAAATTAGTGACATTTCCTTTGTATTTTTAAAATGAGGTATCATAAATGAAATCAGCATCAACAGTGTCTAGCATCGACACAAAACATAAATCTCAATGTCTCAAAGCCTCAGGCTCCGGCTATCCGGACTGGCCTGTATCATCAAATCTCAGTACCTCAATATCTCGAAATCTCAATATCTCAATCTCAATCTCTAGGGCGCCGTCAGTCCAGACCGGCCCCTACCATCCATCTCAAGACCACGACGGTATCCTCCGGATATCCGACGCGTCGGGTAAAATCACCGGTAGGTAGTCTCCCCCTGCCAGGATCATCGTCATCACCACGAGCTTGTTGCCCTGGGGTACCTTACCGGGTCCACCATGTACCCGAAACGGTTCATCCAACTCCTCGAATCGGGTCTTGAAATCCATCAGCAAACTCATGGTGGATGACTCATACATCATGGAAAAAAAACCGCGCTTTTCATTTAAAAAGAGAAAGAAGAAGTTTGTATATGTTTTGCGGTTTTCCCCAAATCTAGAAAATCTCATGGAAATCCGAATCCAAAACCTCAATAGCACGTAAAAAGTGAATATATGCATGAGAATCCATGAATGCGGCATAACAATGAATAACAGTATGCATGAAGTAGCAGGTAATAACTACAATGTCTAAACTAACATATAAGGCAAGTACACTAATATCATGTCTAAACTATTAGCTAACAGGCTATGTCAAGAAATAATATTTTCTAAGGTATACGTGACATGGCAATTACCGATGAAGATGTGTGTGAGCCGGCAAGTAAGTGTACGTGGTACATACGCATCATCGGTAATGGTGCTGGTGTCCTAACCACAAGATATCAACAGTAGAATATGAAGCATAATATAAGCATGTGATGCGGAGCGAACAACAATAATGAGCGGGAGCTGAATACTAGACGCAACGATAACTAATCTGCATTAACCTAATATAAGTCCTACAATGGTTCCTTTTGAAATAACACGAATCGTGGGGCTTTGAAAATAGGGGCTACGGTGTTTTTAAGAAAAGATACGTTTTTGAAATATCCGTAGAATCCCTTGACCTGTCTTTTAAAATACGCATGATTCGTAAGCTTTGAAATAGGTAGGAACCGAATCTAATCTAACAACTAACTAAACTAAAGGGCTAAGCTACAAGCTAGACTACAGGTAAGGAAACCGCTTAACATCTGAGTCGATACATATACATACATGTATATATATTAGTCGGTGATCCCGCCTCAATAATATCATATCCGATACCATATCTATAATTAGACATCCCAAGTCAAGAGTGCGGATCAATCATCAAGATATAGCTCGTACGTAAATCCGTCGTACGGCATCCCCAAATCTGGGTACGGGTCAATATCATATTCCTCACACTATTCCTCTGGTATCCTCTTTATCCAAGATCATAGTATAGGGTACTGACCTATGTCTAGTACAATACTAATACCTCCTAAGTATGCATGCACGTGTGTGAAACACTACGTCAAGACCCGCTACAACGTCATGCCGTATCTCAAATACAAACCCTGCTATATCACCGATCTCACGGCCTCAAATCAAATCCCATCGACTCATCTTAAATCCCAAGTACTATCCTCATTATCCATGCATGTGTATATGAATGTACATATGCATAGTCCCATACCCACGCATATATACATATATACACATCCCAATCGGCGCACAAGAAAGTAATGTATGCAAGTCTGTATGTGCGTATGTGGGTATAACAACTACTTTAGTGTTTCGCAACTAACCCAAAGCTAATCCATGAACACATAATCATATCATGAATAAACATTCTCGTATCATAAAACACCTATATAAACATATATATATGAGCTACACTACGGACTGCGGGGGTGCTATACGCCATCCACCCGACTTCTCTCCGTAGATATAAATCTACTCACCTGGTCCTCGCTCGCCGGTGCCGACGTCGCCACGCGCTTACTTGTCGTCTCGAAGTCCATATGGGGTACCTACATATCATAACGCACCGTATCGCATTAAAATCCGACTCATGACCTAAACGACACACGAATCCCACATAGGTCAAAACCTATGATTGCTTTCACGAATCAATCCAAAAACCCTTGACATCGGCGTACAAACGCCGATTGATCAATAAAAACACCAAACGTACCAATCATGGCTTCACAAATCATTAATTATATATGAAAAAAGGTTTAACTCATCAAAACATTAAAATCAAACAAATCGTTTTATTTTCCAAAACCTAGTTAGCACAAATTTCCATTTCGGTTCAAAACTTGATGTTTTAACTAATCTACAAATTTTAGTGATTTAAATTGCCAAAATGCTCATTAAATAACATAATTAGGTCATACAAATCACTTTCACAAATTAATCTCATCAATTTGTATAAATTTCAAATTCCTAGTTTGCCAAAATACCGATTTTAACTCTTTAAAAGCAACAATTTGTAAACTAGCAACTAGATTAGTTTTAGCATTCTATTAACATGTTAATCTCCATATTAAAATCATAATCAATTTATAAAAATCCTAACTAGATTTTAAATTTCACATTTTCAATAATTTCTAAAAACCTAGTTTAGATAAAAAAAAAAATCTTAATTTGGACATTTTACATCTAACAATTTACATATTATCAAAAAGATTAATTTTTCATTTCCTTAAGATGATAATCTACACTTTGCAACCATGATTACATGATAAGAACCCTAATTGCAAATCACAAACCCTTACTAGATTTTCCAATTATTCAATTAAACCCATAATGTTAACTAATTATGTTTGATTTAAAGTATTTAACAACAATTAAACAAAGGGTTAGAATTTATACCCAATCAATTTGAAGATCCCACAAGCACACATAGCTTCCCAAATTGCAATCTTGTTCCCTAGATCCATGCTAGCTTGGGCAAGAAATAATGGGTAAGAGTTGGATTTGGATTTTGGGATTTTTTTGATGGATTTTGAGGCAATTTTGATGAATTTTTTTTCAAGTGGAATGGGGGTGAAATGGGGAAGGGTTGTTGCTGGATTGGGGAAGGGGGGGCTCGGCCACTATGAGGTGGGGATAGTGAGTGATAAGGTGTTAGGTTGAATCCCCCCCCCAAAGTCAACACAACCACACCTTAATTCTTAATGTTTTCTTTTTCCATCACTCTCTTTTCCTTTACACTTTCATTGACTTTTTCTTAAGTGGGAAATGGTGGGGGCAGCAAGGATTCGGCCAGGAAGATTATGGTGTGTGTGTGTGTTTGTGAAGAAATTTTCCAAGCCAAATTAACCCCTTAAGCCTCATTAAAACACCTCACTTCTATTTCTATTTTTATTTTCGCAAAATAAGCCTTTTTCTTCGATATTTTCTAAACCGTTTTGGCAAACGATTTCGTTTCAAAAACCATATGATAAAATTTTATTTAATGTTTTATGATGCACAAAATTTGTTTCAACTCATTCCAATTTGTAATTTTCCCAAATTAAATATATTAGTGACGGCTTAAAATAATAATAAAATAATTTTTTTCAGAAAATTTGAAATTTCACCAGTGGCTCAGTAAACACCAAATACTAGCAATTACATATCTAGAATATGTATATTTAATTTTTATAATAAGATATTTGTATTTTGACTGTTTATAGAAAACCCCCTTATTTTACCATTTTTTTCGAAATTTCACCGAAACGATTTTCAAAACGTTACAACACATGTTATGGACCTCACGTCGGCATGACTTATCGTGCTATCGGGGTCTGACGTTTACCACCCCTAGGCGAGATATGCGACATATCAGACGAACAGACCGGACTGTACGGTAAGTGTTACTGGTTGGATTCACAGGAGTGTGAGCGGGCTTGCTCGTCGATCTTCTGATCGCTCAATACCCGGGTGGCCGTTACGTTTAGCAGACAGCTTGCGGCTTGTGGGTGCTTGATATGATCATCTTCTGCTGCCGGCGTATTGACAAGTCTTTAGAGTCCTACACAGAGGTTTCCTGGCTCAAGCGAAACGAAATAGGAGCGCATATGAGATATGTGTGGGAAAGAGAATAATGCGTGTATGTGATACCGTATTCTATTCTCGCGATGAATGTATCAATTGGTTGTATGCGATATAACCTAGTTATCGAATCAAGGATTGATTCGATAAGCCGATACATTGGATATTAGTCGGTTATATGCGATATGACCGTATCGTTAAATCAAGTATTGATTTAATGATTTAATGCATAATTATATATTTGACATATTACTTTGCATTAACTAGTATTTGTTCACATTAAATGGATTTTCTCACTTGAAATACACAAGTTGTATATGTGATATACTTTTGTGCACTTGTTTGTATCATGTTTGATGATACATGCAAACTTGGGTTTGTGTAAAGAATTAAACCATGGTTATGTTAATGGTTCGGGTTTTGATTTACTTATCTATTCATTTATTTATTTATTCATTTTTGAAAGATAAATAAATCATGGTGGCTTTCTTTGTTTGCTAGTTGAAGCTTCATGAAGCTTTGAATAAGTCCACTATTTTTTGTTTCATGCTTAACCCTAACCATTCAACCTAACCCTAGTTTATTCTCTACACTTAACCATGGTTGCTATATGATAAGAATCAACTTATTTTCTATTTTTCAATAATTCTTATCATATTCTTTTCTTCTTCTTCTTCTTCTTCAACAAAGAAGAAAGCTTGCAACCATTAATGGAAACATGAGAAAAAGAGTGAGAAATCCAATTCTAAAGTGAACCCACTTCCTATTTCTTCATCCTCTACCACTTGACAAGTAGTATAGGGTGTTTTCTTCACAAGTTTCATGACTTGGTGAAGTTGGAGCTTGATCTTGAGTTGCCTCGACATAGATCATCTTCGGCATCGAAGTCGACGACCTAGCCCGATCATTTCTCCGATGAAACCTTCGCCAGAGTCCGGATTCCGATAGGTACAGCGGAAGGACGTCATCACGGAGCATAGGAGGTGGAGGACCGGATCTACAAAGGTTGTAGTCACTTTCCCCTTTAGTTAAAGTTGTTAACTTGCTTGCATCGCCTTACCTCTAGTTAACGATCTAGCGTTAGGGTTTCTTTGGCACATGAATTTTTTGAATTGGCCATGTTTGATCACTTGTAGAACCTCATGGGTGTGCCTAGAAACCCTACAGTGGTATCAGAGCCTAGCTAGAGCCTTAGGCGATGCGTAGACGGAGTTAGAAGTCCGATCGAACCGAAATCCTAATCTCAAATCGCTCTCTGTACATTTTTTAAATACTGGGTTTTTTCCAGATTAAAAATGCTTAAAAAATTCAGCAGGAAGTTCTAAGAATTACGGTGCAAAAACGACCAAAAGATGCTCCAAAAGAGCGGCGGAACCGCGGCAGAAGCCTGGCTTCTGCGGCGGTTCCGCGGCCATATGATGAGATTAGCCTTTGATTTTTGCATAGTAATTTGTTTCTTCAGGTGCTGAGTTTTCTGGGAATTTTTAATTTTCACTTCAGAGTTGAGTGTTCTGGGATTGTATTGGGACTCGGAGATTCGATCGGATTATCAAACTTTGTCTATGTGATTTTTGGATAATTTTTGAATATGTTAAATGTTCGACCAGATATAAATACCCGCTTTTTCCCCTACCGGGAAATTTCCAATTGTTGGACTTTTCCGTAGTTTAATGACGTTCTAAGTAGTGCAAGTAATGCGATGGTCCCTCTAGAAGACAACAAACCTTAACTCGATTATGTGACCGTCTTGAACTGCCCTTTGAACCTTAGGGTTTGGGGCAGTACGGCGTGCCACATGTGAGGCGTTGGCTTAACCCTTCTACGGCTGGACCGTTGGTACTGAGGCACGAAGTGAATGTTTTTAAACTTATTTCATGTGTTGAGCTGTTTCGGGAAAACTTGGGTGTTCGATTGTTCGATCGGAAAGTTTAACATTTTCTATTTATCCGGAAAGTGATACAATATTTGGAATTCACAAGTAGTTATGAGATAACTGAATGAATGTTATAAATCTAGCGGTTTAGTCTCACTTGATCGGTTGCCACGGAATTTTGATGTGATCAAAAGTACGTCGCAATCACGTAGCGTACACGGATACTCGTCGGTAAACTTAATAGACAGCCACACCCCATAGCCCCGACCAAGTGACTGTAGGAGAACCCCGTCGCCGAAAGCATCCGTTTGGGTGCTCGCGGCAGCGGTGTTCCGCCTTGGTGCACTTCGTCGACGGCGTCAGGGGTGCGGCCGCCTACTAAAGTTTGCGACGAGCATTCGATCAGGATGTCGGGAATCCTGTTGAATTGCCCGACTTGATATTGAAAAGAGTTTTCGATAATGAGACTAAAATGCGGGGTTTATAATTGTTAGGCATGCGATGTCTAAGGAATTCATTTGATTAGGCATGCGATGTCTAAAGAGGTTGCGGATTCCAACTGTTGTAGTTTTACACTTTCTTTTCTGTGACCGTAAGTGTAATATGTGATATCGCCGGTTTCGTTGCTATATGTCAACGACAATTGGGATAAACATGTTTACTTACGTTGATGACATGTGATGTTATGTGTTGCTGGATATGTTATATTGGATCGTCGTGTTTTAATAGCCGGGGTTTTTTATATGAGATGAGTGTTTTTCATTTTCATTCATGTAAAAACTTGTATGTAATATTCTTTTATTGGGGCACTTCCAGGTTGCGGAAGATGTCACCATTTGTATATTATTTACCTTTCGGCATTAGGATTGACCCAAGGAGGGGAGCACAAGTAACCGGGTTCTAGGGTCCAGTGGGAGACCATCTCGAGGAGTCGAGTCCGGGTCTCCTAACCCTAGAATTGGTAGGGTTGCTTGCCGCTCTCGTAGGGGTCTAGGTGTGTGGGATTGGCTATTCATGACGACCGTGGAATCCGTGTTTTATACTGGCTCGTATTAAAAACACGGACGTCCTAGTATATCCAATATTTCATATGATATTTTTTGCTGCGTTATCTATGATGTGATCATGTGATTTGTTCAGATAGATATTATATATAGTATATATGATATATTATATAAACGTTGCTTATGTTTTACACCCGCGCTAGTCCTGCCTCGCTCTGGCGTTAGTTACCTAACCTAATGGTGCAGTCGGGACATCGAGGCGAATGCGGATGGCATAAGCATACGTTATATTTATCTGTGATATTTAGGTGGATTTAAATGATGGGATATTCATTAATGAGATTAATGAAATAAAATAAACCTAATTGATGTTGTGGAATCGAATTTCAAAATAAAAACAGGTAGCTACAGTTCTTGCTTTGCATCGCGGTGTTCCTTGAAGAACATCCTGCACCTTATTCGATGAGGAAAGGACCGAGATCCCTTCACCGGGAGTGACTCCTTTAGCAATAACTGGTAGATGCTACAACCCTCGATTTTTCTTTTGATTGCTTCTATAGTTTCTGCTTTGCACAGTGATATATATGATATATCCCGCACCTCATTCAACGAGGAAAGGGCCGACGATCCCTTTACCGGGAGTGACCCCTTTAGCAAAACTAGAAAAGCTTCAAAAACATTCCATTTAAAAACCATTTGATTCCGCAACGAGATCAAGTTCAAAGCGTTAAAGGTTTTCTTAAAAACCATCCACAACCCTCCGTCATTTTAGGAAGTAGAGTACTTAGTATTCGTGTTGTGTTTGTTGACCATAGTCAAGGCACAGTGTACGGTAGCTAAGTGATGTCTTCGTACACCACATATGATGCGATTAGTTAGGACAGTCGCGTGACTTTGTTGACCTTAGTTAAGGGTCATGTGGGTGGGTCTAATTAATCACGAAATGACGGGTAGAACTTGACTAGTGCTTATGATTTGTTGACCATAGTTAAGGTCATAGGTGCTAGGGGTAAAAACCTTTATCGGGAGTTTCAAGTGTTGAAATTTGCAATGAGATTGCATACCTTCTATGTGATAGTTGGATCCCGATACCCACTGCGAGTAATTGTTACTCCTGGGAGAGTTTTACACATTACAATTAGCTGATCAAGTAGGTGTCTAGAAAGGTGTCAACGGGGTTACGTGTAACACCTTAGAATGTGTTTGTAGCTAATTATATTTTTAAAGTATGGTTTTTAATAAAAAGTTTACCAAACTAAGTTTTAAATATTTTATCCTATTTAATGAGTATTTTATTAGAATTTTGTTAGGCACACACACTTGTGCATGATAACTAGGGTTGTTTTTGGGGTTAAACATGATTAGCAATCATGGTTAGCTAACCATTGTCTTAAGTTAGTTTTAATTATTGTTTAAGTGTTTTGGGTTGTTAGGTGTGTTATGGTTGTTATTAGGAAATGAAAAATGTTTTTTCATTTAAAGGGTTTTAATTTGACTTCTTGTTGACTTTGTGTGAGAGAGGGGGGCATGCGAAGCATGGTGTGAGCCATGCCTCATTATGAGGGAAGAGAGAGAGAGGGGGGTCTTGGCCTTGTTCTCTCATTTCCCTTCTCATTTCTCTTTCTCTCATTCTCTCTCTCAAACACACACCCACACTCACACCTAGAGAGAGAGAGAGAAGCAGCAGCAGAAGCAGCAGCAACAACAGAGACAACAACAACAACAACAACAGAGGCAGCATCATCACCAGCAACAGCAGCATCATCACCAGCAACAACAGCATTATCACCAGCATCAGCAACAACATCATCATCAGCAGCAGCAGCAGCAGACATCATCAGCAGCAACAGCAACAGCAGGCAGCAACAGCAGCAGGAGCTCCAGCGACTTATAGCAGCTCCTTCCACTTCTTCACCTGCCTTCTAGGGTTCATTAGGGTATACTTCTTGAACCCCATTTCGTGGTTTGCTTAAGTTGTGCATCGATTAGCTTCGATTAGTGTTAATTATGAGTTTAGTGCTAGATTATGGTGATTTGTGTGGAATATTGATTAAGTGATGATTGGGTTAGTTAACCTAGCCTATTTTAGTGTTAATAGGGTCACTTCAACTGAGAAATAGCCCAGATTACACTAAAATACCATAGGGTTTGCTTTTTTTGCTAAATTGTCGTTTTTATACGATATATTGGACATCTGGAATCTGCTTTGGACCCGGACCCTACAGAACAAAATTGAGGAAACTGGAGCATGTACACTAGGTATAGATACCACCACCAGAACACGAACCCACCATTCCCAAACACGGCCTCCAATTAATTCAGTTTGGCCGCAAATTGCGGCCAAGAAGAGGAGTTGGGTTCTGGGATCTTGGCTAGGGTTCTCTGCTGTGTAGTGTAGTGTTTTGGCATGTCTAGTTTTGTAATATTTGGCCTGTAGGAAAATCTGGGGTCATATATCGTTTTTGGTGTCCGTTGTGTTTGCGCGATACGCGCGATACGTGAGTGGGTTCTGTGATCCAGCGTATCGCGGCGTGTCGCGATGGTTTTAGACGCATGCACACACGATTCAGCGTATCGTGCACACGCGCGTTTAGTTCGCGACGCGAGTTTCTCGTTTTGGTTCGATATCGCGTTTCGCGGAATATTTGGCTTATATGTGATTTCCATGTCTTATTTGCAGGTTTGCAGACAGGGACTATGGACGCGGCTACAGGGGGAGCAGATGGTAGGATTCACCTAGCGTGGGGCGTAGGTGAGTAGATTTAACATCTACAGGGAAATCGCCCGCATGGCGTTATGCGTCTGGGCTAGGATTCAAATACCTGTCGCACATTCTACGTCATTGTAGAATTGCGCCTTTATTTTATTTCCTTGATATAGTTGTACTGTGACTAGCAGCCGTAGGACACTGCATACATTATTGACGGTTCATGTTGCACGAGCACGGATTGTATACTACACACACCGTCAATAATTGCCATGTCACACACAACCCCTTATAGATTCTATTGCCTATCATACTTGACATCTATCTTATCGTATACCTGTAGTGTATCTTACCATTAGTGATAGGTACATATACACTTTGCGATACAGCTACAGGTATACCATGCACATATTTTAGTTATACCGGGGGGGTTTCCTACATATGTTACTTATACCCAGGGGGGTATACGACATCTTTTACTTATAGGTAGATACCTATACTTGGCTGTACCTTATTGATTTTGCATACATCTGGTTCAGCTATATACTTTTGTTTACCTGCTCGTATTCAGATATATCGCATATATTTATTCCTTGATTTGCGCATTGTTTATTTGGATTTTATATGATGTTTTCGGGATTTGGGAACCGCGGGAGTTCATGAAATTATGCATACATGAACAACCCGGTTTCCTTGATATGATATTTGTGCGTCCACCATGAGTTTTATCGGTGCTGATTATATACTCCATACGAGGTGTGGTTGCCGTATGAGAGTACATGGTGGGGCCCGGTATGGTTCCCCTCGGCAAGAAGATCGATGGGTTTGCCGATTGAGCCTGGAGGCGGGCGAGTACCTACCGGTGACTGGTTGGACCTGGCAGTTGTCCGGAGGATACTGGCCAGAGTCGAGAGATGGATGCGGGATGATCTGTACTGCCGGGGCCGAGGGCCGACACCGCAGACGGACCCCGTGGGCCGATCCGGACTGACGGAGCCCGATATACGAGGATTTCTGTGTCGATGCTTGGCACACTGTTTTCATGATATTTCTTTTAATACCTTTGTATATATAACAGGGGATTTAGCCGTTGTTATATATACTTTTACACCAATATTAATGGAATGGAACGCTAATATATGTGTATTGCCCCCATCATATTTATTTCTGCATATACATATATACCTGTAGGATGTTAGGTTTTACTTGAGATTTGACTTGGGATAGTAGGTGATTCATTGAGATTGGATATTGGATATGAAAGAGATGGTTGATTTGTACATTCGAGATATAGGAGAGCTATTCGATATTGTATTTTGAGGTGATGTGAGATCTATGTGATGTGAGAGCCCAGTTGGGGGCTGATTTGAGGATTTGGGATTTGAATGTCTTGATGGATTGTGATCCTACCACGATGTCAGGTTTCCGTGGAAATGACATACTCCACCCTATACCTCACCCTTATCTACCTTATGCACGGATTCATATAGTGATATTACCCGTTGTGTACCCTTATGATCGTTGCACACCTACATTTTCATATCCTTATTGCATAGTTACTGCATATTACTGTCATGTTACTATAGCTTCACATTTTGATTGTACTGGCTACTGTACTTTCCTTATTTCAGCATTTGCATGACATGTTATTACTGTAATCGCATATCTTAGATTCATGCTGTACGTACATTCCTGCGATTACCTGCATATGTTATCTTCTATTCACGAGTTGGCAACTCACCCCCGTTGTGCCACAGGTGTTTCAGGTTGTTCTCCAGAGTAGTCGAGGCAGGCTATTCCTCTATTCAGCTATCCAGCTATCATCTTTTGCTACAGATACCGCATCAGCTCACAGTACCATTTTGCTTAGGTGGGTTAGATGATTATCTGTATTTCATATTGTGCATTCGTTGTATTTTGTACTCTCCATCTACTATTGTATTGTTGACTTAGAGACTTGGTGAGGACGTTACTGTGTATTATTGTGGATTTGATGTCTTTTATATACAGTTTCCTTTCTACTGTCTCTTATTTCTTCGCTATGGCGTCGTATATTTGTATTGTGTTCTTCGTGGCTAGTTTTTACAAAAAGGGGGTGTTGCTAAAATTTTAAAGAAAGAAAGTGGGACTTTTAAAGAATTTGGGTTGTGATTTCAAATGTTTCAAAAACTTATATTATCTTTTTCCGTATTCTCATGGTTTAGATTTCTGGATTTGGCTTTCTTTTACTACGTGGCGTCTTTAGGCGTTGCGTAGTATTAGGGCCGTCACGGGCCAATTTTGGGTCGTGACATTACGCCTCTGGGAAAACGAGGTTTACTGTAATTAGGTCCGCGCGAAAGCACGAGGAACCTCCTTCAAAGTACCGACACTGGCCTGACTGAAAGATTGGCGAACTTGTAGATTGTAATTAATCCCAGCTAGTCTTTCCTTTTAAGGTTTGAAGGAAGATTTGATAAAAACAGTGGGAGCCATCCTGATTAGATAAAATATATAACCAATCTAATCTTGCAAGAGCGCACGCAGAGTGTTTTCTTCTCTCTCTCTCTCCAGGTAGCGACCATATCACGCCTTAATCAAGATAACAATATGGATGAATTGACCGAACCCGCTTGTTATACTGAGCTGGGGAACGTTGGTCCCGCTCCAACTTATAATTGTTATAAGACCGAGCAGGAAATAGGGGAATACCAGAATTCATATGCCGCCCAAACGAAGAAAGTGCATATGATGCATCTCCTTCGGGTGTGTTCAATACAAAGAATTTTTTTCTCAGTATCCTCTGCATCCTGGGTATTTGATACCGGATCAGGATCCCAGATATGTAATCTGTTACATAGGGCTACAAAAAGGTAGAAAACTGAGAACGGGTGATAAGTTTCATGAGACAGAAAACGGGGCAAGTGTTGCAGCCAAGTCTGTTGGTCACTGTCACCCAGTATTATCAATACATTGATTCTGAACGAATGTTATTAGATACCGAACCTGATATACAAAATCATATCAGTCTCTTTAGAAGTAAAGAAATGATAAAATTTTGTATAGTTGGATAATGTTTTGAACATTTCCTATATCAAAAGTTGATCGGTTCAGGCACGTTATCTAAAAGCATTGATGTTCTAAATCAAACTATAGTTCCTAGTATACAGAACACACACAAGAGGAAGAGTTCAGAAATGAACGAATCCTTCTTGAGGCATTGTAGACTAGGTCATATCAATGCGATCCGACTGGCTGAAGTTACATTTTAGATGCATATTTAAATCAGTTTGAATTTACATCTTGTGAAACTTGCCAGTCATGTCACAAAGATAAGATGACCATAGCTATGTTTATTGGAAACAGAGAAAGAGTTAGTGAACTCTTGGGACTGATACATGATGATGTATGTAAGGTCTCCTGTCTACACATGCCAGGACCGATTCTTTGTACTTCATTATATTCTCTGATAATCTCTCAATATTCAGACATATGTTCTTGTTGAAACATAAGTCCGAACCTTTTGAGATATTCACAGAATATAAGCTAGAAGTAGGGAAACAATACGGGTATAAGTATTATGTTTTTTGATGTGATCAGGAAGGAGAATACTTGTGCATGGAATTCATAGATATTCTAAAAGAAAATGAGATTCTCTCTCAGTATTACTCCTCTGAATGCACCACAGCACAACGGTGTATCGGGATGGAGCAATCGCACCATATTGGATATAGTGTGCTCTATGATGAGTAGTACTGAGTTACCTATTTCCTTTTGGGGTTGTGCTCTTAAGAAGCAGCATACCTATTGAATTGAGTTCGAATCAAATCAGTGCCTACCATTCCATATGAGATATGGTATAGGAAGAGCCTATCTCTTAAGTAAGTTAAGATTTGGGATTGTCCGGCCTATGTCAAAAGCAAAATCCGGACAAGATCGAGGCAAGGTCAGTTCTGTAGAATTGGAAAGGTTCCAGCTATACATAACTGCAGCTGATGATTTGACAGAACCAAAGGATTCAATAGTCCCCGACGAACCTCACCCTCTCTGCCGAACTAGTAGGGTTTCTAATCCGCCTGAGAGATACTTCGGTTTCTCGATGACAGTGGGAGCAAGGATTGCATCATGAGATGATGACCCAACTATTTTCGAGCAGGCCATCGAGAGTAGGGACTCTGTAAGAATGGCTGGATGCTTAGCGATCTGAGATGGAATCCATATACACCAACAAAGTATGGACTTTGGTTGCGATATCTGAAGGGTTAAATCCCCATCAGGAACAAGTATATCTTGAGAAGATTACTTGGTGTAGATGGAAAAGTTGAGACTTTCAAAGCTAGACTTGTTAAAGTTTTTCGTCATCGACCAGGCATGGATAATGATGAAACCTTTTCCAGGGACTATGCTTAAGTCCTTCCAGATCCTACTTACCATTGCTACATACCATGACTACGATATCTGGTGGTTGGGTGCCATGACTGCTTTTCTAAATAATGATTTAGAAGAGAAAGTCTATAAGAACACACCCAGAGGGCTTCGTAAACAGTGGGAGCAGCGGAAACGTGTGCAAGTTGCTTTACAGAATAAAACAGGCATCGCGGAGTTGGAACGTCTGTTTTGATGTGATAGTCAAAGTGTCTGACTTCATCAAAATGGTAGATGAACCTTGTATATACAAAAAAGGTAGTAGAGAGTAAGGTGGTCATCCTCGTATTGTACGTGGACAACATACTCTTGATAGGAAAAGAGTTTCCTATACTACACATGGTCAATCTCCTGTTATCACAAGGATTCTCCAAATAGGATCAAAGTGATACCTCCTAAATCCTGGGATTTGGGTCTATGAGATAGATCTAAAAGGATGTTAGGGTTCTCACTAGGTATAGTGAGATGGTATCAATCGATCCTGGGGAGAATCACTGGAAGGGTTCCACGGTGATAAAGACGACTGAATGTCAGCCACAGGCATTGTCTTTACCCTAAGTAAAGGGACGGTATGTGGGAAAAGTTCCAAGCTAGATACCGTGGAAAACTAGACGATAAAGGCTGGTAACATCGCTATTAAAGATACTACCAAAGAGGAAGTTTGGGTGTATATTGGTTCATGAGATGAACTAGGTTCCTATCATTGTATGACAATGAAAGTGTGGCTTTGGCCCAGGAACCCTGGTCCCATCAGTGACCCAGACATATTCTGAGGCAGCATCACCTGATCATGGAGATAGATGATCTCCAGGGTGATCGAGGTTAGGAGAGTAGACTCAGAGGACAACACGGCGGATCCACTCACGAAGGCCTTTTCCCAAAGAGAGACTTTTAGGGGATGGTTGAGTATTAGATACTACAACTACTGCTACAGATGGCCCTAGTGCAAGTGGGAGATTGTTAGTTATATGTATGCCCTAGAGGCCATTACTGTACATTGGATGTATATTATAGTGGATGTTGGGACATATATAGGTAAGACTTTCTTGCTCGACATGATAGTACGCTATCTGGTTACTCTTTATCTTAACATGTATACTTTCTGTCTCTCTGTTACATGTTAATAAAGCCCTTAGGATGAGTATTCGACTTCCAGGACTATGATGTAGATCATACTAGTGGGGCCTGGGTAGTCCATGAGTACATTCTTCATTGTTCCTAGTTGTGGGAATATCGAGACGGGGCATCGATATTCCAGAGTAGACTAGCGTATATCTTCTCGACCCATGTGATGGGCGATGGATGATCCCATATCCATTGGTGTTTGACATCAGAGATGGTATGCGGGTGCTCAGTGGAGACTGGGTACACTGAACGGACTCGCCAAGAACTCCCAGATGGTATTATACCTCACGTCAGATGGCAGTTCTCTGGTAACACTGGTACAGCTTAGTCTGTTGACCCGAGATTGTCATAGAGTCTTGTGTGTCTCCCACTGTGCTTTGATTTCCACCCTACCGCGGCTCTACTGAGTCATGCAAACAGGTGGTTTTTGGGTACGGTCCCGATTCATATGGAGGCAATGAGCGATAGGAGGGGATTCGTCTCTCCCGGTATTGGGGGTTGATGTTGCGCTATGCACGACTGGCCATAACTGGAAATCCCTGGCCAGGGTTGCAGTGATCTACTGGTAAGTGTTATCAGCAGTTTCACACATGTTATGGACCTCACATCGGCATGACTTATCGAGCTATTGGGGTCTGACGTTTACCACCCCTAGGCGAGATATGCGACATATCAGACGAACAGACCGGACTGTACGGTAAGTGTTACTGGTTGGATTCACAGGAGTGTGAGCGGGCTTGCTCGTCGATCTTCTGATCGCTCAATACCCGGGTGGCCGTTACGTTTAGCAGACCGCTTGCGGCTTGTGGGTGCTTGATATGATCATCATCTGCTGCCGGCGTATTGACGAGTCTTTAGAGTCCTACACAGAGGTTTCCTGGCTCAAGCGAAACGAAATAGGAGCGCATATGAGATATGTGCGGGACTGAGAATAATGCGTGTATGTGATACCGTATTCTATTCTCGCGATGAATGTATCAATTGGTTGTATGCGATATAACCTAGTTATCGAATCAAGGATTGATTCGATAAGCCGATACATTGGATATTTGTCGGTTATATGCGATATGACCAGATCGTTAAATCAAGTATTGATTTAATGATTTAATGCATAATTGTATATTTGACATATTATTTTGCATTAACTAGTATTTGTTCACTTTAAATGGATTTTCTCACTTGAAATACACAAGTTGTATATGTGATATACTTTTGTGCACTTGTTTGTATCATATTTGATGATACATGGAAACTTGGGTTTGTGTAAAGAATTAAACCATGGTTATGTTAATGGTTAGGGTTTTGATTTACTTATCTATTCATTTATTTATTTATTCATTTTTTGAAAGATAAATAAATCATGGTGGCTTTCTTTGTTTGCTAGTTGAAGCTTCATGAAGCTTTGAATAAGTCCACCATTTTTTGTTTCATGCTTAACCCTAACCATTCAACCTAACCCTACTTTATTCTCTACACTTAACCATGGTTGCTATATGATAAGAATCAACTTATTTTCTATTTTTCAATAATTCTTATCATATTCTTTTCTTCTTCTTCTTCTTCAACAAAGAAGAAAGCTTGCAACCATTAATGGCAACATGAGAAAAAGAGTGAGAAATCCAATTCTAAAGTGAACCCACTTCCTATTTCTTCATCCTCTACCACTTGCTAAGTAGTATAGGGTGTTTTCTTCACAAGTTTCATGACTTGGTGAAGTTAGAGCTTGATCTTGAGTTGCCTCGATGTAGATCATCTTCGGCAACGAAGTCGACGACCTAGCCCGATCATTTCTCCGACGAAACCTTCGCCAGAGTCCGGATTCCGATAGGTACAGCGGAGGGACGTCATCACGGAGCATAGGAGGTGGAGGACCGGATCTACAAAGGTTGTAGTCACTTTCCCCTTTAGTTAAAGTTGTTAACTTGCTTGCATCGCCTTACCTCTAGTTAACGATCTAGCGTTAGGGTTTCTTTGGCACATGAATTTTTTGAATTGGCCATGTTTGATCACTTGTAGAACCTCATGGGTGTGCCTAGGAACCCTACAATCGTTTACTGGGGTCTGACGTTTACCATCCCTAGACTAGATATGCAATATATCAGACGAAGAGATCGGACTGTACGGGAGTGTTACTGATTGGATTTGCAGGAGAATGTACATGCTTGCTTGTTGATCTTCTGATTGCTCAATACACGGGTGGCTGTAATGTTTGGCTGACCGCTTGCAGCTTGTGGGTGTATGATATGATCTTCACCTGCTGCCGGAGTATTGACAATTCTTTAGAGTCCTACACAGAGATTTCCTGGCACAGGCAAAACGGATTAGGAGCACATATGTGATATGTGCGGGACCGAGAATAACACGATATGAGATACCGTATTCTATTCTTGCGATATGAGATATCGCCCGGGTATATTTGATATGGCTGGGTCATCGGATCAAGTGTTGATTCGATGAATTGGTACATGTTATATTAGTCGGTTATCTGCAGTATAGCCGGATTGTCGGATCAAGAGTTGATTCGATGATTTAATGTATAATTATATATGTGATATATTACTTTACGTTAACTAATATAAGATCGCTTTATTGATTCATTTTCTCACTGGGTAGTACATTGATGTATATGCAATATATGTTAATTGTATTATTTTTTTTTGTTACAAAATATATTATATATGTGATATATAATATTGTAACAAGTTAGGGTTACAAATGCAACATGGTTGTTAAGTTTAAACAAAATCAGGTTTTGGATTTGGGTTAGCTTTTTCATGAAGCTTGATGAAGCTTTCTTTTGTCATTTAGCTTGATATTTTGTGTAGATATTTGTTAACCCAACCAAAACCCTTTACCTATGGTTTATTCTCTACAATGGTTAAGCCTTTCATTCTTAATAAAAGGTTGCAATTGTAACCACAACAATAATTCATTATTCATCAGAAAAGCTTTCTTCCTCTTCCTCCATGAAAAAGCTTTTCTATCTTTTTGACTTGTGATGATTTAATGTGAGAAAATAAAAACAAAAGAGAGCAAAATTCCTACTTCATCATCCTCATCTATTCTAGCCACTTAGATTAGAGTGTTCACTTCACTAATACTTGATTAGAGAAGTGATAGCTTGAGTTTGAGATTCTTCAAGGTAGATCATCTTCGAAAAGAAAGACTTCAAGCAAGAATGGATCATTCTACTTGTGGAGCCTCTGTCGAGTCCGGGAGATCATGGATCTCAGCAAAGGGACTACTACTCGGAGCTTATGAAGCGAAGAAATGGACTACAAAGGTTGTAATCCCTCTCTCTTAGATGTAAAATTGTTTATATGCATAGTTAACCCTAATTCTCTAGTTAAGATCTTGGTTAGGGTTTGTTTAGCACCCCAAAAATTATAAAGAAGCATGTTTGATGCTTGCCAAAACCTTGCTAAGGTGCTAAACTAATCCTACAGGAATCACAACCGCAAGCAATTAATATATAACACAAAGTGCAAAATGAGCATCTAAAAGCATGAATAAGAAAAAAAACACCATGTTGGCTCATGTGAGCATCGACACCAAAAACTACAAATACAAGTCTCACGAGTCTCACCGTCCAGTCCAATATACACAGGTAGATAAGGTAGATGGAGTGTACTAGATACAAATAATAATACAAGATAGAAAAAAAGTATCCTCGCAACCCACCTACGAGCAAGCTGCAAATCAAGCGAATGAAGCCAAAAAGTGGAAGTACGCCCGCCGCTACTGCGCTGACGGGTCAAACCTGCAAGATACTGTGGCACAACGGGGGTGAGTTGCCAACTCGTGAGTAGTAAGTAACAACTAATAAGGTTATCGTAAGCATGCACGCAATGCGTCACAGCCTACTTATATCAATACAATGTGATGCACTCGAATGGATGTAAAATGAATGCATAATCAAACACGAAACTCGAACATGTATGGTATGAGAAAATCTTTATTCTTATCTTAGAAAAACCTCTGTGCAATAAACCGAAGTATCATTAAATGAAATCAACAGAAAAATCCGTGTCACTCATCGACACAATATATGTATATCTCAATGTCTCAATATCTCGATATCTCAATGTCTCAATATCTCTGGCTCCATCAGTCCGAATCAGCCCATCTCATCATATCTCACGACTACGGTCGGTATCCTCTGGATATCCGCCGTGCCAATAATAACCGGTCGGTAGCGCTCCTCTGCCGGGCTCAACGCCATCTGTGCGATTTTCTTCCCCCGAGGTACTGCACCGGGTCCACCATGTACCCGCAGACGGTGCATCCCCCTCCTCCGATCGGGTATATGATACAGCTCAAGAACCAAGATGTAAGTCCATGTCACGCGCCCCACGAGCTTGCTGGGAGGCGGAATATATGAAAAACTATTATCAAAGCTTCGTAACACGGACTTGAGCGCATGAATCGTGTCTAAATCGTTACTAGCAAACTACGAGAGGTTTAACTACTCGGATTCGAAGTTATACCTCACTTACTTGTCCTTCGGGTCTTCATCGGTGTCCTCCACTCCTCGTAGGCTCCTTGGAACATCGGCACCTTAACGGCCTCCTCGAGTCAAAGACGATCCACCCGAGAGCTCCTACGCAAAGCTTGATCTCTAACTTGAGATAACTAGGTTGCTCAAAGTGCTAATTTAAGCTACCTAGGGGATATAGAGTGAGGTTATGGATGTATTAGTCTATCTAACCCTTGATCTCAACACATGAGAGGTTAGGGTTAGGGTTTCAAGAATGAGAGAGCTTGAGGAGAGAGAAGGTGATGATGAGAATGAATATGAATAATGAGCTCATTAGAATATAACAACCATAACAATTTATCAAATAAATAATATAAGTGATTAATCATCATGGTTGATGCATTCACCTTGTGTGATTCATCACATGAGTCATAAGCTCAATAAATAAATCATTAACTCTAAGGATGAATCACACAAATGAGTCATTAAGCAATAAATGCTTATGCCACCTTAACCCCCAAGTCACCATGCTTCTAGAAGCTTCCCGGAAAATTACGAGAACGCCCCTTCAATCCGTGAAAACACGGAAAAACTTTAGACTGTATAAATCCAATAACCTGATACTAGAATCTGGCTTAAACCAAAGCCGACTAGTAAATACTGTCCGAACGTCGTACGTGCGTAAACACACGTATGCGTCCGAACCCTTGTCGTAAAACAATACGAACTCTATATCGTTTCTCCTGGAGCAGGGAAACTCTCTGTGTAGGACTCTAAAGACTCGACACTACGCTGGCAGTGGGTTTAACCACAGACCGCAAGCGGCACTAGCTGTACGTAACGGTCCCCAGGTAGATGTCGATAAGAAGGCCGATGAGGAAACCCATCCGAACTCCTACTAAGCCTGATGTGACAATCTACGTACAGTTTGGTCTGTTCGTCTAAGACTATCGCATATCGAGCCTAGGGGGCGGCAAGCGTCAGTCCCCTAATAGCGGTATAAGTCGTGTCGGAGCGTAGCCTATTACACCCTGAGAAACTACTGGAACCTACCAGTAAATCTCACTTGCCCTGGCCAAGGACTTTGCGTAATGGCTCTCTGACACAGCGCGATATCAACTCCCAATACCGGGAGAGACGAATCCTTTCTAACCGCCACTGCCTCCAAGTGCTCGGGACTGCACCCAACTGCTACATGTTTGCAGGACTCCTTTGAGCCGTGGTAGGGTAGCAATCTAAGAACAGTGGGACACACTCGAGGCGAAGTAGCAGTGTCAAGTCTGTGGACTATACTGTACTCATGTCACCTGGGAACTGTTAACTGACGATTGGTATAATACCAACCAACAGTCCCCCTGCGAGTCCTGTCCGGTGTACCCGTAACCTAACGAGCACCTGTATACTATCTCCAGTACGAAGTACTGATGGCTGTGGGACAGACCATCTCCCCAACTGGGATGAGAAGCGTACACACTAGTCTACTCCGGAGTATCGATGCCCAGTCTCGATAATCCTACGACTAGGGACTAGTATAGGATGCTGCTTATAGACTACCCAACCCCTACTAGTGTGACTGCCATCACAACGCTGGTAATCAAGCAAAGATCCTATGGGCTCTACTAATATGTATAAGTGATATGTTATAAGAAACATATGCACATATTAAAGTAGACACAAACCAAGTAGCATACTACCATTTTTAGCAAGACTGTATATACAACTGTGAATATCCCAAGATTCCATTAAGTAATATACATACAAGTATGATACAATAATGGCCTCTAGGGCATATACACTAACAATCTCCCACTTGCACTAGGGACATGAGCTGGCATATCGTAGACCTATCATCTCGAACAGCCTCTCGAACTGCGTCTGAGGAATGGCCTTTGTGAATGGATCAGCAATGTTATTCTCCGTCTCTACTCTCTTTATCTCGATCTTCCGGCGATCTACAATCTCCCTGATCAGGTGATATCGCCTTAAGATGTGTCTGGTTTTCTGATGGGACCTGGGTTCCTTCGCTAAAGCTATAGCGCCGTTGTTGTCACAATACAGAGGTATTGGATCAACACTGGTAGGAACCACCTGAAGTTCCATGAGGAACTTCTTCATCCAGACAGCTTCTTTTGCGGCATCGCAAGCAGCTATGTACTCCGCTTCTATTGTTGAGTCAGCAACGGTCTCCTGCTTGGAACTCTTCCAACAGACCGCCCCTCCATTGAGGGTAAAGACATAACCCGACATGGATTTGGAGTCATCCTTGTCACTCTGGAAGCCGGAGTCGGCAAAGGCCTCCATCTGGTGGTCTTTTCCGCCATACACCAAGAACATCTCCTTAGTCCTTCTCAGGTACTTGAGAATGTTCTTTACTGCTATCCAGTGCTTCTCCCCTGGGTTTGCCTGATACCGGCTTACAACGCTTAATGCGTATGCTACATCTGGTCTGGTACATAATATCGCATACATTATAGAGCCTACCGCAGAAGCGTAGGGTATAATCGACATGCGATCCCTTTCCAAATCATTCTTGGGAGACATCTCTTTGGAAAGGGTGATTCCATGATAAGCCGGTAGGTTCCCGCGCTTAGAATCATCCATACTGAATCTCTTCACTATGGTGTCTATGTACCTGGACTGTGAAAGTCCCAACATCCTTTTTGATCTATCACGATAGATCCGGATCCCCAGAATGTAGGTGGCATCACCCAGGTCTTTCATGGAGAATTTCTGTGATAAGAATATTTTGACTGACTGTAACATAGGAATATCATTTCCTATTAGGAGAATGTCATCCACGTACAAGACGAGAAATACTACAGCTCTCCCTACAATCTTACTGTATATGCAAGGTTCATCTGGATTTTTGATAAAGTCCAATTCTTTGACAGCATCATCAAAACAGATGTTCCAATTCCGCGATGCCTACTTTAGTCCATAAATGGACTTAAGCAGCTTGCATACTTTACCACTGCTCCCACTCTGAATGAATCCCTCTGGCTGATCCATATAGACGCTCTCTTCTAAATTTCCATTTAGAAAGGCCGTCTTTACGTCCATCTGCCAGATCTCATAATCGTGGAAGGCAGCAATTGCAAGAAGGACCCGAATGGATTTGAGCATAGCCACAGGAGAAAAGGTTTCGTCATAGTCCAAACCAGGTCTTTGACGGAAACCATTTGCAACAAGTCTAGCCTTATAGGTTTCAACCTGTCTATCTACACCAATCTTCTTTTTGAAGATCCATTTGCATCCTACGGGTTTTACCCCATCGCAATGTCCAAAGTTCATACTTTGTTAGTGTACATGGACTCCATTTCGGTCCGCATTGCATCCAGCCATTTTACTGAGTCACCGCTCTGAATGGCTTGTTGGAAGCTAGTAGGCTCATCATAGTCAATAGTGCAATCCTCTCTATTCTTGTCTATGAGAAAACCGTAGTATCTCTCGGGCAGATGAGATTGCCTACTACTCCTGCGGAGTGGCGTCGGGATGTCCTGTTCTCCTGAACCTTCTGGTTCTTCCAAGCTTTCAGTAATAGCTTGTGGTTCTGGAATTTCTTCCAGTTCCACTACGCTCCCACTTGTTCCTTTTTCTAAAAACTGATGTTCCAGAAAGTGGGCATGATGAGAAACAAAAACCTTTTGTTCCTCTGCGTAATAGAAATAATATCTTTTGGAATTCTTCGGATATCCCACAAACTTACACTGTACTGATCGTGCCTCGAGCTTGTCCACATGCTGCTTTTTTACAAAAGTTGGACATCCCCATGTCTTAAAATGTTTTAGACAGGGTTTGGTCCCACTCCACATCTGATATGGTGTGGTAGGCACAGTCTTGGTGGGAACCTGGTTCAAAAGATATGCGGCTGATTCTAGTGCATATCCCCAGAATGATCGCGGTAACTCAGTGTTACTCATCATGGAACGAACCATATCCAATAGGGTTCGATTCCTCTTTTCTGATACACCGTTGTGTTGTGGTGTGTATGGAGGAGTAAGCTGAGAGAGAATTCCATTCTCTTTTAAGTAACCCAGGAACTCGGCACTTAAGTATTCACCACCTCGATCAGATCTCAGTGTCTTTATACTCTTGCCTGTTTGTTTTTCTACTTCATTCATGTATTCTTGGAATTTCTCAAAGGCCTCGGATTTATGCTTCATTAAGAAGACATATCCAAACCTAGAGAAATCATCCGTAAAAGTAATGAAGTAGGAATAACCACCTCGCGCATGTGTAGTCATTGGACCGCACACGTCACTGTGTATGAGTCCCAAGAGCTCGCTTGCTCTTACTCTGTGTCCAGTGAACGGAGTCTTTGTCATCTTTCCTTTGAGACAAGATTCACAAGTAGCATAAGATTGATATTCGAACGGATTCAAATATCCTTCTCTATGTAACTTAGTCAACCTTCTCTTATTGATGTGACCAAGTCTACAATGCCATAAGAAAGCCTGGTTTATTTCTGGAGACTTTCTTTTAAGTGTGTTCTGGATATTGAAAACCTGAGCTGGAATCAATACGTATATATCGTTATCTAATGTACCGGAACCAATCAAAACTTGATTTAGGTGGATGTGAACTACATCGCCTACGAATGTAAAATTATATCCTTCTCTTGAAAGTGAGGATACTGATATGATATTACAAGTCATACTAGGTACATACAGACAGTTACATAGAATCAATATTTGCCCACTTGTCAATCCTAGGCAATATTCTCCCACGGATCTAGCGTCCACGCTCATTCAGTTTGCAACTCTCAGAGACCAATCACCTACCTTTATAACTCTACGGTTTCTCAAAGCATGTAATGAATTACAGATATGAGATCCTGCTCCGGTATCTAGTACCCAGGAAGTAGAGTTAATTGACAAACAGTTCTCAATTACAAATACATTTGAGGCTGAAGCCACAACATACTTCATATCCTGGCTATTGGCTTCTAAAGCCCTGCAATCTTTCTGCCAATGCCCAATCCTATAACAATAGGAACGTTCCTCTTTTACTACATTCAGTCCTGAAACTTTTGCCCTTCTCTTTCCTTCTACTTCCCTGGTTTCTTTCAGGGTAGAAGGTAGAGACTGTAGAATCAAGTCAGTATCTGACTCGTTCTCCAACGTGGTCTTCAAGTCCTTGAGCTGATCAATACAGCTAGTCATTGTAAGGACGTTGTCCCCTACAGATGACCCGACGGCCAACCTCGCTTGAATTAATCCGGTCGAGGTCTCACATCTTGTGATATGAGATTGCTCTCCATATAAATCCTTGTTATGGAGAAAGATGGAAACTGAGTCCATCTTCTCGTGATGCTTCTTGTATACACCATCAACTGAAGCTAACACGAGGCATTTGGCTTTCGTTTTATCCTTTTCCCTTGTCTGGCGGAGATCCATATCCGTGACGGTGGAAACTGGACCTGGGACGGCGGGATCTTGAGTAGTAATAGGGTGGTCCAGCTTGTCATAGGCAATGGACATCTGGACAGACCTTTGCCAGTCATATAAGTCAGAATCAGTCAATTTGTTATCTAGATGTAACCTAGTCGTGGTCACATGGTCGCTGCAATTAAGAGAGAGAGAAGAAAACACTTTTAGCATGATTCTCTTTCAAGTTTAGAGTGGTTTTGAATTTATCAAAACAGGATGGCTCCCACTGTTTCTCGAATCTCTCTTCAAACCATAAAAGAAGAATTAGCCAGGACTATTCTCACCGTACAATTCTTGCTTAACCGTTCAGCCAGGTCAGTGTCGATACTTCGAGGGAGGTTTTCCAACGCTTTCGCGAAGTTCCTTAATTAAATAACCTCTTTTTCTGGGGGCGTAACCCCGCTGACACCTTTCTTGGCACCTACTTGGTTTATAGCATTGATCGTTAAGTGACGAATCTCCTGATAAGTAGTATATACTCACAGTAGGATCGGGATCCAAAATATCATCGTATGATAATGTTGAAGGAATCCTACCAACATTCATCAAACTCCAAAATGGTATGCTCTCTCTGCAAATTTCAGTTTCTTTAGAAATTCCCGATATGGATTTTTGCCCCATGCTCTTATGACCTTGACTAAGGGCCAAAATGTCATAAGTCACATGTCAAGTTCTACCTGTCATTATGCAGGTTAATTTGAACCCACCCGTATATACTCTTGACTAAGGGACAAGAAAAGTAATACGACTGTCCCAAACCAACGCATCTATCTATGCAACAAATGAATACCCCTGCAGCTACCGAACACTATATCTTGACTAAGGGCCAAAATACATAGCTTGAATACTACTGAATACCCAAATGAAATGAAGGAGGGCTACGAATAGTTTTGGCAAAACCGTGAACGTAGTGAACTTGATATAATCGAAGGAACCTGATACTTTTTAAAAGGAGTGGTTAAAGCTCCGCAATTAAAAAATCTGATCTTTTAAAATAACCGAGTGGTTTCTTTTAAATTTGTTCCAACGATTGAACTTTGGTTTATTTTCTTTGCATTATAATAATGTGTCCCATCATTTATCCTATCATTGCGTCCTCTTATGCCATCCGCATTCGCCATGGGGTCCCGTCATCACCCGTTAGGTTACTTAACTAACGACAGAGCGGGGGTTGGGCTAGCGCGGGTGTAAAACATAAGTGACGTCTAATAGCTATCATATATAGATATTGTACATTCGTCAGATGCAATAATAAGCATTCCATATCACTGATGAACTTTATTACATTTACATCGAATGAATGAATATTAAACCCATCTCAAACCCCGGCTAATCATCACAACACTCCAATCAAGTCCATATTCACAAACAGTAAACATTACAGAAATGTGCAACCCCCTGCCAACCGACATACTAACAGTTAGGGGAGATTTACGAACACATTAAACATTACAAATAAAAACCCAATTAGCAAATAACTTAGAACATCGATCAACAACCTTTTTCCGTGTCTACCCCAAAAGCAAACCAGCACTGAAGTAACCTGGGCAGAAACAGAATATACAGGAAAATAGAACACCAAAATATATGAATTGTAGAGCAAATCGGAGTCAACTCAGGGTTGACTCCGCCGCGGATCCACGGCCAAAAGCACACTCTTGCCGCGGATCCGCGGCCATCAAGCCGAGTTAGAACTCCGTATTTTCCCAGAATTCTTATATTTACCTGGTGTGAATTTTAAGGCATATCAAATATTTTTTTCGACACGTTTAAAATTTACAGAAACTGTTAGGGTTCTGGGGTTTCGTTTTCGTGTTTTCCGTCGATCGAACTTCTAATTAGTTGCTAAAAAGCTAGTAATGGTTTATTTGGCTCTGATACCACTATAAGTCTATGTCATGCACCCCACGAGCTTGCAGGGAGGCGGAATATATGAAAACGATTATCAAAGCTTCATAACACGGACTTGAGCGCATGAATTGTGTCTAAACCGTTACTAGCAAACTACGAGAGGTTTAACTACTCGGATTCGAAGTTATACCTCACGTTACATGTCCTTCGGGTCTTCATCGCTGTCCTCCACTCCTCGTAGGCTAATTGGAATATCGGCACCTTAACGGCCTCCTCGAGTCAAAGACGATCCACCCGAGAGCTCCTACGCCAAGCTTGATCTCTAATTTGAGATAACTAGGTTGCTCAAAGTGCTAATTTAAGCTACCTAGGGGATATAGAGTGTGGTTATAGATGTATTAGTCTAGCTAACCCTTGATCTCAACACATGAGAGGTTAGGGTTAGGGTTTCAAGAATGAGAGAGCTTGAGGAGAGAGAAGGTGATGATGAGAATGAATATGAATAATGAGCTCATTAGAATATAACAACCATAACAATTTATCAAATAAATAATATAAGTGATTAATCATCATGGTTGATGCATTCACCTTGTGTGATTCATCACATGAGTCATAAGCTCAATAAATGAATCATTAACTCTAAGGATGAATCACACAAATGAGTCATTAAGAAATAAATGCTTATGCCACCTTAACCCCCAAGTCACCATGCTTCTAGAAGCTTCCCGGAAAATTACGAGAACGCCCCTCCAATCCATGAAAACACGGAAAAACTTTAGACTGTATAAATCCAATAACCTGATACTAGAATCTGGCTTAAACCAAAGCCGACTAGTAAATACTGTCCGAACGTCGTATGTGCGTAAACACATGTATGCGTCCGAACCCTTGTCGTAAAACCATACGAACTCTATATTGTTTCGCCTGGAGCAGGGAAACTCTCTGTGTGGGACTCTAAAGACTCGACACTACGCTGGCAGTGGGTTTAACCACAGACCGCAAGCGGCACTAGCTGTATATAACGGTCCCCAGGTAGATGTCGATAAGAAGGCCGATGAGGAAACCCATCCGAACTCCTACTGAGGCTGATTTGACAATCTCCGTACAGTTCGGTCTATTCGTCTAAGACTATCGCATATCGAGCCTAGGGGGCGGCAAGCGTCAGTCCCCTAATAGTAGTACAAGTCGTGTCGGAGCGTAGCCCATTACACCCTGAGAAACTACTGGAACCTACCAGTAAATCTCGCTTGCCCTGGCCAGGGACTTTGCGTAATGGCTCTCTGACACTGCGCGATATCAACTCCCAAAAATCCATAATTCTCATAAATACTGAATTCCTCGAGAAGAATCACAATATAAAAACATGCCGGTGATGATGGAAGTCTATGATACGGTAGTATATACCATACAAAGTACGGCCAGAAGCTATGCATAAATCATGATGCAATGAGGTATGCATATATGACTAACAATCCTACGTATCAATTCTAATGAAATGAGTATACAAGTATAAGTATACGGATCATATATAATGCAAATGCACAATTACCGATTCTAGGCAAGTTCTATAGTGTTCGTGACATAGCAATTACCAAAGGCGTGTGTGTTCGCATGAATAGTGCACGTGCAGCATGAACCAATGGTAACAGTGCAAGTGTCCTATGAAATGATATCATGAGTATATAAGATGATGCAATGCAATGAATAACTAGGAAAACTACGCATATAAATACAAGCACTACTAGTAATCCTACAGTCGGGCGTCTCGCGCCATGCAGACGATCCCCCCATAGATGTGTACATCTACTCACCGGGACGTCTCGGCTAATCTGATCCGATCTCAGCCTTGTCATTCCACGCCACGTCCGACATCTCTGCATCCGATCCTAGAATCACACATAAGTAAATAAGAGGATAGGTATATGAATAGTCGCGGAAACAACGATATAAGTCGACCATGCGCACTAACTAGAAGCGTACGCACTTGGTGCACAAAATGCGCTCGCGACAACTCCACAAACCACAACTAGGGTCACTTTACATGACAACTACCAAGCCTAGAACCCAATCATGTTAATCGCGCATTTGCAACGCACTAAAAATTTTTGGGAATCGGTTATAAATCATCAAAACCTCAAACTTATTTAAAATCGATTTATTCCAAAAACCTAGTAAGTATCACCTAACTATTTTAGTGCAAATCTATATATTTTAACAAATCTAGTGGCCACCATGTTCACTTAATATCTTGATTAGTCTATACAATTATTAACTAGATTTTAATCTTACCTACTTTAGATTAAACATGAAATTAGTTTGCAAAAATGTTTATTTAGGACAATTTAAAAATAACAATTAGCAACTTAACAACTTGATTAGATTTTATATGTCTTAAAATGTTAAACTACTCATTGCAACCATGATCAAGTGATAAAAACCCTAACTTGATCCTAAATCCTTCTCTTGAAATTTTCAACTTGCAATTAGAACCCAATTAAATACCTAAATAATTTAGATTCAACTAATTAGCTAACAAAGCAACCATAAGGTTAAGACTTATACCTCTAAAATCATGAGATTTAACTTTCAACTTAGCCTCCTAAAATGCTCTCTTGCTCCTAGATCCAAGCTAGTTTGGGCTAAGGAATATTGGGTAAAGGTTTATTTATGAATTAGTAGGAATTTGTGTAAATTTTTGATGCATTTCTTAAAGATTTTGGAAATGAAATGATGTGGGGAATTGGGGCAGGAGCAGGAGAGAGGGCTCGACCAAGGTGAGTGGGAGAAAGAGAGTGTGAGGTTTGTAGAAAATTCCAAGTCATGAAACCCCCAATCATATCATATATTAATTCATTTTCTTAATTAATTCCTTTTATTTTATTTTCTAGCCAAACCTAGAATTTTCTAGAAGCATGGAGACAATTGGAGAAAAAGAAAACATGTTACAAATTAGGTTTTAAATTATCATGGTTCACATTTGTGTAATTAACCCATTCTCATTTGTAATTTTCACTAATTAAATATAGAAGTGAATGCTTATAATAATATTTAAAATAATTAATTAAGGAAAAATATTTAAGTAAACTAGAAATTTATAAGTGACTAAATAAATACCAAATACTAGCAATTACATACTTAAAATATGTGTATTTATGTCTATATGGAAAATAATTATTTCTTGGTTTTTACGGAAAACACAAGTTATTTTATCAATTATCAGAATATTCACCTAAATGATTTTTAAAACGTTACAATGGACCGAGCAGGAATCTGCTCGAAGGCCTTGCGATGAGGGCTTTGCATCCACTTCTTTGTAGGGCATGATGCTACCTGTTGTGGATGGACCGAGCAGGAATCTACTCGGTGGTCTCGCGATGAGGAATTTAGATCCACTTCTTTGTAGAGCAGGATGCTACCCGTTGTGGATAGACTGAGCAGGAATCTGCTCGGTGGCCTCATGATAAGGGCTTTGGATCCCCACGCTGGGCACAAGAAGCTCTTCCGTGAAAGGACCTAGTTTGGAAGACTTAGTTAATGCTGAACTTCTATTCTTTTAGCTAATGATAAAGCTGAAAAGGAATTACATTTTTTATAAGAAAGTACATGCTTATTTATACAACTTAAGCTTTTCTGCATTATTAGGCCGAGGAAAATTACGGCCCCCAGCGTCCTGCAGGCGGTATGCTCTACTTGGTAACGCTTCTGTTACGAGAAACGGTCCATCCCACTTCGGGGAGAACTTGTGCAGTCTCTCTTGGTCTACGAACTCGTTTCTTTGTAAGACCAAATCTCCAGTCTTGAAGGCCTGGTGTTTAACTCGGGTATTGTAGTAGCGAGCGGTCTGCTGCTAATAGGTGGATGTTCTGATTTGTGCTCGATCTCACTTTTTCAACAAGATATCCAAGTTGCTTCAGAGTGCCAAGGTGTTAGCTTCGTCATCAAAGTGTTCGACCCTAAAACTGGGCAGTCTAATTTCCACTGGGACCATTGCCTTGGTTCCGTAGCAGAGGCTAAATGGGGTTTCTCCCGTGGGTGTCTTTTTCGACGTCCGCAACGCCCAAAGCACCCGCGGTAATTCCTCGACCCAGCTGCCTTGCCTTCCTTCCAAACGGGCTTTGAGGTCGCGAATGATGCCTCGGTTCGCTACCTCGACCTGCCCGTTGCATTGTGGATGTGCGGCCGTGACAAACTTCATCAATATGTGGTAATCGTTGAAAAACACTTTGACTTTATCGTTTTCGATGTTGGCCCCATGGTCGGTAACCAAGGACCTCGGGATTCCAAATCGAGAGATTATGTTGTTATGTAGGAACTTTATTATAAAGGCGGCGACCGGTTTCCTGATGGGCACAGCTTCTATTCATTTCGTGAAGTAGTCCATAGCGACAAGGATGTATCTGTGTCCACCCTTGCCGGTAGGGAGTTGGCCCACCATATTCATCCCCCATTGCGCAAACGGCCAAGGGGAACTGAGTGACGTTAGTTCGGTGGCGGGGAGATGAGGTATGCTGCCGAAAAGTTAGCAGTTCTTGCATCTTCTGACCAGCTTCTCGGCATCCTGGTGTATTCTCAGCCAATAAAACCCTTAGAGTAGTGTCTTCTAGACCAGGATGTGGGCCCCTTGATGCGCTCCCACCACCGCTTCATATATCTCTCGCAGAACGTAGTCTGCCTCGTGGGGGTCGATGCACCAGAGCAGAAGCTGAGTGTATGACTTCTAGTACAGGTTTTCGTTTCTCCAGACGAAATGGCGTGCTTTGGCCGGAAGCCGGTGAGCTTATCCTCGGTCTTCGGGGAGTACGCCGTCTTTTAGGAATTCCACAAGGGGCTTTCTCCAATCTCGGCTTTCTTCCTGCATTGTGTAGATCTAGAGCGTTACCTCTCCGTCTTCCACGCTGGTCCGTGGAAAGACTTCGAAGAGGATATTTCTTTTATGGTTGGCCGAATAGGAAGAAGCGAGCTTGCTCAGGGCATCGGCCTGGGTGTTCAAGTTCCTTGGTGTAACACTTTGAAATTCGTTTAGGATGTTTTCACGATAATTAGTAATTTGGCGTGTTTTTCATAAAAGCCCGAGTATCGTATTTTCCTTCTTGGCTAGGGATAATTGTGTTGTGAAGTGTTATATATATGTTTATATAAAATTTTAGGGTTATTAATTATTTCTAGTATGGTTTACCCAAATTGGGAAATTTCTTGTGTTAGTGCACACATGCACACTAAGCACAATTTTCCTTGACCTAGGTTTAAAGTGTTAGCCATTTCTTTTCTTGCATGGTTCATTTTATTCCCACCATTTTAATCAAGCTAAAACCCCTTTTTGAAATTAAAAATTGAACTAGAAAATGGGAGCATGGTGTTTGGTGAAAAGGATTGACTTTTGACCATTTCCTTCTCTCTTCTCTCTCTTCTTCTCATTCTCAGAAATTCCTGCAGAATTCCAGCAGAAAACATGGCATTTTCTTCACTTCTTCTTCTTCTTTTCACTTCTCTTTTAATCTACACAAAAACCTACACCAAAATAACCCCTTTCCTTCACAAAAACCTAGGGTAAAATGGTCTTTTGAGGTGTTTGGAGGCAAGTCTGGGTACTTGAGGCTAGAGTGGGAACTTTTGAGTTTTCTAATGTTTTTGGGAGGTAATTATCTCACACTTAACATCCCTTTCCATAACTTGTAGTATTCTTTAGCAAAAATCATGGTTTTATGTGCTTTTTAGTGATATTAAAGGATATTTGTGATGCATATGTTAGATTGGGATTTTCTTGGCTTAATTAGCTTGGTAATGAGTTGTTAGTATAGTTTTAGACTTGGGTTTGCTTCAGATTTCACAAAAATACCCTAAAGTATCATTTTAGTGTAAAAATGTGTTTTTTTAACTAGAATTAGGGCTCTGTGGAATCTGCTTCTACCCGGGGTGTTTCAGAATAAAATTGGTTTTACTATAGCATGTATAGGGGGTATAGAGTGCACACACAAAACCTGGGAGCCCATCTCCCTACCCAGGCCGCCGAAAAATGCAGTCTGGCCGCAATTTGCGGCCAGATGGGTGAGTTGGGGGTTGGGGCTTGGGGCACAGGAGTCTGCTACTATGTGTAGTATTGTGGTATATATAGTTTTGTAATATCTTTCCTGTATAAAATTCTGGGATCTAATCCCTATTTTCCGTATTTTAAACTTTCGCGACACGCGTGATACGTGTGTGTGGGTTTGGGGTTTCTGCGTATCCCGACGCGTCGGAGTGGCTTCAGGCGCGTAGTCACACGTTTTAGCGTATCACGCATACGCGCGCTTGGTTCACGACGCGAGTTACGAGTTTAACTTAAATATCGTGTTTGTATGGTTTTGAGTTTATGCGTGATATATTGTGAAATTCTAGGTTCGCAGGCGAGTGCGACGGATGCCGCTAAGAAGGGGAAACAAGTCGTCGGCTATACCTAGAGAGAGACTACGGTGAGTAGATTAACATCTTCGGCGATATCGCCCGCATGGCGTTATGCGTCAGGGCTGATAGGACCTTATAGAGATATATTTTGCATTCACCTACATGACTATTGTTTATTGCATACCGCAATCCCTGCTATGCGTATATAAACTAGAATTGATAGAACACCGCACTATTACTAACGGTTCAAGTTGCACGAGCACAATTTATATGTTACACTCACACCGTTAGTGATTGCCATGGCACTCAACTTATAGGATCTCTATAAATCATATGTCAGATTGTTTCCGCATTACTGATGTTTGCCGCATATCAGCAAATGTTATATTCTTACTTGGACACATTTACATCACATATTCATACATGTGCCATGTATATATTGATATCCTCATACCTGCATAGATTTACGCATTGAGATATGTTGTTTCCATGTTATTTCTGGATTTAGGAACCGTGGATATTTCAAAAGAGAATAGGTAATTATTTAAAAACCCGGTTTCCCTTTAAATGATATTTCAGTGCGTCCACCATGTGTATTCTCGGTGCTAGAGCCCGATATATGAGAGAGAGAAGGCTGACCCGGACTGACGGATGCCCGATATGTGAGAGAGAGGGGGCTGACCCGGACTGACGGATGCCCAATATAGGAAGATTTGCGTGTCAATGCTGGACACGAGTATTTATGATATTTGGGTGCTGATATTGGGCATTCGTGATTCTCAGAGATTTACAGGATTGGAGGGCCGATGAGAGTGCCGGCGCCTGAGCTATTTGGGGGATCTGGGTTCATTGATGGACACCGATTATATATTCCACGTTGACATTCCGTGTAGATGTTATGTTCCCATGCTCAGCATTCATTATTGTATCTCATCCTGTAGTTATATTACCTGATAGAGCACTTGCATGATTATTGCACATACTGCTTATCACGCATTGATATCATCAGCTGGCATATGATAGAGTAGCACAGTACGTGCATGCTCGCGGTTACCTTTATATGTTATCTCTATTCACAAGTTGGCTGTTAGTTATGTATTTGCCCTAGAGGCCATTGTTGTACATATGATGTATATTATGATGGATGCTTGGATATATACAGAGAGGACTTTCTTGCTCGTCATGATAGTATGCTATTTGGTTTCACTTTATCTTAACATGTTGACTTGTATTGGTTTACTGTCTTTCTCTCACATGTTGATAAAGCCCTTAGGATCTGTACTCGACTACTGGGATTATGATGAGATCATACTAGTGGGGCCACGATAGTCGATGAGTACATCCTATAAATGTTCCTAGTCGAGGATATATCGAGACAGGGCATCGATACACCAGAGTAGACTAGCGTATACGCATATTGACCCATATGATGGGCGATGGATGATCCCATATCCATCGGTGTTTGACATCAAGGATGGTGTACGGGTGCTCAGTGGAGACTGGGTACACTAGACGGACTCGCCGAGAACTTCCAAATGGTGATATACCACACGTCAGATGGCAGTTCTCCGATGACACTGGTACAGGGTAGTCTGTAGACCCGAGATCGTCATAGAGTCTTGTGTGATTCCCACTATATTTTGATTTCCACCTTACCACGTCCAAGAGGCCGTGCAAAACGGTGGCTTTTGGGCACAGTCCCGAATCATATGGAGGCAATGAGCGATAGGAGGGGATTCATCTCTCCCGGTATAGGGAGTTGATGTTGTGCTGTGTTCGATTAGCTATAACTGGAAGTCCCTGGCCAGGGATCATATAGAGATATACTGGTAAGTGTTACTAGTAGTTTCTCGACCTGTTATGAGCCTCAAATCGACACGACTTATCGGTTACTGGGGTCTGACGTATACCACCCCTAGACTTGATATGTGACATATCAGACAAACAGACCGGACTGTACGGTAGTGTTACTGATTGGATTCATAGGAGAACGGACAGGCTAGCTTGTTGATCTTCTGATCGCTCAATACCTCGGTGGCTGTTACGTTTAGCTGACTGCTTGCAGCTTGTGGGTGTTTGATATGATCATCACCTGCTACCGGCGTATTAACGATTCTTTAGAGTCCTATACAGAGGTTTCTTGGCTCAGGCAAAACGGAGTAGAGGCACATATGTGATATGTGCAGGACCGAGGATAATGCGATATGAGATACCGTATTATGTTCTCGCGATATTTGGATATGAATCGGGACATCGGATCAAGTGTTGATTCGATGAATCGGTGCATGATTTATTAGTCGGTTATATTCGATATAGCCGGATCGTTGGATCAAGTGTTGATTCGATGATTTAATGTATAATGATATATATGATATATTGTATTACATTATCTAATATTGGCTCGCTTTATTATTTCATTTTCTCTCCGGATTAATACATTGATATATATGCGATATATGTTAAATGTATTATTTTCTTTTGTTGCAAATATATAATATATATGTGATATATATTTTTGTGACATAATATGATTTATTATAAAACATTTTTAAGGATGATAAAAAGGGATTAGGGTTTGATTAGAGTTAGCTTCTTCTTGTTCATTCTAGAAGAATTCTATTTTGTCTTGGTTAAGATATTATGGTTGATACTTATCCTTAACCTAACTAAACCCTAACTCTAGTTTATTCTCTACCACTTTTATCCTATCATCCTTGACCATGGTTAGATAATCAATCATATACACTTGAATACTATTCATCACAAAAGGATCATTCTTTCATTCTTTATCTTCTTCTTTCTTGAGTTCAAAAAGAAAAAGCTTACTAGTTATCTTTTGTGATGATTTCTTGTGAGAAAGAGAATTAAAAAGAAAGCATAAATACTACTCCATCATCCTCATCTAATCTAGCCCATTAGATTAGGGTGTTCATCTCTTTAGAGTAAGAAAGCTTGGGTTATAGCAACTTCGACGTAGATCATCGGAGAATCGGAACACTTCAAGCTAGCATGGATCGTTCGAGTCGTGGAGCCTCTCTTGAGTCCGGGAGATCGTGGATCGCGGCGAAGGGACTTCTACTCGGAGCTTGTGAAGCGAAGGAGAGGACTACAAAGGTTGTAATCCCTAACACTTATCTTTAAAGACATCATCTTGCATGCTAAACCCTAATAATCTAGCAAAGATCCCGTCTTTGGGTTGTTCGGCACATGTAAAATTTTATTCGGGCATGTTTGATACTTTATGAACCTTCACAAGTGTGCCTAGGAACCCTACAGTGGTATCAGAGCCAGGTTAGAGCATTAGGCGATGTGTTAACGAAGTTAAAACCTCGATCGAACCCGAATACGACATTTAAAACTCCTCTCTGTACATTTTTTAAAATCTGGGTTTTTCCAGAATTAAAAATACCTAAAAAAATCAGCAGGAAAATATAAGAATTATGGTGAAACACGTACCCCCAATTCCATTATACGGCCGTGGAACCGCGGCAATGACCCTCCTTTGGCGGCGGTTAAGGGTATTAGGTACGGATGTTTTCACAGTAATTCTTGTCTCTGTGTTTACTATTTTATGGGTATTTTTAATTTGACTCAAGTGTTGAGTATTCTGGGGTTTATTTTGTAATCGTCGATTCGATCGGGAATTTTAAATTCGTTATTGTTTTTCCGGATATTTAGAAACTGTTAAAAAGTTCGAACGGATATCATTAACTCACTTTTTCCCGACAAAAAAAATTTTCAAGTGTTGAATCTTTTCTCGAGTTTAAATCTTTTGGAAAAATGTGCAAGTAACACGGTGGACCCTTTAGAAGACAACAAACCTTAACTCGATTATGTGACCGTCTTGAACTGCCTTTTGAACCTTCGGGTTTGGGGCAGTACGGCGTGCCACATGTGAGGCGTTAGCTTGACCCTTCTACGGCTGGATCACTGGTACTGTGACATATTCTGGGATTATTTGAACTCCGCTCAAGTGTTGAGCTGTTTGGGAAATTCTGGGTATTTGATTATCTGTTCGAAAAGTTTAATACTGTCTATTTATCTGGAATGTGATACAATATGTGGAATTCATTGTTTTAGGCATGAAATGCGAAGTTTGTGATATTTCGGATTTACGATGTCTAAAGTGATTGTGGATTCCAAATATTGTAGTTTTACAATTTCTTTTCTGTGACCGTAAGTGCAGTATGTAGTTGTATTGCCGGTTGTCGTTGCTATACATCGACGACGATCGGTGTATGCATACTTACTTACGTTGATGATATGAGATATTATGTGTTGCTGAGATATGATGTGCCGGATTGTCGCGATTGAATAGCCGGGGTTTTTATGTGAGATGAGAGTTTTATATTATCATTCATGTAAATTCAAATGTAATGTAATATTCTTTTATTTGGGGCACTTCCAGGTTGAGGTTGATGCCACCAGTGTTGTATATTATTTACTTTTCCGCATTAGGATGGACCCAAGAAGGGGAGCACAGGTGACCGGGTTCTGGGGTTCAGTGGGAGGCCATCTCGAGGAGTCGAGACCGGGTCTCCTAAACTCCAGAATTGGTAGGGTCGCTTGCCGCTCTCGTAGGGGTCCAGGGTGTGGGCTTGGCTATTCATCGTGACCGTGGAATCCGTATTTTCTATTGTTGGCTAAATACTAAATACGGACGTCCTAGTATATCCCACATTATATCTATGTTTCTGCTGCGATATCTGTGATGTGATAATTTGATATGTTGTGATGGATACAGTATATAGTATATATGATATATTATATAGACGTTACTTATGTTTTACACCCGCACTAGCCCTGCCCTGCTCTGTCGTTAGTTATCTAACCTAACGGTGCACGAGGGGACATCGAGGCGAATGCGGATGGCATAAGTGTACGTCGTATTTATCTGTGATGCTTAGGAAGCATAAGCTGATGGGATTTTTATTAATGAGATTAATAAAAAGAAAAGAAACCTAAAAGATATTGTAGAATCAAAACTTTATAAAAAGGGTAGCTACAGTTTTGCTTTGCATAGCGGTATATATGATATACCCTGCACCTTATTCGATGAGGAAAGAGCCGAGATCCCTTCACCGGGAGTGACCTCTTTAGCGAAACTGGCAGATGCTACAAAACTCGGTTTGTCTTTTGATTGCTTTTAGGATTTTGCTTTGCACAGTGATATATATGATATGTCCTGCAGCTTATTCGATGAGGAAAGAGCCGAGGTCCCTTCACCGGGAGTGACCACTTTAGCAAAACTAATGAAAGCCTCAAAAACACCCCATTTCAAAATTTCACATGATTCTACGACGATATCAAGTTCATTACGATCATGGTTTTTCTGAAAAAAACCTGCGTAGCCCTCTGTCATTTCAGATAGATATTATTTAGTATTCGTGCTATGTTCGTTGACTTAGTCAAGGCGTAGTGTACGGTAGCTAAGTAGTGTTTATCTGCTAAAACATGAGATGTGATTGGATTAGGGTATTCGTACGGCCTTGTTGACTCAGTCAAGGGTCATACGGGTGGGTTTAATTCAATCGAGAAATGTACGGGTTGAACTTGACATGCGATTTATGGTTTGTTGACTTAGTCAAGGTCATAGATCGCTAGGGGAAAAATATTATCGGGAATTTCAAGTGTTGAAATTTGCAATGAGATTGCATACCTTCTATGAGAGAGTTGGATCCCGATACCCACTGCGAGTAAGAGTTACTCCTGGGAGAGTTTTACACAGGACAATTAGTCGATCAAGTAGGTGTCTAGAAAAGTGTTAACGGGGTTACGCCTCTGGGAAAATGAGGTTTACTTTAATTAGCTCCGTGCGACAGCACGGGGAACCTCCCTTAAAGTACCGACACTGATCTGGCTGAAAGATTAACGGAATTGTAGGGTGTAATTAATCCCGGCTAATCTTACCTTTTAGGGTTTGAAGGTAGATTTGATAAAAACAGTGGGAGACATCCTGATTAGATAAGATAATAACCAATCTAATCCTGCAAGAGCATACGCTAAAGTGTTTTCTTCTCTCTCTCTCCACGTAGCGACCATGTCAGGCTATAATCAAGATAATAATATGGATGTATTGACTGAACCCGCTTATTATACTGAGCAGGGGAACGTTGGACCCGTTCTTTCTTATAAGAGTTATAAGACTGAATAAGAAACATGAGAATATCTGGATTCTCACGCCGCCCAAAAGAACATTCATGTTGATGTATTTTCTTCAGGTGTGTTAGTTATTGAAAATTGTTTCTCAGTTCACCCTACGTCCTGGGTATTAGATACCGGATCAGGATCCCACATATATAAACAGTTACATGGGCTACGTAAAGGTAGAGAACTGGGAAAAGGTGATCATTCCGTTCAAGTAGGGAACGGTGCAAGTATTGCAGCCAAAGCAGTTGGCGAATATCACCTTGTATTGCCATGTCGTAATACACTGATTCTAAATGAGTGCTATTATATACCGAACAAGATGTGCAACATTATATCAGTTTCTTTATTAAGTAAAGAAGGATATAATTTTGTAGTAAAGGATAATGTTATGAACATATTCCTAGATCAAAAGTTGATTGCATCAGGCTCGTTACATAATGGCATATTCATTTTAAATCAGAATACAGTCCTCAATATACAAAACACACACAAGAGGAAAAGTTCAGAAATGAACGAATCTTTCTTGTGGCATTGTAGAATTGGCCATATCAATGAGACACGGCTAGCTAAGTTACATAAAAATGGATATTTGAATTCATTCGAATTTTCATCTTATGATACTTGCCATTCATGTCTCAAAGGAAATATGACCAAAGCTCCGTTTAGTGGACACGGAGAATGAGTTACCGAACTCTTAGGACTGGTACATAGTGATGTATGCGGTCCCATGTCTACGCATGCCAGGAACGGTTCTTCCTACTTTATTACATTCACTGACGATCTCTCTAGATACGGGCATGTGTTCCTGTTGAAACACAAGTCTGAAGCTTTTGAGAAATTCAGAGAATATAAGCACGAAGTAGAGAACCAAACGGGCAAAAGTATTAAGATCCTTCGATCTGATCGAGGAGGAGAATACTTGGGCAATGATTTTTCTGGATTATCTAAAAGAGAATGGGATTCTCTCTCAGCTTACTCCTCCTTATACACCACAGCACAACGGTGTATCGGAACGAAGGAATCAGACCCTATTAGATATGGTGCGATCTATGATGAGCGATGCTGAGTTACCTATTTCTTTCTGGGGGTATGCGCTTGAGACAGCCATATACATATTGAATCTAGTTCCGTCTAAATCTGTACCTACCACACCATATGAGATATGGAGTAGGAAGAGACCATATTTTAAACGAGTTAAGATATGGGGTTGTCCGGCCTATGTCAAAAGACAAAATCCGGACAAACTCGAGGCACGATCAGTCCTTTGCAAATTTGTGGGATATCCAAAGAATTCTCAAGGATATTTTTTCTACCACGCTGAGGAACAATAACTGTTTGTTGCTCAACATGCCACCTTTTTGGAAAAGGAATTTCTTGCAAAAGAAATTAGTGGTAGAGAGGTAGAGCTGGAAGAGGTTCCAGCACCACAAACCGCAACTGATGATTTGTTGGAACCAGAAGATTCAGTAGTACCCGACGAACCCCAGCCTCTCCGCCGATCTAGCAGGGTTTCTCATCCACCTGAGAGATACTACGGTTTTCTCATTGATGGTGGAAGCGAGGATTGCATCATGGAAGATGATGACCCGACTAGTTTCGAGCAGGCCATCACGAGTGGTGACTCGGTGAAATGGCTGGATGCAATGCGATCTGAGATAGAATCCATGTACACCAATAAAGTATGGATTTTAGAAAATGCTCCTGAAGGGGTAAAACCCATTGGGAGCAAGTGGATTTTTAAAAAGAAATTTGGTGTAGATGGAAAAGTTGAGACTTTCAAAGCTAGACTTGTAGCAAAGGGATTTCGTCAACGACCAGGTGTGGATTATGACGAAACCTTTTCTCCAGTGGCTATGCTTAAGTCCATCCGGATCTTACTTGCCATTGCTGCATACCATGACTACGAAATCTGGAAAATGGATGTTAAGACCGCCTTTCTAAATGGTGATTTAGAAGAGTACGTGTACATGACTCAGCCAGAGGGCTTCGTAGATAGTGGGAGCAGCGGAAAGGTGTGCAAATTGCTTAAATCCATTTATGGGTTAAAGCAAGTATCGCGGAGTTGGAACTTCTGTTTTGATGTAGTAGTCAAAGAGTTTGACTTCATCAAAAACATAGATGAACCTTGTATCTATAAGAAGGTAGCAGAGAGTAAGGTTGTCTTCCTCGTATTGTACGTGGATAATATACTCTTGATAGGAAATGATATTCCTATGCTGCAATCAGTCAAGCTCTTCTTATCACAAAGATTCTCAATGAAAGATCTGGGTGATGCCTCATGCATATTGGGGATTAGGATCTATAGAGATAGATCCAAACGGATACTGGGATTGTCCCAATCCAGGTACATTGACACCATACTAAAGAGGTTTAGTATGGAAGAATCCAAGCGTGGGAACCAACCCATGATCTCTGGACTCACTCTCTCCAAAGAGATGTTTCCCAAGACTGATTTGGAGAGAGCTCGCATGCAAGGGATACCCTATGCTTCGGCAGTAGGCTCTATCATGTATGCGATGCTATGTACCAGACCCGATGTAGCATACTCACTAAGTGTAGTGAGTCGGTATCAAGCAGATCCTGGAGAGAGTCACTGGACAGCTGTGAAGAACATTCTCAAGTACTTACGAAGGACTAGAGATATGATCTTGGTGTATGGTAATGGAGAACTCCGGGCAGAGTCTTTTACCGATTCCAGCTTCCAAAGTGATAAGGACGACTCTAAGTCGCACTCGGGATTTGTCTTTACCCTCAATGGAGGGGCGGTATGTTGGAAAAGTTCCAAACAGGATACCGTTGCAGACTCGACGATGGAGGCTGAATACGTCGCTGCCAACGATGCTGCCAAAGAGGCTGTCTGGATGAAGAAGTTCATCACTGAACTTGGTGTGGTTCCATCCATTGAACATCCAATACCTTTGTATTGCGATAACAATGGAGCTGTGGCTTTGGCCAAGGAACCCAGATCCCATCAGAAATCCAGACATATTCTTAGGCGGTATCACCTGATCAGGGAGATAGTTGATCGCCGGGAGATCGAGGTCAGGAGAGTAGATACGAAGGACAACACAGCGGATCCACTCACGAAGGCCATTCCCCAGATACAGTTTGAGAGATTATTCAGAATGCTAGGTATGAGATACTGCAGCAGCTGGCCTTAGTGCAAGTGGGAGATTGTTAGTTATGTATATGCCTTAGAGGCCATTGTTGTACATATGATGTATATTATGATGGATGCTTGGATATATACAGCGAGGGCTTTCTTGCTCGTCATGATAGTATGCTATTTGGTTTCACTTTATCTTCACAAGTTGACTTGTATTGGTTTACTGTCTTTCTCTCACATGTTGATAAAGCCCTTAGGATCTGTACTCGACTACTGGGATTATGATGAGATCATACTAGTGGGGCCACGGTAGTCGATGAGTACATCCTATAAATGTTCCTAGTCGAGGGTATATCGAGACAGGGCATCGATACACCAGAGTAGACTAGCGTATACGCATCTTGACCCATATGATGGGCGATGGATGATCCCATATCCATCGGTGTTTCACATCAAGGATGGTGTACGGGTGCTCAGTGGAGACTGGGTATACTGGACGGACTCGCCGAGAACTCCCAGATGGTGATATACCATACGTCAGATGGCAGTTCTCCGGTGACACTGGTACAGGGTAATCTGTAGACCTGAGATCGTCATAGAGTCTTGTGTGATTCCTACTGTGTTTTGATTTCCACCTTACCACGTCCAAGAGGGCGTGCAAAACGGTGGCTTTTGGGTACAGTCCCGAATCACATGGAAGCAATGAGCGATAGGAGGGGATTCGTCTCTCCCGGTATAGGGAGTTGATGTTGTGCTGTGTTCGATTAGCTATAACTCGAAGTCCCTGGCCAGGGCTGATATAGAGATATACTGGTAAGTGTTACTAGTAGTTTCTCGACCTGTTATGAGCCTCACATCGACACGACTTATCGGTTACTGGGGTCTGACGTATACCACCCCTATACTTGATATGCGACATATCAGACGAACAGACCGGATTGAACGGGAGTGTTACTGATTGGATTCACAAGAGAACGGATAGGCTAGCTTGTTGATCTTCTGATCGCTCAATACCTCGGTGGCTGTTACGTTTAGCTGACCGCTTGCAGCTTGTGGGTGTTTGATATGATTATCACCTGCTACCGGCGTATTGACGATTCTTTAGAGTCCTACACAGAGGTTTCTTGGCTCAGGCAAAACGGAGTAGAGGCACATATGTGATATGTGCAGGACCGAGGATAATGCGATATGAGATACCGTATTATATTCTCGCGATATTTGGATATGAATCGGGACATCGGATCAAGTGTTGATTCGATGAATCGGTACATGATTTATTAGTCGGTTATATTCGATATAGCCGGATCGTTGGATCAAGTGTTGATTCGATGATTTAATGTATAATGATATATATGATATATTGTATTACATTATCTAATATTGGCTCGCTTTATTATTTCATTTTCTCACCGGATTAATACATTTATATATATGCGATATATGTTAAATGTATTATTTTCTTTTGTTGCAAATGTATAATATATATGTGATATATATTATTGTGACATAATATGATTTATTATAAAACATGTTTAAGGATGATAAAAAGGAATTAGGGTTTGATTAGGGTTAGCTTCTTCTTGTTCATTCTAAAAGAATTCTATTTTGTCTTGGTTAAGATATTATGGTGATACTTATCCTTAACCTAACTAAACCCTAACTCTAGTTTATTCTCTACAACTTTTATCCTATCATCCTTGACCATAGTTAGATAATCAATCATATACACTTGAATACTATTCATCACAAAAGGATCATTCTTTCATTCTTCCTCTTCTTCTCTCTTGAGTTCAAAAAGAAAAAAGCTTACTAGTTAATTCTTTTGTGATGATTTCTTGTGAGAAAGTGAATTAAAAAGAAAGCATAAATACTACTCCATCATCCTCATCTAATCTAGCCCATTAGATTAGGGTGTTCATCTCTTTAGAGTGAGAAAGCTTGGGTTATAGCAACTTCGACGTAGATCATCGGAGAATCGGAACACTTCAAGCTAGCATGGATCGTTCGAGTCGTGGAGCCTCTCTTGAGTCCGGGAGATCGTGGATCGCAGCGAAGGGACTTCTACTCGGAGCTTGTGAAGCGAAGGAGCGGACTACAAAGGTTGTAATCCCTCACACTTAGCTTTAAAGATATCATCTTGCATTCTAAACCCTAATAATCTAGCAAAGATCCCGTCTTTGGGTTGATCGGCACATGTAAAATTTTATTCGGGAATGTTCGATGCTTTATGAACCTTCACAAGTGTGCCTAGGAACCCTACATTGGCAACTCACCCCCGTTGTGCCACAGTATTTGCAGGTTGCCCCTCGGAGTAGTCGCGGCAGGCTGCGTTCTTGCATCTTTTGACACAGATACCCCAACAGTTGGCGTACTTGCTCTTTTGCTGATAGGTGGGTTTTGTGCGGTATCTATTTATCTTTCCGTTATGTAAATTGTTGTATCTAGTACTCTGCATCTACCATATATGTACTTGACTTAGAGACAGTGTGAGGACGATGGTGTATATTATTTGTATTCTAGTGTCGAGCTCGTTGTGAGCCGACTTTACTTATGCAGTTTATTCTATCAGTGATGTTCCCACTTTTTGCGCATTTTCTTCGCTACGGCGTCGTATATTGCTATCTTGGTGATTGTTTACTTGGATCTCTTAACCTTCAATAAATGCTTCAATTTTAAGCTTAAAACACTTTATACTTTTACTGGTTTGATCTATGGGTTTTCGGTTCACTTAGTCGCGTTATGCCTGTAGACGTTACGTGGTTAAGTGCCGGTCACGGGCCAAACTTTGGGTCATGACAAAGTTGGTATCAAAGAGTAGGTTTTATCTTTTAGAGTGTAGGATGACCCTGGTATGATGGAGTAGGTAGCTGAAGAAGAGTGGCGTAGCGTGCGTATGTTCCGCGGCATGCTCACGACACGGTACTCCGCCAAGGCGACCTTAGGACTTGTTGATTTAAATTCCTTCTTGAGTATATACATTCTTGCGATTCGATTTCCGTATCCTTATCGAATCCTATTTTCCTTTTCAGCCATTATGCCGCCAAAGACTACGAGGGCGAAGAGAGCGGCCGCGAGGGCCGAGATTCGAGTTGACTCGTCCGAGACGAGGACTGATCCGGGTAGTACACCGGTTGTGCCCGAGCAGGCTGTTCCTACCGTGACAGATCAGATTGCCATGATAGGGGATGGTATGCAGGAAATGCGCCAGACGGTGGGATCCAGTATGCAGGAGATGCGCAAGATGATGGGATCTCTAGTTGAGACACTTCGAGCGCAGCAACTAGAGGTAGTTCCACCTGTTGCAGAGACCGCGGTGGTACCCACAGTACAGGCAGTTGCACCTGCAGCTACAGAGGTTATCTCGGTATCGTTATCAGAGTTTATGAGGCTGAAGCATCCGGTCTTCACAGGCACCGATGCAGCCGAGTACCCACAGTCTTTCATTGATAGGATGACTCGGATATGTCGTTCCCTCAGATGCGCAGATGCGAGATGGATTGAGTTCGCGAGCTTTCGCCTGGAAGGTCTTACACAAAAATGGTGCGAATCAGTCGAGAAGGGTAGAGCGGCAGGTCTTCCTCCTATGACCTGGACAGAGTTCGTGACGCTATTTCGTGCCTGTTTTCTTCCACTGAGCGTCAGAGATGCTAGAGCACACAGGTTCGAGTCCTTACGTCAGACTCCGGAGATGTCAGTGGCAGAGTATGATGTCCTGTTCACCGAGCTATCAGTGTATGCTCCGTACCTAGTGGCTACTGAGGAGTTACGAGTCAAGAGATTTTTCCGAGGCTTGCTTACACCACTGTTTCTAGTGATCAGCGCACAGCATTACGAGACATATGCAGCAGCTGTAGACGCAGCCCTATTAGTCGAGGAGCGCCTTGTTGAGACTTCGGTAGTTCCAGAGCCGAAGAGAGTTCATGCGGATACATCAGCGCAGAGACAACCTTTTTGGCACCGTGATAGACGTCTTGCAGGTAGCAGAGATTTAAGACGGGGCTGGTTGTTCAGTTCCTATTCCCAGGAGGGTCAGCGGTCATCGTCGGGATGTTTTTGCTGCGGGAGTTCTTATCATCGTGTACGAGATTGTCCTGAGATACCCCGGAAGGAGGCAACAGCACCGCACGTCACATTACCACCTTAACCACCCAAGACGGCGTTGCCTATTGTACCTACGGTTACTCCGCGTCAGACTCATGCACAGAGAGGTCATGGTCGCAGAGGATTTGTTCATAGAGGACGAGGTGATCGAGGCAGAGGACAGCCAGTTGCCGGCAGGGGACAGTCAGTCGCAGGTGGAGGACAGGCGCGAGTTTTTGCTTTGACGCATCAGGACGCACAGGCGTCCAATGCGGTGGTCTCAGGTATCCTTCCAGTATGTTCTGTTGATGCACACATGTTATTCGATCCCGGATCCACGCACTCGTACGTATCCACACACTTTGTGCCAAGTTTGGGTAGAGAGTCCAGTTTGCTTGATCAGCCGATTGTTGTGACTACTCCTGTGGGAGAGTCGTTTGTCGCTATGCACGTGTTTCGATCCTGTACCGTCCGTATTGGCGAGAGAGAGTTGCCGGTCGATTTGATCCTTCTTGAGATGTTGGACTTCGACGTTCTTTTAGGCATGGATTGGTTAGCCACGTGCTATGCTTCGGTTGACTGCCGCGAGAAGACAGTTAGATTTTGTTTTCCCGGCGAGTCGGTTTTTGTTGTGTTGGGGGACTGCGGTGCTACCCCTCACAGTATGATTTCTTCTTTTCGTGCTGGACAACTTTTGATGAAGGGATGTCAGGGATTTCTCGCCTATGTTTGCGATACTAGAGCTACAGAGGTTCCGATGGATCAGGTTCCGGTTGTTAGCGAGTTCCCTGATGTGTTCCCTGACGAGCTTCCTTGGCTACCGCCCGAGCGTGATATTTCTTTCTGTATTGATTTGGTTCCTGGCACGGGGCCTATTTCTGTACCGCCTTATCGGATGGCCCCGGAGGAACTTAGAGAATTGAAGGGTCAGTTGCAAGATTTTCTGGATAAGGGACTTATTCAACCCAGTGTTTCTCCTTGGGGTGCTCCAGTCCTGTTTGTCAAGAAGAAGGACGACAGTATGCGTTTGTGTATCGATTACCGCCAGCTGAACAGGGTGACAGTGCGGAACAGTTATCCTTTGCCACGCATTGACGACTTGTACGACCAGCTTCAGGGGGCAGGATACTTTTCGAGGATCGATTTGCGATCAGGCTACCATCAGCTGCGGGTTCGACAGGAGGACATTCCTAGGACAGCTTTCCGCACGCGTTACGGCCATTATGAGTTTTTGGTGATGTCGTTCGGACTCACCAACGCGCCAGCAGCATTTATGGACTTGATGAACCGTATTTTCCGGCCGTATCTTGATCTGTTCACCATAGTGTTCATTGACGATATTCTTATGTATTCTCAGAGTAGAGAAGAGCACGAGCAGCACCTGCGGATTACACTGCAGACCTTGAGGGAGCATCATCTTTTCGCCAAATTCTCAAAGTGTGCTTTCTGGCTGATCAGCGTAGACTTCTTGGGGCACGTGATTACACGAAATGGTATATGTGTAGACCCGAGGAATATTGAGGCCGTTCGGAGTTGGCCTAGACCCACGTCAGTTACTGAGGTTCGCAGCTTTCCAGGGCTGGTAGGCTACTACAGGCGATTCGTGCAGGACTTCTCTCGCATTGCTACACCTTTGACCAGGTTGACCCGGAAGGGAGTTTGTTTCGATTGGACGGAGGAGTGTGAGCACAGTTTTCAGCAACTACGGGCTATACCGACTATGACACCAGTGCTATCTTTGCCTTCAGGATCAGGCGGATTTGTGGTCTATTGTGATGCATCACGAGTGGGGCTAGGGTGCGTATTGATTCAGCATGACAGGGTGATCGCGTATGCTTCACGGCAATTAAAGAAACATGAACAGAACTACCTCATTCACGATTTGGAGATGGCTGCAGTGGTCTTTGCACTTAAGATCTGGCAACATTACCTATACGGCGAGTCGTGCCAGATATTCACTGATCACAAGAGCTTAAAGTATATATTTCAGCAGCGAGACCTGAACCTTAGACAGCGCCGATGGATGGAGTTAGTGAAGGACTACGATTGCGAGATCTTGTACCATCCGGGCAGGGCTAATGTCGTGGCGGATGCTTTGAGCAGGAGGCCCGGGGGTAGTCTATCTTGTTTGAGCGCAGTACAGAGGCAGTCGTCGGCAGATTGGAAGATTTTATACGACAGCCGGGTACAGTTCGAGTTTACACCCATCGGAGGACAGATTGCGCATGTTCGTGCACGCCCACAGTTGCTCGACCGTATATATGAGGCACAGCACAGTGATGACCGATGTTCAGAGATTAGGACACGGATTGGACAGGGCAGATTTTTCGAGTTCATGATCGATGATCAGGGGATTCTACGATTTGGGACTAGACTGTGCGTACCAGATACTGAGGGACTGCGGCACAAGATTCTTGAGGAGGCACATCGATCGGTATACAGTGTTCATCCTGGTTCCACCAAGATGTACCATGACATGAGAGGTGTTTACTGGTGGGACGGAATGAAAAGAGATATCGCAGATTTTGTGTCGAGATGCCTGACTTGTCAGCAAGTCAAGGCTGAGCACCAGAGGCCCACGGGAGAGCTACAGCCGTTACCCATTCCGGAGTGGAAATGGGAGCAGATTTCTATGGACTTCATCGTGGGTCTACCTAGGACTAGTCGAGGGTATGACTCCATCTGGGTGATCGTGGATCGTTTGACGAAAGCGGCTCACTTCCTACCGGTGAAGACGACTTTCAGATTTGCTCAGTATGCCCAGATATACATCGACGAGGTCGTATGAATGAACGGAGTTCCGACATGTATCGTGTCCGATAGAAGCACCTAATTTACCAGCCGGCTATGGCAGAGACTTCAGGAGGCTTTGGGCACTCGCTTGATCTTCAGCACAATATTTCATCCGCAGACCGACGGACAGTCAGAGCGGACTATTCAGACTTTCGAGGACATGCTCAGAGCATGCGTCTTAGACTTTGGAGGTAGCTGGGATCATCATTTACCCTTAGTAGAGTTCTCCTATAACAACAGCTACCAGGAGACCATTCAGATGGCTCCGTTTGAGGCTCTTTATGGGAGGAGACGCAGATCGCCCACCTGTTGGACAGAGCTCAGTGAGAGCAGTATCTTAGGTCCACAGATTGTTGAGGAGACGACCGCGAAGATCCAGTTGATTCGCGATAGGATGAGAGCAGCCCATAGTAGGTAGAGATTTTATGCGGACCGTCGGCGGCGCAGACTTGAGTTTTCGGTTGGTGAACATGTTTTCTTGAGGGTCTCCCCAATGAAAGGTGTGATGAGATTTGGGAAGAAGGGGAAGCTTAGTCCTAGATTTGTGGGCCCCTTCGAGATCCTCGAGCGTGGTGGTGCGGTTACGTATCGGTTAGCCCTTCCGCCCAGTTTTCCAGACGTGCACCCCGTATTTCACGTTTCGATGCTCCGTAGATATCTTCATGATCCTTCGCATGCGATTTAGCACCCGACGATCCAGCTTGAGCGTGACCTTTCCTATGCAAAGCAGCCGGTGATCATTTTGGATCGATAAGTGAAGAAATTGAGATCGAAGGACATACCATCAGTCAAGGTACTTTGGCGTGGCCAGAGCAGCGAGGAGGTCACTTGGGAGACCGAGAGCGAAATGAGGAAGAGGTATCCCCACCTTTTTGAAGGTACGTGTAGTTAGATTTTGAAATTCGGGGACAGAAATTCTTTAAGGAGGGTAGATTGTGACACTTTGAAATTCGTTTAGGATGTTTTCGCGATAATTAGTAATTTGTCGTGTTTTTCATAAAAGCCCGAGTATCGTATTTTCCTTCTTGGCTAGGGATAATTGTGTTGTGAAGTGTTATATATATATGTTTATATAAAATTTTAGGGTTATTAATTATTTCTAGTCGGGTTTACCCAAATTGGGAAATTTCTTGTGTTAGTGCACACATGCACACTTAGCACAATTTTCCTTGACCTAGGTTTAAAGTGTTAGCCATTTCTTTTCTTTCATGGTTCACTTTATTCCCACCATTTTAATCAAGCTAAAACCCCTTTTTGAAATTAAAAATTGAATTAGAAAATGGGAGCATGGAGTTAGGTGAAAAGGATTGACTTTTGACCATTTCCTTCTCTCTTCTCTCTCTTCTCCCTCTTCTCAGAAATTCCTACAGAATTCCAGCAGAAAACATGGCATTTTCTTCACTTCTTCTTCTTCTTTTCACTTCTTTTTGAATCTATACAAAACCCTACACCAAAATAACCCCTTTCCTTCACAAAAACCTTGGGAAAAATGGTCTTTTGAGGTGTTTGGAGGCAAGTCTGGGTACTTGAGGCTAGAGTGGGAACTTTTGAGTTTTCTAATGTTTTTGGGAGGTAATTATCTCACACATAACATCCCTTTCCATAACTTGTAGTATTCTTTAGCAAAAATCATGTTTTTATGTGCTTTTTAGTGATATTAAAGGATATTTGTGATGCATATGTTAGATTGGGATTTTGTTGGCTTAATTAGCTTGGTAATGAGTTGTTAGTGTAGTTTTAGACTTGGGTTTGCTTTAGGTTTCATAAAAATACCCTAAAATATCATTTTAGTGTAAAAATGTGTTTTTTAACTAGAATTAGGGCTCTGTGGAATCCGCTTCTACCCAGGGTGTTTCAGAATAAAATTGGATTTACTGTAGCATGTATAGGGGTATAGAGTGCACACACAAAACCTGGGAGCCCATCTCCCTACCCAGGCCGCCGAAAAATGCAGTCTGGTCGCAATTTGCGGCCAGATGGGTGAGTTGGGGGTTGGGGCTTGGGGCATATGAGTCTGCTGCTATGTGTAGTATTGTGGTATATATAGTTTTGTAATATATTTCCTGTATAAAAATCTGGGATCTAATACACTATTTTCCGTATTTTAAACTTTCGCGACACGCGTGATACGTGTGTGTGGGTTTGGGGTTTCTGTGTATCGTGACGCGTCGGAGTGGCTTCAGGCGCGTAGTCACACGTTTTAGCGTATCGCGCACACGTGCGCTTGGTTCACGACGCGGGTTACCAGTTTAACTTTAAATGTCGTGTTTGTATGGTTTTGAGCTTATGTGTGATATATTGTGAAATTCTAGGTTCGCAGGCGAGTGCGACGGACGCCGCGAAGAAGGGGAAACAAGTCGTCGGCTATACCTAGCGAGAGACTACGGTGAGTAGATTTAACATCTACGGGGATATCGCCCGCATGGCGTTATGCGTCAGGGCTGATAGGACCTTATAGAGATATATTTTGCATTCACCTACATGACTATTGTTTATTGCATACCGCATTCCCTGCTATGCGTATATAAACTAGAATTGATAGAACACCGCACTATTACTAACGGTTCAAGTTGCACGAGCACAATTTATATGCTACACTCACACCATTAATGATTGCCATGACACTCACCTTATAGGATCGCTATAAATCATATGTTAGATTGTTTCCGCATTACTGATGTTTGCCGCATATCAGCAGATGTTATATTCTTACTTGGACATATTTACATCACATATTCATACATGTGCCATGTATATATTGATATCCTCATACCTGCATAGATTTACGCATTGAGATATGTTGTTTCCATGTTATTTCTGGATTTGGGAGCCGTGGATATTTCAAAAGAGAATAGGTAATTATTTAAAAACCCGGTTTCCCTTGTTATGATATTTCAGTGCGTCCACCATGTGTTTTCTCGGTGCTAGAGCCCGATATATGAGAGAGAGAGGGCTGACCCGGACTGACGGATGCCCGATATATGAGAGAGAGGGGGCTGACCCGGACTGACGGATGCCCGATATATGAGAGAGAGAGGGCTGACCCGGACTGACGGATGCCCGATATGTGAGAGAGAGGAGGCTGACCCGGACTGACGGATGCCCGATATAGGAAGATTTGCGTGTCGATGCTGGACACGAGTATTTATGATATTTGGGTGCCGATGTTGGGCACTCGTGATTCTCAGAGATTTACAGGATTGGAGAGCCGATGAGAGTGCCGACGCATGAGCTATTTGGGGGATCTGGGTTCATTGATGGACACCGATTCTATATTTCACGTTGACATTCCGTGTAGATGTTATGTTCCCATGCTCAGCATTCATTATTGTATCTCATCCTGTAGTTATATTACCTGATAGAGCACTTGCATGATTATTGCACATACTGCTTATCACGCATTGATATCATCTGCTGGTATATGATAGAGTAGCGCAAGACGTGCATGCTTGCGATTACCTTTATATGTTATCTCTATTCACGAGATGGCAACTCACCCCCGTTGTGCCACAGTATTTTCAGGTTGCCCCTCGGAGTATTCGCGGCAGGCTGCGTTCTTGCATCTTTTGACACAGATACCCCCACTGTTGGTGTACTAGCCCTTTTGCTGATAGGTGGGTTTTGTGCGGTATCTGTTTATCTTTCAGTTATATACATTGTTGTATCTAGTACTCTCCATCTACCATATATGTACTTGACTTAGAGACAGTGTGAGGGTGATGATGTATATTATTTGTATTCTGGTGTCGAGCTCGTTGTGAGCCGACTTTACTTATGCAGTTTATTCTATCAGTAATGTTCCCACTTGTTGCTCATTTTCTTCTCTACGGCGTCGTATATTGCTATCTTGGTTATTGTTTACTTGGATCTCTTAACCTTCAATAAATGCTTCCATTTAAGGCTTAAAACACTCTATACTTTTACTGGTTTGATCTCTGGGTTTTCGGTTCACTTAGTCGCGTTACGCCTGTAGACGTTACGTGGTTAAGTGCCGGTCATGGGCCAAACTTTGGGTCGTGACACTGGGAGTCTGCTCCACTTGGACATCGTCGAAATTTTTTCGAAGTCTTTTTACCGCGTCCAGGTATTTTATCATGAGTGGCTCTCGGGCCTAGAAACACCAGGTTACTTGGCCGACGACTGCAGGGTCGCTGCAAACCCTGATGATCTTCACCCCAACATCGGAGCCGATTCACAGTCCTGCTAACAAAGCCTCATATTCTACGACGTTGTTTGACGCTCTAACCCGAGCTTTAAAGAGTATTCCATTTCCGCTTCATCCAGGCCGTGGATGATCAGGCCAGCCTCGCTCCCCTCCTCTATGGAGGATCTGTCCACGTAGAGTACTTAATCCAGGATGGGGTCGGGCACCTCCTCGACCAAGGGAAGTGGTTCGGGGCCCCGTGCTGCCATTTCTTCTTTAGTAAGGATGGTGCATTCGACAACAAAATCCGCTAAGACCTGTGCTTTAATAGCTTGTCGGGGGCTGTATTTGATATCGAATTGGGATAATTCCCACCTCCATTTCTTCAGACGACCTGACGATTCGGGGGAGGCGAGAATAGACCCTAAAGGTCGCTCGGTGAGGACGGGGATTGTGTGCGCTTAGAAATTGTGTCGAAGTTTCCTGGAGGCGAGGACAGTCGCCAGGACTATTTTCTCTATGGCCGGGTATCTCGTTTCCGCGTCCTTGAAAACATAGTTCATGTAGTATACCAGTCTCTGTATGCCTTCGAATTCTCTGACGAGAACTAAGCCTACAGCTTGGTCGGAGATGGCTAGATATAGCAATAACTCGTCACCCTCGACTGGTCGGGTGAGTAGCGGCGGGGTCTCCAGGTGTGCCTTGTGTCAGTTGATGTTGCGCACCCCGCGGGTTCACGGGGAGGTGGAATTTTCAAAAAAACAATTTTTACAAGCTTCACAATATCGACTAAACTCCAGGATCTTTACTTGAACCTTAACTAACTAACTACCATGTGGTTTAACTACTCGGAAGAAAGTTATGCCTCCTAGTATCAAGTCCTTCGGGTCTTGTTCTTCTCCTCGCCTTGAGCTCCTCGGAGAACGGATGAAGGTTGCAACGCCGGACTCCTCGCGTCAAAGATGATCCACCCGAGAGTATGTGCTTCAAGATCCAACCTCTAAACTGAGGTAACTAGGGAACTTAGATCTCTAAGCTAAGTAGCCTATATGATGTAGAGTAGCTAAAGGAGTGTTTTATCTCATTAGGCACTGGGGTTCACAACACATGTGAGGGTTAGGACCATGGAGGAAGACAGAAAGAAAATGAAGAGAGTGAATGAAATGTTGCAAATGAGCTAGAGTTCCCAGTGTGATGAATGGCTCAAGTCTTTCACTCATTGAAGTATGGAATTTCTCACACTATAAAATCTCCATCATGCTTCAATAGTAATGCCAAACAAATAAAATAATACCTAAGCCATACCTCACACCTGTTAGTTATATATATGCCCTAGATGCCATTGTTGTACATATGATGTATATTATAATGGATGCTTGGATATATATAGAGAGGACTTTCTTGCTCGTCATGATAGTATGCTATTTGGTTTCTCTTTATCTTAACATGTTGACTTATATTAGTTTACTGTCTTACTCTCACATGTTGATAAAGCCCTTAGGATCTGTACTCGACTACTGGGACTATGATGAGATCATACTAGTGGGGCCACGGTAGTCGATGAGTACATCCTATAAATGTTCCTAGTCGAGGGTGTATCGAGACAGGGCATCGATACACCAGAGTAGACTAGCGTATACGCATCTTGACCCATATGATGGGCGATGGATGATCCCATATCCATCGGTGTTTGACATCAAGGATGGTGTACGGGTGCTCAGTGGAGACTGAGTACACTGGACGGACTTGCCGAGAACTCCCAGATGGTATTATACCACACGTCAGATGGCAGTTCTCCGGTGACACCGGTATAGGTTAGTCTGTAGACCCGAGATCGTCATAGAGTCTTGTGTGATTCCCACTATGCTTTGATTTTCACCTTACCACGTCCATGAGGGCGTGCAAAATGGTGGCTTTTTGGTACAGTCCCGAATCACATGGAGGCAATGAGCGATAGGAGGGGATTCGTCTCTCCCGGTATAGGCAGTTGATGTTGTGCTGTGTTCGATTGGCTATAACTGGAAGTCCCTGGCCAGGGCGGATAGAGAGTACTACTGGTAAGTGTTATCAGTAGGTTCTCGACCTGTTATGAGCCTCACATCGACACGACTTATCGGTTACTGGGGTCTGACGTTTACCACCCCTAGACCAGATATGCGACATTTCAGACGAAGAGACCGGACTGTACGAGAGTGTTACTGATTGGATTCACAGGAGAATGTACAGGCTTGCTTGTTGATCTTCTGATCGCTCAATACCTGGGTGGCTATTACGTTTAGCTGACCGCTTGCATCTTGTGGGTGTTTGATATGATCATCACCTATTGTCGGCGTATTGACGATTCTTTAGAGTCCTACACAGAGGTTTCTTAACTCAGGCAAAACGGAGTAGGAGCACATATGTGATATGTCCATAACCGAGAATAATACGATATGAGATACCTTATTCTATTCTCGTGATATTTGATATCAGCCGGTTCATCGGATCAAGTGTTGATTCGATGAATCGGTAACTGATATATTAGTCGGTTATATGCGATATAGCCGGATTGTCGGATCAAGTTTTGATTCGATAATTTAATGTATAATTATATATGTGATATATTACATTACATTATCTAATATTGGCTCGCTTTATTGATTCATTTTCTCACCGGGTAATACATTGATATATATGCGATATATGTTAATTGTATTATTTTCTTATGTTACAAAAATATATTATATATGTGATATGTAATATTGTAACAAGTTATGATTACTAATGCAGCATGATTAGTGGAGATTAAACATGGTTAGGGTTTGATTTGGGTTAGCTCTTTCTTGTAGCTTCTAGAAACTTTTATTTTGTTTTGAGCTAAGATATTATATGTTGATATTTTGTGAGATATTTTTAAACCCAACCCAAACCCTTAACCCTAGTTAACTCTCTACAATGGTTAGCCTTTTCTTTTATCAACCATGGTTGCATTTGTAATTATTATTACAATTCATTATTCATCACAAATGAGTTTATCTTCTTCTTCCTCCTTGCAAAGCTTTCGAGCTTTGAGTTTTGTAATGAATTTGTGTGAGATTATGAAAATAAAAGAGTGCATAAATCCTACATCATCATCCTTATCTAATCTAGCCTATTAGATTAGGGTGTTCACTTCATTAATACTTGATTAGTGAGTGGGAGCTTGAGTTAAAGAAACTTCAAGGTAGATCATCTTTGAAAAGGAAGACTACAAGCAAGCATGGATCATTCGGGTTGTAGAGCCTCTCTTGAGTCCGGGAGATCATGGATCGCAGAGAAGGGACTACTACTCGGAGCTTATGAAGCGAAGGAGCGGACAACAAAGGTTGTTATCCCTCTCTCTTAGTCGTAAAGATATTTACTTGCATGTTTAACCCTAATAATCTAGCAAAGATCCTCGCTTTGGGTTGTTGGACAAGTCTAAATTTTAAATCGGGCATGGTTGATGCCTTATAGACCCATGTAAGAGTGCCTAGTAACCCTACAATGGTATCAGAGCCTAGCTAGAGCATTAGGCGTTAAAAGTCCGATCGAACCCCGAAACGTCGGTTTTGAACCCCTCTCTGGAAATTTTTTAAAATATTTTTTTTTCTATATTAAAAATACTCAGAAAATTCAGCAGGGAATTCTAAAGGTTACTGTGAAAAACGACATCCTGATTCCACTAAAGCGCCGCGGAACCGCGGCAATACAATGCCTTCTGCGGCGGTTCCGCGGCCGTATAGGGGAATAAGGGTTAGCTTTTTGCACAGTGACATCCATAGGTATTTCTTTATACTTCTGGGAATTTTTAATATTACTCAAGTGTTGAGTTTTCTGGAGATCCTTTGTATTCGTTGATTCGATCGGAAAGTTTAATTTCGTTTGGGTTTCCGGAAAATTTAGAACATGTTAAAATGTTCTTCCGGATATCAATAACTCATTTTTTCCCGACACGAAAAACTTTCAAGTGTTGAATTTTTCTTGAGTTTGAATCTTTCGGAAAAACCATGCAAGAATATTTGTGGACCCTTTAGAAGAACGTAACCTTAACTCGATTATGTGACCGTCAAAACTTCCACTGAACCTTTGGTTTTGTGGTAGTTTAGCGTTGCCACATGTGAGGCGTTGGTTTGACCCTTCTACGGCTGGTTCACTGGGGCTGTGACATGTTCTGGGATTTTATGAACTCCGCTCAAGTGTTGAGCTATTTAGGAAATCTTGCGTATTTGATTATTCGATCGGAAAGTTTAACTTTGTCTATTTATCTGGAATATGATACAATATGTGGAATTCATATAGTTAGGCATGAAATGCGAAGTATGTGATTTCGGATTTATGATGTCTAAAGTGATTGTGGATTCCAAATGTTGTAGTTTTACACTTTCTTTTTTGTGACCGTAAGCGTAGTATGTGGTGTATCGCCGACTTCGTTGTTATACATCAACGACAATCGGGATACGCATACTTGCTTACGTTGATGATATGCGATATTATGTGTTGCTGTGATATGTTGTATTGGATCGTCGTGTTCTGAATAGCCGGGGGTTTTATGTGAGATGAGGGTTTTTATTTTCATTCATGTAAAATTCATTTGTATGTAATATTCTTTTATTGGGGCACTTCCGGGATGAGGTTGATGTCACCAGTGTATATTGTTTACTTTTCCGCATTAGGTAGACCCAAGGAGGGGAGCACAAGTAACCGGGTTCTAGGGTACAGTGGGAGGCCATCTCGAGGAGTCGAGACCGGGTCTCCTAACCCTAGAATTGGCAGTGCTACTTACCGCTCTCGTAGGGGTCTAGGGGTGTGGGTTTGGCTATTCATCGCGACCGTGGAATCCGTGTTTTATACAGGCTCGAAATAAAACACGGACGTCCTAGTATATCTAATATTTCATATGTTATCTTCTACTGCAATGTTCTGTGATGAGATCATATTACTGCCTGAGACGAATGCTTATACTATATATATATATATGTTGATATATAAATATTACTGCTTTCGTTTCTTCTATGATGCTTAGAAAGCATTAAATGACAGGATTTTATTAATGAGATTAATAAAAGAAAAGAAACCGAAAAGATGTTGTAGAATCAAAACTTTATAAAAATGGTAGCTACAGTTTTGCTTTGAATAGTGGTATATATGATATACCCTGCACCTTATTCGATGAGGAAAGAGACGAGATCCCTTCACCGGGAGTGACCTCCTTAGCAAAACTTGCAGATGCTACAAACTCGCGGTTTAGTTTTTGACAGCTTATATAGTTCTTGCTTTGCACAGCGGTATATATATGATATACCCAGCACCTTATTCGATGAGGAAAGAGCCAAGATCCATTCACCGGGAGTGACCTCTTTAGTGAAACTAGAAAAGCCTCAAAAACACTCCTTTTCAAAATCACTTGTTTCTGCAACGATATCAAGTTCATTACGCAATAGGTTTTCATAAAAACCTGTCGTAGCCCTCCTTCATTTCAGATGAGTCCTACTTAGTATTCGTACTACGTTTGTTGACATCCGTCAAGACGTAGTGTGCGGTAGCTAATTAGTATTTATCTGTTTATGCATGAGATGAAGATTGGATTAGGGTAGTCATACGGCCTTGTTGACCTCCGTCAAGGGTCGTGCGGGTGGGTCTGATTTAATCAAGAAATGACGGGTTGAACTTGACTAGCACTCTATGATTTGTTGACCTCCGTCAAGGTCATGGGATGTTTGGGGCAAAATATTATCGGGAATTTCAAGTGTTGAACTTTGCAATGAGATTGCATACCTCCTATGAGATAGTTGGATCCCGATACCTACTACGAGTAAGAGTTACTCCTGGGAGAATTTTACACAGGACAATTAGCCGATCAAGTAGGTGTCTAGAAAGGTGTTAACGGGGTTAAGCCTCTGGGAAAACGATGTTTATTTTAATTAGGTCCGTGCGAAAGCACGGGGAACCTCCCTCAAGTACCAACACTGATCTGGCTGAAAGATTGGAGAACTTGTAGGGTGTAATTAATCCCGGCTAATCTTACCTTTTAGGGTTTGAAGGAAGATTTGATAAAAACAGTGGGAGACATCCTGATTAGATAAGATAATAACCAATCTAATCTTGCAAGAGCATATGCTAAATTGTTTTCTTCTCTCTCTCTCCAGGTAGCGACCATGTCAGGCCTTAATCAAGATAATTATATGGATGTATTGACTGAACCCGCTTATTATACTGAGCAGGAGATCATTGGTCTCGTTCTTTCTTATAAGAGTTATAAGACTGAGCAGGAAACAGGAGAATATCTGGATTCTCTTACCGTCCAAACGAAGAACAAGCATGTTGATGCATCTTCTTCGGGTGTGTTGGTTATTGAGAATTGTTTCTCAGTTCACCTTACGTCCTGGGTATTAGATACAGATCAGGATCCCACATATGTAAATCGTTACGTGGGCTACGTAAAGGTAGAGAATTGGGAAAAAGTGATCATTCCGTACAAGTAGGGAAGGGTGCAAGTATTGCAGCCAAAGCAGTTGGCGAATATCACCTTGTATTACCAAGTAGTAATACATTGATACTGAACGAGTGCTATTATATACCAAACATGATGTGCAACATTATATCAGTATCTTTATTAAGTAAAGAAGGATATAATTTTGTAGTACAGGATAATGTTATGAACATATTCTTAGATCAAAAGTTGATTGGATCAGGCTCGTTACATAATGGCATATACGTTCCCAATCAAAATACAGTCCTTAATATACAAAACACACACAAGAGGAAGAGTTCAGAAATGAACGAATCTTTCTTATGGCATTGTAGACTTGGTCATATCAATGCGACACGGCTAGCTAAGTTACATAAGGATGGATATTTGAATCCGTTCGAATTATCATCTTATGATACTTGCCATTCATGTCTCAAAGGAAAAATGACCAAAACTCCGTTTAGTGGACACAGAGAAAGAGTTACGGAACTCTTAGGACTGGTACATAGTGATGTATGCGGTCCCATGTCTACACACGCCAGGAACGGTTCTTCCTACTTCATTACATTCACTAACGATCTCTCAAGATTCTGACATGTGTTCCTGATGAAACACAAGTCTGAAGCTTTTGAGAAATTCAGAGAATATAAGAACGAAGTAGAGAACCAAACGGGCAAAAATATTAAGATCCTTCGATCTGATCGAAGAGGAGAATACTTGAGCAATGAGTTCCTAGATTATCTAAAAGAGAATGGGATTATCTCTCAGCTTACTCCTCCTTATACACCACAGCACAACGGTGTATCGGAGCGCAGGAATCACACCCTATTAGATATGGTGCGCTCTATGATGAGCAATGTTGAGTTACCTATTTCCTTCTAGGGATATGCGCTTGAGACAGCGGCATACCTACTGAATAAAGTTCCAACCAAATCAGTGTCTACCACTCCATATGAGATATGGCAAAGGAAGAGACCATATCTTAATTTTGTTAAGATATGGGGTTGCCCGGCCTATGTCAAAAGACAAAAACCGGACAAACTCGAGGCAAGGTCTGTTTTATGTAAGTTTGTTGGATATCCTAAACATTCGCGAGGGTATATTTTCTACCACGGTGAGGAACAAAGGGTGTTTGTTGCTCAACACGCCACCTTTTTAGAAAAGGTATTTCTTGCAAAAGAGATTAGTGGCTCTGAGGTAGAACTGGAAGAAATTCCAGCAGAATAAGCTACGGCAGATGATTTGATGGAACCAGAGGATTCAATAGTTCTCGACGAACCTCAGCCTCTCCGCCGATCTAGCAGGGTTTCTCATCCACCTAAGAGATACTACGGTTTTCTCATTGATGGTGGAAGAGAGGATTGCATCATGGAAGATGATGACCCGACTAGTTTCGAGCAGGCCATCACGAGTGGTGACTCTGTGAAGTGGCTGGATGCAATGCGATCTGAGATGGAATCCATGTACACCAACAAAGTATGGACTTTGGAAGTTGCTCCTGAAGGGGTAAACCCCATTGAGAGCAAGTGGATATTTAAAAAGAAACTTGGTGTAGATGGAAAAGTCGAGAATTTCAAAGCTAGACTTGTTGCAAAGGGTTTTCATCAATGACCAGGTGTGGATTATGACGAAACCTTTTCTCCAGTGGATATGCTTAAGTTCATCCAGATCTTATTTGCTATTGTTGCATACCATGATTACGAAATCTGGCAAATGGATGTTAAGACCGCCTTTCTAAACGGTGATTTAGAAGAGTGTGTGTACATGACTCAGCTAGAGGGATTCGTAGATATTGGGAGCAGCGGAAAGGTGTGCAAACTGCTTAAATCCATCTATGGGTTAAAGCAAGCATCGCGGAGTTGGAACATCTGCTTTGATGCTGTAGTCAAAGAGTTTGACTTCATTAAAAACATAGATGAACCTTGTATTTATAAGAAGGTTGCAGAGAGTAAGGTTGTCTTCTCGTATTGTGCGTCGATGACATACTCTTGATAGGAAATGATGTTCCTATGCTGCAATCAGTCTAGCTCTTCTTATCATAAAGATTCTCAATGAAAGATCTAGGTGATGCCTCCTGCATATTGGGAATTATGATCTATAGAGATAACGGATACTGGGATTGTCCCAATCCAGGTACATTAACACCATACTAAAGAGGTTTAGTATGGCTGAATCCAAGCGTGGGAACCAACACACTATCTCTGGACTCACTTTTTCCAAAGAGATGTCTCCCAAGACTGATTTGGAAAGAGCTCGCATGCAAGGGATACCCTATGCTTCGGCAGTAGGCTCTATCATGTATGCGATGCTTTGTACTAGACCTGATGTAGCATACTCACTAAGTGTAGTGAGTTGGTATCAAGCAGATCCTGGAGAGAGTCACTGGACAGCTGTGAAGAACATTCTCAGGTACTTGCGAAGGACTAAAGAGATGTTCTTGGTGTATGGTAATGGAGAACTCCAAGTGGAGTCCTTTACCGATTCAAGCTTCCGTAGTGATAAGAACGACTCTGAGTCGCACTCGGGATTTGTCTTTACCCTCAATGGAGGGGCGGTATGCTGGAAGAGTTCCAAACAGGATACCGTTGCAGACTCGACGATGGAGGCTGAATACATCGCTGCCAACGATGATGCCAAAGAGGCTGTCTGGATAAAGAAGTTCATCACTGAACTTGGTGTGGTTCCGTCCATTGAGCATCCAATACCTTTGTATTGCGATAACAATGGAGCTGTGGTTTTGGCCAAGGAACCCAGGTTCCATCAGAAGTCCAGACATATTCTGAGACGGTATCACCTGATCAGGGAGATTGTTGATCGCTGGGAGATCGAGGTCAGGAGAGTTGATACGAAGGACAACACAGTGGAACCACTCACGAAGGCCGTTCCCCAGATATAGTTTGAGAGATTATTCGGGATGCTAGGTATAAGATACTACAATAGCTGGCCTTAGTGCAAGTGGAAGATTGTTAGTTATATATATGCCCTAGAGGCCATTGTTGTACATATGATGTATATTATAATGGATGCTTGGATATATATAGAGAGGACTTTCTTGCTCGTCATGATAGTATGATATTTGGTTTCTCTTTATCTTAACATGTTGACTTATATTAGTTTAATGTCTTACTCTCATATGTTGATCAAGCCCTTAGGATCTGTACTCGACTACTGGGACTATGATGAGATCATACTAGTGGGGCCACGGTAGTCGATGAGTACATCCTATAACTGTTCCTAGTCGAGTGTATATCGAGACAGGGCATCGATACACTAGAGTAGACTAGCGTATATGCATCTTGACCCATATGATGGGCGATGGATGATCCCATATCCATCGGTGTTTGACATCAAGGATGGTGTACGGGTGCTCAGTGGAGACTGGGTACACTGGACGGACTCGCCGAGAACTCCCAGATGCTATTATACCTCACGTCAGATGGCAGTTCTCTAGTGACACTGGTACAGGTTAGTCTGTAGACCCGAGATCATCATAGAGTCTTGTATGATTCCCACTGTGCTTTGATTTCCACCTTACCACGTCCAAGAGAGCGTGCAAAATGGTGACTTTTGGGTACAGTCCCGAATCACATGGAGGCAATGAGAGATAGGAGGGGATTCGTTTCTCCCGGTATAGGGAGTTGTTGTTGTGCTGTGTTGGATTGGCTATAATAGGAAGTCCTTGGCCGGGGCTGATAGAGAGTACTACTGGTAAGTGTTATCATTAGGTTCTCGACCTGTTATGAGCCTCACATCGACACGACTTATCGGTTACTAGGGTCTGACGTTTACCACCCCTAGATCAGATATGCGACATATCAGACGAAGAGACAGGAGTGTACGGGAGTGTTACTGATTGGATTCACAGGAGAATGTACAGGCTTGCTTGTTGATCTTCTGATCGCTCAATACCTGGGTGGCTGTTATGTTTAGCTGACCGCTTGCTGCTTGTGGGTGTTTGATATGATCATCACCTACTGCCGGCGTATTGACGATTCTTTAGAGTCCTACACAGAGGTTTCTTGACCGAGAATATGGGTATGTGCACATATGTGATATGTTCATCACCGAGAATAATAGGATATGGGATACCGTATTCTATTCTTGCGATATTTGATATCAGCCAGGTCATCGGATCAAGTGTTGTTTCGATGAATCGGTAACTGATATATTAGTCGGTTATATGCGATATAGCCGGATTGTCGGATCAAGTGTTAATTCGATAATTTAATGTATAATTATATATGTGATATATTACATTACATTATCTAATATTGGCTCGCTTTATTGATTCATTTTCTCACCGGGTAATACATTGATATATATGAGATATATGTTAATTGTATTATTTTCTTATGTTACAAAAATATATTATATATGTGATATATAATATTGCAACAAGTTATGAGTACTAATGCAACATGATTAGTGGAGATTAAACATGGTTAGGGTTTGATTTAGGTTAGCTCTTTCTTGTAGCTTCTAGAAACTTTTATTTTGTTTTGAGCTAAGATATTATATGTTGATATTTTGTGAGATATTTTTAAACCCAACCCAAACCCTTAACCCTAGTTAACTCTCTACAATGGTTAGCCTTTTCTTTTATCAACCATGGTTGCATTTGTAATTATTATTACAATTCATTATTCATCACAAATGAGTTCATCTTCTTCTTCCTCCTTGCAAAGCTTTCCAGCTTTGAGTTTTGTGATGAATTAGTGTGAGATTATGAAAATAAAAGAGAGCATAAATCCTACCTCATCATCCTCATCTAATCTAGACTATTAGATTAAGGTGTTCACTGCATTAATACCTGATTAGTGAGTGAGAGCTTGAGTTAAAGAAACTTCAAGGTAGATCATCTTTAAAAAGGAAGTCTACAAGCAAGCATGAATCATTCGGGTTGTGGAGCCTCTCTTGAGTCCGGGAGATCATGGATCGCGGCGAATGGACTACTACTCGGAGCTTATGAAGCGAAGGAGCGGACTACAAATGTTGTAATCCCTCTCTCTTAGTTGTAAAGATGTTTACTTGCATGTTTAACACTAATAATCTAGCAAAGATCCTCGCTTTCGGTTGTTCGGCACGTCTAAATTTTAAATCGGGTATGGTTGATGCCTTATAGACCCATGTAAGAGTGCCTAGTATCCCTACAACACCTTGCTACAAATATCTCTCATTTTCCACCTCACTAATCTATTTATGAAAATAGATAAAGCAATAATGAGGTGTCCCCTTCTAAAAGCATCTCTTGTAGAATTACAATAATTCCCTCACCGTATATACATACCCATATTCGTATTCCGAAAAATACGAATACAATGAGATGACAAAAATCCAATAATACAATACTAGGATCCAGCATAAACCAAAGCCTACTAGTTTTATCCGTCCGAACATCATCCGTGCACAAGTACACGTACGTGATCGAAACCCTGCCGTAAAACCATACGGCCACTACATCGTTTCGCCCGAAGCAGGGAAACCCTCTGTGTAGGACTCTAAAGACTCGACAGTATACTGGCAGTTGGTTTAACCATAAGTACGTCAACGGTACTAGCTGTACGTAACGGCTACCCAGGTATCTGTCGATAAGAAGGACGATGCGCAAACTCATCCGAACTCCTACTGATCCTGTCTGTGACAATCTCCATACTGTCCGGTCTGTTCTTCTGAGATACTCGTATATTGGGTCTAGGGGAATGGTAAACGTCAGACCCCTAATAACGCAATAAGTCGTGCCGGAGTAGAGCCCAATACACCTTGAGAAACTACTGGAGTGTCTACTAGTAAATCTCACTTGCCCTGGCCAGAGACTTTGTGTAATGGTTTTCCTAACATAGCGCGATATCTACCCCCAATACCGGGAGAGATGAATCCTAACTAACCGTTACTGTCTCTAAGTGCTTCGGGACAGCACCCAACTACTACCTGTTTGCACGACTCCTTTGAGCCGTGGTAGGGTAGTAATCAAAGAACAGTGGAAACACACTCGAGACGAAGTAGCGATGTCAAGTCAACGGACTAAGCTATACTCATGTCACCTGAGAACTGCTACCTGACGATAGGTACAATACCAACTAGCAGTTCCCGATGAGTCCTATCCAGTGTAACTCATAACCAAATGAGCACCTGTATACTATATTTAATACGACGTACTAATGGCTATGGGACAGACCATCTGCCCTGCTGGGATGAGAAGCATATACACGAGTCTACTCTGGAGTATCGATTCCATGTCTCGATAATCCTATGACTAGGGACCTATATAAAGATGTGCTTGTAGACTACCCAGCCCCCACTAGTGTGACTGCCATCACAATGCTGGTAGTCAAGCAAAGATCTTAAGGGATCTACCAATATATATAAGCGATATTCTAAAAGAAACGCATACACATATTGAGGTAGAATCAAACCAAGTAGCATATTACCATTTTGAGCAAGACAGTTATTATAACTGTGAATATCCCAAGCTTCCAATATGTAATATACAATCCAGTATGATACAATAATAGCCTCTAGGGCATATCTCGCTAACACCTCGAGTTGTTCGAAAGCGCTCTGGCACACCTCAGACTATTCGAACTTAGAAATTTTCCTTAGTGCCCAGAAAAACGTAAGGCACTTTTCTCCAGATCTGGACATAAAGCGGCTTAGGGCAGCCACCCTCCCCATGAGTCTCATTATGTCGACATTGCTCTTGGGTGTTTCCATATTAAGGATGGCGCTGATCTTTTCAGGGTTCGCTTCGATTCCTCAGTGGGTAACCATGAACCCGAGGAACTTCCCACTGGTGACTCCGAAAGGACACCTAGCTGGATTCAGCTTCATTTTGTACTTGCGTAGGACGTTGAATGTCTCGCCGAGGTCTTTAGTGTACCTAGATGACGAGGTGGATTTCACGAGCATGTCGTCGATGTAGACTTCCATATTTCTTCCAATTTGTGGCTTGAACAGCTTGTTGACAAGCCGCTGGTATGTAGCCCCGGCATTCTTGAGTCTGAAGGGCATCACTTTGTAGCAGTAGACCCCCTGATCAGTGGTGAAGGCAGTAAGTTCTTCGTCGACCGGGTTCATCCGGATCTGATTGTAACCGGAGAAAGCGTCCATAAAGCTCAGTAGTTCATGACCGGCCGAACTGTCCACTAGCTGGTCTATCCAAGGAAGTGGATAGTTGTCTTTGAGGCAAGCCTTGTTCAAGTCCGTGAAATCGATGTACATGCGCCATTTCCCCTTTGCCTTCTTGACCATGACCACGTTTGCCAGCCAATCCGAGTAGTCCAGGTTTCTGATGATGTTGGCAGCGAGCAATCGATCCACCTCGTTTTCTATCGCCTTTTATTTAACCGGCGCAAAACATCTATACTTCTGACGGATGGGCCTGGCCTTCAGGTCGACCCCGAGCTTGTGAGAGTTTACTTCAGTGCAAATCCCGGGCGTGTCCGCTGGCGCCCAAGCGAATACGTCTGAGTTATCTCGGAGGAACAGGATCAAGCTTTCGTGGTGGTCCCCTGCCAAGAGAGAGCCGATCTGGACAGTCCGGCTGTCGGTTCCCTCTACGATGGGGACTTCTGTCAACGCTTCCACCGGGGCACCACGAACATCCTTTTGGTTGTCGTATGTATCTAAAGATCCTTGAAAGTTATGTGTGTCCTTAAAATCGCTGCCCTTCTATCTGGCGGGGGTCGTCGAGGCGAGACAAATCTTGGCAGTTCACTGGTCACCATAGACCCAGCCTATCCCCTTTGATCTAGAGGGAATTTGAGCGCGAGGAGATAAGTCGAGATCTGAGCCCGGAAGGCATTCTGGGTAGGGCGTCCCGGGAAAATGTTATAGGACGACGGGACCTTAGCAACGAGAAAGTTCACTGGTATGGTCCGCGTCTTTCCCGCTTCCCCAATGTTGAGGAGGAGGGTGACCGATCCCTCTGTCAAGACAGAATGGTTGGTGAACCAAGAGAGGACATGGTAGGTCGTTTGAAGGTCGGATGAACCCAACCCCATACGTCGGAAAAAGTCATAGAACATGATGTCCGCCGAGCACCCGAAATCGATCAATATTTCCTAGACCTCGTAACGGTGGACTCAGGCCGCTATCATAAGGGGGTCATTATGAAGAAATGATATTCCGTGAAAGTCTTCGTCGATGAAGATGATCGGGTCATCCTTCCTGCACTTCTTGTAGGGCGGATCGCTTACCTCCTCGATTGATAGGAGGCGGTGGTTCCCCCCAATTTTCTGAGCTGGGTCCACGGTATCGACCATGATTTGCCTGATAGCTAATTCCCCGGGAGGGGTTTGGTCCTTTTGCTCCCACTCCGCCTGCCGCTTTTCCCATATGTACTTCGCCAGGTGGCTAGAGCGGATCAACTCCTCGATGTAGACACGGAGCTGCTTGCTGCTCCCAGTCGGGTGACCCTGCGACCCGTGATTGGTGCAGTACGGGCCGCAGAAACGCTTGCCCGTTCTTTGGGTAGCTGGCGGGAACTTAAAGAACCTCTTGCTCTTAGCTTCCTCCAGCAGCTCAGTCTGAGAAATGTTCAGGGGATTGTACTCTTGAAACCTCGGGGAATAAGGCTTCGGGCAAACGACTTTCTTGTTCTCTTCCCTGTCCCTTTTCATTCGGTCTGCTTGGTCGCCTCTGGGCAGGTTGGAGTTTACCTCTGACTCGAGTTGGATCTCTCTCTCGGTCCATGCCTTCACTTCGGCCATGTTCTTAGCTTAGGCCAATGAAAAAGAGCGGAGCCACTCTTTGTGCCTAAGACCCGACCTCAGGGCGGTGACATCGTGGTGCTTGGGAACCTCCAGAAGGGCATTGTAGAAGCGAGTGACATAACCTTTAAAGGATTCCTTGTCTTCGCTCTTGACGGTGAACAGGTTATTGACCGTTTTCTTCTGTCGTCGGTTTCTGACGAAATGACCGAGAAATTGGGTAGCAAGCTCGTCGAAGGTCGAGAAGGAGCACGGCGCAAGCACTCGGAACCAGTCCCGGCTAGCCCGGATTAGGGTAGCGGGAAAAGCTCGTCATTAAGCCATGTCCGAGCTGTTGGCTATACTGCCCTCAAGTCAATTATTGTATCGCAGGAACGCGATTGTGATGATTGAGGGAGGACCTATACCGGTAGAATAGTCTCGCTCAAGATGATAGTATGCTATCTGGTTTGACTTTATCATCACTATTATATGTTGATAGAGCCCATAGGATTCTTGCTTGACTACCAGCATTATGATGGCGATCATATATGTGGAAGCTGGGGGTCTATAAGCAAATCCTTAAATGTCCTTAGTCGTAGGAGTTTCGAGACTGTGCATTGATACTCCAGTGTAGACTAGTGTATACTGATTGAGACCCTGACGAGGGGCGGTGGCAAGGTCTCACAAGCAATTGGTGTAAGTTTGTTCACCTAAGATAGTCTACAAGTGCTCATTGGGTTATGAGTACACTGGACGGACTCGCCGGGAACCTGCTAGTTGGTATTATACCTATTATCAGATAGCAGTTCCCGGTGACATGTGTACAGGTTAGTCTATCGACCTGAGATCGTCATTTGTCTCGTGTGAGTTCCCACTGTGCTTTGACTACTATCCTACTACGGCTCAAAGGAGTCGTGTAAACAGGTTTTAGTTGGGTATAGTCCCGAGCCACATGGAGGCAGTGAGCGGATCATCGGGGATTCACATCTCCCGGTATTGGGGGTTGATGTCGCGTTGTGCACGGGTGGCCATCACCAGAAATCCTCGGCCGGGGTAGACGAGAATTACCGATCCAGGATCGATAGTTTATCAGGTGGTGATGGGTTTCATGCCGACAATAAATGTCACATTATTAGGGGTCCACCCCCTAGACTCGATATGCGATACTCATAGACGAATAGACCGGACTGTACGAATATTATCACTGTCAGGCTCAGTAGGGATTTGGATGAGTTTACTCGTCGGACTTCCTTTCGCTCAATACCTGGGTAGTTGTTACGTACAGCTAGTGCCGCTGACATGCTTGTGGTTAAACCTACTGCCAGCGTATTGACGGGTCTTTAGAGTCCCATACAGAGGGTTTTTAGGGATCAGGCGATATGGTGTAGATGACGTATGTTTGTACTTACAGGTGTTCGATTAAATATGTGTACAGGCTGCACAGACTTTAATCAGACGGTTGATAACACTAGCGGCTGAGGATTAAGCCGGATTATTAAATTAGGTTTTGATTTAATAATTTATATATATGTATTCTAGTATTATTGTTCACTATTCATTTTCTCTCTTGGCTATTCGTATTTTTCTATGATGGATTCGCCCTCTGAAACAAGAAGTTCGGGCCTACGTGTATATGTATTTCGATACGTGTACAGGGAAGTATTTCGTATTTATACGAAATAGCTTCTAGTAGATGGCCACCTCATTATTGATTTTCTTTTTAGAAAAACAATTATAGAAATGAGGTGGAGGGTGAGTTGGCATGAGCATGGGTGATGGCATGTGAGAGGTATGGTTTGCATTTGTTTATTGGAAAAATGGAATGAGATATTTTATTGTGTGCATGAAAGAGAGGGGGGCAGCCGCATTCCTTTGGATGGCTTGCTCATTTGATTTTCCACACCTCCTACATTATTCTCATTCTCACTTGGAGAAATTTTAGCACATTTCTTTAGTTGCTCATGCCATATGTTTCCTCACCTCCTCTTGATCTTCTATGGATGCTCATGGAGCATTTGTGATGAAAGAAAAATTTTAGTGACACATTCCTTCACCTCCACTCTCTATTGCTAGCAACCTTGTAGCGTCGGTTGCCTCGCTTGGCGGGGCTGAAGCTTGCGCCGTTTCTCTCAGGTGGACCATCGTAGATGGAGGAAGACCGGCAACCAAACTCGATCCAAACGACCACTAGGAGCTTGGAATGAAGGTTGAAGACCGAAGGACACGGATCAACTCGGTATAACCATCCAATTCCTTGTTTTACATAATGCTAGTATAGGGTTTAGGGTAGATCCGAGCTTCGGGCTGTGGTAGCGCCAGTTTAGAATAAAAAATTCCGCATTTGGTCACGGTTTGATGGCCGGGGCGCTGCCGTAACCCAACATGGTATCAGAGCCAGGTTTTAAGCCCTTAGCTAGCGAGTTTAGACGATGTTAAAGTATCGAAACCGAAACAACCCTAAAATAGTGCACTGCACATTCCAGTTTCTATCAATTTTTAAAGTTTTCAAAAAAAATTTAAGCAACTGCAGAAGTGTAACACCTTAGGAATGCGATTAGTGTTAATTAAGCGATAATACGGGTTTTGGTAAAAAGTTTACCAATTTGGGTTCTTCACATTTTATAACATTTAATAAATTATTTATTATTATTTGTTATAACTTGCACGCACGTGTGCACGTTAATGTGAGGGTTTTTTTGTGCTAATCTAGTTTAGTGACCATGAAAACTTAACCTAATCCTAATCCTTGCCTTAACCTTAACCCTAAACCCTTGATATTTGTGGAGAGATATTTCTTTGGTTGCTTTGGATTGGGAGGTGGTGGCATGGTGACTCACTTGAGGGCATGGTTTGCATTAATGGAGAGTTAATGCAATTGGTGCACTCACCCCTTATATGTAAGTCTACGGTAGCGCCCCGGCCGTTGATCCGAGGCCAAAATGCAGAAACAAAAACTTTTTCATAAACTTGAAACCGGCGCTAACATATACTTCCTCCCGGATCGAACCATTAACACAAACTAGCAAACTAGAGAAGGATTAGAAAGGCTATACGGATCGATCCGTGTCCTTCGGTCTTTAGCCACCATCCTAAGCTCCTCGCGGCATCTCCGATCTCCTCGTCGGAAAGGGCACCACATCTTCGAATCCTTTTATGGGCTCCCACCTCAGAACCGACGCAACTCGTGAAAGTGCACGGCGGCGCCCCGGCCGTCTGAATGAGGCCAAAATGCGGAAACGATACTTTTACAGAACTTGTTAACCGGCACTACCCCGCACTAAAATCCCATATCGGGCCATTAACCTACTCCTAGCTAACAAGAGAAGGGGTAAAGAGATAAACCGAGAGATCCGTGTCCTTCGGTCTTCTCGTCGTCGTCCTGATCTCCCCGCGGAATCTCCGGTCTTCATCTCCTCGTCGGAAGGGCACCACATCGCCGGGTTCATTTACCGGCTCCCACCTCTGGACCGAGGCAACTCGAGCATGAAGCTGGCGAGTCGACGTGCCCAAGGATACTGTAGATGAAGTGTAGAAAGCTTTGTCTCATTGGGGTATGAAGTTGCCAAGGTTTTTGGTGGGGGAATGAGATGAACTTTTGGAGATGGAGCTATGGGATTTTTGCAAAGCCAAAGAGATCAAAATCACCCTCATCAAAATATGAACAACCCCTCATCAATATGTGGCCGGCCTCATACTTGAGGAATGAGAGAATGGAGTGAATAAGAATGAAAAAGGAGTGATCCCCGACATAATGCAAGAGAGAGAAAAGGTGATGATAATAAGCAGTGATCACAATCATATCCAAATCAACTCCCATCATCAACAACCATGATGAACAAAAAGGTAATCATGAGTGGCAAGAACCATGATGAACCAAAAAGTCAAATGATGGTTAAACCATCATGAAGCTATCACAAAAAGTCTTCTCCATGCACAATTGCAAATAACCCCCTCCACCAAAATTCAGCCAAAGAAAGAAACAAAGGAAAATGGACGAAACCGGAAAGCAAACTGGCAACTTCAGAAAACTGATCCCGTAATAAATTACAGGAAAAACCCGCGACCGTATATACATACCCGCATTTGTATTCCGACCGAATACAAATGCAATGAGACAAAATCTACACTGTACAATACTAGGATCCGGCTTAAACCAAAGCCCGCTAGTATTATCCATCCGATCATGATCCGTGCAATACCGCACGCATATGATCGAACCCTGCCATATCTCCAAACGGCCACTACAGCGTTTCGCCCGAAACTTGAGAAAACGGTCTGTGGGGGACTCTAAAGACTCGTCAATACTTTGGTTGTGGATTTAACCACTAGCACGTCAGAGGTATTAGCCATACGTAAAAGGCTACCAGGTATTGACTAAAAGGGATGTCGATGAGCGAACTCATCCTGATACCCTACTGAGCCTGTCGGTGATAATATCCGTACAGTCCGGTCCGTTCGTCTATGAGCATCGCATGGCGGGCCTAGGCGGTTGGTAAAAGTCAGACCCCCAAAAGCGGTACAAGTCGTGCCGGAGTGTAGCCCAGAACACCCTGAGATACTACTAGAATACCTACCAGTAAATCTCCTGCCTTGGCCAAGGACTTCGTGTAATGGCTCTCCTAGACACAGCGCGACCTCACCCCCAATACCGGGAGAGACGAACCCCTGCAGATCCGCTCACTGCCTCCATGTGGCTCGGGACTGTAGCCAACTAAAACCTGTTTGCACGTCTCCTTTGAGCGTGGTAGGGTAGTAATCAAAGTATAGTGGGAACTCACACGAGACAAATGACGGTCTCAGGTCGATGAACTAACCTGTACACATGTCACCAGGGAACTGCTATCTGACGTCAGGTATAATACCAACTAGCAAGTTCCCGGCGAGTCCTGTCCGGTGTACTCATAACCCAATGAGCACCTGTATAAATCTTAGGTGAACCAACTGACACCAATGTCTTGTGAGACCGGCCACCGCCCCTCGTCGGGGTCTCGACTATATACACTAGTATACTCTGGAGTATCGATGCCCTGTCTCGAAAACTCCCACGACTAGGGACCTTTTAAGGATGTGCTTATAGACCCCAGCTCCCACGTATATGATCGCCATCATACTGCTGGCAGTCAAGCAAGAATCTTAAGGGCTCTATCAACGCGCAATAGTGACCTGTAAGGTCACCTAAAGCAGTACACGATGACAAAGATAAACCAGATAGCATACTATCATCTTGAGTAAGACTGTCCTACCGGCATAGGTCCTCCTTCAATTATTGCAATCACGTGCATGTGATCCAATAATTGACTCTGAGGGCACTATCTCTAACAATCTCCCACTTGCACTCATGGCTAATTATTGCGATGTCGCATACTCACAGCCCGTGTGATACCGAACACCCAACTCCTCTAATAATCAGTCTCACAAAACCCGTTTGTGAAACTATTGCGTTCGAGGAATAGTCTCAGTGAGTGGATCCGCCCTAATGTATCTTTCTATGTCTATCTTTATCTCAAGTTCGCGGAGAAAGCCATCTCCCGAAATGAGCAATACCAGTCTTAGAATTTGTTTGGATATCTGATGGGACTTAGCTCATAAATGAACTCCAAATCCAAACTTCTTAGATAGTATCGTCAACTGAACTTAATCAATATCCTGCGCCATGCCTCCCTCAGTATCCACTTGGACCTCTTGTCCAAACTACTGCCCCTCGTCAGAAGGAAAACTATAACTCTGACAACCTCTCTGTCATCCAGGTCACCTTGGAAGCCTGGAATGATAACTGTCTCCCGAAAGAGGCTGTCGTTATCATATCCCTAGAACATCCACTTATGGTCTAAAATTGCTTCCGAACGTTTCTCCAGGATAGGATTAATATCAACTTACTGCATCTCGTGCAAAAACAACATCTGGTGTGGTACTTGACATCTCATGATTGACTCAATTGCCTAAGCAAGTGATCTTCCAATCATGCGCATCCCTCTCCCCTTTAGTCTGTAAGACACCTTTAGAGAGGGTGACTCCATCACCTGCAGGTACACTACCGTGCTAGGAGTCGTCCATTCTAAATACCATTAGAATGCTGTCTAAGTACCCTGATTGGGAAACTACCCAAATCTAGATCTAAAACCATAGATCTAGTAACCTGAATATCTAATGTAATATCCATATCCTATATGGAGAAACCACTGTGTGACAAACAAAATATAACCGATCGTAGTATTGAAATATCACTTCCTACTCTGTGTATGTCATCCAGATACCAGGACATCACACCCTACTACCTTCTTAGCAGATCCATCCCCTATTCTGATGAAGTCAAACCTATGACTGTCACATCAGAAACAGATGATCTATCTCAGCTATATCTGCTTTAGTCTATAAATAGACATAAGCCGCCTGTCCACTATGCTTCCGCTGCTCCTACTGACCATGACAACCCTCTGGCAGAGTCATATAAACGTACACATCTAAAGCTAGTTTAAAACGACGCTATACTCATCCTCCTGCCGGGTCTCACAGTCTGGAACAACAGCAATAGAAAGTCTGGGCAAACAAGAACCTCCCTGCCACCGTCCTTGAGGCTACCGGAGTACCTCTCGGGTGCCTGAGGTTACCCACCTTATCTGCGGAGTGGTCAATGGAATGTCAATCAGATCGAATCTTTAGGTTCTTATCAAATTTTCAGTAATCGTCTGCGGTTCTGGAATCACTTCCAGTTCTACCATACTCCCACTACTGTCTGAAAAAAATCGTTTTTATCAAAACTGTGGCGAGTCAAGAACAATATCACTATTGATCTTCCAGATGGTAGAAAATCAACCCTCGTCATAGCCCGGGTCAACCCACAAACAGCCATTACAGAAACGTGCCTTGAGTTATCCAGAGTCTGGTTTTAAGCATTAGCCGGACAACTCCCCGTACCTTAACATCGTTAAGATATGAACTGTTCTATATCCAATATAGAAACAGAAGCACTGATTTAATTGAACCAGATTCAAATCATGCAGCTGTCTCCAGAGCATGTCAACTAAATGGAAGGAGGCCGATCAGCGTTACTCAACTTAGGAATGCGTCCAGATATGAGTAACCTGAAAGAGAAGCAAGTTCTCTTAATCATTACTATCAACTGAATACCATACACAAGTATCTACATCTTCGATCACCTTGAAGAATCCCAATACTTGCAATACCTGGTTCTCTACATTAATCTTATACTTATAACTTCTCAAAACTCAGATCTTGTGTTTCCACGAAACACATGTCTATGAACTAGAGAAGTCACAAGTAAACAGAATATAGTGCGAGGACCAACCCCTCTGTCCTAATGGACACTGGAGAACATACAATACTCTGTATAAGTCCTTTGAGTCTAATAACTCATTCCCTGTGTGTCGTAGGTTGAAAACTGTACTTATGGTTAAGAAGAATTACACCGCTGTTCAATGCTCCTTACCTAACCATCCACTGATATAGGTAAATGCCATAGACATAATATCAAAAAGTTATATCTCACTCTATAAAAATAGAAGTACAGATATATCAATTTGAAATTGGTGCATAGCAACGGATATTCAAAACAAAATAAATGCCATAGACATAATATCAAAAAGTTATATCTCACTCCTTTGAGCCGTGGTAGGGTAGCAATCTAAGAACAGTGGGACACACTCGAGGCGAAGTAGCAGTGTCAAGTCTGCGGACTACGCTGTACTCATGTCACCTGGGAACTGCTCACTGACGACTGGTATCAAACCAACCAACAGTTCCCTGTGAGTCCTGTCCGGTGTACCCGTAACCTAACGAGCACCTGCATACTATCTCCAGTACGACGTACTGATGGCTGTGGGACAGACCATCTCCCCAACTGGGATGAGAAGCGTACACACCAGTCTACTCCGGAGTATCGATGCTCTGTCTCGATAATCCAACGACCAGGGACCTGAATAAGGATGTGCTTGTAGACTACCCAGCCCCCACTAGTGTGACTGCCATCACAACGCTGGTAGACAAGCAAGATCCTAAGAGCTCTATCAATACGTACACTCACATATTAAGATAGAAAAACCAAGTAGCATACTACCATGTTTAGCAAGACTGTTATATACATGTGAATATCCCAAGCTTCCATTAAGTAATATACAAGCTAGTATGATACAGTAATGGCCTTCTAGGGCATAAACACTAACAATCTCCCACTTGCACTAGGGCCATGTACTGGCATATCGCAGACCAATGATCTCGAGTAGCCTCTCGAACTGAATCTGAGGAAGGGCCTTCGTGAATGGATCAGCAATGTTCTCTTCTGAAGCAACTCTCCGAACCTCGATCTCCTGACGATCAATGATCTCCCTGATCAGGTGATACCGCCTCAAGATGTGTCTGGACTTCTGATGGGACCTTGGTTCCTTCGCTAAAGCTATAGCTCCGTTGTTGTCGCAATACAGAGGTATTGGATCAACTATGGTAGGAACCACCTGAAGTTCTGTTAGGAACTTCTTCATCCAGACTGCTTCTTTTGCGGCATCGCAAGTAGCTATATACTCCGCTTCCATCGTCGAGTCGGCAACGGTGTCCTGCTTGGAGCTCTTCCAGCACACCGCCCCTCCATTGAGGGTAAAGACATAACCTGACATGGACTTGGAATCGTCCTTATCACTCTGGAAGCCGGAATCAGCAAAGGCCTCCAACCTGAGGTCTTTTCCGCCGTAAACCAAGAACATCTCCTTAGTCCTCCTCAGGTACTTGAGAATGTTCTTTACTGCTATCCAGTGTTTCTCCCCTGGGTCTGACTGATACCGGCTTACCACGCTCAGTGCGTAAGCTACATCTGGTCTGGTACACAACATCGCATACATTATAGAGCCTACCGCAGAAGCGTAGGGTATAATAGACATGCGTTCCCTTTCCAAATCAGTCTTGGGAGACATCTCTTTGGAGAGGGTGATTCCGTGACAAGCCGGTAGATTACCGCGCTTAGAATCTTCCATACTGAATCTTTTCAGTACAGTGTCGATATACCTGGACTGCGAAAGTCCCAACATCCTCTTGGATCTATCACGATAGATCCGGATCCACAGAATGTAAGAGGCATCACCCAGGTCTTTCATGGAGAACCTGTGTGACAAGAAACCTTTGACAGATTGTAGCATAGGAACGTCATTTCCTATCAATAGAATGTCATCCACGTACAAGACGAGGAATACGACACTTCTGGCCACAACTTTACTATATATGCACGGTTCATCTGGATTTTTGATAAAGTCATATTCTTTGACTGTCTCATCAAAACAGATGTTCCAACTCCGCGATGCCTGCTTTAGTCCATAAATAGACTTAAGCAGCTTGCATACTTTCCCGCTGCTCCCACTCTGATTGAAACCCTCTGGCTGATCCATATAGACGCACTCTTCTAAATTTCCATTCAGAAAAGCCGTCTTTACGTCCATCTGCCAGATTTCATAATCATGGAAGGCAGCAATAGCAAGAAGGACTCGAATGGATTTGAGCATAGCCACTGGAGAAAAAGTTTCGTCATAGTCCAAACCAGGTCTTTGACGAAAACCCTTTGCAACAAGTCTAGCCTTATAGGTTTCCACCTGTCCATCTACACCAATCTTTTTCTTGAAGATCCATTTGCATCCTATGGGTTTTACCCCATCTGGAGCAAAGTCCAAAGTCCATACTTTGTTGGTGTACATGGACTCCATTTCGGTCCGCATTGCATCTAGCCATCGTACCGAGTCGCCGCTCTGGATGGCCTGCCGGAAGTCAGTAGGTTCATCATCATCTATGATGCAATCCTCTCTATCCCCATCAATGAGAAAACCGTAGTATCTCTCAGGCGGATGAGACGGCCTACTACTCCTGCGGAGGGGTGCGGGAATGTTCTGTTCTTCTTGAACCTCTGGTTCTACCAAACTTTCAGTAGCAGTTTGTGGTTCTGGAATTTCTTCCAGTTCTACTACGCTCCCACTCTTCTGATTTTCCAAAAATTCAGTTTCTAAGAAGCGGGCATGACGAGAAACAAAAACCTTTTGTTCCTCTGCGTAATAGAAACAATATCCTGTAGAGTTCTTCGGATATCCCACAAACTTACACTCTACTGAGCGTGCCTCGAGCTTGTCCGGATGCTGCTTTTTTACAAAAGCTGGACATCCCCATGTCTTCAGGTACTGAAGATAGGGTTTCTTCCCACTCCACATCTGATATGGTGTGGTAGGCACAGTTTTGGTTGGAACTCTGTTCAAAAGATGTATCGCTGATTCTAGCGCATACCCCCAGAAAGATCGCGGTAACTCAGCATTACTCATCATGGATCGTACCATATCCAATAGGGTTCGATTCCGTCTCTCCGATACACCGTTATGCTGTGGAGTGTATGGAGGAGTAAGCTGAGAGAGAATTCCTTTCTCTTTTAGGTAACCTAGGAACTCGGCACTTAAGTATTCTCCACCTCGATCAGATCTCAGTGTCTTAATACTTTTGCCTGTTTGGTTTTCCGCTTCACTCTTGTACTCCTTGAATTTCTCAAAGGCCTCGGATTTATGCTTCATCAAGAAGATATGTCCAAACCTAGAGAAATCGTCTGTAAAAGTAATGAAGTAGGAATAACCACCTCTTGCATGTGTAGACATTGGACCGCATACATCACTGTGTATGAGTCCTAAGAGCTCGCTCGCTCTTACTCCTTGTCCAGTAAACGGAGTCTTTGTCATCTTTCCTTTGAGACAGGATTGACAAGTGTCATAAGATTGATATTCGAACGTGTCTAAATATCCTTCTCTATGCAACTTAGTCAACCTTCTCTCATTGATGTGACCCAGTCTACAATGCCATAAGAAAGCTTTATTTAAATCTGGAGACTTTCTTTTTAGTATGTTCTGGACATTGAAAATTTGGAGTTGGTTTAGAACATATATGCCGTTATTTAGAGTACCGGACCCAATCAAGCCATGATTAAGGTGGATGTTAACAACATCTCTTACAAACGTGAAATCATAACCTTTATTTGACAACAAGGAAACTGATATGATATTACACGTTAAGCTTGGTACAAAATAACAGTTATGCAAAACCAAAATATGTCCACTCGTCAATCCTAGGTGATAATCCCCGACGGACGCAGCTCCCACGCTAGCTCCGTTAGCAACCCTGAGGATCATATCACCTTCCTTCAGCACCCTACGGTTTCTCAGTGCCTGCAACGAATTGCAAATATGAGATCCTGATCCGGTATCCAATACCCAGGAAGTAGAGTTGATTGACAGACAATTCTCAATTACAAACACACCTGAAGTCGAAGCCACAGCTTGCTTCGGTTCCTGGTTCTTGGCGTTCCACGCCTTGCAATCCTTCTTCCAGTGCCCTTTCCTGTGACAGTGGAAGCACTCATCCTGGCCAACTACCGGTGCTGCAAGCTTTTTCTTTCCCTTCTTTCCCACCTTACTAACACCTCCTCTAGGTTTGGGTGCGGCCTTCTTCTTCCTTCCTTTGGCCCTAGCCTTGGACCCTGAAGAAGATGAACCGCCAACAAACATAGCGGGTGTTTCCCTTACCTTCTGTAAGGTGCCCTCTGCACTCCTTAACATGTTCAGGAGTTCCGCAAGTTCAACTTCTTTTCCTTGAAGGTTGAAGTTGAGGATAAACTGGGCGTAGGTGGGAGGAAGGGACTGGAGAATAAGGTCTGTATAGAGCTCATTATCCAAAGTCGTCCCAAGGTCTGCGAGCTCCTCAATATAGCCGATCATCTGTAGGACATGTTCACCTACCGATGACCCGACAGCCAACCTCGCTCGAAATAGTTTCTTCGAGGTCTCGTATCTTGCAATACGAGATTGCTCTCCATAAAGTTCCTTTGTATGGAGAAATATGCCATCTAGAGACATATCCTCGTGCCTCCTCTGATGTTCGTTGTTCATAGAGGCAAGCACGATGCACTTGGCTCTCGCGCAATCTAAATCCCAGGTTTTGCGGATTTCCTTATCCGCATTGCTGGATTTGGGACCAAGGACAGCAGGTGCCGTAGCGGTGAGGACGTACCCCAGTTTGTCATAGGTCAAGGCCATTTTGACATTCCGCAGCCAATCTTTATAGTTTGGCCCAGTCAGTATATTCTTTTCTAAAAGTAACTTAAGTCCAGTCATTTTCAGGGTCGCTGCAATTAGGAGAGAGAGAAGAAAACACTTTAGCATGATGCTCTTGCAAGTTTAGAGTGGTTTTTAGTTTATCTAAACTGGATGGCTCCCACTGTTTCTCGAATCCTTCCTCAAACCATAAAAGAAGAATTAGCCAGGACTATTCTCACCGTACAATACTTGCTTAACCGTTCAGCCAGGCCAGTGTCGATACTTCGAGGGAGGTTTTCCAACGCTTTCGCGAAGTTCCTTAATTAAATAACCTCTTTTCTCTGGGGGCGTAACCCCGCTGACACCTTTCTGGACACCTACTAGGTTTATAGCATTGATCGTTAAGTGACGAATATCCTGATAAGTAGCATATACTCACAGTAGGATCGGGATCCAAATATCATCGTATGATAATGTTGAAGGAATCCTACCAACATTCATCAAACTCCAAATGGTATGCATCTCTTTGCAAATTTCAGTTTCTTTAGAAATTCCCGATATAAGTTTTTGCCCCATGCTCTTATGACCTTGACGTATGCCAACAAATCATAAGTCACATGTCAAGTTCTGCCCATCATTATCTTGTTAATTTGAACCCACCCGTATATACCCTTGACGTATGCCAACAAGGTAATGCGACTGTCCCAAACCAACACATCTATCTATGCAACAAATGAATACCCCAGCAGCTACCAAACACTATGCCTTGACGTATGCCAACAAGCATAGCTTGAATACTACTGACTATCCATAAGAAATGACGGAGGGCTACGACTGGTTTTGGCGAAACCGTGAACGTAGTGAACTTGATATAATCGAAGGAACCTTGATAGCTTTTAAAGGAGTGGTTAAGTCTCCGCATTTAAAAATATCTGTTTTAAAAATAACCGAGTGGTTTCTTTTAAATTGTTCCAACGATTTAAACTTTGGTTTGTTTTCTTTGCATTACAGATAATGCGTCCCATCATTAACCTATCATTGCAGAAAACAACGAAAATACAACGTCCTCTTATGCCATCCGCATTCGCCACTGGGTCCCGTCATCACCCGTTAGGTTACTTAACTAACGACAGAGCGGGGGCTGGGCTAGCGCGGGTGTAAAACATAAGTGACGTCTAAATAGCTATCATAAATATAGATATTTTACATTCGTCTGACGCAATGATATTCATTCCAGAACACAGATAAACAATATTGGATTTGCAAGCAATCTGTATTTCTTTCGAGCCTGCAAGAAAAGACAGATTACACAGTTGTGATGAATAGCCGTTACCCCACCCTCGACCCCTACGGGTACGGCAAACTACCCGCCCGGCAGTTTGTGTACCCCACCTTGGGTCAGTCCTAGGAGCAAAAACAGTAAAATGAAATAATACAACGGTGGCTACAACCGCAACCTGGAAGTGCCCCGCAAAAATAATATTACAACAATTTACATTTACAATAAATGAATTAAAAAATAACCCATTGCATACCCCGGCTATACACCACAACAGTCCAATACAGTTTATATGCACAAACAGATATAACCATTTCAGAAATGTGCAACCCCCTGCCAACCGACATACTAGCAGTTAGGGGAGGTTTACGAACACATTAAACAATCACAGATATAATCCATATGCAAATACTGTACAATTTCGATCGAATAAACAACATCAATATTGCTCCAAAATCTGCTCTGTTAAACAGTAACCTGAGCAATAATTAAACATTCCAGAAAACCCCAAACACAAGAGGGGACCCACACATGAAAGATGAATCCATGAGTCGGCCAAAGCGCCGCGGAAGGGCGGCGGATCTCACCGATCCGCCGCGCTTCCGCGGCCGAGTTGCCGAGTCATGGGTTCAAATTTTATGGGTGTTCTCCTGGACTTATTTCATGCTTTGTGAACACACCTGAAAAATTTTTGGACTTCATTTTAAGTTCGACAGAAACTTGAAACTTTTAGGGTTTTCCGGCTTCGTTTTTCCGTTCGAAATTCGTATAAATTTGCAATCAAGTTATTTAGTGTTTAGCGAGGCTCTGATACCACTGTAAGTCGATGTAGTACACCCCAGTACTTGTGGGGAGGCGGAATTTTCAAAAACGATCAAGTTTAAAGAACGAACATCGACTAACCGCTTAAATCGAAGCTAAACAACTAATAACCGAACACATAGCTATACTAAACTATAGTGTTAAGGGATTATACCTATCGATACTAGTCCTTCGTCTTTACGATCTCCTTGTTCTCCTCGGCCTTCTCTAGGTAGTAGACGATCCACCCGAGAGCAAAACTCCAAGCTAAACCTCTAACTTGAGGTAACTAATCAACTTTGATTGCTAATCAAAGATGAAAGGATGATATAGAGTGATGGTTATGGATTGTTTAGTCTAACTAATCCTTTGATCTCAACTCATGAGGTGTAAGGATTAGGGTTTGAAGATGAGAGCTTGAGGAGAGAGAATGTGAGATATGATAATGAAATGAGAGAGAGTCTATCATAATATATTATGAAGCATTTTCTAATAATGAGAAAAGAATAAAGAGTGATGATAAATCATGCTTCATAAAATATCTAGTGGTGATTCATTAGCATGAGTCATTAAGCAATAAATGTGCATTAATGAAATGAATGAATCACCACCATGACTCACAACCTCATTTAATGAATATGACACATAACCCTCCTTAGTCACCATCTTCTAGAAGCTTCTCGAACAATTACGAGAACGCCCTCCGATCCGTAAAAATACGGAAAAACTTTAGACTGTAAAAATCCAATAACCGGATACCAGTAACTGGCTTAAACCAAAGCCGACTGGTAAAAACTGTCCGAAAGTCGTACGCGCGTAAACGCACGTATGCGTCCGAACCCTTTGTCGCAAAACCATGCAACCTCTATATCGTTTCGCCTGGAGTAGGAAACTCTCTGTGTGGGACTCTAGAGACTCGACTACTACGCTGGCAGTGGGTTTAACCACAGACCGCAAGCGGCACTAGCTGTACGTAACGGTCCCCAGGTAGTTGTCGATAAGAAGGCCGATGAGGAAACCCATCCGAACTCCTACTGAGTCTGATGTGACAATCTCCATACAGTCCGGTCCGTTCGTCCAAGACTATCGCATATCGGGCCTAGGGGGGCGGCAAGCGTCAGTCCCCTAATAGCGGTATAAGTCGTGTCGGAGTGAAGCCCATTACACCCTGAGAAACTACTGGAACCTACCAGTAAATCTCGCTTGCCCTGGCCAGGGACTTTGCGTAATGGCTCTCTGACACAGCACGATATCTACTCCCAATACCGGGAGGGACGAATCCTGTCTAACCGCCACTGCCTCCAAGTGCTCGGGACTGCACCCAACTGCTACCTGTTTGCACGACTCCTTTGAGCCGTGGTAGGGTAGCAATCTAAGAACAGTGGGACACACTCGAGGCGAAGTAGCAGTGTCAAGTCTGCGGACTACGCTGTACTCATGTCACCTGGGAACTGCTCACTGACGACTGGTATCAAACCAACCAACAGTTCCCTGTGAGTCCTGTCCGGTGTACCCGTAACCTAACGAGCACCTGCATACTATCTCCAGTACGACGTACTGATGGCTGTGGGACAGACCATCTCCCCAACTGGGATGAGAAGCGTACACACCAGTCTACTCCGGAGTATCGATGCTCTGTCTCGATAATCCAACGACCAGGGACCTGAATAAGGATGTGCTTGTAGACTACCCAGCCCCCACTAGTGTGACTGCCATCACAACGCTGGTAGACAAGCAAGATCCTAAGAGCTCTATCAATACGTACACTCACATATTAAGATAGAAAAACCAAGTAGCATACTACCATGTTTAGCAAGACTGTTATATACATGTGAATATCCCAAGCTTCCATTAAGTAATATACAAGCTAGTATGATACAGTAATGGCCTTCTAGGGCATAAACACTAACATTTATATCCTATGTGGAGAAACCACTGTGTGACAACCAAATTATAACCGATCGTAGTATAGGAATATCACTTCCTACTATGTGTATGTCATCCAAATACCAGGACATCACACCCAACTACCTTCTTAACAGATCCATTCCCTATTCTGATGAAGTCAAACCTATGTCTTTCACATCAGAAATAGATGATCTATCTCCGCTATATCTGCTTTAGTCTACAAATAGACATAAGCTACTTGTCCACTATACTTCCGCTGCTCCCACTGACTACGACAACCTACTGGCAGAGTCATATACATGCGCACTTCAAAAGCTAGTTTAGAACGATGCTATACTCATCCTCATGTTGGGTCTCATAGCCTGGAAAAACAGTAGTGTCAAGTCTGGGTAAACAAGAACCTCCCTGTCACCGTCACTGAGGCTACCGGAGTACCTCTCGGGTGCCAGAGGTTACCCACCATATCTGCGGAGTGGCTAATGAAATGTCAATCGAAATTGAATCTTTAGGTTCTTATTAAATTTTCAGTAATTGTTTGTGGTTCTGGAATCACTTCCATTTCTACCATACTCCAACTACTGTTTTCTGAAAAAATCCATTTTTATCAAAACTGTGGCGAGTCTAGAACAATATCACTATTGATCTTCCAGATGGTAGAAAGTCAACCCTCGTCAAAGCCCAGGTCAACCCACAAATAGCCATTACAAAAACGTGCCTTGAGTTATCCAGAGTCTGGTTTTAAGCATAAGCCGGACAACTCCCCGTACCTTAACATTGTTAAGATATGAACTATTCTATATCCAATATAGAAACAGAGCCACTGATTTAATTGGAACTAGATTCAAAACATGCAGCTGTCTCCAGTGCATGTTAACTAAATGGAGAGAGGTCGATCAACATTATTCAACTTAGGAATACATCCAGATATGAGTAACCTGAAAGAGAAGCAAGTTTCTCAAAACCATTACTATCAACTGAATACCGAATACAAGTATCTACATCTTCAATCACCTTGAAGAATCCTGATACTTGCAATACCTGGTTCTCTACTTTATTCATATACCTATAACTTCTCAAAAGTTAGACCTTGTATTTCTACAAAACACTTGTCTAAAAACTAAAGAAGTCACACGTAAATAGAATATAGTACGAGTACCAACCCCTCTGTCCTAATAGACACTGGATAACATACAATACTCTGTATAAGTCCCCTGAGTCGAATAACTCAAACCCTGTGTGTCGTGGGTTGAAAACTGTACTATGGTTATGAAGAATTACACCGTTGTTGAATGCTCCTTACCTAACCATCAACTGATATAGGTAAATTTCATGGACATAATTTCAAACTGTTATATCTCACTTTATAAAAATAAACGTACAGATATATCAATTTGAAATTGGTGCATAACAACGGATATTCAAAACCAAATATTTGCCGTCCGGCAAACAACCTAGGTGATTTTCTCAAATATCACCAATTACAAAAAATACCGATATAATGAGGATGATCACCTAATTCCCAATAGATTACTCCCACTCATCATCTGTAAAACCATACAGATGTGAGAATCAAACCTGGTAAATACATACCCAGGAGCAAGGTCTAATTGGGAAATCAGTTTTCTATTAACAATACACAGTGAGACTGAAACATGAAAATGTTTCGAAAGGGTATACGGGTATTCCTAGTAATACCTCTTCCATTATCCAGATTCATGACTGTAGCTGTATATTTGTCACGACCCGAAAGTACGGAACGTGACTGGCACTTAGATTACGAGACGTCTAAAGGCGTACCGTAACCTAAGTCAGCCAAAGCCCAGAAATCTAACCCAAAAATCAAAGAGAGTGAAGGAAAACCTAAAATGAAAACGGTTTTTTAAATCAATTGAGTTGCAACGAATCCCTTTTTAAAACATCAAAAATTTCTGAAAATTTCGGCAGAGTCTCCCCTGTATTTTCTATCCCCAAAAATGGGTACAACAAGATAATACATATAAAATCAGAAAAATGGCATCCCCAAGCGGGAGCTAGCTCTTCGCTCAAGGCGGATCACAACCACATGCAATATAATAGTAATATCAAGAGAAGAACATAAAGAAACGCAAAATACCAGAAAACACACGTCGGCTCAAGTGAGCTCGACCCAAAAGAACCACAAATATACAAGTCTCTCAATCTCATCACTATGTCGCACATACAAAACAAGTGGTAGATGGAGAATACTAGATACAATGATAAAACAACAGGAAATAAAGTATACTCGCAACCCACCTACGGGCGATGTCGCGAGTCTGAGCAAAAGGAACTGATGACAAGATAGCCCGCCGCTACAAGACTGACGGGTCCGACCTGCAAGACACTGTGGCACAACGGGGGTGAGTTGCCAGCTCGTGAGTAAATATAACATCTAATAAGGCAATCGTAAGAATGCACGCAATGCGGAACAACATGTATGTCCAAATGTGGTATAATAACTCTAGTATGCATGCACATGTATGCAATATCTTTTCTAACTCTTTAAGTGTTTTAAATGTTAAAGTTACTGGATTCTTAACTTTTAGAAAACGAATGTCTGCATAATAACTAAATATCATCAAGAAATCCTCAGAAAACCCGTGTCAAGCATCGACACCAAATAGGAATCATATCTGTCTCAATGTCGGGCTCCGTCAATCCGGATCGGCCCATATCATAAATCTCACGACAACGGTCGGTATCCTCCGGATATCCGCCGCGCCAGACATCACCGGTAGGTAGTCTTCCCCTGCCAGGCTCATCGTCTACAACTCGATCTTCTTGCCCCGGGGTACCATACCGGGCCCACCATGTACCCGAGACGGTTCATCCACTCCTCGAATCGGGTCTCGAAATCCAACAGAAAACATGAAAACTCATGGTGGACGACACATACATCACGAGAAAACCGCAACTTTGTTTTGAAAAAGATAAATATAAGGTTTTGTTAAATTCTTGCGGTTTTCCCCCAAAATCCAGAAATCGCAGCAAACTGAAATCCTCCAGAAATCATAATGTCCATATGTTATGTATGATAAGTGTCTATGATATCAATGTATATGATGTGAGAGTTTGGCTAGAAATCTATGTAAATATGATAGTAATGCGAGGTATATGCGTACGATACAATCTCAAATATCATGCATGAATGCAATGGCGTTACTAGCTAAACAGGTTTTTATAGTGCACGTGGCATGGCAAATACCAAAGGCGTGTGTGTCACATGAATAGTGCGCGTGCAATAGATGCCAATGGTAAGGTGTTCGTGTCCTACGAAATGATATCGCATATGTATATATGAATGTCATATGAATGTCCATGCAATCTAGTATAGGGTTACTATAAGGGTATGCAATGTGCGTAAATGGATAAGCTAGCTAACAATATAATTATTGCATAAAGTAGAGTAATCCTAACTAGGGAGGGGGCGCCTCGCGCCATCCAGACGATTCCCCCGTAGATGAATATATCTACTCACCAGAAATCCCCGCTAATCTGGTCCGGCCACCGCTTTGCCTTTTCGCGCCGTATCCGAAGTTTCCCCGACCGATCCTAGAATTGCATAACACAAAATATAAGGTTACAGATTTCTGAAATGATGCAACTCACACTATGAAAAGATCCACGCTCTCGAATTTATCACAACACGCACTCGATACGCGGAAAATGCACGAAAATCGCTAAAACCTTAACTAAAATCGCCGTATCGGGGAAATCGATTAAACTACAACCCGACTAGACGAAACCCCACGTTCGCGCACTCTAATAATCCTATACAAAGCTAGTAATATTGCTTTCCTAGCGAAATTTGAACGCATACTATTTTCCGAAAAAATCTAGTAAGCGATTCCTTACCGATTTTGATACAAACATCGAAACTTATCGATTTAGTAAGCATACCAATATACAATTAACCACTCCAATCACCTAGATAACCATCCTTAGCATAATCCAAGCATCATTCTACAAGCCCTAATTTCTAAAATCAAAACCTTCACTTGATTTTTCCAAATCAAACATTTACTACTAAACTAATATTTAGAATTTAAATTCTAGCACAATTAAACCTCAAGTAAGCAACTAGTTTAGGATTTTTCACCTCTCAATCTTGAACCCTAACTTTAATACATCAACCATGCTTTAAACCCTAATCCAAAATCAAATCCCTTTCTTGAATTTCCTAACCAAGAATTCATAAGCAAATTACACACTAAAACTACTAAATCTAGCAACTTAAACAACAATTAACAACTAGATTTGGATTTATACCTCCCAAGTGTGAACCCTAGCTTGCTCAAGCCACCAAAGAAGCCTCCTTTCTCCAAGTTTTGAACTAATTTGGCTTGAGGAGAGAGTGGATTAGGATTTAGATTTGAATGGAGATGGAAATTTGTTGATTTTATATGAATTTTTGCAAGAAAATAAAGCAAAATCAAATGAGGAAGTGGGGAAAACTGCAGGTATAGGGTTCGGCTGCAGCTTTGAGGAGGGAGTGGGGAAATTTTGGAGAAGATTCTAGGTCTAAAACACCCCCATGTTATCATTTAATGCATTTCTTTTCAACATTTTACCAAAAAACCCTTATTTTACCTCATTTTTCATTAAATTTCCTTCCTTAAAACTAAAAGTTTGCAAGCCATGATATAATTTTATTAACACCATATTTTAGCTTATAAAGACTCCTAATTAAGAAATTTACCTAATTAAAGTTGTATTTATCCCTAATTAAATGTATTTAAAAAGGCTTAAAATAATAAAAAAATAATTAATTACGAAAAAAATTTTATTTAACTAGAAACTTATAAATGACATTTTAGTGACAAAATTATAGTAATATCTTATTTAAATTTTGTATAATTAGGTCTACAAAGAAAAATACCTATTTTGACTTTTTACGGAAAAAGCCGAAAATTTTGCCGATTACCGAAAAACTGCCTAAACGATTTTCGAAGGGTTACAATCTTCCCCCCTTAAAGAAATTCGGTCCCCGAATTTAGAATTTAGCTACGCGTACCTTCAAAAAGATGGGGATATCTCTTCCTCATCTCGACCTCGGTCTCCCAGGTGACCTCCTCGCTGTTCGGGCCACGCCAAAGAACTTTGACAGACGGTATGACCTTCGACCTCAATTTCTTCACCTGCCGATCCAAGATGACAACCGGCTGCTCGGTGAAAGAAAGATCACGCTCTAACTGGATCATCTGGTGCTGAATCGCCTGGGAAGGATCATGAAGGTACTTGCGGAGCATCGAGACATGGAATACGGGGTGAACATCGGGGAAGCTGGGCGGAAGAGCTAACCGATAAGCGACTGGACCAACACGCTCTAGGATCTCGAAAGGACCAACATATCTAGGACTCAGCTTCCCTTTCCGCCCAAATCTCATCACACCCTTCATCGGAGAGACCTTCAGGAAAACATGATCGCCAACAACGAACTCGAGTCGGCGACGACGCCTGTCCGCATAAGATTTCTGCCTGCTCTGTGCCGCTCTCATCCTGTCCTGAATCAGCTGTATTTTCTCGGTCGTCTCCTGTATGATCTGAGGCCCCAAAATACTGCTCTCCCTGAGCTCTGTCCAACATACCGGCGATCGGCATCTCCTCCCATATAAAGCCTCGAAAGGTGCCATCTGAATCGTCTCCTGGAAGCTATTATTGTAGGAAAACTCGATCAGAGGCAAATGACGATCCCAGCTACCACCGAAATCTAAAACACAAGCTCTGAGCATGTCCTCAAGAGTCTGAATCGTACGCTCCGACTGACCGTCAGTCTGAGGATGAAAGGCTGTACTAAAACTCAATCGGGTGCCCAAAGCTTCCTGTAGCTTCTGCCACAATCGGCTGGTAAACTGGGTGCCACGGTCGGACACGATGCAAGTCGGAACGCCATGCAGTCGCACTATCTCATCAATATAAACCTGGGCGTACTGAGAAAATCCAAAAGTGGTCTTCACTGGCAGGAAGTGAGCCGCTTTCGTCAGTCGATCGACAATCACCCAAATAGAGTCGTACCCTCGACTGGTCCTGGGTAGACCCACAACGAAGTCCATGGAGACCTGCTCCCACTTCCACTCAGGGATGGGCAAAGGCTGTAACTCGCCGGCTGGCCTCTGGTGCTCGGCCTTGACTTGCTGACAAGTCAGGCACCTCGACACAAAATCTGTAATATCCTTCTTCATCCCGTCCCACCAGTAAATTTCTCTCAAATCACGGTACATCTTGGTGGAACCTGGGTGAACACTGTATACTGATCTATGTGCCTCCTCGAGAATATCACGCCTCAGTCCCTCTGAATCTGGCACACACAGTCGAGTCCCAAATCGAAGTATCCCCTGCTCATCAATCACGAACTCAGAAACTCTGCCCTGCCGAATCTGCTCAATAATCTCCAAGATACGGGCATCGCCGGACTGTGCCTCATGGATACGGTCAAGTAACTGTGGGCGTGCTCTGAAATGGGCCAGCTGTCCCCCTGTAGGAGTAAACTCGAACTGCACTCTGCTATCACATAAAACCTGCCAATCCGCCGTCGACTGCATCTGTATTGCGCTCAAACAAGATAAGCTACCTCCGGGCCTCCTACTCAAAGCATCTGCCACCACATTCGCCTTGCCCGGATGGTATAGAATCTCGCAGTCATAATCTTTCACCAACTCCATCCAACGTCGCTGTCTCAGGTTCAGGTCTCGCTGCTGGAAAATATACTTCAAACTCTTGTGGTCAGTGAATATCTGGCATGACTCACCGTATAGGTAATGTCTCCAGATCTTGAGTGCAAATACCACTGCAGCCATCTCTAAATCATGGGTGGGGTAGTTCTGCTCGTGTTTCCTCAGCTGCCGAGAAGCATACGCGATAACTCTGTCGTGCTGCATCAACACACATCCCAGCCCCACTCTAGAAGCATCACAATATACCACGAACCCGCCTGATCCTGAAGGCAATGCTAACACTGGAGCAGTAGTCAGACGAGTCTTCAACTGCTGGAAGCTATCCTCACATGCCTGGGTCCAATCAAAAGGAACCCCCTTCCGGGTCAACCCGGTCAACGGTGCAGCAATGCGGGAGAAATCCTGGACAAAACGTCGATAATAGCCGGCCAGACCTAGAAAACTGCGGACCTCTGTGACGGATACCGGTCTAGGCCAACGCTGAACTGCCTCGATCTTCTTCGGGTCCACGCAAATACCATCTCTCGTCACCACATGACCCAAGAAGTCGACACTGTCTAACCAGAATGCGCACTTGGAAAATTTGGCGAACAGCTGATGCTCCCTCAAAGTCTGCAGTGTGATACGTAAGTGCTGCTCATGCTCCTCCCGGCTCCGAGAATAAACCAAGATGTCGTCAATGAACACAATAATGAACTGATCGAGATACGGCCTGAATACGCGGTTCATCAAATCCATAAAAGCTGCCGGGGCATTGGTGAGCCCGAACGACATCACCAAGAACTCATAATGACCATATCGAGTACGAAAGGCAGTCTTCGGAATATCCTCCTTCCGAACCCGCAACTGGTGATAACCTGATCGTAAGTCAACCTTCGAGAAGAACCCTGCACCCTGGAGCTGATCAAATAAGTCATCAATGCGGGGTAGGGGATATCTGTTCCGCACAGTAACTCGGTTCAGCTGACGATAATCAATGCATAAACGCATACTTCCGTCCTTCTTCTTAACAAACAAGACGGGAGCGCCCCAAGGTGACACACTCGGTCGGATAAGCCCCTTGTCCAGCAAGTCCTGTAACTGATCCTTTAGCTCTCTCAGCTCCGCCGGGGCCATCCGATAAGGCGGTATAGAGATAGGCCCCGTGCCGGGGATCAAGTCAATACAGAACTCAATCTCGCGCTCTGGTGGCAGACCAGGCAGCTCGTCAGGGAATACATCAGGAAACTCTCTCACAACAGGGACCTGGTCCAACGGAACCTCTGTGGAGCTAGTATCACAAACATAGGCTAAGAATCCCTGACACCCTTTCCTTAAGAGCTGACCAGCGCGAAGAGAAGAAATCAAGCTGGGAAGGGTAGCACTACGATCTCCCTGAATAATAAGAACCGGCTCACCAGGAAAACTGAATCTGACTGCCTTTTCACGGCAGTCCACGGATGCATAACAGGTGGCTAGCCAGTCCATACCAAGAAGAACGTCAAAGTCTAGCATATCGAGGAGAATCAAATCTACTGAAGAATCTCTCTCCCCGATACGAACGGAACAAGATCGGTATACAAAACGGGCAACAAAAGACTCGCCTACCGGGATAATAACGACAAGCGGCTGATCTAACGGACAAGACTCTCGGCCCAACCTCGGTGCAAAATACGTGGAAACATAGGAATGTGTGGAGCCTGGATCAAATAATACCCGTGCATTAAAAGAACATACTGGCAGAGTACCTGTCACGACGGCATTGGATGCCTGTGCATCCTGAGGAGTCAATGCGAACACTCGGGCCTGTCCACCACTAATAGCTGGCTGTGCTCTGCCTCTACCTCGGCCTCTGCCTCTGCCTCTGTCGCCTCGTCCTCTCTGAACCGGACCGCCACGCCCACGGCCTCTAGAAGCATCTGGCTGGCGTGAAGCATCATCAGAAGGAGGAAGTAAAGCTCTCTGCGAGGGTGGTGAAGGTGGTAAAGTCACATGTGGGACTGTCGCCGCGCCCGGACGTCCCATGGTACAGTCTCTGACACGGTGATACTGGCTCCCGCACCGAAAACATCCTGGAGACGACTGCTGGGTCTGTGGATATGAACCAAATAACTGACCTCGTCTCAATCCTCTGCCTCCGCCATCTCCCGGAAATAATCTATCACGATGTCTGCCCATCTGCCGCTGAGCTGGCGTATCAGTACGGATCCTCTTCGGCCCAGGAGCGACCGGAGTCTCAGAAATACGCTCCTCCAGAAGTAAGGCTGCATCCATCGCGGCTGCGTATGTATCAAAGTGCTGGGTGCCGATGGCAAGGAATAGCTGTGTATCAAGCCCTCGTACAAACCTCTTTAGCCTCTTCTCTTCTGTGTCGACTAGGTACGGTGCATATCGAGACAACTGGGTAAACTGTATATCATACTCCGACACTGTCATCCCAGGAGTCTTGCGCAGAGACTCAAAACTACGGGCTCGAGCATCTCGGACACTCTCCGGAAGAAAACGGGCAAGAAATGCAGCTGTAAACTCATCCCAGGTCATAGAAGGCAGACCTGCAGCTCGGCCTCTCTCTACTGAGTCGTACCATGTCTGGGCAAGACCCTCCAGACGGAAACTCGCAAACTCCACCAACCTATCCTCAGAACACCTCAACGAACGGCCAATCCGTGCCATCCTATCGAGAAATGTCTGTGGGTCCTCTGTCGCATCTGTACCGGTAAAAGCTGGAGGTCTCAACCTCATGAACTCCTGTAGTGAAACGGGGATAGTCTCCGTAGCAGCAGCAGGAGTGACCATCTGTGCAGCAGGTACGATCGTGGTCTGTGCGGTGGAAGGAACGTTCTCGGATCTCTGTGCCCGGCTGGACTCAACTAAAGATCCCATCATCTGCCGCAACTCTTGCATGCCGGCCTCTAATCTGGCAATACGGTCTGTATGAGGCGGATCAGTGGGACCCTGAGGGGTAGGAGTATCCTCCCGCTCGATCCTCGCCTCAGACGAGCCCGCTCGAATCTCATCCCTAGCGGCAGCCCGCTGAGCTCTCGTAGTCTTTGGCGGCATCGAAGCTGGAATAAGAAATAGAACTGATAAGGACATTGCAATTGAATCAAGGAATGCAAGGAATCAAGAAAGGAAATACAAGCAATTATGTCCTAAGGTTACTTAGGCGGAGTACCGTATCGTAAGTATGCCGCGGATCATACCCACGCTACGCCACTCTGCTTAAGTCACCTACTCCATCTACCAAGGTCGTCCTACACTCAGAAAGGAAAAACCTACGCTCTGATACCAACTTTGTCACGACCCGAAAGTACGGAACGTGACTGGCACTTAGATTACGAGACGTCTAAAGGCGTACCGTAACCTAAGTCAGCCAAAGCCCAGAAATCTAACCCAAAAATCAAAGAGAGTGAAGGAAAACCTAAAATGAAAACGGTTTTTTAAATCAATTGAGTTGCAACGAATCCCTTTTTAAAACATCAAAAATTTCTGAAAATTTCGGCAGAGTCTCCCCTGTATTTTCTATCCCCAAAAATGGGTACAACAAGATAATACATATAAAATCAGAAAAATGGCATCCCCAAGCGGGAGCTAGCTCTTCGCTCAAGGCGGATCACAACCACATGCAATATAATAGTAATATCAAGAGAAGAACATAAAGAAACGCAAAATACCAGAAAACACACGTCGGCTCAAGTGAGCTCGACCCAAAAGAAGCACAAATATACAAGTCTCTCAATCTCATCACTATGTCGCACATACAAAACAAGTGGTAGATGGAGAATACTAGATACAATGATAAAACAACAGGAAATAAAGTATACTCGCAACCCACATACGGGCGATGTCGCGAGTCTGAGCAAAAGGAACTGATGACAAGATAGCCCGCCGCTACAAGACTGACGGGTCCGACCTGCAAGACACTGTGGCACAACGGGGGTGAGTTTCCAGCTCGTGAGTAAATATAACATCTAATAAGGCAATCGTAAGAATGCACGCAATGCGGAACAACATGTATGTCCAAATGTGGTATAATAACTCTAGTATGCATGCACATGTATGCAATATCTTTTCTAACTCTTTAAGTGTTTTAAATGTTAAAGTTACTGGATTCTTAACTTTTAGAAAACGAATGTCTGCATAATAACTAAATATCATCAAGAAATCCTCAGAAAACCCGTGTCAAGCATCGACACCAAATAGGAATCATATCTGTCTCAATGTCGGGCTCCGTCAATCCGGATCGGCCCATATCATAAATCTCACGACAACGGTCGGTATCCTCCGGATATCCGCCGCGCCAGACATCACCGGTAGGTAGTCTTCCCCTGCCAGGCTCATCGTCTACAACTCGATCTTCTTGCCCCGGGGTACCATACCGGGCCCACCATGTACCCGAGACGGTTCATCCACTCCTCGAATCGGGTCTCGAAATCCAACAGAAAACATGAAAACTCATGGTGGACGACACATACATCACGAGAAAACCGCAACTTTGTTTTGAAAAAGATAAATATAAGGTTTTGTTAAATTCTTGCGGTTTTCCCCCAAAATCCAGAAATCGCAGCAAACTGAAATCCTCCAGAAATCATAATGTCCATATGTTATGTATGATAAGTGTCTATGATATCAATGTATATGATGTGAGAGTTTGGCTAGAAATCTATGTAAATATGATAGTAATGCGAGGTATATGCGTACGATACAATCTCAAATATCATGCATGAATGCAATGGCGTTACTAGCTAAACAGGTTTTTATAGTGCACGTGGCATGGCAAATACCAAAGGCGTGTGTGTCACATGAATAGTGCGCGTGCAATAGATGCCAATGGTAAGGTGTTCGTGTCCTACGAAATGATATCGCATATGTATATATGAATGTCATATGAATGTCCATGCAATCTAGTATAGGGTTACTATAAGGGTATGCAATGTGCGTAAATGGATAAGCTAGCTAACAATATAATTATTGCATAAAGTAGAGTAATCCTAACTAGGGAGGGGGCGCCTCGCGCCATCCAGACGATTCTCCCGTAGATGAATATATCTACTCACCAGAAATCCCCGCTAATCTGGTCCGGCCACCGCTTTGCCTTTTCGCGCCGTATCCGAAGTTTCCCCGACCGATCCTAGAATTGCATAACACAAAATATAAGGTTACAGATTTCTGAAATGATGCAACTCACACTATGAAAAGATCCACGCTCTCGAATTTATCACAACACGCACTCGATACGCGGAAAATGCACGAAAATCGCTAAAACCTTAACTAAAATCGCCGTATAGGGGAAATCGATTAAACTACAACCCGACTAGACGAAACCCCACGTTCGCGCACTCTAATAATCCTATACAAAGCTAGTAATATTGCTTTCCTAGCGAAATTTGAACGCATACTATTTTCCGAAAAAATCTAGTAAGCGATTCCTTACCGATTTTGATACAAACATCGAAACTTATCGATTTAGTAAGCATACCAATATACAATTAACCACTCCAATCACCTAGATAACCATCCTTAGCATAATCCAAGCATCATTCTACAAGCCCTAATTTCTAAAATCAAAACCTTCACTTGATTTTTCCAAATCAAACATTTACTACTAAACTAATATTTAGAATTTAAATTCTAGCACAATTAAACCTCAAGTAAGCAACTAGTTTAGGATTTTTCACCTCTCAATCTTGAACCCTAACTTTAATACATCAACCATGCTTTAAACCCTAATCCAAAATCAAATCCCTTTCTTGAATTTCCTAACCAAGAATTCATAAGCAAATTACACACTAAAACTACTAAATCTAGCAACTTAAACAACAATTAACAACTAGATTTGGATTTATACCTCCCAAGTGTGAACCCTAGCTTGCTCAAGCCACCAAAGAAGCCTCCTTTCTCCAAGTTTTGAACTAATTTGGCTTGAGGAGAGAGTGGATTAGGATTTAGATTTGAATGGAGATGGAAATTTGTTGATTTTATATGAATTTTTGCAAGAAAATAAAGCAAAATCAAATGAGGAAGTGGGGAAAACTGCAGGTATAGGGTTCGGCTGCAGCTTTGAGGAGGGAGTGGGGAAATTTTGGAGAAGATTCTAGGTCTAAAACACCCCCATGTTATCATTTAATGCATTTCTTTTCAACATTTTACCAAAAAACCCTTATTTTACCTCATTTTTCATTAAATTTCCTTCCTTAAAACTAAAAGTTTGCAAGCCATGATATAATTTTATTAACACCATATTTTAGCTTATAAAGACTCCTAATTAAGAAATTTACCTAATTAAAGTTGTATTTATCCCTAATTAAATGTATTTAAAAAGGCTTAAAATAATAAAAAAATAATTAATTACGAAAAAATTTTTATTTAACTAGAAACTTATAAATGACATTTTAGTGACAAAATTATAGTAATATCTTATTTAAATTTTGTATAATTAGGTCTACAAAGAAAAATACCTATTTTGACTTTTTACGGAAAAAGCCGAAAATTTTGCCGATTACCGAAAAACTGCCTAAACGATTTTCGAAGGGTTACAATATTTCTTTGCCATCTCTCCAAATCCCTTTATATGTCTTTAGTCGTTACCTTCTGCATACATCGTTAGGCTAAATGGTTTTCTTCCTTCCCTACCATTCGGCACCAGCCTATGGTCTGGAAGAAGACTATCCAATAAGCGTAATAGGTGTACTGTCCTAATCCTAGGAGCACTCGCAATGCGAGGGAAGGTAAAGATAAAAGACAACTGAATAAACCTTATTCTATTTCTCCTGAACCAGAATCCATCCCCGAACTGGAACAAGTTCATTCGAGTTCGTATATAACCATACGATAGAGTATCCAAATAACCGTGGATCTTCGTAGTGATACGAAGTGTTCTGGAGAAATACAAAGGTGAAGTAGGAGTGGTAATGAAATACTTGGTTTGGTCGTGAATAGCAGTCGCAGTTTACTTTGCCCTCTTTCTAATCACTTTATTTGCCTTAACTTATTACCTTCTGTACACCATCGTTAAGCTAATTGGTTTTCTTCATTCCTCACCGTTCGGCACCTGTCTATGGTTTGGAAGAAGACTATCCAATTAGCGTAATAGGTGTACCGTCCTAATCCGAGCACTCGCAACCTGAGAGAAGGTAAAAGGAAAAGACAACTGAATAGTCCTATTCATTTTCTCCAGAGCCAGAAACCATCCTCGAATCTGGAACAAGTTACTTCGAGTTCATATATAACCATACGATGGTTTTATCCAATGGAAATGGATGTTCATAGTAATACGGGGTGTTCTGGAGAAAAGGGTAAAAGTAGGAGTGGCAATGAGGTATGCAACTCAGACAATCCAAAATCCAGTGTTTTAAGAAGGTTCGGTTATCTTGGTCACTGAGTCATAGTCTAGGGTCGGGCCATGGTCGCTGCCAAAGAGAGAGAGAAAAGAAACACTCTGCGTGCACTCTAACCTAGATCAGAATGGTTATCACTTTATCTAATCAGGAAACCTCCCATTGTAATCTCAAATTCTCCTCCAAACCTGAAAGAAGAATTAGTCGGGATCACCCGAGGAGTAAACCAACTCATCGATGGGAATCGGGATCCAACTATCATCGCATGATAACGTGATGGAATCCACTCACGTTATCACACTCCAGAAGGTATGCGCATATCTGGCAAGTTTCAATTTCTTTAGAAACTCCCGATGTGATTTTTACCCCATGCTCTTATGACCTTGACGAAGGCCAACATATCATAAGTCACATGTCAAGTTCTACCCGTCATTATCCAGGTTAATTTGAACCCACCCGTACATACCCTTGACGAAGGCCAAAATGGTAGTACGACTGTCCCAAACTAACACATCTATCTATGCAGCAGAAAAGTAACAAATAGCTACCATACACTATGCCTTGACGAAGGCCAACATACATAGCATGAATACTAAGTGCTACCTTTCTGAAATGACGTAGGGCTACGAATGGTTTTTGGCGAAAAACCATTAACGTAATGAACTTGATATCGTTGAAGGAACCGGATAGCTTTTTACAAAAATATAGTGGCGAAAACCTTTGCTAAAGAGGTCACTCCCGGTGAAGGGATCTCGGCTCTTTCCCCGTAGAATGAGGTGCAGGATATTCTATATGAATACCGCGATGCAAAGCAAAAAGTAATTGACTATAGTGAAGTTATTACACTGACGCAAACTTCTGTCCAAGGGGTCACTCCCGATGAAGGGATCTCGGCCCTTGCCTCGTAGAATGAGGTGCTGGATATTCATAACCGAATACTACTGTGCAAAACAAAAGAGAACGTCGTTGCAATAACAGCCCTTTTGAAAATTAATCCAACAACATCAAACAGGTTTGTTTATCTTGCATTGATCTGAATCAACACAGTCCCATGAATTAATCATACCACAAAAGAACAAAAATATGATGTACGTATATGCCATCCGCATTCGCCACTGGGTCCCGTCATCACCCGTTAGGTTACTTAACTAATGACAGAGCGGGGACTGGACTAGCGCGGGTGTAAAACATATACAACATCTACTAGTATATATATAAATATATAATAATCGCTCCAGGCGTGATAAATGCAACATCACAGAAATGTAATAAGCATCACAGAACAATACAGATAATCTGGGATCCACGGGTTTCCTTTGAGCCGCAACTGAAACCCAACGTTCCCCTGGTCGTTTGGATAGCCTATGCAATGAAATCCTTGACCCCTACGGGCGTGGAAAGTTACCCGCCAAAACCAGAAGAGAGGAAGCCCCCTTCAACAAAGTGAATGGGCCACCCAGCACTTCACAGAATCCGGTAACTTGAGCACCCCTCCTTAGGTCAACCTATACCCCCTACGAGTGCGGCGAATAGCCCGCCAATTCTAGAGTAAATCCCCCTCCGTCTCAAAGCCATGAGATGCGGTCTTGTTTCCCTATAGAACCCGGCTATCCGTGCACCTCACCGCGGGGTAATCCTAGTACAGAAAGTAAAATATATACAACGGGTACATCGACCTCAGCCCGATCGTGCCCCAAGATAATAATATATAAATAGGCAGTGACGGCAGTCCACATGTCCGACGCTCGCCCCGCAATATCAAATGTACAAATACAACAAAACTGTACTACCATTGCATCCAGGCTATCCACCACGACAAATCCGCAACATCACAGCACAACACAGAACATCAACGTGAATGTCACGTTCGTAAATCCTTCTAAAAGAGCTATAGCAATGAGACAAGATTTACCGCTCGAATGACATTCACGGTCACAGATATAATGTAAGTACTATAAACTAACGTATTTAAAATTTCGATCGAAAAAATTTCCCGAAGTGGGCCCCAAGTACAAATCCAGCACTCATAATAATCTGGGCCAAAACTAAATTTTCCAGAAACCATAATTCCAAGAGAATGACCACGAGAAGAAAAATGAAGCTCTGATTACACATTCCCGCCGTGGATCCGCGGCCAACATGCTAGTTATGCCGCGGTTCGGCGGCGTAATGATTGGATCGTGCGTTCAAATTTCTACAGGTGTCTTAGAAAAACCTACATGATTTTCTGACATACTCAAAATAATTTTTAGACCACAAAAAAATTTCGACAGAAACTGCAAAAATGAAAATGTGGTTTTGGAAATTTTGATCGATCGACGTCTTAAACATGTTAGAACAAGCTAGTAAAGGTTAATGGCGTAGCTCTGATACCATGTAAGTCTACGGTAGTGCCCCAGCCGTCGATCCGAGGACAAAATGCGGAAACAAAAACTTTTTCATAAACTTGAAATCGGCGCTAACGTATACTTTCTCCCGGATCGAACCATTAACACAAACTAGCTAACTAGAGAAGGGTTAGAAAGGCTATACCGATCGATCCGTGTCCTTCGGTCTTTGGCCACCATCCCAAGCTCCTCGCGGCATCTCCGATCTCCTCGTCGGAAAGGGCACCACATCTACGAATCCTTTTACGGGCTCCCACCTCAGAACCGACGCAACTCGGACACGAAGTTTGCTAGCCGACGTGTCCAAGGTTGATGTAGAGGAAGTGTAGAACACTTGGTCTCAAATCATCCAAGTGATCGGATGATGGGTTAATCGAAGTTGCCTTTGGAGAAGTGGGAGAAATGAGCAATTGGAAATAGCTTACGAATTTTTGTGCATATGAAAAAAAATCAAATCCTCACACTCAAAAATGGGGATGTCCAAGATGGGCTCGGCCATGGCAGTGGAGTGATAAGGGGGGTGAGCACAAGCAAAAGAGAGGGTGATCATAAGGGAAAAATGTCACACCAATATCCTTTTCAATCCATTCACAATTAATGCTGTTGGCTATAGTGCCCTCAAGGAAATTATCATAGTCGCGGACTTTTGATTATGATGATTGAGGCAGGACCTATACCGATGAAACTGTCTTACTCAAGATGATAGTATGCTATCTGGTTTGTCATTATCATCATATTCGTGTTGATAGAGCCCATAGGATTCTTGCTTGACTGCCAGCATTATGATGGCGATCATATATGTGGGAGCTGGGGTCTATAAGCACATCCTTAAATATCCCTATTCGTAGGAGTATCGAGACCGGGCATCGATACTCCAGTGTAGACTAGTGTATATTGATCGAGACCCCGACGAGGGGCGGTGGCTAGGTCTCACAAGCTATTGGTGTTAGTTTGTTCACCTAAGATAGTATGCAGGTGCTCATTATGTTATGAGTACAATGGACGGACTCGCCGGGAACCTGCTAGTTGGTATTATACCTATTGTCATATAGCAGTTCCCAGGTTACATGTGTACAGGTTAGTCTGTCGACCTGAGATCGTCATTTGTCTCGTGTGAGTTACCACTGTCCTTTGATTACTACCCTACCACGGCTCAAAGGAGTCATGCAAACAGGTTTTAGGTGGGTACAGTCCCGAGCCACATGGAGGCAGTGATCGGATCGTCGGGGATTCGTCTCTCCCGGTATTGGGGGTTGATGTCGCGTTGTCTACGGATGGCCATCACCATAAATCCGTGGCCACGGTGGACGAGAATTACCGATCCAGGATCGATAGTTTCTCAGGTGGTGACGGGTTTCTTACCGACACTAAATATCGTGTTGTTGGAGGTCTGACATTATCCACCCCCCTAGACTCGATATGCGATACTCTTAGATGAACAGACCAGACTGTTCGGATATTGTCACTGACAGGCTCAGTAGGGGTTCAGGATGAGTTTGCTCGTCGGCCTCCCTTTCGCTCAATACCTGGGTAGCCGTTACGTACAGCTAGTGCCGCTGACGTGCTTGTGGTTAAACCCACTGCCAGCGTATTGATGAGTCTTTAGAGTCCCACACAGAGGGTTTTCACGGTTCAGGCGATATGGTGTACATGAGGTATGTTGATACATACAGTTGTCCGATTAAATATGTGCACTTGCTGCGCAGACTTTAATTGGACGGTTGATAATACTAGCGGCTTAGGATTAAGCCAGTTTATTAAATTAGGTTTTGATTTAATAATTTATATACGTATTTGTATATACGTATTCTAGTATTATTGCTCACTTTTGATTTTCTCTCTCGGCTATTCGTATTTTTGTATGAATATGCGTATAAGTATTTCGATACATGTACCGAGAAGTATTCCGTATTTTACACGGAATAACTTCTAGAAGCTTTGCCACCTCATTATTTGATTTTCCATTTATGGAAATTCATTATGATTTAATAATGAAGTGGAGGGTGGAAAAGGTGACAAGGAATGAGAGGGGGCCGGCCACTTTATAGTGGGGATGGGGGCTCATTTCATTTTGGGGATATTGATTATTACACTAGCTCACTCTCTCATTCATCCATGCACACTTAACCATTCTTTGTTCATGCCAAAGCTTTCACCTCCATTCTTCTTCTTTGGTTACTCCCATGAGCACATGGTAGAGAGAAAATTGTAGTGACATATTCATACACCCCCACTCTCCTTCGCAAGCGACGTTGGAGTGTCGGTTACCTCGTTTGTCGAGGTTGGAGCTTGCGCCGTTTACCTCGGGTGGATCATCGGAGATGGAGGAAGACCGGCAACCAAACTTCGTCAAAGAACCCCTAGGAGCTTGGAATGAAGACCGAAGGACTTGGATCATCTCGGTATAAAAATTCTAACTCTTAGTTTAATTTGCTAGTTTAGGGTTTAACGTCGATCCTGAAATCGGGTAGCGGTAGCGCCGGTTTTGAAAATTTTTGTTCCGCATTTTGGCCGCGTTTCGAAGGCCGGGGCTCTGCCGGGACCCTTCATGGTATCAAAGCCACCATTTAAACCCCTTTCTAGCTTGTTTAGACATGCTTAAAATATCGATCGACGGATTTTACCGAAAACACGATTCAAATTTTCTGTTTGCTGTCGATTTTAAAACATGGTCAAAAAATTATTTCACACATCTTAAAAATCCGTGCAGGCAAATACAAGGCTACTGAAAATTTTTGAGCTGGTGATGCCACTAAAGTGCCGTGGATCCGCCGCACTAACCCCCTTTTGGCGGTGGATCCGCGGCCATTTTTTGGCGACGGGCCTTCAAAATTTTACTTTAACACATTGACTTGGAATTGTGAATTTTTTCATATTCTGTTTTGGCCCAGGTTTCAGTGAAGTGTTGTTTTGCTATTGGGGCCAATTTGGAACCTAGTCGATCGATATTTTAAGCGTGTGTTTGACAGTACATACATTATATTCTGCGACCGTGAATGTCATTTGATTGGTAAACTCGTCTAATTGCTATATGTATTTTAGACGGGTTCGCGAACGTGACATTCACGTTGATGTTCTGTGATGTTGGTTGGATCGTCGTGGTGGATAGCAATGGTGCAATATTAGTACAGTTTTATTTCATTTGTACATTTGATATTGCGGGGCGAGCGTCCAACATGTGGACTGCCGTCACTGCCAGTTTGTATATTATTCTTTTGGGGCACGACCGGGCTGAGGTCGATGTCACCCTTGTATATTATTTTATTTTCTGTACTAGGATTACCCCGAGGTGGAGTGCACGAATAGCTGGGTTCTAGAGGGCAACTGGTCCACTTCTCAAGGAATTCATACGGAGGGGACTTTACTCTAGAATTGGCGAGCTATTCGCCGCACTCGTAGGGGGTATAGGTTGACCCAGGAGGGGTGCTCAAGTTACCGGATTCCGTGAAGTGCTGGGTGGTCCATTCACGTTGCTGAAGGGGGCTGCATCACTTCTGGTTTTGGAGGGTAACTTGCCGTGCTCGTAGGGGTCTAGGTTCCATTGCACATGCTATCCACACGACAGGGAACGTCGGGTCTCACTTGCGGCTCAAGTGAAACCCGGGGCTCCAAATTATCCACCATTCTGTGTTGCTTCTGTGATGTTTCTGTGATGTTGCTTTATATCATGCCTGGGACGAATGTTATATATATATTTATATATACTAGTAGATGTTGTATATGTTTTGCACCCGCGCTAGCCCAGTCCCCACTCTGTCGTTAGTTAAGTAACCTAACGGGTGATGACGGGACCCAGTGGCGAATGCGGATGGCATATACGTACATTTTATTTTCGTTATTTTCTGGTATGATTAATTGATGGGACTGCATAGATTCTTATCAATGCAAGGATAAAACAAACCTAAATATGATGTTGTTGGAACCAAGTTTTTAAAAACCTGACATTACAGATGTACACTTTTGCTTTGCATCGTGGTATTCATTTTGGAATATCCTGCACCTCATTCGACGAGGCAAGGGCCGAGATCCCTTCATCAGGAGTGACCCCTTGAGTAAAAGTTTGCGTCAACGTAATAACTTCACTATAGTCGATTACTTTTGTTTTGCATCGTGGTATTCAGTTTGGGATATCCTGCACCCCATTCGACGGGGAAAGAGCCGAGATCCCTTCACCGGGAGTGACCTCTTTAGCAAAAGTTTTCGCCACTATATATTTATAAAACCACATAGATTCCTTCAACGATATCATGTTCATTACGTTAAAGGTTTTTCGCCAAAAACCAGCCGTAGCCCTCCATCATTTCAGACGAGTATTGCTTAGTATTCGTGCTACGTATGTTGACCTAGTCAAGGCGTAGTGTTCGGTAGCTCTGTAGTACTTTTCTTTTGCATGGATATATGATTGGTTAGGACAGTCGTACGGTCATGTTGACCTAGTCAAGGGCTCGTACGGGTGGGTCTAATTAATCTAGGATAATGACGGGTTGAACTTGACTTGTGCCTTATGATATGTTGACCTAATCAAGGTCATAAGCCGCTTGGGGTAAAAATCACATCGGGGGTTTTCAAACATACATGAAACTTGCCAGGCTTGCGCATACCTTCTAGAGTGTGGTGACTTGAGTGGCTTCCATCAAGTTATCATGCGATGATAGTTGGATCCCGATTCCCACTGATGAGTAGGATTACTCCTTGGGTGATTCCGACTAATTCTCCTTTTGGGTTTGGAGGAGAATTCGAGGATACAGTGGGAGCCATCCAGATTAGATAAAATGATCAACCATTCTGATCAAGGTTAGAGTGCACGCTGAGTGTTTCTTCTCTCTCTCTCTCTGGCTGCGACTATGACCCGACCCTTGACTAAAACTCATAAACCAAGTTGAAAGGTTCCTAGGCACCCTAGTGGGTTCTCTCAAGGCATCGAACATGCCAAATTAAAATTTTTTGGTGCCGAGAAACCCTAGACTACGGATCTTTAACTAGATGTTTAGGCGAAAAGAAAAGCTAGTTAACACTTAACTACATGGATACGGAAATACAACCTTTGTAGATCCGGATGTCCACCTCCACGGCTCCGCAACGATGTCTCCTCGCTGTCCAAGTCGAACTCCGGGCTCAAGCATCGGCTTCGTCGAAGAAACGAGTGAGCTAGGTCGCCGGCTTCGTGTCATAGACGATCTACGTCGAGGCATCGCAAGTTCAAGCTCCGACTTCACAAAGTGATGAAAGTTGTGAAGAAAACACACTCTACAACTTGGCTAGAGGTAGAGGGTGAAGAAATAGGAGATGGGTTCACTTTAGATTTGGATTTTGCTCACTAGATCACAACTTGCCATTAAAGTAGCAAGCTTTCTCACTTTGAGAAGAAGAAGAAGATGATAGAATTCTTTTTCAAGTGTTAAGTAAAAAATGAATAATAAAATCCATTCTTATCATCTTCTAACCATGGTCAAGTGTAGAGAATAGACCATGGTTAGTGGGAGTGGTTAGGGTTAAGCAAAATGACAAAATGGTTATCATTGGTCAAAGCTTCATGAAGCTTCAACAAGCTTCAAGACAAAATGAAACCATTTTGTATTACATAAATCCATTTAATAAATAATGAATGGATTAAATAAAAAGAGAATAAACCATAAACCCTAACCACTCTCATAACCATGGTTGCATTCTTTACACAAAACCAAAACTATATGCATCATCAAACATGATACATACAAGTGTACACAAAACATATCACATATACAATGTGCACATCAAGTGAGAAAAATCCGTTTAAAGTGAACCAATACTAGTTAATGCAAAGTAATATATCAAATATATAATTATACATTAAATCATTAAATCAACACTTGATTCAATGATCCGGTCATGTCGCACATAACCGACTAGTATTCAATGTATCGACTTATCGAATCGGTCTTCGATTCGATAACTAGGTTATATCATATACAACCAATCGAAACATTAATCGCGAGAATCAAATACGGTATCACATACACGCATTATTCTCGGTCCCGCACATATCTCATATGCACTCCTATTTCGTTTCGCTTGAACCAGGAAACCTCTGTGTAGGACTCTAAAGACTCGTCAATACGCCGGTAGCAGATGATGATCATATCAAGCACCCACAAGCCGCAAGCGGTCTGCTAAACGTAACGGCCACCCGGGTATTGAGCGATCAGAAGATCGACGAGCTAGCCCGCTCACACTCCTGCGAATCCGTCCAGTAACACTTACCATACAGTCAAGTCTCTTCGTCTGATACGTCGCATATCAAGTCTAGGGGTGGTATACGTCAGACCCCAATAACCCGATAAGTCGTGCTGATGTGAGGCTCGTAACGGGTCGAGAAACTACTGGTAACACTTACCAGCAAATCTCTGATCAGCCCTGGCCAGGGACTTCCCTGTTACGGCCAATCGAGCACTGCGCAACATCAACCCCCAATACCGGGAGAGACGAAACCCCTCCTATCGCTCATTGCCTCCATGTGACTCGGGACTGTACCCAAAGACCACCGTTTTGCACGCCCTCATGGACGTGGTAAGGTGGAGATCAAAGCACAGTGGGAACCACACAAGACTCTATGACGATCTCGGGTCTACAGACTAACCTGTACCAGTGTCACCTGAGAACTGCCATCTGACGTGAGGTATTATACCATCTGGGAGTTCTCGGCGAGTCCGTCCAGTGTACCCAGTTTCCACTGAGCACCCGTATACCATCTCTGATGTCAAACACCAATGGATATGGGATCATCCATCGCCCATCACATGGGTCGAGAAGCGTATACGCTAGTCTACTCTGGTATATCGATGCCCCGTCTCGATACACCCACGACTAGGGACCTTGAAGGATGTACTTATGGACTACCATGTCCCCACTAGTATGATCTGCATCATAGTCCAGGTAGTCAAGTACAAATCCTAAGGGCTTTACCAACATGTAACTGTAAGACAGTATAAAGAGACTAGTGTACATGTTAAGATAAATAGCAACCAGATAGCATACTATCATGTCGAGCAAGAAAGTCATCTCTATATATGTCCAAGCATCCAATATAATATACATAATCTGTACAATACTGGCCTCTAGGGCATACATACAACTAACAATCTCCCACTTGCACTAGGGCCAGCTGCTATAGTATCTCATACCGAGCATCCCGAAGAGTCTCTCAAACTGTATCTGGGGAATGGCCTTCGTGAGTGGATCCGCCGTGTTGTTCTTCGTGTCAACTCTCCTGACCTCGATCTCCCGGCGATCAACTATCTCCCGGATCAGGTGATACCGCCTCAGAATATGCCTGGACCGCTGATGGGACCTGGGTTCCTTGGCCAAAGCCACCGCTCCATTGTTATCGCAATACAAAGGTATTGGACGCTCAATGGATGGAACCACACCAAGTTCAGTAATGAACTTCTTGATCCAAACAGCTTCTTTAGCAGCATCGTTGGCAGCGATGTATTCAGCCTCCATTGTCGAGTCTGCCACGGTTTCCTGCTTGGAACTCTTCCAGCTAACCGCCCCTCCGTAAAGGGTAAAGACAAAGCCCGACTGCGACTTAGAGTCGTCCTTATCGCTCTGGAAGCTGGAATCGGTAAAGGACTCCACTTGGAGTTCTCCGTTACCATACACCAAGAACATATCTCTAGTCCTTCGCAAGTACTTGAGAATGCTCTTCACAGCTGTCCAGTGACTCTCTCCAGGATCAGCTTGATACCTGCTCACTACACTTAGTGAGTATGCTACATCGGGTCTGGTACATAGCATCGCATACATGATAGAGCCTACTGCCGAAGCATAGGGTATCCCTTGCATGCGAGCTCTGTCCAAATCAGTCTTGGGAGACATCTCTTTGGACAGAGTGACTCCAGAGATCGTGGGCAAGTTCCCACGCTTGGACTCTTCCATACTAAACCTCTTTAGTATGGTGTCAATGTACCTGGATTGGGACAATCCCAAAATCCGTTTGGATCTATCTCTATAGATCCTGATTCCCAATATGCAGGAGGCATCACCAAGATCTTTCATTGAGAATCTTTGTGATAAGAAGAGCTTGACCGATTGCAGCATAGGAATATCATTTCCTATCAAGAGTATGTCGTCCACGTACAATACGAGGAAGACAACCTTACTCTCTGCCACCTTCTTGTAAATACAAGGTTCATCTGGATTTTTGACGAAATCAAACTCTTTGATAACGACGTCAAAGCAGATGTTCCAACTCCGCGATGCTTGCTTTAATCCATAAATGGATTTAAGCAGCTTGCACACCTTCCCGCTGCTCCCACTGTCTACGAAGCCCTCTGGCTGAGTCATGTACACGCACTCTTCTAAATCACCATTTAGAAAGGCGGTCTTAACATCCATTTGCCAGATTTCGTAGTCATGAAAGGAAGCAATGGCAAGCATGATTCGGATGGATTTAAGCATAGCCACTGGAGAAAAGGTCTCGTCATAGTCCACACCTGGTCTTTGACGAAAACCCTTTGCTACAAGTCTAGCTTTGAAAGTCTCCACTTTCCCATCTACACCAAGTTTCTTCTTAAAGATCCACTTGCTCCCAATGGGTTTTACCCCTTCAGGAGCAACTTCCAAAGTCCATACTTTGTTGGTGTACATGGAATCCATCTCGGACCGCATAGCATCCAGCCATTTCACAGAGTCCCCACTAGTGATGGCCTGCTCGAAGCTAGTTGGGTCATCATCCTCCATGATGCAATCCTCACTGCCACCATCAATGAGAAAACCATAGTATCTCTCAGGTTGGCGAGGAACCCTACTAGATCGGCGGAGTGGCTGGGGTTCATCGGGAACTACGGAATCCTCTGGTTCCACCAGATCTTCTGTTGTAGCTTCTGCAGCTGGAACCTCTTCCAGTTCTACCTCATGACCACTAATTTCTTTTTCAAGAAATTCCTTTTCTAAAAAGGTGGCATGCCGAGAAACAAACACTCTTTGTTCCTCAGGGTGGTAGAAGATATACCCTTGAGAATTCTTGGGATATCCTACAAATTTGCATAGAACAGACCGTGCCTCGAGTTTGTCCGGATTTTGTCGTTTGACATAGGCTGGACAACCCCATATCTTAACATAGTTAAGACTTGGTCTCTTCCCTTTCCATATCTCATATGGAGTGGTAGGCACAGATTTGGTGGGGACCATATTCAATAGATGTATGGCTGTCTCAAGCGCATACCCCCAGAAGGAAATAGGTAACTCAGCTGTGCTCATCATAGAGCGCACCATATCTAATAAGGTGCGGTTCCTCCGTTCTGATACACCGTTGTGCTGTGGTGTATATGGAGGAGTCAGCTGAGAGAGAATCCCATTCTCTTTTAGGAAGTCCAGGAATTCATTGCTCAAGTATTCACCTCCTCGATCAGATCGAAGGATTTTAATACTCTTTCCGGTTTGGTTTTCGACTTCTTGTTTATATTCTCTAAATTTCTCAAAAGCTTCAGACTTGTGTCTTATCAAGTACACATGTCCGTATCTTGAGAGATCGTCAGTGAATGTAATGAAGTACGAAGAACCATCCCTGGCATGTGTAGACATGGGACCACATACATCACTATGTATCAGTCCTAAGAGTTCGGTAACTCTTTCTCCGTGTCCCGTAAACGGAGTCTTGGTCATCTTGCCTTTGAGACATGACTGGCAAGTGTCATAAGATGAAAATTCAAAAGGTTTCAAATATCCATCTTTATGCAACTTAGCCAGTCGTGTCACATTGATGTGACCCAGTCTACAATGCCACAAGAAGGATTCGTTGAGTTCAGAACTCTTCCTCTTGTGTGTGTTTGTTATGCTCAGAACTGTTGATTGATTTAGAACATAAATGCCATTGCATAACGTGCCTGATCCAACCAACTTTTGGTTATGAAAAATGTTCATAACATTGTCCTGTAATACAAAATTATATCCTTCTTTACTTAGCAAAGAAACCGATATAATGTTGCATATCAGGTTCGGCATGTAATAGCATTCGTTCAGAACCAATGTATTACCAGTTGGTAATACAAGGTGATATTCCCCGACAGTCTTAGCTGCAACAATTGCACCATTTCCAACTTTAATGTCTTTATCACCTTCTCCAAGTTCTCTACCTTTCCTTAGCCCATGTAACTGATTACATATATGGGATCCCGACCCGGTATCCAATACCCAGGACGTAGAGCAAATGGAGAAACAGTTCTCAGTAACGAACACACCCGAAGAAAATGCATCAACATGTACTTTCTTCATTCGGGTGGCATGGGAATCCTGGTATTCCCCTATATCCTGTTCATTCCTATAACTCTTATAAGAAAGAACGGAACCAACGTTCCCCAGCACAGTATAACATGCGGGTTCGGTCAATACATCCATATTATTATCTTTATTAAGGCATGAAATGGTCGCTACCTGGAGAGAGAGAGAAGAAAACATTTTAGCGTAAGCTCGTGCAAGATCAGATTGGTTATTATCTTATCTAATCAGGATGGCTCCCACTGCTTTTTATCAAATCTTCCTCCAAACCTTAAAAGGAAAGACTAGCCGGGATTAATTACACACTACAGGTTCGCCAATCTTTCAGCCAGGCCAGTGTCGGTACTTTGAGGGAGGTCCCCCGTGCTTTCGCACGAACCTAATTACTGTAAACCTCGTTTTCCCAGAGGCGTAACCTCGTTAACACCTTTCTAGACACCTACTTGATCAGCTAATTGCAATGTGTAAAACTCTCCCAGGAGTAACTCTTACTCGCAGTGGGTATCGGGATCCAACTATCTCATAGAAGGTATGCAATCTCATTGCAAATTTCAACACTTGAAATTCCCGATAGTGCTTTTGCCCCTAGCGTGCTATGACCTTGACGAAAGCCAACAAACCACAGCCCGCTAGTCAAGTTCAACCCGTACATTTCTTGACTGAATTAAACCCACCCGCACGACCCTTGACGAAAGCCAACAAAGCCGTACGACTACCCTAATCCAGTCGCATCATATGCAGCAGATAAACAGCACATAGCTACCGCACACTACACCTTGACGAAAGCCAACAAATGTAGCACGAATACTATATGTAATTTATCTGAAATGACGGAGGGCTACGCAGGTTTTTCATAAAAACCATGAGCGTAATAAACTTGATATCGTTGTAGAATCAAATAAAGTTTTGAAATGGAGTGATTTTGAGGCTTTTCTAGTTTTGCTAAAGGAGTCACTCCCGGTGAAGGGATCTCGGTCCTTTCCTCGTCGAATGAGGTGCGGGATATATCATATATATCGCTGTGCAAAGCAAAAACGCAAAAGCAGTCAAAAGCAAACCGAGTGTGTAGCATCTGCCAGTTATTGCTAAAGGAGTCACTCCCGGTGAAGGGATCTCGGTCCTTTCCTCATCGAATAAGGTGCGGGGTATATCATATATACCACTATGCAAAGCAAGAACTGTAGCTACCTGTTTTATTTTAAAATCTGATTCTACAACATCATAGGTTTCTTTTCTTTCATTAATCACATTAATGAAGTCCCATCATTTAAACACCTAAACATCACAGATAGATATGACGTACACTTATGCCATCCGCATTCGCCTCGATGTCCCCTCGTGCACCGTTAGGTTAGGTAACTAACGACAGAGCAGGGCAGGGCTAGCGCGGGTGTAAAACATAAGTAACGTCTATATAATATATCATATATACTATATACTATATCCATCACAGAATCACAACACAAATATCGCAGCAGAATAAACATATGAAATATTGGATATACTAGGACGTCCGTGTTTTCAATACGAGCCAGTATAAAACACGGATTCCACGATCGTGATGAATAGCCAATCCCACACCCCTAGACCCCTACGAGAGCGGCAAGCAACCCTGCCAATTCTAGGGTTAGGAGACCCGGACTCGACACCTCGAGTTGGTCTCCCACTGGACCCCAGAACCCGGTTACTTGTGCTCCCCTCCTTGGGTCTATCCTAGTGCAGAAAAGTAAATAATATACAAAGGGTGACAGCTCCCGCATCCTGGAAGTGCCCCGAATAAAAGAATATTACATACAAGTTTTTACATGAATGAAAATGAAAAACACTCATCTCACATAAAAACCCCCGGCTATTCGAATACGACGATCCAATATAACATATCCAGCAACACATAACATCACATGTCATCAACGTAAGTAAGTATGCATACCCCAATTATCGTTGACGTATAGCAACGAAACCGGCGATATGAACATACTACACTTACGGTCACAGAAAAGAAAGTGTAAAACTACAACAATTGGAATCCGCAATCTCTTTAGACATCACATGCCTAACAGTTATAAATCCCGCATTTTAGTCCCATCATCGAAAACTCTTTTCGATATCTTGTGAAACTAAACTGCTAGATCTATAACATTTATCCAGTTATCTCATAACCTTTTGTGAATTCCAATTATTGTATCCAATTCCGGATAAATAGAATATATCAAACTTTCCGATCGAACTTTCGAACACCCAAGTTTTCCCGACACCGATCAACACATGAAATAGGTTCAAAGACATTCACTTCATACCTCAGTACCAACGGTCCAGCCGTAGAAGGGTCAAGCCAACGCCTCACATGTGGCACGCCGTACTGCCCCAAACCCGAAGGTTCAAAGGGCAGTTCAAGACGGTCACATAATCGAGTTAAGGTTTGTGTCTTCTAGAGGGACCATCGCGTTACTTGCACTACTTAGAACGCCTTTTAACCACACAATAATCCAACACTTGGATATTCCGGCAGGGGAAAATCTGGGTATTTATATCCGGTCGAACTCTTTAACATATTCTACAATTATCTGGAAAAACACTCAGACAAAATTTGATACCCCGATCGAAACATCGAAACCCCAAAACAACTGCAGAAAATTAAACTCTGAAATAAATGTTAAAAATTCCCAGAAAACTCAGCAGAATTTATCAGGAACTACAGTGCAAAAATTGAGGGGTGACGTCATCAATGCGCGGCGGAAGCGCCGCAGAAACTAGGTTTCTGCCGCTCTTCCGCCGCGGAATTTACTGTTCATGGGAAAAGTTTTGCGTCGTAATTCTTATATTTTCCTGCTGAATTTTTTAGCAATTTTTAATTTGGAAAAATCCCAGAATTTGGAAAAAGTCCAGAGAGCTATTTCGTGTTCGGATTTTTGGTTCGATCGGGTTTCAAACATCGTCGGGACTTCGCCTAAGGCTCTAGCTAGGCTCTGATACCAGTGAAAGGTTCCTAGGCACCCTAGTGGGTTCTCTCAAGGCATCGAACATGCCAAATTAAAATTTTTTGGTGCCGAGAAACCCTAGACTACGGATCTTTAACTAGATGTTTAGGCGAAAAGAAAAGCTAGTTAACACTTAACTACATGGATACGGAAATACAACCTTTGTAGATCCGGATGTCCACCTCCACGGCTCCGCAACGATGTCTCCTCGCTGTCCAAGTCGAACTCCGGGCTCAAGCATCGGCTTCGTCGAAGAAACGAGTGAGCTAGGTCGCCGGCTTCGTGTCATAGACGATCTACGTCGAGGCATCGCAAGTTCAAGCTCCGACTTCACAAAGTGATGAAAGTTGTGAAGAAAACACACTCTACAACTTGGCTAGAGGTAGAGGGTGAAGAAATAGGAGATGGGTTCACTTTAGATTTGGATTTTGCTCACTAGATCACAACTTGCCATTAAAGTAGCAAGCTTTCTCACTTTGAGAAGAAGAAGAAGATGATAGAATTCTTTTTCAAGTGTTAAGTAAAAAATGAATAATAAAATCCATTCTTATCATCTTCTAACCATGGTCAAGTGTAGAGAATAGACCATGGTTAGTGGGAGTGGTTAGGGTTAAGCAAAATGACAAAATGGTTATCATTGGTCAAAGCTTCATGAAGCTTCAACAAGCTTCAAGACAAAATGAAACCATTTTGTATTACATAAATCCATTTAATAAATAATGAATGGATTAAATAAAAAGAGAATAAACCATAAACCCTAACCACTCTCATAACCATGGTTGCATTCTTTACACAAAACCAAAACTATATGCATCATCAAACATGATACATACAAGTGTACACAAAACATATCACATATACAATGTGCACATCAAGTGAGAAAAATCCGTTTAAAGTGAACCAATACTAGTTAATGCAAAGTAATATATCAAATATATAATTATACATTAAATCATTAAATCAACACTTGATTCAATGATCCGGTCATGTCGCACATAACCGACTAGTATTCAATGTATCGACTTATCGAATCGGTCTTCGATTCGATAACTAGGTTATATCATATACAACCAATCGAAACATTAATCGCGAGAATCAAATACGGTATCACATACACGCTTTATTCTCGGTCCCGCACATATCTCATATGCACTCCTATTTCGTTTCGCTTGAACCAGGAAACCTCTGTGTAGGACTCTAAAGACTCGTCAATACGCCGGTAGCAGATGATGATCATATCAAGCACCCACAAGCCGCAAGCGGTCTGCTAAACGTAACGGCCACCCGGGTATTGAGCGATCAGAAGATCGACGAGCTAGCCCGCTCACACTCCTGCGAATCCGTCCAGTAACACTTACCATACAGTCAAGTCTCTTCGTCTGATACGTCGCATATCAAGTCTAGGGGTGGTATACGTCAGACCCCAATAACCCGATAAGTCGTGCTGATGTGAGGCTCGTAACGGGTCGAGAAACTACTGGTAACACTTACCAGCAAATCTCTGATCAGCCCTGGCCAGGGACTTCCCTGTTACGGCCAATCGAGCACTGCGCAACATCAACCCCCAATACCGGGAGAGACGAAACCCCTCCTATCGCTCATTGCCTCCATGTGACTCGGGACTGTACCCAAAGACCACCGTTTTGCACGCCCTCATGGACGTGGTAAGGTGGAGATCAAAGCACAGTGGAAACCACACAAGACTCTATGACGATCTCGGGTCTACAGACTAACCTGTACCAGTGTCACCTGAGAACTGCCATCTGACGTGAGGTATTATACCATCTGGGAGTTCTCGGCGAGTCCGTCCAGTGTACCCAGTTTCCACTGAGCACCCGTATACCATCTCTGATGTCAAACACCAATGGATATGGGATCATCCATCGCCCATCACATGGGTCGAGAAGCGTATACGCTAGTCTACTTTGGTATATCGATGCCCCGTCTCGATACACCCACGACTAGGGACCTTGAAGGATGTACTTATGGACTACCATGTCCCCACTAGTATGATCTGCATCATAGTCCAGGTAGTCAAGTACAAATCCTAAGGGCTTTACCAACATGTAACTGTAAGACAGTATAAAGAGACTAGTGTACATGTTAAGATAAATAGCAACCAGATAGCATACTATCATGTCGAGCAAGAAAGTCATCTCTATATATGTCCAAGCATCCAATATAATATACATAATCTGTACAATACTGGCCTCTAGGGCATACATACAACTAACAACAAGTTGACCGAACCTTCTTTAACACTTTGGCTTTTGGAATGTTACGGTGTCGCATACATCATTGCCACTTCTATATCACCTTTGCGTTTCTCCAGAACACCTCGTATCACTACGAACGTCCACTTCCATTGGATAAATCCATCGTATGGTTATATACGAACTCGAAGGAACTTTTTCGAGGATGGATTCTGGTTCTGGAGAGATTGAATAGGATTATTCGGTTGTCTTTTCCCTTTACCTTCTCTCTGGTTGGGAGGGCTCCTAGGATTAGGAGAGGGTACACCTATAGATCTTATTGGATAGTCTTCTTCCAAACCATAGGCAGGTGCTGAACATTAGGGAAGGAAGAAAACCAATTAAGCTTAAGTGTGGTGTACAGAATGTAATAAGTAAATACGTATAAAGGGATTAGAATAATGGCAAAGGAAATTGTGACCACCATCATTCACGACAATAACCGGGTATACCCCTGCCACTCCTACATCCACTTTGCATTTCTCTAGGACATTCCGTATCACTACGGATATCCACTTCCATTGGATAAATCCATCGTATGGTTATATAAGAACTCGAAGGAACCTTTTCGAGGATTGATTCTGGTTCTGGAGAGATTGGATAGGATTATTCAGATGTCTTTTCCCATTACCTTCTCTCAGGTAGCGAGGGCTCCTAGGATTAGGAGAGTACACCTATTACGCTTATTGGATAGTCTTCTTCCAAACCTTAGGCTGGTGCCGAAGGGTAGGAAAAGAAGAAAACCAATTAGCCTAATGAAGGTGTACAGAAGGTAATAAGTAAAGACATAATAAAGGGATTGGAGTGAGGGCGGGTAAGTATATGGTTACTGTCGTGAATCAAGATAGTGGAAGAGGCATTACTAGGAATACCAGTTGAACCCCTTCGAAACATTTTATGTTTCAGTTTCACTGTGCGATGTTAATTGAAAACTGTTTTCCCAATTGGAATCTAACTCCAGGGTATGTATTTACCAGATCAGTTTCTCACATCTGCATGTGATTACGGATGGTGAGTGGGAGTAAGATATTGGGAATTGGGTGATTAGATCCTCATTATATCGGAATTCGTTGTAATTGGTGATATTTGAGAAAATCATCTGGATTTTGCCGGATGAAAAATATTTAGTTTTGAATATCCGTTGTTATGCACCAATTTCAAACTGATATATCTGTACATTTATTTTGTAAAGTGATATATAACTTTTTGAAATTGTGTCTATGACACTTACCTATATCAGTTGGTAATTAGGTAAGGTGCATTCAACAGCGGTGTAATTCTTCTTAACCACACTACAGTTTTTCAACCTACGACGCACAGGGTTTGAGTTGTTGAACTCAGGAGACTTGTACAAAGTATTGTATGGTTTCCAGTGTCCATTAGGACAAAGGGGTTGGTACTCGTACTATATTTCTGTTTACTTGTGACTTCTCCAGTTCTGGACAAGTATTTCGTTGAAATGCAAAGTCCAGATATTGAGAAGTTATAGGTAAAAGAATAAAGTAGAGAACCATTTATTGTAAGTATCAGGATTCTTCGAGGAAGTCGAAGATGTAGATACTTGTGTTTTGTATTCCATTGATAGTAATGGTTTTGAGAACTTGCTTCTCTTTCGGGTTACTCATATATGGATACACTCCTAGATGAGTAATGCAGATTAACCTCATTCCATTTGGCTGATATGCACTGGAGACAGCTGCATGTTTTTGAATCTGGTTCAAATTAGATTAGTGCTTTTGTTTCTATATTAGATTTATATAGAATCAATTTATATCTTAACGATGTTAAGGTATAGGGAGTTGTCCGGCTGATGCTTAAAACCAGAATCCGGCTAAATTCAAGGCACGTTTCAGTAATGGTTGTTCGTGGGTTATCCCGGGCTTTGACGAGGGATAACTTTCTACAATCAGGAAGATCAATATTTATATTGTTCTTGACTCGCAACGGTTTTAGTAAAATGGATTTTTTCAGAAAAGCAATAGTGGGAGTATGGTAGAACTAGAAATGATTCCAGAACCACAAATGATTACTGAAGATTTAATAGAACCTAAGGATTCAATTGGATTTGATGTTCCATTAGTCACTCCACAGATTTGGTGGGTAACCTCAGTCACCCGAGAGGTACTTCGGTCTTCTCAGAGACGGTGACAGAGAGGTTCTTGTTTACCCAAAATTGCCATTGCTGCTGTTCTAGACTATAAGACCCGGCAAGAGGATGAGTATAGCGTCGTTCTAAACTAGTTTTAGAAGTGCACGTGTATATTACTCTGCCAGAGGGTTGTTGTAGTCAGTGGGAGCAGCGGAAGCATAGTAGGCAAGTGGCTTATGTCTATTTATAGACTAAAGCAGGTATAGTGGAAATAGATCATCTATTTTTGATGTGACAGTCATAGGCTTTGACTTCATCTGGTAAGAAGGTAGTAGAGAGTGATATCCAGGTTTTAGGAAGACATGCACTTGATAGGAAGAGAAATTCCTATACTACGATCGGTTGTACTATGGTTGTCACAAAGTTGTTTCTCCACACAGGATATGGATTTAATATCAGGGTTTCTGGTTACTAGATCTATGGTTTTAGATCTAGATTTGGGAAGTATCCTAATCTGGGTAGTTTGACATTAAATGGACGACTTCTAGCATGGTGGTCTACCTGCAGGTGATGGAGTAAACCTCTCTAAAGGTGTCTTACAGACTAAAATGGAGAGGGTTCTACATGATTAGCATATCACTTGCTTAGGCAATTGAGTTTGTCGTGAAATGTCAAGTACCACACCAGATACTGTTTTTGCACTAGCTGCAGTAAACATATATTAATCCAATCCTGGAGAAACATTGGGAAGCTGTTATTGAACATAAGTGAATGTTCTTGGGAAATGATTACGGCAGCCTCCTTCGGGAGACGGTTATCATTTCAGGCTTCCAAGGTGACCTGGATTACAGAGTGACCTGGATGATAGAGTGACAGAGTGACGGTTATTGAGGGACAGTATGTTCGACAGGTGGTCCAAGCGGATACTGAGGAAAGGTATGGCGCAGGATACTGATTAAATTCAGTGGACGATACAGTCTAAGTAGTTTGCTGTATTCGGAGTTCATTTGTGAACTTGGTCCCATCAGATATCCAGACAAATTATAAGACAAGTATTGCTCCTTTCGGGAGATAGTTTTCTCCACGAAGTTGAGATTAAGAGAGATACAGAAAGAAACATTGGAGCGGATCAACTCACTGAGGCTATTTCTCGAACGCAATCATTTTCGCAAACGGGTTTTGCGAAACTGATTAGTAGAGAAGTTGGGTGTTCGGTATCACACGGGCTGTAAGTATGCAACATCACAATAATTAGCCTTAAGTGCAAGTGGGAGATTGTTGGCTATAGTGTCCTCAAGGCAATTATCATAGTCGCGGACTTGTGATTATGATGATTGAGGAAGGACTTATACCGATGAAACAGTCATACTCAAGATGATAGTATGCTATCTGGTTTGTCTTTATCTTCATATTCGTGTTGATAGAGCCCATAGGATTCTTGCTTGACTGGCAGCATTATGATAGCGATCATATATGTGGGAGCTTGGGTCTATAAGCACATCCTTAAATGTCCCTAGTCGTAGGAGTATCGAGACCGGGCATCGATACTCCAGTGTAGACTAGTGTATACTGATCGAGACCCCGACGAGGGGCGGTGGCCAGGTCTCACAAGCCATTGGTGTTAGTTTGTTCACCTAAGATAGTATACAGGTGCTCATTGGGTTATGAGTACACTGGACGGACTCGCCGGGAACCTGCTAGTTGGTATTATACCTATTGTCAGATAGCAGTTCCCAGGTGACATGTGCACAGGTTAGTCTGTCGACCTGAGATCGTCATTTGTCTCGTGTGAGTTCCCACTGTGCTTTGATTACTACCCTACCATGGCTCAAAGGAGTCGTGCAAACAGGTTTTAGTTGGGTACAGTCCCGAGCCACATGGAGGCAGTGATCGGATCGTCGGGGATTCGTCTCTCCCGTTATTGGGGGTTGATGTCGCATTGTGTACGGATGGCCATCACCATAAATCCGTGGCCACGGTGAACGAGAATTACCGATCCAGGATCGATAGTTTCTCAGGTGGTGATGGGTTTCATACCGACACTAAATACCGTGTTGTTGGGGGTCTGACTTTATCCACCCCCCTAGACTCGATATGCGATACTCTTAAAAGAACAGACCGGACTGTACGGATATTGTCACTGACAGGCTCAGTAGGGGTTCAGGATGAGTTTGCTCGTCGGCCTCCCTTTCGCTCAATACCTGGGTAGTTGTTACGTAGAGCTAGTACCGCTGACGTCCTTGTGGTTAAACCCACTGCTAGCGTATTGACGAGTCTTTAGAGTCCCACACAGAGGGTTTTCACGGTTCAGGCGATATGGTGTACATGAGATATGTTGATACATACATATGTCCGATTAAATATGTGCACTTGCTGCGCAGACTTTAATTGGACGGTTGATAATACTAGCGGTTTAGGATTAAGCCAGTTTATTAAATCAGGTTTTGATTTAATAATTTATATATGTATTTGTATTTACGTATTCTACTATTATTGTTTACTTTTCATTTTCTCTCTCGGATATTCGTATTTTTGTACGAATACGCGTATATGTATTTCGATACATGTACCGGGAAGTATTCCGTATTTTACACGGAATAGCTTCTAGAAGCTTTGCTACCTCATTATTTGATTTTCCATTTATGGAAAATCATTATGATTTAATAATGAGGTGGAAGGTGGAAAAGGTGACAAGGAATGAGCGGGGGCCGGCCACTTTAGAGTGGGGATGGGGGCTCATTTCATTTTGGGGATATTGATTATTACACTAGCTCACACTCTCATTCATCCAAGCACACTTAACCATTCTTTGTTCATGCCAAAGCTTTCACCTCCATTCTTCTTCTTCGGTTGCTCCCATGAGCACATGGTTGAGAGAAAATTGTAGTGACATATTCATACACCCCCATTCTCCTTCGCTAGCGATGTTGGAGCGTCGGTTACCTCGTTTGTCGAGTTTGGAGCTTGCGCCGTTTCCCTCGGGTGGATCATCGGAGATGGAGGAAGACCGGCAACCAAACTTCGTCAAAGAACACCTAGGAGCTTGGAATGAATACCGAAGGACTTAGATCATCTCGGTATAAAAATTCTAACTCTTAGTTTAGTTTGCTAGTTTAGGGTTTAAGGTTGATCCGGAAATCGGGTTGCGGTAGCGCCGGTTTAGAAAAATTTTGTTCCGCATTTTGGCCGCGTTTCGAAGACCGGGGCGCTGCCGGGACCCTTCAAATGCAAACATTAAACCAAGCACATCTAAAAAACTCAAGAGACTTCATCAAGAAGTTTGCTGGAAAAGCCCTGGAGCCCCAGCAGCATAAAAAGGCCCCTGCCTACACTAATTTCCACTTTTGCAAATAAACCCCCAAAGCCAAAAATCAGCCACAAAGAAAGAAATGGAAATTTGGCCAAAAGGGATGCAAACCAGCAACTTCAAAAAGCGATCTCGTAATAAAATTACGGGATAACCCCGCATTTGTATCAACATACCTGCATTTGTATTTCGACCGAATACAAATGCAATGAGACAAAATCTACACAGTATAATATTAGGATCCGGCTTAAACCAAAGCCCGCTAGTATTATCCGTCCGAACCATGACACGTTCACAAGTGCACGCGTATGTTCGAACCCTGCCATAAAACCATACGGCCTCTACAATGTTTCGCCCGAAACTTGAGAAACTCTCTGTGGGGAACTTTAAAGACTCGTCAATATACTGGCTGTGGATTTAACCACTAGCTGTACGTAACGGGCTGCCAGGTATTGACCAAAAGGGAGGTCGATGAGAGAACTCAACCGGACGCCTTACTGAGCCTGTCAGTGACAATATCCGTACAGTCCGGTCTATTCGTCTATGAGTATCGCATGTCGGGCTAGGGGGTTGGTAAAAGTCAGACCCCCAAAAGCGGTACAAGTCGTGTCGGAGTGTAGCCCAGAACACCCTGAGATACTACTGGAATACCTACCAGTAAATCTCCTGCCTTGGCCAAGGACTACGTGTAATGGCTCTCCTAGACACAGCGCGTTCTCACCCCCAATACCGGAGAGACGAAACCCCCTGCCGATCCGCTCACTGCCTCCATGTAGCTCGGTACTGTACCCAACTAAAACCTTTTTGCATGACTCCTTTGAGCCGTGGTAGGGTAGTAATCAAAGCACAGTGGGAACTTACACGAGACAAATGATGATCTCAGGTCGATGAACTGACCTGTACACATGTCACCAGGGAACTGCTATCTGACGTCAGGTATAATACCAATTAGCATGTTCCCGGCGAGTCCTGTCCGGTGTACTCATAACCCAATGCACACCTGTATACATCTTAGGTGATCCAACTGACACTAATGGCTTGTGAGACCGGCCACCGCCCCTCGTCTGGGTCTCGACTGTATACACTAGTCTACTCCGGAGTATCGATGCCCTGTTTTGAAAACTCCCACGACTAGACCCCAGCTCCCACGTATATGATTGCCATCATACTGCTGCCAGTCAAGAAAGAATTCTAATGGCTCTATCAACGCGCTATAGTGATCTGTAACATCACCTATAGCATGTACACGATGAAAAAGATAAACCAGATAGCATACTATCATCACGAGTAAGACTGTCCTACCGGCATAGGTCACCCCTCAATCATTGCAATCACGTGCCTACGATCCAATAATTGACTTTGAGGGCACTATATCCAACATTACACTCACCTCTCTCTCTCTCTCTCTAACTCTCTCACACTCTCACTCTCTCTCTCTCTCTTTTCTCTATCTCTCATTATTTTCATACTCCTCAACTCTCAATTGAACACTTGCTCATTCATCATAAAAACTTTCACTAAACCTTGCTAAAACTTCATCAAAACTCACAAAAATCACATCTTAAGCCTTTTTCTTGCCTCTTGGATGCCTTGGAGCTTAGAAAGCTAGGATCTTTGAGCTTGTGGGAGTAGGTAATGATCTCTTTCTATTAAGTAAGTCCTTTTAGTGTTGCGTAGCTTGTTAGTTTCACTTTAGAACGCGTAAAGTTTTGTTTCGGGTAAATATCGTATTTTTAGTGTACATTTAGGTCTCGGATGATCTGCTATCAAACCAGGTATTTGTTGGAAAATTTCCCATCACAGTGACCTAATGTAGTAACCTAGAACCCACCATAAAACCTGAGACAATTCCATGAACAGTAGGCCGCTATTTTATTGCTTTTGGCCGCAATTTGCGGCCAGACTGGGTTGTTTAGGATTGGGTTTGGGTTTTGGTCTGGGGGTCTCTGGGGTTGTGTGTGGTCTTGTGGTATGTGCAACTTTTACAAATTGTTTGAGTAGCAAAATCTTGGATCACTTTGCTTGTTTCTAGTGTTTCGATTACGCGCGTTACGTTATCCGATACGGTTCGTGTCCTTATGTAGCTGTTGCTCTTGAGTTGGTTTCGTAGTGTCATTCCGCACGTTAGCCACTAGACAAACACTTGAAAGTATGTTTAGAGTTGGTGCGTCGGTCAAACGTAGTTGGTACGTGTTACTGGTCTATTGCTAATATATACACTTGCTTTGTTGATTTGTGATTTTAGGATCGCGGGCAGGTACTTCGGACGCTGCGAAGAAGGGAAAGCGGGTGGTTGACTTTACTTAGCCACAGGATCATCTGTGAGTAGATTTAACATCTACAGGGGAATCGCCCGAATGGCATTATGCGTCTGGGCTAGATATGATATGATATTATCCGCATGTTTATATTGCACATATAGAGTTTGCGTATAAACTACATTGCATATTATTACTTGTTGTGCTTGGACTTGTACCCTTTGGATACTGCACTATTATTGATGGTTCATGTTGCATGAGCACTGATTATATGCCACTCACACCATCAATAATTACAATGACACGCACAACACTTATACATACGTGATATTGTATGGTTAGGGACATTGAGACATTGATTCATATTCCATTGTGCATATGACATATAGCATACCTGTGTACCTACATGCTTACACATATGCCTTGCCATGACTACATGCTAGCTACCCATATACCTATATGGTATCGTACCATTAGAGATAGGCATATACACATTTGAGACATAGCTATATGTACATCTTGCTTGCATACTTACATGTACACCCGTATACCTTGATATAGTTATACATACCTGGAGGGTATTACATCAATACTGATTGGTGGATACACATACCTTGCTATACCGACATGGTTACGCATACCTGGCTATAGCTACATGTTCACCTTTATATGATGTTGCGTTTGGTTTCGGAGAATTAGAATCCTCATGATATATTCAATAACTTGTAGCAATTAAATAGTGGATTTCCTTTATATGCTCATATTACTGTTTCATGTTGCATATATTATATTTCATGGATTTCGCATTGATATATGGATTTTCATATGATGTTTCTGGATGTTTTACTCTTTTATATATATATATATATATATATATATATATCAGTGGTATGGGACGCTGATATATATACGTGTATATATATATCGGTGGTATGGGACGATGTTATATATGTACATCGATAATATATATATATATATATATATATCAGTGGTATGGGACGCTGTTAAATATGTATACCTATAATATATATATCATCGTAATGATCCGTGTAAATATACTTATTCATTATATATGTGGGCCATTCCGGGCCGATTGAATGGTCGATATGTGGGCCGATTCAATAGCTGAGCCGATTCAATGGTCGATATGAGGGCCGATATTATGGTCGATATGAGGGGCCTATGTGCCCGATACGAGGGGCCTATATACCCGATGTGAGGATGACATGTTTTATTCCGTACTCCGTATTTATTTGATATGCATTGCTTCTTGTTTTAGTAGTACCTGATAGAGTACCTTTCATGACTGTTGCATATACATATTGCTATTTATTGCTATCAGCTTGCATGTGATGGATTAGTGCAGTACGTGCATACTTACGATTACCTGCATATGTTATTTACTATTCATGAATTGGCAACTCACTCCCGTTGTGCCACAGGGTTGTACAGGTGGTCCATCAGAGTAGTAAGAGGCAGGGATTCCATCTATCGTATCATCTTTTGCAGCGGATACCGCTACGGCTGACTGGGTGCAGTTTTGCTATAGGTGGGTTTTGCGGTTATCCGATGTTGCTCATTGTATATTCGTTGTATCCAGTACTCTCCATCTACCATTTTCATGTATTGACTTAGAGACGAGTTGTGAGGACGATATTGTATATTATTTGTGACTTAGAGATTTTTCATGTTGTTCACCTTATATCGTCATTTTCTTCGCTACGGCGCCGTATATCTGTTGTGGTGGTTGTTTTCCGCCTTTGGACGTGGATTTTCTCCCGATTGGGGATGCTTTACTTATATCTTTACGTTGTACCCTTTTTGGGGGCTTGTTTTACAAAGGAGGTGCTGCCAAATTTTAAAGGATGTAAATTTGGACTTTAAAGACTTTTTATTGAGATTTCAAAAGTTTTAACAAGGTTATTATCACTTACTACTTTTGATGGTTTAGATTGTTGGGTTTTTGGCTTACTTTAATTACGTTATGCTTGGAGACGTTACGTAGTTTAAGAGTCGTCACGTGCTAAATTTTGATTCGTGACAAAGTTGGTATCAGAGCGCTAGGTTTTACATTCGGAGTGTAGGATGACCTTGGTATGATGGTGTAGGTAACTTAAGCAGAGTGATGTAGCGTGTGTATGTCCGCGGCATACTTACGATACGGTACTCCGCCTAAGTGACCTAAGTACTAATTGCTTGAAATTCCATCCTTGATCATACATATCTTTGTGATTCGATTTTCTTGTTCATATCGAATCTTATTTCCATTTATAGCCTTTTGCCGCCGATGACTATAAGGGCTCAGAGAGGTGCAGCGAGGGCCGAAGTCAGAGTTGACTCGTTTGGGACGAGGACTGACCAGGACGGTACGCTCGTTGCACAGGAGCAGATTGATCCGCCTTCGATAGATCGTATCGCTAGTCTTGAGGCAGATATGCAGGACTTGTGCCAGATGATGAGGTCGTTGGTTGAGGCCAGTCGAGCGCAGCAACAGGAGGTTGCAGCCCCTGTTACACAGTTATTCTTTGCGATCAGCACACAGCTTTGTATTACGTATACAACACCAGTGTACGCAGCCCTAGTTGATGACGCACGTCTTCCCGAGACTTTGGGAGTTACGAGACCGAGGAGGGCTCGTACAGGTGTATCAGCCCAGAGACAGAGGCTTAGTCGCCAAGACAGATTTCCGTTATGTCGCGGGAGTAGAAGAGGCTTTAGCCAAGGACAGCTATTTAGCTCTTTTCCCCAGGAGAGTCAGCAGTTTACTTCTGGATGTTACCGGTGCGGGAGTTTGAGTCATCGTGTTCGAGTTTGTACTGAGCCACGTGAGGGAAGGACAGTTGTACTATATGTTACTTTACCACCTTCACCTCAGGGAGAGTCGCCTGTTGCGCCTATCGTTGATCCGCGTCAGACTTATGTTCAGAGAGGTCATGGTCGCGGAGGGTTTGTTCCGAGAGTACAGGATGGTAGAGGAGGAAGACAGCCAGTTGCGGGTAGAGGGCATACACGAGCGTTTGCTTCTACTCATCGGGACGTGCGGGCGTCCAATGCAGAGTTTTCAGGTATTCATATTCGTATGTTCTTTGTTACACATGTTGTTTAATTCGGGATCTATGCACTCGTTTGTTCTACACACTTTGTGTCGTGGTTGGGCCAAAAGTAGTGTGTGCTAGATCAGCCGTTTGTTGTGTTAACTCCTGTTAGCGATCCTTTGGTTGCGCGACACGTATTTCGGTCATGTGCCAATTAGGTAGGAGATAGAGATTCGTCCGTCGATTTGATCCTTCTAGAGATATTGGACTTTGACGTTCTCTAGGGCACGGACTGGTTAGGTACGTGCTATGAGTCTGTATACTACCGCGAGAAGACAATCAGGTTTTGTTTTCCCAGCGAGTCTATTCTTGTTGTGCAGGAGGACTATAGTGCCGCCCCTCACAGCTTGATTTCTGTCTTTTTCGCTTTTCGGATTTAGAGGAGAGGATGTCGTGGATTCTTGGCTTTCATTTGTGATATGGAGCCACCGTGGGTTCGTTGGACCGGGTTCCTATCGTGCGAGATCTTTTCCGACATTGTTCCAAGTGAGCCGGCGGAGCTTAGGGAGCTTAAGGATCTGTAGCAAAGTTGCTAGATAGGGGGACTTGTGCGTCCGAGTGTTTCGCTTTGGGGAGCTCCTACTCTGTTCGTCAAGGAGAAGGACGGCAGTTTGAGGTTGTGTATTGATTGTTCGTCAATTGAACCGAGTTATGGTGCGGATAGGTATCCTTTACCTCGCATTGACGATTTGTTCGATCAGCTCCAGGGTGCGAGACATTTTTTTTCTAAGTTTCTTTGGGGATCGGGTCATCATTGGTTGCGGATTCGGAGTGATGACATTCTGAAGACTGCTTTTTGTGCACGCTACGGGATTTATGAGTTTTTGGTGGTGTCGTTGGACTCACCTGTGCCCTAGCAGCATTCATGAATATGAAGAACCAGGTTTCTTCAGGCCGTTCCTCAGCCAGTGTATTGTTGTGTCATTGATGACATTCTGGTCTTTTCCATGAGTCGGGAGGAACATGAGCAGCACTTGAGGATTTCTTGCAGAAGTCGAGCGAGTACTAGCTGTCTGCTAAATTCTCGAAGTGTTTCCTTCAGGATTGATAGTGTTGACTTCCTAGGTCATGGGGTTACGGGAGACAGTTTTCGTATGGACCCGAGGGAGATCGAGACCGTACAGCTTGGGCCCAGACTTGTTCAGGGACAAAGGTCCGCAGATTTTTGGGCTTAGCCGGTTTTTACAGCCGTTTCGTGCAGGATTTCTTGAGTATCGCTACACCGCAGACCGTACTGACAAGGAAGGGGGTTCGTTTTCTTTAGACTGAGGCATGCGTGCGAATATTTCTGCAGTTGGAGACTTGGTTGACGACTTCACCAAATCTTTCTTTGCTTTCTGGACCGGGCGACCTTGTCTTTTATTGTGATGTTTCGTGAGTGGGGCTCGATTGTGTACTGATGTAGCATGATAGAGTTATCGCTTATGCTTCCCGACAGTTGGAGGAAGTACGAGCAGGATTATCCCACTCATGATCTGGAGATGGTCGTGGTAGTTTTGCGCTGGAGATTTGGGGACACTACTTATACGGAGAGTCGTGTCAGATTTTCACGGACCACCAGAGCTTGTGTACATCTTCCTGCAACGGGTTTTGATTGTTGAGACAGCGCCGTTGGGTAGAGCTTGTGAAGGATTGTGATTGTGAGATTCTTTATTACCCGTGGCAAGACGATTGTGGTAGTTGATGGATGAGTCGTAGGCCGGGGGGTAGTTTGTTCCAGTTGTGCGCAGTTCGGTGACAGTCTTCTGCAGATTTACAGTTCTTGTGCAACAGATGAGTATAGTTAAGTTCGCCTCTACTGAGGGGACATCTTGCTCATATCCGCGCCCGTCCACTTTTACTTAATCATTTTCGTGAGGCACAGCCCGCCGATGCTCGTTGTCGGAGATTCTTAAGCATGTTCGGCTGGGTAAAGATTCAGAGTTCTTGATTTATGACCAGGGTTTGCTGTGTTAGGGACTCGATGGAGTGTACCGATACTAATGGGTAGAGACGCGAGATCCTAGAGCAGGCACATCAGTCAGCTTTCTGTGTTCATCCAAGTGCCACCAAGATGTAACGTGACTTGAGAGTTGGTTACTGCTGGGCAGGGGTGAAGAGTGAAGTTTCGGATTTCGTTTTGAGGTACTTAGCTTGTCTGCAAGCTAAGGTTGAGCATTTGAGGCCGGCTGGAGAGTTGCAACCTTTTTACCGATCCAGAGTGGGGATGGGAGCAGATCTCCATGGATTTCGTTGTGGTGTCTACCCAGGGCTAGTCGAGGGTATGACTCCATTCGAGTGATTGTTGTCCGGTTATGCTCAGTTTTCTCAGTTGTTCTTCGGTAAGTTTGTGCGTTTGCATGGAGTTCCTTCATGCGTTGTATCCGATAGAGGTACCCAGTTCGCTAGCCGTCTTTGGCAGAAGCTTCCGGAAGCCTTGGGTACGGGTTGATCTTTAACTCCGCTTTTCCATCTGTAAGACGATGGTCAGATCGAGCGGACTATACAGACCCGGGAGGATATGCTTGTGCGTACGTACTAATTATTTGTTGGCTGTTGGGATCGTCACTTGCCATTGATGGAGTTCTCCTACGATAAAAGTTATCAGAAGACAGTTCAAACGGTAAATTTTAGGCCTTGTGTGATAGGTTGTGTCGATCGCCAGTCTGTTTTACTGACTCCGCGAGAGCAGGATTTTTGGACCCCAGCTAGTCGAGAGGCTTCGGAGGAGATACAGTTGTTTTAGGTCAGGATGAGAGCAGCCCAGTGCAGACAGAAGTCTTATGTCGACCGTGGTGGTCGCAGAATTGAGTTCGCGGTGGGAGATCATGTTTTCCTACGGATTTTTCCGATGATATGGCGTGCTGAGTTTTGGGAAGTATAGTCCCAGATAGTAGGTCCTTTTGAAATCCTTTAGCGAGTTAGTACCGTTGCCTATAATTTGGCACTTCCGCCCAGATTTTTGAGTATTCATCCCGTATTCCTTGTATTAATGCTTTGCAAATGCCTTCATGACCTTTCTCACATGATTCAGCACCAGACCGTTTAGCTTGGGCGCGATCTTTTTGTTCACCGGTAGCCGATAGTGTTAGTGGATCGGCAGGTGGAGAAACATCGGTCAAGGGTCTTGCCATCTGTGGAGGTTTCTTTGGCGTAGCCGTATAGTGTGGTAATCACTTGGGAGGTTACGAGCGAGATTTGGGAGTTTTGCACTCGTCTCTATGAAGGTATGCATAATAAGAATATTAAATTCGGGGACGAATTTTCTATAAGGGGGGAGATTGTAACACCTTAGGAATGCGATTAGTGTTAATTAAGCGATAATGCGGGTTTTGGTAAAAAGTTTACCAATTTGGGTTCCTCATGTTGGATATATGTATGCCCTAGAGGCCATTATATGATAGTGGATGTATCAATACATGTATATATATATTCAGTATGCATTCTTGCTCGACATGATAGTATGCTATCTGGTTCTTCTTTATCTGACATGTTGATTTGATCATGCTTTTATTCATTCATACATGCTGATAAAGCCCTGAGGATATTGGCTTGACTGCTCTGATTATGATGGAGATCATACTAGTGGGACATCTGTAGTCTATAAGCATATCCTGGAATGTCCCTAGTCGTAGGTATATCGAGACGGGGCATTGATATACCAGAGTAGACTAGCGTATATGATATTAGACCCATGTGATGGGCAATGGATGATCCCATATCCATTGGTGTTTGACATCAAGATCATATACGGGTGCTCAGTGGTGACTGGGTACACTGGACGGACTCGCCGAGAACTCCTATATGGAATTATATCTATCGTCGGATAGCAGTTCTCAGGTAACACTGGTACAGGTTAGTCTGTAGACCCGAGATCGTCATGGAGTCTTGTGTGCTCTCCCACTGTACTTTGATTGTCACCCTACCACGGCTCTACTGAGTCGTGCAAACTGGTGACCGTTGGGTACAGTCCCGAGACACATGAAGGCAATGAGCGATAGGAGGGGTTTCGTCTCTCCCGGTATTGGGGGTTGATGTTGTGCTGTGCCCGACTGGTTATATCAGTAAGTCCCTGGCCAGGGCTGCTGAGATTTGCTGATAAGTATTATCGGTGGTTTCTCGATCTGTTATAGACCATTCACCGGCACGACTTATTGAGTTATTAGGGTAGACGTGACCATCCCTAGGCTCGATATGCAGCATATCTGACGAAGAGACCGGACTGTACGGTAGTGTTGCCGGATGGCTCGACGGGAGTTGTAGCAGGTTCGCTTGTTTTCTTCTGATCGCTCAATACCCGGGTGGCCGTTACGTTTAGCTGACAGCTTGCGGTTTGGGGGTACCTGATATGATCATCACCCTCTGTCGGCGTATTGACGAGTCTTAGAGTCCCACAAAGGAGTTACCCAGTCCAGGCAAAACGTTGTGGTGCGCGTATGCGATATGCGCATGCAGCCGATTAAAATGTGCGTATATGATACCGAACATTGATCGGGTGGCCTGCTTTTGGTGGGGTCGTATGAGATATGACCGGATTGATAAATTAAGTGTTGATTTATCATCTAACCATTAGTTTTCTCACTTGAAAACTTTCTAGGGTTTGATGGATGTATGCATGCATGCATGTGTTTCTTTCTTTCATTCTAGTTTCATGCACATGTGGATGTGCATACATGCATCCATACATACACCCATCCATCATGGTTGTTAGCATATGGAAATGGTGGCAATATAAGACTCACACCATGGATTAAATTATGGATTATTATTTGATTTTGGATTTAAAAGAAAGTGAAAAGGAAAGGATAATCATTCTAGCTTCTACATTCTTCCTTTGACCTAACCATGCTCAACTACCACTAACCTAGGGTTATCCTTCTCTTTATCATTTAAAACCCAAGTTAAATTAACTATCCATCATTTTAATCATGGTTGAAAGAAAGAAGGAATAAAATATAAAAGGTTATATTTCATTTCTTTGCAACTAAGGGTTATATTTTTCCACCTCTAATTAAAAATAGCCACCATCTTCATCCTCTTTCTCATTTGCTCACTAGCTTTTTTCTAGTGAGTAAATTACACTTAAAGAAAGGTTTTTGAAGTGAGAATCTTAACCACAACTTCATTCTACACAAGTTTAGCCAACTTGTTTAGAGTGTTCTCTTCGGTTTTACGAAGTTGCGAGCTTGGACGGCTAACTCCGTGGTGGATCGTCGTGGACACAAGAGGACATCCAATCAACACCCTAGAGACCAAGGAGTCCAGCGAAAGGGAGCTACAAAGGTTGTAGTCTCGAAACCCTAGATTAGTTCGCTTTATATTTCGAAACCCTAATTTTCTAGGATCGATTCCTTTGCATGTTCGTTTAGCACCATAAAAATTTAAACTTTGGGTCATGTGATGCTTCAAAACTCATTATAGGGTGCTAGACAAACCTTTCATTGGTATCAGAGCCGACCTAGAACATTAGGCGACCTTTTTACGAAGTTAAAACTCCGATCGAACCGAAATACGGCTTTTTAGGGTGCTCTCTGGAAATTTTCTAAAATTTGACATTTTTCAGAATTAAAAATATGTAAAAAATACAGCAGGAAAAAGTAAGGATTATGGTACAAAAATTATTCAATGAACAGTGATTGTTGCCGCGGAAACGCGGCCTAAGCATGCTTAGGCCGCGGTTCCGCGGCCGTATGTATTAATTGTTGGATAATTTTTTCTCAGTAATTCTGCAATCTGCTTGTATAATTTTTAGGGTATTTTTAATCTTTATTTAGTTTTGAAAAATTCTGGAGATGGTTTTGGACTCGTCGATTCGATCGGGATTTTCATTTCGTAGCTTTTCCGGGTAAATTAGAAATTATTGAAGTGTTTGAACGAGTATCATTTACTCACTATTTACGGGGTTTAAATACTTTAGAGATACGTGCAAGTCTTTTTGCGGTGGTCCCTCTAGAAGACAACAAACCTTAACTCGATTATGTGACCGTCTCGAACTGCCCTTTGAACCCTAGGGTTTGGGGCAGTACGGCGTGCCACATGTGAGGCGTTGGCTTGACCCTTCTACGGCTGGACCGCTACTACTGTGTCACACTCCGGATTTTTGAACCCTGCTCAAGTGTTGAGCTTTAGTGAATCTTGGGTGCTTGATCGTTCGTTCGAAAACTTTAATAGTGTCTGTTTGTCTGGAATGTGATACAATATGTGGAATTCATATAGTTTAGGCATGAAATACGAAATATGTGATATTTCGCATTTATGATGTCTAAAGAGAATGTGGATTCCAAATATTGTAGTTTTACACTTTCTTTTCTGTGACCGTAAGTGTAGTATGTTCGATATCGCCGGTTTCGTTGCTATACATCAACGACAATCGGGGTACGCATACTTACTTACGTTGATGATATGTGATATTATGTGTTGCTGAGATATGATGTGCAGGATTGTCGCGATTGAATAGCCGGGGGGTTTTATGTGAGATGAGAGTTTTATATTTTCATTCATGTAAATTCAAATGTAATGTAATATTCTTTTATTTGGGGCACTTCCGGGTTAAGGTTGTGTTACCAGTGTTGTATATTATTTACTTTTCCGCATTAGGATGGACCAAAGGAGGGGAGCACAGGTGACCGGGTTCTGGGGTTCAGTGGGAGGCCATCTCGAGGAGTCGAGTCCGGGTCTCCTAAACTCCAGAATTGGTAGGGTCGCTTGCCGCTCTCGTAGGGGTCCAGGGTGTGGGCTTGGCTATTCATCGCGACTGTGGAATCCGTATTTTCTATTCTGGCTAAATACTAAATACGGACGTCCTAGGATATCCCACGTTATATCTATGTTTCTGCTGCCTGTGTTCTGTGATATCTCAGACGAATGACATATTATATATATGATATATAGTAGACGTTGCTTATGTTTTACACCCGCGCTAGTCCCGTCCCGCTATGCCGTTAGTTAAGTAACCTAACGGTGCATAACGGAACATTGCGGCGAATGCAGATGGCATAAGCGTACGTGTTATTTTCGTTTCTTTTCTGTGATTGGCTTAAGGACTTAAATGATGGGATTACATTAATGTGATTAATGTAAAGAAAATAAACCTAAAAAGATGTTGTAGAATCGGATTTGAAAACCACTCGGCTATTTATGAAAAAGCTATATTTCAAAACTGCGGAGCTTAAGCCACTCCTTTTTGAAAACCATTTGATTCTGCAACGATATCAAGTTCAAAGCGTTAAAGATTTTCTTAAAAATCATTCGCAACCCTCCGTCATTTTCGGAAGTAGAGTATATAGTATTCGTGCTACGTTTGTTGACTTTAGTTAAGGCGTAATGTACGGTAGCTAAGTGATGTCTTCCTACACTGCATATGATGCAGATTAATTAGGACATTCATACGACTTTGTTGACCATAGTTAAGGGTCATATGGGTGGGTCTAATTGATCAAGAAATGACGGGTAGAACTTGACTGGTACTTATGATTTGTTGACCATAGTTAAGGTCATAAGTGCTAGGGGTAAAAACCACATCGGGAATTTCAATAGTTGAAATTTGCAATGAGATTGCATACCTTCCATGTGATGGTTGGATCCCGATCCCACTGTGGGCAATAGTTGCTCCTAGGAGAGTTTTACAGTTTATAATTAGCTAACTCATTAGGTGTCTAGAAAGGTGTTAACGGGGCTCCGCCTCTGGGAAAACGAGGTTTACTCTAATTAGGTCCGTGCGAAAGCACGGGGAACCTCCCTCAAAGTACCGACACTGGCCTGGCTGAACGGTTAGCGAAGTTGTAGACTGTAATTAATCCTGGCTAGTTTTTCTTTTTGAGGTTTGAAAGAAAAACTCGATAAAAGAAGTGGGAAACACCGATTAGACAAGATAATAAACCAATCTAATCTATGCAAGAGCTTTCGCTGAGTGTATTCTTTTCTCTCTCTTAACGGCAGATACCAATGACTGGACTTAAGCTTCTACTAGATAAAAACAAACTGAATGGGACCAACTATAAAGACTGGCTGAGGAATCTGAAAATCGCCTTGACTTATGATAAAGTATCATATGTCCTCACGGCTTCAGCCCCGCCCGTCCCTGGTCCAAAATCCTCAGTTGCGGACATGGAAGTCCGCAAGACATGGGACGCTGACTGTGCCACGGCCACATGCCTCGCGCTCGCATCGATGGATAACACACATCAAAAGCAGCACGAGGACATGGACATTCACGGTATATTGCTCCATACAAAGGAGTTGTATGGGGAGCAATCCCGCGTATTACGATACGAAGCATCAAAGAAATTGTTTTAGATGCGAATGGCCCCTGGCACACCAGTAGGAGACCATGTTCTGAAGATGATAGCTCTTATAGAAGAGCTTGAGGACCTTGGATAGACGATGGACAATGAACAATATATAGATATTATTCTGCAGTCTCTCCCCTCCACCTTTGCTCAGTACATAGTGAACTTCAACATGCATGGCATGGAGAAGGACCTCCCTGAACTCCTTAATATGTTAAGGAGTGAAGAGAGCACTATGAAGTTAGCAAAAACTCCCGTTATGACTATTGGACAGTCTTCCTCGTCTCGCCCGAAAGCCAAGGCCAAGGGAAAGAAAAAGAAGAAACCCACTAATCCTAAGGGCGGAGTTAAAAAGGTGAAGGGAAAGGGAAAGTCCAAGGATGGAGACTCGGGGAAAGGCGAATGTTTTCATTGCCACAAGACAGGACACTGGAAGCGCAATTGCACGGAGTACTTAAGTCTCAAGAAGAAGCATGGTGATGCTTCTTCTTCAGGTGCGTTTGTGACTAAAAACTGTTTTTCTATAAACTCTGCTTCCTGGGTATTGGATACCGGTTCAGGTTCTCACATTTGCAATTCTATGCAGGGGCTGAGAAATAGTAAGGTTTTGAAGACAGGTGACCATACTCTCCGCGTTGGAAATGGTTCCAATGTACATACAGTCGCAGTGGGAGAGTATCACTTGGGGTTGCCATCTGGATGTATTTTGATTTTGAATCCATGTTATTTTGTACCAAGTATGCTATGTAATATAATATCCGTTTCTTTGTTGGACAATGAAGGATATAATTTTGTGTTGCAGAACAATATTATGAACATTCACCTGAATCAAATGTTGGTTGGGTATGGTACGCTTAATAACGGAATATATGTCCTAAATCAACACACAGTTTTCAGTATACAACACACTAATAAAAGAAAACTTTCAGAATTAAATGAAGCTTTTCTTTGGCATTGTAGACTTGGTCATATTAACGAAACAAGACTAAACAAGTTACACAAAGATGGATATTTAAACTCTTTTGAATATAAATCTTATGCGACTTGCCAGTCTTGTATCAAGGGTAAAATGACCAAAACTCCGTTTACCGGACACGGAGAAAGAGCTACTCAGCTCCTTGGCCTCATACATAGTGCTGTATGTGGGCCAATGTCTACACAGGCTAGAGGCGGTTTTTCATACTTCATTACATTCACTGACGACTTCTCAAGATTCGATCATGTATTTTTATTAAAGCACAAGTCCGACGCTTTCGAGAAATTCATTGAATATAAACAAGAAGTAGAAAAACAAACCGGCTTGAGTATTAAGATGCTTCGATCAGATCGAGGTGGTGAGTATCTCAGTACAGAATTTGTAAACTTCCTAAAAGAGAATGGGATTCTCTCTCAGCTCACTCCTCCTTACACACCACAGCACAACGGTGTGTCAGAACGACGGAATAGGACCCTATTAGATTTGGTCCGGTCCATGATGAGTGACGCTGAGTTACCAGTCTCGTTTTGGGGGCATGCATTGGAGACTGCAGCGTTTCTGCTAAACATGGTTCCAACCAAAGCCGTGTCTACCACGCCATATGAGATATGGAATGGGAAGAGACCATCTCTTAAGAGAATTAAGATTTGGGGTTGCCCGGCATATGTTAAAAAGCAGAATCCGGACAAACTCGAGACACGGTCAGTCATGTGTAACTTTGTGGGATATCCAAAGAATTCTTATGGATATCTGTTCTACCACAAAGAGGAACAAAAGGTGTTTGTTTCCCAGTATGCCGCATTCTTGGAAAAAGAGTTTTTCACAGATAAAGATGATGGCAAGGTGGTGGATCTAGAAGAGGTTCTAGAGACACAAACTACAAATGACGATTTGGTTGAACCGGCTGTTGCAACAGAAACTGAGGAACCTCGGCCACTCCGAAGGTCTGGTAGGACTTCTCGCCCACCGGAGAGGTACTACGGTTTCCTCATTGATGGTGACAGGGAAGATTGAATCATGGATGATGATGATCCTACCAGTTTTCAGCAAGCTATCACGAGTGGTGACTCTGTGAAGTGGTTGGATGCCATGAGATCCGAAATGGAGTCTATGTACACCAACAAAGTATGGACTTTGGACGTTGTACCCCCTGGGGTAAAACCTGTAGGGTGCAAATGGATCTTTAAAAGAAAGATTGGTGTGGATGGGCAGGTAGAGACCTATAAGGAAAGACATGTGGCGAAAGGTTTTCGTCAAAGACCAGGTTTGGACTATGACGAAACTTTTTCGCCCGTAGCCATGCTTAATTCCATTCGGATCCTACTTGCTATTGCTGCTCACTACGACTATGAAATCTGGCAGATGGACGTTAAAACAACATTTCTAAATGGAGATTTAGAAGAACGCGTTTATATGGATCAGCCAGAGGGCTTCATTGACAGTGGGATCAGCGAGAAAGCGTGCAGGCTGCTTAAATCCTTATATGGGTTAAAGCAGGCATCTCGGAGTTGGAACATCTGTTTCGATGATGTTATCAAAGAGTTTGATTTCATCAAAAATCCAGATGAACCTTGTGTTTATAAGAAGGCTGTAGGAAGAGCTGTCACATTCCTCGTATTGTACGTAGACGACATTCTTCTGATAGGAAATGATATTCCTATGCTACAGTCGGTCAAATCATTCTTATCACTGAGGTTCTCCATGAAGGACCTGGGGGATGCCACATACATCCTGGGCATAAGGATCTATAGGGATAGATCCAAAAAGTTATTGGAATTGTCCCAAACCAGGTACATCAACACCATCCTAAAAAGGTTTAGTATGGAAGACTCCAAGCGGGGTGCCTTACCCGCTTGCCATGGAGTCACTCTCTCCAAGGATTCTTGTCCAAAGACCGATGAAGAGAGAGCTCGCATGAGCATTATACCTTATGCTTCGGCAGTAGGATCTATAATGTATGCGATGTTATGTACACGCCCAGATGTAGCTTATGCACTTAGTGTTGTAAGCAGGTATCAATCCAACCCAGGGGAGAACCACTGGACAGCTGTGAAGAACATTCTTAAGTACTTACGAAGGACTAATGAATTGTTCTTGGTGTATGGTAATACAGATCTCCAAATGGAGGCCTTTACCGATTCGAGCTTCCAGAGCGATAAGGATGACAGCAAATCTATCTCAGGGTTTGTATTTACCCTCAATGGAGGGGCGGTAAGTTGGAAGAGTTCCAAACAGGATACCGTTGCAGACTCTACGATGGAAGCTGAGTACATTGCTGCAAATGATGCCGCCAAGGAAGCCGTCTGGATGAAGAAGTTCGTCTCGGAGCTAGGAGTAGTTCCAACCATTATTGATCCAATACCTTTGTATTGTGACAATAATGGGGCGATGGCGTTAGCCAAGGAGCCCAGATCCCATCAGCGGTCCAGACACATCCTGAGGCGCTTTCATTTGATCCGGGAGATTGTAGATCGCCGCGAGATCGAGATTAAGAGAGTAGACACAAAGAACAACGCCGCGGATCCATTCACCAAGGCCCTCCCTCAGCCGCAGCATGAGCGACTTTTTGAGATGTTGGGTATGAGATACGCCAATAACTGGCCTTAGTGCAAGTGGGAGATTGTTGGATATATGTATGCCCTAGAGGCCATTATATGATAGTGGATGTATCAATACATGTATATATATATTCAGTATGCATTCTTGCTCGACATGATAGTATGCTATCTGGTTCTTCTTTATCTGACATGTTGATTTGATCATGCTTTTATTCATTCATACATGCTGATAAAGCCCTGAGGATATTGGCTTGACTGCTCTGATTATGATGGAGATCATACTAGTGGGACATCTGTAGTCTATAAGCATATCCTGGAATGTCCCTAGTCGTAGGTATATCGAGACGGGGCATTGATATACCAGAGTAGACTAGCGTATATGATACTAGACCCATGTGATGGGCGATGGATGATCCCATATCCATTGGTGTTTGACATCAAGATCATATACGGGTGCTCAGTGGTGACTGGGTACACTGGACGGACTCGCCGAGAACTCCTATATGGAATTATATCTATCGTCGGATAGCAGTTCTCAGGTAATACTGGTACAGGTTAGTCTGTAGACCCGAGATCGTCATGGAGTCTTGTGTGCTCTCCCACTGTACTTTGATTGCCACCCTACCACGGCTCTACTGAGTCGTGCAAACAGGTGACCGTTGGGTACAGTCCCGAGACACACGAAGGCAATGAGCGATAGGACGGGTTTCGTCTCTCCCAGTATTGGGGGTTGATGCTGTGCTGTGCCCGACTGGTTATATCAGTAAGTCCCTGGCCAGGGCTGCTGAGATTTGCTGATAAGTGTTATCGGTGGTTTCTCGATCTGTTATAGACCATTCACCGGCACGACTTATTGAGTTATTAGGGTCGACGTGATCATCCCTAGGCTCGATATGCAGTATATCTGACGAAGAGACCGGACTGTACGGTAGTGTTGCCGGATGGCTCGACGGGAGTTGTAGCAGGTTCGCTTGTTTTCTTCTGATCGCTCAATACCCGGGTGGCCGTTACGTTTAGCTGACCGCTTGCGGTTTGGGGGTACCTGATATGATCATCACCCTCTGCCGGCGTATTGACGAGTCTTAGAGTCCCACAAAGGAGTTACCCAGTCCAGGCAAAACGTTGTGGTGCGCGTATGCGATATGCGCATGCACCCGATTAAAATGTGCGTATATGATACCGAACATTGATCGGGTGGCCTGCTTTTGGTGGGGTCGTATGAGATATGACCGGATTGATAAATTAAGTGTTGATTTATCATCTAACCATTAGTTTTCTCACTTGAAACCTTTCTAGGGTTTGATGGATGTATGCATGCATGCATGTGTTTCTTTCTTTCATTCTAGTTTCATGCACATGTGGATGTGCATACATGCATACATACATACACCCATCCATCATGGTTGTTAGCATATGGAAATGGTGGCAATATAAGACTCACACCATGGATTAAATTATGGATTATTATTTGATTTTGGATTTAAAAGAAAGTGAAAAGGAAAGGATATTCATTCTAGCTTCTACATTCTTCCTTTGACCTAACCTTGCTCAACTACCACTAACCTAGGGTTATCCTTCTCTTTATCATTTAAAACCCAAGTTAGATTAACTATCCATCATTTTAATCATGGTTGAAAGCAAGAAGGAATAAAATATAAAAGGTTATATTTCATTTCTTTGCAACTAAGGGTTATATTTTTCCACCTCTAGTTAAAAATAGCCACCATCTTCATCCTCTTTCTCATTTGCTCTCTAGCTTTTTTCTAGTGAGTAAATCACACATAAAGAAAGGTTTTTGAAGTGAGAATCTTAACCACAACTTCATTCTACACAAGTTTAGTCAACTTGTTTAGAGTGTTCTCTTCGGTTTTACGAAGTTGCGAGCTTGGACGGCTAACTCCGTGGTGGATCGTCGTGGACACAAGAGGACTTCAAGAGGACTTCCATTCAACACCCTAGAGACCAAGGAGTCCAGCGAAAGGGAGCTACAAAGGTTGTAGTCTCGAAACCCTAGATTAGTTTGCTTTATATTTCGAAACCCTAATTTTCTAGGATCGATTCCTTTGCATGTTCGTTTAGCACCATAAAAATTTAAACTCTGGGTCATGTGATGCTTCAAAACTCATTATAGGGTGCTAGACAAACCTTTCACCTCATATTTTATAACATTTAATTAATAATTTATTATTATTTGTTATGGCTTGCACGCACGTGTGCACGTTAATATGAGGGTTTGTTTGTGCTAATCTAGTTTAGTGACCATGACAACTTAACCTAATCCTAATCCTTGCCTTAACCTTAACCCTAAACCCTTGATATTTGTGGAGAGATATTTCTTTGGTTGCTTTCGATTGGGAGGAGGTGGCATGGTTACTCACTTGAGGGCATGGTTTGCAATAATGGAGAGTTAATGCAATTTGTGCACTCACCCCTTACACTCACCTCTCTCTCTCTCTCAAACTCATTCACACTCTCACTCTCTCTCTCTTTTTTCTCTATCTCTCATTATTTTCATACTCCTCAACTCTCAACTGAACACTTGCTCATTCATCACAAAAACCTTCACTAAACCTTGCTAAAGCTTCAGCAAAACTCATAAAAATCACATCTTAAGCCTTGTTTTGCCTCTTGGATGCCTTGGAGCTTGGAAAGCTAGGATCTTTGAGCTTGTGGGAGTAGGTAATGATCTCTTTCTGTTAAGTAAGTCCTTTTAGTGTTGCGTAGGTTGTTAGTTTCACTTTAGAACGCGTAAAGTTTAGTTTCGGGTAAATATCATATCTTTAGTGTACATTTGGGTCTCGGATGATCTGCTATCAAACCAGATATTTGTTAGAAAAGTTCCCATCACAGTGACCTTGTGTAGTAACCTAGAACCCACCATAAAAACTTGAGAAAGTTCCATGAACAATAGGCCGCAATTTTATTGCTTCTGGCCGTAATTTGCAGCCAGACTGGGGTGTTTGGGTTTGGGTTTTGGTCTGGGGGTCTCTAGGGTTATGTGTGGTCTTATGGTATGTGCAACTTTTACAAATTGTTTGGGTAGCAAAATCTGGGATCACTTTGCTTGTTTCTAGTGTTCCGATTACGCGCGTTACGTTATCCGATACGGTTCGTGTCCTTGTGTAGCTGTTGCTCTTGAGTTGGTTTCGTAGTGTCGCTATGCACGTTAGCCAATAGACGAAACTTAAGAGTTTGTTTGGAGTTGGTGCGTCGGTCAAACGTAATTGGTACATGTTATTGGTCGATTGCTAATATATACACTTGCTTTGTTGATTTGTGATTTTAAGATCACAGGCGGGGACTTCGGACGCTGCGAAGAAGGGAAAGCGAGTGGTTGGCTTTACTTAGCCCAGGATCATCTGTGAGTAGATTTAACATCTACAGGGGAATCGCCCGCATGGCGTTATGCGTCTGGGATAGATATGATATGATATTAGTCGCATGTTTATATTGCATATATAGAGTTTGCATATAAACTTCATTGCATATTATTACTTGTCGTGCTTGGACTTTTACCCATTGGACACTGCACTATTATTGACGGTTCATGTTGCACGGGAACTGATTGTATGCCACTCACACCGTCAATAATTGCCATGACACGCACAACACTTATACATACGTGATATTGTATAGTTAGGGACATTGAGACATTGATTCATATTCTATTGTGCATATGACATATAGCATACTTATATACCTACATTCTTACACATATGCCTTTCCATGACTACATGCCAGCTACCCATATACCTATATGGTATTGTACCATTAGAGATAGGTATATACACATTTGAGACATAGCTACATGTACATCTTGCATACATACTTACATGTACACCCGTATACCTTGATATAGTTATACATACCTGGAGGGTATTACATCATTACTGATAGGTAGATACACATATCTTACTATACCGACATGGTTACGCATACCTGGCTATAGCTACATGTTCACCTTTATATGATATTGCGTTTGGTTTCGGAAAATTAGGAACCGCATAATATATTCAATAACTTGTTGCGGTTAAATAGCAGATTTCCTTTATATGGTCATATTACTGTTTCATGTTGCATATATTATATTTCATGGATTTCGTATTGATATATGGATTTTCATATGAAGTTTCTGGATGTTTTACTCTTGTGTATATATATCAGTGGTATGGGACGCTGTTATATATGTACATCTATATAAGTGGTATGGGACGTTGTTATATATGTATACCTATAATATATATATATATATATCATCATAATGATCTGTGAAAATATACTTATTCATTATACATGTGGGCCGATTCAATGGCCGGGCCGATTCAATGGTCCATATGTGGTCTAATTCAATGGCCGGGCCGATTCAATGGTCGATATGTGGGCCGATTCAATGGCCGGGCTGATTCAATGGTCGATATGAGGGCCGATATTATGGTCGATATGAGGGGCCTATGTGCCCGATATGAGGGGCCTATGTGCCCGATACGAAGGGCCTATGTGCCCGATGTGAGGATGACATGGTTTAATCCGTACTCCGCATTTATTTGATATGCATTGCTTCATATATTAGTAGTACCTGATAGAGTATCTTTCATGACTGTTTCATATACATATTGCTATTTATTGCTATCAGCTTGCATATGATAGATTAGTGCAGTACGTGCATACTTGCGATTACCTGCATATGTTATTTACTATTCACGAGTTGGCAACTCACCCCCGTTGTGCCACAGGGTTGTACAGGTTTTCCATGAGAGTAGTCAGAGGCAGAGCTTCCATCTATCGTATCATCTTTTGCAGCGGATACCGCTGCGGCTGACTGGGTGCAGTTTTGCTATAGGTGGGTTTTGCGGTTATCCGATTTGGTTCATTGTATATTTGTTGTATCCAGTACTCTCCATCTACCATTTTCATATATTGACTTAGAGACGAATTGTGAGGATGATATTGTATATTATTTGTGACTTGGAGATTTTTCATGTTGTTCACCTTATATCGTCATTTTCTTCGCTATGGCGTCGTATATCTGTTGTGGTGGTTGTTTTCCGCCTTTGGGCGTGGATTTGCTCCCGTTTAGGGATGCTTTACTTATATCTTTATGTTGTACCCTTTTTGGGTGCTTGTTTTACAATGGAGGTGCTGCCAAATTTTAAAGGATGTAAATTTGGACTTTAAAGAAATTTGATTGAGATATCAAAAGTTTTAACAAGGTTATTATCACTTACAACTTTTGATGGTTTAGATTGCTGGGTTTTTGGCTTACTTGAATTACGTTATGCCTGGAGACGTTACGTAGTTTAAGGGCCATCACGTGCTAAATTTTAGGTCGTGACAAGAAGACTACTTGAGTGACCACTAGAACACACCACGAATACGAGCCCAAACCGCCGGATTTGACCCGGCGAGAGTTGCGAAAAAATGGGTAAGGCCGGTTTGATATTGGAGTTTGGACATGAGATTTTTGGTGTTTTCTAGTCTCTGGAATATTGGTGCAGTGGTATTGTTTGTTTTTCCTATTTTGGATATTATGTTATCTTTTCTTCAGGGGTAATTCGGGGTGTTTTAAAGTCGATAATTTAATACTTTTTAAATATTTACAGTACATGCATTAATATCTGCGACCGTGAATATCATTCGAGCGGTACAACTTGTCTAATTGCTATATGTTCTTTTAGACGAGTTTGCCAAAGTGACATTCACGTTGATATTCTGTGTTGTGATGTGATTGTGGTTGGATCGTCGTGGTGGATAGCTTTGGTGCAATGGTAGTACAGTTTTGTTTCATTTGTACAATTGATATTGCGGGGCGAGTGTCCGACATGTGGACTTCCGTCACTGCCAGTTTGTATATTATTTGTTTGGGGAACGACCGGGTTGATGTCGATGCCACCCTTGTACATATTATTTTTTTTTTGTACTAAGATTACCCCACGGTAGAGTACACGAATAGCCTGGTTCTGGAAGGCAACGGGTCCGCATGTCATGGCATTGAGACAGAGGGGACCTTACCCTAGAATTGGCGGGCTATTCGCCGCACTCGTAGGGGGTATAGGTTGACCCACGGAGGGGTGCTCAATTTAACGTATTCCGTGATGTGCTCAGTGACCCATTCACGTTGTTGAAGGGGGTTGCCTCACTTCTGGTTTTGGCGGGTAACTTACCGCGCTCGTAGGGGTCTAGGTTTCATTGCACAGGCTAGCCACACGATAGGGAACGTCGGGTCTCATTTGCGGCTTAAGTGAAACCCGAGGCTCCAGGAATATCCACTATTTTGTGTTGCTTGGCTCAGATTCTGTGATGTTGCTTCATATCATTTCTGGGATGATTTTTATATATATTTATATATATACTAGTATATGTTTTCCACCCGCGCTAGTCCAGTCCCCTCTCTGTCGTTAGTTAACCTAACGAGTGATGACGGGACCCAGTGGCGAAGACGGATGACATATACGTACATCATATTTTCGTTCTTTTCTGGTGTAAATGATGGGACTGCGTTGATTTTGATCAATGAAAGGATAAAACAAACATATATATGATGTTGTTGGAACCAAGTTTTTAAAACTGATGTTACAGACGTTTTCTTTTACTTTGCACAGTGGTATTCGGTTATGAATATCCAGCACCTCATTCGACGAGGCAAGAGCCGTGATCCCTTCATCGGGAGTAACCCCTTGAGTAAAAGTTTGCCTCAACGTAATAACTTTACTATAGTCGATTCTTTTGCTTTGCATCGTGGTATTCAGTTAGGAATATCCTGCTCCTCATTTAACGAGGAAAGAGTGACCTCTTTAGCAAAAGTTTTCGCCACTGTATATTTGTAAAACCACTTGGATTCCTTCAACGAGATCAAGTTCATTACGTTAAAGGTTTTTCACTAAAAACTAGCCGTAGCCCTCCGTCATTTCAGATTGGTATTGCTTAATATTCGTGCTACGTTTGTCGTGTCTTGCCGAGGCGTAGTGTGCGGTAGCTCTGTAATACTTTTCTGTCGCAAGAATATGTGGATTAGTTAGGACATTCGTTCGACCTTGTTGACGTTGTCAAGGGTTGGTGCGGGTGGGTCTAATGCAATCAAGATAGTGATGGGTTGAACTTGACTAGGACCCATTGACTTGTTGACCTTGCCAAGGTCACTTGGATCCTAAGGGTAAAAACTACATCGGGAGTTTCAAACATAAAAGAAACTTGCCAGGCTTGCGCATACCTTCTAGAGTGTGGTAACTTGAGTGGATTCCATCAAGTTATCTTGCGATGATAGTTGGATCCCGATTCCCACTGATGAGTAGGATTACTCCTCGGGTGATTTTAGATGATCCCGACTAATTCTCTTTCTGGGTTTGGAAGAGAATTCGAGGAAATAGTGGGAGCCATCCTGATTAGATAAAGTGATTAACCATTCTGATCTAGGTTAGAGTGCACGCTGAGTGTTTCTTTTCTCTCTCTCTTTGGCAGCGACCATGGCCCGGCCCAAAACTAAAACTCAAAAACCAAGTTAACCGAACCTTCTAGAAACATTTTGGCTTTTGGATTGTCATTTAGTCGCATAAATCATTGTCGCTCCTGTTAGTTATATGTATGCCCTACAGGCCATTACTGTACATACGATGTATATTGTAGTGGATTCTTGGACATATATAGGGAGGACTTTCTTGCTCGACATGATAGTATGCTATCTGGTTACTCTTTATCTTAACATGTACTCTGATTGTCTCTATGTTGCATGTTGATAAAGCCCTTAGGATGAGTACTTGACTACCAGGACTATGATGCAGATCATACTAGTGGGGACAGTGTAGTCGCCAAGTATATCCTTCAAATGTTCCTAGTCGTGGGAGTACCGAGACAGGGCATTGATACTCCTGAGTAGACTAGTGTATGCGCTTCTTGACCCATATGATGGGCGATGGATGATCCCATATCCATTGGTGTTTGACATCAGAGAATGTATACGGGTGCTCAGTGGAGACTGGGTACACTGGACGGACTCGCCGAGAACTCCCAAATGGTATTATACCTTACGTCAGATGGCAGTTCTCTGGTGACACTAGTACATGTTAGTCTGTAGACCCGAGATCGTCATAGAGTCTTGTGTGATTCCCACTGTGCTTTGATTTCCATCATACCACATCCAAGAGGGCGTGCAAAACGGTGGCTTTTGGGTACAGTCCCGAATCACATGGAGGCAATGAGCGATAGGAGGGGTTTCGTCTCTCCCAGTATAGGGAGTTGATGTTGCGCTGTGTTCGATTGGCTATAACTGGAAATCCCTGGCCAGGGTTGCTGAGATTTACTGGTAAGTGTTATCAGTAGTTTCTTGAACTGTTATAGACCTCATATCGACACGACTTATCAAGCTACTGGGGTTTGACGTTTACCACCCCTAGGCGAGATATGCGACATATCAGACGAAGAGACCGGACTGTACGAGTGTGTTATTGATTGGATTCGCAGGAGAATGTATAGGCTTGATTGTTGATCTTCTGATCGCTCAATACCTGGGTGGCTGTTATGTTTAGCTGACCGCTTGCAGCTTGTGGGTGTTTGATATGATCATCACCTACTGCCGGCGTATTGATGATTCTTTAGATTCCTACACAGAGGTTTCTTGGCTCAGGCAAAATGAAGTAGGAGCACATATGTGATATGTGCGGGACCGAGAAAAATACGTGTATGTGATACCGTATTAAATTCTCGCGATATGTGATATCGGCCGGGTATATGTGATATAGCCGGGTCATCAGATCAAGTGTTGATTCGATGAACTGATACAGATTATATTAGTCGGTTATTTATGAAATAGCCGGATTATCGGATCAAGTGTTGATTCGATAATTTAATGTATAATTATATATTTGATATATTAAATTACATTAACTAATATAAGCTCACTTAAAGATTCTTTTTTTCACTCGAGTAATACATTGATATATATGTAATATATGTTAATTGTATTATTTTATTTTGTTACAATAAATATTGTATATGTGATATATAATATTGTAACAAGTTAGGGTTATAAATGCAACATGTTTTGTGGAGTTTAAATATGGTTTGGGTTTGGATTAGGGTTAAGCTTGCATGAAGCTTTCAAGAAGCTTCTTGAAGCTTTGACTTTGACTTGTGATATTTTGCATAGATATTTCATTAACCCAACCCAACCCTTTACCATAGTTATTTCTCTACAAGGGTTAAGTTTATATTCTTAACCCATGGTTGCAATTCTAACCACACACTTTTTCAATATTCATCACAAATTGATTTGCTTCTTCTTCTTCTTCCTTTTTGATGAAAAGCTTTCTAGCTTTTTCATATGTGATGAAAATGAGTGAGAAATTGAAAACAAATGAGAGCTAAATTCCTACTTCATCATCCTTATCTATTCTTGCCACTTAGATTAGGGTGTTTTCTTTCGTAATACTTGATTAGCAAAGAAAGAGCTTGGGTTTGAGTTTCTTCAAGGTAGATCATCTTTGTTATTGAAGATCGGAAGCAAGCTTGCATCTTTCTCTTCATGGAGCCTCTCTAGTGTCTGGGTACTTGATGATCGCAGCGAAGGGACCTCAACACGGAGCTTATGAAGTGAAGGAACGGACTACAAAGATTGTAATCCAAAACTCTTAGAAGTAAAGTTGTTTACTTGCTCTTTGTTTCGCCTAATCTCTAGATAAGATCTTGGTTAGGGTTGTTCGGCAAATGAAAATTTTGATTTTGGCATGGTTGATGCCTTGTAGAACCTTGTTCTAGCGCCTAGTAACCCTACAGTAGTGTCAGAGCCAAGCTAGAGCTTTAGGCGTTGTCTAGACGAAGTTTAAAGTCCGATCGAACCCCGAAACGTCCATATACACCTCCTCTCTGGAAATTTTTTAAAATGTTGATTTTTCTGTATTAAAAATACTTAGAAAATTAAGCAGGGAATTAAGAATTACTGTGAAGTAAGGACCCATAAACCCTTCAAGAGACCGCGGAAACGCGGCCAAACCATGTGTTTGGAGGCGGTTCCGCGGCTTACTTAGGGTGTCGGGGGATAATACTTCAGGGTATGATTCTTGGGTACTTTTGCATGCTTCTGGGAATTTTTAATTCTACTCAAGTGTTGAGTTTTCTGAAGATCTTTTGTATTCGTTGATTCGATCAGAAAGTTTAACTTCGTTTAAGTTTGTCCGGGTAATTTAGAACGTGTTAAAAAGTTCGAACGGATATCAATAACTCACTTTTTCCCCTGTCGGAAAACTTTCAAGTGTTAGATTTTTCCAAGAGTTTAAAACTTTCGGAAAATCTTGCAAGCGTATCTGTGGACCCTCTAGAAGAACGTAACCTTGACTCGATTATGTGACCGTCAAAACTGCCACTGAACCCTAGGGTTTGTGGTAGTTTAGCGTTGCGACATGTGAGGCGTTAGTTTGACCCTTCTACGGCTGGTTCATAGCGGCTGTGACATGTTCTGGGACTTTTTGAACTCCGCTCAAGTGTTGAACTATTTGGGAAATCTTGGGTATTTGTTTATTCGATCGGAAAGTTTAACATTGTCTATTCATCTGGAATGTGATACAATATTTGGAATCCACAAGTAGTTATGAGATAACTAATTTGAATGTTATAAATCTAGCAGTTTAGTCTCTGATGATTGGTTGCCACGGGATTTTGATGCGATCAAAAGTCCGTCGCAATTACGTAGCGTACGCGGATAATCTCCGGTTAAACTTAATAGACAGCCACGCCCCATAGCCCTGACCAAGTGACTGTAGGAGAACCCCATCGCCAAAAGCATCCGTTCAGGTGCTCGCGACAGCGGTGTTCCGCCTTAGTGCACTTCGTCGACGGCATCGGGGGTGTGGCTGTCTACTAAAGTTTCCGACGAGCATTCGATCAGGATGTCGGGAATCTTGTTGAATTGCCCGACTTGATATTGAAAAGAGTTTTCGATATTGAGACTAAAATGCAGGGTTTATAATTGTTAGGCATGCGATGTCTAAAGAATTCATTTGGTTAGGCATGAGATGTCTAAGGAGGTTGCGGATTCCAACTGTTGTAGTTTTACACTTTCTTTTCTGCGACCGTAAGTGTAATATATGGTGTATCTCCGGTTTCGTTGCTATACATCAACGACAATTGCGATACGCATATTTACTTACGTTGATGACATGTGATGTTATGTGTTGCTGTGATATGTTATATTGGATCGTCGCGTTTTGAATAGCCGGGGGTTTTATGTGAGATAAGAGTTTTTCATTTTCATTCATGTAAAATTCATTTGTATGTAATATTCTTTTATTGGGGCACTTCCGGGATGAGGTTGATGTCACCATTGTATATTTTTTACTTTTCCGTATTAGGATAGACCCAAGGAGGGGAGCACAAGTAACCGGGTTCTAGGGTCCAGTGGGAGACTATCTCGAGGAGTCGAGACCGGGTCTCCTAACTCTAGAATTGGCAGGGTTGCTTGCCGCTCTCGTAGGGGTCTATGGGTGTTGGATTGGCTATTCATCGCGACCGTGGAATCCGTCTTTTATACAGGATCGCATTAAAACACGGACCTCCTAGTATATCCAATATTTCATATATGTTCTTCTGTGATGATATCATATTACTGCCTGGGACGGATGTTTATATTATATATATGAGATATATGTTATATTGCTGATTTCATTTCAAATGTGATGCTTGTGAAGCATAATAAAATGGGACTTCATTAATGAGATTAATGAAATAAAAGAAACCTAAAGATGTTGTAGAAACTTGTTTCGAAAAATGGTAGCTCTAGTTTTTGCTTTGCATAGTGATATTTGTGAAATATCCTGCACCTTATTTGATGAGGAAAGAGCCGAGATCCCATCACCAGCAGTGACCTCTTTAGAAAAACTAGAAAAGGCCTAAAAAACATTCCATTTAAAATCACCTGATTCTACGACAATATCAAGTTCATTACGCAAAAGGTTTTCTTAAAAACCTGTCGTAGCCCTCCGTCATTTTAGGAAGTAGAGTACTTAGTATTCGTGATGCGTATGTCGACAATAGTTGAGGCGTAGTGTACAGTAGCTAAGTGATGTCTTCCTACACAGCATATTATGCGATTAATTAGGACAGTCATGTGATTATGTCGATCATAGTTGAGGGTCATGTGGGTGGGTCTAATTAATCATGAAATGACGGATAGAACTTGACTAGTGCTTATGATATGTTGATCATAGTTAAGGTCATAAGTACTAGGGGTAAAATATTATTGGGAATTTCAAGTGTTGAAATTTGCAATGAGATTGCATACCTTCTATAAGATAGTTGGATCCTGATACCCGTTGCAAGTATGAATTACTCCTGGAAGAGTTTTACACATTACAATTAGCCGATCGAGTAGGTGTCTAGAAAGGTGTTAACGGGGTTAAGCCCCTGGGAAAACAAGGTTTATTTTCATTAGGTCCGTACGAAAGCACGGGGAACCTCCTTAAAAGTACCGGTACTGGCCTGGATGAAAGATTGGCGAATTGTAGCGTGTAATTAATCCCGGCTAGTCTTTTCTTTTAGGGTTTGAAGGAAGATTTGACTAAAACAGTGGGAGCCATCCTGATTAGGTATATTAATAACCAATCTAATCTTTCATGAGCATACGCTGAGTGTTTTCTTCTCTCTCTCTCCAGATAGCGACCATGTCACGCCTTAATCAAGATAATAATACGGATGTATTGACCGAACCCGGTTGTTATACTGCGCTAGGGAACGTTGGTCCCGCTCCAACTTATAATTGTTATAAGACAGAGCAGGAAATAGGGGATTACCAGAATTCCCGTGCCGCCCAAACGAACAAAGTACATGCTGATGCATCTTCTTCGGGTATGTTTATTACCGAGAACTGTTTCTTAATATCCTTTACGTCCTGGGTATGTGATACCGGATCAGGATCATACAAATGTAATCTGTTACATGGGCTACAGATAGGTAGAGGACTGAGAACGGGTGATAAGTTTCAAGAGTTGGAAACGGTGCAATTGTTGCAAGCCAAGTGAGTTTGCGGTTATCACCCTGTATTACAAGAATACTTTGATTCTGAACGAATGTTATTAGATACCGAACCTGATATACAACATCATATCAGTCTCTTTATTAGTAAAGAAGGATATAATTTTGTATTATTGGATAATGTTTTGAACATTTCCTATATCAAGAGGTGATCGGCTCAGGCACGTTATCTAAAAGCATAGACGTTCTAAATCAAACTACAGTTCTTAATGTACAGAACACACACAAGAGAAAGAGTTCATAAATGAACGAATCCTTCTTGAGGCATTGTAGACTAGGTCATATCAATGCGACCCGACTAGCTGAAGTTACATATAGATGCATATTTAAATTAGTTTGAATTTACATCTTGTAAAACTTGCCAGTCATGTCAAAAAGATAAGATAACCACAGCTCCGTTTATTGGAAACAGAGAAAGAGTTAATAAACTCTTGAGATTGATACATGATGATGTATGATAGTCCCATGTCTACATATGCCACATAGGTTCTTTGTACTTCATTACATTCACTGATGATCTCTCAAGATTCAGACATATGTTCCGATTGAAACACAAGTCCGAAACTTTTGAGATAATCACAGAATATAAGTTAGAAGTAGAGAACCAAAAACGGGTATAAGTATTATGTCCTTTGATGAGATCAAGGAGGAGAATACTTGAGCACGGAATTCCTGGACTATTCTAAAGGAGAATGAGATTCTCTCTCAGCATTACTCCTCCGTATACACTACAGCACGTCGGTATATCGGGGCGGAGAAATCACACCCTATTTGATATGGTGCGCTCTATGATGAGTACTACTGAGTTTCCTATTTCCTTTTTGGGAGTTATGCACTTGAGAAGCTGCATACCTATTGAATAGGATTCCAACTAAATCAGATACCTACCACTCCATATGTGATATGGTATGGGAAGAGCCCATCTCTTAAAGAATATTAAGATTTGGGGTTGTCTGGCCTATGTCAAAAGAAAAATCCGGACAAGCTCGAGGCAAGGTCAGTTCTGTGTAAGTTTGTTGGATATCCCAAGCATTCGCAAGGGAATATCTTCTACCACACCGAGGAACAAAAGATGTTTTATTTCTCGGCATACCACTTTTTTAGAAAAAGGGAATTTCTTGTGAAAAATTAGTGGTCATGAGGTAGAACTGGAAGTAGTTCCAGCTAAAACAAACTGCAGCTGATAATTTCGTAGAACCGGAGGATTCAATAGTTTCCAACGAACCTCAGCCTCTCCGCCGATCTGGTAGGGTTCCTCATCCACTTGAAAGATACTTCGGTTTCTCTATGACAGTGGGAGCGACGATTGCATCATGAGATGATGACCCAACTAGTTTCGAGCAGGCCATCAGGAGTGGGGACTCTGTGAGAATGGCTGGATGCTTAGCGATCTGAGATATAACCCTTATACACCAACAAAGTATGGACTTTGGTTGCTTTATCTGAAGGGTTAAATCCCCATAAGGAGCAAGTATATCTTGAGAAGATTACTTGGTGCACATGGAAAAGATGAGACTTTCAAAGCTATGCTTAAGTCCATCCAGATCCTACTTGCCACTGCTACATACCATGACTATGATATCTGGTGATTGGGTGTCATGACTGCTTTTCTAAAATGATGATTTGGAAGAAATAGTCTATAAGTACACTGCCAAAGGGCTTCGTAGACATTGGGAGCAGCGGAAACGTATGCAAGATATTTTATGTGATAAATCAGGCATCACGGAGTTGGAACGTCTGTTTTGATGTAGCAGTCAAAGAGTTTGACTTCATCAAAACGGTAGATGAACCAAGTATATACAAAAAGGTAGTAGGGAGTATGGTGGTGATCCTTGTATAGTACGTGGATGACATACTCTTGATAGGGAAGGAGTTTCCTATGCTACGATCGGTCAATCTCCTCTTATCACAAAGATTCTCCATATAGGATCAAGGTGATACCTCCTAAATCCTAGATTATGGATCTATGAGATAGATCTAATTGAATGTTAGGATTCTCACTAGTTGTAGTGAGATGGTATCAATCAATCCTGGGGAGAATCACTGGAAATGTTCCAGGGTGATAAGGACGACTGAATGTCAGTCGTAGGCATTGTCTTTACCCTCAGTGGAGGGACGGTATGTTGGAAGAGTTCCAAGCTAGATACCGTGACTTACCAGACGATTAAAGACAAGATACATCGTTACCAAGGATGCTACCAAAGAGGCAGTCTGGATATATTTTAGTTCATGAGATGAACATCGTTCCTACCATTATATGACAATGGAATTGTGGCTTATGCCTAGGAACCCCCCGGTCCCATCAGAGATCCAGACATATTCTTAGGAAGTATCACCTAATCATGGAGATGGTTGATCTCCAAGGAGATCGAGGTTAGGAGAGTAGACACAGAGGACAACAACGCGGATCCACTCACAAAGGCCTATTTCCCAGTAGAGACTTTTATGGGATGGTTGAGTATGAGATACTTCAACCACAGCTGATTGTTGGGTATGCGATACCACAACAGATGGCTCTAGTGCAAGTGGGAGATTGTTAGTTATATGTATTCCCTAGAGGCCATTACTGTACATACGATATATATTGTAGTAGATGCTTGGACATATATAGGGAGGACTTTCTTGCTCGACATGATAGTAAGCTATCTGGTTACTCTTTATCTTAACATGTACTCTGATTGTCTCTATGTTACATGTTGATAAAACCCTTAGGATGAGTACTTGACTACCAGGACTATGATGCAGATCATACTAGTGGGGACAGTGTAATCGCCAAGTACATCCTTTAAATGTTCCTAGTCATGGGAGTACCGAGACAAGGCATCGATACTCCAGAGTAGACTAGCGTATGCGCTTCTTGACCCATATGATGGGCGATGGATGATCCCATATCCATTGGTGTTTGACATCAGAGAAGGTATACGGGTGCTCATTGGAGACTGGGTACACTAGACGGACTCGCCGAGAACTCCCAGATGGTATTATACCTCACGTCAGATGGCAGTTCTCTGGTGACACTGGTACAGGTTAGTCTGTAGACCCGAGATCGTCATAGAGTCTTGTGTGATTCCCACTGTGCTTTGATTTCCATCATACCACATCCAAGAGGGCATGCAAAACGGTGGCTTTTGGGTACAGTCCCGAATCACATGGAGGCAATAAGCGATAGGAGGGGTTCCGTCTCTCCCGATATAAGGAGTTGATGTTGCGCTGTGTTCGATTGGCTATAACTGGAAATCATTAGCCAGGGTTGCTGAGATTTACTGGTAAGTGTTATCAGTAGTTTCTCAAACTGTTATGGACCTCATATCGACACGACTTATCAAGCTACTGGGGTCTGACGTTTACCACCCCTAGGCAAGATATGCGACATATGAGATGAAGAGACCGGACTGTACGGGAGTGTTACTGATTGGATTCGCCGGAGAATTTACAGGCTTGATTGTTGATCTTCTGATCGCTCAATACCTGGGTGGCTGTTACGTTTAGCTGACCGCTTGCAGCTTGTGGGTGTTTGATATGATCATCACCTACTGCCGGCGTAATGACGATTCTTTAGAGTCCTACACAGAGGTTTCCTGGCTCAGGAAAAACGGAGTAGGAGCACATATGTGATATGTATGGGATCGAGAACAATACGTGTATGTGATACCCTATTAGATTCTCGCGATATGTGATATCGGTCGGGGATATGTGATATAGCCGGGTCTACGGATCAAGTGTTGATTCGATGAACTGATACAGATTATGTTAGTCGGTTATTTGTGAAATAGCCGGATTATCGGATCAAGTGTTGATTCGATAATTTAATGTATAATTATATATTTGATATATTAAAATACATTAACTAATATAAGCTCACTTAAAGATTCTTTTTCTCACTCGGGTAATACATTGATATATATGTGATATATGTTAATTGTATTATTTTGTTTTGTTACAGTAAATATTGTATATGTAATATATAATATTGTAACAAGTTAGGGTTATAAATGCAACATGTTTTGTGGAGTTTAAATATTGTTAGGGTTTGGATTAGAGTATTGCTTGCATGAAGCTTTCAAGAAGCTTCTTGAAGCTTTAACTTTGACTTATGATATTTTGTATAGATATTTCTTTAACCCAACCCAACCCTTTACCATAGTTACTTCTCTACAAGGGTTAAGTTTATATTCTTAACCCATGGTCAATTCTAACCACACACTTGATTTCAATATTCATCACAAATTGATTTGCTTCTTCTTCTTCTTCTTTTTGATGAAAAGCTTTCTAGCTTTTTCATATGTGATGAAAATGAGTGAGAAATTTAAAACAAATGAGAGCTAAATTCCTACTTCATCATCCTCATCTATTCTTGCCACTTAGATTAGGGTGTTTGCTTTACTAATACTTGATTAGCAAAGTAAGAGCTTGGGTTTGAGTTTCTTCAAGGTAGATCATCTTTGTTATTGAAGATCGGAAGCAAGCTTGCATCTTTCTCTTCATGGAGCCTCTCTAGAGTCCGGGTACTGTATGATCGCAGCGAAGGGACCTCAACATGGAGCTTATGAAGTGAAGGAATGGACTACAAAGGTTGTAATCCCAAACTCTTAGAAGTAAAGTTGTTTACTTGCTCTTTGTTTCGCCTAATCTCTAGTTAAGATCTTGGTTAGGGTTGTTCGGCATATGAAAATTTTGATTTTGTCATGGTTGATGCTTTGTAGAACCTTGTTCTTGTGCCTAGTAACCCTACAGATCAATCTTTCCCTTTGCATTTCTCCAGAACACTCTGTATCACTACGAAGATCCAAATTTCTTAGATAATTCATCGTATAGTTACATACGAACTCGGAGGAAATTGTTCCAGATTCGAGGATGGATTCTGGTTCTGGAGAGATTGAATTGGATTATTCGGTTTCCTTTTCCCTTTACCTTCTTGTTGGGAACTCACCCGCGCGTGCAAACGCGTATTTTTTGGAAACGGATATAATTTTAAGGAAATGGAATGCGCACGCGAGCTCGTTCTCATTTTAAATTTATAAACCGCAAGTGCACGGCGTGTTGTAGCAATCCGGCAAGTACTGGTCGATCCGCAAGGAATTGTGTATTAGGTCTTGCTGCTTAAGGTTCAACAAATAACGAATTTCTTTGTTTGTCACAAAAATATAAAAAGAATACGAAAACAAGAATTGCAAGAAAATAAGCTAAGAAAAAAGTGGTTGTGGTTTTGGCTCGGAAGGTCGAATCGCGACAATTCCTTCGATGCTCTATTGATCATGAGTTGTCCGTCCTTACCTCGATCTCGGCATGAAGCATGACTTGTCAAGGCGGTTGCAAAGAACAAATCATCAAATTCCGATATTCGCCGCAAAATACGAAACGAGTCCCTTTTGTTCACTTATCGTTTGTATGTCCGAGCTTGGGGTATCAACACTAAGCACGAGGGTTAGCAAGCTTACCATTACATCAAAAACACAAATTAGTTAATGAAAGAAATGATTTTAATGTTGAGTTTGCTAAGTTTTTGTGATAGTATATAGTATATGAAACATAGAGATTGTCAAGCATTTAATCACAAAATATCATATCTAAACCTAGCAACCTTAACACTAAATTGATTTAAACTTAAACATTGAAATGGGAAAGGGGAGTGAATATGGTATATGAGGAGGTTACAAAGTAACCATGTTTCAACATACCATATTATATCAATACATAAACAATCTTTAAGTTAGAATCGTATTAAAGCGCATTAAACATTAGCAAAAGGAGGAGGAGGCAAAGCCTTTCATCTCACTTCCTTACCATTACCACAACCAAAGAAGATTAGTTAAGCATGATAAAAAAAAGAAAAGCAAATAAGAACAAGAAGCAAGTAATAAAAGAAACAACAATATTATTAACACATGAAGAAGAGGTATAAGATATTGGCAACTTGTTGAACCTCCATAATGAAGCTCTCAAGAGAAAGCTTCAAGAGGGAAGAAGAAGAAGAGACCAAGTTAAAGCCCACTCACTCTCAAGCCTAAAGCAAAAACAAAAGAAAATGGAAAATGGAGTATACTATATGCAACATGGTAGCCCTTTGTTCATATCAGATTTTTGCATTTCTATACCGCCCAATTTTTATCACATTGCTTATCGATACATACTCTTGAGCCGTGTTTGCTAGTCAATTGCAGGATACAGGTTCTCAGCTCTAAACAGTGAAATTCATGGAAAAGCACGACAAATTCCGGATTACTGCCAACCACAGATAAAACACGGGTCTCCGCTCTCTATCCGTATGTTGCCGCACACTAGTCTAGGGGACAAAATAGCAAATCGATGTCATTTTCATGCACAAAGCTCAATGTCAACACAAGATCCAACATATCTACGTGGAGCTCAAGAAAAATCATGAAAAAAGATCCACATTACATCACCTTTTGTTCTGCTGAAATTCTTGAAATATTGTGAAGAGATTCTGAGAAACAACATATACCACACTGAAGAGTACTAAAAACCAGGGAAAACCACCAAATTTCATGGCCTAACTCCACATAATGGCCGCGGTTCCGCGGCATAAGCATGCTTAGGCCGCGGAACCGCGGCCGTACGGGCTAGACAGATGATGAGTTTTCAGGGGTATTTTGGTCATTCTATGTGGGGCCTGAAAGTTGCCATAGAGTTTCAGTTTCCTGCCTATAAATAGTCCAGAACTTGCCAAAGCCAAGGGTGCTTATTCTTGTATTTAGATTGTAAGATATATGTTGTTCTTCTTCTTCCTCTTCTCATCTCCTCTCCATTAAAAACTTGTAGTAAGCTTTTGTGAGTGAAGGATGAATAAAAGAGTTCTTTTTGTTACAATGCTTGTCTTGTTATTTTGTTAATGATAATTGCTTGTATTTTTCATTTGCTAATCTAGTTGTTGTTATTTGTTGTTTGTTTCTTTCTTGTTCTCTTTTTCTTTATTCTTAACAACAATGATGCTTAAGCTTGATCCTTGCCAAAGTAAGGTCTCAAATAGCTAGTTGTAATCTTCTAACCCCTTTCTTTCTATCTTCCTCCTTTTGTTTTATTTTCCTTTTTCTTGTAATGGGTGAGTAGTTTCCTCACTTGTTAGGGTAGGATAAGGAAAGTTTGAGAGAAGGAAATCACTCTCACTGTTTTCTTGCCCAACATCTTAATTCGGACTCTCGTTAATTGAACCACAATCCTCTCCCAACGGCACTATATCCTACATCATAGCGGTGATTCCTTAGTGAGACCGGTTGTGGTTGAATTAACCGGAGGTTATGGCTAAGAGCCAAGAACGGACGGACAAGCACCAAAAGGAAGAACTTAAGCATTAGAAAGCCTAGCTTATACTCGCAAGTTCCTTCCTAGTCGTGCTAATCCCCGTTGTTGTCGATTACCGTAACACCGATATAAAGAGTGGCAACGAAAGAAGTAAGCGACTCCTAACTCAAACTAACCTATTCATAACCTTAACAAGCTCTCTTTATATATCATTTTAGCACATAGTTAATCTCAAAACAAACCTGGACATTTGGACTTAACTCGTTAAAGCACATAGAAAAAGATTCCCGTCTCCCTGCGGACGACCCGTACTCAACCGGCTAGCTACAAGCGAAACCGTCTTGATTGCTGTAATTAACTAAGCACGCAAAAACTCTACCAATCAAATGGCGTCGTTGCCGGGGAGACGGTAGTTTATTTCTTTGTGTAATTTCGGGTTAATTTGTGAATATAAATCTAACCGAAAAACAAGACAAAAAATATATTGTAAAAAAAAACCATCTTGTTATTTTTGATTAGTTTTTGTGCAAGTGTGAAGGATAAAAAGAAGGTCGTGTTCAGTGCCAAAGACGTGGGAAGTTAGACCCATATCTCGCGGCTACACCGTGTTTGATCAAAACGGAACCAACGGGCAACTGTAAGATTCTGGAGCATAAGCAAATTAAGATTCAGGGGCTCCAGAAGAGAAAAGGACACCCAATCCAGCAAACTCAAGAAATCCAGAGCCCCAACTCATCTATACCGCCGCGTTTCCGTGGACTAAAGGCTTGTTTGGCCGCGGAAACGCGGCCATTTGCTGACAACAGCATCCCAATTTCCTCTGGCTGGTTCCCTGTAAGTCTCTCTACCCTATTTCCCACTCCTCTGAACTCCACTGAACTGTGTTTTCTGCAGCATTCTTTGCGGAAATTCTCTTCCCCTTCCAATAAATTGTTTTTGTGCAGGATTCTTTGCGCCGCGCTAAAAAATAAAAATTGATTGCAGTTGATTGTTATTGCTTTGCATATATTAATACGGACTTTAAGGGGCGTGAAACCAATCCAGATTGGGTGGGGATTTTATCACCCTTCCCAGGACCCCAGAAATCACAAAAAGCATAAGCATTGACCATTGTTTAATTAAAAAATACTAGACTCAGCCCTAGGGACTTCGCGCTCAATAGGACAGAGGACTAGTTACAAGCATCGGCCGTTTATCCTATCCTGACTTTGCGGTGTCTAGGCAAGTGTGTCTAAGGCAAGTGGTTACGTAATTAGGACCACTACTTATGTAGTGGGGAGCCTCCCACTTACCTAGCAGTTACCTGGCCGCAATTGGCGGAGAAGAGGCTGTTTGAGGTCCTATTTCTAGCCCTTTGGAACAGTTAGGAGCTGTCTAGCTGACCTAGGTGACCCTAGATCTAGGTGTGATTGTGCATATCTTGTTTGTGATTGCGTGAAGCCGTAAGTCCGTACATATTTCTGTAAAGCTCTTTCTAAAAAGAATAAAAGACACAAAACAAAAACTTTTATAAAAACTTGCCCTTTGTCGCCAAAATCCCATTTTTTCACTCACCTTCTCCGCTTTGACTATACTAAACTCGTTTAGTGTATGTCCGCTTGGACTCGGGACAATAGCGCCCGCCTAGTCCGCGTTACGTTAGTTGCTACCGACTACGCGATCGACTCAGACGTCGAAACTCCTTCCACGCCTTTTTCACCCTTACCTTTGCCGGCCAACTCCGACGTTGACCGGAATTCTGTTCATACATCCTCACCTTCACCATCACCAACCTCTTCTTCCGCGATGTCAGGATTTAATCCAAACATCTCTTTGACTCCCCCGAGATTGATTCCACCTCTTATGGATGCGAATAACCCACCACCACCGCCTGTCGTAGCGCCACAGCGAATCGCGCTCCAGGATCGTTTCTATCTCACCCGCTCTGCACTTCCCACCTGTCTTTCTCTTCCACCGGCCAATGGGGATAATTTTGAAATTAAGCCCCACTTCATTAACATGCTTCCGAAATTTCATGGGCTTGAATCTGAAGATGCCTATATCTTCATCAACAAGTTCCAAAATGATTGTGCCATGATGAAAACTACCCAGCTGTCGGACGATGCAATACGGCTACGGGTCATTCCGTTCACTTTGTGCGATCTTGCTGAAAAGTGGCTGTATAACATTGCTTCCCACTCCATAACCAGTTGGGAAGAGTTTGTGAAAGCATTTCTCAAGAAATTCTATCCGAATCATGAAACCGCAAGGATCCATAACGAAATCAATCAATTCTCTCGGCTTCCTACTGAACCCTTTTGGAAGTGCATTGACCGGTATAAAGACCTTCTTGTTCAGTGCCCTCACCATGGTATCGAGAAATGGAAACTTTGCCAAACCTTATATGAGGGCCTGAACCCAGCAACCAAGCAGTTGTTGGAAACCATTTGTCAGGGCCACTTCCTATCGAAATCTGATGAAGAAGCGTGGCAATTCTTCGACGACCTTGCAGAACAAACGCTTCAATGGGAGTGCACTAGACCAACTTCTTCTTCTTCTTCCTCCACTTCTACTGGTCAGTCTAGGGTAGGCATTCACCAACTTGATGTCTCTATTGCGATGAAAGCTGAAATGGATGCAATAACGAGAAAACTTGAAGCGATAAAGAGCAAATTTTCATCTCCTGCTCCTGCCCCTGTTCTTCCCCTTCGTACCATTTGTGCTTGTTGTTCCGATCCTTCTCACTTAACCGAAGAGTGTCGTTACAATCCACCATCTCAAGGACAGGATCAGGTTAATGCTGCATTTCAACAAAGAACGAGAAATGATCCATACTCTTCCACCTATAATCCCGGTTGGAGGAACCACCCCAATTTTGCTTGGAATCAGAATCAGCATCAATTTCAAGGCAACAATTTCCAGAGGCCCCCTCCTCCGCAACAACAAGCACAACAACAAACTCAACATCAGTTTCAGCAGCCCTTCCAACCCCAACCTTTTCAAAATCAGACGAACAACTTTGCACCCAACAATTCTTTTCCACAAAACAACTTTGTTCCGTCAAACAACGATAAGGTTTCTTTGCTAGAACGAAGTCTGGAGGCGTTCGTTAAACAATCGACACAATCCACCGCCAACATCCAGTTGTCTATTCAGTCTTTGGTGCAACACACTGCTGCACACGGGCAAAGCATCAAGACCATCGAAGCCCAGATTGCACAGCTGAATGCGGCGTTAAGCGAGCGAGAAAAGGGGAATCTTCCATCTCAACCACTCCCAAATCCCGATCACCCACATAATGTACATGTTGCTCTTGAACAACAGAACCATAATGTGAGTGATGTGACTACATTGAGATCGGGAAGGATGCTGCACAACAACATCGGCAAAACAATTGAGGATAATGACACCCCGGCCGCTTCTTCTTCTTCTTCGTCTTCTGAGCCTATTCTCCATTCGTCAAAAGGCTCTTCTTCTTCTGCTGCTGCTCTGAACGGACCCACTTCTCACTCCACGAAAACACCGGCTCTGGGATCCGTTCCAACTCCACAATCTCCTCCACAAGCATTGGACTCGACCAATTTTTAAAACGTTCCATTTCCAAACCAGTTGAGGTCCAATAAACAAAATCCACAAATGGAGAAGATTCTGGAGTTGTTTAAACAGGTTAACATCAACATTCCCCTTTTAGATGATGTCCAACAAGTCCCGTCTTACGCTAAAATCTTAAAGGACTTGTGCACGAAAAAGTGGAAATCTCAGGTACCCAAGAAAGTTTTCTTGGCTAGTGCTGTGAGTGATGCTCTTACCCAATCTTTACCATAAAAACGTAAGGACCCTGGCTGTCCTACAATTTCTATTACCATTGGGGATAAGAACATCAACCGCGCACTATTAGATCTTGGTGCCAGTGTTAACCTACTTCCATACTCAGTATATGAGCAATTAGGTGTAGGAGAGCTGAAACCCACACACTGTACTATCCAAATGGCCGACCGATCAATCACCCATCCTAGGGGTGAGCTAGAGGATGTGTTAATCAAGGTTGGGGACTTCATATTCCCAGTTGACTTCATTGTATTAGACACACAGCCTGTAGTAACCCCCGGAATAAAATTCCGGTGATACTCGGTCGCCCATTCCTTGCAATCTCAAATGCTGTGATCAATTGTCGAAATGGTTCGATGAACCTATCTTTTGGAAACAAGACAATTGAACTCAACATTTTTAGGTTGGGGAATCAGCCCTCCGAACCTAATGCTCATATACTAGACGTTTGCTCAATCCAGGAGATCACCGCAGAAGAGTGTGAATTCGAGGAGTTTTTGTTCGATCACGATAACCTTAACGCCACTAGTGTGTTCCTCTTCGAACCTGCTGCTGTTTCTACGCCCGACAATGACTACGAGTGTTTCACTTTCTCGAACGATCTTAGCCACTCACCACCCGAGTTTGAATCCTTCGAATTTCCGGATAAGTTACCTGAACCATCCAACTCGGTCGCTTACACTCGTTTTGAACCTTTGCTGGAATCCTTTGAGTTCGAGACCGTTTCACCAATCTTGCCTTCAATCATTTCACCTCCAACGCTCGAACTCAAGCCTTTGCCGTCTCACCTTAAGTACGCTTACTTGAGTGAGAACGAGACCCTCCCTATTATCATCTCGGCTTCTCTAGCTCCAGTGCAAGAGAAAGTCCTTGCAGTCTTGCACAGCAATAGGCAAGCTTTTGGCTGGTCCATGGCGGACATCAAGAGGATTAGTCCCCTGATCATTGAACATCAAATTCATCTGATGGATGATGCCAAACCAGCCAGGGATCCACAAAGGCGACTCAACCCAGTCTTGAAGGACGCTGTGAAAAAGGAAATCGTAAAGTGTCTGGATAGTGGTATCATTTACCCTATCTCTGATAGCCAGTGGGTTAGCCCCATTCACGTTGTCCCCAAGAAATCAGGCATAACGGTCATCACTAACGAGGCGAATGAGTTAATCCCTACTCGCACCCAAACTGGGTGGCGAGTATGCATCGATTACAGAAAACTCAACGCCGCAACGCGGAAGGACCACTTTCCGCTATCTTTCATTGACCAAATGCTTGAACGATTGGCCGGACACGAGTACTACTGCTTTCTTGATGGCTACTCCGGCTATAATCAGATTCCCATCGCCGAAAAAGACTAGGACAAGACCACATTCACTTGTCCTTTCGGCACGTTTGCATATCGTCGCATGCCCTTTGGGTTATGCAATGCGCCCGCTACCTTCCAGCGGTGTATGATGGGAATCATCTCAGACATGGTGGAAAAATTCCTGGAGATCTTCATGGACGATTTCTCCATCTTCGGCGATTCCTTTAACGAGTGTTTGCTGCATCTCGACGCTGTCCTTACCCGATGTAAGGACAAGAACCTCACTTTGAATTGGGAGAAGTGGCACTTCATGGTGCACGAAGGTATTGTCTTAGGACATATCATTTCGCAAAATGGCATAGAGGTTGACAAAGCGAAGATTGAGGTCATTTCCAATCTCCCTCCTCCCAGATGCGTCAGAGACATCCGAGCCTTCCTTGGCCATGCCGGTTTCTATAGACGGTTCATCAAGGACTTTAACAAGATTGCTAGGCCCTTGACTCTTTTGCTGGCCAAGGACACGCCATTCGACTTCAACTCGAGCTGTGTGACTGCGTTCGAGTCATTAAAAAGCTCACTCACTTCTGCTCCCGTTCTTTCTTCACCTGACTGGACGCACCCATTTGAGATTATGTGCGATGCATCCGACTTTGCCATTGGTGCTGTCCTTGGACAACACATCAACAAGATGCCGCACGTAATCTATTATGCTAACCGAACCCTGAACGACGCCCAACTTAATTATACAACAACTGAGAAGGAATTCTTGGCTGTTGTATTTGCTTTAGAAAAGTTCAGGCCCTACCTCATCGGCTCTCCAGTCATTGTCTACACAAACCATTCTGCTCTGCGCCATCTTTTTGCGAAGAAAGATGCAAAATCTCGGCTGATACGTTGGATCCTCTTGCTTCATGAGTTTGACCTTGTCATCATGGACAAACGAGGATGTGAAAACGTAGTCGCCGACCATCTCTCACGACTTCCTTCTTCGCCGTAGCCTCAACTTCCGATCAACGACGTTTTTCCGGATGAACAACTCTTGACAGTATCTTGCGAACCCTGGTTCGCAGATATTGTGAACTATTTGGCCACAGAATTACTACCGACTGAATGGTCAAGTCAGGACAGACTTCAATTCTTATCCTAAGTAAAACACTTTTACTGGGACGAACCCTATCTGTTCAAGTACTGTCCCGACCAGATTATTCGTCGGTGTGTCCCTGACGATGAATTCAAGAGTGTGCTGTCATTTTGCTACGATCAATCATGTGGCGAGCATTTTGGCCCTAGAAAGACAGCTGAGAAGATCTTGCAGTGTGGTTTCTACTGGCCACAACTCTTAAAGGACGCTCATGACTACTGCAAGACTTGCTCCCGGTGCGAACACTTGGGCCGGATATCCAGGAGGAACGAGATGCCGCTCCAACCAATCTTGGTTGTGGAGATTTTCGATGTTTGGGGGATAGATTTCATGGGGCCGTTTCCCCGCTCTTTCGGGAACTTGTACAACCTTCTCGCTGTTGATTAAGTCTCTAAGTGGGTCGAGGTTGTGCCCAGCCGGACTAACGACAACAAGGTGGTCGTTAGGTTTCTTAAAGAAAACATTTTCTCCCGTTTTGGGCACCCTCGAGCGATCATTAGCGACAATGGAACTCAATTCTGCAATAAGACTTTCGAGGCCTTGATGCGGAAATATTCCATTAATCATAATCTATCTACGCCCTACCACCCCCAAACCTGTGGGCAGGCCGAAGTTTCAAATCGGCAAATCAAGCAGATACTGCAAAAGACGGTTTCCAAGAACCGTAAGGATTGGTTGTTGAAACTCACTGATGCCCTTTGGGCATTTCGAACTTCTTATAAGACCGATCTTGGCATGTCTCCCTATCGGCTTGTGTACGGAAAGGCTTGCCACCTCTCTGTCGAAATAGAGCATCGTGTATTTTGGGCGATAAAAGAGCTTAATCTGTCTCTCGAAGATGCGGGCAGCCATCGGAAGCTGCAGTTGAACGAATTAAGCGAGCTTAGGGATGAGGATAACGACAACGCGGTTGTCGTTAAGAACCCAACGAAGGTGTTTCACGATAAACACCTTTTGCGCAAAACATTCGTACCTGGTCAACAGGTACTTCTTTATGACACCCGGCTACATTTCCATCCAGGAAAGCTCAAATCTCGCTGGAAAGGGCTGTATTTTGTGCGGAATGTGTATCCGTATGGCGCTGTGGATTTGGAGAATCCAAAGGACGGTTCATTTTTCAAAGTAAATGGACACCGACTTAAACCATACCTTAGCGCCGAACCAACAGAGGAGCTCTTGGTCTTACAGGAGCCGGTTTACCCTGCATAATCTTCCTCTGCCTACCACCAAACTTCGGTTATCCAGCCAAGAACAGTGGACACTGTTCCAAATAAGTTTGGGGGTATGTATATACCTTTTTGTATATATTTATGGATATTCTTTTCCATTTTTACTATTCTTCTTTTCTTTAAAAACAAAAAAAATGTGTATATCTAACCGACAATTTTGACCCTTCAATGATCTCTTCATGCAATGACTGTGAGGTCACTGTCCAGTTTAAGTTTGGGGGTACGCTCGGTACACATTTCTAACCTTCGCATTCATATGTATATTTTGCATCTGCATACTAAAATCCATAAAATCCATAAAAATCAGAAAATTCTAAAAACATAAAAACTTTTTAGTCAAGTTAGCTAGTGGGAGAACTCTGATTCAACATTTCGACGGTTTTGTTTGATAAGATAAGAATAACTAAATCTTATTTTTAGATTTTGAAAACCGGAAAGATAACTCTCCTTTGAAGTTAACTATAGCTGATATACGTCTTTACATCACACTACACGTGTCGTGAGTTTTGGAAATTAGATGACAAGTCTTTTATGTCTAAAAACTTTTAAATGGATAAATGATTTTCTGAGGATCAAATAGGTTTGTTCTGAAATAAGTAATATCAAGAATAGTTTATGAAGTGAAGCGAATATGAAGGAATGGTATTGATGCCTTGATTGGAACTAATTCTGAAAAATAACCCATCTGAAACTTGTTTGGAATAATTACACACCTAACCCACTAAACACGTCTTTTATCCACAAAAAAAAAATAATTGAACTGCCGTTTATATCTCCATTCGCATTGAATCATCATGATTTTCACGCTAAATTGTCTTTTGTTTTTGGGCCTAGGTAACTGGAGTAATTAAGTCCGCTGGGGTGTCTCTACACCTAATGCCATAAAGCCAACTGGTTCGGGTGCATTGGCCCAAAGCTCGTTAAGAAGCCTAGAAAGTCCAGATTAAAATAAAGTCAAGCAAGTGTTCTCTCCGAGTTAAAATTCCTAACGGTTCTTTGTGTGAGAATAATCTTGACAAAAGACAGGTTTTTTATAAAAAAATAATTCTAGCGGAGATATGAAGGTTTTATTCTGTGATAAAGACTGTTGCACGTTCACAGAGGTGTGTATGAAATGAAAACAAGAAAAAGGTGGAGTGAAAAATAAGACCTAGTTTCCTGTTAAGGAAGATAGAAATTCTGAAGTTGAAACTTTACTGGAAAACGAAACTTGAAAAATGCTAACTCTTTATAAAACTTATGTGATCCTTTTAAAAATTTTATCTAGGCTTTATTGTGTGACATGATGACTTTAACCGATCCTTCTGGAACTTAACGACACTATTTGCACTACACGTAAAGACATATAAAACCTTAAGTTAAATAAGAAGCGAGGTGTGAAAAATAAAGGTTCGATAGTCTAGACTTAGGATAATAGAATTGTTATTTTCTGAAACAAAACCCTTAGGTTTGAATCATAGTTATTTTGCAAACTAGCTTGACCGGATTTTATAGGTAGTATCCGCTGAAAACCCTCAAGAGACAACACTCCTCCTACTAGGGACACCTAGAGGTTTAAACGGCTTGTTGCACATGCTCAGTGCAATCATGTTCCCTGCGAAAGTGAGGTTAGGAATTTTTTGTGAATAAATTGGCTTTGCTCGGGACGAGCAAATGATAAGTTTGGGGGTATTTGTTCGTATCAGATTTTTGCATTTTTATACCGTCCAATTTTTATCACAATACTTATCGATAGGTACTCTTGAGCCGTGTTTGCTAGTCAATTGCAGGATACAGGTTCTCAGCTCTAAATAGTGAAATTCATGGAAAAGCACGACAAATTCCGGATTACTGCCAACCACAGATAAAACACGGGTCTCCGCTCTCTATCCGTATGTTCCCGCAGACCAGTCTAAGGGACAAAATGGCAAATCGATGTCATTTTCATGCACAAAGCTCAATGTCAACACAAGATCCAACATATCTACGCGGAGCTTAAGAAAAATCATGACAAAAGATCCACATTACATCACCTTTTGGTCTGCTGAAATTCTGGAAATATTGTGAAGAGATTCTGAGAAACAACATATACCACACTGAAGAGTACTAAAAACCAGGGAAAACCACCAAATTTCATGGCCTAACTCCACATAATGGCCGCGGTTCCGCGGTATAAGCATGCTTAGGCCGCGGAACCGCGACCGTACGGGCTCGACAGATGATGAGTTTTCAGGGGTATTTTGGTCATTCTATGTGGGGCCTGAAAGTTGCCCTAGAGTTTCAGTTTCCTGCCTATAAATAGTCCAGAACTTGCCAAGCCAAGGGTGATTATTCTTGTATTTAGATTGTAGGATATATATTTTTGTTCTTCTTCCTCTTCTCATCTCTTCTTCATTAAAAACTTGTAGTGAGCTTTTGTGAGTGAAGGATGAATAAAAGAGTTCTTTTTGTTACCATGCTTGTCTTGTTATTTTGTTAATGATAATTGCTTGTATTTTTCATTTGGTAATCTAGTTGTTGTTATTTGTTGTTTGTTTCTTTCTTGTTCTCTTTTTCTTTATCCTTAACAACAATGATGCTTAAGCTTGATCCTTGCCAAAGTAAGGTCTCAAATAGCTAGTTGTAATCTTCTAACCTCTTTCTTTCTATCTTCCTCCTTTTGTTTTATTTTCCTTTTTCTTGTAATGGGTGAGTAGTTTCCTCACTTGTTAGGGTAGGATAAGGAAAGTTTGAGAGAAGGAAATCTCTCTCACTCTTTTCTTGCCCAACATCTTAATTCGGACTCCCGTTAATTGAACCACAATCCGCTCCCTACGGCACCCTATCCTACATGATAGCGGTGATTCCTTAGTGAGACCGGTTGTGGTTGAATTAACCGGAGGTTAAGGCTAAGAGCCAAGAATAGACGGACAAGCACCAAAAGGAAGAACTTAAGCGTTGGAAAGCCTAGCATATACTCGCAAGTTCCTTCCTAGTCGTGCTAATCCCCGTTGTTGCCGATTACCGTAACACCGATATTAAGAGTGGCAACGAAAGAAGTGAGCGACTCCTAACTCAAACTAACCTAATCCTAACCCTAACAAGCTCTCTTTATATATTATTTTAGCACATAGTTAATCTCAAAACAAACCTGGACATTTGGACTTAACTCGTTAAAGCACAAAGAAAAATTTCTCATCTCCCTGCAGACGACCCGTAATCAACCGGCTAGCTACAAACGAAACCGTCTTGATTGCGGTAATTAACTAAGCAGCCAAAAACTCTACCAATCACCCTTCCCTTGCTCACTGACCTGGTTTTTATAGGCACCAAAAAAGATTAAACAAGTAATAAAAATAAGGTGATGTGACTGCAAGGGAGGGACAAAGAAAAGATGGGGACAAACGGGGCAAGGGAGCCAGCGAGCTCGGATTTCTTGAGGGAGTGGCCGGCCAAAATCTGAGCAATGAGGCTCGTATTGATGTCGTGGTCTCTTGCCAACTCTAATATCATCCTGGTTCTGTTTGTTTTCTCTGTTTAAGCCAAGTTTGCATTCATACATTAAGAGGGAACATAAAGCCATACATCACATCAAAACTTTTAGCATTTATTCCCCATCTTCCCCCACATGTGCCCACTAGTTGCACAATTCATCATTTGTGTGTGCCAAGGCAGCTCCACCATGGTCCAAGCCAAAGAGTTTTGTGTTTACTTGTATTGTGTTAGACCAAAATTGTGTGCACACATTTATTTGCAGAAGAACTCTTTGGATATCGGTCGGTTTCCTGGTCTGCTTGCAGTGTCGGCTCCTAAACGTTATATCCATGATTTTGAATGTGTTTCCAGTATTTTATCACGAACACCTGTAATCTATAATTACTGAGCAGACACTGGTTAAAAGTACCTATAAATAACAAAATAGATCCTGAATGGGTATTAAAAAGTTGTTTTTTGTGATGAACAAATACCCCCAAACTTACCTTTTGCTCGTCCTGAGCAAAACAAAAAAAATCCTAGCCTCACTTTCGCAGGGAACGTGATTGCACTGAGCATGTACAACAAGCCGTTAAGCCTCTAGGTGTCCCTACTAGGAGGTGTGTTGTCTCCTGAGTGTTTTCAGCGGATTATACGCACAAAATCCAGTCAAGTTAGCGTCGTGGAGAAACTGTTGATTCTAATATTAAGTTAGAGATCAAAGTTAGAAGTTCTATTACCCAAGTCAAAAGCGTTACACCCTATTTTTCACTCCTCGCAATTTGTTTAACATAAGCTCATACGTGTCTTTACGTGATTGTGCGGATAGTGTCCATAAGGTTTTAAGAACTTTGATTAAGGTCATCATGTCATAATTACAGAGCAGGATAAACTTCTGAAGGATCACACGAGTTTGAAAGGAGTTAAGATTTTCTCAAGTGTTTGTTCTCAAGTTAGGCTTCAAGTCAGAATATATATCATTTTTAATAGAGAACCTAAGTCTTATTCTTCACTCCTACCTTTCACCTATTTTTGTTCATACACACCCTTCGTTATCGTGCAAAACGTCTTTATAAATATAAACTTTCATATCTCCGTAAAAAACTGTTTTATAAGAAAACTTGTCTACGCCAAGATTATTCTCCCATAAAGAACCGTGAGGATTTTTAACTCGGAGAGAACACTTGCTTAGCTTGTTTTATTTGGCGATTGGAAACTTAGCGAGCTTTGGGTCAATGACTCCCAAACCAGATGGTTTTAGGACATTAGATATGGAGACCCCCAAGAACTAAATTACCCAAGTTACCATAGCCACAAAACAAAAGACTCGTTTTATTTTAAAATATTCGGAACTCAGTGAAAACGGAGATATAGCCAGCATTTCTTTTAAATCCGAAGACGTTACAAGTGGATAAATTGTGTAATCACTCCAACAAGGTTCCAGATGGGTTATTTTTCAGACTTATATTTTCTATTAAAATCTCAATAATACCCTTTATATTCACCTTACTTTATGAACTATTCTTGATATTACTTAACTCAGACAAATCAGTTTGATCCTAAAGATATTTATCACTTTTAAAAGTTTTACAGACATGTCAGACTTTCATCAAAATTTCAAAAACATACGACACGTGTAAAGTGTTTATAAAAGACGTATATCAGCTATGGTTAAACACAAATGAGGGTTATTTTTCGGGTCGTCAATTTCACAACAAGGATTTAATTATTTTTAACATATCAACTGAACCGTTAGACTTCGAATCTAAGTTCCCCCGCTAGCTAACATGAAAAAGTTTTTATATTTTTAAGTAAATTTTTCAAATTTTATAGGTTTTAATATGTATGCAATGCAGAATATACACATGTTGCAGCGAAACAAACGCAGTGCTCGCCCCTAAACCTGAGTTTTACGATGTCCACATCGATTCCCTCATCTCCGGTAGCTAGACTTAGATATCAGGGTGAGAATTTTATTTGAAGAAAAAAGAAAAAACCTAAGACAAATTACAACATATACATGTTAAAAGATTGGGTTAGTCCAAAAATTAATACCAGCCATTTAAAAATTTTGTCTATATAGTGCAATGGCTAGTAAAAGAATATGTATATAAAAAGAAAAAAGAAAAAGAAAAGGTATATGTTAGATGTTAGTCAAGGGCATGGGTGTTTAAAAGTAGGGATCGGAAGACGATGAAAGTGAAGATGAAGTTTTGAAGAGGTTAAAGGATTGTTTCCTTGATGAATTGAATGTTCAAAAAGCATGTGTTGAGTTCCAATGTCAAGTTCGTTCAAAAACTAGAGTTCATCCTCAAAAAGTTCAGCAAAAGAAAGGTTCTTAGGATGTTCCCAAATTGGTCCTGACTTAAACTCACCAAGAATATCTAGTTCATCCGCAAATATTTTCTCAAAACTCTACATGAAAGAATATTCTTCAATACTGTCTTCCTCTCTATGATTTTTCAAAATCCTATTCTTATCGTGAAAAATTGAATTGAATTGTGTGTCACCCATATTAACAAGAATTCACAAATGTCACAAAAATAAAGAATATTACACCCCTAGCATTTTATGTTATGCTAGTCAACTAGACCTGCTCAAGAACCTGATTGTCGAAGTAAAACTGTGTCGAGAAACAGGCTCAAGATATACGGATCACGAAACCATGTGAGTGCAAGAGATAAGGGGAGGTTTTCCAACGCTTTCATGAAATTCCTTAATTAGATAACCCTTTCACTTGAACACTTGCCTAGACACCCCGTGAACGATATACCGTTAAACGGTGTCCTAAACACAGTCAACTTCTCTTAATAAGCGCGAAGTCCTTAAAGTCAAAGTTCTAGTTGATTTTAAATTACTGTGGGTATGCAAGAATACAGTTTTGTGATTTGTGGGCCACGGAGAAAGGTGATGAAATCCTTTACCGTATCTTGTTTGGCCTTTTTGCCCTTAATTTCCGTATTAAGATGCAAATGCGCAATCAATAAAAGAATTCAAGACATCAATCAATAAATCAATTCTTTTTCAGTTTAAATTTAAGCGCTGTAACAAATACGGTTAGTTCTCTGTGCAATTGGTGGCAAGCTTTTGCGAAGAATCCTGCAGAAAATAGAAATATTGGACTGCGTCGGATTCGAGAAGAGTGTGTTAGGAAATTACGTACCAATGTGATTTGGGTTAAGAAACCCTCTTTGAAATGATCCCGAGTCTTTGATTGTTCGCTTTTGTGGGTCAAACTACCTGGATCTTTCGCACTGTACTTCACTAACGTCTTGTAATTGAGCTTGAATCTCGCTCCGCACGATCGCTCATCGTAATTCCGTCGAAACCTGAAAATGTCGGAAAATACGATATTTAGTGTCACAAGCGATATATCTGCCCTAATTCCTGCACACTTAAATTTATAAAAATCAAACAATACCACTAGAATACCAACACTGCACTGGAGATCACATAAAACAAAAAACCCAAAACACCTCTCTGGATCCGGCGGCGCCGGATATTACAGTGATGTCGCCGGTTAGTTTTAGGAGTTGGGTGCTCGAATTTTGTGTGTACTCTCTAGGCTATATTAGTATTCACTGGTATAACTTGATTTTTCAGTAGAATCACAGAGTGCTAGCAGGTTGCAAATACAGAGAACAAAGTGAAAACAATTTGTTAGTTTGTGTTAGTTTTGAAAAAAATTGAGTTAGTAGTTAGTTTGTTAGTACAAACCAGAAATAACAATTCCTAATGACTAGAAACTCCCCGGCAACGGTGCCAAAACTTGTTGGGAACACACCCGCACGCGCAAACGCGTATGTTTTGGAAACGGATATGATTTTAAGGAAATGGAATGCGCACGCGAGCTCGTTCTCATTTTAAAATTTATAAACCGCAAATGCACGGCGTGTTGTAGCAATCCGGCAAGTATGGTTCAATCCGCAGGGAATTGTGTATTAGGTCTTATTGTTTAAGATTCAACAAATAACGAATTGGTTGGTTTGTCATAAAAATATAAAAAGAATATGAAAACAAGAATAGCAAGAAAACAAGCTAAAAAAGAAGTGGTTGTGGCTTTGGCTCGTAAGGTCGAATCGCGACGATTCCTTCAGCGCTCCCTTGATCATGAGTTGTCCGTCCATACGTCGATCTCGGCATGAAGCATGACTTGTCAAGACGGTTGCGAAGCACAAATTATCAAATTCCGATATTCGCCGCAAAACACGAAACGAGTCCCTTTTGTTCACTTACCGTTTGTATGTCCGAGCTTAGGGTATCAACACTAAGCACGAGGGTTAGAAAGCTTACCACAACATCAAAAACACAAATTAGTTAATGAGAGCAAATGATTTTAGTTTTATGGTTGTTAAGTGTTTGTGATAGTATATAGTATATAAAACCAAGAGATTGTCAAGCACTTGATCAAAAAATACCATATCTAAACCTAGCAATCTTAACACTAAATTGATTTTAACTTAAACATTGAAATGGGGAAAGGAGGTGAATATGGTATATGAGGAGGTTACAATGTAACCATATTTCAACATACCATATCACATCAATACATAAACAATCATTAAGTTAGAATCATATTAAAGCACATTAAACATTAGTAGGAGGAGGAGGAGGCAAAGCCTTTCATCTCACTTCCTTACCATTACCACAACCAAAGAAGATTAGTTAAGCATGATAAAAAAGAAAAACAAATAAGAACAAGAAGCAAGTAATAAAAGAAACAACAATATTATTAACACTTGAAGAAGAGGTACAAGATATTAGTAACTTGTTCAACCTCCATAATGAAGCTCTCAAGAGAAAACTTCAAGAGGGAAGAAGAAGAAGAGACCAAGTTATAGCCCACTCACTCTCAAGCCTAAACCAAATACAAAAGAAAATGGAAAATAGAGTACACTATATGGTACATGGTATCCCTTCCCTTGCTCGCTGATCTGGCTTTTATAAACACCAAAAAAGATTAAACAAGTAATAAAAATAAGGTGATGTGACTTTAAGGGAGGGACAGAGAAAAGATGGGGACAAACGGGGCAAGGGAGGCCGGCGAGCTCGGATTTCTTGAAGGTGTGGCCGGCCAAAATCCGAGCAATGAGGCTTGTATTGATGTGGTGGTCTCTTCTCAACTCTAATATCATCCTGTTTCTGTTTGTTTTATCTGTTTTAAGCCTGGTTTGCATTCAGACATTTGGAGGGAACATGATGCCATACATCACATCAAAACTTTTAGCATTTATTACCCACGTCCCCTAAATGTGCCCGCTAGTTGCACAATTCATCATTTGTGTGTGCCAAGGCAGCCTCACAATGGTCCAAGCCAAAGAGTTATGTGTACACTTTTATTGTGTTAGACCAAAATTGTGTGCACACATTTATTTGCAAAACAACTCTTTGGATATCGGTCGGTTTCCTGGTCTGCTTGCAGTGTCGGCTCCCAAACGTTATATCCGTGATTTTGAATTTGTTTCCAGTATTTTATCATGAACACCTGTAATCTGTAATTATTGAGCAGACACTAGTTAAAAGTACCGATAAATAACAAAATAGATCTAGAATGAGGGTATTAAAAAATAGTTTTCAGTGATGAACACTTCTCTCAGGTTGTGAGGACTCCTAGGATTAGGAGAGGGTACACCTATTGAGCTTATTGGATAGTCTTTCTCTAGACCATAGGAAGGTGCCGAAAGGTGGGGAAGGAAGAAAACTAATTATCTTAAAGGCGGTGTATAGAAGGTAATAAGTAAAGACATATAAAGGGATTAGAATAACGGCAAAGAAAATTACGACTGCTATCATTCACGACAAAACCGTGTATAGCCCTGCCACTCCCACATCCACTTTGGATTTCTCCAGAACATTTCGTATCACTACGAATGTCCATAATGCTTGGACATGCCATCGTATAGTTACATACGAACTCGAAAGAATCGTTCCAGATTCAAGGATGGTTTCCAGTTCAAGAGAAATAGAATAGGATTATTCAGATGTCTTTTCCCATTACCTTCTCTCAGGTTGCGAGGGCTCCTGGCATAAGGAGTGTACACCTATTACGCTTATTGGATAGTCTTCTTCCAAACCTTAGGCTGGTGCCGAAGGGTAGGGAAGGAAGAAAACCAATTAGCCTAAAGAAGGTGTACAGAAGGTAATAAGTAAAGACATGATAAAGGGATTGCAGTGAGGGCAGGTAAATATATGGTTACAGTCATGAATCAGAAAAGTGGAAGAGGCGTTAGTAGGAATACCAGGTAACCCCTTTTGAAATATTTTCATGTTTCAGTTTCACTGTGCGATTTTAATTGAAAACTGTTTTCCCAATTGGAATTTAACTCTAGGGCATGTATTTACCAGATCAGTTTCTCATATCTGTATGTTATTACAGATGGTGAGTGAAAGTAAGATATTGGGAATTGGATGATTAGATCCTCATTATATTTGAATTAGTGGTAATTGGTGATATTTGAGGAAATCATCTAGTTTTTTCCTGATGGCAAAGTTTTGGTTTTGAATATCCATTGTTATGTACCAATTTCAAACTGATATATCTGTACGTTTATTTTATAAAGAGAGATATAAATTTTTAAAATTATGTCTGTGACATTTACCTATATCAGTTGGTGGTTAGGTAAGGTGCATTCAACAATGGTGTAATTCTTCTTAACCATATTACAGTTTTCAACCTACGACACACATGGTTTGAGTTATTAAACTCAGTGGACTTATATAAAGTATTGTATGTTGTCCAGTGTCCATTAGAACAAAGGGGTTGGTACTCGTACTATATTTTGTTTACTCATGACTTCTTCAGTTCTGGACAAGTATTTCGTTGAAATGCAAGGTCCAGATATTGAGAGGTTATATGTATAAGAATAAAGTAGAGAACCATTTGTTAGAAGTATCATGATTTTTCAAGGTAGTCGAAGATGTAGATACTTTTGTTTGGTATTGCGTTGATGGTAATGGTTTTGAGAACTTGATTCTATTTCAGGTTACTCATATATGGATGCACTCCTTGATGAGTAATGCTGATATGCTTCATTCCATTTGGTTGATATGCACTGGAGACAGCTGCATGATTTAGAATCTGGTTCCAATTAAATTAGTGCTTTTGTTTCTATATTGGATATATATAGAATCAATTTATATATTAACGATGTTAAGGTACAAGGAGTTGTCCGTCTGATGTTTAAAACCAGAATCCGGATAAACTCGAGGCACGTTTCAGTAATGGCAGTTTTTAGGTTATCCCGGGCTTTGACGGGGGTTAACTTCTACCATCAAGAAGATCAATAGTGATATTGTTCTTGACTCACCACAGTTTTAGTAAAATGGATTTTTTCATAAAACAAAAGTGAGAGTATGGTAGAACTGGAAGTGATTCTAGAACCACAAACGATCACTGAAGATTTGATAGAACCTGGGGATTCAATTGGATTTGACATTCCATTAGCCACTCCGCAGATTTGGTAGGTAACCTCAGGCACCCGAGAGGTACTTCGGTCTTCTCAAAGACGGTGACAGGGAGGTTCTTGTTTACCCAAACATGCCATTGCTGTTGTTCTAGACTATGAGACCCGGCAGGAGGATGATTATAACCGCTCTGAACTAGCTTCAGAAGTGCACGTGTATATGACTTTGCCAGAGGGTTGTTGTAGTCAATGAGAGCAGCTGAAGTATAGTGGGAAAGTAGCTTATGTATATTTATAGACTAAAGCAGGTATAGCGGAAATAGATCATTTATTTTTGATGTGACAGCCATAGGCTTTGACTTCATCAGAATAAGAGATAGATCTGGTAAGAAGGTAATAGGGTGTGATGTCTTGGTATTTGGGATGACATGCACTTTATAGGAAGTGAAATTCCTATACTACGATCGGTTATACTATGGTTGTCACACATTTGTTTCTCCACATAGGACATGGATATAATATCAGGGTTTCTGGTTATTAGATCAATGGTTTAAGATCTAGATTTGGGAAGTGTCCTAATTTGGGTACTTGACACTATTCTAAAGTGTTTTAGAATGGACAACTCATGGTATGGTGGTGTACCTGCAGGTGATGGAGTCACCCTCTCTAAAGGTGTCTTACAAACTAAAGGGGAGAGAGATCTGCATGATTTGCATATCACTTGCTTAGGTAATTGAGTTAATCATGAGATGTCAAGTACCACACCATATGTTGTTTTTGCCCTAACTACAATAAACATATATTAATCCAATCGTGGAGAAATGTAGGGAAGCAGTTTATGAACATAAATGGATGTTCTAGGGATATGGTAACGGCAACCTCCTTAAAGAGACGGTTATCATTTAAGATTGTTGGATATATGTATGCCCTAGAGGCCATTATTTGATAGTGGATGTATTTATATATATATATATATATTTATATATATATATATATATATATTCAGAGGACTTTCTTGGTCGACATGATAGTATGCTATCTGGTTACTCTTTATCTGACATGTTCACTTGATAATGCTTTTATTCATTTGTACATGTTGATAAAGCCCTCAGGATATTTGCTTGACTATTGTGATTGCGATGCAGATCATACTAGTGGGACATATGTAGTTTATAAGCATATCCTAAAATGTCCCAAGTCATTGGTGTATCGAGACGGGGCATCGATATTCCAGAGTAGACTAGCGTATATAATACTAGACCTATGAGATGGGCAGTGGATGATCCCACATCCATTGGTGTTTGACACCGATATTGTATATGGGTGCTCAGTAGAGACTGGGTACACTGGACGGAATCTCCGAGAACTCCTATATTGTATTATATCTATCGTCGGATAGCAGTTCTCAAGTGACACTGGTACAGGTTAGTCTGTAGATCCAAGATCGTCATAGAGTCTCATGTGTTCTCCCACTGTGCTTTGATTTCCACCCTACCACGGCCCTACTGAGTCATGCAAACAGGTGGCTTTTGGGTACAGTCCCGAGACATGTGAAGGAAATGAGCGATAGGAGGGGTTTCGTCTCTCCCGGTATTGGGGGTTGATGTTGCGCTGTGCTCGATTGGCTATATCAGCAAGTCTCTGGCCAGGGATGATGAGATTTACGGATAAGTGTTATCGATAGTTTCTCGAACTGTTATAGGCCATACATCGGCATAACTTATTGAGTTATTGGGGTCGACGATGCCATCCCTAGACTCAATATGTAGCATATCTGATGAAGAGACCGGAATGTACGGCGAGTGTTACCGGTTGGCTCGACAAGAGTTTTGATAGGTTCGCTTGTTTTTCTTCTGCTCGCTCAATACCCGGGTGGCCATTACGTTTAGCTGACCGCTTGCGGCTTGTGGATGTTTGATATGATCATCGCCTAATGCCGGCGTATTGACGAGTCTTAGAGTCCCACAAAGGGGTTACCTAGCTCAGGCGAAATGATGTAGGGTGAATATGGTGATATGCGCGCATGCCTGATTAAATGCGTGTATATGATGTAAGTCGACGTTGTACATCCCACTACTTGCGGGGAGGCGGAAATATGAAAAACAATCATTTTGTTTAAAACAACATCGACTAACCGAAAGGATCTTTGCTAAACTATAACTAACACTAACATAGGAGTTGTAAACTACTATGGAAGACGATTATACCTAATGAACCGTGTCCTTCTTCTTCTCGTTATCCACCTCCTCGCCGGCCTCCTTTATGTAATAGACGATCCACCCAAGAGCTTCTACTCCAAGCTTTGCCTCTAATCTTGAGGTAACTAGGTTTCTCTAGTTGCTAATCAAAGTCACCTAGGTGATATAGAGTATGGATATGGATTAATTAGTCTTGCTAATCATTGATCTCAACACATGAGAGGGTAGGATTAGGGTTTGAAGAGAGAGAGCTTGAGGAGAGAGAAGGTGAGGATGAGAATGATAATGAAATAATGATCCTTCTTGAATATATGAAGCATGATCATTTATCAAAATAAATAAATAAAATGATTAATCATCATGCTTCATTTATTCATTATGTGTGATTCATTACATGAGTCATTAACCATTTAATGCATCATTAATGACATGAATGAATCACACAAATGAGTCACTAAATCACTAAATGCTTATGCCACCTAAACCCTCAAGTCGTCATCCTTCTAGAAGCTTCCCGCCAAATTACGAGAAAGCCCCTCCTATCCGTGAAAACACGGAAAAACTTTAGACTGTATAAATCCAATAATCCGATACTAGAATCTGGCTTAAACCAAAGCCGGCTAGTAAAAACTGTCCGAACATCGTACGTGCGTTTACACAAGTATGCGTCCGAACCCTTGTCGTAAAACCATACGACCTCTATATCGTTTCGCCTGGAGCAGGGAAACTCTCTGTGTGGGACTCTAAAAACTCGACTACTATGCTGGCAGTGGGTTTAACCACAGACCACAAGCGGCACTAGCTGTACGTAACGGTCCCCAGGTAGATGTCGATAAGAAGGCCGATGAGGAAACCCATCCGAACTCCTACTGGGCCTTATGTGACAATCTCCGTACAGTCCGGTCTGTTCGTTTAGGACTATCGCATATCAGGCCTAGGGACGGCAAGCGTCAGTCCCCTAAAAGCGGTATAAGTCGTGTCGGAGCGTAGCCCATTACACCTTGAGAAACTACTGGAAAACCTACCAGTAAATCTCGCTTGCCCTAGCCAGGGACTTTGCGTAATGGCTCTCTGACACAGCGCGATATCAACTCCCAATACCGGGAGAGACGAATCATGTCTAACCGCCACTGCCTCCAAGTGCTCGGGACTGCACCCAACTGCTACCTATTTGCACGACTCCTTTGAGCCGTGGTAGGGTAGCAAGCTAAGAACAGTGGGACACACTCGAGGCGAAGTAGCAGTGTCAAGTCTGCGGACTATGCTGTACTCATGTCACCTGGGAACTGTTAACTGACGACGGGTATAATACCAACCAACAGTTCCCCGCGAGTCCTGTCCGGTGTACCCGTAACCCAACGAGCACCTGTATACTATCTCCAGTACGACGTACTGATGGCTGTGGGACAGACCATCTCTCCAACTGGGATGAGAAGCGTACACACTAGTCTACTCCGGAGTATCGATGCCCTGTCTCGATAATCCTACGACTAGGGACCTGAAAAAGGATGTTCTTGTAGACTACCCATCCCCCACTAGTGTGACTGCCATCACAATGCTGGTAGTCAAGCAAGATCCTAAGGGCTCTATCAATACGTACACACATATTAAGATAGAAATAACCAAGTAGCATACTACCATGTTTAGCAAGACTGTTAATATAACTGTGAATATCCCAAGCTTCCATTAAGTAATATACAAGCCAGTATGATACAATAATGGCCCCTAGGGCATATACACTAACATATGATACCGCATTATAATCTGGCGTTTTCTTTTGGTCGGTCATATGAGATATGACCGGTATATTAAATCAATTGTTGATTTAATATTAATGGCCATTAGTCTTTTCACTTATAACCTTTTCTTTATTTATTGTATGCATGAATGTATGTATGTACATATGTTGATGTGAATGCACACATGCATGCATACATGTGTTATGGTGATGATACATTGGAGTTGGCTATGCAAGAATCGCATGGTTTAGATATTTATTTATTTTGATTATTGATTAAAGAATTAATTAGGATTATATCATGGTTGCTTTGTTTCTACACACTTCCATTGTTGACTTTGACTTGAACCATGGTTTGATTACTACACTTAAACCATGGTTTAGTCTCTACACATAACCATGATTTAATCTCTACACTTATTCTTTAACCTAATAACAAAATATCTAGATATTTTACAACCATGGTTATAAGTGAGTAGACACTCTCATATATTCATTATTCTTTCTATTATTGGCATAACAATTATCTTGAGCTTGCTTAGCCTCTTCCTTCTTCTTCTTCGTCAAACCTTACTACCTCTTCATAAGTGAGTGATGGAGATAAAAAGAAAAGATTTTTAAGTGAGATCCAAACCCACATCACCAATCTACACTAGTTCATCCCACTAGTTTAGGTTGTTTTGCATCACTTCTACTTATTCTAGTGAAGCAAGGAGCTTGAGTCAAGGTACTCCGCGGTGGATCATCGTGGACAAAGAAGGACTCAAGCAGACCCATCCAAACACCGAGTTGAACTAAGGAGTCTATCAAGGAGGTCTACAAAGGTTGTATTTACTTTCACTTAGTGTTAGACTCTTGTATTAGTATGAGATACTTTGTTGTTACTTTAAATTTCTTGTTTGATCCTAGGTTAAGATTACTTAGCACCCAAAAATTTTAATTGTAGCATGTGTGTTGCTAGCAAACCCTGCTCAAGGTGCTAAGGAATCCCAACATGGTATCAGAGCTAAGCTAGAGTATTAAAGTAACCTAGACGACGTTAAAACACTTCGAACGAACATCGATTACTCGAAAAAAACCCGTCTTTGGAAATTTTTCAAAATGTTAGAATTTTTCACATTAAAAATATTCAGAAAATCAAGTAGCTAATTCTATGAACCCTCTAGAAGAACGATACCCTAATTCGACTAAACGACCGTGGAACCGAGGCAGAAACCTGGTTTTGGCGGCGGTTCCGCGGCGCCGTTTGTGAGGCTCGGGTCAGCCTTTCTACGGTTGGTCCATAGGTATTGTGGCATGCTTCTGGGTAATTTTAATACTGCGCAGGTGTTGAGCTTCTCTGTGGATTTTTGGGACATTGATCGATCGATCAAATGGTTTAACATCGCCTAGTTTATTTGCATATATTAACATGAGATGTTATATGTTTCTGTGATATGATGTATAAAATCGCCGTGATGAATGGCCGGGGGTTTTATGTGAGATGAGAGTTTTCTTTTCATTCATGTAAAATTCAAATGTATATAATATTCTTTTATTGGGGCACATCCGGGTTGAGGATGATGTTTCCTTCGATATATATTATTTACTTTTCCGCATTAGGATAGACCCAAGGAGGGGAGCAAAAGTGATCCGGTTCTAGAGTCCAGTAGGAGGCCATCTCGAGGAGTCAAGACCGGGTCTCCTAACTCTAGAATTGGTAGGGTCGCTTGCCGCTCTCATAAGGGTCTAGGGTGTGGGATTGGCTATTCATCACGACCGTGGAACCCGTATTTTCTATCGTTGGCTAAATACAAAATACGGAATTCCTAGTATATCCTATATTTTCATATATGTGCTTCTGTTGTTTATATTCTGTGATGTGATCGCTTGATACATCTGAGACGAATGCAATATTATATATGAGATATATAGTAGACGATGCTTATGTTTTGCACCCACGCTAGTCCCGTCCCGGTATGCAGTTAGTTAAGTAACCTAACGGTGCATAACGGAACATTGTGGCGAATGCGGATGGCATAAGCGTACGTTATATTTTCGTTTCTTTTCTGTGTTTGGCTTAAAATGATGGGACTACATTAATATGATTAATGTATGGAAAAATAAACCTAAAAAGATGTTGTAGAATCGAATTTAAAAACCACTCGGCTTTTTGTGAAAAAGCTACATTTCAAAATTGCGGAGAATAAGTCACTCCTTTTGAAAACTGTTTGATTCTACAACGATATCAAGTTCAAAGCGTTAAAGGTTTTCTTAAAAACCATCTGCAACCCTCCGTCATTTTAGGAAGTAGAATACTTAGTATTCATGCTACGTTTGTTGGCCTTAGCCAAGGCGTAGTGTACGGTAGCTAAGTGATGTCTTCCTACACAGCATATGATGTGATTAAGTAGGACAGGCATGTGACTTTGTTGACCTTAGCCAAGGGTCATGTGAATGGGTCTAATTAATCAAGAAATGACGTGTTGAACTTGACTAGTGCTTGTGATTTGTTGACCATAGCCAAGGTCATGAGTGTTAGGGGTAAAAACCATATCCGGAGTTTCAAGAGTTGAAATTTGCAATGAGATTAAATACCTTCCATATGATGGTTGGATCCCGATCCCACTGTGAGCAAGAGTTGCTCCTAGGAGAGTTTTGCACTTTACAATTAGCTAACTCATTAGGTGTCTGGAAAAGTGTTAACGGGGCTACGCCTCTGGGAAGATGAGGTTTATATTAATTAGGTCCGTGCGAAAGCACGGGGAACCTCCCTCAAGTACCGACACTGGCCTGGCTGAACGGTTAGTGAAGTTGTAGAATGTAATTAATCCTGGCTAGTTTTCCTTCTAAGGTTTGAAGGGAAATTTGATAAAAGCAGTGGGAGACATCGATTAGATAAGATAAATAACCAATCTGATCTTTGCAAGAGCTTTCACCGAGTGTATTCTTTTCTCTCTCTTAATGGCAGATACCAATGACAGGACTCAAGTTTCTACTAGACAAAAATAAACTGAATGGGACCAATTATAAAGACTGGATGAGAAACATTAACATTGCCTTGACTTATGATAAGGTATCATATGTCCTCACGGCTCCAGCCCCGCCCGTCCTAGGTCTTAAATCTTTAGTTGCGGATAAGGAAATCCACAAGACATGGGACGCTGACTGTGCCACGGCCAAATGCCTCACGCTTGCATCGATGGATAACACAAATCAAAAGCAGCACGAGCAGATGGATGTACAATCCATTTTTCTCCATACAAAAGAGTTGTATGGGGAGCAATCTCGTGTCCTACGATACGAAGCATCTAGAAAGCTGTTTAAGATGCGGATGGCCCCTGGCACACCAGTAGGTGACCATGTTCTGAAGATGATAGCTCTTATAGAAGAGCTTGAGGACCTCGGATGGTCAATGAACAACGAACAATATATTGATATTATTCTTCAGTCTCTCCCCCCTGCTTTTGCTCAATTTGTAGTAAACTTCAACATGCACAACATGGAGAAGTCACTACCTGAACTCCTCAATATGTTAAGGAGTGCAGAGAGCACACTAAAGTCAGTGAAGACTCCCGCTTTGATTGCTGGGCCATCTTCCTCCTCTCACCCGAAGGCCAAGGCCAAGGGAAAGATGAAGAAGAAACCCACCAAAGCTAGAGGTGGAGTTAAAAAGGCTAAGGGGAAAGACAAGTCCACGGCTAGGGAATCGAGGAAAGGGGAATGTTATCACTGCCACAAATCGGGACAGTGGAAGCGCAACTGCTCTGAGTACTTGGATATCAAGAAGAAGAAGTATGGTGATGCTTCCGCTTCAGGTGTGTTTGTGACAGAAAACTATTTTTCTATAAACTCTGCTTCCTGGGTATTAGAAACCGGTTCAGGTTCTCACATTTGCAATTCCGTGCAGAGGCTGAGAAATAGCAAAGTTTTGAAGACAGGTGACCATACTCTCCGGGTTGGAAATGGTTCCAATGTACATGTAGTTTCAGTAGGAGAGTATCACCTGGGGTTGCCATCAGAGTGTATATTGGTTTTGAACCCATGTTATTATGTACCTAGTATGCTTTGTAATATAATATCTATTTCTTTGTTAGACAATGAAGGATATAATTTTGTATTGCAGAACAATGTTATGAACATTAACCTGAATCAAATGTTGGTTGGGTATGGTACACTTAATAATGGGATATACGTCCTAAATCAACACACAGTTTTCAGCATACAACACACTAATAAAAGAAAATTTTTAGAAATAAATGAAGCTTTTCTTTGGCACTGTAGACTAGGTCATATTATCGAAACAAGACAAAACAAGCTACATAAAGATGGATATTTAAACCCTTTTGAATATAAATCTTATGCTACTTTTCAGTCTTGTATCAAGGGTAAAATGACCAAATCTCCATTTACAGGACACGAAGAAAGAGCTACTAAGCTCTTAGCCCTCATACATAGTGATGTATGCGGGCCAATGTCTACACAGGCTAGAGGCGGTTTTTCATACTTCATAACTTTTACTGATTGTAGGGTGTTTTTCGTCACCCTATTGAGACGGGAATGCGCGTACGCTTGTCAGGCGCATTACAGACTCCCACTGCCTAGGGTAGGCTGGGGTTTATTGATTGCGGGGATCCAAATCTCCGGCAGTCATGGACTAAGATGTCGTTAATTACCCCTCGCCTTTAGAGCGAGGGAGCCTCCGATTAACGGATCAAACAGGTCATGCGAACTCAATGTGCAGTCTATGTGTTTTGTGTTTTGAAAGGGGGTTTTCGATATATCGGGGGCCCCTCAGAGTTTTTACGGGGGTCCCGCTATCCGGATAGCGGGCTGGGGGTCAAGGGGGCTAGCAGTCCCCATGCGGGCTGCGGGGCAGCGCCCTGTTAGAAATTTTTTTCTAACAGGGACAGTGTCATGGAGTATGTTTGTGTGTGTGTATATGTATATACATACACACACACACACACATATATATATATAAAGGGAAAGGGCATCCAAAGGATGCGTGGAAAAAAGCGCCAGCGCTTTGAGCGCAAGGGCGCTAGCGCTTTGGGCGCTCGGGCGCCAGAACGCTAGCGCCCCACGTGCTAGGCACGTGGGCGCTCGGGCGCTAGCGCTTTAGGTGCTCGGGCGCTAGCGCTTTGGGCGCTAGCGCTCTGCGCGCAAGAGCGCTAGCGCTTTGAGCACTAGCGCCCCACGTGCCAGGCACGTGGACACTCGGGCGCTTGCGCTCTGAGCGCAAGAGAGCTAGCGTTCTGAGCGCTAGCACCCCATGTGCCAGGCACGTGGGCGCTCGAGTGCTAGCGCTCGGGGCACAAAAGGGACTTGGTCCCTGCAATGGGAGTTGTACTCCCAGAAAGGAGCACTTATTATTTTGTATATATGTATATATATGAGTAGCTAAACTCCAAAGATATTTTGAAGCTGATGAAGAGGGATTCTCCCCTTGAGCCATGGATCATCCCCAAAGTGGGGTTTCTGAAGATGGGTCTCCTTTTTCTTCCTTTGTTAGCCGGATCTTGAAGATCAAGAAGTATGAGATTTTAAAAATCTATCCTTTCTGAGATCTGATGGAAGATCCGAGTTCCCTTTTATGGGTTTTGTGGTGAAAAACTATTTAGTTTTATAAAAGGAAGAGTAAAACTCTTGATTTAATTCAAAAGAAAGAAGAAGGTTTTAGAACCTTGAGGAAGGAGAAGATCACAGATCTTGATGCTTTTTTAGGAGAGAGAAAAAAGTTGTTGGGATATTTTCATTATCCTTGTCTTTATAGGCTATACACTGTACTTATAGCCCGTTGGGCTCTACAAAAATGGCATTTTTCTCATCTTATGGCTCATGTGCCATTTCTTTTTGCACATAAACTATGGGCTTTACAAAAATTTGGCTTTATGCCCATTTTTCTTACATTTATTCATAGAATAAAATAAAATTAATGCACCAAAATTATTTATTACAAAATTTTTATCTTGCCATGGGGGGAGGCCGGCCGCTCCATGTTCGGGCTCGACCCGGGCATTGGCCCACTTGACCTGGGTTTGGGCCCACTTAACCTGGGGTTGACTTTGATTTTGACTTGGTCAATCGGGGTGTAAATTTCGACCCCAACAAATTGCCCCCCATCAATAAGTGCACACCACATATGTAGGTAGTGTGCACGAAATTGATGGATCATCTTTCGCATGGAGGTCGACTTGATCTGGTTCCCGTTTTAACGACGTGGAGGTCGATGCTGCCATTTTAGCGACTTGGACGGTTGGTGCTGCCCTTTTTGCGACGTGGACGGTCGATTCTGCCCTTTTTGCGACTTAGACGGTCGGTGTTGCTGCCCTTTTTGCGACTTGGACGGTCGGTGCTGCCATTTTAGCGACTTGGATGGTCGGTGATGCCCTTTTTGCGACTTGGACGGTCGGTGCTGCCCTTTTTGCGACTTGGACGGTCGGTGCTGTCCTTTTTGCAACTTGGACGGTCGGTGATGCCCTTTTAGCGACGTGGACGGTCGGTTCTGCCCTTTTTGCGACTTGGACGGTCGGTGCTGCCCTTTTAGCGACGTGGACGGTCGGTTCTGCCCTTTTTGCAACTTAGACGGTCGGTTCTGTCCTTTTTGTGACTTGGACGGTCGGTGCTGCCCTTTTAACAACGTGGACGGTCGGTGCTGCCCTTTTAGTGACGTGGACAGTCAGTGCTTGATTTGAATTGCTCCGCTTCTTGCGGTGTCAGGGTTGAAGTTGACTTGCTGATTCGATATGATTTGGGTTGACATCAGCACCGCTGCACTGGAATATGGTACCAGGAGCGAATCATCATTTGTCATGAGGCGATTTCCCTCATTCCCAGTTTAACGACTTACGGGTCATCTGTTCCCAGTTTAATGACTTAGAGGTCATCTGTTCCCAGTTTAAAGACTTAGGGGTCTATGGATTGGAGTTTAGAATTTTGGGGTTAGGGTAGGCATCAGCGTTGCTAACACTGAAGCACATATGCCAGGAGCAATTCATCATTTGCCTTTTTCCTGTTGGGAAGCTGTGGCTTAGGAGACTGGTTTAGGTTCCTATCACCTAAGGCTTTTCAATTTTATGAGCCGCAAGGGTCCCATAAAAGCATTTTCTCCCTACGAGTCGAAAGGATCTCGTAGGTGCACTTTCTCCTTAGGAGTCGTAGGGACTCCTAAGTGTTTTTTTCATTTGTGAGTCCTAAGGATCCCACGAAGATTTGTTCTCCTCATGTATCGTGAGGACACATGAGTGGGTCTTTCTAAATGGAGAATAATTCCGAGGGCAGAGACCAGCCGCGTAACTGATGATTGAGGTGGGGCATAGGTATGCTGAGAATTATTTGAGCCCATGGATTGTATACGGCAATCAATTTGGGGACTAACCGTAAGGCCGAGAGAATTTTGAGAAATTGGATTTTAGTTGGCGACTGCATCGCTGCACTGGAATATAGTATCAGGAGCGACTCATCATTCACCATTTGGGGACTTGGAATTTGGATCTTGTTTGGCATCAGCATTGCTGCACTAGAACAATGCCAGGAGCAACTCATCATTTGCCTCGGAAGGACTTAAGATTTGGGTTTTGGTCGGCATCAGCACCGCTAACACTAAAACGCAAATACCAGGAGCGACTCATCATTTTTCGTTGCCCGTTGGGGAGCGATGGCTCAGGAGACGGGTTTAGATCCCTATCACTTAAGGCTTTTCAATTTTATAAGCCGTAAGGGTCTCATAAAAGCATTTTCTCCCAACGAGTCGAGAGGATCTCGCAGGTGTATTTTCTCCTTAGGAATCGTGAGGATTCCTAAGTGTGTTGCTCCTTTGTGAGTCGTAAGGATCTCACGCAGGGATTTTTTCCTTACAAGGTCGAGAGGACTTTGCGAGTGTATTTCATCTCTTTTCATGAGTTTGTGCCCTTTCGCGTTTTCACAAACTCGCCGGCAGTCCTGCTGTTTTTACTCACGGAGCCCTTTCGGGTTTTCATCGTGCCCGTTTTTCTCATGGACATACCGTTTTTTTTGCTGCCGCCGCTGGTGGGACTTTAAAAGTAGTCTCACCGGTAGGATTTGGGAGAGATAGGGGTCGTTTACGCCCTTGGATTGCATACAGTTTTGCAGGATGTATGATCCAGACCGTAGGGCTTGTGTGCTCAATTCGCCTGCGACTTGGAGCATTCACGCGTAGTATTTCTTGAGATATCGGCCATTGATGGGTGGCATGGGTCTTTCTCCCTCGGCACTTATTAGTTGGTAGGATCCTCCATCGAACACTTTCTCGATGACATATGGTCCTTCCCAGTTTGGCTCGAATTTTCCCTTGGCATGTCGATTGGGGATGATCGGTCTTCTGAGGACCAACACCAATTTACCTTTCTTGAAAGCGCGGAGACGGTTCATCTTGTTATAGGCCCGTAACATTTGGGCTTGGTATAGCTCCAGATTTGCTGCACCGCGAGCCTCTTTTCTTCGAGGGCGTCAAGCTCTTCCAGCCGAAAGAGCACATTTTCCTCCTCCGTCAATTCGTGCTGAACGGCCATTTTTACGTATAGAACTTCGACTTTGAGAGGGAGGACCGCCTTCACTCCGAAGAGCAATGAGAATGGGGTGGACTGAGTTGGAGTACGGAGCATGGTACGATATGCCCACAACGCCTCGTGAAACTTGAGATTCCAGTCTCTCTTGTTGGCTGAAGCATTTTTCCTCAGAGGCTTGCATAGAGTCTTATTGATGGCTTCGGCTAGCCCATTGGCTCTTGGATTATAGATGGAGGAATATCACCAGTCTATCTTGTGTTGAGTAGAGAATCTTGAGACTTTGAAGCTCTTGAAAGAAGGCCCGTTGTCAGAAATGATTCTTCTTGGTGTACCGAAGCGGTTTAAAATATTACGCTGGAAGAACGTAAGAATATTCTCTGTCTTGACTTCATTTAGCGGGATAGCTTCAGCCCATCTGGAGAAATAGTCAGTCGCGGCCAATATGAACCGGTGGCCTCTGGATGACAGAGGATCAATTAGGCCAACTATGTCGGTGCCCCAGACTTCGAAGGGCCACGACGCCACCGTAGGATGCAACGGATTGGGATGCTTGTGAATGAAATCACCGTGAATTTGGCAGATATAACATTTCTTTCCATGCTCTCCGCAATCCCGTATCATGGTGGGCCAGTAATACCCAAGCCGTTTAATTTGAAGTCGCATCTTGGGGCCAGATTGGTGAGCACCGCAAACGCCCGAGTGAACTTCTTTCATGACCTTTTGGGCTTCGGCCAATGACAGACACCTGAGCCAGAATTGGTCATATGACCTACGGTATAGCGTGTCATTTACAAACACGTATCGGGGAGCTCTCTTCTTCAGCTGAATCCTTGCAGATTTTCTTTCGGGCAGCTTGTCGTATCGGAGGTACTCTATGAAGGGTTCTCTCCAATCAGGCTTGTCTTGGATGATCGAAGCTTCTTCGGCATTACTGCTCTTCTGTTCCGCACTTTCCACTTCTCGTAGAGAGACTGGGGGTAGAATTGCCGGCTCCTGACTGTGATCAGAATTTAGTCCATGTCAGGATCAGCCAGCTCCTTGGCTAAGCGAGAGAGTACGTCTGCCTTTCCATTCAACGCTCTAGGGACTTTCATTAGTTCAATGTGAGTGAACCGTTTCATAAGTTCCACCACTCGGCTTCTTTATCGAGCTAACTCGGGTTTGTATATCTTATAGTCGCCGCTTACTTGGTTGACGACAAGCTGAGAGTCACCGTAAACCCATACCCCGAAGGACATCCATTTCTATGGTGAGCTCCAGACCAGCTATCAAAGCTTCATACTCGGCCTCATTGTTTGTGCGAGGCTCGGTAAGAGCAAAAGAACGCCGTAGGGTTCCCATTGATGGCGTGATGAACACCAATCCTATCCCTGCTTTTATCTCCGGGATGCTTGATTTGCTGGAGGTCCTCATTGATGAGGCTCCATCGAAGTAGAGCTCCCAACATGGCTCATCTTCCTCGAGGTGCAGCACTTGTTCGTCGGGTAGCTCACAATTAAGCGATGACCCCTATGATACGGGATGAGCAGCAAGGAAGTCTGCGAGAGCTTGCCCTTTTACTGCTTTCTGAGGAGTATAAACTATGTCAAACTCAAGCAGCATGACAGACCATCTTGACATTCTGCCGGCTAGGCTTGCTTTGGTCATTAAGTGTTTGAGCGGGTTGACCCTAGAGATCAGCATAATCCGATGAGCGAGCAGATAGTGCCTCAGCTTCTTCACAGCGAACATCAGAGCCAGGCATTTCTTTTCGATCGGGGAATAGTTGTGTTCCACCCCGACTAAAGTTCGACTGAGGTAGTAGATGACATTCTCTTTTCTCTCCTCGTTATTCTAGGCAAGAAGCGCACCGAGTGACTCATCTAGCACGGCAGTATAGAGAATCAACGGTTTGTCTGGAATAGGAGCAGCAAGCACTGGAGAGTGCAACAGGTACTGTTTGGTGCTTTCGAACTCTTCTTGACATTCAGCATCCCAGACAAAAGGAGCTCCTTTCTTCCTGAGCTTTGAGAAGGGCCTACATCTCCCCGATAAATTTGAGATAAACCTTCGTATATAAGCAAGCTTGCCTTGAAAAGATCTTAGCTACGTCAGATTCTTCGGAGGGGGCATCTCCATGATGGCCTTTATCTTAGATGGGTCAACTTCAATCCCTCGATGTCAGACTATGAAGCCCAGGAATTTTTCCGATGACACGCCAAAAGCGCACTTAGAGGATTCATTTTAAGATCGTATTCTCTCAGTCTCGTGAGAACGGTCTTAAGATCTTGGATGTGATTGGCCTTGGCATTAGTCTTGACGAACAGATCATCAACATAACATTCGATGACTTTATGGATTAGGTCATCAAAGATATTGGTCATTGCCCTTTGATATGTAGCACATGCGTTCTTCAGTCCGAACGGCATCACTTTGTAGCAGTATATTCCTATCGGGGTTCGAAATGCTGCGTGTTTCTCATCCTCATGCGACATCTTGATCTGATTATATCCAGATGAGCCATCCATAAAGGTGAACAGCTCGTAATTTGAGGTTTCATCGACCATCATTTCCATGACCGGTAGCGGGAAGTCGTCTTTAGGACATGCCTTGTTGAGGTCCCTGAAACCGACACAAACTCGGATCTGCCCATTTTTCTTCTTCACTGGGACTATGCATGCGATCCAGTCCGCATATTTCTCTTCCCTGATGAAGCCCGCATCGATGAGCTTCTTGGTTTCCTCGATGACCTTTTCTTCTAGCTCTCTTCTCATTCTTCGAGGAGCTTGTTTGACTGGCTTAGCATCGGGAGATATAGCCAGTTTATGCATGGCCACTTAGGGGAAAGGCCAGGCATTTCTTTGTATGTCCACGCGAAGCAGTCGACGAACTCATGCAGCAAGGCAATTATCTACTCTTTCATTTCCTCTGACAAGAGTGAGCTGATGTAGGTCGGCCTAGGATTATCGGGCGTTCCAAAGTCAATCTCGGTTAGCTCGTCAAAGGTTGCTTGTCTGCCATCTTCGAGCTCTTGAGGAGCTTCTTCTGACTCGGCTATCTCGTCGTCATCATTCGATCTTTCGCTGGCTTCACCGACATGGATCATGTAGCATGCTTTAGAATTAGGTTGAATGAATCAAATGCCCTGTCTATCTGGAATTCGTCCATCGATGAGTGCTCAGACCTGGGGCGGATGCCATAGCCCTTCATAAAACTTTGCTTCGGACTCCGTTTGATATAACTGGCATCCGCACCTTTTGAAATATTCCCGCATCTCGGGTGTATAGTATCTGGGATTGAGGACGGCTCTTATGCCTCTCTCATAGGGAAGGCACGCGACAGACAAATCGTCCAGGTGCACAACGGGGTTTGACCCATAAAATAGGATGCCCTTCTGTCCACTTTTTCTCCCGGGAACATAGAAAGTTTTCAGCTGGTCCACGGTAGAGACTGACAATGCATCGAGCTCTTTGCACATACGTTCTGGCACCCTTGTGATGGCCAGAGACCCTTCTGCAATTTCGAAGGTCTCTCGTAGTTTCGCGTGCTGCATAGGGGTCCAATCTGCACAGCTGTTGCACGGCAGGTCCTCTTTCTCCGACTCTTCAGTGTCGCTGCCAAGATGAGGGCGAACTTTACTGCAAGATGGGCTTTCAGTATCGGATTCGTCTGTATCGCTACCGAAACGAGGGCGAGTTTTACGGAAGGACGGACTTCCAGCGTCGGACTCATCAGTGTCTCTACCGAAACGCGGGCGCACTTGGGCGTTTTTTCTTTTGAAAGTGACAGCCGACTCATATTTGCTTTTGAGTCTTGAGGCCGCTCTATCCTCAGTCAGTTGTGGCTTAGCATTTTGGTGGTTCATGAAGTACCGAGAATCTTCATATCGGACTTCATGCACACCGAACGGCTGGATGTCTCCATCAATGCGTATTTCTTCGCCATTTTTAGTATACTTCATGCATTGATGGAGATTTGACGGAATGATGTCGTAATCGTTGAGCCACGGCTGTCCCAAAAGAATTTTATAAGATGTGTCAGCGTCGATCACGTATATCTTAGCTTCAGTTTGCAGATCCCCAAATTTGATTGGCAAAGCTATAGACCACAGAACTTGCTGGCAGTTTTGATTGAAGCCTTGAATGACAATCCTTTCCCGTGACAGGTGTCGGACGTCCATTGACAAACTCTTCAGAGTCCGCAAGTTCATGATGTTCACTGAGGACCCCGGATCAATCAATATGCGATTAATTCGATCTCCGTCGCTGTACCCGGTCACGTAAAGCGGCCGATTATGCTCAGTCGTTCCCAGTAGCAAGTATCCGTCCTTAAACGCGACTGCGGCGGCATGCAGAGCGTACTGTGTAGGGTTACTAGGCACTGTCACAAGGTTCTACAAGGCATCAACCATGCCCGATTTAAAATTTAGACGTGCTGAACAATCCTAACCAAGATCATAGACTAGAGATTAGGCGAAACAAAGAAAGTAAACAACTTTACTTCTAAGAGTTTGGGATTACAACCTTTGTAGTCCATTCCTTCACTTCTAAAGCTCCGTGTTGAGGTCCCTTCACTGCGATCATCGAGTACCCGGACTCAAAAGAGGCTCCATGAAGAGAAAGATGCAAGCTTGCTTCCGATCTTAGATAAAAAAGATGATCTACCTTGAAGAAACTCAAGCCCAAACTTTTGCTTTGCTATTCAAGTATTAACAAAGCAAACACCCTAATCTAAGCGGATAGAATAGATGAGGATGATGAAGTAGAAATTTAGCTCTCAATTTTTTTCTTTATCTCATTCAAAATCATCACATATGAAAAAGCTAGTGAAGCTTTTCATCAAGCAAGAAAGAAGGATAAGATGATCAAATTCTTTTATGATGAATAATGAATCAAGTCTAAGGTTAGAAATGCAACCATGGGTTAAGTACGAAGACTTAACCCATTTAGAGAATCAACTATAGTTAAAGGGTTGGGTTGGGTTAAGGAAATATCTATACAAAATATCCAAGTCAAAGTCAAAGCTTCAAGAAGCTTCTTGAAAGCTTCATGAAAGCTTAACCCTAATCCAAACCCTAACCATATTTAAACTCCACAAACCATGTTGCATTTACAACCATAACATGTTACAATATTATATATCACATAGATAATATGTATTGTAACAAAATAAAATAATACAATTAACATATATCACATATATGTCAATGTATTACCCGAGTGAGAAAAAGAATCTTTAAGTGAGCTTATATTAGATAATGTAATTTAATATATCAAATATATAATTATACATTAAATTATCGAATCAACACTTGATCCGATAATCCGGCTATTTCACAAATAACCGACTAATATAATCTGTATCAGTTCATCGAATCAACACTTGATCCGATGACCCGGCTATATCACATATACCCGGACGATATCTCATATCGCGAGAATCTAATACGGTATCACATACACGTATTGTTCTCGGTCCCGCACATATCACATATGTGCTCCTACTCCGTTTTGCCTGAGCCAGGAAACCTCAGTGTAGGACTCTAAAGAATCGTCAATACGCCGGCAGTAGGTGATGATCATATCAAACACCTACAAGCTGCAAGCGGTCAGCTAAACGTAACAGCCATCCAGGTATTGAGCAATCAGAAGATCAACAAGCAAGCCTGTACATTCTCCCGTGAATCCAACCAGTAACACTCCCATACAGTCCGGTCTCTTCGTCTGATATGTCGCATATCTCGCCTAGGGGTGGTAAACGTCAGACCCCAGTAGCTTGATAAATCGTGTCGATATGAGGTCCATAACAGTTCGAGAAACTACTGATAACACATACCAGTAAATCTCAGCAACCCTGGCCTGGGATTTCCAGTTATAGCCAATCGAACACGGCGCAACATCAACTCCCTATACCGGGAGAGACGAAACCCCTCCTATCGCTCATTGCCTCCATGTGATTCGGGACTGTACCGAAAAGCCACCTTTTTGCACGCCCTCTTGGACGTGGTATGATGGAAATCAAAGCACAGTAGGAATCACACAAGATTCTATGATGATCTCGGGTCTACAGACTAACCTGTACTAGTGTCACCAGAGAACTGCCATCTGACATGAGGTATAATATCATCTGGGAGTTCTCGGTGAGTCCGTCCAGTGTACCCAGTCTCCACTGAGCACCCGTATACCTTCTCTGATGTCAAACACCAATGGATATGGGATCATCCATCGCCCATCATATAGGTCAAGAAGCGTATACGCTAGTCTACTCTGGAGTATCGATGCCCTGTCTCGGCACTCCCACGACTAGGAACATTTGAAGGATGTACTTGGCGACTACAATGTGTTAGTTATATGTATGCCGTAGAGGCCATTACTGTACATACGATGTATATTGTAATGGATGCTTGGACATATATAGGGAGGACTTTCTTGCTCGACATGATAGTATGCTATCTGGTTGTACTTTATCTTAACATGTACTCTGATTGTCTCTATGTTACATGTTGATAAAGCCCTTAGGATATGTACTCGGCTAATGGGAATATGATGAGATCATACTAGTGGGGCCACGGTAGTCGACGAGTACATCCTATAACTGTTCCTAGTCGAGGGTGTATCAAGACAGGGCATCGATGCACCAGAGTAGACTAGCGTATACGCATCTTGACCCATATGATGGGCGATGGACGATCCCATATCCATCGGTGTTTGACATCAAGGATGGTGTATGGGTGCTCAGTAGACACTGGGTACACTGGACGGACTCGCCGAGAACTCCCAAATGGTATTATACCTCACGTCAGATGGCAGTTCTTCGGTGACACTGGTACAGAGTAGTCTGTTGACCCGAGATCGTCATAGAGTCTTGTGTGATTCCCACTGTGCTTTGATTTCCATCATACCACATCCAAGAGGGTGTGGAAAAAGGTGGCTTTTGGGTACAGTCCCGAATCACATGGAGGCAATGAGCGATAGGAGGGGATACGTCTCTCCCGGTATAGGGAGTTGATGTTGCGCTGTGTTCGATTGGCTAAAACTGGAAATCCCTGGCCAGGGTTGCTGAAATTTACTGGTAAGTGTTATCAGTAGTTTCTCGAACAGTTATAGACCTCATATCGACACGACTTATCAAGCTACTAGGGTCTGACGTTTACCACCCCCAGGCGAGATATGCGACATATCAGATGAAGAGACAGGACTGTACGGGAGTGTTACTGATTGGATTCGCAGGAGAATGTACAAGCTTTCTTGTTAATCTTCTGAGCACTCAATACCTGGGTGGCTGTTACGTTTAGCTGACCGCTTGCAGCTTGTGGGTGTTTGATATGATCATCATCTACTGCCGGCGTATTGACGATTCTTTAGAGTCCTACACAGAGGTTTCTTGGCTCAGGCAAAACAGAGTAGGGGCACATATGTGATATGTGCGGGATTGAGAACAATACGTGTATGTGATACCGTATTAGATTCTCACGATATGAGATATCGGCCGGGTATATGAGATATAGCTGGGTCATCGGATCAAGTGTTGATTCGGTGAAATGATAAATGATATATTAGTCGGTTATATGCGATATAGCCGGATTGTCGGATCAAGTGTTGATTCGATAATTTAATGTATAATTATATATTTGATATATTAAATTACATTAATTGATATAAGCTCACTAAAAGATTCTTTTTCTCACCCGGGTAATACATTGATATATATATGCGATATATGTTAATTGTATTATTTTATTTTGTTACAATAAATATTATATATGTGATATATAATATTGTAACATGATATGGTTATTAATGTAACATGTTTTGTGGAGTTTAATTGAGGTTAGGGTTTGGATTAGGGTTAAGTCTTTATGAAGCTTTCAAGAAGCTTCTTGAAGCTTTGACTTTGACTTGGATATTTTGTGATATTTTGTGATATTTGCTTAACCTAACCCAACCCTTTAACCCTAGTTAAATCTCTACAAAGGTTACTTGAACCATGGATGCATTTCTAACCTTATCATAACTTTCATTATTCATCACAAAAAGGAGATTATTCATTCATCTTCTTCTTCCTCTTTGCAAAGCTTTCTTGCTTTGATTTTTGTGATGAAAGTGAGTGAGAATAAGAAAATAAATGAGAGAAAAAATCCTACTTCATCATCCTCATCTACCCTTGCCATTTAGATGAGGGTGTTCACTTCATTATGTGAGTGAGAGCTTGTGTTAATCAAACTTCAAGGTAGATCATCTTTGTTATCGAAGATCGGAAGCAAGCTTGCATCTTTCTCTTCGTGGAGCCTCTCTAGAGTCTGGATGCACGATGATCGCAGCGAAGGGACCTCAACACAGAGCTTTAGAAGTGAAGGACCGGATCTACAAAGGTTGTAATCCCTCTCACTTAGTGCTAAAGTGTTTAACATGCTTGTTTTCGCCTAATCTCTAGTTTAAAGATCTTGGTTAGGGTTGTTCGGCACGGCTAAATTTTAAATTGGGCATGGTTGATGCCTTGTAGAACCATATTAGAGTGCCTAACATCCCTACAGTGGTATCAGAGCCAAGCTAGAGATTTAAGCGAAGTCTGGGCGAAATTTAAAGTCCGATCGAACCGTGAAACCCCATTTGAACCTAGTTTCTGGAAATTTTTCAAAACTGTTGATTTTTTCATATTAAAAATACTCAAAAAAATCAGCAGGGAATTCTATGGACACCTTTGAAAAACGACATCCTAACTCCACTATAGCGCCGCGGAACCGCGACCAAACTGGGGTATTGGCGGCGGTTCCGTGGCAATAATTGAAAGTTGTCGTATCGTTTTCCAACAGTAACATCCGTATGTGTTACCTACTGCTTCTGGGAATTTTTAATCTTTACTCAAGTGTTGAGTTTTCTGGGTTGTATTAGGGACTCGTTGATTCGATCTGATAATTTAACTTCGTTTAAGTTTTTTTCCGGATAATTTTAGAAACTGTTAAAAAGTTCGAACGGATATCAATAACTCACTTTTTCCCCTGTCGAAAATTTTTTCAAAAGTTGGATTTTTTCTCGAGTTTGAAACTTCCGGAAAATCATGCAAGTAACGCGGTGAACCCTCTAGAAGACAACAAACCTTAACTCGATTATGTGACCGTCTGAACCACCTCTGAACCTTAGGGTTTGGGGCAGTACGGCGTTGCCACATGTGAGGCGTTGGCTTGACCCTTTTACGGCTGGACCATTGGTACTGTAGCATGTGATGGATATTTTTTGAACTCCGCTCAAGTGTTGAGCTATTTGGGAAAACTTGGGTGTTTGATTATTCGATCGGAAATTTTAACACTGTCTTTTTATCTGGAATGTGATACAATATTTGGAATCCATAAGTAGTTATGAGATAACTAATTTGAATGTTATAAATCTAGCTGTTTAGTCTCAGATGATCAGTTGCCACGGGATTTTGATGCGATCAAAAGTCCGTTGCAATCACGTAGCGTACGCGGATACTCGCCGGGTAAACTTAATAGACAGCCACGCCCCATAGCCCTGACTAAGTGACTGTAGCAGAACACCGTTGCCAAAAGCATCCGTTCGGGTGCTCACGGCAGCGGTGATCCGCCTTAGTGCACTTCGTCGATGGCATCCGGGGGTGCGGCCGTCTACTAAAGTTTGCGACGAGCATTCGATCAGGATGTCGGGAATCTTGTTGAATTGCCCGACTAGATATTGAAAAGAGTTTTCGATAATGAGACTAAAATGCGGGGTTTATAATTGTTAGGCATGCGATATCTAAGGAATTCATTTGGTTAGGCATGCGATGTCTAAGAAGGTTGTGGATTCCAACTGTTGTAGCTTTACACTTTCTTTTCTGCGACCGTAAACGCGGTATGTGGTGTATCGCCAGCTTCGTTGCTATACATCAACGACAATTAGGATACGCATACTTGCTTACGTTGATGATATGAGATATTATGTGTTGCTGTGATATGTTATATTGGATCGTCGCATTTTGAATAGCCGGGGGTTTTATGTGAGATGAGGGTTTTTATTTTCATTCAGGTAAAATTCATTTGTATGTAATATTCTTTTATTGGGGCACTTCCGGGCTGAGGATGATGTCACCATTGTATATTATTTACTTTTCCGCATTAGGTAGACCCAAGGCGGGGAGCACAAGTAACCGGGTTCTAGGGTCCAGTGGGAGACCATCTCCAGGAGTCGAGACCGGGTCTCCTAACCCCAGAATTGGCAGTGTTGCTTGCCGCTCTCATAGGGGTCTAGGGATGTGGGTTTGGCTATTCATCGCGACCGTGGAATCCGTGTTTTATACAAGCTCGTATTGAAAACACGGACCTCCTAGTATATCCAATATTTCATATATGTTTCTTCTGCTGCAATGTTCTGTGATGAGATCATATTACTGCCTGAGATGAATGTTTATATTATATATATGAGATATATGTTATACTGCAGATTTCGTTTCAAATGAGATGCTTGTGAAGCATAATAAAATGGGACTTCATTAATAAGACTAATGAAACTAAAAGAAACCTAAAGATGTTGTAGAAACTTGTTTAAAAACTGGTAGCTCTCGTTCTTGCTTTGCATAGCGGTGTTCCTCGTAGAACATCCAGCATCTTATTCGATAAGGAAAGAGCCGAGACCCTTCACCGGGAGTGACCTCTTTAGCGAAACTAGCAGATGCTACAAATTCGGTTTGTCTTTTGATTGATTCTTTAGTTTTTGCTTTGCATAGTGATATTTGTGAAATTTCCTGCACCTTATTCGATGAGGAAAGAGCCGATGATCCCTTCACCGGGAGTGACCACTTTAGCAAAACTAGAAAAGCCTCAAAAACACTCCATTTAAAATCACTCGATTCTACAACGATATCAAGTTCATTACGCAAAGGGTTTTCTTAAAAACCTGTTGTAGCCCTCCGTCATTTCAGATAAGGACTGTTTAGTATTCGTGCTGCGTTTGTTGGCCTTTGTCAAGGCGTAGTGTGCGGTAGCTGAATAGTACTTATCTGCTTATGCATATGATGCAGATTGGATTAGGCTAGTCGTGAGACCTTGTTGGCCTTTGTCAAGGGCCGTGCGGGTGGGTTTAATTCAATCAGGAAATAACGAGTTGAACTTGACTAGCAGCCTATGGTTTGGTGGCCTTTGTCAAGGTCATAGGAGGCTTGGGGTAAAATATTATTGGGAATTTCAAGTGTTGAAATTTGCAATGAGATTGCATACCTTCTATGAGATAGTTGGATCCCGATACCCGCTGCGAGTAAGAGTTACTCCTGGGAGAGTTTTACACATTACAATTAGCCGATCAAGTAGGTGTCTAGAAAGATGTTAACGGGGTTACGCCCCTGGGAAAATGAGGTTTACTTTAATTAGGTCTGTATGAAAGCACGGGGAACCTCCCTCAAAGTACCGGCACTGGCCTGGCTGAAAGATTGGCGAACTTGTAGAGTGTAATTCATCCCGGCTAGTCTTTCCTTTTAGGGTTTGAAGGTAGATTTGGCTAAAGCAGTGGGAGACATCCTGATTAGATAAATTGATAACCAATCTAATCTTGTAAAAGCGCACGCTGAGTGTTTTCTTCTCTCTCTCTCTCCTGGTTACGACTATGTCATGCCTTAATCAAGATAATAATACGGATGTATTGACCGAACCTGCTTGTTATACAGCGCTAGGGAACGTTGGTCCCGCTCCAACTTATAATTGTTATAAGACAGAGCAGGAAATAGGGGATTACCAGAATTCCCGTACCGCCCAAACGACGAAAGTACATGTTGATGCATCTTCTTCGGATGTGTTCATTACACAGAACTGTTTCTCAATATCCTTTACGTTCTGGGTATTTGATACCGGATCAGGATTCCACATATGTAATTTGTTACATGGTCTACAGATAGGTAGAGAACTGAGAACTGGTGATAAATTTCATGAGATAGAAACGGTGCAAGTGTTGCAGCCAAGTCTGTTGGTAGTTATCACGTTGTATTACCAGAATACATTGATTTTGAACGAATGTTATTAGATACCGAACATGATATACAACATCATATCAGTCTCTTTATTATTAAAGAAAGGATATAATTTTGTATTGTTGGATAATGTTTTGAACATTTCCTATATCAAGTGTTGATCGGTTCAGGCACGTTATCTAAAAGCATAGAAGTTCAAAATCAAACCACAGTTCTTAACGTATAGAACACACACAAGAGGAAGAGTTCAGAAATGAACGAATCCTTCTTGAGGCATTGTAGACTAGGTCATTTCAATGCGACCCGACTAGCGAAGTTACATATAGATGCATATTTAAATTAGTTTGAATTTACATCTTGTGAAACTTGCCGGTCATGTCACAGAGATAAGATGACCACAGCTCCGTTTATTGGAAACAGAGAAAGAGTTAATGAACTCTTGGAATTGATACATGCTGATGTATGCAGGTCCCCTGTCTACACATGCCAAGACCGGTTCTTTTGTACTTTATTATATTCACTGATAGTCTCTCAAGATTCGCACATGTGTTCATGTTGAAACACAAGTCTGAACCATTTGAGAAATTCAATGAATATAAGTCAGAAGTAGAGAACCAAAAATTGGTATAGGTGTTATGTCCTTTGATGAGATCAAGGAGGAGAATACTAGAGCACGGAATTCCTGGACTATTCTAAAGGAGAATGAGATTCTCTCTCAGCATTACTCCTCCGTATACACCACAGCACGTCGGTGTATCGGGGCGGAGCATTTACACCCTATGTGACATGGTGTGCTCTATGATGAGTACTACTGAATTACTATTTCATTTTGGGAGATGTGCACTTGAGAAGCTGCATAACTATTGAATAGGGTTCCAATCAAATCAGTTGCCTACCACTTCATATGTCATATGGAATGGGAAGAGCCCATATCTTAAGTTTGTTAAGATTTGGAGTTGTTCAGCCTATGTCTAAAAGCATAATCCGGACAAGCTCGAGCCAAAGTCAGTTCTGTGGAAGTTTGTTAGATATCCTAAGCATTCGCAAATGAATATATTCTACCAAACCGAGGAACAAAAGATGTTTTGTTTCTCAGCATGCCACCTTTATGAAAGGGAATTTCTTGTGAAGAAATTATTGGTCATGAGGTAGAACTGGAAAGAGTTCCAGCTATAAAAACTGCAGCTGATGATTTGTTAGAACCAAAGGATTCAATAGTAACCAACGAACCTCAGCCTCTCCGCCGATCTAGTAAGGTTCCTCACCCACCTGAGAGATACTTCGGTTTTCTCTATGACAGTGGGAGCGAGGATTGCATCATGAGATGATGACCCAACTTGTTTCGAGCTGGCCATCATGAGTGGGACTCTGTGAGAATGGCTGGATGCTTAGCGATCTGAGATGGAATCCTTATACACCAACAAAGTATGGACTTTGGTTGCTTTATCTGAAGGGTTAAATCCCCATCAGGAGCAAGTATATCTTGAGAAGATTACTTGATGTGCATGGAAAAGTTAAGACTTTCAAAGCTATGCTTAAGTCCATCCAGATCCTACTTGCCACGGCTGCATACTATGACTACGATATCTGGCGGTTGGGTGTCATGACTGCTTTTCTAAATGTTGATTTGGAAGAGAGCGTCTATAAGTACTCAGCTAGAGGGCTTCGTAGACAGTGGGAGCAGCGGAAACGTGTGCAAGATGTTTTATGTGATAAAGCAGATATCGCAGAGTTGGAACGTCTGTTTTGATGTGGTAGTCAAATAGTTTGACTTCATCAAAATGGTAGATGAACCTTGTATATACAAAAAGGTAGTAGAGAGTATGGTGATGATATCCCCGTAGAGTACGTGGATGACATACTCTTGATAGGGAAGGAGTTTCCTATGCTACGATCGGCCAATCTCCGCTTATCACAAAGATTCTCCATAAAGGATCAAGGTGATACCTCCTAAATCCTGGGTTTTGGATCTTTGAGATAGATCTAATTGGATGTTAGGATTCTCACTAGTTGTAGTGAGATGATATCAATGGATCATGGGGAGAATCACTGGAAAGGTTCCAAGGTGATAAGGACGACTGAATGACAGTCGCAGGCATTGTCTTTACCCTCAGTAGAGGGACGGTATGTTGGAAGAGTTCCAAGCTAGATACTGTGACTTACTAGACGATTAAAGGCAAGATACATTGTTACCAAGGATGCTACCAAAGAGGCGGTCTGGATATATATAAGTTCATGATATGAACTTCGTTCCTACCATTGTGTGACAATGGAGTTGTGGCTTATGCCGAGGAACCACCGTCCCATCCGAAATCCAGATATAATTCTTAGGCAGTATCACCTGATCATGGAGATGGTTGATCTCCAGGCAGATCGAGGTAAGGAGAGTAGACACAGAGGAAAACAGCGCGGATCTACTCACAAAGGCCTTTTTCCCAGTAGAGACTTTTATGGGATAGTTGAGTATGAGATACTTCAACCACAGCTAATTGTTGGGTATTGTAAGTCCATGCTACCTCTCCCGGTACTTTCGGGCATGCGGAATTTGGTGAAAAACAATTTTCTAAAGGCGGTAACATGGACTCAAAACCGGACCTTTGTTAAATTATCTACCTAACAACCTAACTAGGAGTTGTTAACTACTCGGTTAGGGGGTTATACCTTTCTTTCTTGAACTCCTTCGTCTTTGACTCTTGATGGTGTACGGATCGGCTTCACTCCGTCGTCTCCTTGCGCCGAAGATCGATCCACCCGAAAGCTTCTACCTTTGGCTTCTTCTTCGAGCTTTGAAGAAACTAATTCACTCGGTTTGCTAAACCTTAAGAACTAAAGTGAGTAGAGGAGAGTGTGTTGGGATTTTTCTCTATGGTTTTTGCTTCTCAACACATGAGACAAGTGAACCATAGACTAGAGAGAGGGAGAGCAAGAGGAAGAGGATGAGAGCTCAAGAACAAGAGAGAGAATGAAAATGATAGAATGAGAAAGACTTTTTTCTCTTGGCTCGCATAATCCAAAGCCATCAGAACAAAACATAGCAATCAAGTATTATGTGATGGTTTAAGCTACAATAGCCATATCATTTCATGCACTCATTTTTCACAAGAGAACAAGCAAGCAAAAAGTCTTTGCCATGAAATGATGGCCATTGTCATCATGATGGTCAACTAGTCCAACCTAGTCCACCGGTCAACAAAGTCAACAAGTCAACAAAGTCAACCCCTCAACAACCATGTCACCATAATACTTAATTAATATTATTGTTAATCATATATCATATTCTCATTAGGGTTTACCAAAAAGTCAATGGTCAACAGTCAACAGTCAACAACCCTAATGAGAATCCTCTGCCTCTGTCTCTCCGTCAACTGTGCATACACACCCGCATCCGCGTTCCGAGGAACACGAATACATACGAGATAAAATCAATCCCAAAACGTACACTAGGATCTGGCTTAAACCAAAGCCCACTAGTGTTAACTGTCCGGACACTAAACGTGCACAAGTGCACGGATGTGACCGAACCCTGCTGCAAAACCATGCGACCTGTCGCAAAACCTTGCGACCTCTACTCTTTTGCCTAAAGGCGAATAGCTTTCTGTGTGGGACTCTAAAGACTCGACACTGCGCTGGCAGTGGGTTTAAGCACAGACCGCAAGCGGCACTAGCTGTGCGTAACGGTCCCCAGGTAGATGCCGACAAGAAGACTGACGAGGTGAAACCCATCTGAACTCCTACTGAGCCTGAATGTGACAGTCTCCGTACAGTCCGGTCTGTTCGTCTGATGCATCGCATGGCGGGCCTAGGGGGCGGTAAACGTCAGTCCCCTAATAGCGGTACAAGTCGTGTCGGAGTGAAGCCCAAAACACCCTGAGATAACACCGGAAGCCTACCGGTATATCTCGCTTGCCCTGGCCAGGGACTACTCGTGTAATGGCTCTCCTAGACACAGCGCGATGTCAACCCCCAATACCAGGAGAGACGAATCCTTTCTAATCGTCACTGCCTCCAAGTGCTTCGGGACTGTACCCAACTACTACCTGTTTGCACGACTCCTTTGAGCTGTGGTAGGGTAGTAATCAAAGTACAGTAGGAACACACTCGAGGCGAAGTGACAGTGTCAAGTCAGCGGACTAAGCTGTACTCATGTCACCTGGGAACTGATAACTGACGATAGGTATAGTACCAACCAACAGTTCCCGACGAGTCCTGTCCAGTGTACTCATAACCCAACGAGCACCCGCATACTATCTCCAGTACGACGTACTGATGGCTGTGGGACAGACCATCTCCCACTCTGGGATGAGAAGCGCATGCGCTAGTCTACTCCGGAGTATCGATGCCCTGTCTCGATAGTCCTGCGACTAGGGACCTGCATAAGGATGTGCTTATAGATTACCCAGCCCCCACTAGTGTGACTGCCATCACAACGCCGGTAATCAAGCAAAGGTCCTAAGGGCTCCACTAATGTGTATAGGTGATATACTAAAATAAACACATGTACCCATTGAAGTAGAAACAAACCAAGTAGTATACTACTATATTGAGCAAGATTGTTTATACAAGGTGAATATCCCAAACTTCCATTAAGTAATATACAAACTAGTATGATACAGTAATGGCCTCTGGGGCATATACACTAACAATCATCCACTTGCACTAAGGCCATGTACTGGCGTATCGAAGACCTATCATCTCGATCAGCCGCTCGAACTGAGTCGGGGGCAAGGCCTTTGTGAGTGGATCAGCAGTGTTGTCTTCTGTAGAAACTCTCCGAACCTCGATCTCTTGGCGATCCACAATCTCCCTGACCAGGTGATACCGCCTCAAGATGTGTCTGGATCTCTGATGGGACCTGGGTTCCTTCGCTAAAGCTATAGCCCCGTTGTTGTCGCAATACAGAGGTATTGGATCAACAATGGACGGAACCACCTAAAGTTCTTTCAAGAACTTCCTCATCCAGACAGCTTCTTTTGCGGCATCAGATGCAGCGATGTATTCCGCTTCCATCGTCGAGTCAGCAACGGTTTCTTGTTTGGAACTCTTCCAACACACCGCCCCTCCATTGACGGTAAAGACATAACCCGACATGGACTTGGAATCTTCCTTGTCACTCTGGAAGCTGGAGTCAGCAAAGGCCTCGATCTGGAGGTCTTTTCCGCCATACACCAAGATCATCTCCTTAGTCCTTCTCAGGTACTTGAGAATGTTCTTTACTGCTATCCAATGTTTCTCCCCAGGGTTTGACTGATACCGGCTTACCACACTCAGTGCATAAGCTACATCTGGTCTGGTACACAACATCGCATACATTATAGAGCCTACCGCAGAAGTGTAGGGTATAATAGACATGCGATCCTTTTCTAAATCAGTCTTGGGAGACATCTCTTTGGAGAGGGTGATCCCGTGACAAGCCGGTAGATTACCGCGCTTAGAATCTTCCATACTGAATCTTTTCAGTATGGTGTCGATGTACCTGGACTGTGAGAGTCCCAGTATCCTCTTGGATCTGTCACGATAGATCCGGATCCCCAGAATGTATGAGGCATCACCCAGGTCTTTCATGGAGAACCTGTGTGACAAGAACCCCTTGACAGATTGTAGCATAGGAATGTCATTTCCAATTAAGAGAATGTCATCCACGTATAAATAGAGGAATACTATAGTTCTCGCTACAAATCTACTATAGATGCATGGTTCATCTGGATTTTTGATAATGCCAAATTCCTTGACCGTCTCATCAAAACAGATGTTCCAACTCCGCGATGCCTGCTTTAGTCCATAGATGGACTTAAGCAACTTGCACACCCTTCTGCTGCTCCCACTCTGAATGAAACCCTTTGGCTGATCCATATAAACACACTCCTCTAAATTTCCATTTAGAAAAGCGGTCTTTACGTCCATCTGCCAAATCTCATAATCGTGGAAGGCAGCAATGGCAAGAAGGATCCGAATGGATTTCAGCATAGCTACTGGAGAAAAGGTCTCGTCATAGTCCAAACCAGGTCTTTGACGAAAACCCTTTGCAACCAGTCTAGCTTTATAGGTCTCAACCTGTCCATCTACACCAATCTTCCTTTTGAAGATCCACTTGCATCCTATGGGTTTTACCCCATCTGGAGCAACGTCCAACGTCTATACTTTGTTGGTGTACATGGACTCTATCTCGGTCCGCATTGCATCCAGCCATTTTACCGAGTCAACGCTCTGAATGGCCTGCTGGAAGCTAGTCGGCTCATCATAATCTATGATGCAATCCTCTCTATCCCCGTCTATGAGAAAACCGTAGTATCTCTTGGGCAGATGAGACTGCCTACTACTCCTGCGGAGCGGCGTAGGAATGTCATTTTCTTTTGAACCCTCTGGTTCTACTAAGCTTTCAGTAATAGTATGTGGTTCTGGAATTTCTTCCAGTTCTATTTCGCTCCCATTTGTTTCCTTTTCTAAGAACTGGTGTTCCAGAAAATGGGCATTACGAGAAACAATGATCTTTTGTTCCTCTGCGTAATAGAAGAGATACCCCCTGGAATTTTTTGGGTATCCCACAAACTTGCACAGTACTGAGCGTGCCTCGAACTTGTCCGCATGCTGCTTTTTGACAAAAGCCGGACATCCCCAGATCTTCAGATATTGAAGATAGGGTTTCTTCCCACTCCATATCTCATATGGTGTGGTAGGCACAGTCTTAGTTGGAACTCGGTTCAAAAGGTATGCAGCTGATTCTAGCGCATACCGCCAGAATGATCGCGGTAACTCAGCGTTACTCATCATGGACCGTACCATATCCAATAGGGTTCGGTCCCGTCTCTCCGATACACCGTTATGTTGCGGAGTGTATGGAGGAGCAAGCTGAGAGAGAATTCCATTCTCTTTTAAGTAATCCAGGAACTCGGCACTTAAGTATTCTCCACCTCGATCCGATCTTAGAATCTTGATACTTTTGCCGGTTTGTTTTTCTACTTCATTCTTATATTCCTGGAACTTTCCAAAGGCTTCGGATTTATGATAAGAAGACATAACCGTACCTTGAAAAGTCATCCGTAAAAGTAATGAAGTAAGAATAACCGCTTCGCGCATGTGTAGACATTGGACCGCACACGTCGCTGTGTACGAGTCCCAAGAGCTCGCTCGCTCTTACTCCATGTCCAGTGAACGGAGTCTTTGTCATCTTTCCTTTGAGACAGGATTGACAAGTGGCATATGATTGGTATTCGAACGGATTCAAATATCATTCTGTATGCAACTTCGTCAACCTTCTCTCATTGATGTGACCCAGTCTACAATGCCATAAGAAAGTCTAATTTATTTCCGGAGACTTTCTTTTGTGTGTATTCTGGACATTGAAAATCTGTGGTTGGTTTAATACGTATATACCATTGCTTAATGTACCTGACCCAATCAGAACTTGATTAAGGTGAATGTTCACAACATTACTTACAAATGCAAATTCATAACCTTCTTTAGATAATAAAGATACAGAAATGATATTACAAGTTGCATTGGGTACAAAATAGCAATTACGCAAAACCAAAACATGTCCATCTGGCAAGCCCAGGTGATAGTCCCCCACGGACTCAGCATCCATGCCAGCTCCGTTTGCAACTCTGAGGGTCATATCACCTGCCTTCAAAACCCTACGCTTTCTCAGTGCCTGCAAAGAATTACAGATATGAGATCCTGATCCGGTATCCAATACCCAGGAAGTAGAGTTTATTGAAAGACAGTTTTCAATAACATACACACCTGAAGCTAAAGCCGCAACTTGCTTCAGTTCCTGTGTCCTGGCTTTCCAAGCCTTGCAATCATTCTTCCAGTGTCCCTTCTTATGACAATAGAAGCATTCTTCTTTATCCACAAGCTGCCCCGCTTTCTTTGTTGCCTTTGCCTTTCCCTTCGTATCCACTTTACTAGCACCGCCCCTTGGTTTGGCGGGGGCTTTCTTCTTCTTTCCCTTGACTTTCACCTTGGACCTAGAAGAGGAAGATCCTCCTACAAATAAAGTGGATGTTTCCCTACCTTTCTATAGGGTGCCCTCTGCGCTCCTCAGCATGTTGAGGAGTTCTGAAAGTTCAACTTCCTTTTCTTGTAAGTTGAAGTTCAGGATAAACTGGGCATAAGTAGAAGGAAGGGACTAGAGAATCAAGTCCGTATAGAGCTCATTCTCCAACGTGGTCCCAAGGTCCGCGAGCTCTTCTATGTAGCCAATCAACTTAAGCACGTGTTCCGCTACCGATGATCCGACGGCCAACCTTGCCGAAAATAACTTCTTCGACACTTCGTATCTTGCGATACGAGACTGCTCTCCATACAGTTCTTTTGTATGGAGAAATATGGATTCGAGGTCCATATTCTCGTGCCTCCTCTGATGTTCATTGTCCATAGAGGCAAGCACGAGGCACCTGGCCTTCGCGCAATCAATCTCCCAAGTCTTACGGATTTCCTTATCCGCGACGCTGGAGGTGGGACCTGGGACAGGGGGAGCTTTGGTGGTAAGAAGATACCCCGGCTTGTCGTAAGTGATTGCCATTTTGACATTCCTGAGCCAATCTTTGTAGTTTGGCCCTATCAGTATGTTTTTATCTAGAAGTAACTTAAGTCCAGTCATGTCGATTGGTCGCTGCAATTAGGAGAGAGAAGAAACACTCAGCATGACGCTCTTGCAAGTTTAGAATGGTTTTAGTTTGTCTAAACAGGATTGCTCCCACTGTCTCTCGAATCCCTCCTCAAACCAAAAAGGAAGAACTAGTCAGGATCAATCTCACCGTCCAATTCTTGCTTAACCGTTCGGCCAGGCTGGTGTCGGTACTTCGAGGGAGCTTTTCCAACGCTTTCGCGAAGTTCCTTAATTTAAGAACCTCTTTTCCCTGGGGGCGTAGCCCCGCTAACACCTTTCTAGACACCTACTTGGTTTATAGCATTGATCGTTATGTGAGAAATTTCCCGAGGAGTAGCATATACTCACAGTAGGATCGGGATCCAAATATCATTGCGTGACAAAACTGAAGGAATCATACCAGAATCATCACACTCCAAATGGTATACAGTGCTAGCAAGTTTCAGTTCTTTTGAAACACCCGATGTAGATTTTTGCCCCATGCTCTTATGACCTTGGCGTGAGGTCAAAATGTCATAAGTCACATGTCAAGTTCTTCCTATCATTATCCAGGTTAATTTGAACCCATCCGTACCTACCCTTGACGTAGGCCAAAATGGCAGTACGACTGTCTCAAACCAATGCATTCTATCTATGCAACAGATAAATATCCGGCAGCTACCAATCACTATGCCTTGGCGTGAGGTCAAAATACATAGCTTGAATACTACCGAATATTTAACTGAAATGATGGAGGGCTACGGATGGTTTTGGCAAAACCGTGAACGTAGTGAACTTGATATGATCGATGGAACGAGATAGCTTTTAAAAGGAGTGGCTCAAACTCCGCATTTAAAAGTTGGTTTTGAAAAGAACCGAGTGGTTTTTCGAAAGTGTTCCAACGACTTTTACTTGGTTTATTTTCTTGCATTAGTTCTTTTAATGCGTGTAATTCTTGCATTAGTTCTTTTAATGCGTCCCATCATTTAATCCTACCATTACAGAAAACAACCAAAATATGACGTACGCTTATGCCATTCGCATTCGCCACGGGGCCCCGTCATTACCCGTTAGGTTATTTAACTAACGACAGAGCGGGGGCCGGGCTAGCGCGGCTGAAAAAATAAGCAACGCCTAAATAATATCATATATAGATATATTGCAATGATAGCCATTTCAGATCACAGATGAACACATTGGATATACTAGGAACCCGCAATTCGTACGAGCCTGTAACAAAAAGCAGATTACACGGTCGCGGTGAATAGCCAATACCCCACCCAAGACCCCTACGGGTGTGGCAAACTACCCGCCAAGTACCCGAAGCGAAGTAACCTCCCTCAACTCCGTGAGTAGGCCACTCGGTATTTCGGGATACCCGGTAGTTTTTGCACCCCCTCCATGGGTCTATCCTAGGAGCAAAAACAGTAAAAAGAAATTATACAATGACGGCTACAACCCCGACCCGGTTGTGCGGCCATATAAATAATTATTACATCAATTTACAAATTTACATGAATTGAAAGAAAAGAAAACTCTCGTCTCACAACCCCCGGCTATTCACCCGCGACAATCCAATGAATTCATATACACAAACCAATAACATTACAGATCACAGATTTGTATAACTCCCACTAATCGATATATAGCGATTAGCAGACGTTCAATACAAATATCACATCACAGATAAATACCCGTCAGCTTATGTCTTTAGAAACTCGATCAAAATACGGTTTTTAAAGCCCCAAAAACAAATTTTTCTTTCTGGAAAATCTGGGCTGAAAAAACATATACCAAAAATCCCAAAATACCCCATAGAACAAACTGCAATGAAGACGATCCACAGAGGAGCTTAATCGGCCGCGGAACCGCGGCAATAGCAAGCGTTTCCGCAGTGGTTTGGAGGGATCTCTGGACCGTTTTTCTTCAGCGCACTATAAAAACCCTGAGTCGATTTTTGAAGCATGATTTATTACTTTTACAGCACTTCAAAAATCGACAGCAAGTTTGATATCGGGGTGTATTTCGCGACTTTTTCTACGATCGAATTTCTAGTTACTATGCTTACATGTTAGGTAGTGTTTAACTAGGCTCTGATACCACTGTAAGTCCATGCTACCTCTCCCGGTACTTTCGGGCATGCGGAATTTGGTGAAAAACAATTTTCTAGAGGCGGTAACATGGACTCAAAACCGGATCTTTGTTAAACTATCTACCTAACAACCTAACTAGGAGTTGTTAACTACTCGGTTAGGGGATTATACCTTTCTTTCTTTAACTCCTTCGTCTTTGACTCTCGATGGTGTACGGATCAGCTTCACTCCGTCGTCTCCTTACGCCGAAGATCGATCCACCCGAAAGCTTCTACCTTTGGCTTCTTCTTCGAGCTTTGAAGAAACTAGTTCACTCGGTTTGCTAAACCTTATGAACTAGAGTGAGTAGAGGAGAGTGTGTTGGGATTTTTCTCAATGGTTCTTGCTTCTCAACACATGAGACAAGTGAACCATAGACTAGAGAGAGGGAGAGCAAAAGGAAGAGGATGAGAGCTCAAGAACAAGAGAGAGAATGAAAATGATAGAATGAGAAAGACTTTTTTCTCTTGGCTTTCATAATCCAAAGCCATCATAACAAAACATAGCAATCAAGTATTATGTGATGGTTCAAGCTACAATAGCCATATCATTTCATGCACTCATTTTTCACAAGAGAACAAGCAAGCAAAAAGTCTTTGCCATGAAATGATAGCCATTGTCATCATGATGGTCAACTAGTCCAACCTAGTCAACAAAGTCAACAAGTCAACAAAGTCAACCCCTCAACAACCATGTCACCATAATACTTAATTAATATTAATGTTAATCATATATCATATTCTCATTAGGGTTTACCAAAAATTCAATGGTCAACAGTCAACAACCCTAATGAGAATCCTCTGCATCTGTCTTTCCGTCAACTGTGCATACACACCCGCATCCGCGTTTCGAGGAACACGAATACATACGAGATAAAATCAATCCCAAAACGTACACTAGGATCTAGCTTAAACCAAAGCCCGCTAGTGTTAACTTTCCGGACACTAAACGTGCATAAGTGCACGGATGTGACCGAACCCTGCCGCAAAACCATGCGACCTGTCGCAAAACCATGCGACCTCTATTCTTTTGCCTAAAGGCGAATAGCTTTCTGTGTGGGACTCTAAACACTCGACACTACGCTGGCAGTGGGTTTAACCACAGACCGCAAGCGGCACTAGCTGTGCGTAACGGTCCCCAGGTAGATGCCGACAAGAAGACTGACGAGGTGAAACCCATCTGAACTCCTATTGAGCCTGAATGTGATAGTCTCCATACAGTTCGGTCTGTTCGTCTGATACATCGCATGGCGGGCCTAAGGGGGCGATAAATGTCAGTCCCCTAATAGCGGTACAAGTCGTGTCGGAGTGAAGCCCAAAACACCCTGAGATAACACCGGAAGCCTACCAGTATATCTCGCTTTCCCTGGCCAGGGACTACTCGTGTAATGGCTCTCCTAGACACAGCACGATGTCAACCCCCAATACCGGGAGAGACGAATCCTGTCTAACCGTCACTGCCTCCAAGTGCTTCGGGACTGTACCCAACTACTACCTATTTGCACGACTCCTTTGAGCCGTGGTAGGGTAGTAATCAAAGTACAGTGGGAACACACTCGAGGCGAAGTGACAGTATCAAGTCAGCGGACTAAGCTGTACTCATGTCACTTGGGAACTGATAACTGACGATAGGTATAGTACCAACCAACAGTTCCCACGAGTCCTGTCCAGTGTACTCGTAACCCAACGAGCATCCGCATACTATCTCCAGTACGACGTACTGATGGCTGTGGGACAGACCATCTCCCACTCTGGGATGAGAAGCGCATGCGCTAGTCTACTCCGGAGTATCGATGCCCTGTCTCGATAGTCCTGCGACTAGGGACCTGCATAAGGATGTGCTTATAGATTACCCAGCCCCTACTAGTGTGACTGCCATCACAACACTGGTAATCAAGCAAAGATCTTAAGGGCTCCACTAATGTGTATAGGTGATATATTAAAATAAACACATGTACACATTGAAGTAGAAACAAACCAAGTAGTATACTACTATATTGAGCAAGATTGTTTATACAAGGTGAATATCCCAAGCTTCCATTAAGTAATATACAAACTAGTATGATACAGTAATGGTCTCTAGGGCATATACACTAACAGGTATGTGATACCACAACAGATGGCCCTAGTGCAAGTGGGAGATTGTTAGTTATATGTATGCTCTAGAGGCCATTACTGTACATACGATGTATATTGTAATGGATGCTTGGACATATATAGGGAGGACTTTCTTTCTCGACATGATAGTATGCTATCTGGTTGTACTGTATCTTAACATGTACTCTGATTGTTTTTATGTTACATCTTGATAAAGCCCTTAGGATATGTACTCGGCTACTGGGACTATGATGAGATCATACTAGTGGGACCACGGTAGTCGACGAGCACATCCTATAACTGTTCCTAGTCGAGGGTGTATCGAGACAGGGCATCGATGCACCAGAGTAGACTAGCGTATACGTATCTTGACCCATATGATGGCCTCTACGGCATACATATAACTAACATACTGGGCTTCTTTCATATTAATTTCTGCAAAGCGAGCCTGATACCGCTCAGGGTTTTGTGGAGCATGAATAAGAACATCTCTAAGCTCTTTAGATAGAACCAAGGCATCGTAGATGATAAGGAGAGACGGAAGCTTTCGGAGATGAGCCAAGACATTATAGTCTACAGGGGAAGGACTTGAATCTTCATAAGCAAGTTCTTTGCCATCTTCTTTATTAGAGACTTGCTTTTCCTTCCATTTTGGGGTGTTGCCCTGATTTGGTGGTAGAGGCATGCTGCTTCTGAGCTGGATTTGGTTGTCCTTAGTGGCGAGCTCTTCGTCCTCTTCGGGAAAACAGAGCTCCTCCTCAGAGTCGCCGTCCAGGTGGATGACGTAGCAGGTCACTATAGGGATCTCTTCATTGGAGGCTTCTTCTAACTCCTCCAGAAACTCAGCCACTTCTACAAGGAAGAACTCTTTCAATTGAATTAGAGTTCTTTCCTTCTGTTCATAGTCTTCGAGGGAATCGATATACTTTTGAATGGTCGATCTCCCTGCAGACTCTTTTTTGCGTCGTGCTGCACCTCTCTTCTTCTTGAGCTTTTTGGATTTTGAGCCTTATGGAGCCAGATTGGCAGCTGGTACGGTAGGCTTATTTTGCTCTTCCCATTCCGTTCTGGGATCTTTCCGAAGTAGCTTTAGTATCTTCTTCGTCTTATTAGATATGCGAGTACTCCACGGAGACCGCGGTGAGTCGGTTTCATTTCTCAGGACAGCGGGTTCGTCTGTCTGCTCCCAGAAGGCTTCAGTTTCTGTCTGTATAAAGTTGGTGGTTGCAACTTGATTGTTCACCAACACACTTTTGGACAGCTCGATCTCTCTAGCCTTGTACTGCTTCTTGACCCAGTCCTTGAAGATATAGCAATCGTCGATCGCATTGCTCACTACTCGGTGGAACGGGCAATACAGGGGATTGTCGGTCATTTTTGCTTCTTGAGGTCTTTTCGACTCTAGCAATTATAGACCGTTGTTCAAGGCATCTTTAAATATCTTGCGGACCATGTCCCTTCTGAAATAGAAAACATGTTCTTTTTCTCCTCTAGGGAAGGCCCATCTCCTCCCACCAATGGCTTTCTAGACCAGTTGGTTTTGGATTCGCCCGCCCTTCGCTTTTCTTCATTGTCAGGCACATTGAAGACATTGGTACTGCTGGAACTCCCGCTTTTATGGTTGTCTTCCCGCTTGCTTTTCCAAGTCTTGTCTCTCTGAGAGTCCAAGGTAGACTCTTACTTCGAGCGTTCCAGCATTTGGACTTTCTTGGTTAGCTCTTGAAATGCCTTGAGGCCTGTTGTACATAAGAATGGGACCATCCAATTACTTTGGTTCCCAATGAGAAGGCTGACGGACTGGTCCTGCTCCAGCGGCGGTTCGCACTTGACTGTGAGATTACGTCATCGGGCGATAAAGACGGTGTTGCTTTCATTCTTCCCCGGCTTGGTTCTCACAAAGTCAGCAATGGTGATTTTATCACTGACACTCATGAACAGAGACTCCATTTGGGCAAAGGTAATAACGGACCCATCTTGTATACTCGCGTACCAGTCAAAAGCGACACCGGTCAGACTGTTGACAAACTGACGAAGAAAGAGCGCATCATTGCCCCCTGTATTTCCACACGATGCTTTTAAGTGGGCGACGTGCTGATTTGCATTTCCCGTTTCGTCAAATCTTCCGAACTTAGGAATGACGTAGCCGCTCGGGAACTCGATCAGATCGTACTGTGCGGGATATGGCCGCCCACTACTGCCAACTTCTTTCTGAGCTTCAGCTTCGGCCACCAATGTTTTAACCTTGCTGGTGACCAAATCCATTATCCGATCTTGTGTTAGCGGGATAGTGCCGTCTGGGGCCAAGGCGTCCCCAGAAGCGGAATGTGGCTGGTTTTCATGCGGCTCGACCAATCTTGCACCCAAAGGGACAGGCATCGGCCGCTTCGGATTGTCATCATCCGACTCATGAGTAGCAACTTGTGCTTGATTGGGAAGCGCTCGAGCAATTTGAGCCGTAAGCTGCATCACAACGTTTGTTAGGTCGTCAATTTTCGAATAGAGCTTGGCCATCTCTTCATCTTTGCCCCTGAGCTGTTTTCGAAGCTCTTGAAGCAGCTCTTGCTCTGCGGTCCTGGGGCGGAAAGTCGGCTCTTACTCGCTGTCCGAGCTTGATTCTGCATGGACTGAGGTGTCTTTCTGCCTATCATCCTCGTTGAGATGGTTTTCATCATCCAGCGGGGGCGGCTGTTGTTGGGGAGCGGCAACCACATTCAAGCCAGATTGGGCTTGGGATGTGGTTGCCCCATCCTTGCTTTTGCTGCGAAGGTTGTCGCTGGGGCACCCGCCCGCCATATAGACCGTATGGATAACATATCTAACCGTCTTTTTATTATCGGCGGCTGATTTCACGGATCGCTATTTCAACCCTCCTGTTTCGGTAACGGGCAGTTGACTGAAGGCGGCTGGCCTGGCCGGATTCTTGAATGGCGCTGACGCTTCGTTTTTGGTTTTGCCCCACTGTTTTCGCGCGGCACAGAGCGCCTGATAGACTGTTGAAGAGATAGTGTCATACTTTTTCTGTTGGGGCGGGGACACGTCTCTTTGTAGCGACGTTCGGACCGTTGTCTTCTTGATTCTGGCGGTCATAGCATTTTTCTAAACCCACTTCAGAGGTTCGAAGGAATTGCTGATTTTTACGGCCGACTCAGCCGTAGTCGCGGAGTAACCCTGCTCTTGGAACCTCATAAGATTCCACTTGGCCGAAGTCCTGGCCCTCTTGTTGGCTCGATACCTAAGCCGCTTCTGCCTTAACTTTTCTGTTTTAAGTACTTGGCAGACTTCGGCTCTTCGAGAAGACGTCGTAGACCGGGCGATGGTGGACTTTGGAGATACGCTTGATTGTGCATTTGTTAGAGCCATCGCCTGAGCTCGTCCGCAACATTTGATCTTGTCCTTTGTACTGGATGTCTTTTCCCCAGCTGGAGCGCCAGAGAGTCGTTCAGACACCGTCTTAAGTTTCGGTTGTGGTGCCTTAGCGATCACAAAATTCGGCCTCATGCCCCTTGAGACCAGCTTGGCCGCCTATTTTGCCGGGATTTCTATCAAATGAGCGCCTCCGGCAGGGTAGATGATGACGGAACCAAACTGGCGGGGCAGTTCCTCCCACTATCGACTGAGGCTTGCGGGGAGAACCACAAGAGTATTGCTCTTGACCACGTACGAGATCGGGGTCGCGTTGGAAGCCGAATTCGTCTTGGGAGACATTGCAATTGAATGTTGATTGCTTGAAAACCTGCATGAAAGAGCATTATTTTAGTATAAATATAGACATATATATTGATTGAGTTCGCATGAACGTTTAACCCGAAATATTGGAGGAGAGAAAGGTCCCATCGGGCATGCCAGAATCTGTAGGGTGTTTTTCGTCACCTCATTGAGATGGGAATGAGCGTGTGCTTGTTAGGCGCATTACAAACTCCCTCTACCTAGGGTAGGCTGGGGTTTATTGATTGCGGGGATCCAAACCTCCGGCAGCCGCGAACTAAGCTGCCGTTAATTACCCCTTGCCTTTAGAGCAAGGGAGCCTCCGATTAACGTGTCAAACAGGCCATGCGAACTCAATGTGCAGTGTATGCGTGTTGTGTTTTGATAGGGGTTTTTAGATATATCGGGAGCCCCACAGAGTTTTTACGGGGGTCCTGCTATCCGGATAGCGGGCTGGGGGTCAAGGGGGCTAGCAGCCCCCTTACGGGGTGTGGGGCAGTGCCCCGTTAGAAAAATTTTTCTAACAGGGACAGTGTCGTGGAGTGTGTGTGTGTGTGTGTACACACACATATATATAAAAGGGAAAGGGCATCCAAAGGATGCATGGGAAAAAGTACCAGCGCTTTGGGTGCTAGCACTTTGAGCGCTCGGGCGCTAGCGCCCTACGTGCCGGGCACGTGGGCGCTGGGGCGCTAGCTCTTTGGGCGCTAGCGCTCTGGGTGCAAGAGCGCTAGCGCCCCACGTGCCAGGCATGTGGGCGCTCTGAGCACAAAAGCGCTAGTGCCCCACGTACCAAGCACATGGGCGCTCGGGTGCTAGCACTTTGAGCACAAGGGCACTAGCGCTTTGGGCGCTAGCGTCTCACGTGCCAGGCACGTGGGCGCTCGGGAGGCAAAAGGGACTTGGTCCCTGCAATGGGAGTTGTACTCACAGAAAGGAGCACTTATTATTTTGTATATATGTATATATATAAGGAGTTAAACTCCTAAGATATTTTGAAGCTGATGAAGGGGGCTTCTCCCCTTGAGCCCTGGATCTTCCCCAAATTGGGGTTTCTGAAGATTGGTCTCCTTCTTCTTCCTTTGTTGGCCGGATCTTGAAGATCAAGAAGTATGAGATTTTAAAAATCTCTCCTTTCTGAGATCTGATGGAAGATCTAAATCCCCCTTTGTGGGTTTTGTGATGAAAAACTATTTAGTTTTATAAAAGGAAGAGTAAAACTCTTGATTTCATTCAAAAGAAAGAAGAAAATTTTAGAAACTTGAGGAAGGAGAAGATCACAAATCTTGATGCTTTTTTAGGAGAGAAAAAAGTTGTTGGGATATTTTCGTTATCCTTGCCTTTATAGGCTATTCACTTTACATATAGCCCCTTGGGCTCTACAAAAATGGCATTTTGCCCATCCCATGGCTCATGTGCCATTTCTTTTTGCACATAAGCCATGGGCACTACAAAAATTTGGCTTTATGCCCATTTATCTTACATTTATTCATAAAATAAAATAAAAGTAATACACCAAAATTATTTATTACAAAATTTTTATCTTGGCATGGGGGGAGGCCGGTCGCTCCATGTTCGGTCTCGACCCGGGCATTGGCCCACATGACCTAGGCTTGGGCCCACTTGGCTTGGGGTTGACTTTGATTTTGACTTGGTCAACCGGGGTGTAAATTTCGACCCCAACACTAATGATTTCTCAAGATTCGGTCATTTGTTTTTACTAAAGCATAAGTTTGAAGCTTTCGAGAAATTCACTGAGTACAAACTTGAAGTAGAAAAGCAAACCGGATTGAGTATCAAAATGCTTCGATCAAATCGAGGTGGGGAGTATCTCAGTACAGAGTTTGCAGACTTTCTAAAGGAGAATGGGATTCTCTCTCAGCTCACTCCTCTTTATACACCACAGCACACGGTTTTTCAGAATGACGGAATCGAACCCTAAATATGGTTCGTTCCATGATGAGTGATGCTGAGTTACCTGTCTCATTTTGGGAGCATGCATTGGAGACTGCAGCGTTTCTATTGAACAGGGTTCCAACCAAAACCGTGTCTACCATGCCATATAAGATATGGCATGGGACGGGACCATCTCTTAAACGAGTTAAGATTTGGGGTTGTCCGGCCTATGTCAAAAAGCAAAATCCAGACAAGCTCGAGACACGGTCAGTCATGTGTAATTTTGTAGGGTATCTAAAGAATTCCTATGGATATCTATTCTACCATAAGGAGGAACAAAAGGTGTTTATTTCTCAGCACACCACATTTTTAGAAAAAGAATTTTTTACAAATGATACAGATGGAAATGTGGTAGATCTAGAAGAGGTTCTAGAGACACAAGTTATAAATGACGACTTGGTTGAACCGGCTATTTCAATAGAAACTAATGAATCTCGACCACTCCGTAGATCTGGTAGGACTTCTCTCCCACTGGAGAGATACTATGGTTTTCTCATTGATGGTGATAGAGAAGATTGCATCATGGAGGATGATGATCCTACCAGTTTTCAGCAAGCTATCACGAGTGGAGATTCTGTGAAGTGGCTGGATGCCATGAGATCTAAAATAGAGTCTATGTACACCAACAAAGTATAGACTTTGGAAGTTGTACTCCCTGGGGTAAAACCTGTGGGGTGAAAATGGATCTTTAAAAGAAATATTGGTATAGATGGGCAGGTAGAGACCTATAAGGCAAGACTTATGGCGAAAGGATTTCGTCAAAGACCAGGTCTGGACTATGACGAAACCTTTTCTCCCGTAGCCATGCTTAAATCCTTTCGGGTCCTACTTGCTATTGCTGCTCACTACGACTATGAAATCTGGCAGATGGGCGTTAAAACTGCATTTCTAAATGGTGATTTAGAAGAATGTGTTTATATGGATCAGCCAGAGGGCTTCGTTGACAGTGGAAGCAGCGGGAAAGCATGTAGATTGCTTAAATCCATTTATAGATTAAAGCAGGCATCACGGAGTTGGAACATCTGTTTTGATGATGTTATCAAAGAGTTTGATTTCATCAAAAATCCAGATGAACCTTGTGTTTATAAGAAGGCTGTAGGGAGAGCTGTCACATTCCTCGTATTGTACGTGGATGACATTCTTCTGATAGGAAATGATATTCCTATGCTGCAGTCGGTCAAATCATTCTTATCATAAAGGTTCTCCATGAAGGACCTGGGTGATGCCACGTACATATTGGGCATTCGGATCTATAGGGATAGATCCAAAAGGTTATTGGGATTGTCCCAAACCAGGTATATCAACACCATCCTAAAGAGGTTTAGTATGGAAGAATCCAAGCGGGGTGCCTTCCCCGCTTGCCATGGAGTCACTCTATCCAAGGACTTTTGCCCAAAGACTGATGAAGAGAGAGCTCGCATGAGCATTATACCCTATGCTTCCGCCGTAGGATCTATAATGTATGCGATATTATGTACACGCCCTGATGTAGCTTATGCACTAGGTGTAGTAAGCAGGTATCAGTCCAACCCAGGGGAGAATCACTGGATAGCTATGAAGAACATTCTTAAGTACTTGCGAAGGACTAAAGAATTGTTCTTGGTGTATGGTAACGGAGGTCTCCAAATGGAGGCCTTTACCGATTCAAGCTTCCAGAGTGATAAGGACGACAACAAATCTATCTCTGGGTTTGTATTTACCCTCAATAGAGGGGCGGTGAGTTGGGATAGTTCCAAATAGGATACCGTTGCATACTCTACGATGGAAGCCGAGTACATTGCTGCAAATGATGCCGCAAAGGAAGCAATCTGGATGAGGATGTTCATCTCGGAGTTAGGAGTAGCTCCAACTATTATTGATCCAATACCATTGTATTATGATAACAATGGGGCTATGGCGTTAGCCAAGAAGCCCAGGTCCCATCAGCGGTCCGGACACATCCTGAGGCGATATCATTTGATTCGGGACATAGTTGATCGCCGCGAAATCGAGATTCAGAGAGTAGATACAAAGAATAACACCGCGGATCCACTCACCAAGGCCCTCCCTCAGCAGCAGCATGAGCGACTTTTTGAGAAGTTGGGTATAAGATACGCCAATAACTGGCCTTAGTGCAAGTGGGAGATTGTTGGGTATATGTATGCCCAAGAAGCCATTATTTGATAGTGGATGTATTTATACATGTGTGTGTGTGTATTCAGAGGACATTCTTGCTCGACATGATAGTATGCTATCTGGTTACTCTTTATCTGACATGTTCACTTGATCATGCTTTTATTCATTTGTACATGTTGATAAAGCCCTCAGGATATTTGTTTGACTACTGTGATTGCGATGCAGATCATATTAGAGGAACATATGTAGTTTATAAGCATATCCTGAAATGTCCTTAGTCGTTGGTGTATCGAGACGGGGCATCGATATTCCAGAGTAGACTAGCGTATATAATACTGGACCCATGAGATGGGCGGTGGATGATCCCACATCAATTGGTGTTTGACACCGAGATTGTATACGGTTGCTCAGTGGAGACTGGGTACACTGGACGGACTCGCCGAGAACTCCTATATGGTATTATATCTATCGTCGGATAGCAGTTCTCAGGTGACACTGGTACAGGTTAGTCTGTAGACCCGAGATTGTCATAGAGTCTCATGTGTTCTCCCACTGTGCTTTGATTTCCACCCTACCACGGCTCTACTGAGTCGTGCAAACAGGTGGCTTTTGGGTACAGTCCTGAGACATGTGGAGGCAATGAGCGATAGGAGGGGTTTCGTCTCTCCCGGTATTGGGGGTTGATGTTGCGCTGTGCTCGATTGGCTATATCAGCAAGTCCCTGGCCAAGGCTGATGAGATTTATTGATTAGTGTTATCGGTAGTTTCTCGAACTATTATAGGCCATACATCGGCATAACTTATTGAGTTATTAGGGTTGACGATGCCATCCCTAGACTCAATATGCAACATATCTGATGAAGAGACCGGACTGTACAGCAAGTGTTACCGATTGGCTCGACAGGAGTTTTGACAGGTTCGCTTGTTTTTCTTCTGCTCGCTCAATACCCGGGTAGCCGTTCCGTTTAGCTGACCGCTTGCGGCTTGTGGGTGTTTGATACGATGATCGCCTACTATCGGCGTAATGCCGAGTCTTAGAGTCCCATAAAGGGGTTACCTAGCTCAGGCGAAACGATGTGGGGTGCATATGGTGATATGCGTGCATGCCTAATTAAATGCGTGTATATGATACCGCATTATAATCCGGCGTTTTCTTTTGGTCGGGTCATATGAGATATGACCGGTATATTAAATCAATTGTTTATTTAATATTAATGGCCATTAGTCTTTTCACTTATAACCTTTTCTTTATTTATTGTATGTATGAATGTATGTATGTACATATGTTGATGTGAATGTAGGGTTCCTAGGCACCCTAATGAGGTCTCACAAGGCATCGATCATGCCAAATTAAAATTTTAACGGTGCCGAGAAACCCGACTACGGATCGTTGGCTAGATGTGTAGGCGAAAAACAAACTAGTTAACACTTAACTAAGGGAATACGGAAATACAACCTTTGTAGATCCGGTGCTCCACCTCCATAGCTCCGCAACGAAGTCGTCTCCGCTGTCCAAAAGGAATCCGGGCTCTAGAGTCGGCTTCGTCGGAGAAAAAGCGAGCTAGGTCGTCGATGTCCATACCGAAGATGATCTACGTCGAAGCATCGCTAGATCAAGCTCCACCATCACCAAGTCTTGAAAACTTGTGAAGGAAACACACTCTACTACTTGGCAAGAGGTAGAGGATGAAGAAATAGGAAGTGAGTAGACTTTAGAATTGGATTTCTCACACTTATGCTCAAATTGCCATTGTTGAAGCAAGCTTTCTTCTTGAAGAAGAAGAAGAAGAAGATGATAAATCTTATGATAAGTTAATTCAAAATAGAAAATAAATTGAACACTTATCATGTGGCAACCATGGTCAAGTGTAGAGAATAAATCATGGTTAGAAGGAGTGGTTAGGGTTAAGCATGAAGACAAAATGGTCACTTAGTCAAAGCTTCATGAACTTTCAATGTAAAACAAAACTAGCAACCATTTTCTTTTCTTTTGCCATTTCTTTTCCAAAAAAAAATAAATGCAATAAATAAATAAATGAAAAAGAAAACCCTAACCAATATACAACCATGGTTTAATCTTTACACAAACCCTAAAGAGCATGTAACATCAAACATGATACAATCAAGTGCACAAAAAGTATATCACATATACAATGTGCACATCCGAGCGAGAAAATCCATCTTAAGTAAACCGATACTAGTTGATGCAAAGTAATATATCAAATATATAAATATGCATCAAATCATTAAATCAACACTTGATTCAATGATCCGGTCATGTCGCACACAACCGACTAGTATACAATATATCGGCTTATCGAATCAACTCTTGAATCGATAACTAGGTTATATCGCATACAACCATTCGATACATTCATCGCGAGAATGAAATACGGTATCACATACACGCATTATTCTCGGTCCCGCACATATCTCATATGCGCTCCTATTTCGTTTCGCTTGAGCCAGGAAACCTCTGTGTAGGACTCTAAAGACTCGTCAATACGCCGGCAGCAGGTGATGATCATATCAAACACCCACAAGCCGCAAGCGGTCTGCTAAACGTAACGGCCACCCGGGTATTGAGCGATCTGAAGATCGACGAGCAAGCCCGCTCACACTCCAGTGAATCCAACCAGTAACACTACCGTATAGTCCGGTCTGATCGTCTGATATGTCGCATATCTTGCCTAGGGGTGGTATACGTCAGACCCCAATAGCTCAATAAGTCGTGTCGATATAAGGTCTATAACAATTCGAGAAACTACTGGTAACACTTACCAGTAAATCTCAGCAACCCTGGCCAGGGATTTCCTGTTATAGCCAATCGAACACAGCGCAACATCAACTCCCTATACCGGGAGAGACGAATCCCCTCCTATCGCTCATTGCATCCATGTGATTCGGGACTGTACCCAAAAACCACCGTTTTGCACGCCCACTTGGACGTGGTAAGATGGAAATCAAAGCACAGTGGGAACCACACAAGACTCTATGACGATCTCGGGTCAACAGACTACTCTGTACCAGTGTCACCAGAGAACTACCTTCTGACGTGAGGTATAATACCATCTGGAAGTTCTCGGCGAGTCCGTCCAGTGTACCCAGTCTCTACTGAGCACCCGTACATCATCTCTGATGTCAAACACCAATGGATATGGGATCATCCATCGCCCATCTGTATGGGTCGAGAATGTATACGCTAGTCTACTCTGGTATATCGATGCCCCGTCTCGATACACCCACGACTAGGGACTTTGAAGGATGTACTTATGGATTACCATGTCCCCACTAGTATGATCCGCATCATAGTCCAGGTAGTCAATCACACATCCTAAAGGCTTTACCAACATGTAACAGAGAGACAATCAGTATACACGTTAAGGTAAAGATCAACCAGATAGCATACTATCATGTCGAGAAAGAAAGTCCTCCCTATATATGTCCCAGCATCCACTACAATATACATCCTATGTACAGTAATGGCCTCTAGGGCATACATATAATTAACAATCTCCCACTTGCACTAGGGCCATCTGTAGGAGTGGTTGCAGTATCTCATACTCAACCATCCCATAAAAAAATCTCTCTTTGGGAACAGGCCTTTGTGAATGGATCCGCTGTGTTGTCCTCTGAGTCTACTCTCCAAACCTCGATCACCTGGAGATCAACCATCTCCATGATCAGGTGACACTGCCTTAGAATATGTCTGGATCACTGATGGGACGGGCGTTCCTTGGCATAAGCCACAACTCCATTGTCACACAATGGGAGGAACATAGTTCATCTCATGAACCAATATACACCCAAACAGCCTCTTTGGTAGCATCTTTAGTAGCGATGTATCCTGCCTTTATCGTCTAGTATGCCACGGTATCTAGCTTGGAACTCTTCCAACATACTGTCCCTTTACTGAGGGTAAAGACAATGCCTGCGACTGACATTCAGTCGTCTTTATCACCCTGGAACCCTTCCAGTGATTCTCTCCAGGATCGGTTGATACCGTCTCACTACAACTAGTGAGTATCCTAACATGCATTTAGATCTATCTCATAGATCCAAAACTCAGGATTTAATAGGTATCACTTTGATCCTATTATGGAGAATCATTGTGGTAGGCGGAGATTGATCGAGCGTAGCATAGGAAACTCCTTCCCTATCAAGAGTATGTCATCCACGTACTCTACGAGGATCGTCACCATACTCCCTACTACCTTTTTGTTTATACAAGGTTCATCTACCATTTTGATGATGTCAAACTCTTTGACTAATCTATCAAAACAGATGTTCCAACTCCGCGATGCCTGCTTTAATCCTATAAAGCATCTTGCCTACGTTTCCGCTGCTCCCACTGTCTACGAGGCCCTCTGGCTGTGTACTTATAGACGCTCTCTTCTAAATCATCATTTAGAAAAGCAGTCAAGACACCCAACCACCAGATATCGTAGTCATGGTATGTAGCCGTGACAAGTAGGATCTGGATGGACTTAAGCATAGATCCTTAGAAAAAGTTTCATCATGATCCACACCTGGTCAATGATGCAAACCTTTAACAAGTCTAGCTTTGAAAGTCTCAACTTTTCCATCTACACCAAGTAATCTTCTCAAGATATACTTGCTCCTGATGGGGATTTAACCCTTCAGATATAGCAACCAAAGTCCATACTTTGTTGGTGTACATGGATTCCATCTCAGATCGATAAACATCCAGCCATTCTTACAGAGTCTTACTCTTGATGGCCAGCTCGAAACTAGTTGGGTCATCATCTCATGATGCAATCCTCGCTCCCACTGTCATAGAGAAACAGAAGTATCTCTCAGGTGGGGTGAGGAACCCTACTAGATCGGCGGAGAGGCTGAGGTTCTTTGGTTTCCACTGAATCCTCTGGTTGTACCAAATCATTCTGTAGTTTGTATAGCTGGAACACTTCCAGTTCTACATAACAGACCTTGCCTCGAGCTTGTCCGGATTTTGCTTTTAGACATAGGCCGGACAACCCCAAATCTTAACTAGCTTAAGACATGGGCTCTTCCCTTTCCATATCTCATATGGAATGGTAGGCAACTGATTTGATTGGAACCCTATTCAATAGGTATGCAGCTTCTCAAGTGCATAACACCCAAAAGGAAATAGGTAGCTCAGTATTACTCATCATAGAGCACACCTTATCACATAGGGTGTAATAGCTCTACCCGGATATACCATCGTGCTATGGTGTATGCGGAGGAGTAATGCTGAGAGAGAATCTCATTCTCCTTTAGAAAAGTCCTGGAATTCCGTGCACAAGTATTCTCCTCCTTGATCACATCAAAGGACATAATACTTATACCCGTTTTGGTTCTCTACTTCTAACTTATATTCCGTGAATATCTCAAAAGGTTCGGACTTGTGTTTCAACAGGAACATATGTCTGAATCTTGAGAGATTATCAGAGAATATAATGAAGTATAAAGAATCAGTCCTGGCATGTGTAGACTGGGGACCTACATACATCAACATGTATCATCCCAAGAGTTTACTAACTCTTTCTCTGTTTCCAATAAACAGAGCTGGTGTCATTATATCTCTGTGACATGACTGGCGGGTTTCACAAGATGTAAATTCAAACTGATTTAAATATGCATCTATATGTAACTCTAGCTAGTCGGGTCACATTGAGCTGACCTAGTCTACAATGCCTCAAGAAGAATTCGTTCATTTCTGAACTCTTCCTCTTGTGTGTGATCCGTATACAAAGAACTGTAGTTTGATTTAGAACATCAATGCTTTTAGATAACGTGCCTGAACCGATAAACTTTTGATATAGGAAATGTTCAAAACATTATCCAACAATACAAAATTTTACCGTTTCTTTACTAATAAAGAGACTGATATGATTTTGTATATCAGGTTCGGTATCTAATAACATTCGTTCAGAATCAATGTATTGGTAATACAGGGTGACAGTGACCAACAGACTTGGCTGCAACACTTGCCCCGTTTTCTGCCTCATGAAACTTATCACCCGTTCTCAGTCCTCTACCTTTCTGTAGCCCTATGTAACAGATTACATATCTGGGATCCTGATCTGGTATCACATACCCAGGACGTAAAGGTTACTGAGAAACAGTTCTCTGTATAATGAACACACCCGAAGATGATGCATCAGCATGCACTCTCTTCGTTTGGGCGGCACGGGAATTCTGGTAATCCCCAATTTCCTGCTCTGTCTTATAACAATTATAAGTTGGAGCGGGACCAACGTTCCCCAGCTCAGTATAACAAGCGGGTTCGGTCAATAATCCGTATTATTATCTTGATTAAGGCGTGATATGGTCGCTACCAGGAGAGAGAGAGAAGAAAACACTCAGCGTGCGCTCTTGCAAGAATAGATTGGTTTTTATTTTATCTAATCAGGATGGCTCCCACTGCTTTTTATCAAATCTTCCTTCAAACCCTAAAAGGAAAGACTAGCCAGGATTAATTACACACTACAAGTTCGCCAATCTTTCAGCCAGGCCAGTGTCGGTACTTTGAGGGAGGTCCCCCGTGCTTTCGCACGAACCTAATTAATGTAAACCTCGTTTTCCCAGAGGCGTAACCTCGTTAACACCTTTCTAGACACCTACTTGATCGGCTAATTGTAACGTATAAAACTCTCCCAGGAGTAACTCTTACTCACAGCGGGTATCAGGATCCAACTATCTCATAGAAGGTATGCAATCTCATTGCAAATTTCAACACTTGAAATTCCCGATAATATTTTGCCCCGAACGATCTATGACCTTGACAAGGTCAACAAACCATAGACCGCAAGTCAAGTTCAACCCATCATTTCTTGATTGAATCAAACCCACCCGCACGACCCTTGACAAGGTCAACAAGGCCGCACGACTACCCTAACCCAATCTGCATCATATGCATAAGCAGATAAATACTGGTTAGCTACCGCACACTGCGCCTTGACAAGGTCAACAAACGCAGCACGAATACTAAACAGGATTTATCTGAAATGACGGAGGGCTACGGCAGGTTTTTCTGAAAACCTATTGCGTAATGAACTTGATATCGTTGTAGGATCGAATGAATTTTGAAATGGAGTGCATTTGAGGCTTTTCTAGTTTTGCTAAAGGAGTCACTCCCGGTGAAGGGATCGTCGGTCCTTTCCTCGTCGAATGAGGTGCGGGATATATCGTATATATCACTGTGCAAATAAAAAACACTTAAAAGCAATCAAAAGGCAAACCGAGTGTGTAGCATCTGCCAGTTATTGCTAAAGGAGTCACTCCCGGTGAAGGGATCTCGGTCCTTTCCTCATCGAATAAGGTGCAGGATATATCACATATACCTCTGTGCAAAGCAAGAACTGTAGCTACCTGTTTTATTTTGAAATTCGATTCTACAACATCTTAGGTTTCTTTTACTTTCATTAATCACATTAATGAAGTCCCATCATTGAAGTACCTAAACATCACAGATAAATACGACGTACACTTATGCCATCCGCATTCGCCTCGATGTCCCCTCGTGCACCGTTAGGTTAGGTAACTAACGGCAGAGCGGGGCAGGGCTAGCGCGGGTGTAAAACATAAGTAACGTCTATATAATATATCATATATACTATATACTGTATCTATCACAGAACATCACAGATATCGCAGCAGAAGAATCATATGAAATATTGGATATACTAGGACGTCCGTGTTTTCAATACGAGCCAGTATAAAACACGGATTCCACGGTCGTGATGAATAGCCAAACCCACACCCCTAGACCCCTACGAGAGCGGCAAGCAACCCTACCAATTCTGGAGTTAGGAGACCCGGACTCGACTCCTCGAGTTGGTCTCCCACTGGACTCCAGAACCCGGTTACTTGTGCTCCCCTCCTTGGGTCTATCCTAGTGCGGAAAAGTAAATAATATACAAACGGTGAAAACTTCCGCAACCTGGAAGCTCCCCAATAAAAGAATATTACATACAAGTTTTTACATGAATGATAATGAAAAACACTCATCTCACATAAAAAACCCCGGCTATTCGAACACGACGATCCAATATAACATATCCAGCAACACATAACATCACATGTCATCAACGTAAGTAAATATGTCCATCCCAATTGTCGTTGACATATAGCAACGAAACCGGCGATATCATATATTACACTTACGGTCACAGAAAAGAAAGTGTAAAACTACAACAGTTGGAATCCGCAACCACCTCAGACATCGCATGCCTGACCAAATGAATTCCTTAGACATCGCATGCCTAACAATTATAAACCCCGCATTTTAGTCTCATTATCGAAAACACTTTTCAATATCAAGTCGGGCAATTCAACAGGATTCCCGACATCCTGATCGAATACTCGTCGCAAACTTTAGTAGGCGGCCGCACCCCCGATACCGTCGACGAAGTGCACCAAGGCGGAACACCGCTGCCGGGAGCACCCGAACGGATGCTTTCGGCGACGGGGTTCTCCTACAGTCACTTGGTCGGGGCTATGGAGTGAGGCTGTCTATTAAGTTTACCCGGCGAGTATCCGCGTACGCTACGTGATTGCGACGGACTTTTGATCACATCAAAATTCCGTGGCAACCGATCAAGTGAGACTAAACTGCTATGTTTATAACATTCATTCAGTTATCTCATAACTTCTTGTGAATTCCAATTATTGTATCCCATTCCGGATAAATAGAAAATGTCAAACTTTCCGATCGAACAATCGAACACCCAAGTTTTCCCGAAACTGATCAACACATGAAACAAGTATAACAACATTCCGTTCGTGCCTCAGTACCAACGGTCCAGCCGTAGAAGGGTCAAGCCAACGCCTCACATGTGGCACGCCGTACTGCCCCAAACCCGAAGGTTCAAAGGGCAGTTCAAGACGGTCACATAATCGAGTTAAGGTTTGTTGTCTTCTAGAGGGACCATCGCGTTACTTGCACTACTTAGAACGTCGTTAAACTACGGAAAAATCCAACACTTGGAAATTTCCCGACAGGGGAAAAATTGGGTATTTATATCCGGTCGAACTTTTTAACATATTCTAAAAATTTATCCGGAAAGCCACATAGACAAAATTTGATACTCCGATTGAAACACCGAATCCCCAAAACAACTGCAGAAAATTTAACTCTTGAATAAAATATAAAAATTTCCAGAAAACTCAGCTCTTTGACACAAGAATTACTGTACAAGACACGTGACCCAAATCACTATCATGGCCGCGGGACCGCCGCTAAAACCAGTGTGGGGCCGCGGTTCCGCGGCTCTTTGATCGATTTACAGTCACGTGCTTCACAGTAACTCATAGGATTCCCTGCTGAATTTTTTGGCAATTTTTAATTCTGGAAAATCCCAGATTTTAGAAAATTTCCAGAGAGCAATTTCCGGTTGGGGTTTCGGGTCGTTCGGACTTCAAAATCCGTCTAGACTTCGCCTAAGGCTCTAGCTAGGCTCTGATACCACTGTAGGGTTCCTAGGCACCCTAATGAAGTCTCACAAGGCATCGATCATGCCAAATTAAAATTTTAACGGTGCCGAGAAACCCGACTACGGATCGTTGGCTAGATGTGTAGGCGAAAAACAAACTAGTTAACACTTAACTAAGGAAATACGGAAATACAACCTTTGTAGATCCGGTGCTCCACCTCCATAGCTCCGCAACGAAGTCGTCTCCGCTGTCCAAAAGGAATCCGGGCTCTAGAGTCGGCTTCGTCGGAGAAAAAGCGAGCTAGGTCGTCGATGTCCATGCCGAAGATGATCTACGTCGAAGAATCGCTAGATCAAGCTCCACCTTCACCAAGTCTTGAAAACTTGTGAAGGAAACACACTCTACTACTTGGCAAGAGGTAGAGGATGAAGAAATAGGAAGTGAGTAGACTTTAGAATTGGATTTCTCACACTTATGCTCAAATTGCCATTGTTGAAGCAAGCTTTCTTCTTGAAGAAGAAGAAGAAGAAGATGATAAATCTTATGATAAGTTAATTCAAAATAGAAAATAAATTGAACACTTATCATGTGGCAACCATGGTCAAGTGTAGAGAATAAATCATGGTTAGAAGGAGTGGTTAGGGTTAAGCATGAAGACAAAATGGTCACTTAGTCAAAGCTTCATGAACTTTCAATGTAAAACAAAACTAGCAACCATTTTCTTTTCTTTTGCCATTTCTTTTCCAAAAAAAAATAAATGCAATAAATAAATAAATGAAAAAGAAAACCCTAACCAATATACAACCATGGTTTAATCTTTACACAAACCCTAAAGAGCATGTATCATCAAACATGATACAATCAAGTGTACAAAAAGTATATCACATATACAATGTGCACATCCGAGCGAGAAAATCCATCTTAAGTAAACCGATACTAGTTGATGCAAAGTAATATATCAAATATATAAATATGCATCAAATCATTAAATCAACACTTGATTCAATGATCCGGTCATGTCGCACACAACCGACTAGTATACAATGTATCGGCTTATCGAATCAACGCTTGAATCGATAACTAGGTTATATCGCATACAACTATTCGATACATTCATCGCGAGAATGAAATACGGTATCACATACACGCATTATTCTCGGTCCCGCACATATCTCATATGCGCTCCTATTTCGTTTCGCTTGAGCCAGGAAACCTCTGTGTAGGACTCTAAAGACTCGTCAATACGCCGGCAGCAGGTGATGATCATATCAAACACCCACAAGCCGCAAGCAGTCTGCTAAACGTAACGGCCCCCCGGGTATTGAGCGATCTGAAGATCGACGAGCAAGCCCGCTCACACTCCAGTGAATCCAACCAGTAACACTACCGTACAGTCCGGTCTGATCGTCTGATATGTCGCATATCTTGCCTAGGGGTGGTATACGTCAGACCCCAATAGCTCAATAAGTCGTGTCGATATGAGGTCTATAACAATTCGAGAAACTACTGGTAACACTTACCAGTAAATCTCAGCAACCCTGGCCAGGGATTTCCTGTTATAGCCAATCGAACACAGCGCAACATCAACTCCCTATACCGGGAGAGACGAATCCCCTCCTATCGCTCATTGCCTCCATGTGATTCGGGACTGTACCCAAAAACCACCGTTTTGCACGCCCTCTTGGACGTGGTAAGATGGAAATCAAAGCACAGTGGGAACCACACAAGACTCTATGACGATCTCGGGTCAACAGACTACTCTGTACCAGTGTCACCAGAGAACTGCCATCTGACGTGAGGTATAATACCATCTGGGAGTTCTCGGTGAGTCCGTCCAGTGTACCCAGTCTCTACTGAGCACCCGTACATCATCTCTGATGTCAAACACCAATGGATATGGGATCATCCATCGCCCATCTGTATGGGTCGAGAATGTATACGCTAGTCTACTCTGGTATATCGATGCCCCGTCTCGATACACCCACGACTAGGGACTTTGAAGGATGTACTTATGGACTACCATGTCCCCACTAGTATGATCCGCATCATAGTCCAGGTAGTCAAGCACACATCCTAAGGGCTTTACCAGCATGTAACAGAGAGACAATCAGTATACACGTTAAGGTAAAGATCAACCAGATAGCATACTATCATGTCGAGCAAGAAAGTCCTCCCTATATATGTCCCAGCATCCACTACAATATACATCCTATGTACAGTAATGGCCTCTAGGGCATACATATAACTAACAGTGAATGCACACATGCATGCATACATGTGTCATGGTGATGATACATTGGAGTTGGCTATGCAAGAATCACATGGTTTAGATATTTATTTATTTTGATTATTGATTAAAGAATTAATTAGGATTATATCATGGTTGCTTTGTTTCTACACTTTTCCATTGTTGACTTTCACTTGAACCATGGTTTGATTACTACACTTAAACCATGGTTTAGTCTCTACACTTAACCATGATTTAATCTCTACACTTATTCTTTAACCCAATAACAAAATATCTAGATATTTTACAACCATGGTTATGAGTGAGTAGACTCTCTCATATATTCATTCTTTCTATTATTAGCATAACAATTATCTTGAGCTTGCTTAGCCTCTTCCTTCTTCTTCTTCCTCAAACCTTACTACCTCTTCATAAGTGGGTGAAGGAGATAAAAAGAAAATATTTTTAAGTGAGATCCAAACTCACATCACCAATCTACACTAGTTCAGCCCACTAGTTTAGGTTGTTTTGCATCACTTCTACTTGTTCTAGTGAAGAATGGAGGTTGAGCCAAGGTACTCCGCTGTGGATCATCGTGGACAAAGGACTCAAGCGGACCCGTCCAAACACCGAATTGAACCAAGGTGTCTGGTATGGAGGTCTACAAAGGTTGTATTTACTTTCACTTAGTGTTAGACTCTTGTTTTAGTATGAGATACTTTGTTGTTACATTAAATTTCTAGTTTGAGCATAAGTTAAGATTACTTAGCACCCAAAAATTTTAATTGTAGCATGTGTGTTGCTAGCAAACCCTACTCAAGGTGCTAAGGAATCCCAACACAGGTTTCCAAGGTGACCTGGAAGGCAGAGTGGCTGTCTGAGTTATAGTTTTTCCCTCTTCTGAGGGACAGTATGTTGGACAGGTGGTCCAAGCGGATACTGAGGAAGGCATGGCGCAGGATACTAATTAAATAAAGTGGATGATACAGTCTAAAAAGCTTGCTGGATTTAGAGTTCGTTTGTGGACTGGGTCCCATCAGATATCCAGATAAATTCTAAGACAAGGTATTGCTCATTTCGGGAGATGGTTATTCTCCGTGAAGATGAGATTTAGAGAGATAAAGAAAGAAACACTGGAGCGGATCCACTCACTGAGGCTATTTCTCGAACGCAATAGTTTCGTAAACGGGCTTTGCGAGACTGATTAGTAGAGGAGTTAGGTGTTCGGTATCACACAGGCTGTGAGTATGCGACACCGCAATAATTAGCCTTAAGCGCAAGTGGGAGATTGTTGGCTATAGTACCCTCGAGTCAATTATTGTATCGTAGGCACGCGATTGTGATGATTGAGGGAGGACCTATACCGGTAGAACAGTCTTGCTCGAGATGATAGTATGCTATATGGTTTGTCTTTATCGCCACTATTACATCTTGATAGAGCCCATAGGATTCTTGCTTGACTTCCAGCATTATGATGGAGATCATATATGTGGGAGCTGGGGGTCTATAAACAAATCCTTAAATGTCCCTAGTCGTGGAAGTTTCGAGACTGGGCATCGATACTCCAGTGTAGACTAGTGTATACCGATCGAGACCCCGACGAGGGGCGGTGGCAAGGTCTTACAATCCATTGGTGTTAGTTTATTCACCTAAGATAGTATACAGGTGCTCATTGGGTTATGAGTACACTGGACGGACTCGCCGGGAATCTGCTAGTTGGTATTATACCTATTGTCAGATAGCAGTTCTCAGATGACATGTGTATAGTCAGTCTGTCGACCTGAGATCGTCATTTGTCTCGTGTGAGTTCCCACTGTTCTTTGATTACTATCCTACCACGGCTCAAAGGAGTCGTGCAAACATGTTTTAGTTGGGTACGGTCCCGAGCCACATGGAGGCAGAGAGCGGATCGTCGGGGATTCGCCTCTCCCGATATTGGGGGTTGATGTCGTGTTGTACACGGGTGGCCATCACCAGAAATCCTCGGTCGGGGTAGACGAGAAATATCGATCCAGGATCGATAGCTTCTCAGGTGGTGATGGGTTTCATGCCGACACTAAATGTCGTGTTATTAGGGGTCTGACTTTGTCCACCCCCTAGACTCGATATGCGATACTCTTAGATGAACAGACCGGACTGTACGGATATTGTCACTGTCAGGCACAGTAGGGGTTTGGATGAGTTTGCTTGTCAGCCTTCCTTTCGCTCAATACCTGGGTAGCCGTTACGTACAGCTCGTGTCTGTAACATTTCAAAAAAATATATAATAAAATATTATTTTTGGGAATTTTTATAATTTAATATTAATTTTTAATGAATATTTTAATATTTCGGTATAATTAAATACCGATAAATGGAAAAAATTATGGAAAATTCTAAAATAGGGTATTTTATGGAATTATGCCATTTTAAAGTTTTTATGATTTATTTGGCACTAATTTAGTGCTAATCGCGATTAAAAATTGTTAATCGGATTTTTAGTATTTTTGTGCAAAACGTGCGCATATCATTTTTCCACACTTGCTACACTTTCTTACATGTTTTGGGTGCATGGTTTGTTTTGGGTTTACTATTGTGAGGAGAAGGAAAAGAAAAGAAAACGTAAAGAATGATTAAGAGAGAGAAAGAGTGGGTGAGGGGTTGCTTTTGACTTGTTGAACCATGTTCCGCATCATTTCTTCTTCTCATTTTCTCTCCCCTCTTCCCTTTGAGCTGCTGCCTCCCTCCCTCTTCCTCCTCCCTCTTCAATCCCCCAAAAACACCATGGATCCAACGCCAAAACCCCATTCCAATTTCACAAAAATTGTTCCCAAGCTCACTAGCTGCACATTGGACCTAGAAAGAGAGGATTTTGAGGACTTTGAGCAACTCAAGAATTTTCTTGAGTTGCCAAAGGAGGTAATTTCGGCACCCTTAGAGTAGTATTTCGATTCTTTATGCATCCATACTTTTTTCATGTCGATATTGTGTGGTTTGATGAACTTTGGAAAATCCAAGTTTGGGTTTAGGGTTTGATTTGAAATCAAAGGTGAATTGAGATGTAATTAGGGACTACAACCCCTGTGGTGATTGATTTGAGACCTAAACCAGAGATTAGAACCCGGAATATGGATTTATAAAAGCGATATCGGGAAAAACTGAAATTCTGTGAGTGTTTTTGGAAATCTGCTATCACCCGAGCTACTTGAAAATATTTTTGGTTTGACAATGAGATGTGCAGGCAACTAGAAACCATCACCCAAAGCCCTAGCCCCTCTTCCAGGCCTCCAATTAACTCTTTCTGGATGCAATTTGCGGCCAGAGCAGGTGGGAAGTGCTTCGTTTTTGTTTCAGGGCCCTATCTCCAGAAAAATAGACCCTTGGCATATGCAATTTTGACTGATTCCACATAGGATAGAATCTGGGGAAATTTTCATATGTTGGCGCATGGTTTACGACTTGTTTTAGCATGGATTTTGGTATTTGGTGATTCGTTTCTGTCGGGTGGCGTTTGAACGTCAACGGCAAAGGGTTATTGGTCGTGTTTGCATGCGAGACTATAGGTTTTTACCTATGAGAGTAGCGTGTGCCGTTTTAGTTTTCCGATGTGATTTTCATGTGCTTTTGCGAATGTGTTATCTTTGTAGGTACCCTACGTGATGTCGAGGCGTTGAATATGAAGATGGCGACATCGGCATCGGCACACAAGAAGCAAGGTGAGTAGATTTATATCTACAGGGAGAAGTCGGGTGGATGGCGTATAGCACCCCCGCAGTTCGTGGTGATGTATACGAATACGTATACACACATATATTTATTGAATGTTGTTTGAGTTGATTGATGATAAAGATGGATTTTTGGGTGTTCTTGGATTGGTTTAGTGTTAGTTGCGAAACCCTAGAGTAGTGGTTGCACCCACACCACACGCACACACATACTTGCATACATTCTTTCTTTCACATGTGCGTATATGGGAATATATATTTATGTGTTCACATGGGTATGGGACTATGTGTTCATATACTGGATTTGAGGATAGTACCTGGGATTTGAGATGAGTCGATGAGATTTGATTTGAGGCCGTGAGATCGGTGATATGGCAGGGTTCGTATTTGAGATACGTCATGATGTTATAGCGGATCTTTGGACGACGATACCATGTGAATAGTGATGTACATAGAATAGTTGACTTGTGATCGAGATATGAGATAAGATATGTTAAGATATATACTTCTTTATGATGATATGTGTTGATGACATCGGTTTGTATGAGGCTATAGATCAATAGTCATATCATGATTATATTGATGATATCAGTATTGTACTAGACGTAGATCAGTACCCCGGATTATGATCTTTGATAAAGAGGATACCAGATGAATAATATGATGAATGTGATTTTGACCCATACCCAGATTTGGGATGCCGTACGATGGATTTACGTACGAGTTATATATTGATGATGGATCCGCACTCTTGACTCGGGGATGTCTTATTACAGATATTGTATCGGAAGTGATATTATCGAGGCGGGATCATCGACTAATATATATATATATATATATATCGACTCAGATGTTAGGCGGTTTCCTTACCTTTCGTATAGCCTGTTAGCTCAGCCCTATAGTTTAGTGTAATTGTTAGATTAGATTTGATTCCTACCTATTTCAAAAACTAACGAATCGTGGGTATTTTAAAAGACAGGCCAAGGGATTCTACGGATATTTCAAAGGACGTATCTTTTCTTAAAAACACCATAGCCCTTATTTTCAAAACACCGTGATTCGTATTATTTCAAAAGGCACAACTGTATGATTTATATTTATATTAAATGCAGATTAGTTGTCGTTGTGTCTAGTATTCAGCTCCCGCACATTATTGATGTTCGCCCCGCATCGCATACTTATATTGTGAGTTCATATACCATTATTGATATCATGTTGTTAGGACACCAGCACCATTACCAATGATGCGTATATTCCTCATACACTTACTTGCCGGCTCACACGCATCATCGTCGGTAATTGCCATGTCACGTACACTCTAGAGAATACTATTTCATGGACATAGCTTGTTAGCTAATAGCTTCGACATGATATTAGTGTACCTGCCTTATATGCCAGTTTAGACATTGTAGTTATTACTTGCTACTTCATGCATATTGTTATTCACTGTTATGCCACATTCATGGATTTTTATGCCTATATTCACTGTTTTACGGGCTATTGATGATTTGGATTCGGATTTTTATGAGATTTCCTGGATTTGGGGGAAAACCGCAAAAACATATATAAACTTCTTCTCTCTCTCTTTTTAGAAATGAAAAGTGCGGTTTTCCCATGATGTATGAGTCGTCCACCATAAGTGTTCATGATTGTTGATGGATTTCGAGACCCGATTCGAGGAGTTGGATGAACCGTCTCGGGTACATGGTTGACCCGGTAAGGAACCCCGGGGCGAGAAGGTCGCAGATGATGGCGTTGAGCCTGGCAGGGGAAGACTACCTACCGGTGATTTTACCTGACGCGACGGTTATCCGGAGGATACCGTCGTGGTCTTGAGATTGATGGTAGGGGCCGTTCTGGACTGACGACGCCCTAGATAGTGAGATTGCGACACTGAGATATTGAGATATTGGGATTTATGTTTTGTGTCGATGCTAGACACTGTTTATGCTGATTTCATTTATGATACCTCGTTTTAAATATACAGAAATCTCACTAAGTTATGAAAGCAGTTTTTCTTCATTTTCATGTATTCTGTTTTCATGAATTCATACCTCATCCATATGATATATTGCTACCTGAGGCACTGACACAAGTACATGGGATTACACTTGGGTTAGATATTTACCCTTGCCACCTTTTCATGCTTCAGACTTACATTTTGAGGATTATATATATAGTGATCGTATATCCTAGGATTGCATTGTTCATGCGATTTCTGTTCGTAGATGTTTTCTACTCATGAGTTGGCAACTCACCCCCGTTGTGCCACAATTCTTGCAGGTTTTGCCGTACATGTTTCACTACGGCTTTGCTGGCACTACTTCCATTTCCGGGTGATTTGCTAGTATGTGGGTTCACTTGTATCGTGACCATCATTATACTTTGTATATTATTATTCTGTTGTATCTAGAAGCTCCATCAACCAAACATGTATTTATTTCAGATAGAGACCAGTGATGTTTATTCTTTCGACCTTAGAGTCGCACGTTGTATTTCTATGGATTTCATGTTGTTTTGAGTTTCCTTTTCTGTTGTGATCATCGCCCTTGGGCGTTGTATATTATATTGCTTGCGTGGTTGTGACCGTCGATTGACGAAGAGCTAGCTCCCGCTTGGGGATGCCTTTATTCATTATATATGCTTTATCAAGTTTTGTCCCCGATTGGGGTCAGTTTTTACAAACGAAACTCTGCCGAAATTTTTAGAAAAGACTTGTGATTTTAAAATGCACATTTCGGCGTATGTTGAAAAGTACTTGTTTTAAATTGGTTTTTCCTTCACTCTACTACTTTTCTTGGTTTGGATTTCTGGATTTTCGGCTTACTTAGATTACGTACGCCTCAAGACGTTTCGTAGTTTAAGTGCCGGTCATGCTCCGTACTTTCGGGACGTGACAAAGTTGATATCAGAGCGTTAGGTTTTACCTTCGGAGCGTAGGATGACCCTTGGTTGGTGGAGTAAGTAGCTTGAGTAGAGTGACGTACCGTACGTATGTTCCGCGGCATATTTATGATACGCTACTCCACTTAAGAAGCCTTAGAATGTACATTTCTTTGCTCAGTGTTTTATTCATTCAGGATCTAGCCTCATCGGTACCAGTTATGATTTTGCTGCCACGATTATGGGTAGGGAGAGCTACGGCTAGAGTTGCGGTCAGCACGAGCTCGTTACGAACGAGGACTAACCAGGGCGTGATTCCGGCGACATACGATTGCAGAGATGTGTCTTTTTATTGTGTTTTTGCACAACGAGCATTGGATGGATCTCTGTATAAGATTACTCGGACGTGCAGATCAGCACCAGAGGATTGGGCCACTGACAGAGGCCAGCCATATTTTGATGACCGTTGATGTATTGCTTATTCATGATGATTGAGGCACTGTTCAGCGTGCAGACGAGTGAGCCAGTTATTGCTGCGAATGACGAGATATCGCCCCAGATGTTGGAGCTATTGTAGTACGAGTTGTACTAAGAGATGATATAAGGTCGCTAGTCACCAAGGATAAATGACTAGGACATGTGGATCGTTCGCCTACCCGATGCGAGGTCATCAGATAGATTGATTCCAGCTAGAGACGACTTCACGCGGATACGTTGAGAGTCGATAGAGGCGATCGAATGTCAGGAACCTATTATTCCAAGTTTAAAGTATTCGGAAAGACATGCAGGCAATTCTATGGACCCTCTAGATGAATGAAACCCTAACTCGACATAATGACCGTGTGAAAGCCTTTGAACCTTAGGGTTTGCGGTAGTTCCGCGGCGCCATTAGTGAGGCTTGGGTTTGCCCTTCTACGGCTGGACCACCGATACTGTGGTATGTACTCGATACTATTAAACTGTACCCAAGATGTTGAGCTCTTGGGGGATTATGAGGTTTTAACGAATCGATCGGATGGTTCGACTTCATTCGGATGTTAGGTGGTGAGATGCATTTCTTGGGAGACTCCAGACACGAGGATAGCCGTTGGAGCTCAGTCCATGCAGCCACGACGAGACGAGTCTGAAGCAGTCGACATTAGAGAAAAGTGGAGTAAGAGGTTCGTACAAGATCTGGATAAGGTGACGTTCCACTCCGCCGACATCAGAGATGCGATACGCATGCCGAGGCGTTGTACTTGGATATACCTTCCAGAAGGAGTCGCGATGAGTATGCAGCCGTTCCGGAGCAAGAAACAGATATAATAAAGGACAATGACTTCCGGACAGTTAGGCAGAGACGAGATTTGGGAGAGATCTTGACAAGACCTTTCTGGAATAGATTACGAGAAGACTTGGACCCAGGAGTGGTCATGTTACGCACACCAGCAGGCCAGAGTTCAGGATCGTCGACGAGACATGCTATGAGTGACCATGACAGTTGGCCAGAGATTCTTAGAGGATGTGCTTGAGCGGGACTATCCCGCCACACTTGATTGCAGTATTTTGGGCGATCTATTTGTTGGAGATAGTGCCCTCAGAGTCAATTATTGGATCGTAGGTACGTGATTGCAATGATTGCGGAGGACCTATACCGGTAGGACAGTCTTACTCGAGATGATAGTATGCTATCTGGTTTGCCTTTATCAGTCGTGTACATGTTCAGGTGACTGATTACATGTTACACTTTGATAGAGCCCTTAGGATCTTGCTTTACTACCAACTGTATGATGGCGATCATATACGTGAGAGTTGGGTAGTTTATATGCATATCCTTAATTGTGGTCCCTAGTCGTGGGAGTTTCGAGACAGGGCATCGATACTCCGGAGTAGACTAGTGTATACAGTCGAGACCCCGACGAGGGGCGGTGGCCGGTCTCACAAGCCACTGGTGTCAGTTGGATCACCTAAGATGTATACAGGTGCTCATTGGGTTATGAGTACACCGGACAGGACTCGCCGGGAATCTGCTAGTTGGTATTATACATATCGTCAGATAGCAGTTCCCTGGTGACATGTGTACAGGTTAGTTCATCGACCTGAGGTCGTCAATTGTCTCGTGTGAGTTCCCACTGTGCTTTGATTTCTACCCTACCACGGCTCAAAGGAGTCGTGCAAACAGGTAGTTTTTGGGTACAGTCCCGGGCCATATGGAGGCACGTGAGCGGATCGGCAGGAGATTCGTCTCTCCCGGTATTGGGGGCGAGATCGTGCTGTGTCTAGGAGAGCCATTACACATAGCCCACGGCCATGGCAGGAGATTTACTGGTAGGTACTCCAGTAGTATCTCAGGGTGTTATTGGGCTACACTCCGACACGACTTATACTGCTGTTGGGGGTCTAACGTTACTAGCCCCCTAGGCAGATATGCGATACTCATAGACGAACGGACCGGACTGTATATACATTGTCACTGTTAGGCTCAGTAGGGTTTCCGGATGAGTTCGCTCATCGGCCTCCCTTGAGGTCAGTCCATGGGCAGCCGTTACGCATTGCTAGTGCCGCTGACGGTTTGTGGTTAAACCCACTGCCAGGGTACTGACGAGTCATTAGAGTCCCCCACAGACATTTTCCCAAGTTCGGGCGAAACGTTGTAGAGGCCGTATGGTTTTATGGCAGGGTTCGGAAAATGCACGTGCGTTTACGCACGTGTTATTTTTCGGGCAGATGATACTGGTCGGTTTTGGTTTAAGCCGGATCCGAGTATTTTATTGAGTAGTTATAATATCTTTGTCTCAGTTGCATTTGTATTCGGTCGTAATACAAATGCGGGTATATTTATACAGTTACGGGGTTATCCTGAAATTCGTTTCGGGATCACTTTTGGAAGTTGCCAGTTTCCAGTTTTCTATCAGCCGTCTTTTAACATTCGGTTAAAGACGGATTTATCTTTTCTTTGGAAGAGTGTGGATACTTCTAGAAGGTTCTAGAAGCAGTGAGGTGTTATTGTTTCATTGGTTTCTTTCTTTGTGTTCACACTGTGTGTTCACACTAGATATTTGTTTGTGTTCACACTAGATATTTGTTTGTGTTCACACATGATATTTTCTCTTAAAGTTACCTCCCCTCTCCTACACTCAACCCCCTATTGCTATATATATGGCCGGCCCCTTCCCCCTCTCTCTCTCTCACACTTGATGTTTCATTTGCTAAAAAGATATGATAGATTTTGGGGTGTATGGAATTTCACAGCTCATTTCATTCCATCACCCGATTCGAGTGGCAACTTCATTAACCGTTCGTCCATAGCTTTGGACGGAACGAGACAAAGTCTTCTACTCATTCTCTACATCAATCTTGGTCGTCTCTTTTAGCAAACTTGACGACCGAGTTGCCTCGAGTCAGAGGCGGGAGCCCGTTTAAAGAATCGTCGACGTGGTGCCACCTGGACGAGCAGATCGGAGATCGAAGAGATCGGAGCAGCCGCAACGGAGCGTGGGATGATGGTTAAAGAACGAAGGACTCGGATCGTTCGGTATAACCTTTCTACACACTTTACAGTTTGTTAGTTTAGCAATAATGGCAGATCCGGGTTAAAGTATACGATACCGCCAGTTAAAAGTTTTTTGTTCCACATTTGGCGTCTGTAGACGGCCGGGGTGCTAACGTAGACTTACAGTGGTATCAGAGACACACCATTTTGCTTTACTAACTTGTTCTAACGCGTTTAAAACATCGATCGAACCGGAAATCAAAAACTGCAAAATTAACCTTCACAGTTTCTGTCGATTTTAAATGATGTCCTAAAATTATTCTACATATCACAGAAAGTTATGCAAGGTTTTAGAAGCATACCGACCAAATTTGAGCACGTGATTCCACCAAACTGCAGCGGAATCGCGGCCAAACCCATGGTTTGGCCGCGCATCCGCGGCCGTTCTATTGAATGAGTGCACCAAATTTGCACAGTGTCTTCTCTGTTGGAATTTGGGGTTTTTGGTATATATCTTTTGGGCCCAGATTTTGTTACTGTTCACCAGTTGTTCGTGGGGCCCACTTCGTGATATTTAGTCGATCGAAATTTAAACACGTTAGTTTACAGTGCTTACATTATATCTCCGACCTGGAATGTCATTTGATCGGTAAACCGCGTCCGATTGCTATAGTTCTTTTAGACGGGTTTGCGAACGTGACATTCGCGTTGATGTTCTGTGTTGTGCTGTGATGTTGCGGATTTGTCGTGGTGGATAGCAGTGTGCAATGGTAGTACAGTTTGAGTTTATTTGTACATTTGATATTGCGGGACGAGCGTCCAACTTGTGGACTACCGTCACTGCCTGTTGTATAATATTCTTTTGGGGCACGACCAGGTTGCGGTCGATGTACCTGTTGTACTATTTTTTATTACTGTACTAGGTTTTGCCTCGCGACGGAGTGCACGGATAGCCGGGTTCTGGAGGGCAACGGGTCCGCATCTCATGGCTTTGAGAGGCAGAGGGGCCCCACTCTAAAATTGGCAGACTATTCGCCGCACTCGTAGGGGGTACAGGTTGACCCAAGGAGGGGTGCCTAAGATTACCGGATTCCGTGAAGTGCATAGTGGTCCATTCACTTTGCTATAGGGGGTTGCCTCGCTTTAGGTTTTGGCGGGTAACTTGCCGCACCCGTAGGGGTCTAGGTTTCATTACACAGGCTATCCACACGACAGGGGAACGTCGGGTTTCAGCAGCGGCTCTGTGAAACCCGGGGATCCCAGATTATCTTTATTGTTCTGTGATGCTTATTACTTTTCTGTAATGTTGCATATTATCACGCCTGGAGCGATTATTGTATATTAGTTTATATACTATTAGATGTTGTATATTTTTTACACCCGCGCTAGTCCAGTCCCTGCTCTGTCGTTAGTTAAGTAACCTAACGGATGATGATGGGACCCAGTGACGAATGCGGATGGCATATACGTACATTTTATTTTCGTTCTTTTCTGGTGTGATTGATTGATGGGACTGCGTTGATTCTGATCAATGCAAAGTAAAGCAAACCTGTTTACAGTTGTTGGAACAAATTTAAAAGGTGTTATTGCAAAGTCGTTTCCTTTTGTTATGCATAGCGGTATTCAGTGGAATATCCTGCACCTCATTCAACGGGGCAAGGGCCGATATCCCTTTACCGGGACTGACCCCTTGGGCAGAAGTTTGCGTCAAGGTAATAACTTTACTATAGTGGATTACAAGTTGCTTTGCATCGCGGTATTCAGTGGAATATCCTGCACCTCATTCCACGAGGAAAGAGCCGAGATCCCTTCACCGGGAATGACCTCTTTAGCAAAAGGTTTTCGCCACTATATTTTAAAAAGCTATCAGGTTCCTTCAGCGATATCAAGTTCACTACGATAAAGGTTTTTCGCCAAAATCCAGCCGTAGACCTCCGTCACTTCTTTTGGGTATTCAGTAGTATTCAAGCTATGTATTTTGACCTAACGCCAAGGCATAGTGTTTTGGTAGCTGCTGGGTATTCAATTGTTGCATAGATAGATGAGTTGGTTTGGGACAGCCGTTCTGCCATTTTGACCTGACGCCAAGGGCATATGCGGGTGGGTTCAAATTAACAAGATAGTGGCGGGTAGAACTTGGCATGTGACTTATGACATTTTGACCTAACGCCAAGGTTATAAGAGCATGGGGCAAAAATCATATCGGGAGTTTATAAAGAAATTGAAACTTGCCAAGTATGCGCATACCTTCTGGAGTATGAGTAACGTGGATGCATTCCATCACGTTATCATGCGATGAGAGTTGGATCCCGATTCCCACTGATGAGTTGGTTTACTCTTTGGGTGATCCCGATTGATTCTTCTTTCAGGTTTGGAGGAGAATTTGACAGGACAGTGGGAGGTTTCCGGATTAGATAAAGTGATAACCATTCTGATCTAGGTTAGAGTGCACGCAGAGTGTTTCTTTTCTCTCTCTCTTTGGCAGCGACCTTTGACCGACCCTAGACTATGACTCAGTGACCAAGTTGACCGAACTTTCTTAAAATACTGGCTTTTGGATTGTCTATGTTGCATAAGTCATTGCCACTCCTTCTTTTACCCTTTGCATTTCTCAGAACACCCGTTTTACTACGGACATCCACTTCCATTGGATAGATCCATCGTATGGTTATATACGAACTCGAAGGGACTTCTTCGAGAATGGATCAAGGTTCAGGATAAATAGAATTGGTTTATTCAGTTGTCTTTTATTATCACCTTCTCTCAGGTTGCGAGGGCTCCTTGGTTTAGGAAAGTACACCTATTACGCTTATTGGATAGTCTTATTCCAAACCATAGGCAGGTGCCGAAAGGTAGGGAATGAAGAAAACCAATTAGCCTAAGTAGGGTGTACAGAAGGAAATAACAAAAGACAAAATAAAGGGATTAGAAAGAGGGCAAATTAAATTGTGACTGTTATCATTCACGACCAAACCGCGTACTTCATCGCCACTCCTATTTCACCTTTAAAAGAATAAGGTATTATTCTGTTGTCTTTTATCATCACCTTCTCTCAAGATGAGAGTACTCCTTGGTTTAAGAGGGTATACCTATTATGCTTACTGGATAGTCTTCTTCCAAACCATAGGCTGGTGCCGAACGGTAGGGAAGGAAGAAAACCATTTAGCCTAACAATGGTGTACAGAAGGTAACGACTAAAGACAAATAAAGGGATTTGGAGAGAAGGCAAAGAAATATACGGTTATAGTCATGAATTGGATTATGGAAGAGGCATTTCTATGAATACAAGGTTACCCCTACGAAACATTTTCATGTTTCAGTGCATTGTTAAAAGAAAACTGTTTTCCCGATTAGATACTTACTCCAAGGGTATGTATTTACCAGGTTTCATTCTCATATCTGTATGGTTTTACAGATGATGAGAGGGAGTAAGTTATTGGGAATTAGGTGATCATCCTCATTATATTGGAATTCTTTGTAATTGGTGATATTTGAGGAAATCGCCAGGGTACAGTTTTCAACCTACGACGCACAGGTTTTGAGTTGTTTAACTCAGCGGACTTATACAGAGTATTGTATGTTGTCCAAGTGTCCATCAGGACAAAGGGGTAGGTCCTCGTACTATGTTCTGTTTACTTATGACTTCTCTATTTAGACAAGTGTTTCGTAGAAATACAAGGTCTAAGTTTTGAGAATTTGTGGGTATAAGAATAAAGTAGAGAACCAGGTATCACAAGTATCGGGATTCTTCATAGAGATCGAAGATGTAGATTCTTGTGATTGGTATTCAGATGATAGTGATGATTTTGAGAAACGAGTTTCTCTTTCAGGTTACTCATAATTGGATGGATTCCTAAGTTGAGTAATGCTGATTAGCCTCTTTCCATTAAGTTGATATGCACTGGAGACAGCTGCATGATTGAATCTGGTTCCAATTAAATAAAGTGCCAAAGTTTCTATATGGGATATAGAATAGTCCGTACCTTAAAAGATGTTAAGGTACGGGGAGTTGTCCAGCTTATGCTTAAAACCAGACTCTGGATAACTCAGGGCGCGTTTCTGTAATGGTTGTTTGTGGGTTGACCCTGGCTATGACGAGGGTTGATATTCTACCATTTGGAAGATCAATAGTGATATTGTTCTTGACTCGCCACAGTTTTAATAAAATGGATTTTTTCAGAAAACAGTAGTGGGAGTATGGTAGAACTGGAAGTGATTCCAGAACCGCGAACGATTACGGAAAATTTAATAGGACCTATATATTCAATCAGGTTTGACATTCCATTAGCCACTCCGCAGATACGGTGGGTAACCTCAGACACCCGAGTGGTACTTCGGTAGCCTCAAGGACGGTGACAGGGAGGTTCTTATCTACCCAGACTTGACACTACTGTTGTTCCAGGCTATGAGACCCAGTAGGAGGGTTGTCGTAGTCAGTGGGAGCAGCGGAAGCATAGTGGGCAAGATGCTTATATCTATTTATAGACTTGAGCAGTTATAGCGGAGATAGATCATCTAATTTTGATGTGACAGTCATGGGTTTGACTTCAATCAGAATAGAGGATGGATCTGTTAAGAAGGTAGTAGGGTGTGATGTCATGGTATCTGGATGACATACACAGAGTAGGAAGTAAAATTCCAATACTACGATCGGTTGTACTGTGGTCGTCACACAGTTGTTTCTCCAGACAGGATATGGATATAATATTTGACATTCTGGTTTCTGGATCTATGGTTTTAGATCTAGATTTGGGTAGTTTCCCAATGTGGGTACTTTGACAGATATTCTAATGGTTTTTAGAACAGTTGACTCCTAGCATGGTAGTGTACCTGCAGGTGATGGAGTCACCCTCTCTAAAGGTGTCGTATAGACTAAAGGGGAAATGGCTGTGCATGATTGGCAGATCACTTGCTTAGGCAATTGAGTCAATCATGAGGTGTCAAGTACCACACCAGATGTTGTTTTTGCACTAAATGCGTATCCAATCCTGGAGAGACATAAGGAAGCAGCTTTAGAACATAAATACATGTTCTGCGGATTTGATGACGGCAGCCTCCTTTGGCAGACGGTTATCATTCCAGGCTTCAAAGGTGACATGGTCGACAGAGTGATTGTCAGAGTTATAGTTTTCCCTCTGACGAGGGACAGTATTATGGACAGGTGGTCCAAGAGGATACTGTGGGAGGCTTGGTGCCGGATACTGATTAGGTTCAGTGATCCATACAGTCTAAGAAGTTTGGATTTGGAGTTCATTTATGAACTAGGTCCCATCAGATATCCAGACGTACTCTAAGACAGGTATTACTCAATTCGGGAGATAGCTTTCTCCGCGAATTTGAGATTAAGAGAGATATAGAAAGAAACTTCTAGGCGGATCCACTCACTGAGGCTATTTCTCGAACATAATAGTTTTATAAACGGGCTTTGTGAAACTGTTTAGTAGAGGAGTTGGATGTTCGGTTTCACACGGGCTGTGAGTAGTCGACATCGCAATAATTAGCCTTAAGTGCAAGTGGGAGATTGTTGGAGATAGTGCCCTCAGAGTCAATTATTGGATCGTAGGTACATGATTGCAATGATTGCGGAGGACCTATATCGGTAGGACAGTCTTACTCGAGATGATAGTATGCTATCTGGTTTGCCTTTATCAGTCGTGTACATGTTCATGTGACTGATTACATGTTACACTTTGATAGAGCCCTTAGGATCTTGCTTTACTACCAACAGTATGATGGCGATCATATACGTGAGAGTTGGGTAGTTTATATGCATATCCTTAATTGTGGTCCCTAGTCGTGGGAGTTTCGAGACAGGGCATCGATACTCCGGAGTAGACTAGTGTATACAGTCGAGACCCCGACGAGGGGCGGTGGCCGGTCTCACAAGCCACTGGTGTCAGTTGGATCACCTAAAATGTATACAGGTGCTCATTGGGTTATGAGTACACCGGACAGGACTCGCCGGGAATCTGCTAGTTGGTATTATACATATCGTCAGATAGCAGTTCCCTGGTGACATGTGTACAGGTTAGTTCATCGACCTGAGGTCGTCATTTGTCTCGTGTGAGTTCCCACTGTGCTTTGATTTCTACCCTACCACGGCTCAAAGGAGTCGTGCAAACAGGTAGTTTTTGGGTACAGTCCCGAGCCATATGGAGGCATGTGAGCTGATCGGCAGGAGATTCGTCTCTCCCGGTATTGGGGGCGAGATCGTGCTGTGTCTAGGAGAGCCATTACACATAGCCCACGTCCGTGGCAGGAGATTTACTGGTAGGTACTCCAGTAGTATCTCAGGGTGTTATTGGGCTACACTCCGACACGACTTATACTGCTATTGGGGCTCTGACGTTACTAGCCCCCTAGGCAAATATGCGATACTCATAGACGAACGGACCGGACTGTATATACATTTTCACTGTTAGGCTCAGTAGGGTTTTCGGATGAGTTCGCTCATCGGCCTCCCTTGAGGTCAGTCCATGGGCAGCCGTTACGCATTGCTAGTGCCGCTGACGGTTTGTGGTTAAACCCACTGCCAGGGTACTGACGTGTCATTAGAGTCCCCCACAGACATTTTCCCAAGTTCGGGCGAAACGTTGTAGAGGCCGTATGGTTTTATGGTAGGGTTCGGAAAATGCACGTGCGTTTACGCACGTGTTATTTTTCAGGCAGATGATACTGGTCGGCTTTGGTTTAAGCCGGATCCGAGTATTTTATTGAGTAGTTATAATATTTTTGTCTCAGTTGCATTTGTATTCGGTCGTAATACAAATGCGGGTATATTTATACAGTTACGGGGTTATCCTGAAATTCGTTTCGGGATCACTTTTGGAAGTTGCCAGTTTCCAGTTTTCTATCAGCCGTCTTTTAACATTCGGTTAAAGACGGATTTATCTTTTCTTTGGAAGAGTGTGGATACTTCTAGAAGGTTCTAGAAGCGGTGAGGTGTTCTTGTTTCATTGCTTTCTTTTTTTGTGTTCACACTAGATATTTGTTTGTGTCTAGATATTTGTTTGTGTTCACACTAGATATTTGTTTGTGTTCACACATGATATTTTCTCTTAAGGTTACCTCCCCTCTCCTACACTCAACCCCCCATTGCTATATATATTGCCGGCCCCTTCCCCCCCCTCTCTCTCACACTTGATGTTTCATTTGCTAAAAAGATATGATAGATTTTGGGGTGTATGGAATTTCACAGCTCATTTCATTCCATCACCCGATTCGAGTGGCAACTTCATTAACCGTTCGTCCATAGCTTTGGACGGAACGAGACAAAGTCTTCTACTCATTCTCTACATCAATATTGGTCGTCTCTTTTAGAAAACTTGACGACCGAGTTGCCTCGAGTCAGAGGCGGGAGCCCGTTTAAAGAATCGTCGACGTGGTGCCACCTGGATGAGCAGATCGGAGATCGAAGAGATCGGAGCAGCCGCAACGGAGCGTGGGATGATAATTAAAGAACGAAGGACTCGGATCGTTCGGTATAACCTTTCTACACTCTTTACAGTTTGTTAGTTTAGCAATAATGGCAGATCCGGGTTAAAGTATACGATAGCGCCAGTTAAAAGTTTTTTGTTCCGCATTTGGCGGCTGTAGACGGCCGGGGTGCTAACGTAGACTTACACTATTCGCATGATTGATTTTGATGATTGAGTTTCAGGATATTTGTTTTCATGCACCATGGTTGCACCTACTGAGTATTTACGACTTTTGCACAGTTGTTGCACTTGTTGTCGTTTTCGTGCCTTCGTTTCTCATGTTTATGATTTTAGGGGTTTCTTACCGTTGAGTGGATTTTGTGCACTTAGATGCACTGGACTTCGATTTCGATGGTGATACTCGATATTTTTTTTGTGCACCTTGTGCACCTGATTTGGGTTTTCGCGCATGTTGGGCGCATGTAATGAGATGCGATTTTGGCGCACACCGGATGCACTAAATCGAGATTTTTCGTGCATGTCAGATGCACCTGATTTTGCTGTCAGGCAGATACGTTGTCTATGACAGATGTTGGGTGCACACTCGTTGCACCTAGATGTTGTTTTGTGCACCTGTATGGCACATATATGGATTTTGATTTCCGTGCGCACCAGACGCACAGGGTATTCTTATATACATTTTTGAGATTGCTTCCTTATGGAGCATTACGTTTTTATGATATTTGCTATATGATTTCATACTGAGCAGGACTAGTCAGAGGACAGTACCTGGATATATTTTGTAAGCATTGATAGTATCGAAGGGATTTCCAAAAAGCGAGCTATAGTCTCAGTATTTACCTACGTGTCTGATATGACACGAAACGTTTAAAACAAGGAAACCTTTCTAAATTGTTTCCAAAACGGCGGAACGTACACATTAAACAAAAGATATATACGTATATGGTTATTTTCTTATGATAGACGTCCGCCACTGTGCATTGTTATGCGCATTGCACAGCGACTTTAAAGGTTTTGGTATGCATTTCCTTCAGATATTTACATGTATAGATTTGATATTTACATGTATAGTTACGAGTTATATCATATTGGTTTTGCTTTGGATTTGGCATTCGTGTCTTTACCTTGACTCCGATGATTGCAGGATGCTTGACGGAGTTTCGATTTTGAGTTATCTGCTCATTACTCATGCCCATGCATTGCACTATGATGCGTTTTATTTATTGATGATTTCGGAGCCCCGACGACTTGGACTTTTTATTGAAATGTTTTAGAACTTGGGGGTTTAAATTTAAATTCGGGGACCGGATTTCTTTAATGGGGAAGATTGTAACATTTCGGGAAAAAATAATAAAATATTATATTTGGGAATTTTTATAATTTAATATTAATTTTTAATGAATATTTTAATATTTCGGTATAATTAAATACCGATAAATGGAAAAAATTTGGAAAAATTATGGAAAATTCTAAAATAGGGTATTTTATGGAATTATGCCATTTTTAAGTTTTTATGATTTATTTGGCACTAATTTAGTGCTAATCGCGATTAAAAATCGCTAATCGGGTTTTTAGCATTTTTGTGCAAAACGTGCACATATCATTTTTCCACACTTGCTACACTTTCTTACATGTTTTGGGTGCATGGTTTGTTTTGGGTTTACTATTGTGAGGAGAAGGAATAGAAAAGAAAAAGTAAAGAATGATTAAGAGAGAGAAAGAGTGGGTGAGGGGTTACTTTTGACTTGTTGAACCATGCTCCCCATCATTTCTTCTTCTCATTTTCTCTCCCCTCTTCCCTTTGAGCTGCTACCTCCCTTCCTCTTCCTCCTCCCACTTCAATCCCCCAAAAACACCATGGATCCAACTCCAAAACCCCATTCTCATTTCACAAAAATTGTTCCTAAGCTCACTTGCTACACATTGGACCTATAAAGAGAGGACTTTGAGGACTTTGAGCAACTCAAGAATTTTCTTGAGTTGCCAAAAGAGGTAATTTCGGCACCCTTAGAGTAGTATTTCGATTCTTTATGCATCCATACTTGTTTCATGTCGATATTGTGTGGTTTGATGAACTTTGGAAAATCAAAGTTAGGGTTTAGGGTTTGATTTGAAATCAAAGGTGAATTGAGGTGTAATTAAGGACTAAAACCCCTGTGGTGATTGATTTGAGACCAAAACCAGAGATTAGAACCCGGAATACGGATTTATAAAAGCGATATCGGGAATAACTGTAATTCTGTGAGTGTTTTTGGAAATATGCTATCACCGAGCTCCTGAAAATATTTTTGGTTTGACAGTGAGATGTGCTGGCAACTAGAAACCATCACCCAAAGCCCTAGCCCCTAGCCCCTCTTCCAGGCCGCCAATTAACTCTTTCTGGCCGCAATTTGCGGCCAGAGCAGGTGTGAAGTGCTTCTTTTTTGCTTCAGGGCCCTATCTCCAGTAAAATAGACCCTTGGCATATGCAATTTTGAATGATTCCACATAGGATAGAATCTGGGGTAATTTTCATGTGTTGGCGTATGGTTTATGACTTGTTTTAGCATGGATTTTGGTATTTGGTGATTCGTTTCTGTCGGGTGGCGTTTTAACGTCAACGGCAAAGGGTTATTGGTCGTGTTTGCATCCGAGACTATAGGTTTTTACCTATGAGAGTAGCATGTGCCGTTTTAGTTTTCCGATATGATTTTCATGTGCTTTTGCGATTGTGTTATCTTTGTAGGTACCCTACGTGATGTCAAGGCGTTGAAGATGAAGATGGCGACATCGGCATCGGCACACAAGAAGCAAGGTGAGTAGATTTATATCTACGGGGAGAAGTCGGGTGGATTGCGTATAGCACCCGCAGTTCATGGTGATGTATACGAATACGTATACACACAAATATTTATTATATGTTGTTTGAGTTGATTGATGATAAAGATGGATTTTTGGGTGTTCTTGGATTGGTTTAGTGTTAGTTGCGAAACCATAGAGTCATGGTTGCACCCATACCCACACGCACACACATACTTGCATACATTCTTTCTTTCACATGTGCGTATATGGGAATATATATTTATGTGTTCACATGGGTATGGGACTATGTGTTCATATACTGGATTTGAGGATAGTACCTGGGATTTGAGATGAGTCGATGAGATTTGATTTGAGGCCGTAAGATCGGTGATATGGCAGGGTTCGTATTTGAGATACGTCATGATGTTATAGCGGATCTTTGGACGACGATACCATATGAATAGTGATGTACATAGAATAGTTGACTTGTGATCGAGATATGAGATAAGATATGTTAAGATATTTATAATAGGTCGCATTGGGCGATGTATACTTCTTTATGATGATATGTGTTGATGACATCGGTTTGTATGAGGTTGTAGATCAGTAGTCATATCATGATTATATTGATGATATCAGTATTGTACTAGACATAGATCAGTATCCCGGATTATGATCTTTGATAAAGTGGATACCAGATGAATAATATGATGAATGTTATTTTGACCCGTACCCAGATTTGGGATGCCATACAACGGATTTACGTACGAGCTATATATTGATGATGGATCCGCACTCTTGACTCGGGATGTCTTATTACAGATATTGTATCGCATGTGATACTATCGAGGCGGGATCACCGACCTATATATATATGTGTGTGTGTGTGTGTGTGTGTCGACTCAGATGTTAGGCGGTTCCTTACCTTTCGTTTAGCCTGTTAGCTCAGCCCTATAGTTTAGTATAGTTGTTAGACTAAATTCGATTCCTACCTATTTCAAAAACTAACGAATCGTGGGTATTTTAAAAGACAGGCCAAGGGATTCTGCGGATATTTCAGAGGACGTATCTTTTCTTAAAAACACCGTAGCCCTTATTTTCAAAACACCGCGATTCCTATTATTTCAAAAGGCACTACTGTATAATTTATATTTATATTAAATGCAGATTAGTTATCGGTGTGTCTAGTATTCAGCTCCCGCACATTATTGTTGTTCGCCCCGCATCGCATACTTATATTGTGAGTTCATATACCATTATTGATATCATGCTGTTAGGACACCAGCACCATTACCGATGATGCGTATGTTCCACGTACACTTACTTGCCGGCTCACACACATCATCGTCGGTAATTGCCATGTCGCGTACACTCTAGAGAATACTATTTCATGGACATAGCTTGTTAGCTAATAGCTTCGACATGATATTAGTGTACCTGCCTTATATGCCAGTTTAGACATTGTAGTTATTACTTGCTACTTCATGCATATTGTTATTCACTGTTATGCCGCATTCATGGATTTTTATGCCTATATTCACGGTTTTACGGGCTATTGTTGATTTGGATTCGGATTTTTATGAGATTTCCTGGATTTAGGGGAAAACCGCAAAAACATATATAAACTTCTTCTCTCTCTTTTTTTAAAAATGGAAAGTGCGGTTTTCCCATGATGTATGAGTCGTCCACCATGAGAGTTCATGATTGCTGATGGATTTCGTCACCCGATTCGAGGAGTTGGATGAACCGTCTCGGGTACATGGTTGACCCGGTAAGGAACCCCGGGGCGAGAAGAATGCAGATGATGGCGTTGAGCCTGGCAGGGGAAGACTACCTACCGGTGATTTTACCTGACGCGTCGGATATCTGGAGGATACCGTCGTGGTCTTGAGATTGATGGTAGGGGCCGGTTTAGACTGACGGTGCCCTACATAGTGAGATTGCGATACTGGGATATTGAGATATTAGGATTTATGTTTTGTGTCGATGCTAGACACTGTTTATGCTGATTTCATTTATGATACCTCGTTTTAAATATACAGAAATCTCACTAAGTTATGAAAGCAGTTTTTCTTCATTTTCATGTATTCTATTTTCATGCATTCATACCTCATCCATATGATATATTGCTACTTGAGGCACTGACACGAGTACAAAGGATTACACTTGGGTTAGATATTTACCCTTGCCACATTTTCATGCTTCAGACTTACATTTTGAGGATTATATATATAGTGATCGTATGACCTAGGATTGCGTTGTTCATGCGATATCTGTTCGTAGATGTTTTCTACTCACGAGTTGGCAACTCACCCCCGTTGTGCCACAATTCTTGCAGGTTTTGCCGTACATGTTTCATTACGGCTTTGCTGGCACTACTTCCATTTCCGGGTGATTTGCTAGTAGGTGGGTTCACTTGTATCGTGGCCATCATTATACTTTGTATATTATTATTCTGTTGTATCTAGAAGCTCCATCAACCAAACATGTATTTATTTCAGATAGAGACCAGTGATGTTTATTCTTTCGACTTTAGAGTCGCGCGTTGTATTTCTATGGATTTCATGCTGTTTTGAGTTTCCTTTTCTGTTGTGATCCTTGCCCTTCGGCGTTGTATATTATATTGATTGCGTGGTTGTGACCGTCGATTGACGAAGAGCTAGCTCCCGCTTGGGGATGCCTGTATTCATTATATATGCTTTATCAGGTTTTGTACCCGTTTGGGGTCAGTTTTACAAAGGAAACTCTGCCGAAATTTTTAGAAAAGACTTGTGATTTTACAATGCACATTTCGGCGTATGTTGCATAGTACTTGTTTTAAATTGGTTTTTCCTTCACTCTACTACTTTTCTTGGTCTGGATTTCTGGGTTTTCGGCTTACTTAGATTACGTACGCCTCGAGACGTTTCGTAGTTTAAGTGCCGGTCATGTTCCGTACTTTCGGGACGTGACAGTGTCACTGACGTGCTTGTGGTTAAACCCACTGCCAGCATATTGACGAGTCTTTAGGGTCCCACACATAGGGTTTTCACGGTTCAAGCGATATGGTGTAGATGACGTATATTAGTACATACAGGTGTCCGATTAAATATGTGTACAGGGTGCACAGACTTTAATCGGACGGTTGATAATACTAGCGGCTTAGGATTAAGCCGGATTATTAAATCAGGTTTTGATTTAATAATATATATATATATATATGTATTTATATATATGTATTCTAATATTATTTGTTCGCTATTCATTTTCTCTCTTGGCTATTCATATTTTTGTACGAATACGCGTATATGTATTTCGATACGTGTACCGGAAAGTATTCCGTATTTATATGGAATAGCTTCTAGAAGATGGCCACTTCATTATTGATTTTCTTTTTAGAAAAACAATTATGGAAATGAGGCGGAGGGTGAGTTGGCACGAACATGGGTGATGGCATGTTGAGAGGTATGGTTTGCATTTGGAAAAATGGAATGAGATATTTTGTTGTGTGCATGAGAGAGAGAAGGGGCAGCCATATTCCTTTGGATGGCTTGCTCATTTGATTTTCCACACTTCCTTCATTATTCTCATTCTCAGTTGGAGAAAGTTTAGCACATTTTTTTATTTGCTCATGCCATATGTTTCCTCACCTCCTCTTGATCTTCTATAGTTGTTCATGGAGCATTTGTGATGAGATAAAAATTATAGTGACACATTCCTACACCTCTACTCTCCATTGCTAGCAACCTTGGAGTGTCGGTTGCCTCGCTTGGCGGGACTGAAGCTTACGCCGTTTCCCTCAGGTGGATCATCGTAGATGGAGGAAGACCGGCAACCAAACTCGATCCAAATGACCACTAGGAGCTTGGAATGAAGGTTGAAGATCAAAGGACACGGATCAACTCGGTATAACCATCCAACTCCTTGTTTTACATATTGCTAGTATAGGGTTTAGGGTAGATCCGGGCATCGGGTTGTGGTAGCGCCAGTTTAGAAAATTTTTGTTCTGCATTTGGCCACGGTTTGATGGCCGGGGCGCTGCCGTAACCCAACACGAGCTGTCTTGGAAGCACATGACCACCGTAAATGTGTCCAAGTGGTGCTTCGGGTCGGACTTCCCGTCGAAGAGGGCCACTTTAGGCGGCTTGTTCCTAGACGAGACACGCTCAGCCATATCACGACCCGAAATAGCACGTGACTGACCCTTGAATCATATGAAGTCTATAGGACCCCATCTAATCCAAGTAAGCCAAAAGCCCATAAATCTAAAACCATTTTAAATAATAAATGAAGGAAAAATAGTTTTAAGAAGTGACGAAAACATGTTTGAAAAACAAGGTTTTTAAATGAGTAAGCCGAATATGCATTTTTAAAAATCTATAGTCTTTTCTGAAAATTTCGGCAGAGTTTCCTTGTAAAAACTGGCCCCGAACGGGGTACAACAAGAATAATATATATACAATGATAAAAGGCATCTCCAAGCGGGAGCTAGCTCTTCGTCAATCGACGGTCACAACCACGCAAGCAGTATAATATACAACGCCGAAGGGCGAGGATCAAAACTCAAAAGGAACTCAAAATCAGCATGAAAACCATAATACTACAACGCGCGACTCTAAGGTCGAAATAATACACAACTGGTTTTCTAGGTCTGAAACAATATACAAGTTTGGTTGATGGAATTACTGAATACAACTGATAAAATAAATACAAGCGTGGTCACGATGCGAGTGAACCTACCTACCAATGCAATCACCCAGAAAGGAAGAAGTGTGCCAGAAAAACCGCAATGAAACCTGTGCGGCAAAACCTGCAAGAACTGTGGCACAACGGGGGTGAGTTGCCAACTCGTGAATAGAAAACATTGCAGAGTAGAAATCATATGTATGAAACAATCCTAGGTCAATACGATAAAAAAAATATGTAAGCCTCAAATGAATAAGTCTGAAGCATGATAAGGTGGAAATGTAACATCTATACATGAGTGCGGTGTCAAGTGCTCGTGCCAGTGCCTCAGATAATAACATATCCTAAATATGAGGTATGATCAAAGTCGATTATATCATGAAGTCTATGAGTATGTGGATATCATCCAACTATGTGATCAATGTCATCAATGTTAACTATAAGTATGTGGAAATCGTCCACGTGTCACCCAATGACAATAAGCATCATGCATATAAATATCATAAAGAATATGCATGGAAGTATGAGGATTTAAATCAACATGTGTCGCTCGCGACATATCAAATCATGGAACCTGAGTGTCAAGCATCGACACTCGAAAACATCATGAAACCTGTGCCTAGCATCGGCACGTAAATCCTCATATACATAGGGCCCCATCAGTCCGAATCGGCCCGTCTCATCTCTCAAATCCGGTCGGTATCCTCCGGATATCCGCCGAGCTCAAATACAATCACCGGTAGGTACTAGCCACCCTGCCAGGCTCATCGTCTGCTCCCCGAAAAACATTTCTCGCCCCGGGGAACCATACCGGGTCCACCATGTACCCGCAATCGGCCTCATCCGCTTCCTCGAATCGGGTTTCACATGTCGCTCTCAGCACCGAGAAAACACATGGTGGACGCACCGAAATATCATATCAAGGGTAACCGGGTTTTTAAAACAATTACATACTCTATTTGAAATACCCACGGTTCCCAAATCCAGAAATATCATGGAAACAACATATCTCAATGCGTCTAATCAAAAAGCATGATGTATGCGACATGTAAAAGAAATGTAAGCATATCAGTATACCATGCACATATGGAGGGAAACCGCTCTTTCAAAATGAATCAGTTTTAAAGAGTATATTGCGGTTCCCAAATCTCTAATCAAGCCAGAATTATCTATGTATGTGTAAATATGGGGGTACAATATGTGTGTACGCAAGTATGTCATGCAAGGAGTCATATCCTGATGCAATAATCCTACTGTGTAGTGACATGGCAATTATCGATGATGAAGTGTGTGAGCCGGCAAGCAGGTGTACGTGGAACATATGCATCATCGATAATGGTGCTGGTGTCCTAACAGCATGGTTTTGATACGACAATAAACATATTTAAACATGCAGTGCGATGCGAACAGTAAGAATATGCGACAAATGAATAATAAACACAACAGTGCAGAATCATCATCAATGTATCTATGTCATACTGTTTTGCCATTTGAAAGAGAGCAAATCGGGGTTTTTAGGAAAATAAGGGCTACTTTGTTTTTATGGAAAGATGCGTCTTTTGAAAATATCCGTAGAATCCCTTTTGAAATACTCCCGATTTGTTAGTTTTTGAAATAGGTATGACATCGGTCTAGCCTAACATCAACTAAGCAAACTACAGATCTAACTAACAAACAAATCGGGAGGGGTATGGAAACCACCTAAATCTGAGTCGATATATATATATATATAACAGTCGGTGATCCTGCCTCAAAAGTATCCCATACAATACAATATCTATAATATTATATCCTCAAGTCAAGAGTGCGGATCTTGTTGGATGTATATGCCCTAGAGGCCAGTATTGTATATGTATATATATGGATACTAGGGATATGTATGTACAGAACAATCTTGCTCAGTTTTATAGTATATTATTTGACTTGTCTTTATCGGGATATGTGTATTTACTGTTATCTGGTTTGCACATATTGATAAAAACTCGATACGGTAGTATACTATTGTGGTTTGTCTTTATCTTAACATGGCATATGTCATACTCGTTATTACATATTGCGGTTACATGTTGATAAAGGCCCTAGGATCTTGCTTGACTACCTGCGTTGTGATGGCGATCATACTTGTGGGAGCAGGGTAGCCCATAAGCACATCCTTAAATGGTCCCTAGTCGCGTGAGTATCGAGACTGGGCACTGATACTCCAGAGTAGACTGGTGTGTACGTTTCTAACCCCGTCGGGAGATGGTTGGTCCCGCAGCCATTGGTCTGATGCACCTAAGATCGTATGCAGGTGCTCACTGGGTATGAGTACACTGGACGGACTCTCCGAGAACTTCCATGTGGTACTATACCTATCGTCAGATGGAAGTTCTCAGGTGACATGTGTACAGGTTAGTCTTTGGACCCTAGATCGGCATTTGTCTCGTGTGAGTTCCCACTGAGCTTTGATCACTATCCTACCACGGCTCTACTGAGTCGTGCAAACAGGTTTTGGTTGGGTTCAGTCCCGAGCCACATGGAAGCAATGAGCGGTTTTCGGGGATTCGTCTCTCCCCGTATAGGGAGTCGATATCGCACTGTGATTCGATTGGTCAGGACCATAAGACCTTAGCCAAGGCACTTGGGATTTACTGATAGGTTGATCAGTAGTTTCCCGGATTGGTCCTGAGCCACATCGGCACGACTTGTCAGGTTGTTATGGTCTGACGTTCACCATCCCCTAGACCCGGTATGCAATACTCTTTGACGAAGAGACCAGACTGTACGGATATTGTCACGGATAGGCTCAGTAGGAGATCCAGATGAGTTTGCTCGTCGGCCTTCCTTTTCGACAGGTACCTGGGCAGCCGTTACGTACAGCTAATGCCGCTGACGTGCTTGTGGTTAAACCCACTGCCAGAGTACTGTCAAGTCTTTAGAGTCCCACACAAAAGGTTTCCCTGATCCAGGCAAAACGATGTAGTAGCCGTATTGGATACGTGCAGGGTTCGATTGATTGATGTACTTGGTACTCGGATTTTCGATCAGACAGTTTGTAATACTAGCCGGCTCGGGTTTGAGCCGGATTATTAAATCATGTATTGATTTAATAATTTACATATATGTGTTTCGGTATATATACAATAGTCGGAAATCCGTATTTATTACAGCTTTCCTTCTAGAATGTGGCCACCTCATTTTGGATTTTCCTTTTATTTCATAATTGGAAATGAGGTGTAAAGTGAGAGGTGAGGGAGGAATGGGAGTTACCATGCTTCAATAGTGAACAAATGAATTTATAATTCATTTTGGGTTTATTATTGAAGTATAGTTGCTATTGTTTATTGAAAGAATTCATACACAAAACCAGGGTGTGTGAATTTATCTTTGATGCTTGCTCATTATTTTTCTTGAGCTCTATTTTCTCTCCAAGCTCCTCTCTCCTCTCTAGCTTCCTCCACCTTCATCTTCTTCCTCTTCACTATCTTCTCATGTATTGAGAATCAAGTGAAGAGGCAAGAAAGAAAGAGCTTCACACTTAGAACTCCAAAATTACATCCTACATTACTTGGACTAGCATCCTAAGTTCTTTAGCTGCTCTTTTGATATTTAGCAAAGAGCTAGAGCCATGGATCATACCCCTCAGGTGGATCATCTACGACAAACCAAGGCCGGAGAACAAGCTCGATCCCGGAGGACCGATGGAGCGGAGTTGGTGATCTAACAAGTTCAAGGAGGCCACTTGGTGCATATGATGAAGAACGAAGACCGAAGGATTTGGTTCATTTGGTGAGGTTTCTATCATAGTAGATAGCTCTCTTAGTGTAGCTAGTTAGTTTTATGGAAAGATCCGGTTTTAGGGTTTAGTCTAGCGCCAAGTTTCATTCGTAAGAAAAAAATTTGTTCCGCATTTGGCCACGTGAGATGGCCGAGGCGCTAGGGTAACCATTCATGGTATCAGAACCACCCATAAAACTTACACTAGCTAGTTCAAACGTGTTTAGAATAACGATCGACCGAAAATTCCAAAAACCGCGTTTCTTTTTTGGCAGTTTCTGTTGATTTTAAAAGTGCTCGAAAAATCAATTTTTTGCTCTTAGAAAATCATGCAGGCTTTTCTAAGACCACAGAAGAAAACTTGTCACGTGATCCCACTAAACCGCCGCAGATCCGCCGCGCGAACCCCCTATTGGCGGCGGATCCGCGGCCGTTTTGGGGCCCACGTGGTCAAATTTTCTTCTGGGCCTCATTTATTTGAAATTGTAGTTTCTGGAATAATTACCTTTTGGGCCCAGATTTGTTACGGTGTTGGTTTAATACTTGGGGCCCACTTGGAAAGTTTAGTCGATCGTAATTTTAAGATACGTGTTTTATTATCAGTACATTCACTTTTATCTGCGACCGGGAATGTCACTCGATCGGTAAAACTCGTCTGATTGCTATATGTTCTTTTAGACGGGTTTTGCGAACGTGACATTCGCGTTGATGTTGTGTGCTTGTGCTGTTATTGTGGTTGGATTGTCGTGGTGGATAGCATGTGGTGCAATGTTAGAATACAGTTTATAATTCATTTGTACATTTGTTATTGCGGGGAGAGCGTCCGACATGTGGATTGCCGCCTTTGCCGTTTGTATATTATTTTGGGGCACGACCGGGCTGAGGTCGATGTCACCGGTTGTATATATTTTTTTAATATTCTGTACTAGGATTACCCCATAGAGGAGTGCACGGATAGCCGGGTTCTGGAAGGCAACAAGCCCGCATCTCATGGCGCTGAGACGGTGGGGGCTTCATTCTAGAACTGGCGGGCTATTCGCCGCACTCGTAAGGGGTACAGGTTTTCATTGCACAGGCTATCCACACGACAGGGAACGTCGGGTTTTATTTGCGGCTCAAATGAAACCCGGGGCTCCAAGATTATCCGCCATTCTGTAATGTTATCTGTGATGTTGTTTATTATTATCATGCCTGGGACGAATATTATATATACTTATATATATACTAGTAGATGTTGTATATGTTTTGCACCCGTGCTAGTCCAGCCCCCGCTCTGTCGTTAGTTAAGTAACCTAACGGGTGATGACGGGGCCCCGTGGTGAATGTGGATGGCATATACGTACATTTTATTTTCGTTCTTTTCTGGTGTGATAGGTTACGAATTTGATGGGTCCGCATTAATTTTAATTAATACAAGATAAAAAAAACCTAAAAATATGTTGGTGTTAGTGTATATGCCCTAGAGGCCATTACTGTATCATACTAGTTTGTATATTACTTAATGGATGCTTGGGATATTCACCTTGTATATACAATCTTGCTCAAAATAGTAGTATGCTACTTGGTTTGTTTCTACTTCAATGTGTACATGTGTTTATTTTGTATATCGCCTATACACATTAGTAGAGCCCTTAGGATCTTTGCTTGATTACCAGCGATGTGATGGCCGTCACACTAGTGTGGCTGGGTAATCTATAAGCACATCCTTATGCAGGTCCCTGGTCGCAGGGCTATCGAGACAGGGCATCGATACTCCGGAGTAGACCAGCGCATGCGCTTCTCATCCCAGTGTGGGAGACGGTCTGTCCCACAGCCGTCAGTACGTCGTACTTGAGATAGTATGCGGGTGCTCGTTAGGTTACGGGTACACTGGACAGGACTCGTCGGGAACTGACTAGTTGGTATTATACCTATCGTCAGTTATCAGTTCCCAGGTGACATGAGTACAGCTTAGTCCGCTGACTTGACACTGTCACTCCGCCTCGAGTGTGTTCCCACTGTACTTTGATCACTACCCTACCACGGCTCAAAGGAGTCGTGCAAACAGGTAGTGGTTGGGTGCAGTCCCGAAGCACTTGGAGGCAGTGACGGTTAGACAGGATTCGTCTCTCCCGGTATTGGGGGTTGACATCGCGCTGTGTCTAGGAGAGCCATTACACGAGTAGTCCCTGGCCAGGGCAAACGAGATATACTGGTAGGTTTCCAGTGTTATCTCAGGGTGTTTTGGGCTTCGCTCCGGCACGACTTGTACCGCTATTGGGGGACTGACGTTTACCGCCCCCTAGGCCCGCCATGCGATGTATCAGACGAACAGACCGGACTGTACGGAGAATGTCACACTCAGGCTCAGTAGGAGTTCAGATGGGTTTCGCCTCGTCGGTCTTCTTGTCGGCATTACCTGGGGACCGTTACGCACAGCTAGTGCCGCTTGCGGTCTGTGGTTAAACCCACTGCCAGCGTAGTGTCGAGTCTTTAGAGTCCCACACAGAAAGCTTTTCGCCTTTAGGCAAAAGAGTAGAGGTCGCATGGTATTGCGACAGGTCGCATGGTTTTGCGACAGGGTTCGGTCACATCCGTGCACTTGTGCACGTACAGTGTCCGGACAGTTTACACTAGCGGGCTTTGGTTTAAGCCAGATCCTAGTGTACCTTATGGGATTGGATTTATCCAGTTTGCATTCGTGTTCCTCGGAACGCGGATGCGGGTGTGTATGCACAGTTGACAGGGAGGCAGAGGCAGCGGATTCTCATTAGGGTTGTTGACAGTTGACCGTTGACTTTTTGACTTTATGCTCAACCCTAATGAGAATATGATATGTGATTAACTATTATATTAATTAAGTATTATGGTGATATGGTTGTTGACTTGTTGACTTTTGTTGACTTGTTGACTTTGGTGACTTGTTGACTTTTGTTGACTTGTTGACCGGTTGACTAGGCTTGACTAGTTGACCATCATGATAACCATGGTTATCATTTCATGCCAAAGACTTTTTCTTGCTTGCTCATTTGAGTAAAATGAGTGCATGACATGATAAGCTTATGGTTGCTTCAAACCATCACCAAAGACTTTTTTGATATGATGAGTTATGATCACTTTGGATTATGAGAGGGTGAAAGACAAAAGAGTTGCTCATTCTTTCTTACTCATTCTCTCTCTTGTTCTTGAGCTCTCCTCTTGCTCTCACCCTCAACCTCTTGCTCCCTCTCTTGATCTATGGTTCTCTTGTCTCATGAGTTGAGAATCAAGAACCATAGATAAAATCCCATTCTATTTCCTCTCTACTCATTCTAGTTCACTAGGTTTAGCAAACCAAGTGAACTAGTTTCTTCAAAGACCGAAGAAGGAGCTAAAGGTTGGAGCTTTCAAGTGGATCTATCTTCGGCGTACGGAGAGGACGAGAAGGAGCCATCGGACCACCACCGGAGCTTGAAGACGAAGGAGTTCAAGACAAGCTAGGTATAACCATCTCTTTCCGAGTAGCTAAATATCTTTAGCTTAGTATGCTAGTTTTAGTTTAGGTAAAGATCCCGACCTAGCTTAGTCCATGTTGCCTCTTGCGTTAAAATTTTGATTTTATACCGTTTCCGCCTCCCCGTAAGAACCGGGGGTCGCAACGTGGACTTACAGTGGTATCAGAGCCTAACTAAACTTAAACTAGCTTGGTAGTGAAGTGTAACGAAGTTCGGAACCGAAAAAATCCAAAAACCTAACTTTTTCAAAACCTGAGTTTCTGTTGAAATTTTTTCTGGTCAAAATGAAAAACTTTACACTTGTAAATTCGGCTCAGGGTTTTTTGTGAACACCCAAGAAAAACGATGCAGTAATTCCTCCAAGCCGCCGCCCATCCGCCGCGTGATCCCTGTATCCGCCGCGGAAGCGCCGCGAGTTGTAGTCCTCTGTGCATCGTTTTTCGTGCAGTGTGTGTCTGTGTTGGTTTTGGGATTTTTGAAATATATTATATGTGCCCAGATTTTCCAGAAAAGAAATTTCCTTTTGGGGTCCTATAATTCCGTATTTTTTCCGAACTTCACTGCACTTTGACTATGATGGTTATATCTGTGATGTTTGCATGTATTGAACGTCGGCTAATCGCTATAAGTCGATTAGTCGGGGTTATACATGATCTGTAATGTGCTGGAATGTGTATATAAATATGTTGGATTGTCGCGGGTGAATAGCCGGGGGTTGTGAGACGAGAGTTTTTCTTTTCTTGCAATTCATGTAAATTTGTAAATTGATGTAATAATTATTTGTATGGCCGCACAACCGGGAAGGGGTTGTAGCCGTCATTGTATAATTTCTTTTTACTGTTTTTGCTCCTAGGATAGACCCATGGAGGGATGCACAAACTACCGGGTATGCCGAAGTGTCGAGTGGCCTACTCATGGAGATGAGGGAGGTTGCTACGCTTCGGGTACTTGGCGGGTAGTTTGCCGCACCCGTAGGGGTCTTGGGTGGGGTTTTGGCTATTCACCGCGACCGTGTTATCTGTTTTTGTTACAGGCTCGTACAAATTACAGATTGCTAGTATATCCAATGTATTTATCTGTGATCTGAAATGTTTATCATTGCAGTATATCTATATATGATATTATTTAGGCGTTGCTTATGTTTTACAGACGCGCTAGCCCAGCCCCCGCTCTGTCGTTAGTTAAGTAACCTAACGGGTAATGACGGGGCCCCGTGGCGAATGCGAATGGCATAAGCGTACGTCATATTTTGGTTGTTTTCTGCAATGGTAGGATTAAATGATGGGACGCATTAAAAGAACTAATGCAAGAATATCACGCATTAAAAGAACTAATGCAAGATAATAAACCAAGTTAAAGTCGTTGGAACACTTTCGAAAAACCACTCGGTTCTTTTCAAAAACAACTTTTAAATGCGGAGCTTGAGCCACTCCTTTTAAAAGCTATCTCGTTCCATCGACCAAATCAAGTTCACTACGTTCACGGTTTTGCCAAAACCATCCGTAGCCCTCCGTCGTTTCGCATGAATAGTCAATAGTATTCAAGCTGTGTATGTTGGCCAAAGTCAAGGCACAGTGATTGGTAGCTATTGGGTGTTCATGTGTAGCATAGATAGATGCGTTGGTTTGGGACAGTCGTACTGCCATTTTGGCCAAAGTCAAGGGTAGGTACGGATGGATCCAAATTAACCTGGATAATGACGGGTAGAACTTGACATGTGACTTATGATATTTTGGCCAAAGTCAAGGTCATAAGAGCATGGGGCAAAAATCCACATCGGGAGTTTCATAAGTACTGAAACTTGCTAGATTTGCATACCATTTGGAGTGTGATGATTCTGGTAGGATTCCTTCAGTTTCGTCACGCAATGATATTTGGATCCCGATCCTACTGTGAGTATATGCTACTCCTCGGGAAATTTCTCACTTAACGATCAATGCTATAAACCTAGTAGGTGCCTAGAAAGGTGTTAGCGGGGCTACGCCCCCAGGGAAAAGAGGTTCTTTAATTAAGGAACTTCGCGAAAGCGTTGGAAAACCTCCCTCGAAGTACCGACACCGGCCTGGCTGAACGGTTAAGCAAGTATTGTACGGTGGGATTGATCCTGACTAATTCTTCCTTTATGGTTTGAGGAGGGATTCGAGAAACAGTGGGAGCCATCCTGTTTAGACAAACTAAAAACCACTCTAAACTTGCAAGAGCATCATGCTGAGTGTTTCTTCTTCTCTCTCCTAATTGCAGCGACCAATCAACATGACTGGACTTAAGTTACTCCTAGATAAAAACAAACTGACAGGGCCAAACTACAAAGATTGGCTCAGGAATGTCAAGATAGCAATCACTTATGACAAGCTGGGGTATCTTCTTACCACCAAAGCTCCCCCTGTCCCTGGTCCAACTTCCAGCGTCGCGGATAAGGAAATCCGCAAGACTTGGGAGATTGATAGCGCGAAGGCCAAGTGCCTCCTGCTTGCCTCGATGGACAACGAACATCAGAGGAGGCATGATAATATGGACATGGAGTCCATATTGCTCCATACAAAAGAACTGTATGGAGAGCAATCACGTATCGCAAGATACGAAGCGTCGAAAAAGTTATTTTCGACAAGAATGGCCGTCGGATCATCAGTAGCCGAGCACGTGCTAAAGATGATCGGCTTCATTGAGGAGCTCGCTGACCTAGGGATCACATTGGAGAGTGAGCTATATACGGATATAGTTCTCCAGTCCCTTCCTTCCACTTACGCCCAGTTTATACTGAACTTCAACCTACAAGAAAAGGAGGTTGAACTATCAGAGCTCCTCAACATGCTGAGGAGCGCAGAGGGCACCCTACAGAAAAGTAGGGATACATCCACTTTGTTTGTAGGAGGATCATCTTCTTCTAGGTCCAAGGCGAAAGCCAAGGGAAAGAAGAAGAAGGCCCCCGCCAAACCAAGGGGCGGTGTTAGTAAAGTGGATACGAAGGGAAAAGGTAAAGCAACAAAGATAGCGGGGAAGCTTGTGGATAAGGAAGAATGCTTCTATTGTCATAAGAAAGGACACTGGAAGAATGATTGCAGGGCCTGGAAGGCCAGAACACAGGAATTGAAGCAGGTTGCAGCTTCAGCTTCAGGTGTGTATGTTATTGAAAACTGTCTTTCAATAAACTCTACTTCCTGGGTATTGGATACCGGATCAGGATCTCATATCTGTAATTCTTTGCAGGCGTTGAGAAACCGTAGTGTTTTGAAAGCAGGTGACATGACCCTCAGAGTTGCAAACGGAGCTAGCATGGATGCTAAAGCCGTGGGGGACTATCACCTGGGAATGTCAGATGGACATGTTTTGGTTTTGCGTAATTGCTTTTTTGTACCCAACGCAACTTGTAATATCATTTCTGTATCTTTAGTTTCTAAAGAAGGTTATGAATTTGCGTTTGTAAGTAATGTTGTAAACATTCACCTTAATCAAGTATTGATTGGGTCAGGTACTCTGAGTAATGGTATATACGTGTTAAACCAACCACAGATTTTTAATGTCCAGAATACACACAAAAGAAAGTCTCCAGAAATAAATCAGACTTTCTTATGGCATTGTAGATTGGGTCACATCAATGAGAGAAGGTTGACTAAGTTACATACAGAAGGATATTTGAATGCGTTCGAATATCAATCGTATGCCACTTGTCAATCTTGTCTCAAAGGAAAGATGACAAAGACTCCGTTTACTGGACAAGGAGTAAGAGCGAGCGAGCTCTTGGGACTCGTACACAGTGACGTGTGAGGTCCAATGTCTACACATGCCCGAAGCGGACATTCTTACTTCATTACTTTTACGGATGACTTCTCAAGGTACGGTTATGTCTTCTTAATGAAACATAAGTCCGAGGCCTTTGGAAAATTCCAGGAGTATAAGAATGAAGTAGAGAAACAGACCGGCAAAAGTATTAAGATTCTAAGATCGGATCGAGGTGGAGAATACTTAAGTGCCGAGTTCCTGGACTATTTAAAAGAGAACGGAATTCTCTCTCAGCTTACTCCTCCATACACCCCGCAACATAACGGTGTATCGGAGAGACGGAACCGCACCCTATTGGATATGGTGCGGTCCATGATGAGTAACGCTGAGTTACCGCGATCATTCTGGGGGTATGCGCTAGAATCAGCCGCATACCTTTTGAACCGAGTTCCCACTAAGACTGTGCCTACCACGCCATTTGAGACGTGGTGTGGGAAGAGACCCCATCTTAATCACATTAAGATATGGGGAAGTCCAGCTTTTGTCAAAAAGCAGCATGCGGACAAGCTCGAGGCACGCTCAGTACTGTGCAAGTTTGTGGGATATCCAAAGAATTCCAAGGGATATTTCTTCTACTGTGAAGAGGAACAAAAAGTTCTTGTTTCTCGTCATGCCCACTTTCTAGAACACCAGTTCATAGAAAAAGAAATAAGTGGGAGCGCAGTAGAACTGGAAGAAATTCCAGAACCACAGACTGTTACTGAAAGCTTAGTGGAACCAGAGGGTTCAACAGAACAGGACATTCCTACGCCGCTCCGCAGGAGTAGTAGGCAGTCTCATCCGCCCGAGAGATACTACGGTTTTCTCATAGACGGGGATAGAGAGGATTGCATCATAGATTATGATGAGCCTACTAGCTTCCAGCAGGCCGTTCAGAGCGTTGACTCAGTGAAATGGCTGGATGCAATGCGGACCGAAATGGAGTCCATGTACACCAACAAGGTATGGACGTTGGACATTGCTCCAGACGGGGTAAAACCCGTAGGATGCAAGTGGATCTTCAAAAGGAAGATTGGTGTAGATGGACAGGTTGAGACCTATAAAGCTAGGCTGGTAGCAAAGGGTTTTCGTCAAAGACCTGGCTTGGACTACGACGAAACCTTTTCTCCAGTAGCCATGCTGAAATCCATTCGGATCCTTCTTGCCATTGCTGCCTTCCACGATTATGAGATCTGGCAAATGGACGTAAAGACAGCTTTTCTAAATGGAAATTTAGAGGAGTGTGTCTATATGGACCAGCCGGAGGGTTTCATTCATAGTGGGAGCAGCGGAAAGGTGTGCAAGTTGCTTAAGTCCATCTATGGACTAAAGCAGGCGTCGCGGAGTTGGAACATCTGGTTTGATGAGACGGTCAAGGAATTTGGCTTTATCAAAAATCTAGATGAACTATGTATCTATAGTAGATTTGTAGCGAGAACTGTAGTATTCCTCGTTTTATACGTGGATGACATTCTCTTAATAGGAAATGACATTCCTATGCTACAATCTGTCAAGGGGTTCTTGTCACACAGGTTCTCCATGAAAGACCTGGGTGATGCCTCATACATTCTGGGTATCCGGATCTACCGTGATAGATCCAAGAGGATATTAGGACTTTCGCAGTCCAGGTACATCGACACCATACTGAAGAGGTTCAGTATGGAAGATTCCAAGCGCGGTAACCTACCGGCTTGTCACGGGATCACCCTCTCTAAAGAGATGTCTCCCAAGACTGATTTGGAGAGGGATCGCATGTCTATTATACCCTACGCTTCTGCGGTAGGCTCTATAATGTATGCGATGTTGTGTACCAGACCGGATGTAGCTTATGCACTGAGTGTGGTAAGCCGGTATCAGTCTAACCCTGGGGAGAAACACTGGATAGCGGTAAAGAACATTCTCAAGTACCTGAGAAGGACTAAGGAGATGTTCTTGGTGTATGGCGGAAAATACCTCCAGATCGAGGCCTTTGCTGACTCCAGCTTCCAGAGTGACAAGGATGATTCCAAGTCCATGTCGGGCTTTGTCTTTACCCTCAATGGAGGGGCGGTGTGTTGGAAGAGTTCCAAACAGGAAACCGTTGCAGACTCGACGATGGAAGCGGAATACATCGCTGCATCTGATGCCGCAAAAGAAGCTGTCTGGATGAGGAAGTTCTTGAAAGAACTTCAGGTGGTTCCGTCCATTGTTGATCCAATACCTCTGTATTGCGACAACAACGGGGCTATAGCTTTAGCGAAGGAACCCAGGTCCCATCAGAGATCCAGGCACATCTTAAGGCGGTATCACCTGATCAGGGAGATCGTAGATCGCCAGGAGATCGAGGTTCGGAGAGTCGCTTCAGAAGATAACACTGCTGATCCATTCACCAAGGCCCTGCCCCAGACTCAGTTCGAGCGGCTGATCGAGATGATAGGTCTTCGATACGCCAGTACATGGCCTTAGTGCAAGTGGGAGATTGTTAGTGTATATGCCCTAGAGGCCATTACTGTATCATACTAGTTTGTATATTACTTAATGGATGCTTGGGATATTCACCTTGTATATACAATCTTGCTCAAAATAGTAGTATGCTACTTGGTTTGTTTCTACTTCAATGTGTACATGTGTTTATTTTGTATATCGCCTATACACATTAGTAGAGCCCTTAGGATCTTTGCTTGATTACCAGCGATGTGATGGCCGTCACACTAGTGTGGCTGGGTAATCTATAAGCACATCCTTATGCAGGTCCCTGGTCGCAGGGCTATCGAGACAGGGCATCGATACTCCGGAGTAGACCAGCGCATGCGCTTCTCATCCCAGTGTGGGAGACGGTCTTTCCCACAGCCGTCAGTACGTCGTACTTGAGATAGTATGCGGGTGCTCGTTAGGTTACGGGTACACTGGACAGGACTCGTCGGGAACTGACTAGTTGGTATTATACCTATCGTCAGTTATCAGTTCCCAGGTGACATGAGTACAGCTTAGTCCGCTGACTTGACACTGTCACTCCGCCTCGAGTGTGTTCCCACTGTACTTTGATCACTACCCTACCACGGCTCAAAGGAGTCGTGCAAACAGGTAGTGGTTGGGTGCAGTCCCGAAGCACTTGGAGGCAGTGACGGTTAGACAGGATTCGTCTCTCCCGGTATTGGGGGTTGACATCGCGCTGTGTCTAGGAGAGCCATTACACGAGTAGTCCCTGGCCAGGGCAAACGAGATATACTGGTAGGTTTCCAGTGTTATCTCAGGGTGTTTTGGGCTTCGCTCCGGCACGACTTGTACCGCTATTGGGGGACTGACGTTTACCGCCCCCTAGGCCCGCCATGCGATGTATCAGACGAACAGACCGGACTGTACGGAGAATGTCACACTCAGGCTCAGTAGGAGTTCAGATGGGTTTCGCCTCGTCGGTCTTCTTGTCGGCATTACCTGGGGACCGTTACGCACAGCTAGTGCCGCTTGCGGTCTGTGGTTAAACCCACTGCCAGCGTAGTGTCGAGTCTTTAGAGTCCCACACAGAAAGCTTTTCGCCTTTAGGCAAAAGAGTAGAGGTCGCATGGTATTGCGACAGGTCGCATGGTTTTGCGACAGGGTTCGGTCACATCCGTGCACTTGTGCACGTACAGTGTCCGGACAGTTTACACTAGCGGGCTTTGGTTTAAGCCAGATCCTAGTGTACCTTATGGGATTGGATTTATCCAGTTTGCATTCGTGTTCCTCGGAACGCGGATGCGGGTGTGTATGCACAGTTGACAGGGAGGCAGAGGCAGCGGATTCTCATTAGGGTTGTTGACAGTTGACCGTTGACTTTTTGACTTTATGCTCAACCCTAATGAGAATATGATATGTGATTAACTATTATATTAATTAAGTATTATGGTGATATGGTTGTTGACTTGTTGACTTTTGTTGACTTGTTGACTTTGGTGACTTGTTGACTTTTGTTGACTTGTTGACCGGTTGACTAGGCTTGACTAGTTGACCATCATGATAACCATGGTTATCATTTCATGCCAAAGACTTTTTCTTGCTTGCTCATTTGAGTAAAATGAGTGCATGACATGATAAGCTTATGGTTGCTTCAAACCATCACCAAAGACTTTTTTGATATGATGAGTTATGATCACTTTGGATTATGAGAGGGTGAAAGACAAAAGAGTTGCTCATTCTTTCTTACTCATTCTCTCTCTTGTTCTTGAGCTCTCCTCTTGCTCTCACCCTCAACCTCTTGCTCCCTCTCTTGATCTATGGTTCTCTTGTCTCATGAGTTGAGAATCAAGAACCATAGATAAAATCCCATTCTATTTCCTCTCTACTCATTCTAGTTCACTAGGTTTAGCAAACCAAGTGAACTAGTTTCTTCAAAGACCGAAGAAGGAGCTAAAGGTTGGAGCTTTCAAGTGGATCTATCTTCGGCGTACGGAGAGGACGAGAAGGAGCCATCGGACCACCACCGGAGCTTGAAGACGAAGGAGTTCAAGACAAGCTAGGTATAACCATCTCTTTCCGAGTAGCTAAATATCTTTAGCTTAGTATGCTAGTTTTAGTTTAGGTAAAGATCCCGACCTAGCTTAGTCCATGTTGCCTCTTGCGTTAAAATTTTGATTTTATACCGTTTCCGCCTCCCCGTAAGAACCGGGGGTCGCAACGTGGACTTACAGTGGTATCAGAGCCTAACTAAACTTAAACTAGCTTGGTAGTGAAGTGTAACGAAGTTCGGAACTGAAAAAATCCAAAAACCTAACTTTTTCAAAACCTGAGTTTCTGTTGAAATTTTTTCTGGTCAAAATGAAAAACTTTACACTTGTAAATTCGGCTCAGGGTTTTTTGTGAACACCCAAGAAAAACGATGCAGTAATTCCTCCAAGCCGCCGCCCATCCGCCGCGTGATCCCTGTATCCGCCGCGGAAGCGCCGCGAGTTGTAGTCCTCTGTGCATCGTTTTTCGTGCAGTGTGTGTCTGTGTTGGTTTTGGGATTTTTGAAATATATTATATGTGCCCAGATTTTCCAGAAAAGAAATTTCCTTTTGGGGTCCTATAATTCCGTATTTTTTCCGAACTTCACTGCACTTTGACTATGATGGTTATATCTGTGATGTTTGCATGTATTGAACGTCGGCTAATCGCTATAAGTCGATTAGTCGGGGTTATACATGATCTGTAATGTGCTGGAATGTGTATATAAATATGTTGGATTGTCGCGGGTGAATAGCCGGGGGTTGTGAGACGAGAGTTTTTCTTTTCTTGCAATTCATGTAAATTTGTAAATTGATGTAATAATTATTTGTATGGCCGCACAACCGGGAAGGGGTTGTAGCCGTCATTGTATAATTTCTTTTTACTGTTTTTGCTCCTAGGATAGACCCATGGAGGGATGCACAAACTACCGGGTATGCCGAAGTGTCGAGTGGCCTACTCATGGAGATGAGGGAGGTTGCTACGCTTCGGGTACTTGGCGGGTAGTTTGCCGCACCCGTAGGGGTCTTGGGTGGGGTTTTGGCTATTCACCGCGACCGTGTTATCTGTTTTTGTTACAGGCTCGTACAAATTACAGATTGCTAGTATATCCAAAGTATTTATCTGTGATCTGAAATGTTTATCATTGCAGTATATCTATATATGATATTATTTAGGCGTTGCTTATGTTTTACAGACGCGCTAGCCCAGCCCCCGCTCTGTCGTTAGTTAAGTAACCTAACGGGTAATGACGGGGCCCCGTGGCGAATGCGAATGGCATAAGCGTACGTCATATTTTGGTTGTTTTCTGCAATGGTAGGATTAAATGATGGGACGCATTAAAAGAACTAATGCAAGAATATCACGCGCTAAAAGAACTAATGCAAGATAATAAACCAAGTTAAAGTCGTTGGAACACTTTCGAAAAACCACTCGGTTCTTTTCAAAAACAACTTTTAAATGCGGAGCTTGAGCCACTCCTTTTAAAAGCTATCTCGTTCCATCGACCAAATCAAGTTCACTACGTTCACGGTTTTGCCAAAACCATCCGTAGCCCTCCGTCGTTTCGCATGAATAGTCAATAGTATTCAAGCTGTGTATGTTGGCCAAAGTCAAGGCACAGTGATTGGTAGCTATTGGGTGTTCATGTGTAGCATAGATAGATGCGTTGGTTTGGGACAGTCGTACTGCCATTTTGGCCAAAGTCAAGGGTAGGTACGGATGGATCCAAATTAACCTGGATAATGACGGGTAGAACTTGACATGTGACTTATGATATTTTGGCCAAAGTCAAGGTCATAAGAGCATGGGGCAAAAATCCACATCGGGAGTTTCATAAGTACTGAAACTTGCTAGATTTGCATACCATTTGGAGTGTGATGATTCTGGTAGGATTCCTTCAGTTTCGTCACGCAACGATATTTGGATCCCGATCCTACTGTGAGTATATGCTACTCCTCGGGAAATTTCTCACTTAACGATCAATGCTATAAACCTAGTAGGTGCCTAGAAAGGTGTTAGCGGGGCTACGCCCCCAGGGAAAAGAGGTTCTTTAATTAAGGAACTTCGCGAAAGCGTTGGAAAACCTCCCTCGAAGTACCGACACCGGCCTGGCTGAACGGTTAAGCAAGTATTGTACGGTGGGATTGATCCTGACTAATTCTTCCTTTATGGTTTGAGGAGGGATTCGAGAAACAGTGGGAGCCATCCTGTTTAGACAAACTAAAAACCACTCTAAACTTGCAAGAGCATCATGCTGAGTGTTTCTTCTTCTCTCTCCTAATTGCAGCGACCAATCAACATGACTGGACTTAAGTTACTCCTAGATAAAAACAAACTGACAGGGCCAAACTACAAAGATTGGCTCAGGAATGTCAAGATAGCAATCACTTATGACAAGCTGGGGTATCTTCTTACCACCAAAGCTCCCCCTGTCCCTGGTCCAACTTCCAGCGTCGCGGATAAGGAAATCCGCAAGACTTGGGAGATTGATAGCGCGAAGGCCAAGTGCCTCCTGCTTGCCTCGATGGACAACGAACATCAGAGGAGGCATGAGAATATGGACATGGAGTCCATATTGCTCCATACAAAAGAACTGTATGGAGAGCAATCACGTATCGCAAGATACGAAGCGTCGAAAAAGTTATTTTCGACAAGAATGGCCGTCGGATCATCAGTAGCCGAGCACGTGCTAAAGATGATCGGCTTCATTGAGGAGCTCGCTGACCTAGGGATCACATTGGAGAGTGAGCTATATACGGATATAGTTCTCCAGTCCATTCCTTCCACTTACGCCCAGTTTATACTGAACTTCAACCTACAAGAAAAGGAGGTTGAACTATCAGAGCTCCTTAACATGCTGAGGAGCGCAGAGGGCACCCTACAGAAAAGTAGGGATACATCCACTTTGTTTGTAGGAGGATCATCTTCTTCTAGGTCCAAGACGAAAGCCAAGGGAAAGAAGAAGAAGGCCCCCGCCAAACCAAGGGGCGGTGTTAGTAAAGTGGATACGAAGGGAAAAGGTAAAGCAACAAAGATAGCGGGGAAGCTTGTGGATAAGGAAGAATGCTTCTATTGTCATAAGAAAGGACACTGGAAGAATGATTGCAGGGCCTGGAAGGCCAGAACACAGGAATTGAAGCAGGTTGCAGCTTCAGCTTCAGGTGTGTATGTTATTGAAAACTGTCTTTCAATAAACTCTACTTCCTGGGTATTGGATACCGGATCAGGATCTCATATCTGTAATTCTTTGCAGGCGTTGAGAAACCGTAGTGTTTTGAAAGCAGGTGACATGACCCTCAGAGTTGCAAACGGAGCTAGCATGGATGCTAAAGCCGTGGGGGACTATCACCTGGGAATGTCAGATGGACATGTTTTGGTTTTGCGTAATTTCTTTTTTGTACCCAACGCAACTTGTAATATCATTTCTGTATCTTTAGTTTCTAAAGAAGGTTATGAATTTGCGTTTGTAAGTAATGTTGTAAACATTCACCTTAATCAAGTATTGATTGGGTCAGGTACTCTGAGTAATGGTATATACGTGTTAAACCAACCACAGATTTTTAATGTCCAGAATACACACAAAAGAAAGTCTCCAGAAATAAATCAGACTTTCTTATGGCATTGTAGATTGGGTCACATCAATGAGAGAAGGTTGACTAAGTTACATACAGAAGGATATTTGAATGCGTTCGAATATCAATCGTATGCCACTTGTCAATCTTGTCTCAAAGGAAAGATGACAAAGACTCCGTTTACTGGACAAGGAGTAAGAGCGAGCGAGCTCTTGGGACTCGTACACAGTGACGTGTGAGGTCCAATGTCTACACATGCCCGAAGCGGACATTCTTACTTCATTACTTTTACGGATGACTTCTCAAGGTACGGTTATGTCTTCTTAATGAAACATAAGTCCGAGGCCTTTGGAAAATTCCAGGAGTATAAGAATGAAGTAGAGAAACAGACCGGCAAAAGTATTAAGATTCTAAGATCGGATCGAGGTGGAGAATACTTAAGTGCCGAGTTCCTGGACTATTTAAAAGAGAACGGAATTCTCTCTCAGCTTACTCCTCCATACACCCCGCAACATAACGGTGTATCGGAGAGACGGAACCGCACCCTATTGGATATGGTGCGGTCCATGATGAGTAACGCTGAGTTACCGCGATCATTCTGGGGGTATGCGCTAGAATCAGCCGCATACCTTTTGAACCGAGTTCCCACTAAGACTGTGCCTACCACGCCATTTGAGACGTGGTGTGGGAAGAGACCCCATCTTAATCACATTAAGATATGGGGAAGTCCAGCTTTTGTCAAAAAGCAGCATGCGGACAAGCTCGAGGCACGCTCAGTACTGTGCAAGTTTGTGGGATATCCAAAGAATTCCAAGGGATATTTCTTCTACTGTGAAGAGGAACAAAAAGTTCTTGTTTCTCGTCATGCCCACTTTCTAGAACACCAGTTCATAGAAAAAGAAATAAGTGGGAGCGCAGTAGAACTGGAAGAAATTCCAGAACCACAGACTGTTACTGAAAGCTTAGTGGAACCAGAGGGTTCAACAGAACAGGACATTCCTACGCCGCTCCGCAGGAGTAGTAGGCAGTCTCATCCGCCCGAGAGATACTACGGTTTTCTCATAGACGGGGATAGAGAGGATTGCATCATAGATTATGATGAGCCTACTAGCTTCCAGCAGGCCGTTCAGAGCGTTGACTCAGTGAAATGGCTGGATGCAATGCGGACCGAAATGGAGTCCATGTACACCAACAAGGTATGGACGTTGGACATTGCTCCAGACGGGGTAAAACCCGTAGGATGCAAGTGGATCTTCAAAAGGAAGATTGGTGTAGATGGACAGGTTGAGACCTATAAAGCTAGGCTGGTAGCAAAGGGTTTTCGTCAAAGACCTGGCTTGGACTACGACGAAACCTTTTCTCCAGTAGCCATGCTGAAATCCATTCGGATCCTTCTTGCCATTGCTGCCTTCCACGATTATGAGATCTGGCAAATGGACGTAAAGACAGCTTTTCTAAATGGAAATTTAGAGGAGTGTGTCTATATGGACCAGCCGGAGGGTTTCATTCATAGTGGGAGCAGCGGAAAGGTGTGCAAGTTGCTTAAGTCCATCTATGGACTAAAGCAGGCGTCGCGGAGTTGGAACATCTGCTTTGATGAGACGGTCAAGGAATTTGGCTTTATCAAAAATCCAGATGAACCATGTATCTATAGTAGATTTGTAGCGAGAACTGTAGTATTCCTCGTTTTATACGTGGATGACATTCTCTTAATAGGAAATGACATTCCTATGCTACAATCTGTCAAGGGGTTCTTGTCACACAGGTTCTCCATGAAAGACCTGGGTGATGCCTCATACATTCTGGGTATCCGGATCTACCGTGATAGATCCAAGAGGATATTAGGACTTTCGCAGTCCAGGTACATCGACACCATACTGAAGAGGTTCAGTATGGAAGATTCCAAGCGCGGTAACCTACCGGCTTGTCACGGGATCACCCTCTCTAAAGAGATGTCTCCCAAGACTGATTTGGAGAGGGATCACATGTCTATTATACCCTACGCTTCTGCGGTAGGCTCTATAATGTATGCGATGTTGTGTACCAGACCGGATGTAGCTTATGCACTGAGTGTGGTAAGCCGGTATCAGTCTAACCCTGGGGAGAAACACTGGATAGCGGTAAAGAACATTCTCAAGTACCTGAGAAGGACTAAGGAGATGTTCTTGGTGTATGGCGGAAAATACCTCCAGATCGAGGCCTTTGCTGACTCCAGCTTCCAGAGTGACAAGGATGATTCCAAGTCCATGTCGGGCTTTGTCTTTACCCTCAATGGAGGGGCGGTGTGTTGGAAGAGTTCCAAACAGGAAACCGTTGCAGACTCGACGATGGAAGCGGAATACATCGCTGCATCTGATGCCGCAAAAGAAGCTGTCTGGATGAGGAAGTTCTTGAAAGAACTTCAGGTGGTTCCGTCCATTGTTGATCCAATACCTCTGTATTGCGACAACAACGGGGCTATAGCTTTAGCGAAGGAACCCAGGTCCCATCAGAGATCCAGGCACATCTTAAGGCGGTATCACCTGATCAGGGAGATCGTAGATCGCCAGGAGATCGAGGTTCGGAGAGTCGCTTCAGAAGATAACACTGCTGATCCATTCACCAAGGCCCTGCCCCAGACTCAGTTCGAGCGGCTGATCGAGATGATAGGTCTTCGATACGCCAGTACATGGCCTTAGTGCAAGTGGGAGATTGTTAGTGTATATGCCCTAGAGGCCATTACTGTATCATACTAGTTTGTATATTACTTAATGGATGCTTGGGATATTCACCTTGTATATACAATCTTGCTCAAAATAGTAGTATGCTACTTGGTTTGTTTCTACTTCAATGTGTACATGTGTTTATTTTGTATATCGCCTATACACATTAGTAGAGCCCTTAGGATCTTTGCTTGATTACCAGCGATGTGATGGCCGTCACACTAGTGTGGCTGGGTAATCTATAAGCACATCCTTATGCAGGTCCCTGGTCGCAGGGCTATCGAGACAGGGCATCGATACTCCGGAGTAGACCAGCGCATGCGCTTCTCATCCCAGTGTGGGAGACGGTCTGTCCCACAGCCGTCAGTACGTCGTACTTGAGATAGTATGCGGGTGCTCGTTAGGTTACGGGTACACTGGACAGGACTCGTCGGGAACTGACTAGTTGGTATTATACCTATCGTCAGTTATCAGTTCCCAGGTGACATGAGTACAGCTTAGTCCGCTGACTTGACACTGTCACTCCGCCTCGAGTGTGTTCCCACTGTACTTTGATCACTACCCTACCACGGCTCAAAGGAGTCGTGCAAACAGGTAGTGGTTGGGTGCAGTCCCGAAGCACTTGGAGGCAGTGACGGTTAGACAGGATTCGTCTCTCCCGGTATTGGGGGTTGACATCGCGCTGTGTCTAGGAGAGCCATTACACGAGTAGTCCCTGGCCAGGGCAAACGAGATATACTGGTAGGTTTCCAGTGTTATCTCAGGGTGTTTTGGGCTTCGCTCCGGCACGACTTGTACCGCTATTGGGGGACTGACGTTTACCGCCCCCTAGGCCCGCCATGCGATGTATCAGACGAACAGACCGGACTGTACGGAGAATGTCACACTCAGGCTCAGTAGGAGTTCAGATGGGTTTCGCCTCGTCGGTCTTCTTGTCGGCATTACCTGGGGACCGTTACGCACAGCTAGTGCCGCTTGCGGTCTGTGGTTAAACCCACTGCCAGCGTAGTGTCGAGTCTTTAGAGTCCCACACAGAAAGCTTTTCGCCTTTAGGCAAAAGAGTAGAGGTCGCATGGTATTGCGACAGGTCGCATGGTTTTGCGACAGGGTTCGGTCACATCCGTGCACTTGTGCACGTACAGTGTCCGGACAGTTTACACTAGCGGGCTTTGGTTTAAGCCAGATCCTAGTGTACCTTATGGGATTGGATTTATCCATTTTTCATTCGTGTTCCTCGGAACGCGGATGCGGGTGTGTATGCACAGTTGACAGGGAGGCAGAGGCAGCGGATTCTCATTAGGGTTGTTGACAGTTGACCGTTGACTTTTTGACTTTATGCTCAACCCTAATGAGAATATGATATGTGATTAACTATTATATTAATTAAGTATTATGGTGATATGGTTGTTGACTTGTTGACTTTTGTTGACTTGTTGACTTTGGTGACTTGTTGACTTTTGTTGACTTGTTGACCGGTTGACTAGGCTTGACTAGTTGACCATCATGATAACCATGGTTATCATTTCATGCCAAAGACTTTTTCTTGCTTGCTCATTTGAGTAAAATGAGTGCATGACATGATAAGCTTATGGTTGCTTCAAACCATCACCAAAGACTTTTTTGATATGATGAGTTATGATCACTTTGGATTATGAGAGGGTGAAAGACAAAAGAGTTGCTCATTCTTTCTTACTCATTCTCTCTCTTGTTCTTGAGCTCTCCTCTTGCTCTCACCCTCAACCTCTTGCTCCCTCTCTTGATCTATGGTTCTCTTGTCTCATGAGTTGAGAATCAAGAACCATAGATAAAATCCCATTCTATTTCCTCTCTACTCATTCTAGTTCACTAGGTTTAGCAAACCAAGTGAACTAGTTTCTTCAAAGACCGAAGAAGGAGCTAAAGGTTGGAGCTTTCAAGTGGATCTATCTTCGGCGTACGGAGACGACGAGAAGGAGCCATCGGACCACCACCGGAGCTTGAAGACGAAGGAGTTCAAGACAAGCTAGGTATAACCATCTCTTTCCGAGTAGCTAAATATCTTTAGCTTAGTATGCTAGTTTTAGTTTAGGTAAAGATCCCGACCTAGCTTAGTCCATGTTGCCTCTTGCGTTAAAATTTTGATTTTATACCGTTTCCGCCTCCCCGTAAGAACCGGGGGTCGCAACGTGGACTTACAGTTGGAACCAGATTTTGAAAACTGACATTACAGATGTTCTCTTTTGCTTTGCATAGTGGTATTCAGTTTGGAATATCCTGCACCTCGTTCAACGAGGCAAGGGCCGAGATCCCTTCACCGGAAGTGACCCCTTGAGTAAAAGTTTGCGTCAGGGTAATAACTTCAATATAGTCGACTATTTTTGCTTTGTATCGTGGTATTCAGTTTGGAATATCCTGCACCTCATTCGATGAGGAAAGAGCCGAGATCCCTTCACAGGGAGTGACCTCTTTTAGCAAAAGTTTTCGCCACTATATATATTTCTAAAACCACTCAGATTCCTTCAACGATATCAAGTTCATTACGTTAACGGGTTTTTCGCCAAAAACCCAGCCGTAGCCCTCCGTCATTTCCTACAAGTACTACTTAGTATTCGAGCTGCGTATTTTGGCATTGTCAAGGCGTAGTGATCGGTAGCTGAGTATTTCTTATCTGTAGCTTTATTTCAGATTATTTAGGACAGTCGCACACCTATGTTGGCATTGTCAAGGGGTATGCAGGTGGGTCTAAGTTAATCAAGATAATGACGGGCCGAACTTGACTAGCGGCTTATGATATGTTGGCATTGTCAAGGTCATAGAGCCGTTAGGGGTAAAAACCACATCGGGAGTTTCAAATATACAGGAAACTTGCGGATTTAGCATACCTTCTGGAGTGTGGTGGCTAGAGTGGATTCCATCTAGTGCATCACACAATGATAGTTGGATCCCGATCCCACTGATGAGTAGGATTACTCTCGGGAGATTATCACACTTAACAATCAATGCTATAAACCAAGTAGGTGTCTAGAAAGGTGTTAGCGTGGCTACGCCTCCAGGGAAAAGAGGTTATATAATTAAGGAACTTCGCGAAAGCATTGGAAAACCTCCCTCGAAGTACCAACACCGGCCTGGCTGAAAGGTTAAGAAAGTATTGTGACATGCGATTAATCCTGACTAGTTCTTCTTTTAGGGATTGAAGAAGAATTTGAGGAAACAGTGGGAGCCATCCTGGTTAGATAAATTAATAAACCAATCTAATCTTGCAAGAGCGCACGCTGAGTGTTTTCCCTCTCTCTCTCCAGGTAGCAACCATTTCACGCCCTAATCAAGATAATAAAATGTATCACCTGACCGATCCGAATTCTTATTCGGGGCTGGGGAACGTCTGTTCGGCTCTAACTTATGACAACAGTCATAAGTATGAGAAAGGGAAAGAGGAAAGTTTGAATTCCTTGATAACCCCATCGAAGAAGAAAACATACTGTTGCGTCTTCTTCAGGTGTTCTTGTTATTGAGAACTGTTTTTCGGTCAGTCCTGCCTCCTAGGTACTCGATACCGGAACAGGATCTCATATCTGTAATTTATTGCAGGGACTGAGAAAAAGTAGGATAGTTGGACCTGGTGATATGTCCCTCAGAGTAGGGAACGGAGCACAAGTTAATACTGCAGCCGTCGGTGAATATCACCTAGTATTGCCAAATGACAATACTATGATTTTGAACAATTGCTACTTTGTACCTTCCATGCTTTGCAACATCATATCAGTTTCTTTACTTAATAAAGATGGATATAACTTTGTTCTTGATAGAAATATCATGAACATTTACCTTGATAAGGTACTGGTTGCAGAAGGTACACTGTGTAATGGTATCTATGTTCTAAATCAGAATACAGTGCTCAATGTACAAAACACACGCAAGAGGAAGAGTTCAGATACGAACGAATCCTACTTGTGGCATTGTAGACTTGGTCATATCGGAGAGAAAGGATTGAGTAAGTTACATAAAGATGGACTCTTGAATACGTTCGAATTTTCATCTTATGAAACTTGTCAATCTTGTCTCAAAGGAAAGATGACCAAATCTCCGTTCACCGGGCATGGAGAAAGAACAGTAGAGCTCTTGGAACTCATACACAGTAATGTATGTGGTCCAATGTCTAGACATGCAAGGGGTGGGTTCTCGTACTTCATCACATTCACTGGCGATCTCTCTAGATTCGGATATGTGTATCTCATGAAACACAAATCTGAAGCGTTTGTGAAATTCAAAGAATTCAGAAATGAAGTAGAGAACCAGACCAACAAAAGTATCAAGATCCTCCGATCTGACAGAGGAGGAGAATACTTAAGCATGGAATTCCAAGGTTACTTAAAAGAGAATGGAATTCTCTCTCAGCTTACTCCTCCTTATACACCACAGCACAACGGTGTATCGGAGCGGAGGAACCGTACCCTATTGGACATGGTTCGCTCCATGATGAGTAATGCCTAGTTACCTCTTTCATTCTGGGGACTTGTGCTACAAACAGCAGCGTATTTGTTGAATCAGGTTCCTTCTAAATCTGTGCCTAAGATACCATATGAAATATGGAGTGGTAAAAGACCATATCTTGAACGTATTAAGATATGGGGTTGTCCGGCCTATGTAAAGGTACAAAATCCGGACAAAATTAAAGCACGATCAGTTTTGTACAAATTTGTAGGTTATCCTAGAAATTCTCTGGGATATCTGTTCTACCACACTGAGGAACAGAAGGTGTTCGTTGCTTGTCGCGCCACTTTTTTTGAGTGGAAATTTCTTGCAAAAGAAATAAGTGGGAGCACGGTAGAACTGGATGAAACATCAGATCCACAAACTCAAACTGAGGATAAAGAACCAGGAAATTCAATAGTCCCGGACGAACCTCAGCCACTCCGCAGATCTGGTAGGATTTCTCATCCGCCCGAGAGATACTATGGTTTTCTCATAGATGGGGATCGAGAGGATTGCATCTTGGAAGAAGATGATCCTACTAGTTTCAGACAAGCCATTATCATTAGGGACTCTGATAAGTGGCTGGATGCTATGCAATCTGAAATGGAGTCCATGTACACCAATAAAGTGTGGACCCTGGAAGTTGCTCCACCTGGGGTAAAACCCGTTGGGTGCAAATGGATCTATAAGAAGAAACTTGGTGTGGATGGGCAGGTGGAAACCTATAAGGCTAGACTCGTTGCAAAAGGTTTTCGTCAAAGACCAGGAGTGGACTATGACGAAACTTTTTCTCCAGTGGCTATGCTCGAATCCATTAGGATCCTGCTTGCCATTGCTGCCTTCCATGACTATGAGATCTGGCAGATGTACGTATAAACGGATTTTCTAAATGGAAGTTTAGAAGAGTGCGTTTATATGGATCAGCCGGAAGGTTTTGTAGACAGTGGGAGCAGCGAAAAGGTGTGCAAGCTGCTCAAATCCATTTATGGATTGAAGCAATCATCGCGGAGCTGGAACATCTGTTTTGATGAGACAGTCAAGGACTTTGACTTCATCAAGAACGAAGATGAGCCGTGTATTTATAAGAAGATTGTAGGACGAACTGTAGTATTCCTAGTCTTGTACGTGGACGACATTCTTTTGATAGGAAATGACATTCCTATGCTACAATCAGTCAAGCTATTCTTATCACAAAGGTTCTCTATGAAAGACCTAGGTGATGCCTCGTACATTCTGGGGATCAAGATCTACAGAGATAGATCCAAGAGACTATTGGGACTTTCACAGTCCAGGTACATAGAGACCGTACTAAAGAGATTTAGTATGGAAGATTCCAAGCGCGGTAACATACCCGCATTGCACGAAATCACCCTCTCTAAGGAGATGTCTCCCAAGACTGACGAGGAGAGGGTTCGCATGAGCACTATACCCTACGCTTCGGCGGTAGGATCTATAATGTATGCGATGCTATGTACAAGACCAGATGTAGCTTACGCGCTAAGCGTGGTGAGCCGGTATCAGTCAAACCCAGGTGAGGACCACTGGAAAGCAGTAAAAAACATTCTCAAGTACCTGAGAAGGACTAAGGAGATGTTCCTGATTTACGGTAATGGAGACCTCAGGGTCGAGTCCTTTACCGACTCAAGCTTCTAGAGTGACAAGGATGACAGCAAGTCTTTCTTGGGTTTTGTGTTTACCCTCAACGGAGGGGTGGTATGTTGGAAGAGTTCCAAACAGGATACCGTCGCAGACTCGACGATGGAGGCTGAATACATTACTGCAAGCGATACCGCAAAAGAGGCGGTCTGGATAAAGAAGTTCATAGCTGAACTTCAGGTGGTTCCGTCCATTGTTGATCCGATACCGGTGTATTGTGATAACAATGGGGCTATAGCTTTAGCGAAGGAACCACGGTCCCATTGTAGGGTTCTTAGGCACACCCATGAGGTTCTACAAGTGATCAAACATGTCCAATTCAAAAATTTCCTATGTGCCGTGAAACTCTAAACAAGATCGTAACTAGAGGTATAGGCGATGCAATGCAAGTTAACAACTTTAACTAAAAGGGAAGTGACTACAACCTTTGTAGATCTAATTCTCCACCTCCATAGCTCCGCGTTGACATCCCTCCACTGCGATCATCGGATCCCGGACTCTAGCGATGGTATCGTCGATGAAATGATCAGGCTAGGTCGTCGACTTTGATGCCGAAGATGATCTACGTCGAGGCAACTCAAGATCAAGCTCCAACTTCACCAAGTCATGAAACTTGTGAATAAAACACCCTATACTATTTGTCAAGTGATAGAGGATGAAGAAATAGGAAGTGGGTTCACTTTAGAATTGGATTTCTCACTCTTTTTCTCAAGACACCATTAAAGGATGCAAGGTTTTCTTCATCTTGAAGAAGAAGAAGAAGAAGAAGAAAAGAATATGATAAGAATTCTTGAAAAATAGAAAATAAAGTGATTCTTATCGTATAGCAACCATGGTTAAGTGTAGAGAATAAACTAGGGTTAGGTTTAATGGTTAGGTTAAGGCTAAGAGACAAAATGGTCAAAGCTTCAAAGCTTCATGAAGTTTCAAGAAAGAAACAAAGTTAGCCACGATTTTATTCTTGCCAAAATGAATTAAAGAAAATAAATAAATAAGTAAATCAAAACCCTAACCATTAACATAACCATGGTTTAATCATACACACCCAAGTTTGCATGTATCATAAAACATGATACAAACTAGTGCACAAAACTATATCATATATACAATGTGCACATCAAGTGAGAAAATCCATCTTAAGTGAAAAAATACTAGTTAATGTAAAGTAATATATCAAATATATAATTATACATTAAATCATTAAATCAACACTTGATTTAACGACCCGGTCATATCGCATATGACCGACTAATATCCAATGTATCGACTTATCGAATCAATCCTCGATTCGATAACTAGGTTATATCGCATACAACCAATCGATACATTCATCGCGAGAATAGAATACGGTATCACATACACGCATTATTCTCGGTCCCGCACATACCTCATATGCGCTCCTATTTCGTTTCGCTTGAGCCAGGAAACCTCTGTGTAGGACTCTAAAGACTCGTCAATACGCCGGCAGTAGGTGATGATCATATCAAACACCCACAAGCCGCAAGCGGTCTGCTAAACGTAACGGCCACCCGGGTATTGAGCGATCAGAAGATCGACAAGCAAGCCCGCTCACACTCCAGTGAATCCAACCAGTAACACTTACCGTACAGTCCGGTCTGTTCTTCTGATATGTCGCATATCTCGCCTAGGGGTGGTAAACGTCAGACCCCAATAGCTTGATAAGTCATGCCGACGTAAGGTCCATAACAATCATGAAACTACTGATAACTCTTACCAGTATATCACTGCAACCCTGGCCAGGGATTTCCTGTTATGGCCAGTCGAGCATAGCGCAACATCAACCCCCAATACCGGGAGAGACGAATCCCCTCCTATCGCTCATTGCCTCCATGTGAATCGGGACTGTACCCAAAAAACACCTGTTTGCATGACTCAGTAGAGCCGTGGTTGGGTGGAAATCAAAGCACAGTGGGAGACACACAAGACTCTATGACGATCTCGGGTCAACAGACTAAGCTGTACCAGTGTCACCAGAGAACTGCCATCTGACGTGAGGTATAATACCATCTGGGAGTTCTCGGCGAGTCCATTCAGTGTACCCAGTCTCTACTGAGCACCCGCATACCATCTCTGATGTCAAACACCAATGGATATGGGATCATCCATCGCCCATCACATGGGTCGAGAAGATATACGCGAGTCTACACTGGAATATTGATGCCCCGTCTCGATATTCCCACGACTAGGAACATTGAAGGATGTACTCATGGACTACCCAGGCCCCACTAGTATGATCTACATCATAGTCCTGGAAGTCGAGCACACATCCTAAGGGCTTTATCAACATGTAATAGAGAGACTGCAAGTATACATGTTAAGATAAAGAGCAACCAGATAGTGTACTATCATGTCGAGCAAGAAAGTCCTTCCTATATATGTCCCAGCATCCACTACAATATACATCCAATGTACAGTAATGGCCTCTAGGGCATACATATAACTAACAATCTCCTACTTGCACTAGGGCCATCTGTAGCAGTGGTTGCAGTATCACTTACTCAACCATCCCATAAAAGTCTCTCTCTGGGAAAAAGCCTTTGTGAGTGGATCCACTGTGTTGTCCTCTGAGTCTACTCTCCTTACCTCGATCACCCTGGAGATCAACTATCTCCATGATCAGGTGATGCTGCCTCAGAATATGTCTGGGTCACTGATGGGATCATGGTTCCTTGGCCAAAGCCACACTTCCATTGTCACACAATGGTGGGAACCTAGTTCATCTCATGAACTAATATACACACAAACTTCCTCTTTGGTAGCATCTTTAATAGCGATGTTACCAGCCTTTATCGTCTAGTTTGTCACGGTATCTAGCTTGGAACTCTTCCAACATACCGTCCCTCCACTGAGGGTAAAGACAATGCCTGCGACTGACATTCAGTCGTCCTTATCACCCTGGAACCTTTCCAGTGATTCTCCCCAGGATCAACTGATACCATCTCACTACAACTAGTGAGAATCCTAACATCCATTTAGATCTATCTTATAGATCCAAAACCCAGGATTTAGGAGGTATCACTTTGATCCTATATGGAGAATCTATGTGATAAGAGGAGATCGACCGATCGTAGCATAGGAAACTCCTTTCCTATCAAGAGTATGTCATCCACGTACTCTATGAGGATCATTACCATACTCCATACTACCCTTTTGTACATACAAGGTTCATCTACCATTTTGATGAAGCCAAACTCTTTGACTACCACATCAAAACAGATGTTCCAACTCCGCGATGCCTGCTTTATCCTGTAAAGCAACTTGCACACGTTTCCGCTGCTCCCACTGTTTACGAAGCCCTCTGGCTGTGTTCTTATAGACGTTCTCTTCTAAATCAGTATTTAGAAAAGCAGTCATGGCACCCAACCACCAGATATCGTAGTCATGGTATGTAGCAATGTTAAGTAGGATCCAGATGGACTTAAGCATAGTCCCTGGAAAAGGTTTCATCATTATCCACGCTTGGTTGATGACGAAAACCTTTAACAAGTCTAGCTTTGAAAGTCTCAACTTTTCCATCTACACCAAGTAATCTTCTCAAGATATACTTGCTCCTGATGGGGATTTAACCCTTCAGATATAGCAACCAAAGTCCATACTTTGTTGGTGTATATGGATTCCATCTCAGATCGCTAAGCATCCAGCCATTCTTACAGAGTCCCTACTCTCGATGGCCTGCTCGAAACTAGTTGGGTCATCATCTCATAATGCAATCCTCGCTCCCACTGTCATCGAGAAACCGAAGTATCTCTCAGGCAGGTGAGGAACCCTGCTAGATTGGCGGAGAGGCTTGAGGTTCGTTGGGGACTATAGAATCCTTTGGTCCAGTCAAATCAGCTGCAGTTTTGTATAGTTGGAACCTTTCCAGTTCTACAGAACTGACCTTGCCACGATCTTGTCCGGATTTTGCTTTTGACATAGGCCGGACAATCCCAAATCTTAACTTGCTTAAGAGATGGGCTCTTCCCATACCATATCTTATATTGAATGGTAGGCACTGATTTGATTCGAATCCAATTCAATAGGTATGCAACTTCTCAAGTGCACAACCCCAAAAGGAAATAGGTAACTCAGTAATATTCATCATAGAGCACACCATATCATATAGGGTGTGATTGCTCCATCCCGATACACCGTTGTGCTGTGGTATATTCAGAGGAGTAATACGGAGAGAGAATCTCATTCTCCTTTAGAATAATCCAGGAATTCTTTGCACAAGTATTCTCCTCCCTGATCTTATCATAGGACATAATACTTATACCCAGTTTTTTGGTTCTCTATTTCTAACTTATATTTTGTGAATATCTTAAAAGGTTCGGATTTGTGTTTCAACAGGAACATATGTCTGAATCTTGAGAGATTATCAGAGAATGTAATGAAATACAAAGAACCGGTCTTGGTATGTGTAGACAGGGGATCTTACATACATCATCATGTAACAATCCCAAGGGTTTACTAACTCTTTCTCTGTTTCCAATAAACAGAGCTATGGTCATCTAATCTTTGTGACATGACTGGAAAGTTTCACAAGATGTAAATTCAAACTGATTTAAATATGCATCTAAATGTAACTTCAGCTAGTCGGATCGCATTGATATGACCTAGTCTACAATGCCTCAAGAAGGATTCGTTCATTTCTGAACTCTTCCTCTTGTGTGTGCTTTGTATACTAGGAACTGTAGTTTGATTTAGAACATCAATGCTTTTAGATAACGTGCCTGAACCGATCAACTTTTGATATAGGAAATGTTGAAAACATTATCCAACAATACAAAATTATATCCTTCTTTACTAATAAAGAGACTGATATGATTTTGTATATCAGGTTCGGTATCTAATAGCATTTGTTCAGAATCAATGTACTGGTAATACAGGGTGACAGTGACCAACAGACTTGGCTGCAACACTTGCCCCGTTTTCTGCCTCATGAAACTTATCACCCGTTCTCAGTTCTCTGCCTTTCTGTAGCCCTATGTAACAGATTACATATCTGGGATCCTGATCCGGTATCAAATACCCAGGATGCAGAGGATACTGAGAAACAGTTCTTTGTAATGAACACACCCGAAGGAGATGCATCTCATGCACTTTCTTCGTTTGGGCGGCATGGGAATCCTGGTATTCCCTATTTCTTGCTCTGTCTTATAACAATTATAAGTTGGAGCGGGACCAACGTTCCCCAGCTCAGTATAACAAGCGGGTTCAGTCAATACATCCATATTATTATCTTGATTAAGGCGTGATATGGTCGCTACCTGGAGAGAGAGAAAAGAAAACACTATGCGTGTGCTCTTGCAAGATTAGATTGGTTATTTATTTTATCTAATCAGGATGGCTCCCACTGTTTTTATCAAATCTTCCTTCAAACCCTAAAAGCAAAGACTAGCCGGGATTAATTACACTCTACAAGTTCGCCAATCTTTCAGCCAGGCCAGTGTCGGTACTTTGAGGGAGGTTCCCCGTGCTTTCGCACGGACCTAATTAAAGTAAAGCTCGTTTTCCCAGAAGCGTAACCTCGTTGACACCTTTCTAGACACCTACTTGATCGGCTAATTGTAAAGTGCAAAACTCTCCCAGGAGTAACAATTACTCGCAGTGGGTATCGGGATCCAACTATCACATAGAAGGTATGCAATCTCATTGCAAATTTCAACACTTGAAACTCCCGATAAAGGTTTTTACCCCTAGCACCTATGACCTTAACTATGGTCAACAAATCATAAGTACTAGTCAAGTTCTACCCGTTATTTCATGATTAATTAGACCCACCCACATGACCCTTAACTAAGGTCAACAAAGTCACGCGACTGTCCTAACTAATCGCATCATATGCGGTGTAGGAAGACATCACTTAGCTACCGTACACGGTGCCTTGACTATGGTCAACAAACACAGCACGAATACTAAGTACTCTACTTCCTAAAATGACGGAGGGTTGCGAATGGTTTTTATGAAAACCTTTAACGCTTTGAACTTGATCTCGTTGCGGAATCAAATGGTTTTTAAATAGAGTGTTTTTTAGGCTTTTCTAGTTTTGCTAAAGGGGTCACTCCCGGTGAAGGGATCGTCGGCCCTTTCCTCGTCAAATGAGGTGCGGGATATATCATATATATCACTGTGCAAAGAAGAAACTATAGAAGCAATCAAAAGACAAACCGAGTGTGTAGCATCTGCCAGTTATTGCTAAAGGAGTCACTCCCGGTGAAGGGATCTCGGTCCTTTCCTTATCGAATAAGGTGCAGGATGTTCTACAAGGAACACCGCGATGCAAAGCAAGAACTGTAGCTACCTGTTTTTATTTTGAAATTCGATTCCACAACATCTTTTAGGTTTATTTTCTTTCATTAATCTCATTAATGAATATCCCATCAATTAATTCCACCTAAACATCACAGATAAATATAACGTATGCTTATGCCATCCGCATTCGCCTCGATGTCCCGTCTGCACCGTTAGGTTAGGTAACTAACGGCAGAGCGGGGCAGGGCTAGCGCGGGTGTAAAACATAAGCAACGTCTATATAATATATGTTGGGTTAGCATAGCACCTCATGAAGGGTTTGGAAGCATCACATGAACCAAATATGTAGTCTTTAGGGTGCTAAGCTAATGAACAAAGAATCGTTCCTAGAATCGATTAGGGTTTCAAAATTTTCATATCGACATATGAAAGAAATGCTAGGGTTTAGAGAGTACAACCTTTGTAGCTCCCTACGCTAGACTCCTCGGCTACTCGGGGTTTGAAAGAACTACTCTTGAACTCCTCGACGTCACCGATGATCCACCCGGAGTCCGCTTTGTCCAAGCTTGCGACTTTTTCCGATCAAGTGAACGAAATCGAGTCAACACTCCAAACAAGTGGGCTAGGCTTGTGTAGAATGGTGTTGTGGTTCTCTTTCTCACTTCAAAATCCTAACTTGTTGATTATATAGCTCACTACAAAAATCTAGAGAGCTATGAAGGAGGAGGAAGAAGATAATGGCAATATTAGAAGATGATAAGTTTTTTCTCATCCTCAAGCAAAATGAAAATATATCAATATATATTTTAAATCTATCATCTCAAACCATGGTTGAATCATTATTGTACTAGGGTTAAAACACAAAAGGAAACATAACCTAAGGTTAAGTGGTGGGTGAGAATGGTTAGGTCAAAAGAAGTGTGTAGAACAAATCAATAATGCACCTTTTCTTTCCTTTTATGTTTTAGTATAAATACAATAGTAATTCATAAAAAATACCATGTTGTGAGTCTTATATTGCCACCATTTTCATATACATCCAACCATGATAAATGTATGTATGCATGTATGTATGTATACACATCCATATGTGCATGAAACTAGAAAGAAAGAAAAACATGCATGCATGCATACATCCATTCAACACAAGAAAGGAATTCAAGTGAGAAGCTAATGGTTAAATGATAAATCAACACTTGCTTTATCAATCCGGCCGTATCACATACGACCCCTACCAAAAGCATGCCGCCCGATCAATACACGGTATCCTATACGCGCATTTTAATCGGGTCCATGCGCATATCGCATACGCGCACCACAATGTTTCGCCTGGACTAGGAAACTCCATTGTGGGACTCTGAGACTCGTCAATACGCCGGTAGTGGGTGATGATCATATCAAGCACCCCCAAGCCGCAAGCGGTCAGCTAAACGTAATGGCCACCCAGGTATTGAGCGATCAGAAGAGAACAAGCGAACCTGCTATAACTCCCGTCGAGCTGATCGGCGACACTTCCCGTACAGTCCGGTCTCCTCGTCTGGTATGTCGCATATCAAGTCTAGGGGGGGTAAACGTCAGACCCCAATAACTGATAAGTCGTGCCGATGTGAGGCTCATAACGGGTCGAAAAATTACTGGTAACACTTACCAGCAAATCTCTGATCAGCCCTGGCCAGGGACTTCCCTGTTACGGCCAATCGAGCACAGCGCAACATCAACCCCCAATACCGGGAGAGACGAAACCCCTCCTATCGCTCATTGCCTCCATGTGACTCGGGACTGTACCCAAAAACCACCGTTTTGCACGCCCTCATGGACGTGGTAAGGTGGAGATCAAAGCACAGTGGGAATCACACAAGACTCTATGACGATCTCGGGTCTACAGACTAACCTGTACAAGTGTCACCTGAGAACTGCCATCTGACGTGAGGTATAATACCATTTGGGAGTTCTCGGCGAGTCCGTCCAGTGTACCCAGTCTCCACTGAGCACCCGTATACCATCTCTGATGTCAAACACCAATGGATATGGGATCATCCATCGCTCATCTCATGGGTCGAGAAGCATATACGCTAGTCTACACTGGTATATCGATGCCCCGTCTCGATACACCCACGACTAGGGACCTTGAAGGATGGACTTATGGACTACCATGTCCCCACTAGTATGATCTGCATCATAGTCCAGGTAGTCAAGTACACATCCTAAGGGCTTTATCAACATGTAACTATAAGACAGTTTAAAGAGACTAGTATACATGTTAAGATAAAGTGCAACCAGATAGCATACTATCATATCGAGCAAGAAAGTCATCTCTATATATGTCCAAGCATCCAATATAATATACATCATCTTTACAATACTGGCCTCTAGGGCATACATAAAACTAACAATCTCCCACTTGCACTAGGGCCAGCTGCTGTAGTATCGCATACCGAGCATCCCGAAGAGTCTCTCAAACTGTATCTGGGGAATGGCCTTCGTGAGTAGATCCGCCGTGTTGTTCTTCGTGTCAACCCTCCTAACCTCGATCTCCCGGTGATCAACTATCTCCCGGATCAGGTGATACCGCCTCAGAATATGCCTGGATCGCTGATGGGACCTGGGTTCCTTGGCCAAAGCCACCGCTCCATTGTTATCGCAATACAAAGGTATTGGATGCTCAATGGATGGAACCACTCCAAGTTCAGTAATGAACTTCTTGATCCAGACAGCCTCTTTAGCAGCATCGTTTGCTGCGATGTATTCAGCCTCCATCGTCGAGTCTGCCACGGTTTCCTGCTTGGAACTCTTCCAGCTAACCGCCCCTCCGTAAAGGGTAAAGACAAATCCCGACTGCGACTTAGAGTCGTCCTTATCACTCTGGAAGCTCGAATCGGTAAAGGACTCCACTTGGAGTTCTCCGTTACCATACACCAAGAGCATCTCTTTAGTCCTTCGTAAGTACTTGAGAATACTCTTCACAGCTGTCCAGTGACTCTCTCCAGGATCAGCTTGATACCTGCTCACTATACTTAGTGAGTATGCAACATCGGGTCTGGTACATAGCATCGCGTACATGATAGAGCCTACAGCCGAAGCATAGGGTATCCCTTGCATGCGAGCTCTCTCCAAATCAGTCTTGGGAGATATCTCTTTGGAGAGAGTGACTCCAGAAATCGTGGGTAAATTCCCACGCTTGGATTCTTCCATACTAAACCTCTTTAGTATGGTGTCAATGTACCTGGATTGGGACAATCCCAATATCCGTTTGGATCTATCTCTATAGATCCTAATTCCCAATATGCAGGAGGCATCACCAAGATCTTTCATTGAGAATCTTCGTGATAAGAAGAGCTTGACCGATTGCAGCATAGGAATATCATTTCCTATCAAGAGTATGTCGTCCACGTACAATACGAGGAAGACAACCTTACTCTCTGCCACCTTCTTATAGATACAAGGTTCATCTGGATTTTTGACGAAATCAAACTCTTTTATAACGACGTCAAAGCAGATGTTCCAACTCCGCGATGCTTGCTTTAATCCATAAATGGATTTAAGCAGCTTGCACACCTTCCCGCTGCTCCCACTGTCTACGAAGCCCTCTGGCTGAGTCATGTACACGCACTCTTCTAAATCACCATTTAGAAAGGCGGTCTTAACATCCATTTGCCAGATTTCGTAGTAATGATATGCAGCGATGGCAAGCATGATCCGGATGGATTTAAGCATAGCCACTGGAGAAAAGGTTTCGTCATAGTCCACACCTGGTCTTTGACGAAAACCCTTTGCTACAAGTCTAGCTTTGAAAGTCTCCACTTTCCCATCTACACCAAGTTTTTTCTTGAAGATCCACTTGCTCCCGATGGGTTTTACCCCTCCAGGAGCAACATCAAAAGTCCATACTTTGTTGGTGTACATGGATTCCATCTCGGACCGCATAGCATCCAGCCATTTCACTGAGTCTACTCGTGATGGCCTGCTCGAAGCTAGTTGGGTCATCATCCTCCATGATGCAATCCTCGCTCCCACCATCCATGAGAAAACCGTAGTATCTCTCAGGTTGGCGAGGAACCCTACTAGATCGGCGGAAAGGCTGAGGTTCATTGGGAGCTACTGAATCCTCTGGTTCCACTAAATCTTCTGTTGTGTTTTGTTCAGCTGGAACCTCTTCCAGTTCTACCTCAGAGCCACTAATCTCTTTTGCAAGAAATTCCTTTTCTAAAAAGGTGGCATGTTGAGCAACAAAAACTCTTTGTTCCTCACTGTGGTAGAAGATATACCCTCGCGAATGTTTGGGATATCCAACAAATTTGCACAAAACTGACCTTGCCTCGAGTTTGTTCGGTTTTTGTATTTTGACATAGGCCGGGCAACCCCAGATCTTAATAAAATTAAGATATGGTCTTTTCCCCTCCCATATCTCATATGGTGTGGTAGGCACAGATTTGGTGGGAACCCTATTCAGTAGGTATGCCGCTGTCTCCAGCGCATATCCCCAGAAGGAAATAGGCAACTCAGCTGTGCTCATCATAGAGCGCACCATATCTAATAGGGTGCGGTTCCTCCGTTCTGATACACCGTTGTGCTGTGGTGTATATGGAGGAGTCAGCTGAGAGAGAATCCCATTCTCTTTTAGGAAGTCCAGGAATTCTATGCTCAAGTATTCACCTCCTCGATCAGATCGAAGGATTTTAATACTTTTTCCGGTTTGGTTCTCGACTTCTTGTTTATATTCCCTAAATTTCTCAAAAGCTTGTGATTTGTGTTTCAACAGGAACACATATCCGAATCTAGAGAGATCGTCAGTGAATGTAATGAAGTACGAAGAACCATCCCTGGCATGTGTAGACATGGGACCGCATACATCACTATGTATTGGTCCCAAGAGTTCGGTAACTCTTTCTCCGTGTCCTATAAACGGAGTTTTGGTCATCTTGCCTTTGAGACATGACTGGCAAGTGTCATAAGATGAAAATTCAAACGGATTTAAATATCCATCCTTATGTAACTTAGCCAGTCGTGTCGTATTGATGTGACCCAGTCTACAATGCCACAAGAAGGATTCGTTCAGTTCAGAACTCTTCCTCTTGTGTGTGATTGTTATACTTAGAACTGTGGATTGATTTAGAACATAAATGCCATTGCACAACGTGCCTGATCCAACCAACTTTTGGTTACGGAAAATGTTCATAACATTATCCTGTAATACAAAAGTATATCCCTCTTTACTCAATAAAGAAACTGATATAATGTTGCATATCAGGTTCGGCATGTAATAGCATTCGTTCAGAACCAATGTATTACCAGTTGGTAATGTAAGGTGATATTCCCCGACAGTCTTAGCTGCAACAATTGCACCATTTCCAACTCTTATGTCTTTATCACCTTCTCCAAGTTCTCTACCTTTCTTTAGCCCATGTAACTGATTGCATATATAGGATCCTGACCCGGTATCTAATACCCAGGACGTAGAGCAAATGGAAAAACAGTTCTCAGTAACGAACACACCCGAAGAAGATGCATCAACATGCATGTTCTTATGGGCGGCTTGAGAATCTAGATATTCTCCTATTCCCTGTTCAGTCTTATAACTCTTATAAGAAAGAACGGGTCCAACGTTCCCCTGCACAGTATAACATGCGGGTTCGGTCAATACATCCATATTATTATCTTTATTAGGGCATGACATGGTCGCTACCTGGAGAGAGAGAGAAGAAAACACTTTAGCGTATGCTCTTGCAAGATCAGATTGGTTATTATCTTATCTAATCTGGATGGCTCCCACTGGTTTTTATCAAATCTTTCTTCAAACCCTAAAAGGAAAGACTAGCCGGGATTAATTACACCCTACAACTTCGTCGATCTTTCAGCCAGGCCAGTATCGGTACTTTGAGGGAGGTCCCCCGTGCTTTCGCACGAACCTAATTAATGTAAACCTCGTTTTCCTAGAGGCGTAACCCCGTTGACACCTTTCTAGACACCTACTTGATCGGCTAATTGTAATGTGTAAAACTCTCCTAGGAGTAACTCTTACTCGCCGTGGGTATCGGGATCCAACTATCTCATAGAAGGTATGCAATCTCATTGCAAATTTCAACACTTGAAATTCCCGATAATATTTTGCCCCAAGCATCCTATGACCTTGACGGAGGTCAACAAACCACAGGGTTCAAGTCAAGTTCAACCCGTCATTTCTTGATTGAATCAAACCTACCCGCACGACCCTTGACGGAGGTCAATAAGGTCGTACGACTACCCTAATCCAATCTGCATCACATGCATTAAGTAGATAAATACTAGTTAGCTACCGCACACTACGCCTTGACGGAGGTCAACAAACGTAGCACGAATACTAAGTAGGATTTATCTGAAAAGACGGAGGGCTACGTCAGGTTTTTCTAAAAACCTATTGCGTAATGAACTTGATATCATTGTAGAATCAAGTGAAGTTTTGAAATGGAGTGATTTTGAGGCTTTTCTAGTTTTGCTAAAGGGGTCACTCCCGGTGAAGGGATCGTCGGCCCTTTCCTCGTCGAATGAGGTGCAGGATATATCATATATATCACTGTGCAAAGCAGAACTCCAAAAGCAATCAAAAGCAAACCGAGTGTGTAGCGTCTGTCGGTTATTGCTAAAGGAGTCACTCCCGGTGAAGGGATCTCGGTCCTTTCCTCATCGAATAAGGTGCAGGGTATATCATATATACCGCTATGCAAAGCAAGAACTGTAGCTACCTGTTTTATTTTGAAATTCGATTCTACAACATCTTTAGGTTTCTTTTATTTCATTAATCACATTAATGAAGTCCCATCAGTTAAATACCTAAACATCACAGATAAATACGACGTACACTTATGCCATCCGCATTCGCCTCGATGTCCCCTCGTGCACCGTTAGGTTAGGTAACTAACGACAGAGCAGGGCAGGGCTAGTGCGGGTGCAAAACATAAGTAACGTCTATATAATATATCATATATACTATATACTGTATCTATCACAGAACATCACATGATCACATCACAGATATCGCAGCAGAAAATATCATATGAAATATTGGATATACTAGGACGTCCGTGTTTTCAATACGAGCCAGTATAAAACACGGATTCCACGGTCGTGATGAATAGACAATCCCACACCCCTAGACCCCTACGAGAGCGGCAAGCAACCCTACCAATTCTAGGGTTAGAAGACCCGGACTCGACTCCTCGAGATGGTCTCCCACTGGACCCTAGAACCCGGTTACTTGTGCCCCCTCCTTGGGTCTATCCTAGTGCAGAAAAGTAAATAATATACAAAAGGTGACAGCTTCCGCAACCTGGAAGTGCCCCAAATAAAAGAATATTACATACAAGTATTTACATGAATGAAAATGAAAAACACTCATCTCACATAAAAACCCCCGGCTATTCAAACACGACAATCTAATATAACATATCCAGCAACACATAACATCACATGTGTAAGTGCACGGCGGCGCCCCGGCCGTCAATCCGACGCCGGAATGCGGAAAACGGTGATAAACTTAAAATTTTGCGGACTTTGCAAACCGGCACCACCGCGCACTAAACTCCGGATCGAACCATTAACTAGTCTACGCTACAAATAAGAAAGGGAAGAGATGTACCGACTGATCCGAGTCCTCCGGTCTTCATCTCCACTCCGATCTCGTCGCGGGATCTCCGGTGGTCGCCTCCTCGCCGGAAGGGCACCACGTAGCCGGATTCTTTTACGGGCTCCCACCTCTATACCGAGGCAACTCGGGCGCGAAGTTGGCTAGCCGACGCGCCCAAGATTTGCTGTAGGAAGTGTAGTGTAGAGTGGATGTCTCACTTTGGGGTTTGTTGCCATTTGTAGATGATGGAGGAATCAAGAAGAAAAATGGTGCTTGCATTTTTCTTGGCATGAAAAGAGATCAAGAATGATAAACCCTCTCCAAGATGAAGCTCTCTCCTTCTCTTCTTTTCTTCTCACTCAACCATGGTAAGAACTTATGCATCAAGTGAGAATAATGGTGGAGGAAAAACAATATGAAGCAAGAAGGGAGGTGAGTGTAGGAGATGTAGAAAGGGTGACCACATCAAGAGACAAAGAAACATACACCATGCTTCATACTATTGAACCCATACCCTCACTTTATCACAATCAAATCTCAAAAAGCAAAAGCATGGTTGAAAAGAAATGAAAGCTATCATAATCAATCTTTTACAATAAACCCCCTCCACAAATGTTATTTGCACAATTGCAAATAACACCCTCCATCGGAAAAGTCCGGCCGGGAAAGAACAAAGGAAAACCGGCCGGAACGAAATGCAAACTGGCAACTCCAGAAAACTGGTCCCGTAATAAATTACAGGAAAACCCCGATACTGTGCATACACACCCGCATCTGTATTTCGTCCGGATACAAATGCAAAGAGACAAAATCTACACTGTACTAAACTAGGACCGGCTTAAACCAAAGCCGGCTAGTAATAAACCGTTCGATCCTGATCCGTGCAATACCGCACGTATCTGATCGAACCCTGCCATATATATCCATACGGCCACTAGTACAAAACTGTCCGATCCTGATCCGTGCAATACCGCACGTATCTGATCGGACCCTGCCATATCTCCATACGGCCTCTACAGCGTTTCGCCCGAAACTTGAGTAACTGTAAGTGTGGTGGACTCTAAAGACTCGTCAATACTATGGCTGTGGATTTAACCACTAGCACGTCAGAGGTATAAGCCAATACGTGACGGGCCACCAGCTATTGACCAAAAGGGACGTCGATGAGTAAACTCATCCTGACACCCTACTGAGCCTGTCAGTGACAATATCCGTGCAGTCCGGTCCGTTCGTCTATGAGTATCGCATGGCGGGCCTAGGGGGTTGGTAAATGTCAGACCCCCACAAGCGGTACAAGTCGTGTCGGAGTGTAGCCCAGAACACCCTGAGATACTACTGGAATACCTACCAGTAAATCTCCTTGCCTTGGCCAAGGACTTTGTGTAATGGCTCTCCTAGACACAGCACGACCTCACCCCCAATACCGGGAGAGACGAACCCCTGAAGATACGCTCACTGCCTCCATGTGGCTCGGGACTGTACCCAACTAAAACCTGTTTGCACGACTCCTTTGAGCCGTGGTAGGGTAGTAATCAAAGTACAGTGGGAACTCACACGAGACAAATGACGATCCCCAGGTCGATGAACTAACCTGCACACATGTCACCAGGGAACTGCCATCTGACGTCTGGTATATGACCAACTAGCATGTTCCCGGCGAGTCCTGTCCGGTGTACTCATAACCCAATGAGCACCTGTATACATCTTAGGTGATCCAACTGACACCAGTGGCTTGTGAGACCGGCCACCGCCCCTCGTCGGGGTCTCGACTGTATACACTAGTCTACTAATGGAGTATCGATGCCCGGTCTCGAAACTCCCACGACTAGGGACCTTTTAAGGATATGCTTGTAGACCCCCAGCTCCCACTTATATGATCGCCCTCATACTGCTGGTGGTCAAGCAAGAATCCTAGGGGCTCTATCAACGTGTAATAGCGACGTGTCATGTCACCTAAAGCAGTACACGATGATAAAGGTAAACCAGATAGCATACTATCATCTCGAGCAAGACTGTCCTACTGGGATAGGTCCTCCCTCAATCATTACAATCACGTACCTGTGACCTAATAATTGACTCTGAGGGCACTATCTCCAACAATCTCCCACTTGCACTCAAGGCTAATTATTGCGATGTCGCATACTCACAGCCCGTGTGATACCGAACACCCAACTCCTCTACTAGTCAGTCTCACAAAGCTCGTTTGCGGAACTATTGCGTTCGAGGAATAGCCTCAGTGAGTGGATCCGCTTAGTTGTTTCTTTCTATGTCTCTCTATATCTCAAGTTCACGGAGAAACCTATCTCCCGAAATGAGCAATACCTGTCTTAGAATGTGTCTGGATGTCTGATGGGACATAGCTCATAAATGAACTCCAAATCCAAACTTCTTAGACTATATCGTCAACTGAACTTAATCAGTATCCTGTGCGCCATGCCTCCCTCAGTATTGCCTTGGACCACCTGTCCAAAATACTGCCCCTCATCAGAAGGAAAACTATAACTCTGACAACCTTCTTGTCGTCCATGTCACCTTGGAAGCCTGGAATGATAACTGTCTCCTGAATGAGGCTGTCGTTATCATCTCCCTAGAACATCCATTTATGTTCTAAAACTGCTTCCGACTGTTTCTCCAGGATTGGATTAATGTCAAGTTATTGCATCTAGTGCAAGAACAACATCTGGTGTGGTACTTGACATCTCACGATTGACTCAATTGCCTGAGCAAGTGATCTGCCAATCATGCCCGTCCCTCTCCCCTTTAGTCTGTAAGACACCTTTGGAGAGGGTGACTCCATTACCTGCAGGTACACTACCGTGCCAGGAGTCGTCCATCCTAAATACTCTTAGAACGCTGTCAAGTACCCTGATTGGGAAACCACCCAAATCTAGATCTAAGACCATAGATCTAGTAACCAGTATGTCTGATATAAAATCCATTTCCTTTGTGGAGAAACAACTGTGTGACGACCAAACTATAACCGATCGTAGTGTAGGAGTTTCCTTTCCTACTCTGTGTATATCATCCAAATACCAGGATATCACACCCTACTACCTTCTCAACAGATCCATCCCCTATTCTGATGACGTCAAACCCATGACTGTCACATCAGAAATAGATGATCTATCTCCGCTACATCTGCTCTAGTCTATAAACAGACAGAAGCAACCTGTCCACCAATGCTTTCGCTGCTCCCTCTGATTACGACAACCCTCTGGCAGAGTCATATAGACGTACACTTCTAAAACTAGTTTAGAACGACGCTATACTCATCCTCCCGCCTGGTCTCGCAGCCTGGAACAACAGCAATGGTAATTGTGGGTAAACAAGAACTTCCCTGTCACCGTCCTTGAGGCTACCGTAGTACCTCTCGGGTGCCTGAAGTTACCCACCTTATCTGCGGAGTGGCCAATGGAATGTCAATCCAGATTGAATCTTTAGGTTCCTTATCAAATCTTCAGTAATCGTTTGTGGTTCTGGAATTACTTCCAGTTCTACCATACTCCCACTACTGTTTTTCTGAAAAAAATCCATTTTTTATAAAACTGTGGCGAGTCTAGAACAATATCGCTATTGTTCATCCAGATGGTAGAAAGTCAATCCTCGTCATAGCCTGGGTCAACCCACAAACAGCCATTACAGAAACGTGCCTTGAGTTGTCCAGTGTCTGGTTTTAATCATAAACCGGACAACTCCCCGTACCTTAACATCGTTAAGATATGAACTGTTCTATATCCAATATAGAAACAGAGGCACTGATTTAATTGAACCAGATTCAAATCATGCAGCTGTCCCCAGCGCATGTCAACTAAATGGAAGGAGGCCGATCAGCGTTACTCAACTTAGGAATACTTCCAATTATGAGTAACCTGAAAGAGAAGCAAGATCTCTTTATCATTACTATCAACTGAATACCACACACAAGTATCTACATCTTCGATCTCTTTGAAGAATCCCGATACTTGCTACACCTGGTTCTCTACTCTATTCAAATACCTATAACTCCTCAAAACTTAGATCCTGTGTTTCAACGAAACACATGTCTAAGAACTAGAGAAGTTAAAAGTAAACAGAATATAGTATGAGGACCAACCCCTCTGTCCTAATGGACACTGGACAACATACAATACCTTGTATAAGTCCCTTGAGTCTGATAACTCTTTCACTGTGTGTCGTAGGTTGAAAACTGTACTTATGGTTAAGAAGAATTACACCGCTGTTTAATGCTCCTTACCTAACCATCCACTGATATAGGTAAATGTTGTAGACATAATTTCAGAAAGGTGTATCTCACTCTATGAAAATAGACGTACAGATATATTAATTTGAAATTGGTGCATAACAGCGGATATTCAAAACCAAATATTTGCCGACCGGCAAACAGCCCAGGTGATTTCCTCAAATATCACTGATTACAACGAATCCCGATATAATGAGGATGATCACCCAATTCCCAATAACGTACTCCCACTCATCATCTGTAAAACCATACAGATGTGAGAATCATACCTGGTAAATACATACCCTGGAGTAAGTATCTAATCGGGAAATCAGTTCTCTTTTAACATTACACAGTGAAACTGAAACATTGAAATGTTTCGATGGGGTATCCTGGTATTCCTAGTAATGCCTCTTCCATCATCACGTCTGTAACCTTGTAATTCTTTGACACCTCTCCAAATCCCTTCATATGTCTTTAGTCTTTACCTTCTGCACACCCCTTTAGGCCAAATGGTTTTCTTCCTTCCCTACCGTTCGGCACCAGCCTATGGTTTGGAAGAAGACTATCCAATAAGCATAATGGGTGTACTGTCCCTGTCCTAGGAGCACTCGCAATGCGAGAGAAGGTGAAGATAAAAGACACCTGAATGTACTTTATTCCTATTTCTCCTGAACCAGGATCCATCCCCGAACTGGAACAAGTTCCTTTCGAGTTCGTATATAACCATACGATGGATTATCCAATAAAATGGGATCTTCGTAGTGATACGGAGTGTCCTGGAGAAATACAAAGGTGATTTAGGATTGGCGAAGAAATACTTGGTTCGGTCGTGAATAGCAGTCGCAATTTACTTTGCCCTCTTACTAATCCCTTGTTTTGTCTGAACTTAATACCTTCTGTACACCGTTTAGGCTAACTGGTTTTCTTCATTCCCTACCGGTCGGCACCAGCCTATGGTTTGGAAGAAGACTATCCAATTTGCGTAATAGGTGTACTACTCCTAAACTAAGGAGTACTCGCAACCTGAGAGAGGGTGAAAAGAAAAGACAACTGAATAATCCTATCCGTTTTCTCCAGAACCGGAAACCATCCTCGAATTCCTTCGAGTTCGTATCTAACCATACGATGGTTTTGTCCAATGGAAGTGGACGTTCGTAGTAATACGGGGTGTCCTGGAGAAAAGGGTAAAAGTAGGAGTGGCAATGAGGTCTGCAACTCTGACAATCCAAAAGCCAGTGTTAAGAAGGTTCGGTCAACTTGGTCACTGAGTCATAGTCTTAGGGTCGGGTCAATGGTCGCTGCCAAAGAGAGAGAGAAAAGAAACACTCAGCGTGCACTCTAACCTAGATCAGAATGGTTACCAATTTATCTAATCTGGAATCCTCCCACTGTACCTCAAATTCTCCTCCAAACCTGAAAAAAGAATTAGTCGGGGTTACCCGAGGAGTAAACTAACTCATCAGTGGGAATCGGGATCCAACTATCATTGCATGATAAAGTGACGGAATCCGCTCACATCATCATACTCCAGATGGTATGCGCATATCTGGCAAGTTTCAGTTCTTTTGAAACTCCCGATGCGATTTCTGCCCCATGCTCTTATGACCTTGACTTTGGCCAACATATCATAAGTCACATGTCAAGTTCTGCCCGTCATTCTCCAGGTTAATTTGAATCCACCCGTACATACCCTTGACTTTGGCCAAAATGGCAGCACGACTGTCCCAAACCAACGCATCTATCTATGCTGCATATGAATACCCCAATAGCTACCAATCACTGTGCCTTGACTTTGGCCAACATACACAGCTTGAATACTATTGACCACCCATATGAAACGACGGAGGGCTACGAATGGTTTCTGGCGAAAACCTTTAACGTAATGAACTTGATATCGTTGAAGGAACGGATAGCTTTTTAGAAATATAGTGACGACAACTTCCGCTAAAGAGGTCACTCCCGGTGAAGGGATCTCGGCTCTTTCCCCGTAGAATGGGGTGCAGGATATTCCAACTGAATACCATGGTGCAAAGCAAAAGTAATCGGCTATAGTGAAGTTACTGCCCTGACGCAAACTTCTGTCCAAGGGGTCACTCCCGGTGAAGGGATCTCGGCCCTTGCCTCGTCGACTGAGGAGCAGGATATTCCAACCGAATACCACGATGCAAAACAGAAATGAACGTCCTTGCAGTAACAGCTTTTTGAAAAGTGTTCCAACAACATCAGAATAGGTTTGTTTAACCTTGCATTGATCCGAATCAATGCAGTCCCATCAATTGATCACACCACAAAGAACGAAAATATACTGACGTACGTATATGCCATCCGCATTCGCCACTGGGTCCCGTCATCACCCGTTAGGTTAGCTTACTAACGACAGAGCGGGGACTGGACTAGCGCGGATGCAAAACATATACAACATCTACTAATATATATACCAATATATAGTATTTCGCTCAAGGCGTGAATAAAATGCAACATCACAGAAATGTACAGCATCACAGAACAATACAGATATCTGGGATCCCCGGGTTTCACAGAGCCACTGCTGAAACCCGACGTTCCCCTGGTCGTGTGGATAGCCTGTGCAATGAAAACCTAGACCCCTACGGGCGCGGCAAGTCACCCGCCAAAACCTGAAGCGAGGCAGCCCCCTTCAGCCCCGTGAATGGACCACCCAGCACTTCACGGAATCCGGTAACTTGGGCACCCCTCCTGGGTCAAACCTGTACCCCCTACGAGTGCGGCGAATAGCCCGCCAATCCTAGAGTGAAGCCCCCTCCGTCCCAATGCCATGAGATGCGGGCTTGCTGCCCTCTAGAACCCGGCTATCCGTGCACCCCTCCGCGGGGTAATCCTAGTACAGAAAGTAAAATATACATACAACGGGTACATCGACCGCAACCAGGTCGTGCCCCAAAAGAATAATACAAACAGGCAGTGACGGCAGTCCACATGTCGGACGCTCGCCCCGCAATATCAAATGTACATAATACAACAAAAACTGTACTAGCATTACATCCAGGCTATCCCCACCGACCGATCCGCAACAACACAGCAAATACATAAAACATCAACGTGAAAGTCACGTTCGCAAATCCGTCTAACCGAGCTATAGCAGTTAGACTGGATTTACCGATCGAGTGACATTCACGGTCGCAGATATAATGTAAATACTGTGAAAAATGTGTTTAAAATATCCGATTGATCAAACTTTAACAAGTGGGCCCACAAAGAATACTGTAGCAGTCACAGAAATAATTGGCCCAATTTTAATATTCCAAAACCCATACTTTAAGCCCAGAAAACTACTGAAGAAATTTGATGCAGGGATCAGAACAGTAAGCGGCGGAAGGGCGGCGCTTAAGGAAGGTCAGGCCGCGCTTCCGCGCTTGTACTGTTGACTGACACTCTCGAATTTTCTCAGTAGCCTTGAAATCTCCAGTACATTAATATTTTACAACCTGAAAAAATTTTCGAGACCAAAAATTTTCAACAGAAAACTGATGCGACAAAATACGGGTTTTTGGACTTTTTGATCGATCGGAAATGCAAACACATTACACAAAGCTAGACTAAGTTAATGGCGAGGCTCTGATACATGTGTAAGTGCACGGCGGCGCCCCGGCCGTCAATCCGACGCCGGAATGCGGAAAACGGTGATAAACTTAAAATTTTGCGGACTTTGCAAACCGGCACCACCGCGCACTAAACTCCGGATCGAACCATTAACTAGTCTACGCTACAAATAAGAAAGGGAAGAGATGTACCGACTGATCCGAGTCCTCCGGTCTTCATCTCCACTCCGATCTCGTCGCGGGATCTCCGGTGGTCGCCTCCTCGCCGGAAGGGCACCACGTAGCCGGATTCTTTTACGGGCTCCCACCTCTATACCGAGGCAACTCGGGCGCGAAGTTGGCTAGCCGACGCGCCCAAGATTTGCTGTAGGAAGTGTAGTGTAGAGTGGATGTCTCACTTTGGGGTTTGTTGCCATTTGTAGATGATGGAGGAATCAAGAAGAAAAATGGTGCTTGCATTTTTCTTGGCATGAAAAGAGATCAAGAATGATAAACCCTCTCCAAGATGAAGCTCTCTCCTTCTCTTCTTTTCTTCTCACTCAACCATGGTAAGAACTTATGCATCAAGTGAGAATAATGGTGGAGGAAAAACAATATGAAGCAAGAAGGGAGGTGAGTGTAGGAGATGTAGAAAGGGTGACCACATCAAGAGACAAAGAAACATACACCATGCTTCATACTATTGAACCCATACCCTCACTTTATCACAATCAAATCTCAAAAAGCAAAAGCATGGTTGAAAAGAAATGAAAGCTATCATAATCAATCTTTTACAATAAACCCCCTCCACAAATGTTATTTGCACAATTGCAAATAACACCCTCCATCGGAAAAGTCCGGCCGGGAAAGAACAAAGGAAAACCGGCCGGAACGAAATGCAAACTGGAAACTCCAGAAAACTGGTCCCGTAATAAATTACAGGAAAACCCCGATACTGTGCATACACACCCGCATCTGTATTCCGTCCGGATACAAATGCAAAGAGACAAAATCTACACTGTACTAAACTAGGACCGGCTTAAACCAAAGCCGGCTAGTAATAAACCGTTCGATCCTGATCCGTGCAATACCGCACGTATCTGATCGAACCCTGCCATATATATCCATACGGCCACTAGTACAAAACTGTTCGATCCTGATCCGTGCAATACCGCACGTATCTGATCGGACCCTGCCATATCTCCATACGGCCTCTACAGCGTTTCGCCCGAAACTTGAGTAACTGTAAGTGTGGTGGACTCTAAAGACTCGTCAATACTATGGCTGTGGATTTAACCACTAGCACGTCAGAGGTATAAGCCAATACGTGACGGGCCACCAGCTATTGACCAAAAGGGACGTCGATGAGTAAACTCATCCTGACACCCTACTGAGCCTGTCAGTGACAATATCCGTGCAGTCCGGTCCGTTCGTCTATGAGTATCGCATGGCGGGCCTAGGGGGTTGGTAAAAGTCAGACCCCCAAAAGCGGTACAAGTCGTGTCGGAGTGTAGCCCAGAACACCCTGAGATACTACTGGAATACCTACCAGTAAATCTCCTTGCCTTGGCCAAGGACTTTGTGTAATGGCTCTCCTAGACACAGCACGACCTCACCCCCAATACCGGGAGAGACGAACCCCTGAAGATACGCTCACTGCCTCCATGTGGCTCGGGACTGTACCCAACTAAAACCTGTTTGCACGACTCCTTTGAGCCGTGGTAGGGTAGTAATCAAAGTACAGTGGGAACTCACACGAGACAAATGACGATCCCCAGGTCGATGAACTAACCTGCACACATGTCACCAGGGAACTGCCATCTGACGTCTGGTATATGACCAACTAGCATGTTCCCGGCGAGTCCTGTCCGGTGTACTCATAACCCAATGAGCACCTGTATACATCTTAGGTGATCCAACTGACACCAGTGGCTTATGAGACCGGCCACCGCCCCTCGTCGGGGTCTCGACTGTATACACTAGTCTACTAATGGAGTATCGATGCCCGGTCTCGAAACTCCCACGACTAGGGACCTTTTAAGGATATGCTTGTAGACCCCCAGCTCCCACTTATATGATCGCCCTCATACTGCTGGTGGTCAAGCAAGAATCCTAGGGGCTCTATCAACGTGTAATAGCGACGTGTCATGTCACCTAAAGCAGTACACGATGATAAAGGTAAACCAGATAGCATACTATCATCTCGAGCAAGACTGTCCTACTGGGATAGGTCCTCCCTCAATCATTACAATCACGTACCTGTGACCTAATAATTGACTCTGAGGGCACTATCTCCAACAACATGTCATCAACGTAAGTAAATATGCGCATCCCAATTGTCGTTGACATATAGCAACGAAACCGGCGATATCACATATTACACTTACGGTCACAGAAAAGAAAGTGTAAAACTACAACAGTTGGAATCCGCAACCTCTTTAGACATCGCATGCCTAACACTTATAAACCCCCCATTTTAGTCCCATTATCGAAAACTCTTTTCAATATGAAGTGAGACTAAACCGCTAGATTTATAATATTCATTCAGTTATCTCATAACTGTGTGTGAATTCCAATTATTGTATCCCATTCCGGATAAATAGACAGTATTAAAGTTTTCGAACGACCGATCAAATACCCAAGATTCACTAAACCTCAACAATTGAGCGAAGTTCAAAAACTTAGAGTGTGACACAGTAGTAGCGGTCCAGCCGTAGAAGGGTCAAGCCAACGCCTCACATGTGGCACGCCGTACTGCCCCAAACCCTAAGGTTCAAAGGGCAGTTAAAGACGGTCACATAATCGAGTTAAGTTTTGTTGTCTTCTAGAGGGACCACCGCAAAAAGACTTGCACGTATCTCCAAAGTATTTAAACCCCGTGAAAAGTGAGCAAATGATACCCGTTCAAACACTTCACTACTTTCTAATTTACCCGGAAAAGACACGAAATCAAAATTCCGATCAAACAGACGAGTCCAAAACCATCTCCAGAATTTTCCAGCACCAAAAACAGATTAAAAATACCCTAAAAATTATACTAGCAGAATTAAACATTACGGAATAAAAATTATAAAGTGACCTAGGAGTACGGCCGCGGAACCGCGGCCTAAGTAAGCTTAGGCCGCGTTTCCGCGGCATTAAAAAGGGATCATCAAAAAAAATTTATGTCGTAATTCTTAGTTTTTCCTGCTGTAATTTTTACATATTTTTAATTCTGAAAAAAGTCAATTTTTGAAAAATGTCCAGAGAGCACCAAAAACCGTATTTTTTCGGTTCGATCAAAGTTTTAACACCGTAAAGGTGTCGCCTAATGTTCTAGGTCGTCTCTGATACCAATGTTGGGTTAGCATAGCACCTCATGAAGGGTTTGGAAGCATCACATGAACCAAATATGTAGTCTTTAGGGTGCTAAGCTAATGAACAAAGAATCGTTCCTAGAATCGATTAAGGTTTCAAAATTTCATATCGACATATGAAAGAAATGCTAGGGTTTAGAGAGTACAACCTTTGTAGCTCCCTACGCTAGACTCCTCGGCTACTCGGGGTTTGAAAGAACTCCGCTTGAACTCCTCGACGTCACCGATGATCCACCCGGAGTCCGCTTTGTCCAAGCTTGCGACTTTTTCCGATCAAGTGAACGAAATCGAGTCAACACTCCAAACAAGTGGGCTAGGCTTGTGTAGAATGGTGTTGTGGTTCTCTTTCTCACTTCAAAATCCTAACTTGTTGATTATATAGCTCACTACAAAAATCTAGAGAGCTATGAAGGAGGAGGAAGAAGATAATGGCAATATTAGAAGATGATGAGTTTTTTCGCATCCTCAAGCAAAATGAAAATATATCAATATATATTTTAAATCTATCATCTCAAACCATGGTTGAATCATTATTGTACTAGGGTTAAAACACAAAAGGAAACTTAACCTGAGGTTAAGTGGTGGGTGAGAATGGTTAGGTCAAAAGAAGTGTGTAGAACAAATCAATAATGCACCTTTTCTTTCCTTTTATGTTTTAGTATAAATACAATAATAATTCATAAAAAATACCATGGTGTGAGTCTTATATTGCCACCATTTTCATATACATCCAACCAAGATAAATGTATGTATGCATGTATGTATGTATACACATCCATATGTGCATGAAACTAGAAAGAAAGAAAAACATGCATGCATGCATACATCCATTCAACACAAGAAAGGAATTCAAGTTAGAAGCTAATGGTTAAATGATAAATCAACACTTGATTTATCAATCCGGCTATATCACATACGACCCCTACCAAAAGCATGCCGCCCGATCAATACACGGTATCCTATACGCGCATTTTAATCGGGTCCATGCACATATCGCATACGCGCACCACAACGTTTCGCCTGGACTAGGAAACTCCATTGTGGGACTCTGAGACTCGTCAATACGCCGGTAGTGGGTGATGATCATATCAAGCACCCCCAAGCCGCAAGCTGTCAGCTAAACGTAACGGCCACCCGGGTATTGAGCGATCAGAAGAGAACAAGCGAACCTGCTATAACTCCCGTCGAGCCGATCGGCGACACTTCCCGTACAGTCCGGTCTCCTCGTCTGATATGTCTCATATCAAGTCTAGGGGTGGTAAACGTCAGACCCCAATAACTGATAAGTCGTGCCGATGTGAGGCTCATAACGGGTCGAGAAATTACTGGTAACACTTACCAGCAAATCTCTGATCAGCCCTGGCCAGGGACTTCCCTGTTACGGCCAATCGAGCACAGCGCAACATCAACCCCGAATACCGGGAGACACGAAACCCCTCCTATCGCTCATTGCCTCCATGTGACTCGGGACTGTACCCAAAAACCACCATTTTGCATGCCCTCATGGACGTGGTAAGGTGGAGATCAAAGCACAGTGGGAATCACACAAGACTCTATGACGTTCTCGGGTCTACAGACTAACCTGTACAAGTGTCACCTGAGAACTGCCATCTGACGTGAGGTATAATACCATCTGGGAGTTCTCGGCGAGTCCGTGCAGTGTACCCAGTCTCCACTGAGCACCCGTATACCATCTCTGATGTCAAACACCAATGGATATGGGATCATCCATCGCTCATCTCATGGGTCGAGAAGCATATACGCTAGTCTACACTGGTATATCGATGCCCCGTCTCGATAAACCCACGACTAGGGACCTTGAAGGATGTACGTATGGACTACCATGTCCCCACTAGTATGATCTGCATCATAGTCCAGGTAGTCAAGTACACATCCTAAGGGCTTTATCAACATGTAACTATAAGACAGTTTAAAGAGACTAGTATACATGTTAAGATAAAGTGCAACCAGATAGCATACTATCATATCGAGCAAGAAAGTCATCTCTATATATGTCCAAGCATCCAATATAATATACATCATCTGTACAATACTGGCCTCTAGGGCATACATACAACTAACAATATATCATATATACTATATGTTGGAGATAATGCCCTCAGAGTCAATTATTGGAGCACAGGCACGTGATTGCGATGATTGAGGGAGGACCTATCCCGGTAAGACAGTCTTACTCGAGATGATAGTATGCTATCTGGTTTACCTTTATCATCGTGTACTGCTTTAGGTGACCTGACAGGTCGCTATTACACGTTGATAGAGCCCCTAGGATTCTTGCTTGACTGCCAGCAGTATGAGGGCGATCATATAAGTGGGAGCTGGTAGTCTATAAGCACATCCTTAAATGGTCCCTAGTCGTGCGAGTTTCGAGACAGGGCATCGATTCTCCAGAGTAGACTAGTGTATGCAGTCGAGACCCCGACGAGGGGCGGTGGCCGGTCTCACAGGCCACTGGTGTCAGTTGGTTCACCTAAGATGTATACAGGTGCTAATTGGGTTATGAGTACACCGGACAGGACTCGCCGGGAACATGCTAGTTGGTCTTATACCTGACGTCAGATAGCAGTTCCCAGGTGACATGTGTACAGGTTAGTTCATCGACCTGGGGATCGTCATTTGTCTCATGTAAGTTCCCACTGTGCTTTGATTACTACCCTACCACGTCTCAAAGGAGTCGTGCAAACAGGTTTTAGTTGGGTACAATCCCGAGCCACATGGAGGCAGTGAGCGGATCTTCAGGGGTTCGTCTCTCCCGGTATTGGGGGTGAGGTCGCGCTGTGTCTAGGAGAGCCATTACACGAAGTCCTTGGCCAAGGCAGGAGATTTACTGGTAGGTATTCCAGTAGTATCTCAGGGTGTTCTGGGCTACACTCCGACACGACTTGTACCGCTTTTGGGGGTCTGATTTTTACCAACCCCCTAGGCCCGCCATGCGATACTCAAAGACGAACGGACCGGACTGTACGGATATTGTCACTGACAGGCTCAGTAGGGTGTCAGGATGAGTTCGCTCATCGACGTCCCTTTTAGTCAATAGCTGGTGGCCCGTTACGTATTGGCTTATACCTCTGACGTGCTAGTGGTTAAATCCACAGCCATAGTATTGACGAGTCTTTAGAGTCCACCACACATTCAGTTACTCAGCTTTCGGGCAAAACGCTGTAGAGGCCGTATGGAGATATGGCAGGGTCCGATCAGATACGTGCGGTATTGCACGGATCAGGATCGGACGGTTAGTACTAGAGGCCGTATAGTTATATGGCACGGTTCGATCAGATACGTGCGGTATTGCACGGATCAGGATCGAACGGATTTTACTAGCCGGCTTTGGTTTAAGCCGGATCCTAGTATAGTACAGTGTAGATTTTGTCTCATTGCATTTGTATCCGGTCGGAATACAGATGCGGGTGTGTATGCACAGTATGGGGGTTTTCCTGTAATTTATTACGGGACCAGTTTTCTGGAGTTGCCGGTTTGCGTTCCGTTCCGGCCGGTTTTCCTTTGTTCTTTCCCGGCCGGACTTTTCCGATGGAGGGGGTTATTTGCAAGTTTGCAAATAACACTTTGTGGAGCGGTTTCTTGCAAATGTTTTGATTATGATGGCATCTTTTCTTTTCCACCATCATTTTGATTCTCTTGCATTAATTGTGATTAAAGAGAGGGTATGGGTTTGATGTGAATGGAGTATGGTTGATGTTGTGGTCACCTCTTGCTTTATCCTACACTCACCTCCCTCTTGTATTTGTTTTGCCCTCCACCACCATTCCTCATATAGCATTGGCCGGCCACCATTTTGAGAAAAAAAAATGAGAGAGGTTCATTTCATTTGGTGTGGGAAATTAATCATCCATCTCATTTTTATTGCTACCAAAATCCCCAAGTTCATATCTTGTTGATTCCTCCATCAAGGCAACTACAAACCCCAAATGAGACTAGCATGATCTACACCACATTCTATAGCACATCTTGGGCATGTCGACTTGCCAGCTTCATGCCCGAGTTGCCTCGGTATTGAGGTGGGAGCCCGTAAAAGATGCAGGCGATGTGGTGCCCTTCCGGCGAGGAGGCGACGACCGGAGTTTCCGCGAGAGATCGGGACAACGACGAGAAGACCGGAGGACTCGGATCACTCGGTATATCTCTTCCCCATCTTGTTACTTTTCTAGACCTAGTTTAATGGCCCGATCCGGGGTTTTAGTGCGCGGTGGTGCCGGTTTGCAAAGTTCGCAAAATTAAAGTTTATCACCGTTTCCGCATTTGGCCGTCGGATTGACGACCGGGGCGCCGCCGTGCACTTACACTATATATAATATCTATCTGAACAAATCACATAATCACATCACAGATAACGCAACAGAAAAATCATATGAAATATTGGATATACTAGGACGTCCGTGTTTTTAATACGAGCCTGTATAAAACACGGATTCCACAGTCGTGATGAATAGCCAATCCCACACCCCTAGACCCCTACGAGAGCGGCAAGCAACCCTACCAATTCTAGGGTTAGGAGACCCGGACTCGACTCCTCGAGATGGTCTCCCACTGGACCCTAGAACCCGGTTACTTGTGCTCCCCTCCTTGGGTCTATCCTAATGCGGAAAAGTAAATAATATACAAATGGTGACATCATCCGCAACCTGGAAGTGCCCCAATAAAAGAATATTACATACAAGTTTTTACATGAATGAAAATGGAAAAACACTCATCTCACATAAAACCCCCCGGCTATTCAAACACGACGATCCAATATAACATATCCAGCAACACATAACATCACATGTCATCAACGTAAGTAAACATGCGTATCCTAATTGTCATTGACATATAGCAACGAAACCGGCGATATCACATATTACACTTACGGTCGCAGAAAAGAAAGAGTAAAACTACCACAGTTGGAATCCGCAACCTCTTTAGACATCGCATGCCTAATTAAATGAATTCCTTAGACATCACATGCCCAACAATTATAAACTCCGCATTTTAGTCTCATTATCGAAAACTCTTTTCAATATCAAGTCAGGCAATTCAACAAGATTCCCGACATTCTGATCGAATGCTCGTCGCAAACTTTAGTTGGCGGCCGCACCCCCGACGCCGTCGACGAAGTGCACCAAGGCGGAACACCGCTGCCGCGAGCACCCGAACGGATGCTTTCGGCGACGGGGTTCTCCTACAGTCACTTGGTCGGGGCTATGAGGTGAGGCTGTCTATTTAGTTTACCCGGCGAGTATCCGCGTACGCTACGTGATTGCGACGGACTTTTGATCACATCAAAATTCCGTGGCAACCGATCAAGTGAGACTAAACTGCTATGTTTATAACATTCATTCAGTTATCTCATAACTAGTTATGGATTCCAAATATTGTATCACATTCCGGATAAATAGAAAATGTTAAACTTTCCGATCGAACAATCGAACACCCAAGTTTTCCCGAAACAGCTCAACACATGAAATAAGTTTAAAATTCACTGCATGCCTCAGTACCAACGTTCCAGCCGTAGAAGGGTCAAGCCAACGCCTCACATGTGGTATGCCGTACTGCCCCAAACCCTAAGGTTCAAAGGGCAGTTCAAGACGGTCACATAATCGAGTTAAGGTTTGTTGTCTTCTAGAGGGACCATCGCGTTACTTACACTACTTAGAACGTCATTAAACTATGGAAAAATCCAACAATTGGAAATTTCCCGGCAGGGGAAAAAGTGGGTATTTATATCCGGTCGAACTTTTCAACATATTCTAAATTACCCGGAAAAAACACATAAACGAAGTTAAATTATCCGATCAAATTAACGAGTCCCCAATAAAACCCTAGAAAACTCAACACTTGAGTGGAATTAAAAAATTCCCATAAAAAATTGCCAAGAAAGGACCTAAGAATAAATATATGAAGTTCAGGGACTAAGTCCAAATTTTGGCCGCGGAACCGCCGCCAAATCCCTGGTTTCGCCGCGGTCAAATTATTGACTTAGTGGCCCGTACTTCACAGTAATTCTTAGTTTTTCATGCTTGTTTTTCTAAGAATTTTTAATTCACAAAAATCCACTGTTTTGAAAAATGTACAGAGAGGGTTGAAAATTAGGGTTTCGGGTTCGATCGGGTTTCTAACTTCGTCTACTCATCACCTAAAGCTCTAGCTAGGCTCTGATACCACTGTAGGGCTCCTAGGCACACCCATGAGGTTTTACAAGTGATCAAACATGGCCAATTCAAAAATTTCCTATGTGCCGAGAAACCCTAAACAAGATCGTAACTAGAGGTATAGGCGATGCAATGCAAGTTAACAACTTTAACTAAAAGGGAAGTGACTACAACCTTTGTAGATCCGATTCTCCACCTCCATAGCTCCGCGTTGACGTCCCTCCGCTGCGATCATCGGATCCCGGACTCTAGCGATGGTATCGTCGATGAAATGATCGGGCTAGGTCGTCGACTTTGATGCCGAAGATGATCTACGTCGAGGCAACTCAAGGTCAAGCTCCAACTTCACCAATGTAAGTCCATGCTACCTCTCCCGGTACTTTCGGGCATGCGGAATTTGATGAAAAACGATTTTAACTTAGAGGTGGTAACATGGACTTAAAACCCGGATCTTTGTTAAACATCTAACTAACAACCTAACTACGAGTTGCTAACTACTCGGTTAGGGGGTTATACCTTTCTTTTTCTCGAACTTCTTCGTCTTCAAGCTTCGATGGTCGTCCGAATCGGCTTCTCCCCGTCGTCTCCTTGCGCCGAAGATAGATCCACCTGAAAGCTTCAACCTTTGGCTCCTTCTTCGAACTTTGAAGAAACTAGTTCACTCGGTTTGCTAAACCTTGTGAACTAGAGTGAGTAGAGAAGAGTTTGTATGGGATTTTATCTATGGTTCTTGGTTCTCAACTCATGAGACAAGTGAACCATAGAATCAAGAGAGGGAGAGCAAGAGGAGGAAGATGAGTGCTCAAGAACAAGAGAGAGAGTGAGCATGAAAGAATGAGAGAAGACTTTTCTCATTTGGCTCTCATAATCCAAAACCATCATCACAAAAATAATAATCAAGTATTGTGTAAAATGGTTCAAGTCAAAATGGCTAAATCATTTCATGCACTCATTTCTCACAAAAGAAACAAGCAAGTAAAAAGTCTTTGCCATGAAATGATAGCCATAGTCATCATGATGGTCAACTAGTCCAACCTAGTCAACCGGTCAACAAAGTCAACAAGTCAACAAAGTCAACCCCTCAACAACCATGTCACCACAATACTTAATTAATATAATTGTTAATCACATATCATATTCTCATTAGGGTTGAGCAAAAAGTCAATAGTCAACTGTCAACGGTCAACAACCCTAATGAGAATCCTCTGCCTCTGTCTCTCCGTCAACTGTGCATACACACCCGCATCCGCGTTCCGAGGAACACGAATGCATACTGGATAAATCCAATCCCAAAAGGTACACTAGGATCTGGGTTAAACCAAAGCCCGCTAGTGTAAACTGTCCGGGCACTGTACGTGCACAAGTGCATGGATGTGACCGAAACCTGTCGCAAAACCATGCGACCTGTCGCAAAACCATGCGACCTCTACTCTTTTGCCTAAAGGCGAATAGATTTCTGTGTGGAACTCTAAAGACTCGACACTACGCTGGCAGTGGGTTTAACCACAGACCGCAAGCGGCACTAGCTGTGCGTAACGGTCCCCAGGTAGATGCCGACAAGAAGACTGACGAGGCGAAACCCATCTGAACTCCTACTGAGCCTGAATGTGACATTCTCCGTACAGTCCGGTCTGTTCGTCTGATACATCGCATGGCGGGCCTAGGGGATGGTAAACGTCAGTCCCCCAACAGCGGTACAAGTCGTGTCGGAGTGAAGCCCAAAAAACCCTGAGATAACACTGGAAGCCTACCAGTATATCTCGTTTGCCCTGGCCAGGGACTACTCGTGTAATGGCTCTCCTAGACACAGCGCGATGTCAACCCCCAATACTGGGAGAGACGAATCCTGTCTAACCGTCACTGCCTCCAAGTGCTTCGGGACTGCACCCAACTACCACCTGTTTGCACGACTCCTTTGAGCCGTGGTAGGGTAGTAATCAAAGTACAGTGGGAACACACTCGAGGCGAAGTGACAGTGTCAAGTCAGCGGACTAAGCTGTACTCATGTCACCTGGGAATTGATAACTGACGATAGGCATAATACCAACTAGTCAGTTCCCGACGAGTCCTGTCCAGTGTACTCGTAACCCAACGAGCACCCGCATACTCTCTCAAGTACGACGTACCGACGGCTGTGGGACAGACCGTCTCCCACACTGGGATGAGAAGCGCATGCGCTAGTCTACTCCGGAGTATCGATGCCCTGTCTCGATAGTCCTGCGATCAGGGACCTGCATAAGGATGTGCTTATAGATTACCCAGCCCCACTAGTGTGACTACCATCACAACGCTGGTAATCAAGCAAAGATCCTAAGGGCTCCACTAAAGTGTATAGGCGATATACTGAAATAAACACATGTACACATTGAAGTAGAAACAAACCAAGTAGCATACTACTATTTTGAGCAAGATTGTATATACAAGGTGAATATCCCAAGCTTCCATTAAGTAATATACAAACTAGTATGATACAGTAATGGCCTCTAGGGCATATACACTAACAATCTCCCACTTGCACTAAGGCCATGTACTGGCGTATCGAAGACCTATCATCTCGATCAGCCGCTCGAACTGAGTCTGGGGTGTAAGTGCACGGCGGCGCCCCGGCCGTCAATCCGACGGCCAAATGCGGAAGCGGTGATAAACTTTAATTTTGCGAACTTAGCAAACCGGCACCACCGCGCACTAAACATCCGGATCGGACCATTAAACTAGTTCTAGCTAACTACAAGACGGGTTAGAGAGATATACCGAGTGATCCGAGTCCTCCGGTCTTCTTGTCGTCGTCCCGATCTCCTGCGGAAACTCCGGTCGATGCCTCCTTGCCGGAAAGGCACCACATCGCCTGCATCTTTTACGGGCTCCCACCTCAATACCGAGGCAACTCGGGCGCGAAGTTGGCTGGCCGACGAGTCCAAGATTTGCTGTAGAAAGTGTAGTGTAGAGGCTATGTCTCATTTAGGGTTTTGTTGCCATTTGATGATGGAGGAAGAGGAAAAGAAAATTGGTGCTTTCAATTTTCTAGCAAGAAGAAGATGAGATGAAGAATTCCTCACATAACAAAAATGAACTCTCTCATTCTTTTTTCTCAAGTGTAGCCATTTTCCCATTCTTGAGAATAGTGGAGGAATCAAATATCAAACATAACAAGAAGGGAGGTGAGTGTAGGAAAAGGTGGAGGGTGACCCCTTCCTTCAAGGTAAACCTCAAATCAACTCCATAACAACATCTAATCCTTTCATATCAAATAAATGCACCATCATGGATGAAAAAGCAAAGATGCTTAACATATCATAATGATACAAAAGCAAGATACCCCCTCCACAAAAGTTATTTGCACAATTGCAAATAACCCCCTCCATCGGAAAAGTCCGGCCGGGAAAGAACAAAGGAAAACCGGACGGAACGGAATGCAAACTGGCAACTCCAGAAAACTGGTCCCGTAATAAATTACAGGAAAACCCCGATACTGTGTATACACACCCGCATCTGTATTCCGACCGGATACAAATGCAATGAGACAAAATCTACACTGTACTATACTAGGATCCGGCTTAAACCAAAGCCGGCTAGTAAAATCCGTTCGATCCTGATCCGTGCAATACCGCACGTATCTGATCGAACCGTGCCATATATCTATACGGCATCTAGTACAAACCGTCCGATCCTGATCCGTGCAATACCGCACGTATCTGATCGGTCCCTGCCATATCTCCATTCGGCCTCTGCAGCGTTTCGCCCGAAAGCTGAGTAACTGAATGTGTGGTGGACTCTAAAGACTCGTCAATACTATGGCTGTGGATTTAACCACTAGCACGTCAGAGGTATAAGCCAATACGTAACGGGCCACCAGCTATTGACCAAAAGGGACGTCGATGAGCGAACTCATCCTGACACCCTACTGAGCCTGTCAGTGACAATATCCGTACAGTCCGGTCCGTTCGTCTATGAGCATCGCATGTCGGGCCTAGGGGGTGGGTAAAAGTCAGACCCCCAAAAGCGGTACAAGTCGTGTCGGAGTGTAACCCAGAACACCCTGAGATACTACTGGAATACCTACCAGTAAATCTCCTGCCTTGGCCAAGGACTTCGTGTAATGGCTCTCCTAGACACAGCGCGACCTCACCCCCAATACCGGGAGAGACGAACCCCTGAAGATCCGCTCACTGCCTCCATGTGGCTCGGGACTGTACCCAACTAAAACCTGATTGCACGACTCCTTTGAGCCGTGGTAGGGTAGTAATCAAAGCACAGTGGGAACTCACACGAGACAAATGACGATCCCCAGGTCGATGAACTAACCTGTACACATGTCACCAGGGAACTGCTATCTGACGTCAGGTATAAGACCAACTAGCATGTTCCCGGCGAGTCCTGTCCGGTGTACTCATAACCCAATGAGCACCTGTATACATCTTAGGTGAACCAACTGACACCAGTGGCTTGTGAGACCGGCCACCGCCCCTCGTCGGGGTCTCGACTGTATACACTAGTCTACTCTGGAGAATCGATGCCCTGTCTCGAAACTCCCACGACTAGGGACCTTTTAAGGATGTGCTTATAGACTCCAGCTCTCACTTATATGATCGCCCTCATACTGCTGGCAGTCAAGCAAGAATCCTAGGGGCTCTATCAACGTGTAATAGCGACCTGTCAGGTCACCTAAAGCAGTACACGATGATAAAGGTAAACCAGATAGCAAACTATCATCTCGAGTAAGACTGTCGTCTCGGGATAGGTCCTCCCTCAATCATTGCAATCACGTGCCTGTGATCCAATAATTGACTCTGAGGGCACTATCTCCAACAATCTCCCACTTGCACTCAAGGCTAATTATTGCGATGTCGCATACTCACAGCCCGTGTGATACCGAACACCTAACTCCTCTACTAGTCAGTCTCACAAAGCCTGTTTGCGAAACTCTTGCGTTCGAGGAATAGCCTCAGTGAGTGGATCTGCCTTGAAGTTCCTTTCTATGTCTCTCTAAATCTCAAGTTCGCGGAGAATGCTATCTCCCGAAATGAGCAATACCTGTCTTAGAATGTGTCTGGATGTCTGATGGGACTTAGTTCTTAAATGAACTCCAAATCCAAACTTCTTAGACTGTATCAACAACTGAACTTAATCAGTATCCTGCGCCATGCCTCCCTCAGTATTGCCTTGGATCACCTGTCCAAAATACTGCCCCTCGTCAAAGGGAAAACTATAACTCTGACAACCTCCTTGTCATCCATGTCACCTTGGAAGCCTGGAATGATAACTGTCTCCTAAATGAGGCTGTCGTTATCATATCCCTAGAACATCCACTTATGTTCTAAAACTGCTTCCGACTGTTTCTCCAGGATTGGATCAATGTCAACTTATTGCATCTAGTGCAAGAACAACATCTGGTGTGGTACTTGACATCTCATGATTGACTCAATTGCCTAAGCAAGTGATCTGCCAATCATGCACATCCCTCTCTACTTTAGTCTATAAGACACCTTTAGAGAGGGTGACTCCATCACCTGCAGGTACACTACCGTGCCAGGAGTCGTCCATTCTAAATACTCTTAGAATGCTGTCAAAGTACCCTGATTGGGAAACCACCCAAATCTAGATCTAAAACCATAGATCTAGTAACCAGTATGTCTGATACAAAATCCATTTCCTTTGTGAATAAGCCACTGTGTGACGACCAAAGTATAACCGACCGTAGTATAGGAGTTTCCTCTCCTACTTTGTGTATGTCATCCAAATACCATGACATCACACCCTACTACCTTCTCAACAGATCCATCCCCTATTCTGATGAAGTCAAACCTATGACTGTCACATCAGAAATTGATGATCTATCTCCGCTATATCTGGTTTAGTCTATAAATAGACATAAGCTACCTGTCCACCAATGCTTCCGTTGCTCCCACTGACTACGACAACCCTCTGGCAGAGTCATATAGACGTGCACTTCTAAAGCTGGTTTAGAACGACGCTATACTCATCCTCCTGTCGGGTCTCGCAGCCTGGAACAACAACAATGGCATGTGTGGGTAAACAAGAACTTCCCTGTCACCGTCCTTGAGGCTACCAGGGTACCTCTCGGGTGCCTGAAGTTACCCACCTTATCTGCGGAGTGGCCAATGGAATGTCAAACCAGATTGAATCTTTAGGTTCCTATCAAATCTTCAGTAATCGTTTGTGGTTCTGGAATCACTTCCAGTTCTATCATACTCCCACTACTGTTTTCTGAAAAAATCCATTTTTAATAAAACTGTGGCGAGTCTAGAACAATATTTCTATTGATCTTCCAGATGGTAGAAAGTCAACCCTCGTCATAGCCTGGGTCAACCCACAAACAGCCATTTCAGAAACGTGCCTTGAGTTGTCCAGTGTCTGGTTTTAATCATAAGCCGGACAACTCCCCGTACCTTAACATCGTTAAGATATGAACTGTTCTATATCCAATATAGAACCAGAGGCACTGATTTAATTGAACCAGATTCAAATCATGCAGCTATCTCCAGTGCATGTCAACTAAATGGAAGGAGGCCGATCAGCGTTACTCAACTTAGGAATGCTTCCAATTATGAGTAACCTGAAAGAGAAGCAATTTCTCTTTATCATTACTATCAACTGAATACTATACACAAGTATCTACATCTTCGATCACTTTGAAGAATCCCGATACTTGCTACACCTGGTTCTCGACTCTATTCAAATACCTATAACTCCTCAAAACTTAGACCCTGTGTTTCTACGAAACACATGTCTAAGAACTAGAGAAGTTAAAAGTAAACAGAATATAGTATGAGGACCAACCCCTCTGTCCTAATGGACACTGGACAACATACAATACTCTGTATAAGTCCGCTGAGTCTAACAACACTTTCACTGTGTGTCGTAGGTTGAAAACTGTACTTATGGTTAAGAAGAATTACACCGCTGTTTAATGCTCCTTACCTAACCATCCACTGATATAGGTAAATGTCATCGACATAATATCAAAAGGTATAACTCACTCTATGAAAATAGATGTACAGATATATCAATTTGAAATTGGTGCACAACAGCGGATATTCAAAACCAAATATTTACCGACCGGCAAACAGCCCAGGTGATCTCCTCAAATATCACCGATTGCAACGAATCCCGATATAATGAGGATGATCACCCTATTCCTAATAACTTACTCCCACTCATCATCTGTAAAGCCATACAGATATGAGAATCAAAACTGGTAAATACATACCCTGGAGCAAGTGTCTAATCAGGAAATCAGTTTTCTTTTAACAGTACACAGTTGAACTGAAACATTGAAATGTTTCGATGGGGTATCCTGGTATTCCTAGTAATGCCTCTACCATTATCCAGATTCACAACTATAACCGTATAATTCTTTGCCACCTCTCCAAATCCCTTTATATGTCTTTAGTCATTACCTTCTGCACACCCCTTTAGGCCAATTGGTTTTCTTCCTTCCCTACCGTTCGGCACCAGCCTATGGTTTGGAAGAAGACTATCCAATAAGCATAATGGGTGTACTGTCCTAGTCCTAGGAGCACTCGCAATGCGAGAGAAGGTGAAGATAAAAGACAACTGAATAAATCTTATTCCTATTTCTCCTGAACCAGAATCCATCCCCGAACTGGAACAAGTTCCTTTCGAGTTCGTATATAACCATACGATGGAGTATCCAAATAAACTGTGGATCTTCGTAGTGATACGGAGTGTCCTGGAGAGATACAAAGGTGATTTAGGATTGGCGAAGAAATACTTGGTTTGGTCGTGAATATCAGTCGCAATTTACTGTGCCCTCTTACTAATCCCTTGCTTTGTCTTAATCTTAATACCTTCTGCACACCGTTTAGGCTAATTGGTTTTCTTCATTCCCTACCGGTCGGCACCAGCGTAAGGTTTGGAAGAAGACTATCCAATTTGCATAATAGGTGTACTATCTCCTAAACCAAGGAGTACTCACAACATGAGAGAAGGTAAAAGGGAAAAGACAACTGAATAATCCTATCCGTTTTCTCCAGAACCGGAAACCATCCTCGAATTCCTTCGAGTTCGTATCTCACCATACGATGGTTTTGTCCAATGGAAGTGGACGTTTGTAGTAATACGGGGTGTCCTGGAGAAAAGGGTAAAAGTAGGAGTGGCAATGAGGTCTACAACTCTAACAATCCAAAAGCCAGTGTAAAGAAGGTTTGGTTAACTTGGTCTCTGAGTCATAGTCTTAGGGTCGGGTCAATGGTCGCTGCCAAAAAGAGAGAGAGAAAAGAAACACTCAGCGTGCACTCTAACCTACATCAGAATGGTTACCAATTTATCTAATCAGGAAACCTCCCACTGCACCTCAAATTCTCCTCCAAACCTAAAAGAAGAATTAATCGGGGATACCCGAGGAGTAAACTAACTCATCAGTGGGAATCGGGATCCAACTATCATCGCATGATAACGTGACGGAATCCGCTCACGCTATAACACTCCAGAAGGTATGCGCATATCTGGCAAGTTTCAGTTCTTTTGAAACTCCCGATATGATTTTTACCCTATGCTCTTATGACCTTGACTTTGGCCAACAAATCATAAGTCACATGTCAAGTTCTACCCGTCATTCTCCAGGTTGTTTTGAATCCACCCGTACCTACCTTTGACTTTGGCCAACAAGGCAGTACGACTGTTCCAAACCAACGCATCTATCTATGCTGCATATGAATAATTAACAGCTACCAAACACTGTGCCTTGACTTTGGCCAACAAACACAGCTTGAATACTATTGACTACCCATATGAAACGACGGAGGGCTGCGAATGGTTTCTGGCGAAAACCTTTAACGTAATGAACTTGATATCGTTGAAGGAACGGATAGCTTTTTAGAAAATATAGTAACGAAAACCTTCGCTAAAGAGGTCACTCCCGGTGAAGGGATCTCGGCTCTTTCCCCGTAGAATGGGGTGCAGGATATTCCAAATGAATACCACGATGCAAAGCAAAAGTAATCGGCTATAGTGAAGTTAATGCCCTGACGCAAACTTCTGTCCAAGGGATCACTCCCGGTGAAGGGATCTCGGCCCTTGCCTTGTCGACTGAGGTGCTGGATATTCATAACCGAATATCACTATGCAAAACAAAAGAGAACGTCCTTGCAATAACAGCTTTTTGAAAAGTGTTCCAACAACATCAGATTAGGTTTTTTTTATCTTGCATTGATCCGAATCAATGCAGTCCCATCAATTGATCACACCAAAAAGAACGAAAATATACTGACGTACGTATATGCCATCCGCATTCGCCACTGGGTCCCGTCATCACCCGTTAGGTTAACTAACTAACGGCAGAGCGGGGACTGGACTAGCGCGGATGAAAAACATATACAACATCTACTAATATATATACCAACATATTATATTTCGCTCAAGGCGTGAATAAAATGCAACATCACAGAAATGTACAGCATCATAGAACAATACAGATATCTGGGATCCCCGGGTTTCACAGAGCCACTACTGAAACCCGACGTTCCCTTGGTCGTGTGGATAGCCTGTGCAATGAAATCCTAGACCCCTACGGGCGCGGCAAGTTACCCGCCAAAACCTGAAGCGAGGCAGCCCCTTTCAGCACCGTGAATGGACTACCAAGCACTTCATGGAATCCGGCAACTTGGGCACCCCTCCTGGGTCAACCTGTACCCCCTACGAGTGCGGCGAATAGCCCGCCAATCCTAGAGTGAAGCCCCCTCCATCTCAATGCCATGAGATGCGGGCTTGTTGCCTTCCAGAACCCGGCTATCCGTGCACCCCACCGCGGGGTAATCCTAGTACAGAAAGTAAAATATACATACAACGGGTACATCGACCGCAACCAGGTCGTGCCCCAAAAGAATAATACAAACAGGCAGTGACTGCAGTCCACATGTCGGACGCTCGCCCCGCAATATCAAATGTACATAATACAACAAAACTGTACTAGCATTGCATCCAGGCTATCCCGCACGACCAATCCGCAACATCACAGCAAAAACACAGAACATCAACGTGAAAGTCACGTTCGCAAATCCGTCTAACCGGGCTATAGCAGTTAGACAGGATTTACCGATCAAGTGACATTCACGGTCGCAGATATAATGTAAATACTGTGAAATAATGTGTTTAAAATATCCGATCGATCAAAAATTAACAAGTGGGCCCCCAAGCAATACTGTAGCACTCACAGAAATTCTTGGCCCAATTTTAATATTCCAAAACCCCTATTTTTAGCCCACAAGCCCACTGCAAAAAAAAAACGATGACATGATCCCTCATTCCTGCGGCGGCACCGCGGCCTAAGAGGGGTTATGGCCGCGGTTCCGCGGTCGTACGGAGGGATCGTGTTGTCGAATTTTTCTAGTGTTCATAGAACTCCCTGCACATCATTCTGAGACAACCAGAAAAATTTTTGGACTTCAAAAAATTTCGACAGAAAACTGATGTAAAGAAAAACGCTGGTTTTTGGAATTTTGGTCGATCGGAAATGCAAACACATCAAACAAAGCTAGACGAAGTTAATGGCGAGGCTCTGATACCACTGTAAGTGCACGGCGGCGCCCCGGCCGTCAATCCGACGGCCAAATGCGGAAGCGGTGATAAACTTTAATTTTGCGAACTTAGCAAACCGGCTCCACCGCGCACTAAACCCCGGATCGTACCATTAAACTAGATCTAGCAAAGTAACAAGATAGGGAAGTGAGTGTAGGAAAAGGTGGAGGGTGACCCCTTCCTTCAAGGTAAACCTCAAATCAACTCCATAACAACATCTAATCCTTTCATATCAAATAAATGCACCATCATGGATGAAAAAGCAAAGATGCTTAACATATCATAATGATACAAAAGCAAGATACCCCCTCCACAAAAGTTATTTGCACAATTGCAAATAACCCCCTCCATCGGAAAAGTCCGGCCGGGAAAGAACAAAGGAAAACCGGCCGGAACGGAATGCAAACTGGCAACTCCAGAAAACTGGTCCCGTAATAAATTACAGGAAAACCCCGATACTGTGCATACACACCCGCATCTGTATTCCGACCGGATACAAATGCAATGAGACAAAATCTACACTGTACTATACTAGGATCCGGCTTAAACCAAAGCCGGCTAGTAAAATCCGTTCGATCCTGATCCGTACAATACCGCACGTATCTGATCGAACCGTGCCATATATCTATACGGCCTCTAGTACAAACCGTCCGATCCTGATCCGTGCAATACCGCACGTATCTGATCGGACCCTGCCATATCTCCATACGGCCTCTGCAGCGTTTCGCCCGAAAGCTGAGTAACTGAATGTGTGGTGGACTCTAAAGACTCGTCAATACTATGGGTGTGGATTTAACCACTAGCACGTCAGAGGTATAAGCCAATACGTAACGGGCCACCAGCTATTGACCAAAAGGGACATCGATGAGCGAACTCATCCTGACACCCTACTGAGCCTGTCAGTGACAATATCCGTACAGTCCGGTCCGTTCGTCTATGAGCATCGCATGTCGGGCCTAGGGGGTGGGTAAAAGTCAGACCCCCAAAAGCGGTACAAGTCGTGTCGGAGTGTAGCCCAGAACAGCCTGAGATACTACTGGAATACCTACCAGTAAATCTCCTGCCTTGGCCAAGGACTTCGTGTACTGGCTCTCCTAGACACAGCGCGACCTCACCCCCAATACCGGGAGAGACGAACCCCTGAAGATCCGCTCACTGCCTCCATGTGGCTCGGGACTGTACCCAACTAAAACCTGTTTGCACGACTCCTTTGAGCCGTGGTAGGGTAGTAATCAAAGCACAGTGGGAACTCACACGAGACAAATGACGATCCCCAGGTCGATGAACTAACCTGTACACATGTCACCAGGGAACTGCTATCTGACGTCAGGTATAAGACCAACTAGCATGTTCCCGGCGAGTCCTGTCCGGTGTACTCATAACCCAATGAGCACCTGTATACATCTTAGGTGAACCAACTGACACCAGTGGCTTGTGAGACCGGCCACCGCCCCTCGTCGGGGTCTCGACTGTATACACTAGTCTACTCTGGAGAATCGATGCCCTGTCTCGAAACTCCCACGACTAGGGACCTTTTAAGGATGTGCTTATAGACTCCAGCTCTCACTTATATGATCGCCCTCATACTGCTGGCAGTCAAACAAGAATCCTAGGGGCTCTATCAACGTGTAATAGCGACCTGTCAGGTCACCTAAAGCAGTACACGATGATAAAGGTAAACCAGATGGCAAACTATCATCTCGAGTAAGACTGTCGTCCCGGGATAGGTCCTCCCTCAATCATTGCAATCACGTGCCTGTGATCCAATAATTGACTCTGAGGGCACTATCTCCAACATGGGGCAAGGACTTGGTGAATGGATCTGCAGTGTTATCTTTTGAAGCGACTCTCCGAACCTCGATCTCCTGGCGATCCACGATCTCCCTGATCAGGTGATACCGCCTCAAGATGTGTCTGGATCTCTGATGGGACCTGGGTTCCTTCGCTAAAGCTATAGCCCTGTTGTTGTCGCAATACAGAGGTATTGGATCAACAATGGACGGAACCACCTGAAGCTCCTTCAAGAACTTCCTCATCCAGACAGCTTCTTTTGCGGCATCAGATGCAGCAATGTATTCCGCTTCCATCGTCGAGTCTGCAACGGTTTCCTGTTTGGAACTCTTCCAACACACCGCCCCTCCATTGAGGGTAAAGACAAAACCCGACATGGACTTGGAATCATCCTTGTCACTCTGGAAGCTGGAGTCAGCAAAGGCCTCGATCTGGAGGTCTTTTCCGCCATACACCAAGAACATCTCCTTAGTTCTTCTCAGGTACTTGAGAATGTTCTTTACTGCTATCCAGTGTTTCTCCCCAGGGTTTGACTGATACCGGCTTACCACACTCAGTGCATAAGCTACATCCGGTCTGGTACACAACATCGCATACATTATAGAGCCTACCGCAGAAGCGTAGGGTATAATAGACATGCGATCCCTCTCCAAATCAGTCTTGGGAGACATCTCTTTAGAGAGGGTGATCCCGTGACAAGCCGGTAGGTTACCGTGCTTGGAATCTTCCATACTGAATCTCTTCAGTATGGTGTCGATGTACCTGGACTGTGAAAGTCCTAATATCCTCTTGGATCTATCACGATGGATCCGGATCCCCAGGATGTATGAGGCATCACCCAGGTCTTTCATGGAGAACCTGTGTGACAAGAACCCCTTGACAGATTGTAGCATAGGAATGTCATTTCCTATTAAGAGAATGCCATCCACATACAAAACGAGGAATACTACAGTTCTCGCTACAAATCTACTATAGATGCATGGTTCATCTGAATTTTTGATAAAGCCAAATTCCTTGACCGTCTCATCAAAACAGATGTTCCAACTCCGCGATGCCTGCTTTAGTCCATAGATGGACTTAAGCAACTTGCACACCTTTCCGCTGCTCCCACTCTGAATGAAGCCCTCTGGTTGGTCCATATAGACACACTCCTCTAAATTTCCATTTAGAAAAGCGGTCTTTACGTCCATCTGCCAGATCTCATAATCGTGGAAGGCAGCAATGGCAAGAAGGATCCGAATGGATTTCAGCATAGCCACTGGAGAAAAGGTTTCGTCATAGTCCAAACCAGGTCTTTGACGAAAACCCTTCGCAACAAGTCTAGCTTTATAGGTCTCAACCTGTCCATCTATATCAATCTTCCTTTTGAAGATCCACTTGCATCCTACGGGTTTTACCCCGTCTGGAGCAATGTCCAACGTCCATACCTTGTTGGTGTACAAGGACTCCATTTCGGTCCGCATTGCATCCAGCCATTTTACTGAGTCAATGCTCTGAACGGCCTGCTGGAAGCTAGTAGGCTCATCATAATCTATGATGCAATCCTCTCTATCCCCGTCTATGAGAAAACCGTAGTATCTCTCGGGCGGATGAGACTGCCTACTACTCCTGCGGAGCGGCGTAGGAATGTCCTATTCTTTTGAACCCTCTGGTTCCACTAAGCTTTCAGTAATAGCTCGAGGTTCTGGAATTTCTTCCAGTTCTACTGTGCTCCCACTTATCTGGGTTTCTAAAAACTCAGTTTCCAAGAAGTAGGCATGACAAGAAACAAGAACTTTTTGTTCCTCTTCGCAGTAGAAGAAATATCCCTTGGAGTTCTTTGGATATCCCACGAACTTACACTGTACTGAGCGTGCCTCGAGCTTGTCCGCATGCTGCTTTTTAACAAAAGCTGGACATCCCCATGTCTTAATGTGATTAAGATGGGGCCTCTTCCCACACCACATCTCATATGGTGTGGTAGGCACAGTCTTAGTGGGAACTCGGTTCAAAAGGTACGCAGCTGATTCTAGCGCATACCCCCAGAATGATCGCGGTAACTCAGCGTTACTCATCATGGACCGTACCATATCCAATAGGGTTCGGTTCCGTCTCTCCGATACACCGTTATGTTGCGGAGGGTATGGAGGAGTAAGCTGAGAGAGAATTCCGTTCTCTTTTAAATAGTCCAGGAACTCGGCACTCAAGTATTCACCACCTCGATCCGATCTTAGGATCTTGATACTTTTGCCGGTTTGTTTTTCTACTTCATTCTTATATTCCTGGAATTTTCCAAAGGCTTCGGACTTATGTTTCATTAAGAAGACATAACCATACCTTGAAAAGTCATCCGTAAAAGTAATGAAGTAAGAATAACCGCTTCGCGCATGTGTAGACATTGGACCGCACACGTCGCTGTGTACGAGTCCCAAGAGCTCGCTCGCTCTTACTCCGTGTCCAGTGAACGGAGCCTTTGTCATCTTTCCTTTGAGACAGGATTGACAAGTGGCATACGATTGATATTCGAACGCATTCAAATATCCTTCTGTATGTAACTTCGTCAACCTTCTCTCATTGATGTGACCCAGTCTACAATGCCACAAGAAAGTCTGATTTACTTCCGGAGACTTTCTTTTGTGTGTATTCTGGACATTGAAAATCTGTGGTTGGTTTAATACGTATATACCATTGCTCAATGTACCTGACCCAATCAGAACTTGATTAAGGTGAATGTTTACAACATTACTTACAAACGCAAATTCATAACCTTCTTTAGAAACTAAAGATACAGAAATGATATTACAAGTTGCGTTGGGTACAAAAAAGCAATTACGCAAAACCAAAACATGTCCATCTGACATTCCCAGGTGATAGTCCCCCACGGCTTTAGCAGCCATGCTAGCTCCGTTCGCAACTCTGAGGGTCATGTCACCTGCTTTCAAAACACTACGGTTTCTCAACGCCTGCAAAGAATTACAGATATGAGATCCTGATCCGGTATCCAATACCCAGGATGTAGAGTTTATTGAAAGACAGTTTTCAATAACATACACACCTGAAGCTGAAGCTGCAACCTGCTTCAATTCCTGTGTTCTGGCCTTCCAGGCCTGCAATCATTCTTCCAGTGTCTTTTCTTATGACAATAGAAGCATTCTTCCTTATCCACAAGCTTCCCCGCCTTCTTTGTTGCTATAGCTTTTCCCTTCGTATCCACTTTACTAACACCGCCCCTTGGTTTGGCGGGGGCTTTCTTCTTCTTTCCCTTGGCTTTCGCCTTGGACCTAGAAGAAGATGATCCTCCTACAAACAAAGTGGATGTTTCCCTACCTTTCTGTAGGGTGCCCTCTAAGCTCCTCAGCATGTTGAGGAGCTCTGAAAGTTCAACTGCTTTTTCTTGTAAGTTGAAGTTCAGTATAAACTGGGCGTAAGTGGAAGGAAGGGACTGGAGAACTAAGTCCGTATAGAGCTCACTCTCCAATGTGGTCCCTAGGTCCGCGAGCTCCTCAATGTAGCCGATCATCTTAAGCACGTGTTCTGCTACTGATGATCCGACGGCCATCCTTGCCGAAAATAACTTTTTCGACGCTTCGTATCTTGCGATACGAGATTGCTCTCCATACAGTTCTTTTGTATGAAGAAATATGGATTCCAAGTCCATATTCTCGTGCCTCCTCTGATGTTCATTGTCCATAGAGGCAAGTACGAGGCACTTGGCCTTCGTGCTATCAATCTCCCAAGTCTTACGGATTTCCTTATCCGCGACGCTGGAAGTGGGACCAGGGGCAGGGGGAGCTTTGGTGGTAAGAAGATACCCCAGCTTGTCGTAAGTGATTGCCATCTTGACATTTCTGAGCCAATCTTTGTAGTTTGGCCCTGTCAGTATGTTTTTATCTAGAAGTAACTTAAGTCCAGTCATGTCGATTGGTCTCTGCAATTAGGAGAGAGAAGAAACACTCAGCTTGATGCTCTTGCAAGTTTAGAATGGTTTTTAGTTTGTCTAAACAGGATGGCTCCCACTGTTTCTCGAATCCCTCCTCAAACCAAAAAGGAAGAATTAGTCAGGATCAATCTCACCGTACAATACTTGCTTAACCGTTCAGCCAGGCCAGTGTTGGTACTTCGAGGGAGGTTTTCCAACGCTTTCGTGAAGTTCCTTAATTAAATAACCTCTTTTCCCTGGGGGCGTAGCCCCGCTAACACCTTTCTAGACACCTACTTGGTTTATAGCATTGATCGTTAAGTGAGAAATTTCCCGAGGAGTAGCATATACTCACAGTAGGATCGGGATCCAAATATCATCGCGTGACGAAACTGAAGGAATCCTACCAGAATCATCACACTCCAAATGGTATGCAACACTAGCAAGTTTCAGTTCTTTTGAAACTCCCGATGTGGATTTTGCCCCATGCTCTTATGAACTTGACTTTGGCCAACAAATCATAAGTCACATGTCAAGTTCTACCCGTCGTTATCCAGGTTAATTTGAATCCACCCGTACCTACCCTTGACTTTGGCCAACAAGGTAGTACGACTGTTCCAAACCAATGCATCTATCTATGCTGCACATGAATACCCAATAGCTACCAATCACTATGCCTTGACTTTGGCCAACAAACACAGCTTGAATACTATTGACTATTCATGTGAAACGACGGAGGGCTACGAATGGTTTTGGCGAAACCGTGAACGTAGAGAACTTCATATAATCGATGGAACGAGATAGCTTTTAAAAGGAGTGGCTCAAACTCCGCATTTAAAAGTTAGTTTTGAAAAGAACTGAGTGGTTTTCCGAAAGTGTTCCAACGATTTTAACTTGGTTTATTTTCTTGCATTAGTTCTTTTAATGCGTGATATTCTTGCATTAGTTCTTTTAATGCGTCCCATCATTTAATCCTACCATTGCAGAAAACAACCAAAATATGACGTACGCTTATGCCATTCGCATTCGCCACGGGGCCCCGTCATTACCCGTTAGGTTACTTAACTAACGACAGAGCGGGGGCTGGGCTAGCGCGGCTGTAAAACATAAGCAACGCCTAAATAATATCATATATAGATATATTGCAATGATAGCCATTTCAGATCACAGATGAATACATTGGATATACTAGAAATCCGCAATTCGTACGAGCCTGTAATGAAAAGCAGATTACACGGTCGCGGTGAATAGCCAATACCCCACCCAAGAGCCCTACGGATGCGGCAAACTACCCGCCAAGTACCCGAAGCGAAGCAACCTCCCTCAACTCCGTGAGTAGGCCACTCGGCACTTCGGCATACCCGGTAGTTTGTGCACCCCCTCCATGGGTCTATCCTAGGAGCAAAAACATTAAAAAGAAATTATACAATGACGGCTACAACCCCGACCCGGTTGTGCGGCCATACAAATAATTATTACATCAATTTACAAATTTACATGAATTGAAAGAAAAGAAAACTCTCGTCTCACAACCCCCGGCTATTCACCCGCGACAATCCAATGAATTCATATACACATTCCAACAATATTACAGATCACAGATTTGTATAACCCCCACTAATCGACATATAGCGATTAGCAGACGTTCAATACAAATATCACATCACAGAAAAACTCGTCAGCTTAAGTCTTTTAGAAGTTCGATCAAAAATACGGATTTTCAGGACCCTAAAAATAAAATTTTCGTTCTGGAAAATCTGGGCAGAAAATAAATATTCCAAAAATCCCAAAACAACCCCAGAAAAACACTGCACCAAACTTGGACCTCGGCCGAGTCAACTCGGCCGCGGAACCGCGGCGGGAGCGTGCTCCCACCGCGTTTCCGCGGCTCTTTGACTCGATCGTTGGACCAAATTTGGTGGGTGTTCACACAAAAGCCTGAGCCGATTTTTAAGATGAAAATTATCAACTTTTGAACAGAAAAAATTTCGGCAGAAACTTGACAGTTTTGGGTTCGTTTTGCGACTTTTCTTTGATCGATATTCTAGCTACTTTGCTAACATGTTAGATAGAGTTTAACTAGGCTCTGATACCACTGTAAGTCCATGCTACCTCTCCCGGTACTTTCGGGCATGCGGAATTTGATGAAAAACGATTTTAACTTAGAGGTGGTAACATGGACTTAAAACCCGGATCTTTGTTAAACATCTAACTAACAACCTAACTACAAGTTGCTAACTACTCGGTTAGGGGGTTATACCTTTCTTTTTCTCGAACTCCTTCGTCTTCAAGCTTCGATGGTCATCCGAATCGGCTTCTCCCCGTCGTCTCCTTGCGCCGAAGATAGATCCACCTGAAAGCTTCAACCTTTGGCTCCTTCTTCGAACTTTGAAGAAACTAGTTCACTCGGTTTGCTAAACCTTGTGAACTAGAGTGAGTAGAGAAGAGTTTGTATGGGATTTTATCTATGGTTCTTGGTTCTCAACTCATGAGACAAGTGAACCATAGAATCAAGAGAGGGAGAGCAAGAGGAGGAAGATGAGAGCTCAAGAACAAGAGAGAGAGTGAGCATGAAAGAATGAGAGATGACTTTTCTCATTTGGCTCTCATAATCCAAAACCATCATCACAAAAATAATAATCAAGTATTGTGTAAAACGGTTCAAGTCAAAATGGCTAAATCATTTCATGCACTCATTTCTCACAAAAGAAACAAGCAAGTAAAAAGTCTTTGCCATGAAATGATAGCCATAGTCATCATGATGGTCAACTAGTCCAACCTAGTCAACCGGTCAACAAAGTCAACAAGTCAACAAAGTCAACCCCTCAACAACCATGTCACCATAATACTTAATTAATATAATTGTTAATCACATATCATATTCTCATTAGGGTTGAGCAAAAAGTCAATAGTCAACTGTCAACGGTCAACAACCCTAATGAGAATCCTCTGCCTCTGTCTCTCCGTCAACTGTGCATACACACCCGCATCCGCGTTCCGAGGAACACGAATGCATACTGGATAAATCCAATCCCAAAAGGTACACTAGGATCTGGCTTAATCCAAAGCCCGCTAGTGTAAACTTTCCGGACACTGTACGTGCACAAGTGCATGGATGTAACCGAAACCTGTCGCAAAACCATGCGACCTCTACTCTTTTGCCTAAAGGCGAATAGCTTTCTGTGTGGGACTCTAAAGACTCGACACTACGCTGGCAGTGGGTTTAACCATAGACCGCAAGCGGCACTAGCTGTGCGTAACGGTCCCCAGGTAGATGCCGACAAGAAGACTGACGAGGCGAAACCCATCTGAACTCCTACTGAGCCTGAATGTGACATTCTCTGTACAGTCCGGTCTGTTCGTCTGATACATCGCATGGTGGGCCTAGGGAGCGGTAAACGTCAGTCCCCCAATAGCGGTACAAGTCGTGTCGGAGTGAAGCCCAAAACACCCTGAGATAACACTGGAAGCCTACCAGTATATCTCGTTTGCCCTGGCCAGGGACTACTCGTGTAATGGCTCTCCTAGACACAGCGCGATGTCAACCCCCAATACCGGGAGAGACGAATCCTGTCTAACCGTCACTGCCTCCAAGTGCTTCGGGACTGCACCCAAGTACCACCTGTTTGCACGACTCCTTTGAGCCGTGGTAGGGTAGTAATCAAAGTACAGTGGGAACACACTCGAGGCGAAGTGACAGTGTCAAGTCAGCGGACTAAGCTGTACTCATGTCACCTGGGAACTGATAACTGACGATAGGTATAATACCAACTAGTCAGTTCCCGACGAGTCCTGTCCAGTGTACTCGTAACCCAACGAGCACCCGCATACTCTCTCAAGTACGACGTACCGACGGCTGTGGGACAGACCGTCTCCCATACTGGGATGAGAAGCGCATGCGCTAGTCTACTCCGGAGTATCGATGCCCTGTCTCGATAGTCCTGCGACCAGGGACCTGCATAAGGATGTGCTTATAGATTACCCAGCCCCACTAGTGTGACTGCCATCACAACGCTGGTAATCAAGCAAAGATCCTAAGGGCTCCACTAATGTGTATAGGCGATATACTGAAATAAACACATGTACACATTGAAGTAGAAACAAACCAAGTAGCATACTACTATTTTGAGCAAGATTGTATATACAAGGTGAATATCCCAAGCTTCCATTAAGTAATATACAAACTAGTATGATACAGTAATGGCCTCTAGGGCATATACACTAACAACCAAGTCATGAAACTTGTGAAGAAAACACCCTATACTACTTGGCAAATGGTAGAGGATGAAGAAATAGGAAGTGGGTTCACTTTAGAATTGGATTTCTCACTCTTTTTCTCAAGACACCATTAAAGGATGCAAGGTTTTCTTCATCTTGAAGACGAAGAAGAAGAAGAAAAGAATATGATAAGAATTCTTGAAAAATAGAAAATAAAGTGATTCTTATCATATAGCAACCATAGTTAAGTGTAGAGAATAAACTAGGGTTAGGTTTAATAGTTAGGTTAAGGCTAAGAGACAAAATGGTCAAAATTTCAAAGCTTCATGAAGTTTCAAGAAAGAAACAAAGTTAGCCACCATTTTATTCTTGCCAAAATGAATTAAAGAAAATAAATAAATAAGTAAATCAAAACCCTAACCATTAACAAACCATGGTTTAATCATACACACCCAAGTTTGCATGTATCATCAAACATGATACAAACTAGTGCACAAAACTATATCATATATACAATGTGCACATCAAGTGAGAAAATCCATCTTAAGTGAACAAATACTAGTTAATGTAAAGTAATATATCAAATATATAATTATACATTAAATCATTAAATCAATACTTGATTTAACGACCCGGTCATATCGCATATGACCGACTAATATCCAATGTATCGACTTATCGAATCAATCCTCGATTTGATAACTAGGTTATATCGCATACAACCAATCGATACATTCATCGCGAGAATAGAATACGGTATCATATACACGCATTATTCTCGGTCCCGCACATATCTCATATGCGCTCCTATTTCGTTTCGCTTGAGCCAGGAAACCTCTGTGTAGGACTCTAAAGACTCATCAATACGCCGGCAGTAAGTGATGATCATATCAAACACCCACAAGCCGCAAGCGGTCTGCTAAACGTAACGGCCACCCGGGTATTGAGCGATCAGAAGATCGACGAGCAAGCCCGCTCACACTCCAATGAATCCAACCAGTAACACTTACCGTACAGTCCGGTCTGTTCGTCTGATATGTCGCATATCTCGCCTAGGGGTGGTAAACGTCAGACCCCAATAGCTTGATAAGTCATGCCGACGTAAGGTCCATAACAATCGTGAAACTACTGATAACTCTTACCAGTATATCACTGCAACCCTGGCCAGGGATTTCCTGTTATGGCCAGTCGAGCATAGCGCAACATCAACCCCCAATACCGGAGAGACGAATCCCCTCCTATAGCTCATTGCCTCCATGTGAATCGGGACTGTATCCAAAAAACACCTGTTTGCACGACTCAGTAGAGCCGTGGTAGGGTGGAAATCAAAGCACAGTGGGAGACACACAAGACTCTATGACGATCTCGGGTCAACGGACTAAGCTGTACCAGTGTCACCAGAGAACTGCCATCTGACGTGAGGTATAATACCATCTGGGAGTTCTCGGCGAGTCCGTTCAGTGTACCCTGTCTCCACTGAGCACCCGCATACCATCTCTGATGTCAAACACCAATGGATATGGGATCATCCATCGCCCATCACATGGGTCGAGAAGATATACGCTAGTCTACACTGGAATATTGATGCCCCGTCTCGATATTCCCACGACTACGAACATTGAAGGATGTACTCATGGACTACCCAGGCCCTACTAGTATGATCTTGTCACGACCCAAAATTGGCCCGTGACGGCCCTAATACTACGCAACGCCTAAAGATGCAACGTAGTAAAAGAAAGCCAAACCCAGAAATCTAAACCATGAAAATACGGAAAAGATAATGCATGTTTTTGAAACATTTGAAAGCATAACCCAAATTCTTTAAAAAGTCTTACTTTCTTTCTTTAAAATTTTAGCAACACCCCCTTTTTGTAAAACGCAGCCCAAAGGCGGAAAACAAACTCATCACAAGTATACGACGCCGTAGCGAAGAAATGAAAGACAATAGAGATAAAGCTGTATATAAAAGACATCAAATACACAAGAATACACACTAACGTCCTCACCAAGTTTCTAAGTCAATAATACAATAGTAGATGGAGAGTACAAAATACAACGAATATACAATATGAAATACAGATAATCATCTAACCCACCTAAGCAAAAAGGTACTGTGAGCTGATGCGGTATCTGTAGCAAAAGATGATAGCTGGATAGCTGAATGGAGGAATAGCCTGCCTCGACTACTCTGGGGAAAAACCTGAAACACCTGTGGCACAACGGGGGTGAGTTGCCAACTCGTGAATAGTAGATAACATATGCAGGTAATCGCAGGAATGTACGTACAGCATGAATCTAAGATACGCGATTACAGTAATAACATGTCATGCAAATGCTGAAATAAGGGAAGTACAGTAACAGGTACAATCCATATGTAAAGAAGTAATAACATGACAATAATATGCAATAACCATGCAATAGGGATATGAGAAAGTAGATATGCAACTATCATAAGGGTATACTACAAGTACTACCAATATATGAGTCTGTGCATAAGGTGGGTAAGGGTGAGGTATAGGGTGGAATATGTCATTTCCACGGAAACCTGACATCGTGGTAGGATCACAATCCATCATGACACTCACATCCCAAATCATCAATCGGCCCCCAAACTGGGCTCTCACATCACATAGATCTCATATCACCTCAAGTACAATATCGAATAGCTCTCCTATATCTCGAATGTACAAATCAACCATCTCTTTCATATCCAAACTCCAATCTCAATGGATCACCTAATAACCCAAGTCAAATCTCAAATAATCTCTAACATCCTAAACATATATATGTACAGAAATAAAAATGATGGGGGCAATACACATATATTAGCGTCCCATTCCACTAATATTGGTGTAAAGGTATATATAACAACGGCTAAATCCCCTGTTATATATACAAAGGTATTAAAAGAAATATAATGAAAACAGTGTGCCAAGCATCGACACAGAAATCCTCGTATATCGGGCTCCGTCAGTCCGGATCGGCCCACGGGGTCCGTCTGCGGTGTCGGCCCTCGGCCCCGGCAGTACAGATCATCCCGCATCCATCTCTCGACTCTGGCCAGTATCCTCCGGACAAATGCCAGGTCCAACCAGTCACCGGTAGGTACTCGCCCGCCTCCAGGCTCAATCGGCAAACCCATCGATCTTCTTGCCGAGGGGAACCATACCGGGCCCCACCATGTACTCTCATACGGCAACCACACCTCGTATGGAGTATATAATCAGCACCGATAAAACTCATAGTGGACGCACAAATATCATATCAAGGAAACCGGGTTGTTCATGTATGCATAATTTCATGAACTCCCGCGGTTCCCAAATCCCGAAAACATCATATAAAATCCAAATAAACAATGCGCAAATCCAGGAATAAATATATGCGATATATCTGAATGCGAGCAGGTAAACAAAAGTATATAGCTGAACCAGATGTATGCAAAATCAATAAGGTACAGCCAAGTATAGGTATCTACCTATAAGTAAAAGATGCCGTATACCCCCCTGGGTATAAGTAACATATGTAGGAAACCCCCCCGGTATAACTAAAATATGTCCATGGTATACCTGTAGCTGTATCGCAAAGTGTATATGTACCTATCGCTAAAGGTAAGATACACTACAGGTATACGATAAGATAGATGTCAAGTATGATAAGCAATAGTATCTATAAGGGGTTGTGTGTGACATGGCAATTATTGACGGTGTGTGTGTAGCATACAATCCGTGCTCGTGCAACATGAACCGTCAATAATGTGTGCAGTGTCCTACGGCTGCTAGTCACAGTACAACTATATCAAGGAAAAAACATAAAGGCGCAATTCTAACAATGACGTAGAATACGCGACAGGTATTTGAATCCTAGCCAAGACACATAACGCCATGCGGGCGATTCCCCTGTAGATGTTAAATCTACTCACCTACGCTCCATGCTAGGTGAATCCTACCATCTGCTCCCCCATGTAGTAGTGTCCGTAGTCCCTGCCTGCAAACCTGCAAATAAGACATAGAAATCACATATAAGCCAAATATTCCGCGAAGCGCGATATCGAACCAAAACGAGAAACTCACGTCGCGATCTAAACGCGCGTGTGCACGATACGCTGAATCGTGTGTGTATGCGTCTAAAATCATCGCGACACGCCGCGATACGCTGGATCACAGAACCCACTCACGTATCGCGCGTATCGCGCAAACACAACGGACACCAAAAGCGATATATGACCCCAGATTTTCCTACAGGCCAAATCTTACAAAACTAAACATGCCAAAGACCTAGACAACACAGCAGGGACCCCTAGCCAAGAGCCCAACACCCCTGTCCCCCTATTGGCCGCAAATTGCGGCCAATCTAAATAAATTGGCGGCCACTGTTTGGAATGGGGGTCTCGTATTCTGGTGGTGTTATCTATACCTAGTGTACATGCTCCAGTTTCCTCAATTTTGTTCTGTAGGGTCCGGGTCCATAACAGATCACAGAAGTCTAATATATTGTTTAAAAATCACCAATTTGCACTAAAAGGAAACCCTATGGTATTTTAGTGTAATCTAGGGAAATTTTCAGTTAAAGGACCCTAACAACACTTAAATAAGTAGGGTTAACTAACACAATCACATTCCAACCAACATTCCACATAAACCACCATAATTAGCACTAAACTAGCTAATTAACACTAACCGACACCAATTAACACATAAGCTAGCAACTAGGGAATTGGGTTCAGAAATATACCCTGTAGATCCCTAGAGAGCAGGTGAAGAAGTGTATGGGGGAAGAGGTGAGCTGCTGCAAGTTGCCAGAGCCCCTGCTGCTGCTGCTGCTATCTGCTGCTGCTGCTGCTGCTGATGGTGATGAAGCTGCTGCTGCTGCTGAAGATGATGATGCTGTGGCTGCTGCTTCTGTGTCCAGGTGAGTGTGTGTGTGTGTGTGAGTGAGAGAGTGAGTGAAAAGAGAGAATAAAGAGAGAAATGAGAGGAAATGCAAAAACCCCCTCCACTCTCTTTCTCTTCCCTCATTTAATGAGCATGGCATGAGCCATGTTGCCCCATGCTTTCCCTCTCTCTCTCTCTCCCAAAGTTAACACTATATCCAAAATTAAACCCCTTTTTAAATTCATTTTTCATTTTTTTTTTAAAGAACAACCATAACTATTTAACCCAAAACACCTAAACAATAATAAACTAGATTAAGCAATGGTTAAACCACAATTAACACCCTAATTTACATGCACAAGTGTGTGTGTGCCTAACAAAATTCCAATAAAATACTCATTAAATAGGATAAAATATTTAAAACTTAATTTGGTAAACTTTTTTGTTAAAATCCATATATTAAAATATAATTAGCTACAAAACACATTCTAAGGTGTTACAATCTCCCCCCCTTAAAAGAAATTCGTCCCCGAATTTAAAAATATACTTCTACGCGTACCTTCAAAGAGAGGATTACAACTCCCAAATCTCGCTCGCAGCCTCCCAAGTGATTATCTCACTATACGGCTACGTCCAAGAAAAACCCTTCACAGATGGCAAGACCATTGACCGACGTCTTTTCCACCTGCCGAGCCATTAACACAATTGGCTGCCGGTGAACGAAAGACCGCGTCAAGCTAAAAGGTCTGATGCCAAAACATGTGAGAAAGGTCAAGAAGGTAATTGTAAAGTATCGTCACAAGGAATACGGGGTGAAAATTTAATAATCTGGGCGGAAGAGCCAAATTAATGGCAACAAAACTAACTCGCCTATAGGATCTCAGAAGGACCTAAATCCTGGGACAAGCTTCCCAAAATCCAACACCGTCATTCATCGGAAAGTCCGTAGGAATACATGATCTGTCCCTGCGAACTCGAGTCTATGGCTAACACAGTAGGCATAAGACCTCAGTTCGAAATGGACAATTCCCATCTTGACCTAACACAACTGGACTATCTCCGAAGTCTTTAGACTAGCTGGGGTCCAAAGTCCTACTTACGCGGAGTCAGAAGAACAACAGACGGGTGATTGACACGACCTAACCCCTAAGCCTAAGGGTGGCCAATTGGAGTGTCTCCTGATAACAGCTATCGAAGGAGAACCCTAACGATGGCGAGTGACGATCCCCAACCGCTGGCAACAAACAAACAAACACACAACTTAACAAAACAACTGAGCAAACTGAGTATAACCGGACGACAAGAACCCGAATGGAGTCACACCATAACCAAACTTGGTAGAAACCATAGCGAAATTCATGGAGATCTGCTCCCATCCCTGCTTCGGAACGGTAAAAGATTGCAACTCTCCAGCCGGCCTCAGATGCTCGACCCAAGCACACAACAAAACAGACACCTCGAAACGAAACCTGAAACATCTCTTTACATCCCTATCCACCCGTAACTATCTCACAAGTCACGTCACTATTGGCGGAACTTGAATGCATCTAGAGAGTTGACAGATGTGCATGCCTTAGGATTTCACGTCTCTACCCGATGAAACCAGGTACACAAATGCGTCCCTAACTTAGCACATCATTGTCACAAATCAAGGTCTCCGAATCATTACCCAGCCGAGTATGCTCAAGTATCACTGACAAACGAGTATCGGCGGGCAGTGTCTCGTGAAAACGAGTTAAGGAAAGGTGGTCGGGCGCGGACATGAGCAAGCTGTTCACTCCGTAGAGACGAACTAAAGCTGTACTCAACGATCACACAAGAACTGTAAATCTGCAGAAGACTATCACAACAATCAGAATCCGCTGCAGGAAGATGTTCATTAAGCTCTAGTGGTCCGTGGAAAATCTGACACGACTCTCAAACAAGTAGTGTCCCCAAATCTCCAACGCAAAACCACCGCGGCCATATCCAGATCAAGAGTGAAATATTCTTCTCGTACTTCCTCTAAATGTAGGGAAGCAAAAGCGATAACTCTATAGTGTCACCTCAGTACACACTCGAGCCCACTCAAGAAACATTACAGTTAAACAACAAAGTCGCCCGAACCAAAAGCAAAGAAAGAACTGATGCAGTTGTTAACAGAATCTCCAACTGCCGAAAACTCCGTACACATGCCTCAGTCCACGGAAAAGAAACCTCCATCTTGGTCAATTCAGTCGACGGTGTAGCACTACTCTCGTAATCCTGCACGAAACGGCGGTAAAAACCTGCTATGTCCAAGAATCTATGGATCTCCGTCCTGCACGCATGTCTGGACCTAAGCTGTACGGTCACGATCTCCCTCGGAACCATACGAAACCGTCTCCCGTGACTACAAGACCTAGGAGTCAACACAAAACAAGCCTGAAGAAACACTCCGAGAATTTAGCAAATTGCTGGTGCTCTCCCAGTACCTGCAAAACAAATCCTCAAGTGCTGCTCCTGTTCCTCAAGACACATTAGTTAGACCAGAATGTCGTAAATAACACAACAATAACTGGTCGAGGAACGGCCTGAAGAAATCTTGTTCATCAAATTTACAAATGCTGACAGGGCATTAGTGAATCCAACGACTCACCAAAAACACACAAGCCCGTAGCACGCACAAGGCAGTCTTCGGAATGCCATCACTCCGAACCTGCAATAATGATGACCTGATCCCAAGCAAACTTAGAAAAAATGTCTCGCACTCTGGAGCTGATCGAAGAAATCGTCAATGCGAGGTAAGGGACACCTATCCGCACGTAAGCCGGTTCAATTGACGATCCGTCGATACACAACCTCAAACTGCCGTCTTCCTCTTCGACGAACAGAAATCGGAGCTTCCAAAAGCGAAACACTCAGACACACAAAACTCCCCAAACCACGACTCTGCAGCTGATCCTTAAGCTCCCAAGCTTTGCCGGCTCATCCGAAACAACGTCGTAAAAACTCTCACGCGAAAAGAACTCGGTCCAACAATCCCACTGTGGCTCCGGTATCATAATGAGCGCCAAGAATCCACGACATCTCCTCAGTAGCCGACTGGCGAAAAAAGGCTGAATTCAAGCTGTGAGAGGCGGCACAACTATCCACCTGCACAACGAGAATTGACTTGCCGGGGAAAACAAAACCTAACTTGTTTCCTCACGGTAGTCCACGGACGCCTAACACGTAGTTAACCAGTCCGTGCCCAGGAGAACGTCAAATCCAACATCTCTAGAAGGATCAAAACGACGGACGAATCTCTATCTCGGTTGGCACACAACTGAAGTACGCGTCGCGCAACAAAAGGATCGCTGACAAAAGTTAACACACTACGGCTAATCTACCCAACTACGATACTAGCATGAAAAACAAACGAATACATCACAAGAACATATAAATAAAAGATACCTGAAGACTCCACATTGGACGTCTGCGCGTCCCGATAAGTAAAAGCAAACTCCTGTGTCTGCCCTCTACTCGCAGCTGGATGAACTCCTCTGGTAGACTGAGCCCTCTGAGCGAATCTTCCACGTCCACGGCCTTTCTGAATACGACTCTGACGAGGTGCTAAAGAACAATCCCTGACGAAGTGCTGAAGGCTCCCGCATCGGAAACATCCACGCGCTGACTGCTGACCATCCTGGGGATGAGAGCTGAACGACTGTCCTCGTCCTAAGCCTCTGCTACTCCCGCGGCGGCCACGAAATCTGTCTCGCTGACCAAATCTCTGTCTCTGGGCTGGTATGCTGGTACGAGTCCTCCACTGTCCTGGAACTCTCTGAGTCTCTGGAGTATGCGCCTCATCAACTGGAGCTGCAACCACTGGTGCTATGTAGGTGACGGACTGCTGCATGCTGATCATAAGGGACAGCTGAGTAACAGGGGTGACAACCTCCTGTCGTAGCTCCCGAATGACATCAACCAAGGAACGCATCGTCTGGCGGAGCTCCTGCATCTCTGCCAAAAGTCCATCCATAGTATAGATCGTAGGCTGATCCGTCTGCACCTGTGCAACTAGAGTGCCATCCTGGTCAGTACTCGTCTCACTCGAGCCAACTCTGACCTCGGCCCTCGCTGCATCACTCTGAGTCCCCATAGTCATCGGCGGCAAGGCTATAGATAGATATAAGATTCGATAAGAATAAGGAAATCGAATCTTAAGGATAGGAATCATCAAGGAAGGAATTTCAAGCAAATTTGTACTTAGGTCACTTAATGCGAAGTACCGCATCGTGGGTATGCTGCAGACATACACACTCTACGTTACTTTGCTTAAGCAACCAACTCCATCATACTAAGGTCAACCTACACTCCGAAAGGTAAAACCTAACGCTCTGATACCAACTTTGTCACGACCCAAAATTGGCCCGTGACGGCCCTAATACTACGCAACGCCTAAAGACGCAACGTAGTAAAAGAAATCCAAACCCAGAAATCTAAACCATGAAAATACGGAAAAGATAATGCAAGTTTTTGAAACATTTGAAAGCACGACCCAAATTCTTTAAAAAGTCTTACTTTCTTTCTTTAAAATTTTAGCAACACCCCCTTTTTGTAAAACGCAGCCCAAAGGCGGAAAACAAACTCATCACAAGTATACGACGCCGTAGCGAAGAAATGAAAGACAATAGAGATAAAGCTGTATATAAAAGACATCAAATACACAAGAATACACACTAACGTCCTCACCAAGTTTCTAAGTCAATAATACAATAGTAGATGGAGAGTACAAAATACAACGAATATACAATATGAAATATAGATAATCATCTAACCCACCTAAGCAAAAAGGTACTGTGAGCTGATGCGGTATCTGTAGCAAAAGATGATAGCTGGATAGCTGAATGGAGGAATAGCCTGCCTCGACTACTCTGGGGAAAAACCTGAAACACCTGTGGCACAACGGGGGTGAGTTGCCAACTCGTGAATAGTAGATAACATATGCAGGTAATCGCAGGAATGTACGTACAGCATGAATCTAAGATACGCGATTACAGTAATAACATGTCATGCAAATGCTGAAATAAGGGAAGTACAGTAACAGGTACAATCCATATGTAAAGCAGTAATAACATGACAATAATATGCAATAACCATGCAATAGGGATATGAGAAAGTAGATATGCAACTATCATAAGGGTATACTACAAGTACTACCAATATATGAGTCTGTGCATAAGGTGGGTAAGGGTGAGGTATAGGGTGGAATATGTCATTTCCACGGAAACCTGACATCGTGGTAGGATCACAATCCATCATGACACTCACATCCCAAATCATCAATCGGCCCCCAAACTGGGCTCTCACATCACATAGATCTCACATCACCTCAAGTACAATATCGAATAGCTCTCCTATATCTCGAATGTACAAATCAACCATCTCTTTCATATCCAAACTCCAATCTCAATGGATCACCTAATAACCCAAGTCAAATCTCAAATAATCTCTAACATCCTAAACATATATATGTACAGAAATAAAAATGATGGGGGCAATACACATATATTAGCATCCCATTCCACTAATATTGGTGTAAAGGTATATATAACAACGGCTAAATCCCCTGTTATATATACAAAGGTATTAAAAGAAATATCATGAAAACAGTGTGCCAAGCATCGACACAGAAATCCTCGTATATCGGGCTCCGTCAGTCCGGATCGGCCCAGGGGGTCCGTCTGCGGTGTCGGCCCTCGGCCCCGGCAGTACAGATCATCCCGCATCCATCTCTCGACTCTGGCCAGTATCCTCCGGACAACTGCCAGGTCCAACCAGTCACCGGTAGGTACTCGCCCGCCTCCAGGCTCAATCGGCAAACCCATCGATCTTCTTGCCGAGGGGAACCATACCAGGCCCCACCATGTACTCTCATACGGCAACCACACCTCGTATGGAGTATATAATCAGCACCGATAAAACTCATGGTGGACGCACAAATATCATATCAAGGAAACCGGGTTGTTCATGTATGCATAATTTCATGAACTCCCGCGGTTCCTAAATCCCGAAAACATCATATAAAATCCAAATAAACAATGCGCAAATCCAGGAATAAATATATGCGATATATCTGAATGCGAGCAGGTAAACAAAAGTATATAGCTGAACTAGATGTATGCAAAATCAATAAGGTACAGCCAAGTATAGGTATCTACCTATAAGTAAAAGATGCCGTATACCCCCCTGGGTATAAGTAACATATGTAGGAAACCCCCCCGGTATAACTAAAATATGCCCATGGTATACCTGTAGCTGTATCGCAAAGTGTATATGTACCTATCGCTAAAGGTAAGATACACTACAGGTATACGATAAGATAGATGTCAAGTATGATAAGCAATAGTATCTATAAGGGGTTGTGTGTGACATGGCAATTATTGACAGTGTGTGTGTAGCATACAATCCGTGCTCGTGCAACATGAACCGTCAATAATGTGTGCAGTGTCCTACGGCTGCTAGTCATAGTACAACTATATCAAGGAAATAACATAAAGGCGCAATTCTAACAATGACGTAGAATACGCGACAGGTATTTGAATCCTAGCCCAGACGCATAACGCCATGCGGACGATTCCCTTGTAGATGTTAAATCTACTCACCTACGCTCCATGCTAGGTGAATCCTACCATCTGCTCCCCCCTGTAGTAGTGTCCGTAGTCCCTGCCTGCAAACCTGCAAATAAGACATAGAAATCATATATAAGCCAAATATTCCGCGAAGCGCGATATCGAACCAAAACGAGAAACTCACGTCGCGATCTAAACGCGCGTGTGCACAATACGCTGAATCGTGTGTGTATGCGTCTAAAATCATCGCGACACGCCGCGATACGCTGGATCACAGAACCCACTCACGTATCGCGCGTATCGCGCAAACACAACGGACACCAAAAGCGATATATGACCCCAGATTTTCCTACAGGCCAAATCTTACAAAACTAGACATGCCAAAGACCTAGACAACACAGCAGGGACCCCTAGCCAAGAGCCCAACACCCCTGTCCCCCTATTGGCCGCAAATTGCGGCCAATCTGAATAAATTGGCGGCCACTGTTGGGAATGGGGGTCTCGTATTCTGGTGGTGTTATCTATACCTAGTGTACATGCTCCAGTTTCCTCAATTTTGTTCTGTAGGGTCCGGGTCCATAGCAGATCACAGAAGTCTAATATATTATTTAAAAATCACCAATTTGCACTAAAAGGAAATCCTTTGGTATTTTAGTGTAATCTAGGGAAATTTTCAGTTAAAGTGACCCTAACAACACTTAAATAAGTAGGGTTAACTAACACAATCACATTCCAACCAACATTCCACATAAACCACCATAATTAGCACTAAACTAGCTAATTAACACTAACCGACACCAATTAACACATAAGCTAGCAACTAGGGAATTGGGTTCAGAAATATACCCTATAGATCCCTAAAGAGCAGGTGAAGAAGTGTATGGGGGAAGAGGTGAGCTGCTGCAAGTTGCCAGAGCCCCTGCTGCTGCTGCTGCTATCTGCTGCTGCTGCTGATGGTGATGAAGCTGCTGCTGCTGCTGAAGATGGTGATGCTGGGGCTGCTGCTTCTGTGTCCAGGTGAGTGTGTGTGTGTGTGAGAGAGTGAGAGAGTGAGTGAAAAGAGAGAACAAAGAGAGAAATGAGAGGAAATGCAAAAAAACCCTCCACTCTTTTTCTCTTCCCTCATTTAATGAGCATGGCATGAGCCATGTTGCCCCATGCTTTCCCTCTCTCTCTCTCTCTCCCCCAAAGTCAACACTATATCCAAAATTAAACCCCTTTTTAAATTCATTTTTCATTTTCTTTTTTTTTTTAAAAGAAAAACCATAACTATTTAACCCAAAACACCTAAACAATAATAAACTAGATTAAGCAATGATTAAACCACAATTAACACCCTAGTTTACATGCACAAGTGTGTGTGTGCCTAACAAAATTCCAATAAAATACTCATTAATTTGGATAAAATATTTAAAACTTAATTTGGTAAACTTTTTTGTTAAAATCCATATATTAAAATATAATTAGCTACAAAACACATTCTAAGGTGTTACAGATCTACATCATAGTCCTGGAAGTCGAGCACACATCCTAAGGGCTTTATCAACATGTAATAGAGTGACTGCAAGTATACATGTTAAGATAAAGAGCAACCAGATAGCGTACTATCATGTCGAGCAAGAAAATCCTTCCTATATATATCCCAGCATCCACTATAATATACATCCAATGTACAGTAACGGCCTCTAGGGCATACATATAACTAACACCCATCAGAAATCTAGGCACATCTTAAGGCGGTATCATCTGATTAGGGAGATCGTAGATCGCCAGGAGATCGAGGTCCGGAGAGTGGATACGAAAGACAATACGGCGGATCCATTTACAAAGGCACCCCCTCAAGCACAGTTCGAGCGACTTTTTGGAAAGTTGGGTATGCGGTACGCTAGCAGCTGGCCTTAGTGCAGACGTTGGGTATTCGGTACGCCAATTACTGGCCTTTAGTGCAAGTGGGAGATTGTTGGATGTATATGCCCTAGAGGCCAATATTGTATATGTATATATATGAATACTAGGGATATGTATGTACAGAACATTCTTGCTCGGTTTTATAGTATATTATTTGACTTGTCTTTATCGGGATATGTGTATTTATTGTTATCTGGTTTGCACATATTGATAAAGACTCAATACGGTGGTATACTATTATAGTTTGTCTTTATCTTAACATGGCATATGTCATACTCGTTATTACTATAAGTCCACGGTAGCGCCCCAGCCGTCAAACAGACGCCAAATGCGGAACAAAAACTTTTTACAACTGGCGCTATCACGTACCGTAACCCGGATCTGCCATTAAAGCTAATCTAACAAACTACAAAGTTGGTAGAAACGCTATACCGAATGATCCGAGTCCTTCGGTCTTCAACCATCATCCCACGCTTTGTTGCGGCTGCTCCGATCTCCTGAATCTCTAGTCTTCTCGTCCAGGTGGCACCATGTCGACGGATCTTTAAACGGGCTCCCGCCTCTGAACCGAGGCAACTCGGTCGTCAAGTTTGCTAAAAGAGACGACCAAGATGAAGTATAGAATGAGTAGAACACTTTGTCTTGTTACGTCCAAGGTTATGGACGAACGGTTATGGAAGTTGCCTTTTGGATCGATATGAAATGAGAAATAGAGTATACTAATTTCCATGAACCAAAATCCTTAATCTTTTCAAATGAACAACCATCATACCTACATGGAATGGCCGACCACTATATATCAAGGAGGTGGTGAGTGTAGGAGAGAGGAGGGGGTGACCATAACCAAGAAGCTTATCATCTCACTTAATGAAATGAATGAGTCACCAAATAACAATAAATGCAAACCAATGAAACTTAACCTAGTCATTAACCTAGTCACCAAGCAATAAATGCAAACCAAGAGTTACCACATCTAGAAACTTCTAGAAGCATGACTCACCCTCATGACTCACCCAAGAAGAAAAGATAAATCCGCATTTAACCAAATGTCAAAATACGGCTGATAGAAAACTGGAAACTGGCAACTTCCAAAAGTGATCCTGAAACGAATTTCAGGATAACCCCGTATCAGTATAAACATACCCGCATTTGTATTACTACCGAATACAAATGCAACTGAGACAAAGATATTATATCTACACAGTATAATACTGGGTTCCGGCTTAAACCAAAGCCTACCAGTATTATCTGCCCGAAAAACGACACGTGCGAAAACGCACGTGCTTTTTCCGAACCTTGCCATATCACCATACGGCCTTTACAACGTTTCGCCCGAACTTGGGAAAGTGTCTGTGGGGGACTATAATGACTCATCAATACACTGGCACTGGGTATAACCCCTAGCACGTCAGAGGTACTAGCTGTATGTAACGGTTTGCCTATGTATTGATTGGAAGGGAAGCTGACGAAAGAACTCATCCATAAACCCTACTGAGCCTGACAGTGACAATGTATATACAGTCCGGTCCATTCGTCTAAAGAGTATCGCATATCGAGTCTAGGGGGGTGGATAAAGTCAGACCCCTAATAACGCGATAAATCGTGTCGGCATGAAGCCCATCACCACTTGAGAAACTACTGATCCAAATTAGTAATTCTCCACTACCTCGGCCGAGGATTCCTAGTGATGGCCACCCGTGCACTGCGCGATATCAACCCCCAATACCGGGAGAGACGAATCCCCGACGATCCGCTCACTTGCCTCCAATGTGGCTCAGGACTGTACCCAACTAAAACCTGTTTGCACAACTCTTTTGAGCGTGGTAAGGTAGTAATCTAAGCACAGTGGGAACTCACACGAGACAAATGATGATCTCAGGTCGATGAACTAACCTGTACACATGTCACCAGGGAACTGCTATCTGACGATACGTATAATACCAAGTAGCAGGTTCCCGGCGAGTCCTGTCCGGTGTACTCATAACTCAATGAGCACCTGTATACATCTTAGGTGATCCTACTGGCACCAATATCTTGTGAGACCGGCCATCGCCCCTCATCGGGGTCTCAACTGTATACACTAGTCTACTCTGGAGTATCAATGCCCTATCTCGAAAACTCCCACGACTAGGGACACTTTAAGGATGTGCTTATAGACCCCAGCTCCCACGTATATGATCACCATCACACTGCTGGCAGTCAAGAAAGAATCCTATGGGCTCTATCATCATGCAATAGTGAACTAAAGCATATATACGATGATAAAGGCAAACCAGATAGCATACTATCATCTCGAGCAAGACTGTCATATCGGTATAGGTCCTGCCTCAATCATTGCAATCACGTACCTGTGATCCAATAATTGACTTTGAGGGCACTATCTCCAACAATCTCCCACTTGCACTCAAGGCTAATTATTGTGATGTCGCATACTCACAGCCAGTGTGATACCGAACACCCAACTCCTCTACTAATCAGTTTCACAAAGCTAGTTTGTAAAACTCTTGTGTTCGAGAAATAGCCTCAGTGAGTGGATCCGCCCTGATGTTTCTTTCTCTGTCTCTCTAAATCTCAAGTTCGCGGAGAAAGCCATCTTCCGAATCGAGTAATACTTGTCTTAGAATATATCTGGATATCTGATGGGACCTAGTTCATAAATGAACTCCAAATCCAAACTTCTTAGACTGTATCGATAACTGAACCTAATCAGTATCCAGCACCATGCCTCCCACAGTATCCTCTTGGACCACCTGTCCATAATACTGTCCCTCGTCAGAGGGAAAACTATAACACTGAAAATCACTCTGTCATCCATGTCACCTTGGAAGCCTGGAATGATAACCGTCTCCCGAAGGAGGCTGCCGTCATCAAATCCGTAGAACATGCACTTATGTTCTATAACTGCGTCCTTTTGTTTCTTCAGGATTGGATTAATATAAACATATCGCATCTAGAGCAAAACAATATCTGGTGTGGTCCTTGACATCTCATGATTGACTCAATTGCCTAAGCAAGTGATCTGCCAATCATGCACTTCCCTCTCTCCTTTAGTCTCTAAGACACCTTTAGAGAGGGTGACTCTATCTACTGCAGGTACACCACCATGCCAGGAGTCATCTATTCTAAAATACTATTAGAATACTATCAAAGTACCCACATTGGGAAACTACCCAAATCTAGATCTAAAACCATAGATCTAGTAACCAGAATGTCTGATATTAAATCCATATCCTTTGTGGAGAAACAACTGTGTGATGACCAAAGTACAACCGATTGTAGTATAGGAATTTTACTTCCTACTCTGTGTATGTCATCAAAATACTAGGGCATCATACCCTACTACCTTCTCAACAGATCCATCCCCTATTCTGATAAAATCAAAGCCATGACTGTCTCATCAAAATTAGATGATCTATCTCCACTATAACTGCTAAAGTCTATAAATAGACATAAGCTACTTGCCCACTACGCTTCCGCTGCTCCCACTGACTACGACAACCCTCTGGCAGAATAATATCTACGTACACTTCTAAAACTAGTTTAGAACGACGCTATACTTATCCTTCTGCCGGGTCTCATAGTCTGGAACAACAGTAGTGTTAAGTCTGGGTAAACAAGAACCTCCCTATCACCGTCCTTGAGGCTACCGGAGTACCTCTCGGGTGTCTGAGGTTACCCACCATATCTGCGGAGTGGCTAATGGAATGTCAAACCTGATTGAATATATAGGTCCTATTAAATTTTCCGTAATCGTTTGCGGTTCTGGAATCACTTCCAGTTCTACCATACTCCCACTACTGTTTTCTGAAAAATTTAATTTTAATAAAACTGTGGCGAGTCTAGAACAATATCACTATTGATCTTCCAGATAGTAGAAATGCCAACCCTCGTCAAAACCAGGGTCAACCCACAAACTGCCTTTACAGAAACGTGCCTTGAGTTATCCAGTGTCTGGTTTTAAGCATAAGCTGGACAACTCCCCTTATCTTAACATAGTTAAGATATGAAGCATTCTATATCTAATATAGAAACAGGGGCACTAATTTAATTGGAACCAGATTCAAATCATGCAGCTGTCTCTAGTGCATAACAACTTAATGGAGAGAGGTTAATCGGCATTACTCAACTTAGGAATCCATCCAATTATGAGTAACCCGAAAGAGAAACAAGTTTCTCAAAACTATTACTATCAACTGAATACCAATCACAAGAATCTACATCTTCGATCTCTTTGAAGAATCCCGATACTTGAGATACCTGGTTCTCTACTTTATTCTTATACCCATAACTTCTCAAAACTTAGACATTGTATTTCTACGAAACACTTGTCTAAAAACTAGAGAAGTCACAAGTAAACAGAACATAGTACGAGGATCTACCCCTTTGTCCTGACGGACACTGGACAACATACAATACTCTGTATAAGTCCGCTGAGTTGAATAACTCATAAACCTGTGCATCGTAGGTTGAAAACCGTACCCAGGAGATTTCCTCAAATATCACCAATTACAACGAATTCCGATATAATGAGGATGATCACCTTATTCCTAATAACTTACTCTCACTCATCATCTGTAAAACCGTACAAATATGAGAATGAAACCTGGTAAATACATATCTTGGAGTAAGTATCTAATCGAGAAATCAATTTATAATTAACAATGCACTGAAACATCAAAATGTTTCAAAGGGGTATTCTGGTATTCCTAGTAATGCCTCTTTCATAATCCAATTCATGACTTTAACCATATATTTCTTTGCAACCTTTCCAAATCCCTTTATTTTGACTTTAGTCGTTACCTTCTGTACACCATCGTTAGGCTAAATGGTTTTCTTCCTTCCCTACCGTTCGGCACCAGCCTATGGTTTGGAAGAAGACTATCCAGTAAGCATAATAGGTGTACCCTCCTAATCCTAGGAGTACTCGCAACTTGAGAGAAGGTGATGATAAAAGACAATCTGAATAATACCTTATTCTATTTCTCTCGAACTGGGGAAAAAGCAAAGGTGAAATAGGAGTAGCGATGAAGTACGCGGTTTGGTCGTGAATGATAATAGTCGCAATTTACTTTGCCCTCTTTCTAATCCCTTTATTTTGTCTTTAGCTATTACATTCTGTACACCCTACTTAGGCTAATTGATTTTCTTCATTCCCTACCTTTCGGCACCAGCCTATGGTTTGGAATAAGACTATCCAATAAGCGTAATAGGTGTACTCTCCTAAACCAAGGAGCTCTCGCAACCTGAGAGAAGGTGATAATAAAAGACAACTGAATAAACAAATTCTATTTCTCCTGAATCTGGATCCATCCTCAAAGAAGTCCCTCCGAGTTCGTATATAACCATACGATGGATCCATCCAATGGAAGTGGATGTCCGTAGTAATACGAGGTGTTCTGAGAAATACAAAGGGTAAAGGAAAGAGCGGCAATGACTTATGCAACTTTAGACAATCCAAAAGCCTGTATTTTAAGATGGTTCGGTCAACTTGGACACTGAGTCATAGTCTAGGGTCGGTCAAAGGTCGCTGCCAAAGAGAGAGAGAAAAAAAACACTCTGCGAGCACTCGAACCTAGATCAGAATGGTTATCAATTTATCTAATCAGGAAACCTCCCACTGTAATCTCAAATTCTCCTCCAAACCTGAAAGAAGAATTAGTCGGGATCACCCGAAGAGTAAACTAACTCATCAGTGAGAATCTGGATCCAACTATCATCGCATGATAACTTGATGGAGGCCACTCAAGTTATCACACTCCAGAAGGTATGCGCATACCTGGCAAGTTTCCTGTATGTTTGAAACTCCCGATGTGATTTTTGCCCTATGCTCTTATGATCGTGACTTTAGCCAACCCATCATAAGTCACATGCCAAGTTCTACCCGTCATAATCCAGGTTAATTTGAACCCATCCGTACATACCCTTGACTTTGGCCAACAAGGTAATACGACTATCCTAAACCAACGCATCTATCTACGCAACAGATGAATACCCAGCAACTACCAAACACTATGCCTTTACTTTGGCCAAACAAACATAGCTTGAATACTGCTGACCATCCATAAGACATGACGGAGGGCTACGACTGGTTTTTGGCGAAAAACCTTTAACGTAATGAACTTGATCTCGTTGAAGGAACCTGATAGCTTTTTATAAAAATATAGTGACGAAAACCTTTTGCTAAAGAGGTCACTCCCGGTGAAGGGATCTCGGCTCTTTCCTCGTGGAATGAGGTGCGGGATATTCCAACTGAATACCGCGATGCAAAGCAACTTGTAATCGACTATAGTAAAGTTACTACCCTGACGTAAACTTCTGCCTAAGGGGTAACTCCCGGTGAAGGGATCTCGGCCCTTGCCTCGTCGAATGAGGTGCGGGATATTCTAACTGAATATCACTAGGCAAAATAAAAGGAAACATTTTTGTAATAACACCTTTTAAAATTTGTTCCAACAACATCAAATATAGGTTTGTTTTATCTTTGCATTGATAAGAATCAACGCAGTCCCATCAATCAATCACACCAGAAAAGAACGAAAATATAATGTACGTATATGCCATCCGCATTCGCCACTGGGTCCCGTCATCACCCGTTAGGTTACTTAACTAGCGACAGAGCGGGGGCTGGACTAGCGCGGGTGTAAAACATATACAACATCTAATAGTATATATACTAATATACAATAATCGCTCCAGGCGTGAGAAAATGCAACATTACAGAAAAGTAATAAGCATCACAGAACAATACAGATAATCTGGGATCCACGGGTTTCACAGAGCCGCTGATGAGACCTGACGTTCCCCTGGTCGTGTGGATAGCCTGTGCAATGAAACCTAGACCCCTACGGGTGCGGCAAGTTACCCGCCAAAACCTGAAGCGAGGTAGTCCCCACAACATAGTGAATGGAACACCCGGCACTTCACGGAATCCGGTAAATTGAGCACCCCACCTTGGGTCAACCTGTACCCCCTATGAGTGTAGGGTTCCTAGGCACTCTCAAGAGGTCTCACAAGGCATCAACCATTCCAATTTCAAATTGTAGGGGTGCCGAGAAACCCTAGACTACGGATCGTTAACTAGATGTCTAGGCGAAAAAGAACTAGTAAACTATTTTACTAAGAGAACGGATATACAACCTTTGTAGATCCGGTCCTCCACCTCCATAGCTCCGCAATGAAGTCCTCTCCGCTGTACAAAATGGATCTTAGACTCTAGTGTCGGCTTCATCGGAGAAATGGACGGGCTAGGTCGTCGACTACGATGCCGAAGATGATCTACGTCGAGGCATCGCTAGATCAAGCTCCCACTTCACCAAGTCATGAAACTTGTGAAGATAACACCCTATACTACTTGGCAAGAGGTAGAGGATGAAGAAATAGGAAGTGGGTTCACTTTAGAATTGGATTTCTCACTCTTTTTCATCAATCACCATTGATGGTCCAAGGTTTCTTCATGTTGAAGATGAAGAAGAAGAAGAAGAAAAATGTTATGATAAGTATTTTCCAAATAGAAAATAATATGAATACTTATCATATCCTAACCCTAGTTAAGTGTAGAGAATAGACCATGGTTTGTTTAAATGGTTAGTGTTAAGCATGAAGACAAAATGGTTACAAAGTCAAACCTTCATGAAGATTCAACTACAAACAAAGAAAGCCACCATTTTCTCTTTATTCTTTCCAAAATAAATAAATAAACAAATAAGAAAGAAAAGCAAAACCCTAATCATTAACTTAACCATGGTTTAATCTTTACACTTAACCAAGTGAACATGTATCATCAAACATGATACAATCAAGTGCACAAAAGTATATCACATATACAACTTGTGAACTTCTAGTGAGAAAATCCATTTAAGTGAACCTATATTAGTTAATGTAAAGTGATATATCAAATATATAATTATACATTAAATCATTAAATCAACACTTGATTTAACGACCCGGTCATATCGCATATAACCGACTAATATCAATAGTAACAACTTATCGAATCAACACTTGATCCGATAACCCGGCTATAACGCATATAACCGATCAATGTTACATATCGCGAGAATCGAATACAGTATCACATACTGGTATCATTCTCGGTCCCGTACATATCTCATATGCGCTCCTATTTCGTTTCGCTTGAGCCAGGAAACCTCTGTGTAGGACTCTAAAGACTCGTCAATACGCCGGCAGCAGGTGATGATCATATCAAGAACCCACAAGCCGCAAGCGGTCTGCTAAACGTAACGGCCACCCGGGTATTGAGCGATCAGAAGAACGACGAGCAAGCCCGCTCACACTCCAGTGAATCCAACCAGTAACACTTACCGTACAGTCCGGTCTGATCGTCTGATATGTCGCATATCTCGCCTAGGGGTGGTAAACGTCAGACCCCAATAGCTGGATAAGTCATGTCGATATGAGGTCTATAACAATTCGAGAAACTACTGGTAACACTTACCAGTAAATCTCAGCAACCCTGGCCAGGGATTTCCGGTTATAGCCAATCGAACACAGCGCAACATCAACTCCCTATACCGGGAGAGACGAATCCCCTCCTATCGCTCATTGCCTCCATGTGACTCGGGACTGTACCCAAAAACCACCGTTTTGCACGCCCTCTTGGACGTAGTAAGATGGAAATCAAAGCACAGTGGGAACCACACAAGACTCTATGACGATTTCGGGTCAACAGACTACTCTGTACCAGTGTCACCAGAGAACTGCCATCTGACGTAAGGTATAATACCATCTGGGAGTTCTCGGCGAGTCCGTCCAGTGTACCCAGTCTCCACTGAGCACCCGTATATCATCTCTGATGTCAAACACCAATGGATATGGGATCATCCATCGCCCATCTGTATGGGTCGAGAAGGTATACGCTAGTCTACTCTGGTATATCGATGCCCCGTCTCGATATACCCACGACTAGGGACTTTGAAGGATGTACTTATGGACTACCATGTCCCCACTTGTATGATCCGCATCATAGTCCAGGTAGTCAAGTACACATCCTAAGGGCTTTACCAACATGTAACAGAGAGACAATCAGTATACACGTTAAGGTAAAGAGTAACCAGACAGCATACTATCATGTCGAGCAAGAAAGTCCTCCCTATATATGTCCCAGCATCCACTGCAATATACATCCTATGTATAGCAATGGCCTCTAGGGCATACATATAACTAACAATCTCCCACTTATACTAGGGCCATCTGATAGCAGTGGTTGTCGTATCTCATACTCAACCATCCCATAATAGTCTCTCTTTGGGAACAGGCCTTTGTGAGTGGATCGGCTGTGTTGTCCTCTGAGTCTACTCCCCTAACCTCGATCACCGTGGAGATCAACCATCTCCATGATCAGGTGACACTACCTTAGAATATGTCTGGATCAGTGATGGGACCGGCGTTCCTTGGCATAAGCCATAACTCCATTGTCTCACAATGGTTGGAACGTAGTTCATCTCATGAACTAATATACACCCAAACATCCTCTTTGGTAGCATCTTGAGTAGCGATGTATCGAGCCTTTATCGTCTAGTATGCCACGGTATCTAGCTTGGAACTCTTCCAACATACCGTCCCTTTGCTGAGGGTAAAGACAATGCCTGTGACTGACATTCAGTCGTCTTTATCACCCTGGAACACTTCCAGTGATTCTCCCCAGGATCAATTGATACCATCTCACTACAACTAGTGAGAATTCTAACATCCAATTAGATCTGTCTCATAGATCCAAAACCCAGGATTTAGGAGGTATCACTTTGATCCTATATGGAGAATCATTGTGATAAACGGAGATTGACCGAGCGTAGCATAGGAAACTCCTTCCCTATCAAGAGTATGTCATCCACGTACTCTACGAGGATCATCCTCGTACTCCCTACTACCCTTTTGTATATACAAGGTTCATCAACCATTTTAATGATGTCAACTTCTTTGACTAATCCATCAAAACAGATGTTCCAACTCCGCGATGCCTGCTTTATCCTATAAAGCATCTTGCATACGTATCCGCTGCTCCCACTGTCTACGAGGCCCTCTGGCTGTGTACTTATAGACGCTCTCTTCTAAAACATCATTTAGAAAAGCTGTCATGACACCCAACCACTAGATATCGTAGTCATGATATGTAGCCGTGGCAAGTAGGATCTGGATGGACTTAAGCATAGCCACTTGAAAAGGTTTCATCATAATCCACGCCTGGTCTATGACGAAAAACTTTAACAAGTCTAGCTTTGAAAGTCTCAACTTTTCCATCTACACCAAGTAATCTTCTCAAGATATACTTGCTCCTGATGGGGATTTAACCCTTCAGATATAGCAGCCAAAGTCCATACTTTGTTGGTGTACATGGATTCCATCTCAGATCGCTAAGCATCCAGCCATTCTTACAGAGTCCCACTCCTGATGGCCAGCTCGAAACTAGTTGGGTCATCATCTCATGATGCAATCCTTTCTCCCACAGTCATAGAGAAACCGAAGTATCTCTCAGGTGGGTGAGGAACCCTACTAGATCGGCGGAGAGGCTGAGGTTCGTTGGTTACTATTGAATCCTTCGGTTCTATCAAATCATCTGCTGTAGTTTGTATAGCTAAAACACTTCCAGTTCTACATAACTGACTTTGGCTCGAGCTTGTCCAGATTTTGCTTTTAGACATAGGCCGGACAACCCCAAATCTTAACTAGCTTAAGACATGGGCTCTTCCCTTTCCATATCACATATGAAATGGTAGGCAACTGATTTGATTGGAACCCTGTTCAATAGGTATGCAGCTTCTCAAGTGCATAACTCCCAAAAGGAAATAGGTAACTCGGTAGTACTCATCATAGAGTACACCTTATCATATAAGGTGTGATTGCTCCACCCCGATATACCATCGTGCTATGGTGTATACAGAGGAGTAATGCTGAGAGAGAATCTCATTCTCCTTTAGAATAGTCCAAGAATTCCGTGTTCAAGTATTCTCCTCCCTGATCACATCATAGGACATAATACTTATACCCGTATTTTGGTTCTCTACTTCTAACTTATATTCTGTGAATATCTCAAAAGGTTCGGACTTGTGTTTCAACAGGAACATATGTCTGAATCTTGAGAGATTATCAGAGAATGTAACGAAGTACAAAGAACCGGTCCTGGCATATGTAGACAGGGGACCTGCCATACATCAACATGTATCATCCCAAGAGTTTACTAACTCTTTCTCTGCTTTCAGTAAACAGAGCTATGGTCATCGTATCTTTGTGACATGACTGGCAAGTTTCATAAGATGTAAATTCAAACTGATTTAAATATGCATCTATATGTAACTTAAGCTAGTCGGGTCGCATTGATATGACCTAGTCTACAATACCTCAAGAAGGATTCGTTCATTTCTGAACTCTTCTTCTTATGTGTGTTCTGTATACTAAGAACTGTAGTTTGATTTAGAACATCAATGCTTTTAGATAACGTGCCTGATCCGATCAACTTTTGATATAGGAAATGTTCAAAACATTATCCAACTATACAAAATTTTATCATTTCTTTACTAATAAAGAGATAGATATGATTTTGTATATCAGGTTCGGTATCTAATAACATTCGTTCAGAATCAATGTATTTGGAATACAGGGTGACAGTGACCAACAGACTTGGCTGCAACACTTGCCCCGTTTTCTGCCACATGAAACTTATCACCCGTTCTCAGTTCTCTACCTTTCTTTAGCCCTATGTAACAGATTACATATCTGGGATCCTGATCTGGTATCACATACCCAGGACGTAGAGGATACAGAGAAACAGTTCTGTGTAACGAACACACCCGAAGATGATGCATCAGCATGCACTCTCTTCGTTTGGGCGGCACGGGAATTCTGGTAATCCCCAATTTCCTGGTCTGTCTTATAACAATTATAAGTTGGAGCGGGACCAACGTTCCCCAGCTCAGTATAACAAGCGGGTTCGGTCAATTTTCCGTATTATTATCTTGATTAAGGCGTGATATGGTCGCTACCTGGAGAGAGAGAGAAGAAAACACTCAGCGTGCACTCTTGCAAGAATAGATTGGTTATTATTTTATCTAATCAGGATGGCTCCCACTGCTTTTTATCAAATCTTCCTTCAAACCTTAAAAGGAAAGACTAGCCGGGATTAATTACATACTACAAGTTTGCCAATCTTTCAGCCAGGCCAGTGTCGGTACTTTGAGGGAGGTCCCCCGTGCTTTCGCACGAACCTAATTAATGTAAACCTCGTTTTCCCAGAGGCGTAACCTCGTTAACACCTTTCTAGACACCTACTTGATCGGCTAATTGTAATGTATAAAACTCTCCCAGGAGTAACTCTTACTCGCAGCGGGTATCGGGATCCAACTATCTCATAGAAGGTATGGAATCTCATTGCAAATTTCAACACTTGAAATTCCCGATAAAATTTTGCCCCAAGCGATCTATGACCTTGACTGAGTCAACAAATCATAGACCACAAGTAAAGTTCAACCCGTCATTTCTCGATTGAATTAAACCCACCCGCACGACCCTTGACTGAGTCAACAAGGCCGCACGACTACCCTAATCCAATCGCATCATATGCTTTGCAGATAAGCACTAATCAGCTACCGCACACTACGCCTTGACTGAGTCAACAAACGCAGCACGAATACTAACTAGGACTTATCTGAAATGACAGAGGGCTACGTCAGGTTTTTAAGAAAACCTTTTGCGTAATGAACTTTATATCGTTGTAGAATCAAATGATTTTAAAAATGGAGTGCTTTTGAGGCTTTTCTAGTTTTGCTAAAGGAGTCACTCCCGGTGAAGGGATCGTCGGTCCTTTCCTCTTCGTATGAGGTGCGGGATATATCATATATATCACTGTGCAAAGCAAGAACTGTAGCTACCTGTTTTATTTTGAAATTCGATTCTACAATATCTTAGGTTTCTTTTTATTTCATTAATCATATTAATGAAGTCCCATCATTTAAATACCTAAACATCACAGATAAATACGACGTACACTTATGCCATCCGCATTTGCCTCGATGTCCCCTCGTGCACCGTTAGGTTAGGTGACTAACGGCAGTGCGGGGCAGGGCTAGCGCGGGTGTAAAACATAAGTAAAGCCTATATAATATATCATATATACTATATACAGTATCCATCACAGAACATATCACATGATCACATCACAGATATCGCAGCAGAAGATCATATGAAATATTGGATATACTAGGACGTCCGTGTTTTCAATACGAGCCAGTATAAAACACGGATTCCACGGTCGCAATGAATAGCAAAACCCACACCCCTAGACCCCTACGAGAGCGGCAAGCAACCCTACCAATTCTAGAGTTAGGAGACCCGGACTCGACTCCTCGAGTTGGTCTCCCACTGGACTCCAGAACCCGGTTACTTGTGCTCCCCTCCTTGGGTCTATCCTAGTGCGCAAAAGTAAATAATATACAAAAGGTGACATCTTCCGCAACCTGGAAGTGCCCCAATAAAAGAATATTACATACAAGTTTTTACATGAATGAAAATGAAAAACACTCATCTCACATAAAAAACCCCGGCTATTCAAACACGACAATCCAATATAACATATCCAGCAACACATAGCATCACATGTCATCAACGTAAGTAAATATGCGAATCCCAATTGTCGTTGACATATAGCAATGAAACCGGCGATATCACATATTACACTTACGGTCACAGAAAAGAAAGTGTAAAACTACAACAGTTGGAATCCGCAAACTCCTCAGACATCGCATGCCTGACCAAATGAATTCTTTAGACATCGTATGCCTAACTATTATAAACCCCGCATTTTAGTCTCAAAATCGAAAACACTTTTCAATACCAAGTCGGGTAATTCAACAAGATTCCCGACATCCTGATCGAATGCTTGTCGCAAACTTTAGTAGACGGCCGCACCCCCGACGCCGTCGACGAAGTGCACCAAGGCGGAACACCGCTGCCGCGAGCATCCGAACGGATGCTTTCGGCGACGGGGTTCTCCTACAGTCACTTGGTCGGAGCTATGGAGTGAGGCTGTCTATTAAGTTTACCCGGCGAGTATCCGCGTACGCTACGTGATTGCGACGGACTTTTGATCACATCAAAATTCCGTGGAAACCGATCAAGTGAGACTAAACTGCTATGTTTATAACATTCATTCAGTTATCTCATAACTACTTGTGAATTCCAATTATTGTATCACATTCCGAATAAGATAGAAAATGTTAAACTTTTCGATCGAACAATCGAACACCCAAGTTTTCCCGAAACAGATCAACACATGAAACAAGTCTAAAAACATTCAGTTCGTGCCTCAGTACCAACGGTCCAGCCGTAGAAGGGTCAAGCCAACGCCTCACATGTGGCACGCCGTACTGCCCCAAACCCGAAGGTTCAAAGGGCAGTTCAAGACGGTCACATAATCGAGTTAAGGTTTTTTGTCTTCTAGAGGGACCATCGCGTTACTTGCACTACTTAGAACGTCTTTAAACCTCGGAAAAATCCAACACTTGGAAATTTTCCGGCAGGGGAAAGATTGGGTATTTTTATCCGGTCGAACTTTTTAACATATTCAAAAATTATCCGGAAAGCCACATAGACAAAATCTGATACTCCGATCGAAACACCGAATCCTCAAAACAACCCTAGAAAATTCAACTCTTGAATAATATTTAAAAATACCCAGAGAACTCAGCACTGAATAAAAGAAATTACTGTGCAAAACAGAGAGGGTGACGTCACACTTTAGCCGCGGAACCACCGCATAAGGTAGGCTTATGCCGCGGTTCCGCCGCGCAGTAGAGGGATCATGAAATAAATTTTGCGCCGTAATTCTTAGAATTCCCTGCTGAATTTTTTAAGCATTTTTAATCTGGAAAAAACCCAGTTTTTAGAAAAAGTCCAGAGAGCTTGTTTCGGGTTCGGGTTTTGGTTCGATCGGACTTCAAACTGCGTCTACGCATCGCCTAAGGCTCTAGCTAGGCTCTGATACCACTGTAGGTCAGGCAGCCACCCCATCCAATGGGATCGCCGTGGCACCAACGGGTCCCTCAGCCACTACTTTTTACGCATGCCCCCTCGCGAGGACTACAACCCGTCGGAACACCTTCCGGTCTCGGGACACCCTGGGGGTAAGAGCCTATGCTTCGCCACACTGTCACACAGTGAGAACCCCCCATAGGTCGACATCCAATGCCTAGTAGCTCTGATACCACTGTAGGGTTCCTAGGCACTCTCAAGAGGTCTCACAAGGCATCAACCATGCCAATTTCAAATTGTAGGGGTGCCGAGAAACCCTAGACTACGGATCGTTAACTAGATGTCTAGGCGAAAAAGAACTAGTAAACTATTTTACTAAGAGAACGGATATACAACCTTTGTAGATCCGGTCCTCCACCTCCATAGCTCCGCAATGAAGTCCTCTCCGCTGTACAAAACGGATCTTGGACTCTAGTGTCGGCTTCATCGGAGAAATGGACGGGCTAGGTCGTCGACTACGATGCCGAAGATGATCTACGTCGAGGCATCGCTAGATCAAGCTCCCACTTCACCAAGTCATGAAACTTGTGAAGATAACACTCTATACTACTTGGCAAGAGGTAGAGGATGAAGAAATAGGAAGTGGGTTCACATTAGAATTGGATTTCTCACTCTTTTTCATCAATCACCATTGATGGTCCAAGGTTTCTTCATGTTGAAGATGAAGAAGAAGAAGAAGAAAAATGTTATGATAAGTATTTTCCAAATAGAAAATAATATGAATACTTATCATATCCTAACCCTAGTTAAGTGTAGAGAATAGACCATGGTTTGTTTAAATGGTTAGTGTTAAGCATGAAGAAAAAATGGTTACAAAGTCAAACCTTCATGAAGATTCAGCTACAAACAAAGAAAGCCACCATTTTCTCTTTATTCTTTCCAAAATAAATAAATAAACAAATAAGAAAGAAAAGCAAAACCCTAATCATTAATTTAACCATGGTTTAATCTTTACACTTAACCAAGTGAACATGTATCATCAAACATGATACAATCAAGTGCACAAAAGTATATCACATATACAACTTGTGAACTTCTAGTGAGAAAATCCATTTAAGTGAACCTATATTAGTTAATGTAAAGTGATATATCAAATATATAATTATACATTAAATCATTAAATCAACACTTGATTTAACGACCCGGTCATATCGCATATAACCGAATAATATCAATAGTAACAACTTATCGAATCAACATTTGATCTGATAACCCGGCTATAACGCATATAACCGATCAATGTTACATATCGCGAGAATCGAATACAGTATCACATACTGGTATCATTCTCGGTCCCGCACATATCTCATATGCGCTCCTATTTCGTTTCGCTTGAGCCAGGAAACCTCTGTGTAGGACTCTAAAGACTCGTCAATACGCCGGCAGCAGGTGATGATCATATCAAGCACCCACAAGCCGCAAGCGGTCTGCTAAACGTAACGGCCACCCGGGTATTGAGCGATCAGAAGATCGACGAGCAAGCCCGCTCACACTCCAGTGAATCCAACCAGTAACACTTACCGTACAGTCCGGCCTGATCGTCTGATATGTCGTATATCTCGCCTAGGGGTGGTAAACGTCAGACCCCAATAGCTCGATAAGTCGTGTCGATATGAGGTCTATAACAATTCGAGAAACTACTGGTAACACTTACCAGTAAATCTCAGCAACCCTGGCCAGGGATTTCCGGTTATAGCCAATCGAACACAGCGCAACATCAACTCCCTATACCGGGAGAGACGAATCCCCTCCTATCGCTCATTGCCTCCATGTGACTCGGGACTGTACCCAAAAACCACCGTTTTGCACGCCCTCTTGGACGTGGTAAGATGGAAATCAAAGCAAAGTGGGAACCACACAAGACTCTATGACGATCTCGGGTCAACAGACTACTCTGTACCAGTGTCACCAGAGAACTGCCATCTGACGTAAGGTATAATACCATCTGGGAGTTTTCGGCGAGTCCGTCCAGTGTACCCAGTCTCCACTGAGCACCCGTATATCATCTCTGATGTCAAACACCAATGGATATGGGATCATCCATAGCCCATCTGTATGGGTCGAGAAGGTATACGCTAGTCTACTCTGGTATATCGATGCCCCGTCTCGATATACCCACGACTAGGGACTTTGAAGGATGTACTTATGGACTACCATGTCCCCACTTGTATGATCCGCATCATAGTCCAGGTAGTCAAGTACACATCCTAAGGGCTTTACCAACATGTAACAGAGAGACAATCAGTATACACGTTAAGGTAAAGAGTAACCAGACAGCATACTATCATGTCGAACAAGAAAGTCCTCCCTATATATGTCCCAGCATCCACTGCAATATACATCCTATGTATAGCAATGGCCTCTAGGGCATACATATAACTAACAACGAGTGCGGCGAATAGTCTGCCAATTCTAGAGTGAGGTCTCTTTGCCTCTCAAAGCCATGAGATACGGACCCGTTGCCCTCCAGAACCCGGCTATCCGTGCACTCCTTCGCGGGATAAACCTAGTAGAGAAATAAAAATATGTACAACGGGTACAACGACCTCGATCCGGTCGTGCCCCAAAAGAATATTATACAAACAGGCAGTGACGGCAGTCCACATGTTGGACGCTCACCCCGCAATATCAAATGTACAAATAAATCCAAATTGCACTATCATTGCACCCTGCTATCCACTGCGACATATCCGCAACATCATAGCACAACACAGAACATCAACGCGAATGTCACGTTCGCAAACCCGTCTAAAAGAACTATAGCAATCAGACGCGGTTTACCGATCAAACGACATTCCCGGTCGGAGATATAATGTAAATACTGCAAACTAACATGTTTAAAATTTCGATCGATCAAATTTTCCGAAGTGGGCCCCACAAACTTCTGCTGTACAGTAACAAAATATGGGCCCAAACGAAATATTTCAGAAGCCACAATTTCCCAAGAAGAACTCACTGTAGAAATTTAGAGTACCAATCTCACAAAACTGCGGCGGATCCGCGGCCAAACCCTTGTTTGGGCCGCGGATCCACGGCGGTTCTGTGGAATTGGGCCACCAAATTTCACCAGTTTTCTAATAAAAGCCTGCTCTATTTTCTGGTATGTTCAAAATAATTTTTGGGCCATTTTAAAAAACGACAAAAACTTTGAACATGGAAATTGCAGTTTTTGAAAATCGGTTCGATCGATATTTTAAACACGTTAGCACAAGTTAGTATAGCTTAATGGTGAGGCTCTGATACCACTGTAAGTCCACGGTAGCGCCCCGGCCGTCTAACAGACGCCAAATGCGGAACAAAAACTTTTTACAACCGGTGCTATCGCGTACCGTAACCCGGATCTGCCATTAAAGCTAAACTAACAAACTACAAAGTGGGTAGAAACGTTATACCGAATGATCCGATTCCTTCGGTCTTCAACCATCATCCCACGCTTTGTTGCGGCTACTCCGATCTCCTGAATCTCCAGTCTTCTCGTCCAGGTGGCACCACGTCGACGGATCTTTAAACGGGCTCCCGCCTCTGAACCGAGGCAACTCGGTCTTCAAGTTTGCTAAAAGAGACGACCAAGATGAAGTAGAGAATGAGTAGAACACTTTGTCTTGTTACGTCCAAGGCTATGAACGAACGGTTATGAAAGTTGCCTTTTGGATCGATATGAAATGAGAAATGGAGTATACTAATTTCCATGAACCAAAATCCTTAATCTTTTCAAATGAACAACCATCATACCTACAAGGAATGGCCGGCCACTATATATCAAGGAAGGGGTGACTGTAGGAGAGAGGAGGGGGTGACCACAACCAAGAAGCTTATCATCTCACTTAATGAAATGAATGAGTCACCAAATAACAATAAATGCAAACCAATGAAACTTAACCTAGTCATTAACCTAGTCACCAAGCAATAAATGCAAACCAAGAGTCACCACATCTAGAAACTTCTAGAAGCATGACTCACCCTCATGACTAACCCAAGAAGAAAAGATAAATCCGCATTTAACCAAATGTCAAAATACGGCTGATAGAAAACTGGAAGCTGGCAACTTCCAAAAGTGATCCTGAAACGAATTTCAGGATAACCCCGTATCAGTATAAACATACCCGCATTTGTATTACTACCGAATACAAATGCAACTGAGACAAAGATATTATATCTACACAGTATAATACTGGGTTCCGGCTTAAACCAAAGCCTACCAATATTATCAGCCCGAAAAACGACACGTGCGAAAACGCACGTGCTTTTTCCGAACCTTGTCATATCACCATACGGCCTCTACAACGTTTCGCCCGAACTTGGGAAAGTGTCTGTGGGGGACTCTAATGACTCATCAACACACTGGCACTGGGTATAACCCCTAGCACGTCAGAGGTACTAACTGTACGTAACGGTTTGCCTATGTATTGATTGGAAGGGAAGCTGACGAAAGAACTCATCCATAAACCCTACTGAGCCTGACAGTGACAATGTATATACAGTCCGGTCCATTCGTCTAAAGAGTATCGCATATCGAGTCTAGGGTAGTGGATAAAGTCAGACCCCTAATAACGCGATAAATCGTGTCGGCATGAAGCCCTTCACCACCTGAGAAACTACTGATCCAAATCAGTAATTCTCCACTACCTCGGCCGAGAATTCCTAGTGATGGCCACCCGTGCACTGCGCGATATCAACCCCCATACCGGGAGAGAAGAATCCCCGACGATCCGCTCACTTGCCTCCAATGTGGCTCGGGACTGTACCCAACTAAAACCTGTTTGTACAACTCCTTTGAGCGTGGTAGGGTAGTAATCTAAGCACAGTGGGAACTCACACGAGACAAATGACGATCTCAGGTCGATGAACTAACCTGTACACATGTCACCAGGGAACTGCTATCTGACGATATGTATAATACCAACTAGCAGGTTCCTGGTGAGTCCTGTCCGGTATACTCATAACTCAATGAGCACCTGTATACATCTTAGGTGATCCTACTGACACCAATGGCTTGTGAGACCGGCCATCGCCCCTCGTCGGGGTCTCGACTGTATACACTAGTCTACTCTGGTGTATCGATGCCCTGTCTCGAAAACTTCCACGACTAGGGACACTTTAAGGATGTGCTTATAGACCCCAGCTCCCACGTATATGATCGCCATCACACTGCTGGCAGTCAAGAAAGAATCCTATGGGCTCTATCATCATGCAATAGTGAACTAAAGCATATATACGATGATAAAGGCAAACCAGATAGCATACAATCATCTCGAGCAAGACTGTCTTATCGGTATAGGTCCTGCCTCAATCATTGCAATCACGTACCTGTGATCCAATAATTGACTTTGAGGGCACTATCTCCAACAATTACATATTGCGGTTACATGTTGATAAAGCCCCTAAGATCTTGCTTGACTACCTGCGTTGTGATGGCGATCATACTTGTGGGAGCAGGCTAGTCCATAAGCACATCCTTAAATGGTCCCTAGTCGCGTGAGTATTGAGACTGGGCACTGATACTCGAGAGTAGACTGGTGTGTACGTTTCTAACCCCGTCGGGGGATGGTTGGTCCCGCATCCATTGGTCTGATGCACCTAAGATCGTATGCAGGTGCTCACTGGGTGTGAGTACACTGGACGGACTCGCCGAGAACTTCCATGTGGTACTATACTTATCGTCAGATGGAAGTTCTCAGGTGACATGTGTACAGGTTAGTCTTTGGACCCGAGATCGGCATTTGTCTCATGTGAGTTCCCTCTGAGCTTTGATCACTACCCTACCACGGCTCTACTGAGTCGTGCAAACAGGTTTTGGTTGGGTTCAGTCCCGAGCCACATGGAGGCAGTGAGCGATTGTCGGGGATTCGTCTCTCCCGGTATAGGGAGTCGATATCGCACTGTGATTCGATTGGTCAGGACCATAAGACCTTGGCCAAGGCACTTGGGATTTACTGATAGGTTGATCAGTAGTTTCCCGGATTGGTCCTGAGCCACATCGGCACGACTTATCAGGTTGTTAGGGTCTGACGTTCACCATCCCCTAGACCCGGTATGCGATAGTCTTTGACGAAGAGACCGGACTGTATGGATATTGTCACGGATAGGCTCAGTAGGAGATCCGAATGAGTTTGCTCGTCGGCCTTCCTTTTCGACAGGTACCTAGGCAGCCGTTACGTACAGCTAGTGTCGCTGACGTGCTTGTGGTTAAACCTACTGCCAGAGTACTGTCGAGTCTTTAGAGTCCCACACAGAGGGTTTCTCTGATCCAGGCAAAACGATGTAGTAGCCGTATTGGATACATGCAGCGTTCGATCGATTGATGTACTTAGTACTCGAATTTTCGATCGGACAGTTTGTAATACTAGCCGGCTCGGGTTTGAGCCGGATTATTAAATCAGGTATTGATTTAATAATTTACATATATGTGTTTCGGTATATATATTCTAGTATTAAGTTCTTCATGTTATTCTATCTCTTTTGGGTTTTATCTGATTGCCGGTACATTTGTACAATAGTCGGAAATCCGTATTTATTACAGCTTTCCTTCTAGAAGGTGGCCACCTCATTTTGGATTTTCCTTTTATTTCATAATTGGAAATGAGGTGTAAAGTGAGAGGTGGGGGAGGAATGGGAGTGACCATGCTTCAATAGTGAAAAAATGAATTTATAATTCATTTTGGGTTTACTATTGAAGTATGGTTGCTATTGTTTATTGAAAGAATTCATACACAAAACCAAGGTGTGTGAATTTCTCTTTGATGCTTGCTCATTATTTTTCTTGAGCTCCATTTTCTCTCCAAGCTCCTCCCTCCTCTCTAGCTTCCTCCACCTTCATCTTCTTCCTCTTCACTACCTTCTCATATGTTGAGAATCAAGTGAAGAGGCAAGAAAGAGATAGCTTCACACTTAGAACTCCAAACTACATCCTAGATTACTTGGACTAGCATCTCAAGTTCTCTAGTTGCTCTTTTGATATTTAGCAAAGAGCTAGAGTCATCGATCATACCCCTCAGGTGGATCATCTACGACAAAGCAAGGCCGGAGAACAAGCTCGATCCCGGAAGACCGATGGAGCCGGAGTTGGTGATCGAACAAGTTCAAGGAGGCCACTTGGAGCATATGATGAAGAACGAAGACCGAAGGACTTGGTTCATTTGGTGAGGTTTCTATCATAGTAGATAGCTCTCTTAGTGTAGCTAGTTAGTTTTATAGAAAGATCCGGTTTTAGGGTTTAGTCTAGCGCCAAGTTTCATTCGTAAGAAAAAATTTTGTTCCGCATTTGGCCACGTGAGATGGCCGGGGCGCTAGGGTAACCCTTCAGATCTATCATCAATATAGTGTTAGTTGTATGTATGCCCTAGAGGCCAGTATTGTACAGATGATGTATATTATATTGGATGCTTGGACATATATAGAGATGACTTTCTTGCTCGATATGATAGTATGCTATCTGGTTACTCTTTATCTTAACATGTACACTAGTCTCTTTATACTGTCTTATAGTTACATGTTGGTAAAGCCCTTAGGATGTATACTTGACTACCTGGACTATGATGCAGATCATACTAGTGGGGACATGGTAGTCCACAAGTACATCCTTCAAGGTCCCTAATCGTGGGTGTATCGAGACGGGGCATCGATATACCAGTGTAGACTAGCGTATACGCTTCTCGACCCATGTGATGGGCGATGGATGATCCCATATCCATTGGTGTTTGACATCAGAGATGGTATACGGGTGCTCAGTGGAGACTGGGTACACTGGACGGACTCGCCGAGAACTCCCAGATGGTATTATAACTCACGTCAGATGGCAGTTCTCAGGTGACACTTGTACAGGTTAGTCTGTAGACCCGAGATCGTCATAGATTCTTGTGTGATTCCCACTGTGCTTTGATCTCCACCTTACTACGTCTATGAGGGCGTGCAAAACGGTGGTCTTTGGGTACAGTCCCGAGTCACATGGAGGCAATGAGCGATAGGAGGGGTTTCGTCTCTCCCGGTATTGGGGGTTGATGTTGCGCTGTGCTCGATTGGCCGTAACAGGGAAGTCCCTGGCCAGGGCTGATCAGAGATTTGCTGGTAAGTGTTACCAGTAGTTTCTCGACCCGATATGAGCCTCACATCGGCACGACTTATCGGTTATTGGGGTCTGACATTTACCACCCCTAGACTTGATATGCGACGTATCAGACGAACAGACCGGACTGTACGGTAAGTGTTACTGGTTGGATTCACAGGAGTGTGAGCGGGCTAGCTCGTCGATCTTCTGATAGCTCAATACCCGGATGGCCGTTACGTTTAGCAGACCGCTTGCGGCTTGTGGGTGCTTGTTGTGGGTGCTTGATAGGATCATCATCTGCTACCGGCGTATTGACGAGTCTTTAGAGTCCTACACAGAGGTTTCCTGGCTCAAGCGAAACGAAATAGGAGCGCATATGAGATATGTGCAGGACCGAGAATGATGCGTGTATGTGATACCGCATTTCATTCTCGCGATATATGTTTCGATTAGTTATATTCGATATGACCTAGTTATCGAATCATTGATTCGATAAATCGATAAATTGGATTCTAGTCGGTTATGTGCGACATGACCGGATCATTGAATCAAATGTTGATTTAATGATTTAATGTATAATTATATATTTGATATATTGCATTGCATTAACTAGTATTGGTTCACTTTAAATGGATTTTTTCACTTGATGTGCAAATTGTATATGTGATATACTTTTGTGCACATGTTTGTATCATGTTTGATGATGCATGCTTGTTTGGTTAAGTGTATAGAATTAAACTTAGGTTAAGAAAGTGATTAGGGTTTTTATTTATCCATTCTTTTATTTATTCATTTTTGGAAAAAGAATGGGATAAAAATACAAAATGGTTGCTTTCATTCTTGAACATTGTTGAAACTTCATGAAGCTTTGACTTTGTGACCATTTTGTCTTCACACTAAACCCTAACCATTCTTCTAACCTTAGTTAATTCTCTACACTTAACTATGGTTCACATTATGATAAGTATTGATTTATTTTTATTTTATCTCAACACTTATCATATTCTTTCTTCTTCTTCATCTTCATCTTCATCTTCAAGAAAAAAGCTTGATGCCATCAATGGCAACTTGAGCTAAAGTGAGAGAAATCCAATTCTAAAGTGAACCCACCTCCTATTTCTTCACCCTCTACCTCTTGCCAAGTTGTTTTGGGTGTTTTCTTCACAAGTTTCACAACTTTGTGAAGTCGGAGCTTGAACTTGTGATGCCTCGACGTAGATCGTCTTTGACACGAAGCCGACGACCTATTCCGCTCGTTTTCCCGATGAAGCCGACGAATGAGTCTAGGATTCGAAAAGGACAGCGAGAGGATGACTACATGGAGCTAAGGAAGTGGATATCCGGATCTACAAAGGTTGTAGCATCTAACTTTTAGTTAAGTAGTTAACTAGTTTACCGTTTCGCCTATATATCTAGCCGACGATCCGTATTAGGGTTTCTCGGCACCCATAAAATTTTAAATTGGCATGTTCGATGCCTTGTGAGACCTCTATAGTGTGCCTAGGAACCCTACAGTGGTATCAGAGCCTAGCTAGAGCCTTAGGCGAAGTCTAGACGGAGTTTGAAGTCCGATCGAACCCGAAACCGCATTTTTCCCACGCTCTCTGGACTTTTTCTGAAAACGTGGATTTTTCCAGATTAAAAATGCCTAAAAAATTCAGCAGGAAGATCTAAGAATTATGGTGAAACACGAGATCATGAGGCGTCCAAACAGCCGCGGAAACGCGGCAGAAGCATGGCTTATGCCGCGTTTCCGCCGCCGACTGTTCACTTTGCGCAATATTGTTTGCATAGTAATTCTTCTTTTCTGGTGCTGAGTTTTATGGGAATTTTTAATAATTATTCAAGAGTTGAATTTTCTGGGGATGCTTTGGGGATTCGGTGTTTCGATCGGGGTATCAAATTTCGTCTTTGTGTATTTCCGGATAACTTTTAGAATATGTTAAAAAGTTCGACCGTATATAAATACCCAATTTTTCCCCTGTCGGGAAATTTCCAAGTGTTGGATTTTTCTGTAGTTTAACGACGTTCTAAGTAGTGCAAGTAACGCGATGGACCCTCTAGAAGACAACAAACCTTAACTCGATTATGTGACCGTCTTGAACTGCCCTTTGAACCTTCCGGTTTGGGGCAGTACGGCGTGCCACATGTGAGGCGTTGGCTTGACCCTTCTACGGCTGGACCGTTGGTACTGAGGCACGAACTGAATGTTGTTAGACTTATTTCATGTGTTGAGCTGTATCGGGAAAACTTGGGTATTCGAATGTTCGATCGGAAAGTTTAACATTTTCTGTATATCTGGAATGTGATACAATAATTGGAATTCACAAGTAGTTATGAGATAACTTAATGAATGTTATAAATCTAGCAATTTAGTCCCATATGATATTGAAAAGAGTTTTCGATAATGAGACTAAAATGCGGGATTTATATCTGTTAGGCATGTGATGTCTAAAGAGGTTGCGGATTCCAATTGTTGTAGTTTTACACTTTCTTTTCTGTGACCGTAAGTGTAGTATGTTCATATCGCCGGTTTCGTTGCTATACGTCAACGACAATTGGGGTATGCATACTTACTTACGTTGATGACATGTGATGTTATGTGTTGCTGGATATGTTATATTGGATCGTCGTGTTTGAATAGCCGGGGGTTTTATGTGAGATGAGTGTTTTTCATTTTCATGCATGTAAAAACTTGTATGTAATATTCTTTTTATTTGGGGCACTTCCAGGTTGCGGAAGTTGTCACCTTTTGTATATTATTTACTTTTCCGCATTAGGATAGACCCAAGGAGGGGAGCACAAGTAACCGGGTTCTGGGGTCCAGTGGGAGACCAACTCGAGGAGTCGAGTCCGGGTCTCCTAACCCTAGAATTGGCAGGGTTGCTTGCCTCTCTCGTAGGGGTCTAGGGGTGTGGGATTGGCTATTCATCACGACCGTGGAATCCGTGTTTTATACTGGCTCGTATTAAAAACACGGACGTCCTAATATATCCAATATTTCGTATGTTTCTTCTGCTGCGATATCTGTGATGTGATCATGTGATGTTCTGTGATAGATACAGTATATAGTATATATGATATATTATATAGACGTTACTTATGTTTTGCACCCGCACTAGCCCTGCCCTGCTCTGTCGTTAGTTACCTAACCTAACGGTGCACGAGGGGACATCGAGGCGAATGCGGATGGCATAAGTGTACGTCGTATTTATCTGTGATGTTTAGGTATTTAAATGATGGGACTTCATTAATGTGATTAATGAAAGAAAAGAAACCTAAGATGTTGTAGAATCAGATTTTAAACAAAACAGGTAGCTACAGTTCTTGCTTTGCATAGCGGTATATATGATATACCCTGCACCTTATTCGACGAGGAAAGGACCGAGATCCCTTCACCGGGAGTGACTCCTTTAGCAATAACTGGCAGATGCTACACACTCGGTTTGATTTTGATTGCTTCTACAGTTTATGCTTTGCACAGCGATATATATGATATATCCCGCACCTCATTCGACGAGGAAAGGGCCGACGATCCCTTCACCGGGAGTGACCCCTTTAGCAAAACTAGAAAAGCCTCAAAATCATTCCATTTTAAAACTTCATTTGATTCTACAACGATATCAAGTTCATTACGCAATAGGTTTTCAGAAAAACCTGACGTAGCCCTCCGTCATTTCAGATAAGTACTAGTTAGTATTCGTGCTACGTTTGTTGACTATGTTAAGGCGTAGTGTGCGGTAGCTAATTAGTGCTTATCTGTATAAGCATATGATGCGATTGGATTAGGGTAGTCGTGCGACTTTTTTGACTATGTTAAGGGTCGTGCGGGTGGGTTTAATTCAATCGGGAAATGACGGGTTGAACTTGACTAGCACTTATGATTTGTTGACTATGTTAAGGTCATATAGCTGCTAGGGGCAAAATATTATCGGGAATTTCAAGTGTTGAAATTTGCAATGAGATTGCATACCTTCTATGAGATAGTTGGATCCCGATACCCACTGCGAGTAAGAGTTACTCCTGGGAGAGTTTTACACATTACAATTAGCCGATCAAGTAGGTGTCTAGAAAGGTGTTAACGAGGTTACGCCTCTGGGAAAATGAGGTTTACATTAATTAGGTTCGTGCGAAAGCACGGGGGACCTCCCTCAAAGTACCGACACTGGCCTGGCTGAAAGATTGGAGAACTTGTAGTGTGTAATTAATCCCGGCTAGTCTTTCCTTTTAGGGTTTGGAGGAAGATTTGATAAAAAGCAGTGGGAGCCATCCTGATTAGATAAGATAATAACCAATCTGATCTTGCACGAGCATACGCTAAAGTGTTTTCTTCTCTCTCTCTCCAGGTAGCGACCATTTCATGCCCTAATGAAGATAATAATATGGATGTATTGACCGAACCCGCATGTTATACTGTGCTGGGGAACGTTGGTTCCGTTCTTTCCTATAAGAGTTATAGGACTGAACAGGATATAGGGGAATACCAGGATTCCCATGCCACCCGTTTGAAGAAAGTACATGTTGATGCATTTTCTTCGGGTGTGTTCGTTACAGAGAACTGTTTCTCTATTTGCCCTACGTCCTGGGTATTAGATACCGGGTCAGGATCCCATATATGTAATCAGTTACATGGGCTTAGAAAAGGTAAAGAACTTGGAGAAGGTGATAAAGACATTAGAGTTGGAAATGGTGCAATTGTTGCAGCTAAGACTGTCGGGGAATATCACCTTGCATTACCAACTGGTAATACATTGGTTCTGAACGAATGCTATTACATGCCGAACCTGATATGCAACATTATATCGGTTTCTTTATTGAGTAAAGAGGGATATAATTTTGTATTACAGGATAATGTTATGAACATTTTCCGTAACCAAAAGTTGGTTGGATCAGGCACGTTGTGCAATGGCATTTATGTTCTAAACCAATCAACAGTTCTGAGCATAACAAACACACACAAGAGGAAGAGTTCTGAACTGAACGAATCCTTCTTGTGGCATTGTAGACTGGGTCACATCAATGCGACACGACTGGCTAAGTTACATAAGGATGGATATTTAAATCCGTTTGAATTTTCATCCTATGACACTTGCCAGTCATGTCTCAAAGGCAAGATGACCAAAGCTCCGTTTACGGGACACGGAGAAAGAGTTACCGAACTCTTGGGACTGATACATAGTGATGTATGCGGTCCCATGTCTACACATGCCAGGGATGGTTCTTCGTACTTCATTACATTCACTGACGATCTCTCTAGATTCGGATATGTGTTCCTGATGAAACACAAATCAGAAGCTTTTGAGAAATTTAGAGAATATAAACAAGAAGTCGAGAACCAAACCGGAAAAAGTATTAAAATCCTACGATCTGATCGAGGAGGGGAATACTTGAGCAATGAATTCCTGGACTTCCTAAAAGAGAATGGGATTCTCTCTCAGCTGACTCCTCCATATACACCACAGCACAACGGTGTATCAGAACGGAGGAACCGCACCCTATTAGATATGGTGCGCTCTATGATGAGCACAGCTGAGTTACCTATTTCCTTCTGGGGATATGCGCTGGAGACGGCTGCATACCTATTGAATCAAGTTCCATCTATATCTGTACCTACCACACCATATGAGATATGGAGTGGGAAGAGACCATATTTTAAACGAGTTAAGATATGGGGTTGTCCGGCCTATGTCAAAAGGCAAAATCCAGACAAACTCGAGGCACGGTCAGTTCTCTGCAAGTTTGTGGGATATCCTAAGAATTCACAAGGATATTTTTTCTACCATGCTGAAGAACAAAAGGTGTTTGTTTCTCAATATGCCACCTTTTTAGAAAAGGAATTTCTTGAAAAAGAAATTAGTGGCGAAATGGTAGAGCTGGAAGAGGTTCCAGATACACAAACCGTAACTGAAGATTTAGTGGAACCACAAGATCCAGTAGCTCCCAATGAACCTCAGCCTCTCCGCCGATCTAGTAGGGTTCCTCGCCAACCTGAAAGATACTACGGTTTTCTCATGGATGGTGGGAGCGAGGATTGCATCATGGAGGATGATGACCCAACTAGCTTCGAGCAGGCCATCACGAGTGGGGACTCAGTGAAATGGCTGGATGCTATGCGGTCCGAGATGGAATCCATGTACACCAACAAAGTATAGACTTTGGAAGTTGCTCCTGAAGGGGTAAAACCCATTGGGAGCAAGTGGATCTTCAAGAAGAAACTTGGTGTAGATGGGAAAGTGGAGACTTTCAAAGCTAGACTTATAGCAAAGGGTTTTCGTCAAAGACCAGGTGTAGACTATGACGAAACCTTTTCTCCAGTGGCTATGCTTAAATCCATCCGAATCATGCTTGCCATTGCTGCCTTTCATGTCTACGAAATCTGGCAAATGGATGTTAAGACCGCCTTTCTAAATGGTGATTTAGAAGAGTGCGTGTACATGACTCAGCCAGAGGGCTTCGTAGACAGTGGGAGCAGCGGGAAGGTGTGCAAGCTGCTTAAATCCATTTATGGATTAAAGCAAGCATCGCGGAGTTGGAACATCTGCTTTGACGTCGTTATCAAAGAGTTTGATTTCGTCAAAAATCCAGATGAACCTTGTATCTACAAGAAGGTGGCAGAGAGTAAGGTTGTCTTCCTCGTATTGTACGTGGACGACATACTCTTGATAGGAAATGATATTCCTATGCTGCAATCGGTCAAGCTCTTCTTATCACAAAGATTCTCGATGAAAGATCTTGGTGATGCCTCCTGCATATTGGGAATCAGGACCTATAGAGATAGATCCAAACGGATACTGGGATTGTCCCAATCCAGGTACATTAACACCATACTAAAGAGGTTTAGTATGGAAGAATCCAAGCGTGGGAACTTGCCCATGATCTCTGGAGTCACTCTCTCCAAAGAAATGTCTCCCAAGACTGATTTGGAGAGAGCTCGCATGCAAGGGATACCCTATGCTTCGGCAGTAGGCTCTATCATGTATGCGATGCTATGTACCAGACCCGATGTAGCATACTCACTAAGTATAGTGAGCAGGTATCAAGCTGATCCTGGAGAGGGTCACTGGACAGCTGTGAAGAGCATTCTCAAGTACTTACGAAGGACTAGAGATATGTTCGTGGTGTATGGTAACGGAGAACTCCAAGTGGAGTCCTTTACCGATTCGAGCTTCCAGAGTGATAAGGACGACTCTAAGTCGCAGTCGGGCTTTGTCTTTACCCTTTACGGAGGGGCAGTTAGCTGGAAGAGTTCCAAGCAGGAAACCGTGGCAGATTCGACGATGGAGGCTGAATACATCGCTTCCAACGATGCTGCTAAAGAAGCTGTTTGGATCAAGAAGTTCATTACTGAACTTGGTGTGGTTCCATCCATTGAGCATCCAATACCTTTGTATTGCGATAACAATGGAGCGGTGGGTTTGGCCAAGGAACCCAGGTCGCATCAGCGATCCAGGCATATTCTGAGGCGGTATCACCTGATCCGGGAGATAGTTGATCGCCGGGAGATCGAGGTCAGGAGGGTTGACAGGAAGAACAACACGGCGGATCCACTCACGAAGGCCATTCCCCAGATACAGTTTGAGAGACTCTTCGGGATGCTCGGTATGCGATACTACAGCAGCTGGCCCTAGTGCAAGTGGGAGATTGTTAGTTGTATGTATGCCCTAGAGGCCAGTATTGTACAGATGATGTATATTATATTGGATGCTTGGACATATATAGAGATGACTTTCTTGCTCGATATGATAGTATGCTATCTGGTTACTCTTTATCTTAACATGTACACTAGTCTCTTTATACTGTCTTATTGTTACATGTTGGTAAAGCCCTTAGGATGTGTACTTGACTACCTGGACTATGATGCAGATCATACTAGTGGGGACATGGTAGTCCATAAGTACATCCTTCAAGGTCCCTAGTCGTGGGTGTATCGAGACGGGGCATCGATATACCAGTGTAGACTAGCGTATACGCTTCTCGACCCATGTGACGGACGTGTAAGTGCACGGCGGCGCCCCGGCCGTCAATCCGACGCCGGAATGCGGAAACGGTGATAAACTTAAATTTTGCGGACTTTGCAAACCGGCACCACCGCGCACTAAACTCCGGATCGAACCATTAACTAGTCCACGCTACTAATAAGAAAGGGAAGAGATGTATACCGACGATCCAAGTCCTCCGGTCTTCATCTCCAATCCGATCTCCTCGCGGGATCTCCGTCCGTCTACTCCTCGTCGCCGGAAGTGCACCACGTTGCCTACATCGTTTACGGGCTCCCACCTCAATGCCGAGGCAACTCGGGCACGAAGCCGGCTACTCGACGTGCCCAAGGTTCGTTGTAGAATATGTAGTGAGCTTGTGTCTCTTTTTGGGATTGTGGAGTTGCCTTTTTGTGGAGGAAACAGAACTTTGAGAGAGGTGAGGAAAAATGTATCATGCAAAAGAATGAGAATGACATTTTTCTCACAACCAAAGGAAAAACCCCACCACCTCACAAGTGGCCGGCCATGAGAGGAAGGTGAGAATGGAGAGTCAAGAGAGAGACAAAAGAGGGAGCCATTCTCTACTAATACCAAAGAGAGAGAGGAAAGCTATCATGCAAAAGAAATGATAGCAAGGAAAGTCCAACACTCCAACACCAACCACCAACCTCATCATCAACAACCATGATGAGCCAAAAGTCATGCCATCATAACAAGAAGAAGTCAAGGTCAATGAAAAGATGTCATGATACAACAATAAGCAAATACCCCCTCCACAAATACTTATTTGCAACAATGCAAATAAGCCCTCCTCCACCAATCTTCGGCCAATGAACGGAACAATGGAAATTGGCCGAAACGGAAAGCAAACTGGCAACTCCAGAAAACTGGTCCCGTAATAAATTACAGGAAAACCCCGATACTGTGCATACACACCCGCATTTGTATTCCGACCGAAATACAAATGCATTGAGACAAAATCTACACTGTACTATACCAGAATCCGGCTTATACCAAAACCGGATAGTAATATCTGTTCGATCCTGATCCGTGCAATACCGCACGTATCTGATCGAACCCTGCCATATAACCATACGGCCTATAGTACAAACTGTCCGATCCTGATCCGTGCAATACCGCACGTATCTGATCGGACCTTGCCATATCTCCATACGGCCTCTACAACCTTTCGCCCGAAAGCTGAGTAACTGAATGTGGGGGACTCTAAAGACTCATCAACACCTTGGTTGTGGATTTAACCACTAGCACGTCAGAGGTATAAGCCAATACGTAACGGGCTACCAGGTACTGACTAAAAGGGACGTCTGTGAGCGAACTTAGCCCGACAACCCTACTGAGCCTGTCAGTGACAATATCCGTGCAGTCCGGTCCGTTCGTCTATGAGTATCGCATGGCGGGCCTAGGGGGTTGGTAAAAGTCAGACCCCCAAAAGCGGTACAAGTCGTGTCGGAGTGTAGCCCAGAACACCCTGAGATACTACTGGAATACCTACCAGTAAATCTCCTTGCCTTGGCCAAGGACTTTGTGTAATGGCTCTCCTAGACACAGCACGACCTCACCCCCAATACCGGAAGAGACGAACCCCTGAAGATACGCTCACTGCCTCCATGTGGCTCGGGACTGTACCCAACTAAAACCTGTTTGCACGACTCCTTTGAGCCGTGGTAGGGTAGTAATCAAAGTACAGTGGGAACTCACACGAGACAAATGACGATCCCCAGGTCGATGAACTAACCTGCACACATGTCACCAGGGAACTGCCATCTGACGTCTGGTATATGACCAACTAGCATGTTCCCGGCGAGTCCTGTCCGGTGTACTCATAACCCAATGAGCACCTGTATACATCTTAGGTGATCCAACTGACACCAGTGGCTTGTGAGACCGGCCACCGCCCCTCGTCGGGGTCTCGACTGTATACACTAGTCTACTAATGGAGTATCGATGCCCAGTCTCGAAACTCCCACGACTAGGGACCTTTTAAGGATATGCTTGTAGACCCCCAGCTCCCACTTATATGATCGCCCTCATACTGCTGGTGGTCAAGCAAGAATCCTAGGGGCTCTATCAACGTGTAATAGCGACGTGTCAAGTCACCTAAAGCAGTACACGATGATAAAGGTAAACCAGATAGCATACTATCATCTCGAGTAAGACTGTCCTACCGGGATAGGTCCTCCATCAATCATTACAATCACGTACCTGTGACCTAATAATTGACTCTGAGGGCACTATCTCCAACAATCTCCCACTTGCACTCAAGGCTAATTATTGCGATGTCGCATACTCACAGCCCGTGTGATACCGAACACCCAACTCCTCTACTAGTCAGTCTCACAAAGCTCGTTTGCGGAACTATTGCGTTCGAGGAATAGCCTTAGTGAGTGGATCCGCTTAGTTGTTTCTTTCTATGTCTCTCTATATCTCAAGTTCGCGGAGAAACCCATCTCCCGAAATGAGCAATACCTGTCTTAGAATGTGTCTGGATGTCTGATGGGACATAGCTCATAAATGAACTCCAAATCCAAACTTCTTAGACTGTATTGACAACTGAACTTAATCAGTGTCCTGCGCGCCATGCCTCCCTCAGTATTGCCTTGGACCACCTGTCCAAAATACTGCCCCTCATCAGAAGGAAAACTATAACTCTGACAACCTCCTTGTCGTCCATGTCACCTTGGAAGCCTGGAATGATAACTGTCTCCTGAATGAGGCTGTCGTTATCATCTCCCTAGAACATCCACTTATGTTCTAAAACTGCTTCCGACTGTTTCTCCAGGATTGGATTAATGTCAACTTATTGCATCTAGTGCAAGAACAACATCTGGTGTGGTACTTGACATCTCACGATTGACTCAATTGCCTGAGCAAGTGATCTGCCAATCATGCCCGTCCCTCTCCCCTTTAGTCTGTAAGACACCTTTGGAGAGGGTGACTCCATTACCTGCAGGTACACTACCGTGCCAGGAGTCGTCCATCCTAAATACTCTTAGAATGCTGTCAAGTACCCTGATTGGGAAACCACCCAAATCTAGATCTAAGACCATAGATCTAGTAACCAGTATGTCTGATATAAAATCCATTTCCTTTGTGGAGAAACAACTGTGTGACGACCAAAGTATAACCGATCGTAGTGTAGGAGTTTCTTTTCCTACTCTGTGTATATCATCCAAATACCAGGATATCACACCCTACTACCTTCTCAACAGATCCATCCCCTATTCTGATGAAGTCAAACCCATGACTGTCACGTCAGAAATAGATGATCTATCTCCGCTACATCTGCTCTAGTCTATAAATAGACATAAGTTACCTGTCCACCAATGCTTCCGCTGCTCCCACTGACTACGACAACCCTCTGCCAGAGTCATATAGACGTGCACTTCTAAAACTAGTTTAGAACGACGCTATACTCATCCTCCTGCCGGGTCTCGCAGCCTGGAACAACAACAATGGCAAGTGTGGGTAAACAAGAACTTCCCTGTCACCGTCCTTGAGGCTACCTGAGTACCTCTCGGGTGCCTGAAGTTACCCACTTTATCTGCGGAGTGGCCAATGGAATGTCAATCCAGATTGAATCTTTAGGTTCCTTATCAAATCTTCAGTAATCGTTTGTGGTTCTGGAATCACTTCCAGTTCTACCATACTCCCACTACTGTTTTCTGAAAAAAAAATCCATTTTTATTAAAACTGTGGCGAGTCTAGAACAATATCGCTATTGTTCATCCAGATGGTAGAAAGTCAACCCTCGTCATAGCCTGGGTCAACCCACAAACAGCCATTACAGAAACGTGCCTTGAGTTGTCCAGTGTCTGGTTTTAATCATAAACCGGACAACTCCCCGTACCTTAACACCGTTAAGATACGAACTGTTCTATATCCAATATTGAACCAGAGGCACTGATTTAATTGAACCAGATTCAAATCATGCAGCTGTCTCCAGTGCATGTTAACTAAATGGAAGGAGGCCGATCAGCGTTACTCAACTTAGGAATGCTTCCAATTATGAATAACCTGAAAGAGAAGCAAGATCTCTTAATCATTACTATCAACTGAATACCATGCACAAGTATCTACATCTTCGATCTCTTTGAAGAATCCCGATACTTGCTACACCTGGTTCTCTACTCTATTCAAATACCTATAACTTCTCAAAATTCGGACCCTGTGTTTCCACGAAACACCTGTCTAAAAACTAGAGAAGTCATAAGTAAACCGAATATAGTACGAGGACCAACCTCTGTGTCCTGATGGACCCTGGACAACATACAATACTCTGTATAAGTCCCTTGAGTTTGATAACTTATTCACTGTGTGTCGTAGGTTGAAAACTGTACCTTTGGTTATGAAGAATTACACCGCTGTTCAATACTCCTTACCTAACCATCCACTGATATAGGTAAATGTCGTAGACATAATTTCAGAAAGGTATATCTCACTCTATGAAAATAGACGTACAGATATATCAATTTGAAATTGGTGCATAAAAGCGGATATTCAAAACCAAATATTTGCCGACCGGCAAACAACCCAGGTGATTTCCTCAAATATCACCGATTACAACGAATCCCGATATAATGAGGATGATCACCCAATTCCCAATAACCTACTCCCACTCATCATCTGTAAAACCATACAGATGTGAGAATCGTACCTGGTAAATACATACCCTGGAGTAAGTGTCTAATCGGGAAATCAGTTTTCTTTTAACACTACACAGTAAAACTGAAACATTGAAATGTTCCGATGGGGTATTCTGGTATTCCTAGTAATGCCTCTTCCAGATTCACGACTGTAACCGTATAGTTCTTTGCCACCTCTCCAAATCCCTTCATTTGTCTTTAGTCTTTACCTTCTGTACACCCTTTTAGGCCAAATGGTTTTCTTCCTTCCCTACCGTTCGGCACCAGCCTATGGTTTGGAAGAAGACTGTCCAATAAGCATAATGGGTGTACTGTCCCAATCCTAGGAACACTCGCAATGAGAGAGGGTGAAGATGAAAGACAACCGAATAAACCTTATTCCTATTTCTCCTGAACCAGAATCCATCCCCGAACTGGAACAAGTTCCATTCGAGTTCGTATATAACCATACGATGGAGTATCCAAATAAACTGTGGATCTTCGTAGCGATACGGAGTGTCCTGGAGAAATACAAAGGTGATTTAGGATTGGCGAAGGAATAATTGGTTTGGTCGTGAATACCTGTTGCAATTTACTTTGCCCTCTTACTAATCCCTTTCTTTGTCTGAACTTAATACCTTCTGCACACCATCGTTATGCTAATTGGTTTTCTTCATTCCCTACCGGTCGGCTCCTGCCTATGGTTTGAAAGAAGACTATCCAATTTTCATAGTAGGTGTACTATCTCCTAAACCAAGGAGTACTCATAACCTGAGAGAGGGTAAAAGGAAAAGACAACTGAATAATCCTATCCGTTTTTTCCAGAACCGGAAACCATCCTCGAATAAATTCTTTCGAGTTCGTATCTAACCATACGATGGTTTTGTCCAATGGAAGTGGACGTTCGTAGTAAAACGGGGTGTCCTGGAGAAAAGGGTAAAAGTAGGAGTGGCAATGAGGTTCGCAACTCTGACAATCCAAAAGCCGGTGTTTAAGAAGGTTCGGTCAACTTGGTCACTGAGTCAAAGTCTTAGGGTCGGGTCAATGGTCGCTGCCAAAGAGAGAGAGAAAAGAAACACTCAGCGTGCACTCTAACCTAGATCAGAATGGTCACCAATTTATCTAATCTGGAAACCTCCCACTGTACCTCAAATTCTCCTCCAAACCTAAAAGAAGAATTAGTCGGGGTTACCCGAGGAGTAAACTAACTCATCAGTGGGAATCGGGATCCAACTCTCATCGCATGATAACGTGACGGAATCCGCTCACGCTATCACACTCCAGAAGGTATGCGCATATCTGGCAAGTTTCAGTACTTTTGAAACTCCCGATGTGATTTCTGCCCCATGCTCTTATGACCTTGGCGTGAGGTCAAAATATCATAAGTCATATGTCAAGTTCTGCCCGTCATTATCCAGGTTAATCTGAACCCACCCGTACATACCCTTGACGTAGGCCAAAATAGTAGTACGACTGTCCCAAACCAACGCATCTATCTATGCAACAGATAAATACCCGGCAGCTACCAATCACTATGCCTTGGCGTGAGGTCAAAATACATAGCTTGAATACTACCGAATATTTAACTGAAATGACGGAGGGCTACGAATGGTTTCTGGCGAAAACCTTTAACGTAATGAACTTGATATCGTTGAAGGAACGGATAGCTTTTTAGAAAATATAGTGACGAAAACCTTTACTAAAGAGGTCACTCCCGGTGAAGGGATCTCGGCTCTTTCCCCGTAGAATGGGGTGCAGGATATTCCAACTGAATACCACGGTGCAAAGCAAAAGTAATCGGCTATAGTGAAGTTAATGCCCTGACGCAAACTTCTGTCCAAGGGGTCACTCCCGGTGAAGGGATCTCGGCCCTTGCCTCGTCGACTGAGGAGCAGGATATTCCAAATGAATACCACGATGCAAAACAAAAGTGAACGTCCTTGCAATAACAGCTTTTGGAAAAGTGTTCCAACAACATCAGATTAGGTTTGTTTTTAACTTTGCATTGATCCGAATCAACGCAGTCCCATCAATTGATCACACCAAAAAGAACGAAAATATACTGATGTACGTATATGCCATCCGCATTCGCCACTGGGTCCCGTCATTACCCGTTAGGTTAGCTAACTAACGACAGAGCGGGGACTGGACTAGCGCGGATGTAAAACATATACAACATCTACTAATATATATACCAATATATTATATTCGCTCAAGGCGTGAATAAAAAGCAACATCACAGAAAATGAACAGCATCACAGAAACAATACAGATATCTGGGATCCCCGGGTTTCACAGAGCCACTGCTGAAACCCGACGTTCCCCTGGTCGTGTGGATAGCCTGTGCAATGTAATCCTAGACCCCTACGGGCGCGGCAAGTCACCCACCAAAACCTGAAGCGAGGCAGCCCCCTTCAGCGCCGTGAATGGACCACCCAGCACTTCACGGAATCCGGTAACTTGGGCACCCCTCCTGGGTTAACCTGTACCCCCTACGAGTGCGGCGAATAGCCTGCCAATCCTAGAGTGAAGCCCCCTCCGTCTCAATGCCATGAGATGCGGGCTTGTTGCCCTCCAGAACCCGGCTATCCGTGCACCCCTCCGCGGGGCAATCCTAGTACAGAAAGTAAAATATACATACACCGGGTACATCGACCGCAACCAGGCCGTGCCCCAAAATAATAATACAAACAGGCAGTGACGGCAGTCCACATGTCGGACGCTCGCCCCGCAATATCAAATGTACATAATACAACAGAACTGTACTAGCATTGCATCCAGGCTATCCCCCACGACCGATCCGCAACATCACAGCATAAACATAGAACATCAACGTGAAAGTCACGTTCGCAAATCCGTCTAACCGGGCTATAGCAGTTAGACCGGATTTACCGATCGAGTGACATTCACGGTCGCAGATATAATGTAAATACTGTGAAAAATGTGTTTAAAAAAAAATTTCCGATTGATCAAACATTAACAAGTGGGCCCCCAAACAAAACTGTAGCAACCACAGAAATCCTGGGCCCAATTTTAATATTCCAAAACCCATATTTTAATCCCAGAAGGCCTCTGTAAAAAATTGGTGAAGTGATGTGAATAGTGCGCGGCGGAAGGGCCGCACAAATGGGGTTTTCGCGGCGGTTCCGCGCTCCAACTGTGGAGTTACTTCGTCAAATTTTTACAGAACTCTTAGATTTTCCAGTACATCAATATTTTATAACCTGAAAAAATTTTCGAGACCAAAAATTTTCAACAGAAACTGATGCGAACTAAAATGCAGTTTTGGAACTTTTTGATCGATCGGAAATGCAAACACATTACACAAAGCTAGACTAAGTTAATGGCGAGGCTCTGATACCACTGTAAGTGCACGGCGGCGCCCCGGCCGTCAATCCGACGCCGGAATGCGGAAACGGTGATAAACTTAAATTTTGCGGACTTTGCAAACCGGCACCACCGCGCACTAAACTCCGGATCGAACCATTAACTAGTCCACGCTACTAATAAGAAAGGGAAGAGATGTATACCGACGATCCAAGTCCTCCGGTCTTCATCTCCAATCCGATCTCCTCGCGGGATCTCCGTCCGTCTCCTCCTCGTCGCCGGAAGTGCACCACGTTGCCTACATCGTTTACGGGCTCCCACCTCAATGCCGAGGCAACTCGGGCACGAAGCCGGCTACTCGACGTGCCCAAGGTTCGTTGTAGAATATGTAGTGAGCTTGTGTCTCTTTTTGGGATTGTGGAGTTGCCTTTTTGTGGAGGAAACAGAACTTTGAGAGAGATGAGGAAAAATGTATCATGCAAAAGAATGAGAATGACATTTTTCTCACAACCAAAGGAAAAACCCCACCACCTCACAAGTGGCCGGCCATGAGAGGAAGGTGAGAATGGAGAGTCAAGAGAGAGACAAAAGAGGGAGCCATTCTCTACTAATACCAAAGAGAGAGAGGAAAGCTATCATGCAAAAGAAATGATAGCAAGGAAAGTCCAACACTCCAACACCAACCACCAACCTCATCATCAACAACCATGATGAGCCAAAAGTCATGCCATCATGACAAGAAGAAGTCAAGGTCAATGAAAAGATGTCATGATACAACAATAAGCAAATACCCCCTCCACAAATACTTATTTGCAACAATGCAAATAAGCCCTCCTCCACCAATCTTCGGCCAATGAACGGAACAATGGAAATTGGCCGAAACGGAAAGCAAACTGGCAACTCCAGAAAACTGGTCCCGTAATAAATTACAGGAAAACCCCGATACTGTGCATACACACCCGCATTTGTATTCCGACCGAAATACAAATGCATTGAGACAAAATCTACACTGTACTATACCAGAATCCGGCTTATACCAAAACCGGATAGTAATATCTGTTCGATCCTGATCCGTGCAATACCGCACGTATCTGATCGAACCCTGCCATATAACCATACGGCCTATAGTACAAACTGTCCGATCCTGATCCGTGCAATACCGCACGTATCTGATCGGACCTTGCCATATCTCCATACGGCCTCTACAACCTTTCGCCCGAAAGCTGAGTAACTGAATGTGGGGGACTCTAAAGACTCATCAACACCTTGGTTGTGGATTTAACCACTAGCACGTCAGAGGTATAAGCCAATACGTAACGGGCTACCAGGTACTGACTAAAAGGGACGTCTGTGAGCGAACTTAGCCCGACAACCCTACTGAGCCTGTCAGTGACAATATCCGTGCAGTCCGGTCCGTTCGTCTATGAGTATCGCATGGCGGGCCTAGGGGGTTGGTAAAAGTCAGACCCCCAAAAGCGGTACAAGTCGTGTCGGAGTGTAGCCCAGAACACCCTGAGATACTACTGGAATACCTACCAGTAAATCTCCTTGCCTTGGCCAAGGACTTTGTGTAATGGCTCTCCTAGACACAGCACGACCTCACCCCCAATACCGGGAGAGACGAACCCCTGAAGATACGCCCACTGCCTCCATGTGGCTTGGGACTGTACCCAACTAAAACCTGTTTGCACGACTCCTTTGAGCCATGGTAGGGTAGTAATCAAAGTACAGTGGGAACTCACACGAGACAAATGACGATCCCCAGGTCGATGAACTAACCTGCACACATGTCACCAGGGAACTGCCATCTGACGTCTGGTATATGACCAACTAGCATGTTCCCGGCGAGTCCTGTCCGGTGTACTCATAACCCAATGAGCACCTGTATACATCTTAGGTGATCCAACTGACACCAGTGGCTTGTGAGACCGGCCACCGCCCCTCGTCGGGGTCTCGACTGTATACACTAGTCTACTAATGGAGTATCGATGCCCAGTCTCGAAACTCCCACGACTAGGGACCTTTTAAGGATATGCTTGTAGACCCCCAGCTCCCACTTATATGATCGCCCTCATACTGCTGGTGGTCAAGCAAGAATCCTAGGGGCTCTATCAACGTGTAATAGCGACGTGTCAAGTCACCTAAAGCAGTACACGATGATAAAGGTAAACCAGATAGCATACTATCATCTCGAGTAATACTGTCCTACCGGGATAGGTCCTCCATCAATCATTACAATCACGTACCTGTGACCTAATAATTGACTCTGAGGGCACTATCTCCAACAGGACGATGGATGATCACATATCCATTTGTGTTTGACATCAAAGATGGTATACGGGTGCTCAGTGGAGACTGGGTATACTGGACGGACTCGCCGAGAACTCCCAGATGGTATTATACCTCACGTCAGATGGCAGTTCTCAGGTGACACTTGTACAGGTTAGTCTGTAGACCCGAGATCGTCATAGAGTCTTGTGTGATTCCCACTGTGCTTTGATCTCCACCTTACCACGTCCATGAGGGCGTGCAAAACGGTGGTCTTTGGGTACAGTCCCGAGTCACATGGAGGCAATGAGCGATAGGAGGGGTTTCGTCTCTCCCGGTATTGGGGGTTGATGTTGCGCTGTGCTCGATTGGCCGTAACAGGGAAGTCCCTGGCCAGGGCTGATCAGAGATTTACTGGTAAGTGTTACCAGTAGTTTCTCGACCCGTTATGAGCCTCACATCGGCACGACTTATCGGTTATTGGGGTCTGACGTTTACCACCCCTAGACTTGATATGCGACGTATCAGACGAACAGACCGGACTGTACGGTAAGTGTTACTGGTTGTATTCACAGGAGTGTGAGCGGGCTAGCTCGTCGATCTTCTGATCGCTCAATACCCGGATGGCCGTTACGTTTAGCAGACCGCTTGCGGCTTATGGGTGCTTGATATGATCATCATCTGCTACCGGCGTATTGACGAGTCTTTAGAGTCCTACACAGAGGTTTCCTGGCTCAAGCGAAACGAAATAGGAGCGCATATGAGATATGTGCAGGACCAAGAATGATGCGTGTATGTGATACCGCATTTCATTCTCGCGATATATGTTTCGATTGGTTATATTTGATATGACCTAGTTATCGAATCATTGATTCGATAAATCGATACATTGGATTCTAGTCGGTTATGTGCGACATGACCGGATCATTGAATCAAATGTTGATTTAATGATTTAATGTATAATTATATATTTGATATATTGCATTGCATTAACTAGTATTGGTTCACTTCAAATGGATTTTCTCACTTGATGTGCAAATTGTATATGTGATATACTTTTGTGCACATGTTTGTATCATGTTTGATGATGCATGCTTATTTGGTTAAGTGTATAGAATTAAACTTAGGTTAAGAAAGTGATTAGGGTTTTTATTTATCCATTCTTTTATTTATTCATTTTTGGAAAAAGAATGGGATAAAAATACAAAATGGTTGCTTTCATTCTTGAACATTGTTGAAGCTTCATGAAGCTTTGACTTTGTGACCATTTTGTCTTCACACTAAACCCTGACCATTCTTCTAACCTTAGTTAATTCTCTACACTTAACTATGGTTCACATTATGATAAGTATTGATTTATTTTTATTTTATCTCAACACTTATCATATTCTTTCTTCTTCTTCATCTTCATCTTCAAGAAAAAAGCTTGATGCCATCAATGGCAACTTGAGCTAAAGTGAGAGAAATCCAATTCTAAAGTGAACCCACCTCCTATTTCTTCACCCTCTACCTCTTGCCAAGTTGTTTTGGGTGTTTTCTTCACAAGTTTCACAACTTTGTGAAGTCGGAGCTTGAACTTGTGATGCCTCGACGTAGATCGTCTTTGACACGAAGCCGACGACCTATTCCGCTCGTTTTCCCGATGAAGCCGACGAATGAGTCTAGGATTCGAAAAGGACAGCGAGAGGATGACTATGTGGAGCTAAGTAAGTGGATATCCGGATCTACAAAGGTTGTAGCATCTAACTTTTAGTTAATTAGTTAACTAGTTTACCGTTTCGCCTAGATATCTAGCCGACGATCCGTATTAGGGTTTCTCGGCACCCATAAAATTTTAAATTGGCATGTTCGATGCCTTGTGAGATCTCTATAGTGTGCCTAGGAACCCTACATATAGCTCGTACGGCATCCTAAATCTGGGTACGGGTCAATGTCACATCAATCACATTATTCATTTGGTAACCTCTTTATCAGACATCAAGATCCGGGGTACTGACCTACGTCTAGTACAATATTGATACCATCTATGTATGCATGCGTGTATGAAACACTACGTCAAAGGATTCGCTAAAACATCGTGTCGTATCTCAAATGCGAACCCTGTCAATCACCGATCTCACGGCCTCAAATCCAATCCCATCGACTCATCTCAAATCCCAAGTACTATCCTCATAATCCGTGTATATGTATACGTATATATATATATACACATAGTCCCATACCGATGTGTGTGTGTGTGTGTATATATATACATACATATCCCCATATACGCACAGGTAAAAGAAAAAATGATTGCAAGTATAGGTGTGCTCGTGTGGGTGCAACCACTACTCTAAGGTTTCGCAACTAACACTAAACCAATCCAAGAACACCTAGAATCCATCTTTATCATCAATAAACTCAATTCAACATATAATATATATATGTGTGTGTGTGTATACGTATTCGTATACATCACTACGAACTGCGGGGGTGCTATACGCCATCCACCCGACTTCCCCCGTAGATATAATCTACTCACCTTGCGTCTTGCTTCTTGTGTACCGATGCCGATGTCGCCATCTTCATCTTCAACGTCTCGACATCACGTGGGGTACCTACACATATAACGTATCGTATCACGTTAAAATCAAATTCAAATATGAAACGACACACGAAAACCAAAACGATACGCTTAAAAGCCTATAGGTTAGAACCTATGGACTACTCTTTCAAAACCACCAAATAACACTTGATATAGACATACAAACGTCAAGCGATCAAGTACAATACCAAATATCAAAACTTGAATTCATAAACAACACTAAATACAAGGCAGAAACCAAGAAAACATGCTCCAGATTTTGTCTCAGGTGAAACCAAGGTTTCAAAACAACATTAGGGTGATATATATGGTACATATGACCTACTGAAGCAACCTGGACCCACCCCCTTACCAAGTGGCCGAGCCCTTCCCCCTAAATTCCGGCCAGGCCAGCCCTGGGTGCTCCTCTGTGGTTCGTCTTGCTACAGGGGGTTCCTAGGGTCTCAATTTGGTCTCTAGACATGTTTATTTTTCCAGTAAAAATCCCAGTTCATTCCAGATTTCCCTGCACACTCTAAGTCATCACAAACCGACAGGGAAGTTCCGTAATTCCGTATTTTTTTGTTTCAGGTTATGTATATGTGTTTGGTCTGGGTTTAAAACATCATGGGGGGTTTAAGGTCACTCAAAACACTCAAGTTCACCACACAAACTCAATTTAAACCCTAACCTTCTCTAGTAATGTCCAAAGTGCACTAAACCTTGCCAAAATGATTTTAAACCTGAAATTAGGCTTAAGTACAAGAAATACTACACTAATTGTGAAGGGATTGTTAGTGTTTATGCCCTAGAAGGCCATTACTGTATCATACTAGTTTGTATATTACTTAATGGAAGCTTGGGATATTCACATGTATATAACAGTCTTGCTAAACATGGTAGTATGCTACTTGGTTTTTCTATCTTAATATGTGAGTATACGTATTGATAGAGCTCTTAGGATCTTGCTTGACTACCAGCGTTGTGATGGCAGTCACACTAGTGGGGGCTGGGTAGTCTACAAGCACAACCTTATTCAGGTCCCTAGTTTCAGATTATCGAGACAGGGCATCGATACTCCGGAGTAGACTAGTGTGTACGCTTCTCATCCCAATTGGGGAGATGGTCTGTCCCACAGCCGTCAGTACGTCGTACTGGAGATAGTATGCTCGTTAGGTTACGGGTACACCGGATAGGACTCACAGGGAACTTTTGGTTGGTTTTATACCAGTCGTCAGTGAGCAGTTCCTTGGTGACATGAGTACAGCATAGTCCGCAGACTTGACACTACTACTTCGCCTCGAGTGTGTCCCACTGTTCTTAGATTGCTACCCTACCACGGCTCAAAGGAGTCGTGCAAACAGGTAGCAGTTGGGTGCAGTCCCGAGCACTTGGAGGCAGTGGCGGTTAGACATGATTCGTCTCTCCCAGTATTGGAGGTTGATATCGCGCTGTGTCAGAGAGCCATTACGCAAACTCCCTGGCCAGGGCAAGCGAGATTTGCTGGTAGGTTCCAGTAGTTTCTCAGGGTGTAATGGGCTTCGCTCCGACACGACTTATACCGCTATTATGGGACTGACGCTTGCCGCCCCTCTAGGCCCGATATGCGATAGTCTTAGACGAACGGACCGGACTGTACGGAGATTGTCACATCAGACTCAGTAGGAGTTCGGATGGGTTTCCTCATCGGCCTTCTTATCGACATCTACCTGGGGACCGTTACGTACAGCTAGTGCCGCTTGCGGTCTGTGGTTAAACCCACTGCCAGCGTAGTAGTCGAGTCTCTAGAGTCCCACACAGAGAGTTTCCCTACTCCAGGCGAAACGATATAGAGGTCGTATGGTTTTACGACAAGGGTTCGGACGCATACGTGTGTTTACGCACGTACGACATCCGGACAGTTTTTACTAGTCGGCTTTGGTTTAAGCCAGTTACTAGTATCCGGTTATTGGATTTATACAGTCTAAATTTTTTTCGTGTTTTCACGGATAGGAGGGGCGTTCTCGTAATTGCGCGAGAAGCTTCTAGAAGATGGTGACTAAGGAGGTTTAGGTGGCATATACATTGAATGAGATTAGTGAGTCATATGAATGATTCATCCATGTCATTAATGCTTCATAATTGCTTAATGACTCATGGAGATGAATCACCATAAGATATTTATCAAGCATGGTTGTAAATCATTTTCTTTTCTTTTCTTGAAAAACAATAATGCTTGATATATATTATGATAACTCATTTTCTCATTTCATTATTCTTCTCACCTTCTCTCTCCTCAAGCTTCCTCTCTTCAAACCCTAATCCTCCCCTCTCATGTGTTGAGTACAAGGATTAGTTAGACTACTTAATCCATAACCCTCACTCTATATCATCTAGGTACTTTGATTAGAACTTAAAGAAACCTAGTTGCCTCAAGTTTAGAGGCAAAGCTTGGAGTATAGCTCTCGTGGTGGATCGTCTACTACTTGGAGAAGGCCGAGGAGGAGGTGGAGTTCGTAAAGACGAAGGACACAGTTCTTTAGGTATAATCCCTTCACATAGTAGTTTAGAACTTCTATGTTTGATGTTAATTATCGTTTAGCTTCGATTCATGCGGTTAGTCGATGTTTAAGCAAAGAACAAGATCGTTTTTCATATTTCCGCCTCCCCGCAAGTCGTGGGGTGTTGTACATCGACTAACAGTGGTATCAGAGCCTCGCTAAACAATAAATAACTAATTAGCAAAGTCGTAAAGATTTCGAACGCAAAAAGCAACCGGAAACAACGCCGATTATCACACTTGCTGTCGATTTTTAAACTGGCTCCAAAAATTTTTCAGGGTGCTTCAGAATAACAAGCAGGGAAAATTAGGGATACTGAAGAAATTTGGGCCTGTGACTCGACTATCTCACCACGGAACCGCGGCGGATCCATGGGATCCGCGGCGGATCCGCGGCCGAGTTAGCCCCGAGTCAGCCCCAATTTCTTCAGTAACTCATAGGTGTTAACAGTGATGCTTCTGGGATGTTTTATTTTCTGCTAAGATCTCAGGTTCACAGAGAAGTATTGGAGTTGAATCTAAAAGCGTTTTTCCGCTCAAAATTTTGCGATGTTTGCTAATATGATTATATCTGTGTTTGCATAATGTGTTCGTAAACCTCCCCTAACTGCTAGTATGTCGGTTGGCAGGGGGTTGCACATTTCTATAATGGATTTTATCTGTTTGTGTATATGAACTGTGTTGGACTGTTGTGATGTATAGCTGGGGTTATGTGATGGGTTATTATTTAATTCATTTGATGTAAATGTAATTTGTTGTAATATTATTTTGCGGGGCACATCCAGGTTTCGGTTGTAGCCACCGTTGTATTATTTCATTTTACTGTTTTTGTTCCTAGGACAGACCCAAGGTGGGGTGCACAAACTGTCGGGCGGGTAGTTTGCCGTACCCGTTGGGGTCTTGGGTGGGGTAATGGCTATTCATCACAACTGTGTAATCCGTCTTTTGTTGCAGGCTCAAAACAAACACGGATTGCTTGCAAATCCAATAAAGTTCATCTGTGATCTGGAATGCCTATTATTGCGTCTGACGAATGTACAATATCTATATATGATATCTATTTAGACGTCACTTATGTTTGACACCCGCGCTAGCCCAGCCCCCGCTCTGTCGTTACTTAACCTAACGGGTGATGACGGGACCCCGTGGCGAATGCGGATGGCATAAGAGGACGTTGTATTTTCGTTGTTTTCTGCAATGATAGGTTAATGATGGGATGCATTATTTATAATGCAAAGAAAATAAACCAAAAGTTGAATCGTTGGAACAATTTAAAAGAAACCACTCGGTTATTTTAAAAGAGCGGAATTTTTAATTGCGGAGCTTTAACCACTCCTTTTAAAAAGCTATCAGGTTCCTTCGATTATATCAAGTTCACTACGTTCACGGTTTCGCCAAAACCAGTCGTAGCCCTCCGTCATTTCTTATGAATGGTCAGTAGTATTCAAGCTATGTTTGTTTGGCCCTTAGTCAAGACATAGTGATTGGTAGCTGCTGGGGTATTCATTTGTTGCATAGATAGATGAGTTGGTTTGGGACAATCGTATTACTTTGTTTGGCCCTTAGTCAAGAGTATATACGGATGGGTTCAAATCAACAGGATAATGATGGGCAGAACTTGACATGTGACTTATGATTTGTTGGCCCTTAGTCAAGATCATAAGAACATGGGGCAAAAATCTATATCGGGAATTTCTAAAGAAACTGAAATTTGCAAAGAGATGCATACCATTTGGAGTTTGATGAATGTTGGTAGGATTCCTTCAACATTATCATACGATGATATTTGGATCCTGATCCTACTGTGAGTATATGCTACTTATCAGGAGATTCGTCACTTAACGATCAATGCTATAAACCAAGTAGGTGCCGAGAAAGGTGTCAGCGGGGCTACGCCCCCAGAAAAAAGAGGTTATTTAATTAAGGAACTTCGCGAAAGCATTGGAAAACCTCCCTCGAAGTACCGACACTAGCCTGGCTGAACGGTTAAGCAAGTATTGTACAGTGAGAATAGTCCTGGCAAATTCTTCTTTTATGGTTTGAGGAAGGATTCGAGAAATAGTGGGAGCCATCCAGTTTAGATAAATTAAAACCAATCTAAACTTGCAAGAGCATCATGCTAAAGTGTTTTCTTCTCTCTCTCTCATTGCAGCGACCTTGTGACCATGACTAGGTTACATCTAGATAACAAGTTGACTGAATCTAACTTATATGACTGGCAAAGGTCTGTCCAGATGACCATTGCCTATGACAAGCTGGACCACCCTATTACTACTCAAGATCCCGCCGTCCCAGGTCCAGTTTCCACCGTCGCGGATATGGATATCCGTCAGACAAAGGAAAAGGATAAAGCAAAAGCCAAGTGCCTCGTGTTGGCTTCAGTTAATGGTATATACCAGAAGCAGCACGAGAAGATGGACTTTGTCTCCATCTTTCTCCATAACAAAGATTTATATGGAGAGCAATCTCATATCGCAAGATATGAGGCCTCGAACGAATTAATTCAAGCGAGGTCGGCTAACGGGTCATCTGTAAGGGACGACGTCCTTACGATGACTAGCTATATTGATGAGCTCAAGGACCTGGAGACCACGTTGGGAAACAGGTCATATACTGACTTATTTCCACAGTCCCTACCCTCTACTTACACCCTGAAAGAAACCAGGGAGACACAAGCTCTGCTTAATAGGGGACCTTCTTCTTCTTCATCCAAGGCGAAAGCAAAGGGTGAAAGGAAGAAGACCTCTACAAAGCCGATATACAGTGTCAGTAAAGTAGGAGGAAAGGGAAGAGCAAAAGTTTCGGGACTTGGTGTAGGTAAGGAGGGATGTTCCTATTGTTATGGGAACGGACATTGGCAGAAGGATTGCAGGGCTTTGGAAGCCAGTAGCCAGGATACGAAGCATGTTGTGGCTTCAGCCTCAAGTGTGTTGGTAATTAAGAACTGTTTGTCAATTAACTCTACTTCCTGGGTACTAGATACCGGAGCAGGATCTCATATCTGTAATTCGTTACATGCTTTGAGAAACCGTAAAGTTATAAGGATAGGTGATTTGTCTCTCAGAGTTGCAAACGGAATGAGTGTGGACGCTGAATCCGTAGGAGAATATCGCCTAGGTTTGACAAGTGGGCAGATATTGATTCTACGTAACTGTCTGTATGTACCTAGTTTGACTTGTAATATCATATCAGTGTCCTCACTTTCAAGAGAGGGATATGACTTTACATTCGTAAGCGATGTAGTTCACATCTACCTAAATCAAGTTCTGATTAGGTCCGGTACATTAGATGACGGTATATACGTATTAAATCAAGCTTAGGTTTTCAATGTCCAGAACAGACTTAAAAGAAAGTCTCCAGAAATGAATCAGGCTTTCCTATGGCATTGTAGACTAGGTCACATCAATGAAACACAATTAACGAAGTTACATAGAGAAGGATATTTGAATCCGTTCGAATATCAATCTTATGCCACTTGTGAATCTTGTCTCATGGGAAAGATGACAAGGACTCCGTTTACTGGACACGGAGTAAGAGCGAGCGAGCTTTTAGGACTCGTACACAGTGACGTGTGCGGTCCAATGTCTACACATGCGCGAGGTGGTTATTCCTACTTCATTACTATTACGGATGATTTCTCTAGGTATGGACATGTCTTCTTGATGAAGCATAAATCCGAGGCCTTTGAGAAATTCCAAGAATACAAGAATGAAGTGGAAAACCAAACAGGTAAAAGTATTAAGACACTGAGATCTGATCGAGGTGGTGAATACTTAAGTGCCGAGTTCCTGGGTTACTTAAAAGAGAAAGGAATTCTCTCTCAGCTTACTCCTCCATACACACCACAACACAACGGTGTATCGAAAAGGAGGAATCGAACCCTATTAGATATGGTTCGTTCCATGATGAGTAAGGCTGAGTTACCGTGATCATTCTGGGGTTATGCGCTAGAATCAGCGGCATATCTTTTGAACAAGGTTCCAACCAAGACTGTGCCTACCACACCATATCAGATGTGGAGTGGGAAGAAACCCTATCTTCAGTACCTGAAGACATGGGGATGTCCAGCTTTTGTAAAAAAGCAGCATCCGGACAAGCTCGAGGCACGCTCAGTAGAGTGTAAGTTTGTGGGATATCCAAAGAACTCCATGGGATATTGCTTCTACTACGCAGAGGAACAAAAGGTTTTTGTTTCTCGTCATGCCCGCTTCTTAGAAACTGAATTTTTAGAAAATCAGAAGAGTGGGAGCGCAGTAGAACTGGAAGAAATTCCAGAACCACAAGCTGTTACTGAAAGTTTGGTAGAACAAGAAGTTTCAGAAGAAAGGGACATACCAGCGCCTATCCGCAGAAGTAGTTGGCAGTCTCATCTGCCTGAGAGATACTACGGTTTTCTCATAGACGGGGATCGAGAAGATTGCGTCATTGATAATGACAACCCTACTAGCTTCCAGCAAGCCATTCAGAGCGGCGACTCGGTAAAATGGCTGGATGCAATGCGGACCGAAATGGAGTCCATGTACACTAACAAAGTATGGACTTTGGACACTACTCCAGATGGGGTAAAACCCGTAGGATGCAAGTGGATCTTCAGAAAGAAGATTGGTGTAGATGGACAGGTTGAAACCTATAAGGCTAGACTTGTTGCAAAGGGTTTCCGTCAAAGACCTGGTTTGGACTATGACGAAACCTTTTCTCCAGTGGCTATGCTGAAATCCATTCGGGTCCTTCTTGCTATTGCTGCCTTCCACGATTATGAGATCTGGCAGATGGACGTAAAGACGGCCTTTCTAAATGGAAATTTAGAAGAGAGCGTCTATATGGATCAGCCAGAGGGATTCATTCAGAGTGGGAGCAGCGGTAAAGTATGCAAGCTGCTTAAGTCCATTTATGGACTAAAGCAGGCATCGCGGAGTTGGAACATCTGTTTTGATGATACTGTCAAAGAATTCGACTTTATCAAAAATCCAGATGAACCATGCATATACAGTAAGATTGTAGGGAGAGTTGTTGTATTCCTCGTCTTATACGTGGATGACATTCTCCTAATAGGAAATGATATTCCTATGCTACAGTCAGTCAAAAGATTCTTATCACAGAAATTCTCCATGAAGGACATGGGTGATGCCACCTACATTCTGAGGATCCAGATCTATCGTGATAGATCAAAGAGGATGTTGGGACTTTCACAGTCCAGGTACATAGAGACCATATTGAAAAGATTCAGTATGGAAGATTCTAAGCGCGGTAACCTACCGGCTTGTCACAGAATCACCCTCTCCAAAGAGATGTCTCCCAAGACTGATTTGGAAAGGGAACGCATGTCGATTATACCCTACGCTTCTGCGGTAGGCTCTATAATGTATGAGATGTTATGTACCAGACCAGATGTAGCATACGCATTGAGCGTTGTAAGCCGGTATCAGGCAAACCCAGGGGAGAATCACTGGATAGCAGTAAAGAACATTCTCAAGTACCTGAGGAGGACTAAGGAGATGTTCTTGGTTTACGGCGGAAAGGACCTCAAGATGGAGGCCTATGCTGATTCCGGCTTCCAGAGTGACAAGGATGACTCCAAGTCCATGTCGGGTTATGTCTTTACCCTCAATGGAGGGGCGGTCTGTTGGAAGAGTTCTAAGCAGGACACCGTTGCTGACTCAACGTTGGAAGCGAAGTACATAGCTGCTTGCGATGCCGCAAAAGAAGCTGTCTGGATGAAGAAGTTCCTCACAGAATTTCAGGTGGTTCCTACCAGTGTTGGTCCAATACCTCTGTATTGCGACAACAACGGCGCTATCGCTTTAGTGAAGGAACCCAGGTCCCATCAGAAGTCCAGACACATCTTAAGGCGGTATCACCTGATCAGGGAGATCGTAGATCGCCGGGAGATCGAGGTAAAGAGAGTAAATACAGAGGATAACATTGCTGATCCATTCACTAAGGCCCTACCTCAGATTCAGTTCGAGAGGCTACTCGAGATCATCGGTCTTCGATACGCCAGTACATGGCCTTAGTGCAAGTGGGAGATTGTTAGTGTTTATGCCCTAGAAGGCCATTACTGTATCATACTAGTTTGTATATTACTTAATAGAAGCTTGGGATATTCACATGTATATAACAGTCTTGCTAAACATGGTAGTATGCTACTTGGTTTTTCTATATTAATATGTGAGTATACGTAATGCTAGGGCTCTTAGGATCTTTCTTGACTACCAGCGTTGTGATGGCAGTCACACTAGTGGGGGCTGGGTAGTCTACAAGCACATCCTTATTCAGGTCCCTAGTCGTTGGATTATCGAGACAGGGCATCGATACTCCGGAGTAGACTAGTGTATACGCTTCTAATCCCAGTTGGGGAGATGGTCTGTCCCACAGCCGTCAGTACGTCGTACTGGAGATAGTATGCAGGTGCTCGTTAGATTACGGGTACACCGGACAGGACTCACAGGGAACTGTTGGTTGGTTTCATACCAGTCGTCAGTGAGCAGTTCCCAGGTGACATGAGTACAGCATAGTCCGCAGACTTGACACTGCTACTTCGCCTCGAGTGTGTCCCACTGTTCTTAGATTGCTACCCTACCATGGCTCAAAGGAGTCGTGCAAACAGGTAGCAGTTGGGTGCAGTCCCGAGCACTTGGAGGCAGTGGTGGTTAGACATGATTCGTCTCTCCCGGTATTGGAGGTTGATATCGCGCTGTGTCAGAGAGCCATTAAGAAAAGTCCCTGGCCAGGACAAGCGAGATTTGCTGGTAGGTTCCAGTAGTTTCTCAGGGTGTAATGGGCTTCGCTCCGACACGACTTATACCGCTATTATGGGACTGACGCTTGCCGCCCCCTAGGCCCGATATGCGATAGTCTTAGACGAACGGACCGGACTGTACGGAGATTGTCATATCAGACTCAGTAGGAGTTCGGATGGGTTTCCTCATCGGCCTTCTTATCGACATCTACCTGGGGACCGTTACGTACAACTAGTGCCGCTTGCGGTCTGTGGTTAAACCCACTGCCAGCGTAGTCGTCGAGTCTCTAGAGTCCCACATAGAAAGTTTCCCTACTCCAGGCGAAACGATATAGAGGTCGTATGGTTTTACGACAAGGGTTCGGACGCATACATGTGTTTACGCACGTACGACATCCGGACAGTTTTTACTAGTCGGCTTTGGTTTAAGCCAGTTACTAGTATCCGGTTATTGGATTTATACAGTCTAAAGTTTTTCCGTGTTTTCACGGATAGGAGGGGCGTTCTCGTAATTGCGCGAGAAGCTTCTAGAAGATGGTGACTAAGGAGGTTTAGGTGGCATATACATTGAATGAGATTAGTGAGTCATATGGATGATTCATCCATGTCATTAATGCTTCATAATTGCTTAATGACTCATGGAGATGAATCACCATAAGATATTTATCAAGCATGGTTGTAAATTATTTTCTTTTCTTTTCTTGAAAAACAATAATGCTTGATATATATTATGATAACTCATTTTCTCATTTCATTATTCTTCTCACCTTCTCTCTCCTCAAGCTTCCTCTCTTCAAACCCTAATCCTCCCCTCTCATGTGTTGAGTACAAGGATTAGTTAGACTACTTAATCCATAACCCTCACTCTATATCATCTAGGTACTTTAATTAGCACTTAAAGAAACCTAGTTGCCTCAAGTTTAGAGGCAAAGCTTGGAGTATAGCTCTCGTGGTGGATCGTCAACTACTTGGAGAAGGCCGAGGAGGAGGTGGAGTTCATAAAGACGAAGGACACGGTTCTTTAGGTATAATCCCTTCACATAGTAGTTTAGAACTTCTATGTTTGATGTTAGTTATCGTTTAGCTTCGATTCATGCGGTTAGTCGATGTTTAAGCAAAGAACAAGATCGTTTTTCATATTTCCGCCTCCCCGCAAGTCGTGGGGTGTTGTACATCGACTTACAGGGATTACCTCAATAGACACTCATGAATCCTCCTACAGCACCAAAACACAAACTTTCTTGGTCCATAGGGTTGCTTGAGAGCTTGTGCACATCTTTTGAGAAGAGGGTGTATGGTTTTTGTGAGTTTTTTGTGATGAAGTGGGGGTTTGAAGTGGTGATGAAAGGGGGTGCTGCCATGGTGAGGAGAGGGACTGAAATGATGAAGGGAAAATGAATGGAACACAAAGGCTAAGGTCAAGTTGACCCCTCACCCTCTCTCCTATCTTCTCTCACTTTCCCATCCCTCATTATTATAATCCTTTTCTTTTTCTTTTGTTTTCTTCTCTCCTCAATAGTAAACCTAAAACAATAAATGAATAATGAAAAGAAAACCATGTAGGAAATGTCACACAAGTGTAAAAATGATATGGTGCACGTTTTGCACAAAACCCGCTTAAAGCCCGATTAGCGATTTTAATCGCGATTAGCACTAAAATAATGTCAAATAACACATAAAACACCCTCTTTTAATAATTTCCATTATTCTTCAAATTTTTTCCCAATTTATCGGTATTTAATTATACCGCCTTATTAAAATATTCAATATTTTATTATTAAATTATAAAAATTCGCAAAAGTAATTTTTTTTTGAAATGTTACAATCTTTCCCCTTAAAGAAATTTTGTCCCCGAATTTAAATTTAAAATCCCTTAAATACTAAAACATTTCTGTAAAAGTCCAAGTCGTCGGGGCTCCGAAATCATCAATACATCAAACGCATCATAGCGCAATGCATGCACATAAACAATGAGCAGATAACTCAAAATCAAAACTCCGTCAAGCATCCCGCAATCATCAGAGTTAAGGTAAGGACACAAATGTCAAATCCAAAGTAAAACCAATATGATATAAATCAGAACTATACATGTAAACATCAAATCTATACATGTAAATATCTGAAGGAAACGCATGCCAAACCTTTGTAAGTCGTTGTGCGATGCGCATAACACTGCACAGTGGCGGACGTCTATTGTAAGAAAATAACCATATATGTATATATCTTTTGTTTAATATGTACATTCCGCCGTTTCGAAAACAATTTAGAAGGGTTTCCTTATTTTAAACGTTTCGTGCCATGTCAGACACGTAGGTATATACTGAGACTATAGCTCACCTTTTGGAAATCCCTTCGATAACTATCAATGCATGCAAAATATATCCAGGTACTGTCCTCTGACCAGTCCTGTTCAGTACGAAAACAAATAGCAAATATCATAAAAACGTACTGGTCCATAAGGAATAAATCCAAAAACGTATATCAGAATACCCTGTGCGTCTGGTGCGCACGGAAATCAAAATCCATATATGTGCCATACATGTGCACAGAAACAACATCCAGGTGCAGCGGGTGTGCACGAAACATTTGTCATAGGCAACGTGTGTGCCTGACGGCAAAATTAGGTGCATCTGTTATGCATGAAGAATCTCGATTTAGCGCATCTGGTGTGCACCAAAATCGCATCTCATAACATGCGCTCAACATGCGTGAAAATCCAAATTAAATGCACGGAGTGCAAGAAATCAACATCAATATCAGAATCAAAATCGACGGTATACAATATAGCTTAATCTAAATCAGGTATACCGCGGTATATAAGCTCACAACCATGTGCATCAGCGTGCACAAATCAAATCAAAACACTAAAAGTGCTTGAAAACTATGCTGGAAGCATAAATCAAATCACAGGCATAAAATAGGCATGAAATCACAATCAATACCTCAAGCATAATAACGATGCGCAAAATATAAATAACCAGTAGGTGCAACCATGGTGCACGAAAACAGAAATCATGGAACTCAGCCATCAAGACCAAATCATGCGAATAGATCGCCCAAAATACCGAAATCCAAGGTAACGGATACGTGATAATCGAATCACAAAATCACAAATCATAAATACCGTCGTCGGTATATCCTCCTTCAAAGTCGAGAAGGTGTCGGTGCATCCAATGCTAGCAGAGCAAGATATCTACTTGCCTCCTGTTCATGATCTAGCGCATGGTGCTTTTAGGCTCTTGTCTCTCACTGTGCATTGCTAGATACATAGCTCCTCGGCTCAACGGCCCAATATGGAATGACGACGGAAACAGTCCTGCTCTGGCACATCCTGTACAGATCTCTGGCTAACTATCTCGTCGATGACGCCGAACTCTGGCCTGCTGGGTGTGTGCAATATGACCTCTCCTGGGCCCAAGTCTTCTCGTATAGTATTTCAGAAAGGTCCTGTCGAAGTCTCTCTCACTTCTCGTTTCTGCTGAATTACCCGGAAGTCATCGTCCTTTACTAAAGCTAATTTTTGTTCCGGAACGGCTGCATACTCATCGCGACTCCTTCTGGAAAATATATCTATAATCAACGCCTGTGCATGCGTATCACATCTCTGACGTCAGCAGAGTGGAACGTCGTCTCGTCGAAATCTCGTGCGAACTCTTTTCTCCACTTTTATCTGCTGTCGACTGCTTCGGACTCGTCTCTTCGTGGCTGCATGGACTGTGCTCCAACGGCTATACTCGTATCTGGAGTCTCCTAAGAAATGCATCCCACCACATGGCATCCGAAAGATGTCGAACCTTTTGATCGATTCGTCAAAACCTCATAAACCCTCCAAGAGCTCAATATCTTGGGTACAGCTTAATAGTATCGAGTACATACCACAGCATCGGTGGACCAGCCGTAGAAGGGCAAACCCAAGCCTCACTAATGGCGCCGCGAAACTGCCGCAAACCTTAAGGTTCAAAGGCTTTCACACGGTCATTATGTCGAGTTAGGATTTCATTCTTCTAGAGGGTCCACAGAATCGCTTGCATATCTTTCCGAATACTTTAAACTTGGAATATGGGTTTCTGACATTCGATCGCCTCCATCGACTACCAACGAACCTGCATGAAGTCGTTTCTAGCTGGAATCAATCAATCTGATGACCTCGCATCGGGGTAAGCGAACGAACCATATGTCCTAGTCATTCACCCTCGGGTGAATAGCGACCTTCCATCATATCTGTGAGTATATACCCATGCTACAGTAGCTCCAACATCTGGGCGATATCTCGTCATTTGCAGCAACAACTGGCTCATTCATCTGTACACTAAACAACGCCTCAATCATCCTGAGTAAGCGATATATCAATGGTCATCACATTCTGGCTGGCTTCTAGTAGTAGCCTGATCCTCTGGTGCCAATCTGCACGTCCGAGAAATCTCGTAAAAGCGATCTGTCAAACGCTCATGGCGTGGAAACACACTAAAATGACGCTTCTCTATGCAATCTTATGTCTCTGGAATCACGCCTTGGTCAGTCCTCGTACATGATGAGCTCATGCTGACGCAACTCTAGCCGTAGCTCTCTCTGCCCGTGTAATCGTGGCAGCAAAATCATAACCAGTATCGATGAGGATAGATCATAAGAATGAATATAATACGGTGCAAGGAGATATACATCCTAAGGTTTCTTAAACAGAGTAGTGTATCGTAAGTATGTCGCGGAACATACGTACGGTATGTCACTCTACTCAAGCTACCTACTCTATCAACCAAAGGTCATCCTACGTGATGAAAGTTCGGATATAATACCCCCTCGACTAAGTCTAAGATCCGTAAGGTCAAGCCTAAGTTCCGTATATATTTAAACTCTCTAGGCTCCGCATAGTCAAACTTAGACTCAAACCAAGGTTAACCTAGTGCTCTGATACCAAGTTTGTCACGACCCGAAATAGCACGTGACTGGCCCTTGAATCATATGAAGTCTATAGGACCCCATCTAATCCAAGTAAGAGCCCATAAATCTAAAACCATTTTAAATAATAAATGAAGGAAAAATAGTTTTAAGAAGTGACGAAAACATGTTTGAAAAACAAGGTTTTTAAATGAGTAAGCCGAATATGCATTTTTAAAAATCTATAGTCTTTTCTGAAAATTTCGGCGGAGTTTCCTTGTAAAAACTGGCCCCGAACGGGGTACAACAAGAATAATATATATACAATGATAAAAGGCATCCCCAAGCGGGAGCTAGCTCTTCGTTAATCGACGGTCACAACCATGCAGGCAGTATAATATACAACGCCGAAGGGCGTGGATCAAAACTCAAAAGGAACTCAAAATCAGCATGAAAACCATAATACTACAACGCGCGACTCTAAGGTCGAAATAATACACAACTGGTTTTCTAGGTCTGAAACAATATACAAGTTTGGTTGATAGAATTACTAGATACAACTGATAAAATAAATACAAGGGTGGTCACGATACGAGTGAACCCACCTACCAATGCAATCACCCAGAAAGGAAGCAGTGTGCCAGAAAAGCCGCAATGAAACCTATGCGGCAAAACCTGCAAGAACTGTGGCACAACAGGGGTGAGTTGCCAACTCATGAATAGAAAACATCGCAGAGTAGAAATCGTATGTATGACACAATCCTAGGTCAATACGATCAAAAATATATGTAAACCTCAAATGAATAAGTCTGAAGCATGATAAGGTGACAATGTAACATCTATATATGAGTGTGGTGTCAAGTGCTCGTGCCAGTACCTCAGGTAATAACATATCCTAAATATGAGGTATGATCAAAGTCGATTATATCATGAAGTCTATGAGTATGTGGATATCATCCAACTATGTGATCAATGTCATCAATGTCAACTATAAGTATGTGGAAATCGTCCACGTGTCACCCAATGACAATAAGCATCATGCATGTAAATATCATAAAGCATATGCATGGAAGTATGAGGATGTAAATCAACATGTGTCGCTCGCGTCATATCAAATCATGGAACCTGAGTGTCAAGCATCGACACTCGAAAACATCATGAAACATGTGCCTAGCATCGGCACGTAAATCCTCATATACATAGGGCCCCATCAGTCCGGATCGGCCCGTCTCATCTCTCAACTCCGGTCGGTATCCTCCGGATATCCGTCGAGCTCAAATACAATCACCGGTAGGTACTAGCCACCCTGCCAGGCTCATCGTCTGATCCACGAAAAACATTTCTCGCTCCGGGGAACCATACCGGGTCCACCATGTACCCGCAATCGGTCTCATCCGCTTCCTCGAATCGGGTTTCACATGTCGCTCTCAGCACCGAGAAAACACATGGTGGACGCACCGAAATATCATATCAAGGGTAACCGGGTTTTTAAAACAATTACATACTCTCTTTGAACTACCCACGGTTCCCAAATCCATAAATATCATGGAAACAACATATCTCAATGCGTCTAATCAAAAAGCATGATGTATGCAATATGTAAAAGAAATGTAAGCATATCAGTATATCATGCACATATGGAGGGAAACCGCTCTTTCAAAATGAATCAGTTTTAAAGAGTATCTCACGGTTCCTAAATCTCTAATCATGCCAGAATCATCTATGTATGTGTAAATATGGGAGTACAATATGTGTGTACGCAAGTATGTCATGCAAGGAGTCATATCCTGATGCAATAATCCTACTGTGTAGTGACATGGCAATTATCGATGATGAAATGTGTGAGCCGGCAAGTAGGTGTACGTGGAACATATGCATCATCGATAATGGTGCTGGTGTCCTAACAGCATGGTTTTGATATGACAATAAACATATTTAAACATGCAGTGTGATGCGAACAGCAAGAATATGCGGCAAATGAATAATAAACACAACAGTGCAGAATCTACATCAATGTATATATGTCATACTGTTTTGCCATTTGAAAGAGGACAAATCGGGGTTTTTAGGAAAATAAGGGCTACGGTGTTTTTATGAAAAGATGCGTCTTTTGAAAATATCCGTAGAATCCCTTTGCCTTTCTTTAAAATACTCCCGATTTGTTAGTTTTTGAAATAGGTATGACATCGGTCTAGCCTAACATCAACTAAGCAAACTACAGATCTAACTAACAAGCAAATCGGGAGGGGTATGGAAACCACCTAAATCTGAGTCGATATATATATATATATATAACAGTCGGTGATCCCGCCTCAAAAGTATCCCATACAATACAATATCTATAATATTATATCCTCAAGTCAAGAGTGCGGATCTATCATCAATATAGCTCATACGGTAAATCCGTCGTACGGCATCCCAAATCTGGGTACGGGTCAATGTCACATCAATCACATTATTCATTTGGTATCCTCTTTATCAAACATCAAGATCCGGGTACTGACCTACGTCTAGTACAATACTGATACCATCTATGTATGCATGCATGTATGAAACGCTACATCAAAGGACCCGCTAAAACATCGTGTCGTATCTCAAATACGAACCCAGTCATATCACCGATCTCACGGCCTCAGATCCAATCTCATCGACTCATCTCAAATCCCCAGTACTATCCTCATAATCCGTGTATATATATATATATATATATATATATATATATAGTCCCATACCCATGTATATATATATATATATATATATACATATCCCCATATACACACAGGTAAAAGAAAGAATGTATGCAAGTATGAGTGTGCGTGTGTGGGTGCAACCACTACTCTAGAGTTTCGCAACTAACACTAAACCAATCCAAGAACACCTAGAATCCATCTTTATCATCAATAAACTCAATTCAAAATATAATATATATGTGTGTGTGTGTGTGTGTGTGTGTGTATACGTGTTCGTATACATCACTACGAACTGCGGGGGTGCTATACGCCATCCACCTGACTTCCCCCGTAGATATAATCTACTCACCTTGCGTCTTGCTTCTTGTGTGCCGATGCCGATGTCGCCATCTTCATCTTCAACGTCTCGACATCACGTGGGGTACCTACACATATAACGTATCGTATCGCATTAAAATCAAATTCAAAGACGAAACGACACACGAAAACCAAAACGATACGCTTAAAACCCTATAGCTTAGAACCTATGGACTACTCTTTCAAAACCACCAAATAACACTTGATATAGACGTACAAACGTCAAGCGATCAAGTATAATACCAAATATCAAAACTTGAATTCATAAAAAACACTAAATACAAGGTAGAAACCAAGACAACATGCCCAAGATTTTGTCTCAGGTGAAACTAAGGTTCCAAAACAACACTAGGGTGATATATAGGTTACATATGACCTACTGAAGCAACCTGGACCCACCCCCTTACCAAGTGGCCGAGCCTTCCCCCCTAAATTCCGGCCAGGTCGGCCCTGGGTGCTCCTCTGTGGTTCGTCTTGCTACAGGGGGTTCCTAGGGTCTCAATTTGGTATCTAGACTTGTTTATTTTTCCAGTAAAAATCCCAGTTCATTCCAGATTTCCCTGCAGACTCTAAGTCGTCACAAACCGACATGGAAGTTCCGCAATTCCGTATTTTTGGGTTTCAGGTTATGTATATATGTTTGGTCTGGGTTTAAAACATCATGGGGGGTTTAAGGTCACTCAAAACACTCAAGTTCACCACACAAACTCAATTTAAACCCTAACCTTCTCTAGTAATGTCCAAAGTGCACTAAACATTGCCAAAACGAATTTAAACTTGAAATGAGGCTTAAGCACAAGAAATACTACACTAATTGTGAAGGGATTACCTCAATAGACACTCATGAATCCTCCTACAGCACCAAAACACAAACTTTCTTGGTCCATAGGGTTTCTTGAGAGCTTGTGCACATCTTTTGAGAAGAGGGTGTATGGTTTTTGTGAGTTTTTTGTGATGAAGTGGGGGTTTGAAGTGGAGATGAAATGGGGTGCTTCCATGGTGAGGAGAGGGGCTGAAATGATGAAGGGAAAATGAATGGAACACAAAGGCTAAGGTCAAGTTGACCCCTCACCCTCTCTCCTATCTTCTCTCTCTTGCTCATCCCTCATTATTCTAATCCTTTTCTTTTTCTTTTGTTTTCATCTCTCCTCAATAGTAAACCCAAAACAATAAATGAATAATGAAAAGAAAACCATGTAGGAAATGTCACATAAGTGTAAAAATGATATGGTGCACGTTTTGCCCAAAATCCGCTTAAAGTCCGATTAGCGATTTTAATCGCGATTAGCACTAAAATAGTGTAAAATAACACATAAAACACCCTCTTTTAATAATTTCCATAATTTTTCAAAAAAAATCCTAATTTATCGGTATTTAATTATACCGCCTTATTAAAATATTCAATATTTTATTATTAAATTATAAAAATTCCGAAAAATAATATTTTATTTTTTTTTGAAATGTTACGAGCCAGCAGCCTTTCTGTAAAGGGCTTTGTGAGCGAATCGGCGGAGTACTTAGCCATTTCGCCGGACATATGGCCATCTCTTCGTATGCCTTCAATTTCCTTTTCGAGGGCTTCGATCCAGTGGTGGTACCCCGAGGATTCCGCATAGTCGGAGCGGTGCTATCCCCACTCCGGGTCTACGCGATGGTGAGGCTTCGATTCTGCTCTATCACATTTCTTAAATCCTTGGGTGAGGCCCTTCTTGAGTAGGCCTGACATTCACCATTCGCGTGGCCTCGATAGGGGTAGGGGCACCGGTCGCACCTGGAAGCAGACGAACTAACCGACACCTCCTCTGGGGGAGTGAGCATGCAGCGGGCGTCGGAGCGACGGCCTGGTCTTCCCTGAGATCGGGATGTGGAGCTGTCCGGCGCCCAGCGGATTATGGAATCATTCGCCGCAAGCAGGTCATAGTTTCCAGATTCGGCACGCCGGTGTTCAGTGACGCTAAGATAAGCTCGAGTGAGATCAAGGGCCTGAGCGTGCCCATCCGTTCTTCTGCGGGCGTCGTTATCCCGGGGATGGGGAACTGCAGCTTGATGGGTAGGGCCCGTCGCTTGAACGCAGACGAGTGCATCCACCATAGCTGTAAGTCTGTCGATCCGAGCGGATAAGACGCCGATGACATTAGGAGAGGGGTAGAACCGCTCCCGCCTCCGTTATGGAGGGTGGGACAGTTCGTATTGGGATCATCACGGTTGTCGCTCGCCATCGGGTCTAGGACGGAAGATCAACTTTATGGGTGGAGAAGCTTTTGGATTCCCACAGACAGCGCAAACTGATGGAGGTGATGATCTCCTTCAAATGTTGTCCTCCGTCGATCTGGAAGCCAGCGGTTTTGAACGGCTGAGATTTGGGTTGAGGGTTGAGTGTGTGGATCTCAATGGGTTGGTGTCGACGCCGAGCTATCTGCGAATGAAGTCCCGGGGTCGGTGACCACCGTAGGACCCTCCGATGATCCAGTTAGTACTGTGGACTAAGAGCAGAGTAGTGGCCTATTGGAATGAATTTGACTTATCTGAGTCGTCTGAAAGAGCGGTTTATATAGTTGTTGCGTAGAGCGAGCTGGCGCGAGATTTTTGCAGTCAGTTACGCCCACTCGTTACGCCCGCGTTGATGGAGGGATCCGCTCATTAATGAGGGAACGCGCCCGCGTGGGACGCGGAACGTGGGGCAGGAGATATCTCGCTTTGGCGAGATACACGGAGCTGTTGCGGGGTGCTTGGGCTCCGCGCTCTCGGTTGATCGGGGAAGCCGAGGAAGCTCAGCCTGTCGGATGGCTCGGAGACGAGCCGGGAGGCCGAGGAAGCTCAGACCTTCCAACAGCTCGGAGATGAGCAACGAGGCTAGGGAAGCTCAGTTGTTGGATTGCTCGAAGGTAAACTGTTGGCTGGTTGCTATGAGAATATGGAAGGTACTCCGGAGAGATCTCTGAAAGGCCGGATGCAACCTCGGAAACGACGTTCCAAGGAACGTTCCCAATGCATCATATTTATTTCAGCTCCGTAGCTCTCGGAAATTTAGCGGGCTTACGTGGACGACACATCATCCGCAATGTGTCGTGATCTGAGGGATTCCCACTTGTGAGCATCATCAAAAACGTATACACGATTGAAGAAATCGTAAAGTATTCTTATCGGCACTTTGCTTTTACCACTCTTATCTCATCTTTAAAGGATCGCCGGCGACAATTCTAAGTAATTTTATCCAAATCATTTTATGTTTTTCATGTGTTTTTCTTCTCTTTTTCAATTTCATTTCACGAGGTATATAATTTCCGAGCTAAAAAGTTCGATCAGAAATTTATCATTTATTGTTATATTTCATCTAATGTCATATATAAAGTTCAATACCCAGACACAGCACATTACGTTTTTTCTGACTCTTACTACCTTGCTGATAATAAATCAACATATTTCGTGAAATTGCGTACTGTGGACTAAAGAGTGATGGCATTATTAAAACCACCCATAAATATTTATAGACTTGTCATCAACAGGCATAGATGGTCTAAAGCTCTACTTCACATGCTTCCAATATTGACAGGCCCAACTGTCCTCGCAAACTTGCAAATAATGACATGTATGTTAGGAACTAACCCATGTTGTCCAAACAAGAAAAGCATACTTTCCCTTTTCTCTTTCCCTTCTATTAAAAACCAAAGTTTACACAGTAGCAAGCTTACAACAGCACAAAAACATAGAGCAAACACCATAAAAATACAAAACAAAGAGAGGAAGAAAAAGAAAAAGAAAACCGAAAACATAAAATAATTAAAAAACAAAAACTATTACACGGAGGAATTTAACAACGGTTGTCGCGGCTTTCCATTGGTTCGTTGTTCTTCGAGAAGAAACGCTGTGAATTGAGATTCTTGATAGAGGTCAAAGTAATAAGAGTTATCAAAGTGGATCATATTCCTGCAATTCCACCAAACCCACATAGCAATAATATATGCTATTTGTTTCCAGAATTTGTTAAAACATTTGCACGTATATCCCTGTATTAACCATCGATCTTATTCCAATAATGGATGAGGACCACAAGTTCATCCCAACTCTACCTATATGATATATAAAAGATCTCCATTGGCCTGATGGATTTTCCTACCAGACGCAAGACCATTGAGGGCAAGTGGGTTTCAAGGTTAAGTGGAAGGAGGATGGGACAATCGAGTGTTGCAAGGCACGCTTGGTGGCGAAGGGGTTCACCCAAAGGAGTGGAGTAGACTATGATTAGACTTTTTTTTTTGTGGTGAAAATTGCCTTCGTTCTCCGAGTTCAGACTTTAGTAGCGTTGATGGATCTTGAATTAGTCCAAATAGTATAGGGTTACTAGGCACACTCAAGAGGTTCCACAAGGCATCAACCATGCCAAATTAAAATTTTCCGGTGCCGAGAAACCCTAAACTAGATCGTTAACTAGAGGATAGGCGAAAACAACAAGCTAGCAAACAACTTTGCTACTAAGTGAAAGGGATTACAACCTTTGTAGATCCGGTCCTCCACTTCTTTAGCTCCGTGTTGACGTCCCTCCGCTGCGATCATCGGGATCCCGGACTCTAGCGATGGTTTCGTCGGAGAAATGATCTGGCTAGGTCATTGACTTCGAGGCCAAAGATGATCTACGTCGAGGCGACTCAAACTCAAGCTCCAACTTCACTAGGTCAAGAAACTTGTGAAGAAAACACCTTCTACTACATGGCAAGTGATAGAGGATGAAGAAATAGGAAGTGGGTTAACTTTGGATTTGGATTTCTCACTTGGAATCATCACTTAGAATTTTCTAGCAAGCTTTTTCTTTCTTCATGAAGAAGATAAAGAAGAAGGAAAAGAATTAATTAATTAGAAAATTCAAATGATTCTTATCATATAGCAACCATGGGTTAGTTTAACTCATGTAGAGAATAAACTGGGGTTAAGATAATGGCTAGGTTTAAGAATAAAAACAAAATGGTGAAGCTTCATGAAACTCCAAGAATAAAACAAAGAAAGCCACCATATTTGTTTTTGCCCAAATAAATAAATGAATAAATAAATGAGTAAATCAAACCCTGACCATTAACCTAATCATAGTTTAAAGCATACACTAACCCAAGTTTGCATGTATCATCAAACATGATACAATCAAGTGCACAAAAATATATCATATATACAATGTGCACAATCTAGTGAGAAAATAATCTTAAGTGAACCAATACTAGTTAATGTAAAGTAATATATCAAATATATAATTATACATTAAATCACTAAATCAACACTTGATTTAATGATCCGGTCATACTGCATATAACCGACTAATATCAAGTGTATCAATGTATCGAATCAACACTTGATTCGGTAACCCGGCTATATCACATATAACCGACCGATGATACGAATCGCGAGAATAGAATACAGTATCACATACTGGTATTATTCTCGGTCCCGCACATATCTCATATGCGCTCCTATTTCGTTTCTCTAGAGCCAGGAAACCCCTGTGTAGGACTCTACAGACTCGTCAATACGCCGGCAGTAGGTGATGATCATATCAAACACCCACAAGCCGCAAGCGGTCTGCTAAACGTAATGGCCACCCAGGTATTGAGCGATCAGAAGATCAACGAGCAAGCCTGCTCACACTCCTGTGAATCCAACCAGTAACACCACCGTACAGTCCGGTCTGTTCGTCTGATATGTCGCAAATCTCGTCTAGGGGTGGTTAACGTCAGACCCCAATAACTCGATAAGTCGTGTCGATATGAGGCTCATAACGGGTCGAGAAACTATTGGTAACACTTACCAGTAAATCCCTAAAGCAGTCTTGGCCAAGGACTTCCTGTTATAGCCAATCGAGCACAGCGCAACATCAACTCTGTTAGTTATATGTATGCCCTAGAGGCCATTACTGTACATAGGATGTATATTGTAGTGGATGCTGGGACATATATAGGGAGGACTTTCTTGCTCGACATGATAGTATGCTATCTGGTTACCCTTTACCTTAACGTGTATGCTGATTGTCTCTCTGTTACATGTTGGTAAAGCCCTTAGGATCTGTACTTGACTACCTGGACTATGATGCGGATTATACTAGTGGGGAGATGGTAGTCCATAAGTACATCCTTCAAAGTCCCTAGTCGTGGGTGTATCGAGACGGGGCATCGATATACCAGAGTAGACTAGCGTATACCTTCTCAACCCATACAGATGGGCGATGGATGATCCCATATCCATCGGTGTTTGACATCAGAGATGATATACGGGTGCTCAGTACAGACTGGGTACACTGGACGGACTCGCCGAGAACTCCCAGATGGTATTATACCTCACGTCAGATGGCAGTTCTCTGGTGACACTGGTACAGAGTAGTCTGTTGACCCGAGATCGTCATAGAGTCTTGTGTGGTTCCCACTGTGCTTTGATTTCCATCTTACCACGTCCAAGAGGGCGTGCAAAACGGTGGTTTTTGGGTACAGTCCCGAGTCACATGGAGGCAATGAGCGATAGGAGGGGATTCGTCTCTCCCGGTATAGGGGGTTGATGTTGCGCTGTGTTCGATTGGCTATAACAGGAAATCCCTGGCCAGGGTTGCTGAGATTTACTGGTAAGTGTTAGCAGTAGTTTCTCGAATAGTTATAGACCTCATATCGACACGACTTATCGAGCTATTGGGGTCTGACGTTTACCACCCCTAGGCGAGATATGCGACATATCAGACGATCAGACCGGACTGTACGGTAGTGTTACTGGTCGGATTCACTGGAGTGTGAGCGGGCTTGCTCGTCGATCTTCTGATCGCTCAATACCCGGGTGGCCGTTACGTTTAGCAGACCGCTTGCGGCTTGTGGGTGTTTGATATGATCATCGCCTGCTGCCGGCGTATTGACGAGTCTTTAGAGTCCTACACAGAGGTTTCCTGGCTCAAGCGAAACGAAATAGGAGCGCATATGAGATATGTGCGGGACCGAGAATAATGCGTGTATGTGATACCGTATTCCATTCTCGCGATGAATGTATCGAGTGGTTGTATGCGATATAACCTAGTTATCGATTCAAGCGTTGATTCGATAAGCCGATACATTGTATACTAGTCGGTTGTATGCGACATGACCGGATCATTGAATCAAGTGTTGATTTAATGATTTAATGTATAATTATATATTTGATATATTACTTTGCATTAACTAGTAATGGTTCACTTTAAATGGATTTTCTCACTTGGATTGTGCAAGTTGTATATGTGATATACTTTTATGCACATGTTTGTATCATGTTTGATGATGCATATTAACTTGGTTAAGTGTAAAGATTAAACCATGGTTTACTTAATGATTAGGGTTTTGATTATCTTATTCATTCATTTATATATATTCATTTTGGAAATTATTTAAGGATGGTGGCTTATTTTGTTTTATGTTGAAGTTTCTTGAAACTTTGATCAAGTCAACCATTCTTATCTCTTCCTTAACCCTAACCATCATATCTAACCATGGTCCATTCTCTACACTAAACTAAGGTTAATATTATGATAAGAATGGATTTTATTTTCTATTCTATTATTCTTATCATAACAATATTCATCTTCTTCATCTTCTTCTTCATTGAAGAAGCTTGAGGTCATCAATGGTGGATTGATGATTTGAGTGAGAAATCCAATTCTAAAGTCTACCCACTTCCTATTTCTTCATCCTCTACCTCTTGCCAAGTAGTAGAGTGTGTTTCCTTCACAAGTTTCTTGACTTGGTGAAGTGAGAGCTTAATCTTGCGATGCTTCGACGTAGATCATCTTCGGCTTGGACATCGATGACCTAGCCCGTCCATTCTCCGACGAAGCCGACTCTAGAGCCCGGATTCCTTTTGGACAGCGGAGACGACTTCGTTGCGGAGCTATGGAGGTGGAGCACCGGATCTACAAAGGTTGTATTTCCGTATCTCTTAGTTAATTGTTAACTAGTTAGCTTTTTCGCCTAGACTTCTAGCCGACGATCCGTAGTTTAGGGTTTGTAGGCACCGTAAAATTTGAAATTGGCATGGTTGATGCCTTGTGAGACCTCTTGGGAGTGCCTAGGAACCCTACAGTGGTATCAGAGACTAGCTAGAGCCTTAGGCGAAGTCCAGACGGAATTTGAAACCGGAACGAACCCGAAACCAACTCCAAAATGTGCTCTCTGTACTTTTTCTAAAAACAGTGATTTTTCATGATTAAAAATATGCAGAGAAATAAGCAGGAAAATATAAGAATTACGGCACAAAATTGGGGCCATGAACAGTGTAATATAGCGCGGATCAGCGGCAGAATACTGATTTAGGCGGCGCTTCCGCGGTATATTTATGACGTCAGCCTATTAAAGTTGCACAGTAATTCATTGTTTTCTGTGGTGAATTCTCTGGGTATTTTTAATATTTATTCAAGTGTTGAATAATCTGGGATGTTTTGGAGCATTGATGATTCGATCGGGTTTATCAAATTTTGTCTGTTTGGCTTTCCGGATAAATTTTAGAATATATTAAAAAGTTCGACCGGATATAAATACCCAATTTTTCCCCTGTCGGGAAATTTCCAAGTGTTGGATTTTTCCGTAGTTTAACGACGTTCTAAGTAGTGCAAGTAACGCGATGGTCCCTCTAGAAGACAACAAACCTTAACTCGATTATGTGACCGTCTTGAACTGCCCTTTGAACCTTCGGGTTTGGGGCAGTACGGCGTGCCACATGTGAGGCGTTGGCTTGACCCTTCTACGGCTGGACCGTCGGTACTGAGGCACGAACTGAATGTTGTTAGACTTGTTTCATGTGTTGATCTGTTTCGGGAAAACTTGGGTGTTCGATTGTTCGATCGGAAAGTTTGACATTTTCTATTTATCCGGAATGGGATACAATAATTGGAATTCACAATAGTTATGAGATAACTGAAAGAATATTATAAACATAGCAGTTTAGTCTCACTTGATCGGTTGCCACGGAATTTTGATGTGATCAAAAGTTCGTCGCAATCACGTAGCGTACGCGGATACTCGCCGGGTAAACTTAATAGACAGCCTCGCTCCATAGCCCCGACCAAGTGACTGTAGGAGAACCCCGTCGCCGAAAGCATCCGTCCGGGTGCTCGCGGTAGCGGTGTTCCACCTTGGTGCACTTCGTCGACGGTATCAGGGGTGCGGCCGTCTACTGAAGTTTGCGACGAGCATTCGATCAGGATGTCGGGAATCTTGTTGAATTGCCCGACTTGGTATTGAAAAGAGTTTTCGATTTTGAGACTAAAATGCGGGGTTTATAATTGTTAGGCATACGATGTCTAAGTAATTCATTTGGTCAGGCATGCGATGTCTGAGGTGGTTGCGGATTCCAACTGTTGTAGTTTTACACTTTCTTTTCTGTGACCGTAAGTGTAATATGTGATACGCCGGTTTCGTTGCTATATGTCAACGACAATTGGGATGCGCATATTTACTTACGTTGATGACATGTGATGTTATGTGTTGCTGGATATGTTATATTGGATCGTCGTGTTTGAATAGCCGGGGGTTTTTATGTGAGATGAGTGTTTTTCATTTTCATTCATGTAAAAACTTGTATGTAATATTCATTTATTGGGGCGCTTCCAGGTTGCGGAAGATGTCACCTTTTGTATATTATTTACTTTTCCGCACTAGGATAGACCCAAGGAGGGGAGCACAAGTGACCGGGTTCTGGAGTCCAGTGGGAGACCAACTCGAGGAGTCGAGTCCGGGTCTCCTAACTCCAGAATTGGTAGGGTTGCTTGCCGCTCTCGTAGGGGTCTAGGGGTGTGGGTTTGGCTATTCATAACGACCGTGGAATCCGTGTTTTATACTGGCTCGTATTGAAAACACGGACGTCCTAGTATATCCAATATTTCATATGATTCTTCTGCTGCGATATCTGTGATGTGATCATGTGATGTTCTGTGATAGATACAGTATATAGTATATATGATATATTATATAGACGTTACTTATGTTTTACACTCGCGCTAGCCCTGCCCCGCTCTGCCGTTAGTTACCTAACCTAACGGTGCACGAGGGGACATCGAGGCGAATGCGGATGGCATAAGTGTACGTCGTATTTATCTGTGATGTTTAGGTACATAATTGATGGGACTTCATTAATGTGATTAATGAAATAAAAGAAACCTAAGATGTTGTAGAATCGAATTTCAAAATAAAACAGGTAGCTACAGTTCTTGCTTTGCACAGCGGTATATATGATATATCCTGCACCTTATTCGATGAGGAAAGGACCGAGATCCCTTCACCGGGAGTGACTCCTTTAGCAATAACTGGCAGATGCTACACACTCGGTTTGTCTTTTGATTGCTTTTAAGTGTTTTTACTTTGCACAGTGATATATATGATATATCCCGCACCTCATTCGACGAGGAAAGGACCGACGGTCCCTTCACCGGGAGTGACTCCTTTAGCAAAACTAGAAAAGCCTCAAAAACACTCCATTTCAAAATTCATTCGATCCTACAACGATATCAAGTTCATTACGCAATAGGTTTTCAGAAAAACCTGTCGTAGCCCTCCGTCATTTCAGATAAGTGCTGTTTAGTATTCGTGCTGCGTTTTTTGACCTCCGTCAAGGCGCAGTGTGCGGTAGCTAACCAGTATTTATCTGCTTATGCATATGATGCAGATTGAGTTAGGGTAGTCGTGCGACCTTGTTGACCTCCGTCAAGGGTCGTGCGGGTGGGTTTAATTCGATCAAGAAATGACGGGTTGAACTTGACTAGTAGCCTATGGTTTGTTGACCTCCGTCAAGGTCATAGGACGCTAGGGGCAAAAGATTATCGGGAATTTCAAGTGTTGAAATTTGCAATGAGATTGCATACCTTCTATGAGATAGTTGGATCCCGATACCCGCTGCGAGTAAGTGTTACTCCTGGGAGAGTTTTATACATTACAATTAGCCGATCAAGTAGGTGTCTAGAAAGGTGTCAACGGGGTTACGCCTCTGGGAAAACGAGGTTTACATTAATTAGGTTCGTGCGAAAGCACGGGGGACCTCCCTCAAAGTACCGACACTGGCCTGGCTGAAAGATTGGCGAACTTGTAGTGTGTAATTAATCCCGGCTAGTCTTTCCTTTTAGGGTTTGAAGGAAGATTTGATAAAAAGCAGTGGGAGCCATCCTGATTAGATAAAATAATAACCAATCTATTCTTGCAAGAGCGCACGCTGAGTGTTTTCTTCTCTCTCTCTCCAGGTAGCGACCATATCACGCCTTAATCAATATAATAATACGGAATATTGACCGAACCCGCTTGTTATACTGAGCTGGGGAACGTTGGTCCCGCTCCAACTTATAATTGTTATAAGACAGAGCAGGAATTTGGGGAATACCAGATTTCCCGTACCGCCCAAACGAAGAGAGTGCATGTTGATGCATCATCTTCGGGTGTGTTCATTACAAAGAACTGTTTCTCTGTAACCTCTACGTCCTAGGTATGTGATACCGGATCAGGATCCCAGATATGTAATCTGTTACATAGGGCTACAGATAGGTAGAGAACTGAGAACGGGTGATAAGTTTCATGAGGCAGAAAACGGGGCAAGAGTTGTAGCCAAGTCTGTCGGTCACTGTCACCCTGTATTACCGATACATTGATTCTGAACGAATGTTGTTAGATACCGAACTTGATATACAAAATCATATCAGTCTCTTTATTAGTAAAGAAAGGATATAATTTTGTATTGTTGGATAATGTTTTGAACATTTCCTATATCAAAAGTTGATCGGTTCAGGCACGTTATCTAAAAGCGTTGATGTTCTAAATCAAACTACAATTCTTATTATATGGAACACACACAAGAGGAAGAGTTCAGAAATGAACGAATCCTTCTTGAGGCATTGTAGACTAGGTCATATCAATGTGACCCGACTAGCTAGAGTTACATATAGATGCATATTTAAATCAGTTTGAATTTACATCTTGTGAAACTCTCCAGTCATATCACAAAGATAAGATGACCATAGCTCCGTTTACTGGAAACAGAGAAAGAGTTACTGAACTCTTGGGATGATACATGTTGATGTATGTAAGGTCCCCTGTCTACACATGCCAGGAATGGTTCTTTATACTTCATTACGTTCTCTGATGATCTTTCGAGTTTCAGACCTATGTTCCTGTTGAAACACAAGTCCGAACCTTTTGAGATATTCACAGAATATAAGTTAGAAGTAGAGAACCAAAATACGGGTATAAGTATTATGTCCTTTGATGTGATCAAGGAGGAGAATACTTGAGCACGGAAATCCTGGACTATTCTAAAGGAGAATGAGATTCTCTCTCAGAATTACTCCTCCGTATACACCATAGCACGATGGTATATCGGGGCGGAGCAATCGCACCCCATTTGATATGGTGTGCTCTATGATGAGTAATACTGAGTTACCCGTTTCCTTTTTGGGAGTTATGCGCTTGAGAAGCTGCATACCTATTGAATAGGTTCGAATCAAATCAGTTTCCTACCATTTCATATGTGATATGGAAAGGGAAGAGCCCATGTCTTAAGCCAGTTAAGATTTGGGGTTGTCCGGCCTATGTCTAAAAAGCAAAATCCGGACAAGCTCGAGGCAAGGTCTGTTATGTAGAACTGGAAGTGTTCCAGCTATACAAACTACAGCAGATGATTTGGTACAACCAGAGGATTCAGTAGAAACCAACGAACCTCAGCCTCTCCGCCGATCTAGTAGGGTTCCTCACCCACCTGAGAGATACTTCTGTTTCTCTATGACAGTGGGAGCGAGGATTACATCATGAGATGATGACCCAACTAGTCTCGAGCTGGCCGTCAGGAGTAAGACTCTGTAAGAATGGCTGGATGCTTAGTGATCTGAGATGGAATCCTTATACACCAACAAAGTATGGACTTTGGTTGCTATATCTGAAGGGTTAAATCCCCATCAGGAGCAAGTATATCTTGAGAAGATTACTTGGTGTAAATGGAAAAGTTGAGACTTTCAAAGCTAGACTTGTTAAAAGTGTGCATCATTGACCAGGTATGGATAATGATGAAACCTTTTTCAAGTAGCTATGCTTAAGTCCATCCAGATCCTACTTGCCACGACTACATACCATAACTACGATATCTGGCGTTTGGGTGCCATGACTGCTTTTCTAAATGATAATTTAGAAGAGTGCGTCTGTAAGTACACAGCCAGAGGGCTTCATAGACAGTGGGAGCAGCGGAAACGTGTGCAAGATGCTTTATAGGATAAAGCAGGCATCGCGGAGTTGGAACGTCTGTTTTGATGAAGCAGTCAAAGAGTTTGACATCATCAAAATGGTAGATGAACCTTGTATATACAAAATGGTAGTAGGGAGTATGGTGACGATCCTCGTAGAGTACGTGGATGACATACTCTTGATAAGAAAGGAGTTTCTTATGCTACGCTCGGTCAATCTCCGCTTATCACAAAGATTCTCCATAAAGGATTAAAGTGATACCTACTAAATCCTGGATTTTGGATCTATGAGATAGATCTAATTGGATATTAGGATTCTCACTAGTTGTAGTGAGACGGTATCAACCGATCCTGGGGAGAATCACTGGAAGGGTTCCAGGGTGATAAGGACGACTGAATGTCAGTCGCAGGCATTATCTTTACCCTCAGTAAAGGGACGGTATGTTGGAAGAGTTCCAAGCTAGATACCGTGACATACTAGAAGATAAAGGCAGGATACATCGCTACTTAAGATGCTACCAAAGAGGCTGTTTGGGTGTATACTTGTTCATGAGATGAACTTAGTTCCTTCCATTGTGTGACAATGGAGTTGTGGCTTATGCCAAGGAACGTCCGTCCCATCAGTGATCCAGACATATTCTAAGGAAGTATCACTTGATCATGGAGATGGTTGATCTCTAAGGTGATCGAGGTTTGGAGAATAGACTCAGAGGACAACACAGCGGATCCACTCACGAAAGGCCTTTTCCCAGAGAGAGACTTTTATGGGATGGTTGAGTATGAGATACTTCAACCACTGCTACAGATGGCCCTAGTGCAAGTGGGAGATTGTTAGTTATATGTATGCCCTAGAGGCCATTACTGTACATAGGATGTATATTGTAGTGGATGCTGGGACATATATAGGGAGGACTTTCTTGCTCGACATGATAGTATGCTATCTGGTTACCCTTTACCTTAACGTGTATGCTGATTGTCTCTCTGTTACATGTTGGTAAAGCCCTTAGGATCTGTACTTGACTACCTGGACTATGATGCGGATCATACTAGTGGGGACATGGTAGTCCATAAGTACATCCTTCAAAGTCCCTAGTCGTGGGTGTATCGAGACGGGGCATCGATATACCAGAGTAGACTAGCGTATACCTTCTCGACCCATACAGATGGGCGATGGATGATCCCATATCCATCGGTGTTTGACATCAGAGATGATATACGGGTGCTCAGTACAGACTGGGTACACTGGACGGACTCGCCGAGAACTCCCAGATGGTATTATACCTCACGTCAGATGGCAGTTCTTTGGTGACACTGGTACAGAGTAGTCTGTTGACCCGAGATCGTCATAGAGTCTTGTGTGGTTCCCACTGTGCTTTGATTTCCATCTTACCACGTCCAAGAGGGCGTGCAAAACGGTGGTTTTTGGGTACAGTCCCGAGTCACATGGAGGCAATGAGCGATAGGAGTGGATTCGTCTCTCCCGGTATAGGGGGTTGATGTTGCGCTGTGTTCGATTGGCTATAACAGGAAATCCCTGGCCAGGGTTGCTGAGATTTACTGGTAAGTGTTAGCAGTAGTTTCTCGAATAGTTATAGACCTCATATCGACACGACTTATCGAGCTATTGGGGTCTGACGTTTACCACCCCTAGGCGAGATATGCGACATATCAGACGATCAGACCGGACTGTACGGTAGTGTTACTGGTCGGATTCACTGGAGTGTGAGCGGGCTTGCTCGTCGATCTTCTGATCGCTCAATACCCGGGTGGCCGTTACGTTTAGCAGACCGCTTGCGGCTTGTGGGTGTTTGATATGATCATCGCCTGCTGCCGGCGTATTGACGAGTCTTTAGAGTCCTACACAGAGGTTTCCTGGCTTAAGCGAAACGAAATAGGAGCGCATATGAGATATGTGCGGGACCGAGAATAATGCGTGTATGTGATACCGTATTCCATTCTCGCGATGAATGTATCGAGTGGTTGTATGCGATATAACCTAGTTATCGATTCAAGCGTTGATTCGATAAGCCGATACATTGTATACTAGTCGGTTGTATGCGACATGACTGGATCATTGAATCAAGTGTTGATTTAATGATTTAATGTATAATTATATATTTGATATATTACTTTGCATTAACTAGTAATGGTTCACTTTAAATGGATTTTCTCACTTGGATTGTGCAAGTTGTATATATGATATACTTTTATGCACATGTTTGTATCATGTTTGATGATGCATATTAACTTGGTTAAGTGTAAAGATTAAACCATGGTTTACTTAATGATTAGGGTTTTGATTATCTTATTCATTCATTTATATATATTCATTTTGGAAATTATTTAAGGATGGTGGCTTATTTTGTTTTATGTTGAAGTTTCTTGAAACTTTGATCAAGTCAACCATTCTTATCTCTTCCTTAACCCTAACCATCATATCTAACCATGGTCCATTCTCTACACTAAACTAAGGTTAATATTATGATAAGAATGGATTTTATTTTCTATTCTATTATTCTTATCATAACAATATTCATCTTCTTCATCTTCTTCTTCATTGAAGAAGCTTGAGGTCATCAATGGTGGATTGATGATTTGAGTGAGAAATCCAATTCTAAAGTCTACCCACTTCCTATTTCTTCATCCTCTACCTCTTGCCAAGTAGTAGAGTGTGTTTCCTTCACAAGTTTCTTGACTTGGTGAAGTGAGAGCTTGATCTTGCGATGCTTCGACGTAGATCATCTTCGGCTTGGACATCGATGACCTAGCCCGTCCATTCTCCGACGAAGCCGACTCTAGAGCCCGGATTCCTTTTGGACAGCGGAGACGACTTCGTTGCGGAGCTATGGAGGTGGAGCACCGGATCTACAAAGGTTGTATTTCCGTATCTCTTAGTTAATTGTTAACTAGTTAGCTTTTTCGCCTAGACTTCTAGCCGACGATCCGTAGTTTAGGGTTTGTAGGCACCGTAAAATTTGAAATTGGCATGGTTGATGCCTTGTGAGACCTCTTGGGAGTGCCTAGGAACCTTACAAACTCCCTATACCGGGAGAGACGAAACCCCTCCTATCGCTCATTGGCTCCATGTGATTCGGGACTATACCCAAAAACCACCGTTTTGCACGCCCTCTTGGACGCGATAAGGTGGAAATCAAAGCACAGTGGGAATCACACAAAACTCTATGACAATCTCGGGTCTACAGACTAACCTGCACCAGTGTCATCAGAGAACTGCCATCTGACGTAAGGTATAATACCATCTGGGAGTTCTCGGTGAGTCCGTCCAGTGTACCCAGTCTCCACTGAGCACCCGTATATCATCTCTGATGTCAAACACCAATGGATATGGGATCATCCATCGCCCATCTCTATGGGTCGAGAAGGTATACGCTAGTCTACTCTGGTATATCGATGCCCCATCTCGATACACCTACGACTAGAGACTTTGAAGGATGTACTTATGGACTACCACGTCCCCACTAGTATGATCCGCATCATAGTCCAGGTAGTCAAGTACACATCCTAAGGGCTTTACCAACATGTAACAGAGAGACAATCAGTGTACACGTTAAAGTAAAGAGAAACCATATAGCATATTATCATATCGAGCAAGAAAGTCATCCATATATATGTCCAAGCATCCACTACAATATACATCCTATGTATAGTAATGGCCTCTAGGGCATACATATAACTAACAATCTCCCACTTGCACTAGGGCCATCTGATAGCAGTGGTTGAAGTGTCTCATACTCAACCATCCCATAAAAGTCTCTCTCTGGGAAAAGGCCTTTGTGAGTGGATCCGCCGTGTTGTCCTCTGAGTCTACTCTCCTAACCTATATCCCCTGAAGATCAACCATCTCCACGATCAGGTGATACTTCCTAAGAATATGTCTGGATTACTGATGGGACGAGCGTTCCTTGGCATAAGGCACAACTCCATTGTCACACAATGGGAGGAACGAAGTTCATCTCATGAACTAATATACACCCAGACTTCCTCTTTGGTAGCATCTTAGGTAGCGATGTATCCAGCCTTTATCATCTAGTATGCCACGGTATCTAGCTTGGAACTCTTCCAACATACCGTCCCTTTACTGAGGGTAAAGACAATGCCTGTGACTGACATTCAGCCGTCCTTATCACCCTGGAACCTTTCCAGTGATTCTCCCCAGGATCAATTGATACCTTCTCACTACAACTAGTGAGTATCCTAACATCCAATTAGATCTATCTCATAGATCCAAAATCCAGGATTTAGGAGGTATCATTATGATCCTATATGGAGAATCCTTGTGATAAGCGGAGATTGATCGAGCGTAGCATAGGAAACTCCTTCCCTTTCAAGAGTAAGTCATCCACGTACTCTACGAGGATCACCACCATACTCCCTACTACCTTTTTGTATATACAAGGTTCATCTACCATTTTGATGATATCAAACTCTTTGACTAACTCATCAAAACAGATGTTCCAACTCCGCGATGCCTGCTTTATCACATAAAACATCTTGCACACGTTTCCGCTTCTCCCATCGTTTACGAAGCCCTCTGGTTGTGTACTTATAGACGCATTCTTCTAAAACATCATTTAGAAAAGCAGTCATGACACCCAACCGCCAGATATCGTAGTCATGGTATGTAGCCGTGGTAAGTAGGATCTGGATGGACTTAAGCATAGCTACTTAGAAAAGGTTTCATTATAATCCATACCTGGTCAATGATGTAAACCTTTAACAAGTCTAGCTTTGAAAGTCTTAACTTTTCCATGTACACCAAGTAATCTTCTCAAGATATACTTGCTCCTGATGGGGATTTAACCCTTTAGATAAAGCAACCAAAGTCTATACTTTGTTGGTGTAAAAGGATTCCATCTCAGATCGATAAACATCCAGCCATTCTTACAGAGTCCCACTCCTGATGGCCAGCTCGAAACTAGTTAGGTCATCATCTGATGATGCAATCCTCGCTCCCACTGTCATAGAGAAACAAAAGTATCTCTCAGGTGGGTGAGGAACCCTACTAGATCGGCGGAGAGGCTGAGGTTCGTTGGAAACTATTGAATCCTTCGGTTCTACCAAATCATCAGCTGCAGTTTGTATAGCTGGAACTCTTTCCAGTTCTGCCTCATGTCCACTAATTTCTTCACAAGAAATTCCCTTTCACAAAGGTGGCATGCTGAGTAACAAAACATCTTTTGTTCCTCGGTTAGGTAGAAGATATTCCCTTGCGTATGCTTGGGATATCCAACAAACTTCTACAGTACTGACTTTGCCTCGAGCTTGTCCGTATTTTGCTTTTTAGACATAGGCCGGACAACCCCAAATCTTAACTGACTTAAGAGATGGGCTCTTCTCTTTCCATATCTCATATGAAATGGTAGGCATCTGATTTGATCGGAACCATATTCAATAGGTATGCAACTTCATAAGTGCATAACTCCCTAAAAGGAAATAGGAAACTCAGTAGTACTCATCATAGAGCACACCATATCACATAGGGTGTTATTGCTCCGCCCCGATACACCGAGGTGTTGTGGTGTATACGGAGGAGTAATGCTGAGAGAGAATCTCATTCTTAGAATAGTCCAGGAATCCCGTGCTCAAGTATTCTCCTCCTTGATCACATCAAAGGACATAATACTTATACCCGTTTTTGTTCTCTACTTCTAACTTATATTCTGTGAATATCTCAAAAGGTTCGGACTTGTGTTTCAATAGGAACATATGTCTGAATCTTGAGAGATCATCAGAGAAGATAATGAATTACAAAGAACCGGTCTTAGCATTTGTAGACAGGGGACCTTCATACATCAATGTGTATCATCCCAAGAGTACACTAACTCTTTCTCTGCTTTCAATAAACAGAGCTGTGGTCGTCTTATCTTTGTAACATGACCGGCAAGTTTTCACAAGATGTAAATTCAAATAGATTTAAATGTGCATCTATGTGCAACTTAGCTAGTCGGCTCGCATTGATATGACCTAGTCTACAATACCTCAAGAAGGATCCGTTCATTTCTGAACTCTTCCTCTTATGTGTGTTCCGTATCCTAAGAACTGTAGTTTGATTTAGAACGTTAATGCTTTTAGATAACGTGCCTGAACCGATCAACTCTTGATATAGGAAATGTTCAAAACATTATCCAATCAATACAAAATTATATCCTTCTTTATCTAAATAAAGAGACTGATATGATTTTGTATATCAGGTTCGGTATCTAATAACATTTGTTCAGAATCAATGTATTCTAGTAATACAGAGTGACAGTGACCAACAGACTTGGCTGCAACACTTGCACCGTTTTCTGCCTCATGAAACTTATCACCCGTTCTCAGTTCTTTACCTTTCTGTAACCCATGTAATATATTACATATGTGGGATCCTGATCCGGTATCATATACCCAGGACGTAAAGGACATTTGAGAAACAGTTCTCTTGTAATGAACACACCCGAAGATGATGCATCGGTATGCACTTTCTTCGTTTGGGCGGCACGGGATCTGGTATTCCCCAATTTCTTGCTCTGTCTTATAACAATTATAAGTTGGAGCGGGACCAACGTTCCCCAGCTCAGTATAACAAGCGGGTTCGGTCAATATATCCGTTTTATTATCTTGATTAAGGTGTGACATGGTCGCTACCAGGAGAGAGAGAGAAGAAAACACTCTGCGTGCGCTCTTGCAAGATCAGATTGGTTATTATTTTATCTAATCAGGATGGCTCCCACTGTTTTTATCAAATCTTCCTTCAAACCTTAAAAGGAAAGACTAGCCGGGATTAATTACACGCTACAAGTTCGCCAATCTTTCAGCCAAGTCAGTGTCGGTACTTTAAGGAAGGTTCCCCGTGCTTTCGCACGGACCTAATTAAAGTAAACCTCGTTTTCCCAGAGGCGTTACCCTGTTTACACCTTTCTAGACACCTACTTGATCGGCTAATTGTAATGTGTAAAACTCTCCCAGGAGTAACAATTACTCGCAGAGGGTATCGGGATCCAACTATCTCATAGAAGGTATGCAATCTCATTGCAAATTTCAACACTTGAAATTCCCGATAATATTTTACCCCTAGCGTGCTATGACCTTGACGCATGCCAAACAACCCATAGTCCGCTAGTCAAGTTCAACCCGTACATTTCTTGATTGAATTAAACCCACCCGTACGACCCTTGACGCATGCCAAACAACGTCGTACGAATACCCTAATCCAATCGCATCGTATGCTAGCAGATAAGCACTAGTTAGCTACCGTACACTACGCCTTAACGCATGCCAAACTACCGCAGCATGAATACTAAGTAGTACTTATCTGAAATGACGGAGAGCTACGCAGGTTTTTAAGAAAACCATGAGCGTAATGAACTTGATATCGTTGCAGGATTGAATGAATTTTAAAATGGAGTGTTTTTGAGGCTTTTCTAGTTTTGCTAAAGGGGTCACTCCCGGTGAAGGGATCGTCGGCCTTTTCCTCATCGAATAAGGTGCAGGATATATGATATATACCGCTGTGCAAAGCAAAAAACTATAGAAGCAATCAAAAGACAAACCGAGGGTTGTAGCATCTGCCAGTTATTGCTAAAGGGGTCACTCCCGGTGAAGGGATCTCGGCCCTTTCCTTATCGAATAAGGTGCAGGATGTTCTACAAGGAACACCGCGATGCAAAGCAAGAACTGTAACTACCTGTTTTTGAAAATTCGATTCCACAACATCTTTTAGGTTTCTTTTTCTTTCATTAATCATATTAATGAAGTCCCATCATTTAAACCACCTAAACATCATAGATAAATACGACGTACACGTATGCCATCCGCATTCGCCTCGATGTCCCCTCGTACACCGTTAGGTTAGGTAACTAACGGCAGAGCGGGGCAGGGCTAGCGCGGGTGTAAAACATAAGTAACTTCTATATAATATATCATATATATCATATACAGTATCTATCATCACATATCAAATGATCACATCACAGATATCGCAGCAGAAGAAACATATGAAACATTGGATATACTAGGACATCCGTGTTTTCAATACGAGCCTGTATAAAACACGGATTCCATGGTCGTGATGAATAGCCAAACCCACACCCCTAGACCCCTATGAGAGCGGCAAGCAACCCTACCAATTCTAGAGTTAGGAGGCCCGGACTCGACTCCTCGAGTTGGTCTCCCACTGGACTCCAGAACCCGGTTACTTGTGCTCTCCTCCTTGGGTCTATCCTAGTGCGGAAAAGTAAATAATATACAAATGGTGACATCTTCCTCAACCTGGAAGTGCCCCAATAAAAGAATATTACATACAATTAATTTTACATGAATGAAAATAAAAACTCTCATCTCACATAAAACCCCGGGCTATTCAAAACGCGACGATCCAATATAACATATCCAGCAACACATAACATCACATATCATCAACGTAAGTAAATATGCGCATCCCAATTGTCGTTGTCATATAGCAACGAAACCGGCGAAATCACATTGTAACGTTTTGAAATTCGTTTCGGTGAAATTTCAAAAAAAAACAGTAAAATAAGGGGGTTTTCTGTAAAAAGTCAAAATGCAAATATCTTTATTATAAAATTAAATATACATATTCTAGCTATGTAATTGCTAGTATTTGGTGTTTATTGAGCCACTGGTGAAATTTCAAATTTTCTGAAAAGAATATTATTTTAATATTATTTTAAGCCGTCACTAATACATTTAATTAGGGAAAATTACAAATTGGAATGAGTTGAAACAAATTTTGTGCATCATGGCACATTAAATAAAATTTTATCATGTGGGTTTTGAAATGAAATCGTTTGTCAAAACGGTTTAGAAATTATTGAAGAGGAAAAAGGCTTTTTTTTAGTGTAAATGGAGATTTGGGGTATAATATTTACCATTTTCCCTCATCCCACACACACACCCACACTCACCCACCCCCACTTCCTTTGTGGCCGAACCCTTGCTGCCCAATTCCCCACTTGTGAAAAGAAAAGTCCAAGCATACAACAAAAGAGAAGAATGAATAAAGAAAAAGGTGTATAAGTGTTGACTTTGGGGTATGGGTTTTGTTTGACTTTTGCCACAAAACCCCATTCTCTCTCTCTCCTCACCCATCCCCTCTCCCATTTCAGCCGAGCCTATGGCTGCAGCCCCCCTTCATCTTCTCCTTCTCATTTCACTGCAAAATTCATCACAAAATGCCTCAAAAATCCATATAAAACCTCATTAATCTCCTAATTTAAATCCTACCCATTATTCCTTGACCCATCTAGCTTGGATTCATGAAGTAAGAAGCCATTTGGAGACCAAGATTTTCATGCTAGCTCTCTAGTTTTGTGAGGTACAATCTTACTCTAATTGTTACCTTGTTAATAATTGTTGTAATCCAAGCTAATTAGGTGTTTTATTATGGGTTTAATTGAAAGTTGAAATCTAAAGAGAGGGTTTTGAAATTCAAGTGAGAGTTTTGATTTGGAGCTAGGGTTTGATCACTTGAGGTTGGTTGTAATGTGTGGTTTCACATCTTTAGTATGCTAAAACCTAACCTAATTGCTAAATTTCGAATTGTTACAACTAAATTGTCCAAATTGCTTAATTGTTGCAAACTAGGTTTTTAGATTTAATTCGAAAATATGAGATTAAAATATGGTTAGAGTTTTTATCACATTATTAGCTATATAATGTGTAGATCAACATTTTAGAGCATGCAAAACCTAGTCTAGTTATGGATTTGTGGATTGTTGCTTCGAAATGGTTAAAATTGGGTTATTGTGCTAACTAAAAATTTTGGTTTAATACAGTTTAGTGTGATAAAATCTAGTTAAAGTTTATGTAGCCTAATTAAGCTAATTAGTGAACATTGCGGCCGCTAGATTTGTTTAAATAGCAAGTTTTGTACTAAAACGGTTAAATTTTGCTTGCTAGTTTTTCGAAAAAACGGCTTTTAAAGTGAATTTGGGGTTTTTGTGAGTTTTAACCTATTATATATATAAATTAGTGTTCGTGAATGTGCAAATGAGTGTATTTGGGTTTTTCTCGATGGTCTGGCGTTTGTACGCCGATGTCGAGTGTTTTTGGGTTGATTTGTGGAAGCAACCATAGGTTTTCACCTATGTGGGATTCGTGTGTCGTTTTGGTCATGAGTCGGATTTTAATGCGGTGCGGTGCGTTATGATATGTAGGTACCCCTATGTGGACTTCGAGACAACAAGCAAGCGTGTGGCGACGTCGGCACCGGCGAGCGAGGACCAGGTGAGTAGATCTATATCTACGGGGAGAAGTCGGGTGGATGGCATATAGCACCCCCGCAGTCCGTGGTGGTGTATACGGATGCGTATACACACCAACAATTATTATATGTTATTTGGGATTAATAACGATGTTTAGGATGGATATTTATGTGTTGGATTATTTTAGTGTTGCGAATCCTAGGGTAGTGTTGCACTACACATGCACACATACATACTTGCGTACATTCCTATTTATATGTGCTCATGGGATTCTTTATAGTTATGTGTTCACATGGGCATGGAACTATGTGTTCACATACGGATTTGAGGATGATACTTGGGATTGAGCTGAGTCGATGAGATTTGTTTTGTGGTTGTAATATCGGTGATATGGCAGGATTCGTACTTGAGGTACGTCCTGGTGTTATAGCGGATCTTGGGGCGGCGATACGGGTGAATAGTGTTATAAATAAAATGGTCGTCATGTGATCGTGATATGAGGCATGATATGCTAGGATATTGATATTAGGCCGTATAGGGCGATGTATACCCCTTGATGATGATATGTGCTGACGATATCGGTTTGTACGAGATTGCCGATCAGTAGTCAGATCATGAGTATATTGAGGATATTAGTATTGTATTAGACATAGGTCAGTACCTTAGACCATGATCTTTGATAAAGAGGATACCGGATGAATAGTGTGATGAATATGATTTTGACCCGTACCCAGATTTGGGATGCCGTACGACGGTTTTACGTACGAGCTATATATTGATGATTGATCCGCACTCTTGACTTGGGATGTCTGGTTATAGATATGATATTATTGAGGCGGGATCACCGACTATACATATACAGGTATGTATATGTATCGACTCAAATGATAGGCGGTTTCCTTACCTGTAGTTCAGCTTGTTAGTTCAGCCGTATAGTTTAGTGTAGCTGTTAGATTAGATTAGACTTCTTACCTATTTCAAAAACTAACGAATCATGGGTATTTTAAAAGACAGCCCAAGGGATCCTACGGATATTTTCAAAAGACGTATCTTTTCATAAAAAAACCACCGTAGCCCTATTTTCAAAACCCCGCGATTCGTGTTATTTCAAATGGCACCATTGTTTAATTTTTAGCTCCCGCTCGTTTTGGTTGCTCGCTCCGCATCGCATATTTACATTGTTATTTCATATTGCATTGTTGACATTATGCTGTTAGGACACCAGCACCATTACCGATGATGCGTATGTACCACATACACTTACTTGTCGGCTCACACACATCTTCATCGGTAATTGCCATGTCACGTACACCTTAGAAAATATTGTTGCTTAACTTAGCTTGATAGCCAGTAGTTTGACATAATATTAGTGTACATACCTTATATGCCAGCTTAGATATTGTAGTTATTACTTGTCGCTTCATGCATACTGTTATTCATTCTCATACTTATATTCATGGTTTTACATGCTATTGATGATTCGGATTTCCATGATATTTTCTGGATTTGGAGGAGAACCGCAAAACATATATAAACTGATTTCTCTCTTTTTAAATAAAAAGTGCGGTTTTTCCCATGATGTATGAGTCGTCCACCATGAGTTTGCTGATGGATTTCGAGACCCGATTCGAGGAGGCGGATGAACCGTTTCGGGTACATGGTGGACCCGGTAAGGTACCCCGGGGCAAGAAGCGTGTGATGATGACGATGTGAGCCTGGCAGGGGAGCACTACCTACCGGTGATTTTACCCGACGCGTCGGATATCCGGAGGATACCGTCGTGGTCTTGAGATGGATGGTAGGGGCCGGTCTGGACTGACGGCGCCCTAGATATTGTGATTGAGACATTGAGATTTCAAGATATTGAGATACAGAGACTGTGATACAGAGATATCGAGATTTTGGGAATTACGTTTTGTGCCGATGCTAGGCACTGTTTCATGCTGATTTCATTATGATACCTCATTTTAAAAATACAAGGAAATCTCACTAAATTATGAAAACAGTTTCTTCATTTACATGTATTCTGTTTTCATGCATTCATACCTCATTCATATGATATATTGCTACCTGAGGCACTGACACAGGCACATGAGATTACACTCAGGTTAGATATTTATCCTAGCCATTGTTATAGGCTGCATGTTATATACATATTTGAGGATATATTATGATCATTGACCTAGGATTGCGTTATTTATGCGATTTCTGTGCGTAGATGTTTTTCTACTCACGAGTTGGCAACTCACCCCCGTTGTGCCACAGTTCTTGCAGGTTTCGCCGTACAGGTTTCATTACGGCTTGCTGGCACTCTTTCCATTTCCGGGTGACTTGCTAGTAGGTGGGTTTATTTGTATCGCACCCATCATTATATCTTGTATATCATTATTCTGTTGTATCTAGAAGTTCCATCAACCAAACATGTATTTATTTTTGAGATAGAGACCAGTGATGTTATTCTTTCGACCTTAGAGTCGCGCGTTTTGTTCTTGTGGTTTTGAGTTTCCTTTTGAGTTTTGATCCTCGCCCTTGGCGTTGTATATTATATTGCTTGTGTGGTTATGACCGTCGATTGACGAAGAGCTAGCTCCCGCTTGGGGATGCCATTTTTTTTGATTTCGTATACTATTCATGTTGTATCCCGTTTGGGGGCCAGTATTTACAAAGGAGGCTCTGCCGAAATTTTCAGAAAATACTTGATGTTTTTAAAAAAAAACGCATAATTCGGCTTATGCTATTAAAACTACTTGCTTTTAGTTGGTTTTCCTTCACTCTACTGCTTCTTTGGCTTTGATTTCTGGGTTTTCGTCTTACTTAGATTACGTACGCCTCGAGACGTTTCGTAGTCTAAGTGCCGGTCAGGTTCCGTACTTTCGGGCTGTGACAAAGTTGGAATCAGAGCGTTAGGTTTTATCTTCGGAGCGTAGGATGACCCTTGGTTGATGGAATAGGTGACTAAAGTAGAGTGACGTACCGTGGGTATGTTCCGCGGCATACTTACGACACGCAACTCCACTTAAGAAGCCTTAGGATGTACTTTTCTTTGTTCAGTATTATATTCATTCCTGATCTAGCCTCATCGGTACCAGTTATGGTTTTGCTGCCACGATTACGGGCAGGGAGAGCTGCGGCTAGAGTTGTGGTCAGCACGAGCTCGTTACGAACGAGGACTGACCAGGGCGTGATTCCGGTGACACACGATTGCAGAGATGTGTCTTTTTACTGTGTTTTCGCGCCACGAGCGTTTGGCAGATCGCCTTTACAATATTTCTCGGACGTGCCGATCAGTACCAGGGGATTGAGCCAATGATAGAGGTCAGCCAGATTTTGATAACCGTTGGCGTATTGCTTACTCCTGATGATTGAGGCACTGTTCAGCGTGCAGACGAGTGAGCCAGTTATTACTGCAAACGACGAGATATCACCCCAGGTGTTGGAGCTATTGCAATACAAGTTGTACTAAGAGATGATAGGAGGTCGCTAGTCACCCGAGGATGAATGACTAGGACATGTGGTTCGTTCGCCTACCCCAATGCGAGAACATCAGATAGATTGATCTCAGCTGGAGACGACTTCACGCGGAGACGTTGGAAGTCGACAGAGACGATCGAATGTCAGAAACCTATTATTCCAAGTTTAAAGTATTCAGAAGAGCATGCAGGCAATTCTATGGACCCTCTAGAAGAATGAAACCCTAACTCGACTTAATGACCGTGTGAAAGCCTTTGAACCTTAGGGTTTGCGGCAGTTCCGCGGCGCCATTAGTGAGGCTTGGGTTTGCCCTTCTACGGCTGGACCACCGATGCTGTGGTATGTACTCGATACTATTAAACTGTGCCCAATATGTTGAGCCCTTGGGGGATTATGAGGTTTTGACAATCGATTGGATGGTTCGACTTAATTCGAATGTTAGGTGGTGAGATGTATTTCTTGGAAGACTCCCGATACGAGGATAGCCGTTGGAGCTCAGTCCATGCAGCCACGATGAGACGAGTCCGAAGCAGTCGACATTAGAGAAAATGGAGTAAGAGGTCCGTACAAGATCTGGATATGATGACGTTTCCCTCTGCCGACATCAGAGATGTGATGCGCATGCCGTGGCAGAGTACTGGATATACCTTCCAGAAGGAGTCGCGATGGGTGTGCAGCCGTTCCAGAGCAAGATGCAGATGTAGGAAAGGACGATGACTTCCGGACAGTTGGCAGAGACGAGACATGGAAGAGACCGTGAGCAGGATTCCTTCCAGGACACTGCTGCAATGATACTTGCACCCAGGATCAGATGTGTCACGTACATTCAGAGAGCCAGAGGCCGACGCCAGTGATATGCTGTCTTACGAGTGGTCGCGATGATTGACCGAGAGATGACCAGAGAAGTGCCAGAACGGGATCATCCCCGTTAGCACACCTGACAGGGCCGATGAGCCGCTGGACCGAGAGATTGGTAATTCACAGTGAAGACCTTGACCCAGGAGTGGTCATTGTTACGCACACTAGCAGGCCAGAGTTCATGATCATCGACGAGACGTCCCTCTAGTGACCGCGACAGTTGGCCCGAGATTCTTAGAGGATGCACTTGAGCGGTACTATTCCGCCATTATTGATTTCGAGGGTTTTGGGTGATTTATTCGCATGATTTGATTTTGATGATTGAGGATTTACGATCTTTGCACAATGGTGCACTTGATATCGTTTTCGTGCTTTGGTTTCACGTGGTTGTGATTTTACGGTATTGGACATTTGAGTTGATTTTGTGCGTATGCACGCACACGATTTGGTTCCTACACTCTGTATAGTTTATATATGCTTGTGATACTCGATATTTGTTTTGTGCACTTTGTGCACCTGATTTGATTTTGCGCATGTTCGACGCTTGATAGTGGATTTCATGATTTCGTGCATGATGGATGCACCTGCCTTGGATTTTCGCACATGTTGGGCGCATGTTTTGAGATGTGATTTTGGTGCACACCAGATGCACTAAATCGAGATTTTTTTTTGTGCATGTCAGATGCACCTGATTCTGCTGTCAGGCACACATGTTGCCTACGACAGATGTTTCATGCACACCCGATGCACTTGGATGTTGTTTCTGTGCATATTTATGGCACATATTTGGATTTTGATTTCCGTGCGCACAAGGCGCGCGTAGTATTCATACGCGTATTTTGGGATTGATTTTTCTTATAGAGCAGTACGTTTTTATGATATTGCTATGTGTTTTCGTACTGAGCAGGACTAGTCAGAGGACAGTACCTGAATATATTTTACATGTATAGTTTCGAGTTATATCATATAGGTTTTGCTTTGGATTTGGTATTGATGTCTTCCCCATGACTCCGATGATTGCGGGATGCTTGACGGAGTTCTGATTTGAGTTATATGTTCATTTTTCATGCGCATGAGTTGCGCTACGCTTTGTTTTATGTATTTATGATTTCGGAGCCCCGGCGATTTGATGGTTATGGCTGAAATATTTTAGTATTTGGGGGAAATTTTAATTTAAATTCGGGGACCGAATTTCTTTAAGGGGGGAAGATTGTAACGTTTTGAAAATCGTTTCGATGAAATTTCAAAAAAAAAACGGTAAAATAAGCGGGTTTTCTGTAAAAAGTCAAAATGCAAATATTTTTATTATAAAATTAAATATACATATTCTAGCTATGTAATTGCTAGTATTTGGTGTTTATTGAGCCACTGGTGAAATTTCAAATTTTCTGAAAAAAATATTATTTTAATATTATTTTAAGCAGTCACTAATACATTTAATTAGGGAAAATTACAAATTGGAATGAGTTGAAACAAATTTTGTGCATCATGGCACATTAAATAAAATTTTATCATGTGGGTTTTGAAACGAAATCGTTTGTCAAAACGGTTTAGAAATTATTGAAGAGGAAAAAGGCTTTTTTTTAGTGTAAATGGAGATTTGGGGTATAATATTTATCATTTTCCCTCATCCCACACACACACCCACACTCATCCACCCCCACTTCCTTTGTGGCCGAACCCTTGCTGCCCAATTCCCCACTTGTGAAAAGAAAAGTCCAAGCATACAACAAAAGAGAAGAATGAATAAAGAAAAAGGTGTATAAGTGTTGACTTTGGGGTATGGGTTTTGTTTGACTTTTGCCACAAAACCCCATTCTCTCTCTCTCTCCTCACCCATCCCCTCTCCCATTTCAGCCGAGCCTATGGCTGCAGCCCCCCCTCATCTTCTCCTTCTCATTTCACTACAAAATTCATCACAAAATGCCTCAAAAATCCATATAAAACCTCATTAATCTCCTAATTTAAATCCTACCCATTATTCCTTGACCCATCTAGCTTGGATTCATGAAGCAAGAAGCCATTTTGGAGACCAAGATTTTCATGCTAGCTCTCTAGTTTTGTGAGGTACAATCTTACTCTAATTGTTACCTTGTTAATAATTGTTGTAATCCAAGCTAATTAGATGTTTTATTATGGGTTTAATTGAAAGTTGAAATCTAAAGAGAGGGTTTTGAAATTCAAGTGAGAGTTTTGATTTGGAGCTAGGGTTTGATCACTTGAGGTTGGTTGTGATGTGTGGTTTCACATCTTTAGTATGCTAAAACCTAACCTAATTGCTAAATTTCGAATTGTTACAACTAAATTGTCCAAATTGCTTAATTGTTGCAAACTAGGTTTTTAGATTTAATTCGAAAATATGAGATTAAAATATGGTTAGAGTTTTTATCACATTATTAGCTATATAATGTGTAGATCAACATTTTAGAGCATGCAAAACCTAGTCTAGTTATGGATTTGTGGATTGTTGCTTCGAAATGGTTAAAATTGGGTTATTGTGCTAACTAAAAATTTTGGTTTAATACAGTTTAGTGTGATAAAATCTAGTTAAAGTTTATGTAGCCTAATTAAGCTAATTAGTGAACATTGCGGCCGCTAGATTTGTTTAAATAGCAAGTTTTGTACTAAAACGGTTAAATTTTGCTTGCTAGTTTTGCGGAAAAACGGCTTTTAAAGTGAATTTGGGGTTTTTGTGAGTTTTAACCTATTTTATATATAAATTAGTGTTCGTGAATGTGCAAATGAGTGTATTTGGGTTTTTCTCGATGGTCTGGCGTTTGAACGCCAATGTCGAGTGTTTTTGGGTTGATTTGTGGAAGCAACCATAGGTTTTCACCTATGTGGGATTCGTGTGTCGTTTTGGTCATGAGTCGGATTTTAATGCGATGCGGTGCGTTATGATATGTAGGTACCCCTATGTGGACTTCGAGACGACAAGCAAGCGCGTGGCGACGTCGGCACCGGCGAGCGAGGACCAGGTGAGTAGATCTATATCTACGGGGAGAAGTCGGGTGGATGGCATATAGCACCCCCGCAGTCCGTGGTGGTGTATATGGATGCGTATACACACCAACAATTATTATATATTATTTGGGATTAATAACGATGTTTAGGATGGATATTGATGTGTTGGATTATTTTAGTGTTGCGAACCCTAGGGTAGTGTTGCACTACACATGCACACATACATACTTGCATACATTCCTACTTATATGTGCTCATGGGATTCTTTATAGTTATGTGTTCACATGGGCATGGGACTATGTGTTCACATACGGATTTGAGAATGATACTTGGGATTGAGCTGAGTCGATGAGATTTGTTTTGTGGTTGTAATATCGGTGATATGGCAGGATTCGTACTTGAGGTACGTCCTGGTGTTATAGCGGATCTTGGGGCGGCGATACGGGTGAATAGTGTTATAAATAAAATGGTCGTCATGTGATCGTGATATGAGGCATGATATGCTGGGATATTGATATTAGGCCGTATAGGGCGATGTATACCCCTTGATGATGATATGTGCTGACGATATCGGTTTGTACGAGATTGTCGATCAGTAATCAGATCATGAGTATATTGAGGATATTAGTATTGTATTAGACATAGGTCAGTACCTTAGACCATGATCTTTGATAAAGAGGATACCGGATGAATAGTGTGATGAATATGATTTTGACCCGTACCCAGATTTGGGATGCCGTACGACGGTTTTACGTACGAGATATATATTGATGATTGATCCGCACTCTTGACTTGGGATGTCTGGTTATAGATATGATATTATTGAGGCGGGATCACCGACTATACATATACAGGTATGTATATGTATCGACTCAGATGATAGGCGGTTTCCTTACCTGTAGTTCAGCTTGTTAGTTCAGCCGTATAGTTTAGTGTAGCTGTTAGATTAGATTAGACTTCTTACCTATTTCAAAAACTAACGAATCATGGGTATTTTAAAAGACAGCCCAAGGGATCCTACGGATATTTTCAAAAGACGTATCTTTTCATAAAAAAATCACCGTAGCCCTATTTTCAAAACCCCGCGATTCGTGTCATTTCAAATGGCACCATTGTTTAATTTTTAGCTCCCGCTCGTTTTGGTTGCTCGCTCCGCATCGCATATTTACATTGTTATTTCATATTGCATTGTTGACATTATGCTGTTAGGACACCAGCACCATTACCAATGATGCGTATGTACCACATACACTTACTTGCCGGCTCACACACATCTTCATCGGTAATTGCCATGTCACGTACACCTTAGAAAATATTGTTGCTTAACTTAGCTTGATAGCCAGTAGTTTGACATAATATTAGTGTACATACCTTATATGCCAGCTTAGATATTGTAGTTATTACTTGTCGCTTCATGCATACTGTTATTCATTCTCATGCTTATATTCATGGTTTTACATGCTATTGATGATTCGGATTTCCATGATATTTTCTGGATTTGGAGGAGAACCGCAAAACATATATAAACTGATTTCTCTCTTTTTAAATAAAAAGTGCGGTTTTTCCCATGATGTATGAGTCGTCCACCATGAGTTTGCTGATGGATTTCGAGACCCGATTCGAGGAGGCGGATGAACCGTTTCGGGTACATGGTGGACCCGGTAAGGTACCCCGGGGCAAGAAGCGCGTGATGATGACGATGTGAGCCTGGCAGGGGAGCACTACCTACCGGTGATTTTACCCGACGCGTCGGATATCCGGAGGATACCGTCGTGGTCTTGAGATGGATGGTAGGGGCCGGTCTGGACTGATGGCGCCCTAGATATTGTGATTGAGACATTGAGATTTCGAGATATTGAGGTACAGAGACCGTGATACAGAGATATCGAGATTTTGGGAATTACGTTTTGTGCCGATGCTAGGCACTGTTTCATGCTGATTTCATTATGATACCTCATTTTAAAAATACAAGGAAATCTCACTGAATTATGAAAACAGTTTCTTCATTTACATGTATTCTGTTTTCATGCATTCATACCTCATTCATATGATATATTGCTACCTGGGGCACTGACACAGGCACATGAGATTACACTCAGGTTAGATATTTATCCTAGCCATTGTTATAGGCTGCATGTTATATACATATTTGAGGATATATTATGATCATTGACCTAGGATTTCGTTATTTATGTGATTTCTGTGCGTAGATGTTTTTCTACTCACGAGTTGGCAACTCACCCCCGTTGTGCTACAGTTCTTGCAGGTTTCGCCGTACAGGTTTCATTACGGCTTGCTGGCACTCTTTCCATTTCCGGGTGACTTGCTAGTAGGTGGGTTTATTTGTATCGCACCCATCATTATATCTTGTATATCATTATTCTGTTGTATCTAGAAGTTCCATCAACCAAACATGTATTTATTTTTGAGATAGAGACCAGTGATGTTATTCTTTCGACCTTAGAGTCGCGCGTTTTATTCTTGTGGTTTTGAGTTTCCTTTTGAGTTTTGATCCTCGCCCTTGGCGTTGTATATTATATTGCTTGTGTGGTTGTGACCGTCGATTGACGAAGAGCTAGCTCCCGCTTGGGGATGCCTTTTTTTTTGATTTCGTATACTATTCATGCTGTATCCCGTTTGGGGGCCAGTATTTACAAAGGAGGCTCTGCCGAAATTTTCAGAAAATACTTGATGTTTTTTTAAAAAAAACGCATAATTCGGCTTATGCTATTAAAACTACTTGCTTTTAGTTGGTTTTCCTTCACTCTACTGCTTCTTTGGTTTTGATTTCTGGATTTTCGGCTTACTTAGATTACGTACGCCTCGAGACGTTTCGTAGTCTAAGTGCCGGTCAGGTTCCGTACTTTCGGGCCGTGACACACATATTACACTTACGGTCGCAGAAAAGAAAGTGTAAAACTACAACAGTTGGAATCCGCAACCTGCTTAGACATCGCATGCCTAATCAAATGAATTCCTTAGACATCGCATGCCTAACAATTATAAACCCCGCATTTTATTCTCATTATCAAAAACTCTTTTCAATATCAAGTCGGGCAATTCAATAAGATTCCCGATAAACTGATCGAATGCTCGTCGCAAACTTCAGCAGACGGCCGCACACCCGATACCGTCGACAAAGTGCACTAAGGCGGAACACCACTGCCGCGAGCACCCGAACGGATGCTTTTGGCTACGGGGTTCTCCTACAGTCACTTGGTCGGGGCTATGGGGCACGACTCTCTATTAAGTTTACCCGGCGAGTATCCGCGTACGCTACGTAATTGCGACGGACTTTTGATCGCATCAAAATTCCGTGGCAACCGATCAAGTGAGACTAAAGTGCTATGTTTATAACATTCATTTTAGTTATCTCATAATTTGTTGTGAATTCCAAATATTGTATCAAATTCCAAATAAATAGAAAATGTTAAACTTTCCGATCGAACATTCAAACACCCAAGTTTTCCCGAAACAGCTCAACACATGAAATAAATTTAAAAAACATTCAGTTCATGCCACAGTACCAACGGTCCAGCCGTAGAAGGGTCAAGCCAACGCCTTACATGTGGCACGCCGTACAGCCCCAAACCCTAAGGTTCAAAGGGCAGTTCAAGACGGTCACATAATCGAGTTAAGGTTTGTTGTCTTCTAGAGGGTCTATCGCGTTACTTGCACTACTTAGAACGTTCTTAAACCACGGAAAAATCCAACACTTGGAAATTTTCCGGCAGGGGAAAAAGTGGGTATTTATATCCGGTCGAATTTTTTAACATATTCAAAAATTATCCGGAAAAACACAGACAAAGTTAAAGATTCCGATCGAATCGTCGAACTCCCAATACAACCCAGAAAATTCAACTGTTGAATATAAATTAAAAAATACCTAGAAAATACAGGAGTCAAAAAAGGAGTTACTGTGCAAAAAGGAAAGAATAAAGTGTCAATACGGCCGCGGAACCGCCGCACGAGCCATGCTCGTGCCGCGGTTCCGCCGCGCTTTTATTGATTTAAGCGCACGTGCTTCACAGTAACTCTTCAAAAACCCTGCTGAATTTTTTGGATATTTTTAATTTGGAAAAATCCACATTTTCAGAAAATGTACAGAGAAGGGTTTGAGTTAGGGTTTCGGGGTTCGATCGGATTTCTAACATCGTCTACACTTCGCCTAAGGCTCTAGCTAGGCTCTGATACCACTGTAGGGTTACTAGGCACACTCAAGAGGTTCCACAAGGCATCAACCATACCAAATTAAAATTTTCCGGTGCCGAGAAACCCTAAACTAGATCGTTAACTAGAGGATAGGCGAAAACAACAAGCTAGCAAACAACTTTGCTACTAAGTGAAAGGGATTACAACCTTTGTAGATCCGGTCATCCACTTCTTTAGCTCCGTGTTGACGTCCCTCCGCTGCGATCATCGGGATCCCGGACTCTAGCGATGGTTTCGTCGGAGAAATGATCGGGCTAGGTCATTGACTTCGAGGCCGAAGATGATCTACGTCGAGGCGACTCAAACTCAAGCTCCATCTTCACTAGGTCAAAAAACTTGTGAAGAAAACACCCTCTACTACATGGCAAGTGATAGAGGATGAAGAAATAGGAAGTGGGTTCACTTTGGATTTGGATTTCTCACTTGGAATCATCACTTAGAATTTTCTAGCAATCTTTTTCTTTCTTCATGAAGAAGATGAAGAAGAAGGAAAAGAATTAATTAATTAGAAAATTCAAGTGATTCTTATCATATAGCAACCATGGGTTAGTTTAACTCATGTTGAGAATAAACTAGGGTTAAGATAATGGCTAGGTTTAAGAATAAAAACAAAATGGTGAAGCTTCATGAAACTCCAAGAATAAAACAAAGAAAGCCACCATATTTTTTTTTGCCCAAATAAATAAATGAATAAATAAATGAGTAAATCAAACCCTAACCATTAACCTAATCATAGTTTAAAGCATACACTAACCCAAGTTTGCATGTATCATCAAACATGATACAATCAAGTGCACAAAAATATATCATATATACAATGTGCACAATCTAGTGAGAAAATAATCTTAAGTGAACCAATACTAGTTAATGTAAAGTAATATATCAAATATATAATTATATATTAAATCACTAAATCAACACTTGATTTAATGATCCGGTCATACTGCATATAACCGACTAATATCAAGTGTATCAATGTATCGAATCAACACATGATTCGGTAACCCGACTACATCACATATAACCGACCGATGATACGAATCGCGAGAATAGAATACAGTATCACATACTGGTATTATTCTCGGTCCCGCACATATCTCATATGCGCTCCAATTTCATTTCGCTTGAGCCAGAAAACCCCTGTGTAGGACTCTAAAGACTCGTCAATACGCCGGCAGCAGATGATGATCATATCAAACACCCACAAGCCGCAAGCGGTCTGCTAAACGTAATGGCCACTCGGGTATTGAGCGATCAGAAGATCAAAGAGCAAGCCCGCTCACACTCCTGTGAATCCAACCAGTAACACTACCGTATAGTCCGGTCTGTTCGTCTGATATGTCGCACATCTCGTCTAGGAGTGGTTAACGTCAGACCCCAATAACTCGATAAGTCGTGTCGATATGAGGCTCATAACGGGTCGAGAAACTACTGGTAACACTTACCAGTAAATCCCTAAAGCAGCCTTGGCCAAGGACTTCCTGTTATAGCCAATCGAGCACAGCGCAACATCAACTCCCTATACCAGGAGAGACGAAACCCCTCCTATCGCTCATTGCCTCCATGTGATTCGGGACTGTACCCAAAAACCACCGTTTTGCACGCCCTCTTGGACGTGGTAAGGTGGAAATCAAAGCACAGTGGGAATCACATAAGACTCTATGACGATCTCGGGTCTACAGACTAACCTGCACCAGTGTCACCAGAGAACTGCCATCTGACGTAAGGTATAATACCATCTGGGAGTTCTCGGTGAGTCCGTCCAGTGTACCCAGTCTCCACTGAGCACCCGTATATCATCTCTGATGTCAAACACCAATGGATATGGGATCATCCATCGCCCATCTGTATGGGTCGAGAAGGTATATGCTAGTCTACTCTGGTATATCGATGCCCCGTCTCGATACACCCACGACTAGAGATTTTGAAAAATGTACTTATGGACTACCACGTCCCCATTAGTATGATCCGCATCATAGTCCAGGTAGTCAACTACACATCCTAAGAGCTTTACCAACATGTAACAGAGAGACAATCAGTGTACACGTTAAAGTAAAGAGTAACCAGATAGCATACTATCATATCGAGCAAAAAAGTCATCCCTATATATGTCCAAGCATCCACTACAATATACATCCTATGTATAGTAATGGCCTCTAGGGCATACATATAACTAACAAATAGACGTCAAGACAGCTTTTTTCTATGGAGAACTGGAAGAGATCTATATAAATCAGCCCATCGGTTTCAAAACCAAAGGTCTTGAGCGCAAGGTGTGCAAATTGAGGAGGTCTATTTATGGCTTGAAACAACCTTCCAGATTCTGGTATTTTCAATTTCATAAAACCGTACTGGGCTATGGTTTTAAAATGATCGATTATGACAATTGTGTCTACCTACAACAAGCTTGTAAGAGTTTCGAGATTCTATCGTTGTATGTCGACGATATCTTGCAGGCAGGGAACAACATGAAGACCATAAATGCCAATCGGAATTGGCTGTCCTCCACCTTTGAGATGAAGGTCATAGGCAATGTCCGGTTCGTGCTCAGAATTCAAATTCTGAGGGATCACTCCAAAAGGACCCTACATTTGTCTCTGGAGACTTACATTAGGAAAGTCATGGAATATTTCGGCATGATTAGTTGCAAACCCATTAGGACTCCAATTGCAATGAATCATGCGCTAACTCTAGAGCAGTGTCCCAAGAACAAAATAGAAAAAGACAGATACAGAATGTTCCTTATAGAAGCGCTATTTGGAGTCTTATATATGTAATGGTGTGTACGAGACCCGATATATTTTATGCAGTGGAACCGATAAGCAGATATCAGTCCAACCCCAATGTTGCTCATTAAAAGAGGGTGAAACGGATCTTGCAGTGCCTAAGTGGGACAGCCCACTATATTTTGTGTTATGGTGGCGGATCAGCCACTCACCTGCAGGGCTATACAGATGCCGACTGGACCGGCGATCTGGATTAGCAAGCGTCCACATTGGGATATGCCTTCTTACTCACTGACGGAGCCATCTCTTAGTGTAGTAAGAAGTAGGATTGCATTTTCCTTTTCTCCATGGAGGCGGATTCTTGGAGAAGCTTGGAGAATCTGGCGGCCTGTGCTGCGGCATAAGAGACAGTTTGGTTACGTAGATTCTTGGAGAATCTAATTATAGTGCCGCATGAGAAGGATAAGGTGATCCTTAATTGCGATAGCATGTCAGTCATTGCATACTCAAAGAATCCAAAGTATCATGGAAAGTCAAAGCATATTCAGATTCAATACCATTTTATTAGGAGGTGGGAGAAAGAAGAAGTCAAGCTGCAGTAAATCTCTACGGATCAGATGGTCGCGGACCCACTAACGAATACGTCTTTGGTGACGACCATACATTTAGACATGCAGTAACTTCCTATTATGTTTGACATTATTCATTTGTGTGTGGCGACTTTACAGACATATAATTTATGATTGATGGTGTGTTGCTTTCTTTCTTTATTATTTGGAATAGATATGTCTATTTTGTTTGATTATTTCTGGCATGGAGTACAAATTTGTGTACAAGGTATACAAAGTGTACAGGATACACGATGTGTGCAGGGCATACATTTAACAAAGATACGTCAGCAGGTAGAAACACTCCCTCACAAAATATATCCCTTTTGTGTAAGGCAAGCATACGAAAGTGAGACTAAGTGCAAGACATCATCTGCTCGGAGCAGTGGCCATATTGTTGCATACAGAGTATGGCGACAGTGGGAGCGGTTAATAGAGCCATCCTGACTGGGCCAGGATGAGGTTACGATGTGTTACATGTCGAGCGACTGAAATGGTTATCCCATGGCCACTTTACTTGTTTTACATATAGCTGGACTAGGGGTCTGACTTGTCACACGGGGTGCGACTTTGTTGGGAGATCCCAGACATATCGCGGAGCGATATGGCCGGTCAAGTCAATCATAGAGTGATTGGGTTTGGGTATGTACGGTATAATTTTAATGGCGTATGCTCTCAGGGAGAGAATTTTATACCGTAATACGTTGCCATATGACGTACGCAGAGATCGTGCACATAAGGAGGTTGAGAGATGGATTATATCTCCCTCACTGTATAAGACCTTACGACGACCTCCTTTACGGAAGGACGAACAATTAATATACCCTTAGTAACACTGGGCTGTCTAGGTAGGAATGTTATGGGCATCGGCTAGTTTTGCTGGTGTTTCCTGCTGCGGTGACTATATACCGCACATTCGAGACAGTGTCAAGAAAGCGGGTAAATAACAGACCTAACTATTCAGAGCAGGAGGAAGATCCATTGGGATGTCTCCTAATTGTATCGCATGACCAACTCTTATCGACACCATGGTGGCGAATTTTAAGAGTGCAATGAATCGAGAAACTACCACGGTGTTTGAGTACGCTTCCGAAAGGGATCGAAAGTACTTGGGCAGACATGACTGATCGGATTTAGGATACGAGATTTCGCGAGCCTAACACATATTTGGTTTATGTTGTTTTTCTTTTAGGGAGATTCTTGTGTCGGTCCTAACGGATCTGACGGTAAGGCTACCCGTTTGAAAGTTCTCAACGATCCACCTCGCGCCAATAGGTAATGTTTGAAAAGCTACGGAAAAAGAGATTCTCAAGGAAACAATTGAATCGGAAAGTCAACGGTTCAGAGAGAACCGACTTAAGGAGCTATGAACAACGCCCACTCGAAGGTACGAGTGGGAGTATGTTGGCTATTGGGCTTCACCCGGCCCGATACCCACCCCTTTTAGTGTCCCATATATATATATATATATATATATATATATATATATATATATATATATAGTACTAGGGTTAATTATTCTAATTTAGAGAAAAGAGGGATCTAAGAGATTGTTAGGGTTTGAGCCGTTGTCTCCTCTTCTCCAAGTTTTATCGAGAGTTGGCTTACGAGGTGATTATGTGGGAGATTCTCGTTCATCAAGGATATGGTTTTTCTTTGGCCGTTGCAAGGAGGCGATGGTCAAAGTTTGTTGTGGTAACGTGGGTAAGGATAATGATCCCACCACTTTCGAGTTAAGGTAATTCTTATTGAACTTTGTGTATAAATCTTCTATTCCGCTGCAATGATTTGTTGATAATCAAGTTTGATTTTTGCACCTAATGCTACACTTGAGATAACGAATCAGACCAGAAATCATATTTTGTGTCATTATCTAATCTGTTTAACTCTTAAATAATGTATGCACTTCCTGTATGGTTTTTCAATATCCTAAACCAGTGATGTCTATTAAAGAAAGCATAATACTCCAAGCAAAATATAAATATTTTTTGGGAATATTCATGTCAACATTAGAACAGATATGAAATAGAAGTCTGGAATATAGAGTTGTAGTATGGTTCGTTGCAATTTGCAAATGAACAATGTTAAATAGTAGTCCAGATAGAAAATTGTACTACTTAAGTTCACACTACCATGGCATTCATAGTATAAGAGATGCCCCTATACTACTCTACAGAAGGCCCTTTCTGTTCGACCAACTACATAAATGGTATGATCCAGCATCAAGATCATCTAAACCGTTTACCATCACAGTGTGCTATAACGCAAGGATCATGAAAGATTTGGCATAAGTTAATTCTAGCCCATGAACCTATGATCAAGGAAAGGGTTTTCGAGTTTTCAACCAAATGATCTCTTCGCATCCACCAATGAGGGGGAAAAAGGAGAAGTGGAAATATATTAATTTTGCGGTATGGAACTCTGCTCAACTCCAAGGCATAACTATACAAGCTTAGAAAATTAAAAGCAGCAACTGTCATAAAGAATTATAAATTCAAATGGAGAACATTACAGTTGAGGTATGAACTAAGTACTAGAATGACATTTGGGATTTCTCCTAAAAGCGTATCAAAACCTGAATAACCTGATATAAGAATAATAAGTACAAGTTCTGGCATCTCGCACAAAAGAAACAAGATTAACACCAGCTAGATCAAAGCAGCAAATATCCTCGTCGCTAATAAGTATACTAGCTGAAAATAGCAAGCATAATATAAGAGTCTTACATGATACAGTGACATTAACATCATCTAGGTCCCCCAAAAAAAAAAATCCTATCACTAATGCATATAATAACATAAAACATAACAGATACAATAAGGATGTTAAGATGGTGGAGGTGGGCATACGGTGGTTTTAGAATCTTTCAAAATTTTACCGTCCTTAGCACTCACCTTCCTAGTGTAGCAGCTACCACTACCTTTATAGTCGTAAGTGTGTTGAGTTGCAGCTGATCCTGATAAAACCGAGTGATCTTGGACAAGCATCCAACCATCAGCGACCTGAGTAGCAGATAGAATCTTTGAACTGAGCACTTTATCGCCATAAAGAGACAAGTTTTCTTCATATAAAGTATGAGAAAGGTTGGTCTCCATTTTATAAGTGTTATTTTCGCCAGCCAAATTGGAAGTCACAAGCGTGAGTGGGTATTTGTATTTCTGAGCTGTTTGTGATAGCAACAACCCTTGGTCATTGCTGATCCTTGCGCCCATCTTCATCTTAGCCTTCATATGCACCTCCTTGTAATTCCCATCCTTTAGAAACACAATCAAATGCTTCAACTTGAGCTTATGACTGATATCAGTGGTTAAGTTCCCGAACGATGAATTCACCCACCCAGAGAAGTGGTACTTGATCCCTGCATCAATCTTGAAAGTTCCGTTCAAATGGAAAAATTTAGAATTACGGTCAATCGAAGCAGGAGGTGCCAGGTATTGAGTGAGCTTCGCCTTAATAGAAGATGATTCCATATCCAACCACAGGTGCAAATTTGCATCGACCAACCAAAATGAGATTCCATCCGTAACATTCAAGCCAAATTCATGTGGCTTCCCATCCAAAAGGAGCCCAAGAAATGGCGTTATATCTAAATCATACGAAGGAAGATTAAATGCACCAATTGCCACAATCGGAGCCCAGAACAACGGATTAATCCCACCCGTAAATATAACAGGAAAAGGAACAATTGACCCAACCAAACGCCCATCAATCATAGGAAAAACCCGACGAAACGCTCCGTTGCCCCTTCCTGTAGTGAGATTATTCTTCTCAATATACGAATCAGGTGGATTCGAATACCAAAACTCATCGTTTCCATGGAATGAAACGTACACTTCAAGAACAGCCCTATAAGCATTCGCAGGAACCACAACGTTGCTCAAATGCAAATCCATCGACTTGTTCCGAATCCGAAACCAATACCCATTTTCTTCGCTCTCATTCGAAATGGGCAATATCAAATCGGCTGGGTCATCATCACTAGCCATCACCCTCTTCTTACTTCTCATTAAAATAACCTCCCTACTCATTCTCCTACCAACATAGCTACCGACGTAGTCGCCGTCGTCAATTAATGGGTAAAACTCGAGAGACAGATTACAATGGTAAATCCCCGTAAACTCGTCATTGACTAGATTCTCAAGCATCATCGACACATTGTTAGGTCTCCGAAAAAGCGAATGATACTTGGTCACATCCTTTGTCACATGCCAGAAGACCCCGGTCTCTGTGGGTTCCGCGGTGCTTGTCCGGAGAATCTCAGACCTACTGATCCAAACGGCGGCAATCCGATCGTATTGATCGCCGGCAGAGGAGACATTGAGGTTAAGGACGATGCGGGCCCATGGAGCGGAGCAGTTGGAGGAGGCAGGAGGAGGGGAGTAAGGTACGGACGTAGGTGGGAGGCCGTAGGTGTAGGCGAAGGAGTGGTTGAGGATGAGTTGGGTGCATGAAATGGGGGTTGTGGGGATAACAGGAGGCGGGTATGTTGGGTCTACGTATTCTTGGGGCACTCGGGTTTGGTTGGATGAGTTAGGTTTGAAGAGGAAGCGGTCGGTGATCAAAGGAGAGGATGAGGATTGAGAGAGGAAGAGCACGAAGAAGAAGAAAATGAAAAGGAGGAGCATTTTGAGATTTGAGGAGGATAGTTGAGATTTTGGTGTGTGTATTCTTATGGGGAGATTCTTGTTACAATGCAAATAGAAGAGAAGGAAAGTGCAGGGAAATGCGACTCATTGTGGCATTTTGTCGAATAGCTTGTGGGCGTGTGTAAAACGCTGGGGGGCGGGGATATCTGGTTGATGGATATTAGAAGAGTGAGCAGCAGCAAGGGCAAGGCACAGGGCAATGCGGCGAACGATAGCAGAATTTGTTCTTTAAAAAAGTTGAGAGTGATAAAAATGAAGCACGGAATCAACTGATATCACAAGAATTAAGCATAAATTTAGCAAGTTGTTTACAGTCTACAACTGATGATGCTCACAAGTAGTATCTTCTCATATCACGACACGTGGCAGATGACGTGTCCCGGACTCTAGGGGGTGGAATAAATGAGCCGCATTGAGGACAATCCACAGGGCTCCTTCTCGTTGAATGTATCCGACCTTTCGGAAGACCCGCCTGAAGACATTCCACCATCACCTAGGAGACTACCAACAGCTCGTCTCCGAGCTTCCTCAGTCTCCTCGCTCACTAATGGAGGTCCTTTTCGAGTCTCCTTCAGATGTTGTCTTCCGTCGATCTCTCGGTAGGTTTGGAGGTGATCTCCCGTTGCGTGTGGGTCTCAATGGGTTTTGAGGAGATTGGTGATTAGAGGAGTTTAGCGCCATGTACCCGCAAAGAAGTCCCGGGGTGGTTTGGTACCGCCGAGGACCCTCCGACGATCAAGTTAGTACCAGATCCGAGCAGCGTAACGCTACGTGGAGTAAAAAATAGCTTATTTGACCCCTCTGTGATGGGGGTTTATATAGCGGTGGTAGCACGCAGCAGCAGACGCGAGAATCTCGCCGGCAGTTATGCTCCCGACGTCACGCCCGTGTAGAGAGTGGATCGCCCATTAATAGAGATCATGATGGCGTGGAACGTGGGATGTTGCTGTCGGAGAATCTGCGCATGGCGAGATTTGCGGAGCGGCGGTTACGCCTGTGAGCGGTGGAGTTGGTCGGAGGACCGAGGAAGACGGCCTCGGCTGGAGAGCTCGGGGACGAGAGAGAAGGCCGAGGAGTCTTGGTCTCGTGGCGGCTCGGGGCGAGCTGAGGGGTAGCGGAGGCCGATCTGCAGGGGGCCCTGAGGGGGGCCCGCTCGTGCTTGCAGGTCGGGTACAAGGATGGCCTGGTCGGCCCCTGTGGGCCCTTTCTTCTGAGTTCTGGGACACGTCATCTGCCACGTGTCCTGATCTTGGGGGTCGTCAATATTGAGCATCATCATTAGCCCCCCACTCTTGTCCCGACCAGCCAGCGGGTCGGGTCAGGAGTGGACTACCGGGCCGCCCGGAGTGAGCTCTCTCCTGGTTCGTCGGGACGTGTCCCCGGGCTGTCAGCTGTCTTTTCTGTCAGCGAATCAGGGCGAGATCTCTGCATTTAAGGATGGTGCGCCGGTACGTGCATCTTGCCGTTGAAGTGACGGTCTACGTGTCAAGCATTGATTGGCCGACGCGACATGTGCAGACATGCGACGCTTGAAGGGGCGCGGTCCAGTGTGGGAACGACAAGTGGAGCAATCGGAGCCGTTGGACGCGAGGAGGTGTTTTGGCGGGAGACGAAAGGCGCCGTTGGATGAGGTCGCTCGCGGTGATAAATAGGGATGGGGCCCGTTCCAGGGGCCCTACTCCTTCATATTTCCCCGTTCTAAGTCCCGGTTGCTCGGCGCTCGTCTTCTTTCTTCCGCTTTCGTTTCCCGAGGACCCTTCTTCTCAAGATTAGATGTCTCCCTTTGTCGAGTCAGTAGATGTCGTCGGAGTAGGTTCTAGGGACCCTTTAGGTGAGCCTGAGTCCTCCTGGGGACCAGGGGTCGGGTCCTATTCCCGGGATCGTGCGGCGGGGGCAGCCCCCAGGGAGGAGGCGGTAGATGCTGCCACCGGCGCCTCGTGTTGGGTGAGGCATGAGGACGAGCTCGCCAATGCTCGAGCTTGCTTCCACATCCCCCCGTGTTATACGCTTCGTCTGGCCAAGGTGGGAGAGAGGGCAGACCAAGTGCGGGGCAGGGAGATCGCCCTGTACTTGGAAGCTTTTTGGGATGGAATGCGCCTTCCTTTCTCTCCCGAGGTCGTCGAAGCGCTGAACTTTTTCGGGTTAGCCCCTGGCCAGTTAGTGCCAAACTCGTGGAGGATTCTCCTCGGGTTCCTGATCCGCCTGAAGTTACAGGCGATTCCCTTCAGCCTCTCCCTCCTTGATTCTTCCCTCGTCTTCAAAAATCACCCTGGTGGTCGAGTGGACGACCCGAGGTGGGTCTACCTGTCTTTTAGAAAGTAACGGGGGGCCCCGCTGGGATAGGGGTTGTGGCCCTGCCTTCTTCCATTCACGACTCGAAGAAGAAGTTCTTCTTCGTTTCCCCCCTGAGGGCGAGGACTGGCCCGTGCCTACAAAGTGGTCGAGGGAGAAATTCTTGCCCGGGAACCAGTCCAGTGACCCCGTCGCGGTGAGAGTGGCGTCGTGGGAGCCCATCCCCCATTTCGACGTGCTGCTGTCTGAGAGGGTCCTGAGTTGGGCCGGGCTCAGCCCCGTTGAGTTCGTCGATAAGTTTAGGCTTGCTTTTTGGCTTGTATATTGCTTGTGTCGCTGACTTCTTTGCATTTGGTTTTGTGTAGGACCCATAGACATGGACTCGCTCCGATTTTCCATACACCAGCCGAGGAAGTTCGCGAAGGCTGTGGACGCCAGCTCTTCTCGCTCAAAGCCTGCCCCGGCTCCTTCTCCTCTAGTGGTCGCGTCCCGTGAGCGTTCGGGGGTGGATCCCGCCCTAGGGCCTAGAAGAGTGTCGGGTCGGAAACGGGCTCGGATTCTGGAGGACCCGGCCTCAGAGGAGGAGATCAGCTCTCCCTCAGAGCCGCTCAAGAGGAGTTCCCAGAGATCTTCCCGGGGGCCATCTTCGCCGATCATGGTGGAGGAAGGGGGCCTCCAATTCGCAGTGCCTTCGGGGCTATCCGTCGCGGATAGCCTGCTGCATGAAATAGAGACATCGGACGGGGGTAGGGTTCCCGGGGGGACTTTTAGGGCTCAGCTGGCGTCTATCGCCCAGGAGTCTGTGCAGGTGAGTGTTTGGTTTTTTGGTGAGATTCGGTGCCTTCTTCATCTTTCTGACCTCTTTCATGTCTTTCAGGTTCTCCAGCACGTTGCCCTCGCCTTAAGCATAGAGGCCGAGGTGATAGCCCCGGCGATGAAGGCTACGGGCCAGCTCGCCTCGCTGGAAGATAGCTCCAAGCGGGAGCTGGAGGCGGTGATGGCGAGGGTCGCCGCCCTGGAGGGCGAGGTGGAGGTCGGGAAGCGGGAGGTCGCCCGGTACCGTGAGGCCACCGTACCTGCCGAGGCCAAGCTCGAGGACGCTCAGGTGCTTACCGGCAACCTGAAGAAGACGGTGAAAACCCTCCGGAAGGAGCTGGGGGCGGCGGCCGAGTCGGCGAAGTCGGGCGGCCGAGTCGGCGAAGTCGGCCGACCTGAGAGCGGGGAAGTCGGCCGACCTCTCGGTGGCGAAGGCGGTAAAGGGCTATAAGAAGTCGAAGGACTTCTATGATGACCTGTACGTTGCCACGAACCTCATCTGGCACGAGGCCCTCGACGCCGTTAAGGCCCGGATGCCGGGGTTCGCCGACGAAGAGCTCCGAGCCGAATACCCCCTTCCGGATGCCGATGAGCAGGGGCAGGAGATACCTGGCAAGGAAGTCGCCGAGGACCCAGCTCGTCTCGTGGTGAATGTCGAGGGCCCCGAGGTCGATCCTGGCCTCGAGGCCTAAAGCCCCCGTCTTCCTCCTTTTATTTTGTTGCTTATGGAATTTTGTAAGCCTCTGGGCATTTTGTAAGGCTGGAGAGCCCAAAATACCCTTTCTAAAGATTTTGCCTTAGAGTAATAAAAGTTTTTCTTTGGTTTCATCGGTTTGCACTTTGTCTTTTGTTCATGAAGAATGCTTGTAAAATATCTCTGCTTGCACTGTTGGGCTTCCTTGTCAGGTCGGCCATTTGTCTAGCGATCGTTCGTCGAGTTGATTTCGATCACTTGTCAAGCGCGCCAAGTGCTGTTGAGAAGGAGGCGTCTCCATGGCCCCGAAGTCAAGAGGGGATCGCTCAGACTTGGATGGACCTGATGCCCCTTATTGGGGCCTCGGATTCTTTGCATGTGACGGGCAGAGGGCTGTCCGCCGTATTTGTGCCGAGCATGAATATGAGGCTGCTCGATTGTCCCTTGGCGCGGGCTTTTCACTTCTGACGTTGCGAGCAGCGACCCCTATCTGGGGCTGGTCGAGCGAGGGTCGGGCTCGACTGCCTCTGGGAGGACTTTGGGTCCTTAGCGTTGGGGCTGCAAGAAGCCTACTAAGGATGACCGGGCAGTGAAGCTGCGCGGTTGCCTCTTGGCGAGGGCTTTGTTCTCTGGCGTCGTGGGCAGGCAAGTACCAGCCTAGGATGAATGAGCGGGGTAGCCGCTCGGGCGCCTCTTGTGATGGCTTCGATCCCGGGCGTCATGGGTAGGGAGCTACCAGCCGGAGATGACCGAGCAGGGTAGCTGCTCGGTTGCTTCTTGCGAGGGCTTTGATATTTAGCGTTGGGGGGGCTGTAAGAAGCCTACTAAGGATGACCGGGCAGTGAAGCTGCGCGGTTGCCTCTTAGCGAGGGCTTTGATCTCTGGCGTCGTGGGTAGGCAACTACCAGCCTGGGATGAATGAGCGGGGTAGCCGCTCGGGTGCCTCTTGTGAGGGTTTCGATCCCTGGGATCATGGGTAAGGCGCTACCAGCCGGAGATGACCGAGCAGGGTAACTGCTCGGGTGCCTCTTGAGAGGGCTTTGATCCTTCAGGATGGGGACCGAGCAGGGTTATTGCCCAGTGCCTCTTTGTAAGGACTTTGATCCCTATTGGTTGTGGTAGGAAGCTACCAGCCGGGGATAGCCGAGCAAGGACTCGACTGCCTCTGGGAGGACTTTGGTCCTTAGCGCGGGAGGGGCTGTAAGAAGCCTACCAAGGACCCTTGGCCGGGCAGGGTTACTTCCTGGTGCCTCTTGGTGAGGGCTTTTGTCCTGAAGGATAGCCGAGCGAGGGATCCTCGGGCTCGACTGCCTCTGGGAGGGCTTTTGATCCCTGTCGGTCATGGTAGGAAGCTACCAGCCGGGGATAGCCGAGCAGGGTAGCTGCTGAGCTATCTCGAATGAGGACTTGGATCCTTAGCGTTGGAGGGGCCGTGGGAGGCCTGCTAAGGATAACCGGGCAGTGAATCTGCACGGTTGCCTCTTGGCGAGGGCTTTGATCCTTGGCGTTGCGAGTAAGGAAGCTACCGGCCAGGGATAGCCGAGCAGGGTAGCTGCTGAGCTGCCTCTAAGGAGGACTTGGATCCTTAGCGTTAGAGGGGCCGTAGGAGGCCTGCTAAGATAACCGGGCAGTGAAGCTGCGCGGCTGCCTCTTGGCAAGGGCTTTGATCCCTGACGTTGTGAGTAGGGAAGCTACCGGCCAGGTATATCCGAGCAGGGCAGATGCTCGGCTAATTCTTCATGAGGTTTAGCCCGACCATCCAGTTGTAGGCATGGGGAATAGGAATGGTCGCGGCGACCGTGCGCGTAGTATATGCATTAAATGTGGAGGGAGGAGAAGCGCCAGGGTCACGTCGTTTCGATTCTTCCAGAGAAGGCTTGATGATCACCGCGTAGTAGCGACTTGTTGGGCAAAAGCGGGCGACTGTTGAACTCCGTTTGGGGCGCAGTGGGCTATATAAGGCTGAAAGAGCACTGGTCCTTCCTTACTTCATAAACAGATCGTTGAGAATGCAAGACTTCCTCTTTACCATCCCCGATATCATCCGCTTCGAAGACGTATACCTTTATGACAAGATCTGCACCTAGGACATGGTGCAGTTGGTCTATGGGAGCATCGAGGACCACTTCGACCGGTTGCTCCCCCGACGCTCCTCCTTGCTGCAGCTGCTGATGTACTCCATCTGGAGGGCGTCGCCGGGACTTTACAGCCCCCTGTCCGAACAGCTCTATGACGCGGCCGCGGGCAAGCGCGGTCTCTGAGGCGCTTCGGCCTGATCTCCGCGAACCGGCTGGCTCGCTCGGAGGCACTTGTCCGCGTGTGCTATGAGCTGAGGCTCAGGGTCGACGCACGCGGGGGGGACCGAGGGCAGAGGTTGGATCTCGCGAGGCCTCGGCTGGCAGAGATCTTTACCGAGTATCACGAGCAGTGCTCTCTGCACCCCCTTCCCCCGCTGTTGTAATTTTTCTCCCTTTTTTTTGTATGTATGGCTGAGGAGCCATAATACCTTTTTTTTTGAATAAATGAGATCTTTCCTTCTTTTCGCAGTATTCCATTGATCTTTATTAAATTAACAACAGACCCTAGGAAAAGTTTACATTGCCCTAGAAGAAAAGTACATGCTAATAGATGACCTTATTAGCGCGGCCCGAGCTCCCTGGAGGTTTGTTGGTCTCTGTGCTCGGCACCGGGCATGGGGCTCCCTGAGCGCCTGATTGATCATCTGTCGAAACGAGCATGATCTGGCCGATGGTCAGCTCGGTGGGAGGAGGATGCTGCTCCTGCTCGTGGTCGGCCTGCCGTTTGTCCCTCAGGGAGGCGGCGAAATGCCCCGATCGGATGAGCTTCTCGATGTAGTCCTGGAGTTGTTTACAATCCTCTGTGGCGTGGCTCAGCGTCTGGTGGAAGGCGCAGCAAGGGCCCCGGGTTCGCTTCGAGGCCTGACGCGGGATTGGAGGGAACTTGAAGAACCCCTCGCCCTGGGACTCCTCTAGTAATACTGCGAGGGAGACGTTGTGCGGGATCTACTCCTGGAACTTCAGGTGATAGGGCTGCTGACGCTCCGGCCTCTCTTCCAGAGCCCTCTTCTTCTGGTCGGCCCGTTCTGCTCGGGGGAGGTTTGCGTTCACCTCGGACTCCAGCTAAACCTCGCGCTCGGTCTACGTCTTGACCTCAGCCATGGTCTTAGGCTGTGCCAACGCAAAGGAGCGTAACCACTCCTTGTACCTAAGCCCAGATCTGAGCACCGTGATGACGGTCTCGTCCCGGTGCTCGGGGACCTCGAGGAGGGCATTGTAGAAGCGGGTTATGTATGCTTTGAACATCTCCTTGTCCCCGCTCTTTATTGTGAAGAGGTAGTCGACCGTGCGCTTCTGCCGACGGTTCCCAACGAAGTGGCCGAGGAACCGAGTAGCCAGCTCGTCGAAGGTCGAGATTGAGCGAGACTCGAGCCCTCAGAACCAGTCCTGACCTGCGTGGATGAGGGTGGCTGGGAAGTGTAAGTCGATGTTAGACACCCCACATGATGCAGGGAGGCGGAATAGGTAAAACAATCATTTTGTTCAAGTTAACATCGACTAACTTTACGGATCTTTGCTAAACCCTAACTAAAAACTATCTAGAAGTGATTAACTACTATGATAGATGATTATACCTCAAGATTCTAGTCCTTCTTGTTCTTGTTGTTCACCTCCTCGATGTGATTGAAGATCCACCCGAGAGTTCCTTCTCCAAGCTTTAACCTCTCACTTGAGGCAACTAGGTGGCTATGATTGCTAATCAAGGTAACCTAGAGGATATAGAGATGAATTAGGGATCTATTAGTCTTGCTAACCCTTGGGATCTCAACACATGAGAGGATTAGGATTAGTTCTTTGAAGAGAGAGAGAGCTTGAGGAGAGAGAATGTATTTGTAATAATGAAATGAAAATATAACTCATTATGTATATAATGAAGCATAATAATTATCAAATAAATCATATAGATAATTACAACCATGCTTCATTTAATACAAATGAATAAATCATCTCATGAGTCATTAAGCAATAAATGCTTCATTAACTCATTTGGATGAATCACTTCATGAGTCACAAATTCATTTAATGCAAATTACACCTAAGCTCTCCACCTCATCTTTCTTCTAGAAGCTTCTCGACTAATTACGAGAATGCCCCTCCTATCCGTAAAAATACGGAAATACTTAGACTATATAAATCCAATAATCCAATATTAGAATCTGGCTTAAACTAAAGCCCGCTAGTATTATCTGTCCGAACATCATACGTGAATATATACACGTATGTGTCCGAACCCTGTCGTAAAACCATACGACCTCTATATCGTTTCGCCTGAAGAAGGGAAACTCTCTGTGTGGGACTCTAAAGACTTGACATTACGCTGGCAGTGGGTTTAACCACAGGCCGCAAGCGGTACTAGCTCTACGTAACGGTCTCCAGGTAGATGTCGATAAGAAGGCCGATGAGGAAACCCATCCGAACTCCTACTGAGCCTTATGTGACAATCTCCGTACAGTCCGGTCTGTTCGTCTAGGACTATCGCATATCGGGCCTAGGGGGCGGCAAGCGTCAGTCCCCTAAAAGCTGTATAAGTCATGTCGGAGTGAAGCCCATTACACCTTGAGAAGCTACTGGAAATCCTACCAGTAAATCTCGTTTGCCCTAGCCAGGGACTTTGCGTAATGGCTCTCCAAACACAGCGTGATATCAACTCCAAATACCAGGAGAGACGAATCCTATCTAACTGCCACTGCCTCCAAGTGCTTCAGGACTGCACCCAACTGCTACCTGTTTGCACGACTCCTTTGAGCCGTGGTAGGGTAGCAATCTAAGAAAAGTGGGAACACACTCGAGACGAAGCAGCAGTGTTAAGTCTGCGAACTATGCTGTACTCATGTCACCTGGGAACTGTTAACTGACGACGGGTATAATACCAACCAACAGTTCCCTGCGAGTCCTGTCCGGTGTACCCGTAACCCAACGAGCGCCTGTATACTATCTCCAGTACAACGTACTAATGGCTGTGGGACAGACCATTTCCCCTGCTGGGATGAGAAGCATACACACTAGTCTACTCTAGAGTATCGATGCCCTGTCTCGATAATCCTACGACTAGGGACCTGAAAAAGGATGTGCTTGTAGACTACCCAGCCCCCACTAGTGTGACTGCCATCACAACACTGGTAGTCATGCAAGATCCCAAGGGCTCTATCAATATGTATTCGCGATATGTTAAAAGAAATATATACACATATTAAGATAGATATAAACCAAGTAGCATACTACTATGTTGAGCAAGACTGTTAATATAACTGTGAATATCCCAAGCTTCCATTAAGTAATATACAAGCTAGGATGATACAATAATGGCTCCTAGGGCATATACACTAACAATATCCCACTTGCACTAGGGCCATGTACTGGCGTATCGAAGACCTATCATCTCGAGTAGCCTCTCAAACTGTATCTGAGGTAAGGCCTTTGTGAATAGATCTGCAGTGTTCTCCTCTTTAGCAACTCTCCGGACCTCGATCTCCTGGCGATCTATGATCTCCCTGATCAGGTGATACCGTCTTAAGATGTGTCTGGACTTCTGATGGGACCTGGGTTCCTTCGCTAAAGCTATAGCCCCGTTGTTGTCACAATACAGAGGTATTGGATCAACAATGGATGGAACCACCTGAAGTTCTGCGAGGAACTTCTTCATCCAGACTGCTTCTTTTGCGGCATTGCAAGTAGCTATATACCCCTCTTCCATCGTCGAGTCAGCAACGGTGTCCTGCTTGGAACTCTTCCAGCACACCGCCCCTCCATTGAGGGTAAAGACATAACCTGACATGGACTTGGAGTTATCCTTATCACTCTGGTAGCTGGAGTCAGCAAAAGCCTCGATCTTGAGGTCTTTTCCGCCGTAAACCAAGAACATATCCTTAGTCCTTCTCAGGTACTTGAGAATGTTCTTTACTGCTATCCAGTGGCTCTCCCCTGGGTTTGACTGATACCGGCTTACCACACTCATTGCGTATGCTACATCTAGTCTGGTGTACAACATCGCATACATTATAGAGCCTACCGCAGAAGCGTAGGGTAATCGACATGCGATCCCTTTCCAAATCAGTCTTGGGAGACATCTCTTTGGAGAGGGTGATTCCGTGACAAGTCGGTAAATTACCGCGCTTAGAATCTTCCATACTGAATCTTTTCAGTACAGTGTTGATATACCTGGACTGCGAAAGTCCCAATATCCTCTTAGATCTATCACGACAGATCCGGATCCCCAGAATGTAAGAGGCATCACCCAGGTCTTTCATGGAGAACCTGTGTGACAAGAATCCTTTGACAGATTGTAGCATAGGAATGTCATTTCCTATCAAGAGAATGTCATCCACGTACAAGACGAGGAATACGACAGTTCGTGCTACAATTTTACTATATATACATGGTTCATCTGGATTTTTGATAAAGTCATATTCTTTGACCGTTTCATCAAAACAGATGTTCCAACTCCGCGATGCCTGCTTTAGTCCATAAATGGACTTAAGCAACTTGCACCCTTTCCTGCTGCTCCCACTCTGATTGAAACCTTTTGGCTGATCCATATAGACGCACTCTTCTAAATTACCATTTAGAAAAGCCGTCTTTACGTCCATCTGCCAGATTTCATAATCATGGAAGGCGGCAATGGCAAGAAGGATCCGAATGGATTTGAGCATAACCACTGGAGAAAAAGTTTCGTCATAGTCCAAACCAGGTCTTTGACGAAAACCCTTTGCAACAAGTCTAGCCTTATAGGTTTCTACCTGTCCATCTACACCAATCTTTTTCTTGAAGATCCACATGCATCCTATGGGTTTTACCCCATCTGGAGCAAAGTCCAAAGTCCATACTTTGTTGATGTACAAGGACTCCATCTCGGTCCGCATTGCATCTAGCCATCTTACTGGGTCGCCGCTCTGGATGGCCTGCTGGAAGCTAGTAGGTTCATAATTATCAATGAAGCAATCTTCTCTATCCCCGTCTATGAGAAAACCGTAGTATCTCTCAGGCGGATGAGACGGCCAACTACTCCTGCGGAAGGGTGCGGGAATATCCCGTTCTTCTTGAACTTCTGGTTCTACCAAACTTTCAGTAGTAGTTTGTGGTTCTGGAATTTCTTCCAGTTCTATTGCGCTCCCACTTGTTTCCTTTTTCTAAAAACTGCTGTTCTAGAAAATGGGCATTACGAGAAACAAAAACCTTTTGTTCCTCTGCGTAATAGAAAAAATACCCCTTGGAGTTCTTTGGATATCCCACAAACTTACACTGTACTGATCGTGACTCGAGTTTGTCCGCATTCGGCTTTTTAACGAAAGCTGGACATCCCCATATCTTCAGATACTGAAGATAGGGTTTCTTCCCACTCCACATCTGATATGGTGTGGTAGGCACAGTCTTGGTAGGAGCCCTATTCAAAAGATATGCAGCTGATTCTAGTGCATAACCCCAGAAAGATCGCGGTAACTCAGCATTACTCATCATTGAACGTACCATATCCAATAGGGTTCGGTTCCGTCTTTCCGATACACCGTTATGCTGTGGTGTGTATGGAGGAGTAAGCTGAGAGAGAATTCCTGTAACCCTTCGAAAATCGTTTAGGCAGTTTTTCGGTAATCGGCAAATTTTTCGGCTTTTTCCGTAAAAAGTCAAAATTGATAATTTTCATTGTAGACCTAATTATACAAAATTTAGATAAGATATTACTATAATTTTGTCACTAAAATGTCACTTATAATTATCTAGTTAAATAAAAAAAAATTCGTAATTAATTTTTTTAATATTATTTTAAGCCTTTTTAAATACATTTAATTAGGGATAAATACAAATTTAATTAGGTAAATTTCTTAGCTAGAAGTCTTTATAAGCTAAAATATGGTGTTAATAAAATTATATCATGTCTTGCAAACTTTTAGATTTTTGGTGGGAAAATTATGAAAAAAATGGCTTAAAAAGGGGGTTTTTTGGAAAACGGTTGACATGAAAGCATTAAATGATTACATGGGGTGTTTAATCACCTAGAAACTTCTCCAAATTTCCCTCATTTCCTCTCCATTGCTGCAGCCGACCCCTCTTCCTGCAGAAATTCCCCACTTCCCACTTCATTCTTGCTTCTTTTTCTTGCTAAAAATCAATAAAAATTCACATTTTTCCATCTCCATTCAAACCCAAACCCTAAACCACTCTCTCTTCTACCCAAATTTGTTCAAAAACATGGTGAAAGGAGGCTTTTTTTTGGTGACTTGATCATGCTAGGTTTCCACTTGTAAGGTAAAATCCTAAACTAGTTGCAAATTGGTAGTTTGTTTATGCTAAATTAGATGTTTAAAGTATTAATTTAGTGTAAATCCTTGTTCATGAAAAATCAAGAATGGGTTTTGATGTTGAGTTAGGGTTTGAAACATGGTTATCAAAATTAAGTTAGGGTTTTGGTTATCTAATTGATTAGAATGGTTAATGGTGTAATTATATGCTTGCTAAATCGACAAATTTCGATGTTTGTATCAAATCGGCTAGAAATTCGCTTACTAGATTTTTGTAGAAAATAGAATGCGGTCAATTTGCGTTAGGTTAGCAATATTATTAGCTTCGTATAGGATTATTAGAATGCGCGAACGCGGGGTTTCGTCTAGTCGGGTTGTAGTTTTGTCGATTTCCCCGAAATGACGATTTTAGTGAAAGGATTGCGATTTTCGTGCGTTTTTCCGCGCACTGAGTGCATGCTACGATTAATTTGAGAGCGTGGATAATTGTATGTTGTGACTTGCATTGTGTTAGGTTTTGTAATCTTATGCTTGATATTGTGCGAATATAGGATCGGTCGGGGAAACTTCGGATACGGCGCGAAAAGGCAAAGCGGTGGCCGGATCAGATTAGCGGGGATTTCAGGTGAGTAGATGTATTCATCTATGGGGGAATCGTCTGGATGGCGCGAGGCGCCCCCCTAGTTAGGATTACCTACTTTTTGCAAGATTATATTGTTAGTTTGCTTATCCATTCATGTACACTGCATACCCTTATAGCGAACAGTATGTTAAATTGCATGGACATTCATCTCTACCTATGCGATATCATTTCGTAGGACACGAACACCTTACCATTGGCATCTGTTGCATGCGCACTATTCATGTGACACACACGCCTCTGGTAATTGACATGCCACGTGCACGATAGAACCTGTTTATCTTAATATCGTCACCTGCATTCATACTTGATATATGAAACTGCATCGCATGCACATATCTCGCATCATCATCATATTTACATAGAACTCTAGCCAAAATTCACATCATACACATTGATATCATAGACATTTATCATATATATAACATGTGGACATTATGATTTTCTTGAGGATTTCAGTTTTGCTGCGATTTCTGGATTTTTGGGGAAAACCGCAAGAATTTAACAAAAGCTTATATTTGTCATTTTTAAAACAAAGTTGCGATTTTCTCGTGATGTATGTGTCGTCCACCATGAGTTTTCATATTTTCTGTTGGATTTCGAGACCCGATTCGAGGAGTGGATGAACCGTCTCGGGTACATGGTGGGCCCGGTATGGTACCCCGGGGCAAGAAGATCGAGTTGTAGACGATGAGCCTGGCAGGGGAAGACTACCTACCGGTGATGTCTGGCGCGGCGGATATCCGGAGGATACCGACCGTTGTCGTGAGATTTATGATATGGGCCGATCCGGACTGACGGAGCCCGATATTGAGACAGATGTGATTCCTATTTGGTGTCGATGCTTGACACGGGTTTTTCAGAGGATTTCTTGATGATATTTAGCTATTATGCAGACATTCATTTTCTAAAAGTTAAGAATGCAGTAACATTAACATTTAAAACACTTAAAGAGTTAGAAAAGATATTGCATACATGTGCATGCATACTAGAGTTATTATATCACATATGGACATACATGTTGTTCCGCATTGCGTGCATTCTTACGATTGCCTTACTAGATGTTATATTCTACTCACGAGCTGGCAACTCACCCCCGTTGTGCCACAGTGTCTTGCAGGTCGGACCCGTCAGTCTTATAGCGGCGGGCTATCTTATCCTCAGCTTCTTTTGCTCAGACTCGCGACATCGCCCGTAGGTGGGTTGCGAGTATACTTTATTTCTTTTTGCTTTATCATTGTATCTAGTATTCTCCATCTACCACTTGTATTGTATATGCGACCTAGTGATGAGACTGAGAGACTTGTGTATTTGTGGTTCTTTTGGGTCGAGCTCACTTGAGCCGACGTGTGTTTTTCTGGTATTTTGCGTTTCTTTATGCTCTTCTCTTGATATTACTATTATATTGCATGTGGTTGTGATCCGCCTTGGGCGAAGAGCTAGCTCCCGCTTGGGGATGCCATTTTATGATTACAGGTTTATTATCTTGTTGTACCCATTTTGGGGGTAGAAAATACAGGGGAGACTCTGCCGAAATTTTCAGAAATTTTTGATGTTTTAAAAAAAAGGATTCTTTGCAACTAAATTGATTTGAAAATCGTTTTCATTAAGGGTTTTCCTTCACTCGCTGTTGATTTTGGTTTAGATTCTTCTGGGCTTTGGCTGACTTAGGTTACGGTACGCCTTTAGACGTCTCGTAATCTAAGGGCCAGTCACGTTCCGTACTTTCGGGTCGTGACAAAGTTGGTATCAGAGCGTAGGTTTTACCTTTCTGAGTGTAGGACGACCTTGGTAGATGGAGTAGGTGACTTAAGCAGAGTGGCGTAGCGTGGGTATGATCCGCGGCATACTTACGATACGGTACTCCGCCTAAGTGACCTTAGGACATAATTGCTTGTATTTCCTTTCGTGATTCCTTGCATTCCTTGATCCAATTGCAATGTCCTTATCAGTTCTATTTCTTATTCCAGCTTCGATGTCGCCAAAGACTACGAGAGCTCAGCGGGCTGCCGCTAGGGATGAGATTCGGGCGGGCCCGTCTGAGGCGAGGATCGAGCGGGAGGATACTCCTACCCCTCAGGGTCATACTGATCCGCCTTATCCTGACCGTATTGCCAGATTAGAGGCCGGCATGCAAGAGTTGCGGCAGATGATGGGATCTTTAGTTGAGTCCAGCCGGGCACAGAGATCCGAGGACGTTCCTTCCACCGCACAGACCACGATCGTACCTGCTGCACAGATGGTCACTCCTGCTGCTACTACGGAGACTATCCCTGTTTCACTACAGGAGTTCATGAGATTGAGACCTCCAGCTTTTACCGGTACAGATGCGACAGAGGACCCACAGGCATTTCTCGATAGAATGGCACGGATTGGCCGTTCGTTGAGGTGTTCTGAGGATAGATTGGTGGAGTTTGCGAGTTTTCGTCTGGAGGGCCTTGCCCAGACATGGTACGACTCAGTGGAGAGAGGCCGAGCTGCAGGTCTGCCTTCTATGACCTGGGATGAGTTTACAGCTGCATTTCTTGCCCGTTTTCTTCCGGAGAGTGTCTGAGATGCTCGAGCCCGTAGTTTTGAGTCTTTGCGCAAGACTCCTGGGATGACAGTGTCGGAGTATGATATACAGTTTACCCAGTTGTCTCGATATGCTCCGTACCTAGTCGACACAGAAGAGAAGAGAATAAAGAGGTTTGTACGAGGGCTTGATACACAGCTATTCCTTGCCATCGGCACCCAGCACTTTGATACATACGCAGCCGCGATGGATGTAGCCTTACTTTTGGAGGAGCGTATTTCTGAGACTCCGGTCGTTTCTGGGCCGAAGAGGATCCGTACTGATACGCCAGCTCAGCGGCAGATGGGCAGACATCGTGATAGATTATTTCCGGGAGATGGCGGAGGCAGAGGATTGAGACGAGGTCAGTTATTTGGTTCATATCCACAGACCCAGCAGTCGTCTCCAGGATGTTTTCGATGTGGGAGTCAGTACCACCATGTCAGAGACTGTACCATGGGACGTCCGGGCACGGCGACAGTCCCGCATGTGACTTTACCACCCTCACCACCTTCTCAGAGAGCTTTACTTCCTACTCCTGATGATGCTTCACGCCAGCCAGATGCTTCTAGAGGCCGTGGGCGTGGCGGTCCGGTTCCGCGAGGACGAGGCGACAGAGGCAGAGGCAGAGGCCGAGGTAGAGGCAGAGGACAGCCAGCTATTAGTGGTGGACAGGCCCGAGTGTTCGCGTTGACTCCTCAGGATGCACAGGCATCCAATGCCGTCGTGACAGGTACTCTGCCAGTATGTTCTTTTGATGCACGGGTATTATTTGATCCAGGCTCCACACATTCCTATGTTTCCACGTATTTTGCACCGAGGTTGGGCCGAGAGTCATCTCCGTTAGATCAGCCGCTTGTCGTTATTACCCCGGTAGGCGAGTCTTTTGTTGCCCGTTTTGTATACCGATCTTGTTCCGTTCGTATCGGGGAGAGAGATTCTTCAGTAGATTTGATTCTCCTCGATATGCTAGACTTCGACGTTCTTCTTGGTATGGACTGGCTAGCCACCTGTTATGCATCCGTGGACTGCCATGAAAAGGCAGTCAGATTCAGTTTTCCTGGCGAGCCGGTTCTTATTATTCAGGGAGATCGTAGCGCTACCCTTCCCAGCTTGATTTCTTCTCTTCGCGCTGGTCAGCTCTTAAGGAAAGGGTGTCAGGGATTCCTAGCCTATGTTTGTGATACTAGCTCCACAGAGGTTCCGTTGGACCAGGTCCCTGTTGTGAGAGAGTTTCCTGATGTATTTCCTGACGAGCTGCCTGGTCTGCCACCAGAGCGCGAGATTGAGTTCTGTATTGACTTGATCCCTGGCACGGGGCCTATCTCTATACCGCCCTATCGGATGGCCTCGGCGGAGCTGAGAGAGCTAAAAGATCAGTTACAGGACTTGCTGGACAAAGGGCTTATCCGACCGAGTGTGTCACCTTGGGGCGCTCCCGTCTTGTTTGTTAAGAAGAAGGACGGAAGTATGCGTTTATGCATTGATTATCGTCAGCTGAACCGGGTTACTGTGCGGAACAGGTATCCCCTACCCCGCATTGATGACTTATTTGATCAGCTCCAGGGTGCAGGGTTTTTCTCGAAGGTTGATTTACGGTCAGGTTATCACCAGTTGCGGGTTCGGAAGGAGGATATTCCGAAGACCGCCTTCCGTACTCGTTATGGTCACTACGAGTTCTTGGTGATGTCGTTCGGGCTCACCAATGCCCCGGCAGCTTTTATGGATTTGATGAACCGCGTATTCAGGCCGTATCTCGATCAGTTCATCATTGTGTTCATTGACGACATCTTGGTTTATTCTCGGAGCCGGGAGGAGCATGAGCAGCACTTACGTATCACATTGCAGACTTTGAGGGAGCATCAGCTGTTCGCCAAATTCTCCAAGTGCGCATTCTGGCTAGACAGTGTTGATTTCTTGGGTCATGTGGTGATGAGAGACGGTATTTGCGTGGACCCGAAGAAGATCGAGGCGGTTCAGCGTTGGCCTAGACCAGTATCAGTTACGGAGGTTCGTAGCTTTCTAGGTCTGGCCGGCTATTATCGACGTTTTGTCCAGGATTTCTCCCGCATTGCTGCACCGTTGACCGGGTTGATCCGGAAGGGGGTTCCTTTTGATTGGACCCAGGCATGTGAGGATAGTTTCCAGCAGTTGAAGACTCGTCTGACTACTGCACCAGTGTTAGCATTGCCTTCAGGATCAGGAGGGTTCGTGGTTTACTGTGATGCTTCTAGAGTGGGGCTGGGATGTGTGTTGATGCAGCACGACAGAGTTATCGCGTATGCTTCTCGGCAGTTGAGGAAACACGAGCAGAACTACCCCACCAACGATTTAGAGATGGCTGTAGTGGTATTTGCACTTAAGATCTGGAGACATTACCTATACGGTGAGTCGTGCCAGATATTCACTGACCACAAGAGTTTGAAGTATATCTTCCAGCAGCGAGACCTGAACATGAGACAGCGCCGTTGGATGGAGTTGGTGAAGGATTATGACTGCGAGATTCTATACCATCCGGGTAAGGCGAATGTGGTGGCAGATGCTTTGAGTAGGAGGCCCGGAGGTAGATTATCTTGTTTGAGCGCAGTACAGATGCAGTCGACGGCGGATTGGCAGGTTTTATGTGATAGCAGAGTGCAGTTCGAGTTCACTCCTACAGGGGGACAGCTAGCCCATTTCAGAGCACGCCCACAGTTACTTGACCGTATCCACGAGGCACAGTCCGGCGACGCCCGTACATTAGAGATTATTGAGCAGATTCAACAGGGCAGAGTTTCCGAGTTCGTGATTGATGATCAGGGGATACTTCGAATTGGGACTCGACTGTGCATGCCAGATTCAGAGGGACTGAGGCGTGATATTCTCGAGGAGGCACATAGATCAGTATACAGTGTGCATCCAGGTTCCACCAAGATGTACCGTGATTTGAGAGAGGTTTATTGGTGGGACGGGATGAAGAAAGATATTACAGACTTTGTGTCGAGATGCCTGACTTGTCAGCAAGTCAAGGCCGAGCACCAGAGGCCAGCCGGCGAGTTACAGCCTTTGCCCATCCCTGAGTGGAAGTGGGAGCAGGTCTCCATGGACTTCGTTGTGGGTCTACCCAGGACCAGTCGAGGGTATGACTCTATTTGGGTGATTGTGGATCGACTGACGAAAGCAGCTCACTTTCTGCCAGTAAAGACCACTTTTGGATTTTCTCAGTACGCCCAGGTTTATATTGATGAGATAGTGTGACTGCATGGTGTTCCGACTTGCATCGTGTCCGACCGTGGCACCCAGTTTACCAGCCGATTGTGGCAGAAACTCCAGGAAGCTTTGGGCACCCGATTGAGTTTTAGCACAGCCTTTCATCCTCAGACTGACGGTCAGTCGGAGCGTACGATTCAGACTCTTGAGGACATGCTCAGAGCTTGTGTTTTGGATTTCGGTGGTAGCTGGGATCGTCATTTGCCTTTGATCGAGTTTTCCTACAATAATAGCTTCCAGGAGACGATTCAGATGGCACCATTCGAGGCTTTATATGGGAGGAGATGTCGATCGCCGGTATGTTGGACAGAGCTCAGGGAGAGCAGTATTTTGGGGCCGCATATCGTACAGGAGACGACCGAGAAGATACAGCTGATTCGGGACAGGATGAGAGCAGCACAGAGCAGGCAGAAATCATATGCTGACAGGCGTCGTCGCCGACTCGAGTTCGCTGTTGGCGATCATGTTTTCCTGAAGGTTTCTCCGATGAAGGGTGTGATGAGATTTGGGTGGAAAGGGAAACTGAGTCCTAGATATGTTGGTCCTTTCGAGATCCTAGAGCGTGTTGGTCCAGTCGCTTATCGGTTAGCTCTTCCGCCCAGCTTCCCCGATGTTCACCCCGTATTCCATGTCTCGATGCTCCGCAAGTACCTTCATGATCCTTCCCAGGCGATTCAGCACCAGACGATCCAGTTAGAGCGTGATCTTTCTTTCACCGAGCAACCGGTTGTCATCTTGGATCGGCAGGTGAAGAAATTGAGGTCGAAGGTCATACCGTCTGTCAAGGTTCTTTGGCGTGGCCCGAACAGCGAGGAGGTCACCTGGGAGACCGAGGTCGAGATGAGGAAGAGATATCCCCATCTTTTTGAAGGTACGCGTAGTTAAATTCTAAATTCGGGGACCGAATTTCTTTAAGGGGGGAAGATTGTAACCCTTCGAAAATCGTTTAGGCAGTTTTTCGGTAATCGGCAAATTTTTCGGCTTTTTCCGTAAAAAGTCAAAATTGATAATTTTCATTGTAGACCTAATTATACAAAATTTAGATAAGATATTACTATAATTTTGTCACTAAAATGTCACTTATAATTATCTAGTTAAATAAAAAAAAATTCGTAATTAATTTTTTTAATATTATTTTAAGCCTTTTTAAATACATTTAATTAGGGATAAATACAAATTTAATTAGGTAAATTTCTTAGCTAGAAGTCTTTATAAGCTAAAATATGGTGTTAATAAAATTATATCATGTCTTGCAAACTTTTAGATTTTTGGTGGGAAAATTATGAAAAAAATGGCTTAAAAAGGGGTTTTTTTGGAAAACGGTTGACATGAAAGCATTAAATGATTACATGGGGTGTTTAATCACCTAGAAACTTCTCCAAATTTCCCTCATTTCCTCTCCATTGCTGCAGCCGACCCCTCTTCCTGCAGAAATTCCCCACTTCCCACTTCATTCTTGCTTCTTTTTCTTGCTAAAAATCAATAAAAATTCACATTTTTCCATCTCCATTCAAACCCAAACCCTAAACCACTCTCTCTTCTACCCAAATTTGTTCAAAAACATGGTGAAAGGAGGCTTTTTTTTGGTGACTTGATCATGCTAGGTTTCCACTTGTAAGGTAAAATCCTAAACTAGTTGCAAATTGGTAGTTTGTTTATGCTAAATTAGATGTTTAAAGTATTAATTTAGTGTAAATCCTTGTTCATGAAAAATCAAGAATGGGTTTTGATGTTGAGTTAGGGTTTGAAACATGGTTATCAAAATTAAGTTAGGGTTTTGGTTATCTAATTGATTAGAATGGTTAATGGTGTAATTATATGCTTGCTAAATCGACAAATTTCGATGTTTGTATCAAATCGGCTAGAAATTCGCTTACTAGATTTTTGTAGAAAATAGAATGCGGTCAATTTGCGTTAGGTTAGCAATATTATTAGCTTCGTATAGGATTATTAGAATGCGCGAACGCGGGGTTTCGTCTAGTCGGGTTGTAGTTTTGTCGATTTCCCCGAAATGACGATTTTAGTGAAAGGATTGCGATTTTCGTGCGTTTTTCCGCGCACTGAGTGCATGCTACGATTAATTTGAGAGCGTGGATAATTGTATGTTGTGACTTGCATTGTGTTAGATTTTGTAATCTTATGCTTGATATTGTGCGAATATAGGATCGGTCGGGGAAACTTCGGATACGGCGCGAAAAGGCAAAGCGGTGGCCGGATCAGATTAGCGGGGATTTCAGGTGAGTAGATGTATTCATCTATGGGGGAATCGTCTGGATGGCGCGAGGCGCCCCCCTAGTTAGGATTACCTACTTTTTGCAAGATTATATTGTTAGTTTGCTTATCCATTCATGTACACTGCATACCCTTATAGCGAACAGTATGTTAAATTGCATGGACATTCATCTCTACCTATGCGATATCATTTCGTAGGACACGAACACCTTACCATTGGCATCTGTTGCACGCGCACTATTCATGTGACACACACGCCTCTGGTAATTGACATGCCACGTGCACGATAGAACCTGTTTATCTTAATATCGTCACCTGCATTCATACTTGATATATGAAACTGCATCACATGCACATATCTCGCATCATCATCATATTTACATAGAACTCTAGCCAAAATTCACATCATACACATTGATATCATAGACATTTATCATATATATAACATGTGGACATTATGATTTTCTTGAGGATTTCAGTTTTGCTGCGATTTCTGGATTTTTGGGGAAAACCGCAAGAATTTAACAAAAGCTTATATTTGTCATTTTTAAAACAAAGTTGCGGTTTTCTCGTGATGTATGTGTCGTCCACCATGAGTTTTCATGTTTTCTGTTGGATTTCGAGACCCGATTCGAGGAGTGGATGAACCGTCTCGGGTACATGGTGGGCCCGGTATGGTACCCCGGGGCAAGAAGATCGAGTTGTAGACGATGAGCCTGGCAGGGGAAGACTACCTACCGGTGATGTCTGGCGCGGCGGATATCCGGAGGATACCGACCGTTGTCGTGAGATTTATGATATGGGCCGATCCGGACTGACGGAGCCCGATATTGAGACAGATGTGATTCCTATTTGGTGTCGATGCTTGACACGGGTTTTTCAGAGGATTTCTTGATGATATTTAGCTATTATGCAGACATTCATTTTCTAAAAGTTAAGAATGCAGTAACATTAATATTTAAAACACTTAAAGAGTTAGAAAAGATATTGCATACATGTGCATGCATACTAGAGTTATTATATCACATATGGACATACATGTTGTTCCGCATTGCGTGCATTCTTACGATTGCCTTACTAGATGTTATATTCTACTCATGAGCTGGCAACTCACCCCCGTTGTGCCACAGTGTCTTGCAGGTCGGACCCGTCAGTCTTATAGCGGCGGGCTATCTTATCCTCAGCTTCTTTTGCTCAGACTCGCGACATCGCCCGTAGGTGGGTTGCGAGTATACTTTATTTCTTTTTGCTTTATCATTGTATCTAGTATTCTCCATCTACCACTTGTATTGTATATGCGACCTAGTGATGAGACTGAGAGACTTGTGTATTTGTGGTTCTTTTAGGTCGAGCTCACTTGAGCCGACGTGTGTTTTTCTGGTATTTTGCGTTTCTTTATGCTCTTCTCTTGATATTACTATTATATTGCATATGGTTGTGATCCGCCTTGGGCGAAGAGCTAGCTCCCGCTTGGGGATGCCATTTTATGATTACAGGTTTATTATCTTGTTGTACCCATTTTGGGGGTAGAAAATACAGGGGAGACTCTGCCGAAATTTTCAGAAATTTTTGATGTTTTAAAAAAAAGGATTCTTTGCAACTAAATTGATTTGAAAATCGTTTTCATTAAGGGTTTTCCTTCACTCGCTGTTGATTTTGGTTTAGATTCTTCTGGGCTTTGGCTGACTTAGGTTACGGTACGCCTTTAGACGTCTCGTAATCTAAGGGCCAGTCACGTTCCGTACTTTCGGGTCGTGACAATTCCATTCTCTTTTAGGTAACCCAGGAACTCGGCACTTAAGTATTCACCACCTCGATCAGATCTTAGTGTCTTGATACTTTTGCCGGTTTGGTTTTCTACTTCATTCTTATATTCTTGGAATTTCTCAAAGGCCTCGGATTTATGTTTCATTAAGAAAATGAATCCATACCTAGAGTAATCATCCGTAAAAGTAATGAAATATGAAAAACCGCCTCTTGCATGTATAGACATTGGACCACATACATCGCTGTGTATGAGTCCTAAGAGCTCGCTCGCTCTTACTCCATGTCCAGTGAATGGAGTCTTTGTCATCTTTCCTTTGAGACATGATTGACAAGTGGCATAAGATTGATATTCGAACGTATCCAAATATCCTTCTCTATGTAACTTAGTTAACCTTGTCTCATTGATGTGACCTAGTCTACAATGCCATAAGAAAGCCTGATTTATATCTGGAGACTTTCTTTTTAGTGTGTTCTGGACATTGAAAATCTGTATTTGGTTTAACACGTATATACCGTTATATAGTGTTCCGGACCCAATCAAACCATGATTAAGGTGGATGTTAACAACATCGCTTACAAACGTGAAATCATAACCTTCTTTTGATAACAACGATACTGATTTGATATTACACGTTAAACTGGGTACACAAAAACAGTTGCGCAAAACCAAAATATGTCCACTCGTCAATCCAAGGTGATAACCCCCTACGGACACAGCACTCATGCTAGCTCCGTTAGCAACCTGGAGGGTCATATCACCAACTTTCAGCACTCTACGATTTCTCAGTGCCTGCAATGAATTGCATATATGAGATCCTGATCCGGTATCCAATACCCAGGAAGTAGAGTTGATTGACAGACAATTTTCAATTAGAAACACACCTGAAGTCGAAGCCACAACTTTCTTCGGGTCCTGGTTCTTGGCAATCCAAGCTTTGCCATCTTTCTTCCAATGGCCTTTCCTACGACAGTGGAAGCACTCGTCCTTTGCTACTACTGGCACCGCAACTTTTGCCTTTCCCTTGACTCCCACCTTACTAACACCACCTCTTGGTTTGGTAGCGGCCTTCTTCTTCCTTTCATTGGCCCTTGCCTTGGACCTGGAAGAGGAAGCACCACGAACAACCATAGTGGGTGTTTCTCTTGCTTTCTGCAATGTGCCCTCTGCACTCCTCAACATGTTAAGGAGTTCTGGAAGTTCAACTTCTTTACCTTGAATGTTGAAATTCAAGATAAACTGGGCGTAGGTGGAAGGAAGGGACTGGAGAATCAAGTCTGTATACAGCTCGTTCTCTAATGTTGTCCCGAGGTCTGCGAGCTCTTCAATATAGCCAATTATCTTAAGGACATGTTCCCCTACAGATGATCCGACGGCCATTCTCGACTGAAACAAGTTCTTCGAGGTCTCATATCTAGCTATACGAGATTGCTCTCCATACAGTTCCTTGGTGTGGAGAAATATGGATTCAAGATCCATATTCTCGTGCCTCCTCTGATGTTCATTATTCATAGAGGCAAGCACGATGCACTTGGCCTTCGCGCAGTCTAACTCCCAGGTCTTGCGGATTTCCTTATCCGCGACACTGGATTCAGGACCTGGGACGGCAGGGGCCTTTGTAGTAAGGACATACCCCAATTTGTCATAGGTAATAACCATCTTAACATTCCGGAACCAATCTTTATAGTTTGTCCCTGTCAAAATATTTTTATCTAATAATAACTTAAGGCCTGTCATGTTCTGGGTCGCTGCAATGAGAGAGAGAGAGGGAACACTTTAGCATGATGCTCTTGCAAGTTTAGAGTGGTTTTTAGTTTATCTAAACAGGATGGCTCCCACTGTTTCTCGAATCCCTCCTCAAACCAAAAAGGAAGAACTAGTCAGGACTATTCTCACCGTACAATACTTGCTTAACCGTTCAGCCAGGCCGGTGTCGGTACTTCGAGAGAGGTTTATGGACGCTTTCGCGAAGTTTCTTAATTAAATAACCTCTTTTCTCTGAGGGCGTAGCCCCGCTGACACCTTTCTCGACACCTACTTGGTTTATAGCATTGATCGTTAAGTGACGAATCTCCTGATGAGTAGCGGATACTCACAGTTGGATCAGGATCCAAATATCATCGTGTGATAAAGCTGAAGGAATCCTACCAAAATTATCACACTCCAATTGGTATGCAACTCTTAGCAAATTTCAGTTTCTTTAGAAATTCCCGATATAAATTTCTGCCCCATGCTCTTATGATCTTGGCGTTGGTCAAAATGTCATAAGTCACATGTCAAGTTCTACCCATCATTATCTTGTTAATTTGAACCCACCCGTACATACCCCTAACGTTGGCCAAATGATAGTACGACTGTCCCAAACCAACTCATCTATCTATGCAACAAATGAATATCCAGCAGCTACCAAACACTATGCCTTGGCGTTGGTCAAAATACATAGCTTGAATACTATTGAATACCCAAATGAAATGACGGAGGGCTACGAATGCTTTTGGCGAAACCGTGAACGTAGTGAACTTGATATGATCGAAGGAACCTGATAGCTTTTAAAAGGAGTGGTTTAAGCTCCGCAATTAAAAAAATATCTTCTGTTTTAAAATAACCGAGTGGTTTCTTTTAAACTGTTCCAACGATTCAATTTTGGTTTATTTTCTTTGCATTAATATAATGTGTCCCATTAATTAACCTATCATTACTGAAAACAACGAAAATACAACGTCCTCTTATGCCATCCGCATTCGCCACTGGGCCCCGTCATTCACCTGTTAGGTTACTTAACTAACGACAGAGCAGGGGCTGGGCTAGCGCGGGTGCAAAACATAAGTAACGCATACTAGATATCATATATAGATATTGTACATTCGTCAGACGCAATAATAAGCATTCCAGATCACAGATGAACATATTGGATTTTCTATGAATCCGCATTCCTTTTGAGCCTGCAAAGAAAGACGGATTACACAGTCGCGATGAATAGCCAAATCCCACCCTAGACCCCTACGGGTACGGAAAACTACCCGTCTAGTACCCGAAGTGAAGCGGTCTCCCTCAACAACGTGAGTAGGCCACTAAACACTTCAAAGTACCCGGTAGTTTGTGCACCCCACCTTGGGTCTATCCTAGGAGCAGAAAACAGTAAATGAAATAATACAACGGTGGCTACAACCTCAACTCGGATGTGCCCGCAAAAGAATATTACAACAAATTACAATTTACATTTGAATGAAAGAAACACTCGTCTCACTGTTAGTGTATATGCCCTAGAGGCCATTACTGTATCATACTAGTATGTATATTACTTAATGGAAGCTTGAGATATTCACAGTTGTATAGACAATCTTGCTCGAAATGATAGTATGCTACTTGGTTTGTCTCTACTTTAATGTGTACATGTGTTTCTGTTATTATATCACCTGTACGCATTAGTGGAGCCCTTAGGATCTTTGCTTGATTACCAGCGTTGTGATGGTAGTCATACTCGTGGGGTTGGGTAATCTACAAGCACATCCTTATTTACACGTCCCTGGTCGTGGGATTATCGAGACAGGGCATCGATACTCCAGAGTAGACTAGCGTATGCGCTTCTCATCCCAGCGTGGGAGACGGCCTGTCCCACAGCCGTCAGTACGTCGTACTTGAGATAGTATGCGGGTGTTCTTTAGGTTACGAGTACACTGGACAGGACTCGTCGGGAACTGTTGGTTGGTATTATACCTATCGTCGGTTATCAGTTCCCAGGTGACATGAGTACAGCTTAGTCCACTGACTTAACACTGTCACTTCGCCTCGAGTGTGTTCCCACTGCACTTTGATTACTACCCTACCACGGCTCAAAGGAGTCGTGCAAACAGGTAGTTTTTGGGTGCAGTCCCGAAGCACTTGGAGGCAGTGACGGTTAGACAGGATTCGTCTCTTCCGGTATTGGGGGTTGACATCGCGCTGTGTCCAGGAGAGCCATTACACAAGTAATCCCTGGCCAGGGCAAGCGAGATATACTGGTAGGTTTCCAGTGTTATCTCAGGGTATTCTGGGCTACACTCCGACACGACTTGTACCGCAATTAGGGGACTGACGTTTACCGCCCCCTAGGCCTGCCATGCGATGTATCAGACGGACAGACCGGACTGTACGGAGACTGTCACATTCAGGCTCAGTAGGAGTTCAGATGGGTTCACCTCGTCAGTCTTCTTATCGGCATCTACCTGGGGACCGTTACGTACAGCTAGTGCCGCTTGCGGTCTGTGGTTAAACCCACTGCCAGCATAGTGTCGAGTCTTTAGAGTCCCACACAGAGGGTTATTCGCCTTTAGGTAAAATGAGTAGAGGTCGCATGGTTTTGCGACAGGGTTAGTTCACATCCGCGCACTTGTGCACGTTTGCTGTCCGGACAGCTTATACTAGCGGGATTTGGTTTAAGCCGGATCCTAGTATATGATTTGGGATTGGTTTTATCTCATTGTATTCGTGTTCCTCGGATCACGGATATGTAAGTCCATGCTACCTCTCCCGGTACTTTCGGGAATGCGGAATATGGTAAAAAACAATTTTTACGGAGGTGGTAACATGGACCTATAACCCGGATCTTGGTTAAACATCTATCTAACATCCTAACTAAGAGATTCTAGCTACTCGGTTAGGGGGTTATACCTAGCTTGTCTTGAACTCCTTCTCTTCAAGCTCCGATGGTGGTCCGATGGCTCCTTCTCGTCGTCTCCGTACGCCGAAGATAGATCCACTTGAAAGCTCCAACCTTTAGCTCCTTCTTCGTTCTTTGAAGAAACTAGTTCACTTGGTTTGCTAAACCTAGTGAACTAGAATGAGTAGAGAGGAAATAGAATGGGATTTTATCTATGGTTCTTGATTCTCAACTCATGAGACAAGAGAACCATAGAATCAAGAGAGGGAGGAAGAGGTTGAGGGTGAGAGCAAAAGGAGAGCTCAAGAACAAGAGAGAGAATGAGCAAGAAAGAATGAGGCTCTCTTTTGTCTTTCACCCTCTCATAATCCAAAGTGATCATAACTTATCATATCAAAAAAGTCTTATGTGATGGTTTGAAGCAACCATAACCATATCATTTCATGCACTCATTTTACACAAATGAGCAAGTAAACAAAAGTCTTTGCCATGAAATGATGGCTATGGTTATCATGATGGTCAACTGGTCAAGCCTAGTCAACCGGTCAACAAGTCAACAAAAGTCAACAAGTCAACAAAGTCAACAAGTCAACAAAAGTCAACAAGTCAACAACCATATCACCATAATACTTAATTAATATAATAGTTAATCACATATCATATTCTCATTAGGGTTGAGCATAAAGTCAAATAGTCAACGGTCAACTGTCAACAACCCTAATGAGAATCCGCTGCCTCTGCCTCCCTGTCAACTGTGCATACACACCCGCATCCGCGTTCCGAGGAACACGAATGCAAACTGGATAAATCCAATCCCATAAGGTACACTAGGACCTTGCTTAAACCAAAGCCCGCTAGTGAAAACTGTCCGGACACTGTACGTGCATAAGTGCACGGATGTGACCGGACCCTGTCGCAAAACCATGCGACCTGTCGCAATACCATGCGACCTCTACTCTTTTGCCTAAAGGCGAAAAGCTTTCTGTGTGGGACTCTAAAGACTCGACACTACGCTGGCAGTGGGTTTAACCACAGACCGCAAGCGGCACTAGCTGTGCGTAACGGTCCCCAGGTAATGCCGACAAGAAGACCGACGAGGCGAAACCCATCTGAACTCCTACTGAGCCTGAGTGTGACATTCTCCGTACAGTCCGGTCTGTTCGTCTGATACATCGCATGGCGGGCCTAGGGGGCGGTAAACGTCAGTCCCCCAATAGTGGTACAAGTCGTGCCGGAGCGAAGCCCAAAACACCCTGAGATAACACTGGAAACCTACCAGTATATCTCGTTTGCCCTGGCCAGGGACTACTCGTGTAATGGCTCTCCTAGACACAGCGCGATGTCAACCCCCAATACCGGGAAAGACGAATCCTGTCTAACCGTCACTGCCTCCAAGTGCTTCGGGACTGCACCCAACCACTACCTGTTTGCACGACTCCTTTGAGCCGTGGTAGGGTAGTGATCAAAGTACAGTGGGAACACACTCGAGGCGGAATGACAGTGTCAAGTCAGCGGACTAAGCTGTACTCATGTCACCTGGGAACTGATAACTGACGATAGGTATAATACCAACTAGTCAGTTCCCGACGAGTCCTGTCCAGTGTACCCGTAACCTAACGAGCACCCGCATACTATCTCAAGTACGACGTACTGACGGCTGTGGGACAGACCGTCTCCCACACTGGGATGAGAAGCGCATGCGCTGGTCTACTCCGGAGTATCGATGCCCTGTCTCGATAGTCCTGCGACCAGGGACCTGCATAAGGATGTGCTTATAGATTACCCAGCCCCACTAGTGTGACGGCCATCACATCGCTGGTAATCAAGCAAAGATCCTAAGGGCTCTACTAATGTGTATAGGCGATATACAAAAATAAACACATGTACACATTGAAGTAGAAACAAACCAAGTAGCATACTACTATTTTGAGCAAGATTGTATATACAAGGTGAATATCCCAAGCATCCATTAAGTAATATACAAACTAGTATGATACAGTAATGGCCTCTAGGGCATATACACTAACAATCTCCCACTTGCACTAGGGCCATGTACTGGCGTATCGAAGACCTATCATCTCGATCAGCCGCTCGAACTGAGTCTGGGGCAGGGCCTTGGTGAATGGATCTGCAGTGCTATCTTCTGAAGCGACTCTCCGAACCTCGATCTCCTGGCGATCTACGATCTCCCTGATCAGGTGATACCGCCTTAAGATGTGCCTGGATTTCTGATGGGACCTTGGTTCCTTCGCTAAAGTTATAGCCCCATTGTTGTCGCAATACAGAGGTATTGGATCAACAATGGACGGAACCACCTGAAGTTCTTTCAAGAACTTCCTCATCCAGACAGCTTCTTTTGCGGCATCAGATGCAGCGATGTATTCCGCTTCCATCGTCGAGTCTGCAACGGTTTCCTGTTTGGAACTCTTCCAACACACCGCCCCTCCATTGAGGGTAAAGACAAAACCCGACATGGACTTGGAATCATCCTTGTCACTCTGGAAGCTGGAGTCAGCAAAGGCCTCGATCTGGAGGTCTTTTCCGCCATACACCAAGAACATCTCCTTAGTCCTTCTCAGGTACTTGAGAATGTTCTTTACCGCTATCCAGTGTTTCTCCCCAGGGTTTGACTGATACCGGCTTACCACACTCAGTGCATAAGCTACATCCGGTCTGGTACACAACATCGCATACATTATAGAGCCTACCGCAGAAGCGTAGGGTATAATAGACATGCGATCCCTCTCCAAATCAGTCTTGGGAGACATCTCTTTAGAGAGGGTGATCCCGTGACAAGCCGGTAGGTTACCGCGCTTGGAATCTTCCATACTGAATCTCTTCAGTATGGTGTCGATGTACCTGGACTGTGAAAGTCCTAATATCCTCTTGGATCTGTCACGGTAGATCCGGATACCCAGAATGTATGAGGCATCACCCAGGTCTTTCATGGAGAACCTGTGTGACAAGAACCCCTTGACAGATTGTAGCATAGGAATGTCATTTCCTATTAAGAGAATGTCATCCACGTATAAAACGAGGAATACTACAGTTCTCGCTACAAATCTACTATAGATGCATGGTTCATCTGGATTTTTGATAAAGCCAAATTCTTTGACCGTCTCATCAAAGCAGATGTTCCAACTCCGCGACGCCTGCTTTAGTCCATAGATGGACTTAAGCAACTTGCACACCTTTCCGCTGCTCCCACTCTGAATGAAACCCTCTGGTTGGTCCATATAGACACACTCCTCTAAATTTCCATTTAGAAAAGCGGTCTTTACGTCCATTTGCCAGATCTCATAATCGTGGAAGGCAGCAATGGCAAGAAGGATCCGAATGGATTTCAGCATGGCTACTGGAGAAAAGGTTTCGTCATAGTCCAAGCCAGGTCTTTGACGGAAACCCTTTGCTACCAGCCTAGCTTTATAGGTCTCAACCTGTCCATCTACACCAATCTTCCTTTTGAAGATCCACTTGCATCCTACGGGTTTTACCCCCGTCTGGAGCAATGTCCAACGTCCATACCTTGTTGGTGTACATGGACTCCATTTCGGTCCGCATTGCATCCAGCCATTTCACTGAGTCAACGCTCTGAACGGCCTGCTGGAAGCTAGTAGGCTCATCATAATCTATGATGCAATCCTCTCTATCCCCGTCTATGAGAAAACCGCAGTATCTCTCGGGCGGATGAGAATGCCTACTACTCCTGCGGAGCGGCGTAGGAATGTCCTGTTCTGTTGAACCCTCTGGTTCCACTAACCTTTCAGTAATAGTATGTGGTTCTGGAATTTCTTCCAGTTCTACTGTGCTCCCACTATTTTCCTTTTCCAAGAACTGGTGTTCTAGAAAGTGGGCATTACGAGAAACAAGGACTTTTTGTTCCTCTGCGTAGTAGAAAAGATACCCCCTGGTGTTCTTTGGGTATCCCACAAACTTGCACAGTACTGAGCGTGCCTCGAGTTTGTCCGCATGCTGCTTTTTGACAAAAGCTGGACATCCCCAGATCTTCAGATATTGAAGATAGGGTTTCTTCCCACTCCACATTTCATATGGGGTGGTAGGCACAGTCTTAGTCGGAACTCGGTTCAAAAGGTATGCTGCTGATTCTAGCGCATATCCCCAGAATGATCGCGGTAACTCAGCGTTACTCATCATGGACCGCACCATATCCAATAGGGTGCGGTTCCGTCTCTCCGATACACCGTTATGTTGCGGGGTGTATGGAGGAGTAAGCTGAGAGAGAATTCCGTTCTCTTTTAAATAGTCCAGGAACTCGGCACTTAAGTATTCTCCACCTCGATCCGATCTTAGAATCTTAATACTTTTGCCGGTCTGTTTCTCTACTTCATTCTTATACTCCTGGAATTTTCCAAAGGCTTCGGACTTATGTTTCATTAAGAAGACATAACCGTACCTTGAGAAGTCATCCGTAAAAGTAATGAAGTAAGAATGTCCGCTTCGGGCATGTGTAGACATTGGACCGCACACGTCACTGTGTACGAGTCCCAAGAGCTCGCTCGCTCTTACTCCATGTCCAGTAAACGGAGTCTTTGTCATCTTTCCTTTGAGACAAGATTGACAAGTGGCATACGATTGATATTCGAACGCATTCAAATATCCTTCTGTATGTAACTTAGTCAACCTTCTCTCATTGATGTGACCCAATCTACAATGCCATAAGAAAGTCTGATTTATTTCTGGAGACTTTCTTTTGTGTGTATCCTGGACGTTGAAAATCTGTGGTTGGTTTAACACGTATATACCATTACTCAATGTACCTGACCCAATCAAAACTTGATTAAGGTGAATGTTTACAACATTACTTACAAACGCAAATTCATAACCTTCTTTAGAAACTAAAGATACAGAAATGATATTACAAGTTGCGTTGGGTACAAAAAAGCAATTACGCAAAACCAAAACATGTCCATCTGACATTCCCAGGTGATAGTCCCCCACGGCTTTAGCATCCATGCTAGCTCCGTTCGCAACTCTGAGGGTCATGTCACCTGCCTTCAAAACCCTACGGTTTCTCAACGCCTGCAAAGAATTACAGATATGAGATCCTGATCCGGTATCCAATACCCAGGAAGTAGAGTTTATTGAAAGACAGTTTTCAATAACATACACACCTGAAGCTGAAGCTGCAACCTGCTTCAATTCCTATGTTCTGGCCTTCCAGGCCCTGCAATCATTCTTCCAGTGTCCTTTCTTATGACAATAGAAGCATTCTTCCTTATCCACAAGCTTCCCCGCTATCTTTGTTGCTTTACCTTTTCCCTTCGTATCCACTTTACTAACACCGCCCCTTGGTTTGGCGGGGGCCTTCTTCTTCTTTCCCTTGGCTTTCGCCTTGGACCTAGAAGAAGATGATCCTCCTACAAACAAAGTGGATGTATCCCTACCTTTCTGTAGGGTGCCCTCTGCGCTCCTCAGCATGTTGAGGAGCTCTGAAAGTTCAACCTCTTTTTCTTGTAAGTTGAAGTTCAGTATAAACTGGGCGTAAGTGGAAGGAAGGGACTGGAGAACTATATCCGTATATAGCTCACTCTCCAATGTGATCCCTAGGTCAGCGAGCTCCTCAATGTAGCCGATCATCTTTAGCACGTGCTCGGCTACTGATGATCCGACGGCCATTCTTGTCGAAAATAACTTTTTCGACGCTTCGTATCTTGCGATACGAGATTGCTCTCCATACAGTTCTTTTGTATGAAGCAATATGGATTCCATGTCCATATTCTCATGCCTCCTCTGATGTTCGTTGTCCATCGAGGCAAGCAGGAGGCATTTGGCCTTCGCGCTATCAATCTCCCAAGTCTTGCGGATTTCCTTATCCGCGACGCTGGAAGTTGGACCAGGGACAGGGGGAGCTTTGGTGGTAAGAAGATACCCCAGCTTGTCATAAGTGATTGCTATCTTGACATTCCTGAGCCAATCTTTGTAGTTTGGCCCTGTCAGTTTGTTTTTATCTAGGAGTAACTTAAGTCCAGTCATATCGATTAGGTCGCTGCAATTAGGAGAGAGAAGAAGAAACACTCAGCATGATGCTCTTGCAAATTTAGAGTGGTTTTTAATTTGTCTAAACAGGATGGCTCCCACTGTTTCTCGAATCCCTCCTCAAACCATAAAGGAAGAATTAGTCAGGATCAATCCCACCGTACAATACTTGCTTGACCGTTCAGCCAGGCCGGTGTCGGTACTTCGAGGGAGGTTTTCCAACGCTTTCGCGAAGTTCCTTAATTAAAGAACCTCTTTTCCCTGGGGGCGTAGCCCCGCTAACACCTTTCTAGGCACCTACTAGGTTTATAGCATTGATCGTTAAGTGAGAAATTTCCCGAGGAGTAGCATATACTCACAGTAGGATCGGGATCCAAATATCATTGCGTGACGAAACTGAAGGAATCCTACCAGAATCATCACACTCCAAATGGTATGCAAATCTAGCAAGTTTCAGTACTTATGAAACTCCCGATGTGGATTTTTGCCCCATGCTCTTATGACCTTGGCGTGAGGTCAAAATGTCATAAGTCACATGTCAAGTTCGTCCCATCATTATCCAGGTTAATTTGAACCCACCCGTACATACCCTTGACGTAGGCCAAAATGGCAGTACGACTGTCTCAAACCAACGCATTCTATCTATGCAACAGATAAATATCCGGCAGCTACCAATCACTATGCCTTGGCGTGAGGTCAAAATACATAGCTTGAATACTACCGAATATTTAACTGAAATGATGGAGGGCTACGGATGGTTTTGGCAAAACCGTGAACGTAGTGAACTTGATTTGGTCGATGGAACGAGATAGCTTTTAAATGGAGTGGCTCAAACTCCGTATTTTAAAAGTTTGTTTTGAAAAGAACCGAGTGGTTTTTCGAAAGTGTTCCAACGACTTTAACTTGGTTTATTATCTTGCATTAGTTCTTTTAATGCGTGATATTCTTGCATTAGTTCTTTTAATGCGTCCCATCATTTAATCCTACCATTGCAGAAAACAACCAAAATATGACGTACGCTTATGCCATTCGCATTCGCCACGGGGCCCCGTCATTACTCGTTAGGTTACTTAACTAACGACAGAGCGGGGGCTGGGCTAGCGCGTCTGTAAAACATAAGCAACGCCTAAATAATATCATATATAGATATACTGCAATGATAAACATTTCAGATCACAGATGAATACATTGGATATACTAGGAATCTGTAATTCGTACGAGCCTGTAACGAAAGACAAATTACACGGTCGCGGTGAATAGCCAAAACCCCACCCAAGACCCCTACGGGTGCGGCAAACTACCCGCCAAGTACCCGAAGCGTAGTAACCTCCCTCATCTCCATGAGTAGGCCACTCGACACTTCGGCATACCCGGTAGTTTGTGCACCCCCTCCATGGGTCTATCCTAAGAGCAAAAACAGTAAAAAGAAATTATACAATGACGGCTACAACCCCGACCCGGTTGTGCGGCCATACAAATAATTATTACATCAATTTACAAATTTACATGAATTGAAAGAAAAGAAAACTCTCGTCTCACAACCCCCGGCTATTCACCCGCGACAATCCAACATATTCATATACACATTCCAGCAACATTACAGATCACAGATTTGTATAACCCCCACTAATCGACATATAGCGATTAGTAGACGTTCAATACAAATATCACATTACAGAAAAACCCGTTAGCTCAAGTCTTTTAGAAGTTCGATCAAAAATACGGATTTTCGGGACCCCAAAATAAAATTTTCGTTCTGGAAAATCTGGGTTGAAAATATATATGCTAAAAATCCCAAAATACCCCCATAAGAACACTGCACCAAATATTTACCTCGGCCGAGTCGACTCGGCCGCGGATCCGCGGCAGGAGCGTGCTCCCGCCGCGTTTCCGCGGCCCTTTGACTCGAACGTTGGACAATTTTTGGTGGGTGCTCACAGAAAAGCCTGAGCCGATTTTAGGTGTTAAAATAATCAACTTTTGAACAGTGGAAAAATCGACAGAAACTGCAAAATTTTTGGGGTTTGTTTCGGGCCTTTTTCGTTGATCGATCTTCTAGTTACTTGCTAACATGCTAGATAGAGTTTAACCTGGCTCTGATACCACTGTAAGTCCATGCTACCTCTCCCGGTACTTTCAGGAATGCGGAATATGGTAAAAAACAATTTTTACGGAGGTGGTAACATGGACCTATAACCCGGATCTTGGTTAAACATCTATCTAACATCCTAACTAAGAGATTCTAGCTACTCGGTTAGGGGGTTATACCTAGCTTGTCTTGAACTCCTTCTCTTCAAGCTCCGATGGTGGTCCGATGGCTCCTTCTCGTCGTCTCCGTACGCCGAAGATAGATCCACTTGAAAGCTCCAACCTTTAGCTCCTTCTTCGTTCTTTGAAGAAACTAGTTCACTTGGTTTGCTAAACCTAGTGAACTAGAATGAGTAGAGAGGAAATAGAATGGGATTTTATCTATGGTTCTTGATTCTCAACTCATGAGACAAGAGAACCATAGAATCAAGAGAGGGAGGAAGAGGTTGAGGGTGAGAGCAAAAGGAGAGCTCAAGAACAAGAGAGAGAATGAGCAAGAAAGAATGAGGCTCTCTTTTGTCTTTCACCCTCTCATAATCCAAAGTGATCATAACTCATCATATCAAAAAAGTCTTATGTGATGGTTTGAAGCAACCATAACCATATCATTTCATGCACTTATTTTACACAAATGAGCAAGTAAACAAAAGTCTTTGCCATGAAATGATGGCTATGGTTATCATGATGGTCAACTAGTCAAGCCTAGTCAACCGGTCAACAAGTCAACAAAAGTCAACAAGTCAACAAAGTCAACAAGTCAACAAAAGTCAACAAGTCAACAACCATATCACCATAATACTTAATTAATATAATAGTTAATCACATATCATATTCTCATTAGGGTTGAGCATAAAGTCAAATAGTCAACGGTCAACTGTCAACAACCCTAATGAGAATCCGCTGCCTCTGCCTCCCTGTCAACTGTGCATACACACCCGCATCCGCGTTCCGAGGAACACGAATGCAAACTGGATAAATCCAATCCCATAAGGTACACTAGGACCTGGCTTAAACCAAAGCCCGCTAGTGAAAACTGTCCGGACACTGTACGTGCACAAGTGCACGGATGTGACCGGACCCTGTCGCAAAACCATGCGACCTGTCGCAATACCATGCGACCTCTACTCTTTTGCCTAAAAGCGAAAAGCTTTCTGTGTGGGACTCTAAAGACTCGACACTACGCTGGCAGTGGGTTTAACCACAGACCGCAAGCGGCACTAGCTGTGCGTAACGGTCCCCAGGTAATGCCGACAAGAAGACCGACGAGGCGAAACCCATCTGAACTCCTACTGAGCCTGAGTGTGACATTCTCCGTACAGTCCGGTCTGTTCGTCTGATACATCGCATGGCGGGCCTAGGGGGCGGTAAACGTCAGTCCCCCAATAGCGGTACAAGTCGTGCCGGAGCGAAGCCCAAAACACCCTGAGATAACACTGGAAACCTACCAGTATATCTCGTTTGCCCTGGCCAGGGACTACTCGTGTAATGGCTCTCCTAGACACAGCGCGATGTCAACCCCCAATACCGGGAGAGACGAATCCTGTCTAACCGTCACTGCCTCCAAGTGCTTCGGGACTGCACCCAACCACTACCTGTTTGCACGACTCCTTTGAGCCGTGGTAGGGTAGTGATCAAAGTACAGTGGGAACACACTCGAGACGGAATGACAGTGTCAAGTCAGCGGACTAAGCTGTACTCATGTCACCTGGGAACTGATAACTGACGATAGGTATAATACCAACTAGTCAGTTCCCGACGAGTCCTGTCCAGTGTACCCGTAACCTAACGAGCACCCGCATACTATCTCAAGTACGACGTACTGACGGCTGTGGGACAGACCGTCTCCCACACTGGGATGAGAAGCGCATGCGCTGGTCTACTCCGGAGTATCGATGCCCTGTCTCGATAGTCCTGCGACCAGGGACCTGCATAAGGATGTGCTTATAGATTACCCAGCCCCACTAGTGTGACGGCCATCACATCGCTGGTAATCAAGCAAAGATCCTAAGGGCTCTACTAATGTGTATAGGCGATATACAAAAATAAACACATGTACACATTGAAGTAGAAACAAACCAAGTAGCATACTACTATTTTGAGCAAGATTGTATATACAAGGTGAATATCCCAAGCATCCATTAAGTAATATACAAACTAGTATGATACAGTAATGGCCTCTAGGGCATATACACTAACAGGATACGGGTGCGTATGCACAGTTGACTGAGACAGAGGCTGAGGACTTTGATTAGGGTTAATGACCATTGTCATTTTCTTAACCCTAATGCTTATGTGTGAATTATGATTAATTGATATTAGTTATGTTGCGCCACGGCAGCGCCCCGGCCGTCTTACCGAGGCCAAAATGCGGAATCGAAAATTTTCCTTACTTGGAAACTGGCGCTACCGCGGACAATAAAACCCGGATCGTTAACCATTAACCTATACTAGCAAACAAGAGATGGGAAGAGATATACCGAGTGATCCGAGTCCTCCGGTCTTCTCGTCGTCGTCCCGATCTCCCGCGGAAACTCCGGTCGTCGCATCCTTGCCGGAAGGGCACCACATCGTCTGCATCTTTTACGGGCTCCCACCTCAATACCGAGGCAACTCGGGCACGAAGCTGGCAAGTCGACGTGCCCAAGATTTGCTGTAGATTGTAGTGTAGAAATGCTTGTCTCATTGGGGTAGTGAAGTTGCCATTGGTGATGGAGGAAAGAGGTTGAGGAAAAATGGTGCTTTCATTTTTCCTAGCAAGAAAATAAGATGAAGAAAAATGCCACATCCAAAATGAAACTCTCTCATCCTCCCTCAAAAATGTGGCCGGCCATTCCTCTAAGGAAATGGTGGAGGGAAATCAAAACAAATACATTGGGAGGTGAGTGTAGTAAAAGGTAAGAGGTGACCATATCCAAAAACCATGATAACAAAGTCATATCATCTTTCATCTCATTTCTAATCTTAATAAAGCAAGAAATGATGATAGAAAAGAATGGTATCAAAAGATGCTATCATAATCAATCCATATGCAAGAAACCCCTCCACAATATGTTATTTGCAAACTTGCAAATAACACCCTCCATCGGAAAAGTCCGGCCGGGAAAGAACAAAGGAAAACCGGTCGGAACGGAATGCAAACTGGCAACTCCAGAAAACTGGTCCCGTAATAAATTACAGGAAAACCCCGAGGCTGTGCATACACACCCGTATCTGTATTCCGACCGGATACAAATGCAATGAGACAAAATCTATGCTGTACTAAACTAGAATCCGGTTTAAACCAAAACCGGCTAGTAATATCCGTCCGATCCTGATTCGTGCAATACCGCACGTATCAGATCGAACCCTGCCATATATCCATACGGCCACTAGTACAAACCGTCCGATCCTGATCCGTGTAATACCGCACGTATCTGATCGGACCCTGCCATATCTCCATACGGCCTCTACAGCGTTTCGCCCGAAAGCTTGAGTAACTGAAAGTGTGGTGGACTCTAAAGACTCGTCAATACTATGGCTGTGGATTTAACCACTAGTACGTCAGAGGTATAAGCCAATACGTGACGGGCCACCAGCTATTGACCAAAAGGGACGTCGATGAGCGAACTCATCCTGACACCCTACTGAGCCTGTCAGTGACAATATCCGTACAGTCCGGTCCGTTCGTCTATGAGTATCGCATGGCGGGCCTAGGGGGTTGGTAAAAGTCAGACCCCCAAAAGCGGTACAAGTCGTGTCGGAGCGTAGCCCAGAACACCTTGAGATACTACTGGAATACTTACCAGTAAATCTCCTGCCTCGGCCGAGGGCTTTGTGTAATGGCTCTCCTAGACACAGCGCAACCTCACCCCCAATACCGGGAGAGACGAACCCCTGCAGATCCGCTCACTGCCTCCATATGGCTCGGGACTGTACCCAACTAAAACCTGTTTGCACGACTCCTTTGAGCCGTGGTAGGGTAGTAATCAAAGCACAGTGGGAACTCACACGAGACAAATGACAATCTCAGGTCGAAGAACTAACCTGTACACATGTCACCAGGGAACTGCTATCTGACATCTGGTATAAGACCAACTAGCAGGTTCCCGGCGAGTCCTGTCCGGTGTACTCATAACCCAATGAGCACCTGTATACATCTTAGGTGAACCAACTGACACCAGTGGCTTATGAGACCGGCCACCGCCCCTCGTCGGGGTCTCGACTGTATACACTAGTCTACTAATAGAGTATCGATGCCCTGTCTCGAAACTCCTACGACTAGGGACCTTTTAAGGATGTGCTTATAGACCCCAGCTCCCACGTATATGATCGCCATCATACTGCTGGTCGTCAAGCAAGAATCCTAGGGGCTCTATCAACGTGTAATTGTGACCTGTCAGGTCACCTAAAGCAGTACACGATGATAAAGATAAACCAGATAGCATACTATCATCTCGAGTAAGACTGTCGTCCCGGGATAGGTCCTCCCTCAATCATTGCAATCACGTGCCTGTGATCCAATAATTGACTCTGAGGGCACTATCTCCAACAATCTCCCACTTGCACTCAAGGCTAATTATTGCGATGTCGCATACTCACAGCCCGTGTGATACCGAACACCCAACTCCTCTACTAGTTAGTCTCACAAAGCTCGTTTGCGAAACTATAGCGTTCGAGGAATAACCTCAGTGAGTGGATCCGCTGTGATGTTTCTTTCTATGTCTCTCTATATCTCAAGTTCGCAGAGAAAACCATCTCCGGAAATTAGCAATATCTGTCTTAGAGTATGTCTGGATATCTGATGGGACCTAGCTCATAAATGAACTCCAAATCCAAACTTCTTAGACTGTATCGATAACTGAACTTAATCAGTACCCAGCGCCATGCCTCCCTCAGTATTGCCTTGGACCACCTGTCCAAAATACTGCCCCTCGTCAGAAGGAGAAACTATAACTCTGACAGCCACTCTGCCATCCATGTCACCTTGGAAGCCTGGAATGATAACCGTCTCCTAAAAGAGGCTGTCGTTATCACATCCCTAGAACACGCACTTATGTCCTAAAACTGCTTCCGATTGTTTCTCCAGGATTGGATTAATATCAACTTATTGCATCTACTGCAAGAACAACATCTGGTGTGGTACTTGACATCTTATGACTGACTCAATTGCCTAAGCAAGTGATCTGTCAATCATGCGTATCCCTCTCCCCTTTAGTCTGTAAGACACCTTTAGAGAGGGTGACTCCATTACCTGCAGGTGTACTACCGTGCCAGGAGTCGTCCATTCTAAATACTCATAGAATGCTGTCAAGGTACCCAGATTAGGAAACCACCCAAATCTAGATCTAAAACTATAGATCTAGTAACCGGAATGTCTGATATAATATCCAAGTCCTGTGTGGAGAAAACACTGTGTGACAACCAAAGTATAACCGATCGTAGTATAGGAATATCACTTCCTACTCTGTGTATGTCATCAAATACCAGGACATCACACCCTACTACCTTCTTAACAGATCCATCCCCTATTCTGATGAAGTCAAACCTATGACTTCACATCAGAAATAGATGATCTATCTCCGCTATATCTGCTTTAGTCTATAAATAGACATAAGCCAACTGTCCACCAATGCTTCCGCTGCTCCCACTGACTACGACAACCCTCTGGCAGAGTCATATAGACGTACACTTCTAAAGCTAGTTTAGAACGACGCTATACTCATCCTCCTGCCGGGTCTCACAGTCTGGAACAACAGCAATGGTAAGTCTGGGTAAGCAAGAACCTCCCTGCCACCGTCCTTGAGCATACCGAAGTACCTCTCGAGTGCCTGAGGTTACCCACCATATCTGCGGAGTGGCCAATGGAATGTCAAACCAGATTGAATCTTTAGGTTCTTATCAAATCTTCAGTAATCGTTTGCGGTTCTGGAATCACTTCCAGTTCTACCATACTCCCACTACTGTTTTCTGAAAAAATCCATTTTTATTAAAACTGTGGCGAGTCAAGAACAATATCACCATTGATCTTCCAGATGGTAGAAAGTCAACCCTCGTCATAGCCTGGGTCAACCCACAAACAGCCATTACAGAAACGTGCCTTGAGTTATCCAGAGTCTGGTTTTAAGCATAAGCCGGACAACTCCCCGTACCTTAACAACGTCAAGATATGAACTGTTCTATATCCAATATAGAAACAGAGGCACTGATTTAATTGGAACCAGATTCAAATCATGCAGCTGTCTCCAGTGCATGTCAACTAAATGGAAGGAGGCCGATCAGCGTTATTCAACTTAGGAATGTTTCCAATTATGAGTAACCTGAAAGAGAAGCAATTTCTCTTTATCATTACTATCAACTGAATACCATACACAAGTATCTATATCTTCGATCACTTTGAAGAATCCCGATACTTGCTACACCTGGTGCTCTACTCTATTCAAATACCTATAACTCCTCAAAACTTAGACCCTGTGTTTCTACGAAACACATGTCTAAGAACTAGAGAAGTTAAAAGTAAACAGAATATAGTATGAGGACCAACCCCTCTGTCCTAATGGACACTGGACAACATACAATACTCTGTATGAGTCCGCTGAGTCTAACAACTCTTTCACTGTGTGTCGTAGGTTGAAAACTGTACTTATGGTTAAGAAGAATTACACCGCTGTTTAATGCTCCTTACCTAACCATCCACTGATATAGGTAAATGTCATCGACATAATATCAAAAGGTATATCTCACTCTATAAAAATAGACGTACATATATATCAATTTGAAATTGGTGCACAACAGCGGATATTCAAAACCAAATATTTGCCGACCGGCAAACAGCCCAGATGATCTCCTCAAGTATCACCGATTACAACGAATCCCGATATAATGAGGATGATTACCCTATTCCCAATAACTTACTCCCACTCATCATCTGTAAAATCATACAGATGTGAGAATCAAACCTGGTAAATATATACCCTGGAGCAAGTATCCAATCGGGAAATCAGTTTTCTTTTAACATTACACAGTGAAACTGAAACATTGAAATGTTTCGGTGGGGTATCCTGGTATTCCTAGTAATGCCTCTACCATTATCCAGATTCACAACTGTAACCGTATATCTCTTTGCCATCTGTCCAAATCCCTTTATATGTCTTTAGTCATTACCGTCTGCACACCCCTTTAGGCCAAATGGTTTTCTTCCTTCCCTACCGTTCGGCACCAGCCTATGGTTTGGAAGAAGACTATCCAATAAGCATAAAAGGTGTACTGTCCTAATCCTAGGAGCACTCGCAAAGCGAGAGAAGGTGAAGATAAAAGACAACCGAATAAACCTTATTCCTATTTCTCCTGAACCAGAATCCATCCCCGAACTGGAACAAGTTCCTTTCGAGTTTGTATATAACCATACGATGGATTATCCAATAAACTTGGGATCTTCGTAGTGATACGGAGTGTCCTGGAGAAATACAAAGGTGATTTAGGATTGGCGAAGAAATACTTGGTTCGGTCGTGAATAGCAGTCGCAATTTACTTTGCCCTCTTACTAATCCCTTGCTTTGTCTTAACTTAATACCTTCTGTACACCATCGTTATGCTAATTGGTTTTCTTCATTCCCCACCGTTAGGCACCAGCCTAAGGTTTGGAAGAAGACTATCCAATTTGCGTAATAGGTGTACTACTCCTAAACCAAGGAGTACTCGCAGCCTGAGAGAAGGTAGAAGGAAAAGACAACTGAATAGTCCTATTCGTTTTCTCCAGAACCGGAAACCATCCTCGAATTCCTTCGAGTTCGTATCTAACCATATGATGGTTTTGTCCAATGGAAGTGGACGTTCGTAGTAATACGGGGTGTCCTGGAGAAAAGGGTAAAAGTAGGAGTGGCAATGAGGTTTGCAACTCTGACAATCCAAAAGCCTGTGTTAAGAAGGTTCGGTCAACTTGGTCACTGAGTCATAGTCTAGGGTCGAGTCAATGGTCGCTGCCAAAGAGAGAGAGAAAAGAAAACACTCAGCGTGCACTCTAACCTAGATCAGAATGGTTATCACTTTATCTAATCTGGAAACCTCCCACTGTAACCTCAAATTCTTCCCCAAACCTGAAAGAAGAATTAGTCGGGGTCACCCGAAGAGTAAACCAACTCATCAGTGGGAATCGGGATCCAACTATCATCGCATGATAACATGAAGGAATCCACTCACGTCACCACACTCCAGAAGGTATGCGCATATCTGGCAAGTTTCAGTTCTTTTGAAACTCCCGATGTGATTTTTACCCCTAGGACCCAAGTGACCTTGATGAATAATCAACAAATCAAAAGGTCCTAGTCAAGTTCAGCCCGTCATTATCTTGATTGCGTTAAACCCACCCGCACGACCCTTGACGAATAATCAACAAAGTCGTACGACTGTCATAACCAATCCACATATCCATACGACAGAAAGCATTACAGAGCTACCGCACACTACGCCTCGGCGAATAGCAACGACAAACGTAGCGCGAATACTAAGCAATACTAATCTGAAATGACGGAGGGCTACGACTGGTTTTTGGCGAAAAACCTTTAACGTAATGAACTTGATATCGTTGAAGGAACTGGATAACTTTTTAGAAAATATAGTGACGAAAAACTTTACTAAAGAGGTCACTCCCGGTGAAGGGATCTCGGCTCTTTCCCCGTAGAATGAGGTGCAGGATATTCCAACTGAATACCACGATGCAAAGCAAAAGTAATCGGCTATAGTGAAGTTAATGCCCTGACGCAAACTTCTATCCAAGGGGTCACTCCCGGTGAAGGGATCTCGGCCCTTGCCTCGTCGACTGAGGAGCAGGATATTCCAAATGAATACCACGATGCAAAACAAAAGTGAACGTCCTTGCAATAACAGCTTTTTGAAAAAGTGTTCCAACAACATCAGAATAGGTTTGTTTATCTTGCATTGATCCGAATCAACGCAGTCCCATCAATTGATCACACCACAAAGAACGAAAATATACTGACGTACGTATATGCCATCCGCATTCGCCACTGGGTCCCGTCATTACCCGTTAGGTTAGCTAACTAACGACAGAGCGGGGACTGGACTAGCGCGGATGTAAAACATATACAACATCTACTAATATATATACCAATATATAATTTTCGCTCAAGGCGTGATAAAATGCAACATCACAGAAATGTACAGCATCACAGAACAAAACAGATATCTGGGAGCCCTGGGTTTCACAGAGCCGCTGCTGAAACCCGACGTTCCCCTGGTCGTGTGGATAGCCTGTACAATGAAAACCTAGACCCCTACGGGCGCGGCAAGTCACCCGCCAAAACCTGAAGCGAGGCAGCCCCTTTCAGCAACGTGAATGGACCACCCAGCACTTCACGGAATCCGGTAACTGGGGCACCCCTCCTGGGTCAACCTGTACCCCCTACGAGTGCGGCGAATAGCCCGCCAATCCTGGAGTGAAGCCCCCTCCGTCCCAATGCCATGAGATGCGGGCTTGTTGCCCTCCAGAACCCGGCTATCCGTGCACCCCACCACGGGGCAATCCTAGTACAGAAAGTAAAATATACATACACCGGGTACATCGACCGCAACCAGGTCGTGCCCCAAAAGAATAATACAAACAGGCAGTGACGGCAGTCCACATGTCGGACGCTCGCCCCGCAAAATCAAATGTACATATAAAACAAAACAGTACTAGCATTGCAACCAGGCTATCCCCCACGACCGATCCGCAACAACACAGCATAAACACAGAACATCAACGTGAAAGTCACGTTCGCAAATCCGTCTAACCGGGCTATAGCAGTTAGACCGGATTTACCGATCGAGTGACATTCACGGTCGCAGATATAATGTAAATACTGTGAAATAATGTGTTTAAAATATCCGATCGATCAAAAATTAACAAGTGGGCCCCCAAGCAATACTGTAGCACTCACAGAAATTCTGGGCCCAATTTTAATAATCCAAAACCCCTTATTTTCAGCCCACAAGCCCACTGTAAAAATATGGCGAAGTGATCCCAACTTCCTGCGGCGGAACCGCGGCCAAATAGGGGTTAAGGCCGCGGTTCCGCGGTCGTACGGAAGAATTGGGTTACCAAATTTTTCCAGTGTTCTTAGGATCCTCTGTACATCATTCTGCAATAACCTGAAAAAATTTTCGAGCCCGGAAAAAATCGACAGAAAACTGATGCATGCAAAACGCGGATTTTGGAATTTTGGTCGATCGGATAAGTAAAACACATTAGAACAAGCTAGGCAAGGTTAATGGCGTGTCTCTGATACCATGTTGCGCCACGGCAGCGCCCCGGCCGTCTTACCGAGGCCAAAATGCGGAATCGAAAATTTTCCTTACATGGAAACTGGCGCTACCGCGGACAATAAAACCCGGATCGTTAACCATTAACCTATACTAGCAAACAAGAGATGGGAAGAGATATACCGAGTGATCCGAGTCCTCCGGTCTTCTCATCGTCGTCCCGATCTCCCGCGGAAACTCCGGTCGTCGCATCCTTGCCGGAAGGGCACCACATCGTCTGCATCTTTTACGGGCTCCCACCTCAATACCGAGGCAACTCGGGCACGAAGGTGGCAAGTCGACGTGCCCAAGATTTGCTGTAGATTGTAGTGTAGAAATGCTTGTCTCATTGGGGTAGTGAAGTTGCCATTGGTGATGGAGGAAAGAGGTTGAAGAAAAATGGTGCTTTCATTTTTCCTAGCAAGAAAATGAGATGAAGAAAAATGCCACATCCAAAATGAAACTCTCTCATCCTCCCTCAAAAATGTGGCCGGCCATTCCTCTAAGGAAATGGTGGAGGGAAATCAAAACAAATACATTGGGAGGTGAGTGTAGTAAAAGGTAAGAGGTGACCATATCCAAAAACCATGATAACAAAGTCATATCATCTTTCATCTCATTTCTAATCTTAATAAAGCAAGAAATGATGATAGAAAAGAATGGTATCAAAAGATGCTATCATAATCAATCCATATGCAAGAAACCCCTCCACAATATGTTATTTGCAAACTTGCAAATAACACCCTCCATCGGAAAAGTCCGGCCGGGAAAGAACAAAGGAAAACCGGCCGGAACGGAATGCAAACTGGCAACTCCAGAAAACTGGTCCCGTAATAAATTACAGGAAAACCCCGAGGCTGTGCATACACACCCGCATCTGTATTCCGACCGGATACAAATGCAACGAGACAAAATCTACACTGTACTAAACTAGAATCCGGTTTAAACCAAAACCGGCTAGTAATATCCGTCCGATCCTGATTCGTGCAATACCGCACGTATCAGATCGAACCCTGCCATATATCCATACGGCCACTAGTACAAACCGTCCGATCCTGATCCGTGCAATACCGCACGTATCTGATCGGACCCTGCCATATCTCCATACGGCCTCTACAGCGTTTCGCCCGAAAGCTTGAGTAACTGAAAGTGTGGTGGACTCTAAAGACTCGTCAATACTATGGCTGTGGATTTAACCACTAGTACGTCAGAGGTATAAGCCAATACGTGACGGGCCACCAGCTATTGACCAAAAGGGACGTCGATGAGCGAACTCATCCTGACACCCTACTGAGCCTGTCAGTGACAATATCCGTACAGTCCGGTCCGTTCGTCTATGAGTATCGCATGGCGGGCCTAGGGGGTTGGTAAAAGCCAGACCCCCAAAAGCGGTACAAGTCGTGTCGGAGCGTAGCCCAGAACACCCTGAGATACTACTGGAATACTTACCAGTAAATCTCCTGCCTCGGCCGAGGGCTTTGTGTAATGGCTCTCCTAGACACAGCGCGACCTCATCCCCAATACCGGGAGAGACGAACCCCTGCAGATCCGCTCACTGCCTCCATGTGGCTCGGGACTGTACCCAACTAAAACCTGTTTGCACGACTCCTTTGAGCCGTGGTAGGGTAGTAATCAAAGCACAGTGGGAACTCACACGAGACAAATGACGATCTCAGGTCGAAGAACTAACCTGTACACATGTCACCAGGGAAATGCTATCTGACATCTGGTATAAGACCAACTAGCAGGTTCCCGGCGAGTCCTGTCCGGTGTACTCATAACCCAATGAGCACCTGTATACATCTTAGGTGAACCAACTGACACCAGTGGCTTGTGAGACCGGCCACCGCCCCTCGTCGGGGTCTCGACTGTATACACTAGTCTACTAATGGAGTATCGATGCCCTGTCTCGAAACTCCTACGACTAGGGACCTTTTAAGGATGTGCTTATAGACCCCAGCTCCCACGTATATGATCGCCATCATACTGCTGGTCGTCAAGCAAGAATCCTAGGGGCTCTATCAACGTGTAATAGCGACCTGTCAGGTCACCTAAAGCAGTACACGATGATAAAGATAAACCAGATAGCATACTATCATCTCGAGTAAGACTGTCGTCCCGGGATAGGTCCTCCCTTAATCATTACAATCACGTGCCTGTGATCCAATAATTGACTCTGAGGGCACTATCTCCAACAAGTTAATTATAATTGTGCATGGTTAGGGTTGTTGACCATTTGACTATACTTGACTTGTTGACCTAGGTTGACATGTTGACCATCATCATTCCATATGAAAGATACTCTTTGATCCTTGCAAATGGCATTTAATGTGAAATGATAATGGTCAAGTCTTGATTAACCATGACAATTATCTTAGCTAATTATCTAATTTCCATAATTCACATATATGAGGAGAATGGTTCATTTTTATTCTCATTCTATCACTTTGGTTCTCTCTCCTCCTCTTCCTCTCTCTCTAGCTCTCCCCTCTCATGAGTAGAGAATCTCTTGAGCTTGAGATAAATCCTTCTAAAATACTCTCTACTCTTTCTAAGGTTCTAGGATTAGCACTCCAAGCATCTTAGTTACTTCTAGCTTGAAGTTGAAGCTAAAGGTTGAGGCTCTCGGGTGGATCCTTCTTCGACAAGAGAAGGCGACAAGGAGATCACTTTCATTCACTCCAAGGAGCAAGGAGAGAAGGACTAGAAGCCCTAGGTATAACCTCTTTTCGAGTAGCTAAACTTTTTCACTTTGTAGTTAGTTTTTGTTTAGCAAAGATCCTCCTTTAGTCAGTCCATGTTGCCTTGAGTGCTAAAAATCCGTTTTTTATACCGTTTCCGCCTCCCTGCAAGCACCGGGTTGGGCAACGTGGACTTACAGTGGTATCAGAGCCTAACTAAACATAAACTAGCTAGTTAGTAAAGTGTATAGAAGTTCGATCGGTAAAAATCGAAAACTAGTTTTTCAAAACCCTAAGTTTCTGTTGATTTTTTTTCTGCTCTAAAAATAATAAATCATACTTCAAAAATCGGCTCAGGGTTTTGTTAAGAAACACACCAAACACGATCCAGTGAACCGTTCAAAGCGCCGCGGTTCCGCGGCAAGAACATGCTTCTTGCGGCGGATCCGCGGCCGAGTTGACTCGGTCGTGGACCGAGTTTGGTGCAGTGTTCTTCTGTTAAGGTTTTGGGATTTTTAAAATATTTTATTTCTGCCCAGATTTTCCAGAAAAGAAATTTGTATTTGGGGTGGTTATAAATCCGTATTTTTCATTGAACTTCCCTATACTTTGACTAATGGGTTATATCTGTGATGTTTTCTATGTATTGAACGTCTGCTAATCGCTATACGTCGATTAGTAGGGGTTATACATATCTGTGATCTGTAATACTTGTTGGTTTGTGTATATGAATTCGTTGGATTGTCGCGGATGAATAGCCGGGGGGTTGTGAGATGAGAGTTTTCTTATTCTTTCAATTCTTGTAATATGTAAATTGATGTAATATTATTTGTATGGCCGCACAACCGGGTCGGGGTTGTAGCCGTCATTGTATAATTTCTTTTTACTGTTTTTGCTCCTAGGATAGACCCATGGAGGGGTGCACAAACTACCGGGTATCTCGATGTGCCGAGTGGCCTACTCACGTCGTTGAGGGAGGTTGCTTCACTTCGGGTACTTGGCGGGTAGTTTGCCGCACCCGTAGGGGTCTAGGGTGGGGTTTTGGCTATTCATCGCGACCGTGTAATCGGCTTTTCGTTGCAGGCTCGAATGAATTGCGGATTCTTAGTATATCCAATGTATTCATCTGTGATCTGGATTGACTATCATTGCTATATATCTATATATGATAACTATTTAGGTGTTGCTTATGTTTTGCATCCGTGCTAGTCCAGCCTCCGCTCTGTCGTTAGTTAAGTAACCTAACGGGTGATGACGGGGTCCCGTGGCGAATGCGGATGGCATAAGCGTACACCATATTTTAGTTGTTTTCTACAATGGTAGGATTAAATGATGGGACGGATTAAAATTAATGCAAGAAAATAAACCAAGTAAAAGTCGTTGGAACACTTTGAAAACCACTCGGTTCTTTTCAAAACTAAACTTTTAAATGCAGAGCTTGAACCACTCCTTTTAAAAGCTATCTCGTTCCATCGATTATATCAAGTTCACTACGTTCACGGTTTCGCCAAAACCATTCGTAGCCCTCCGTCATTCCACATGAATGGTCAATAAGTATTCAAGCTATATATGTTGGCCAAAGTCAAGGCATAGTGATTGGTAGCTGTTGGGTATTCATGTGCAGCATAGATAGATGCGTTGGTTTGGGACAGTCGTACTGCCATTTTGGCCAAAGTCAAGGGTAGGTACGGGTGGGTCCAAATTAACCAGGAGAATGACGGGTAGAACTTGACATATGACTTATGATATTTTGGCCAAAGTCAAGGTCATAAGAGCATGGGGCAAAAATCCACATTGGGAGTTTCATAAGTACTGAAACTTGCTAGCGCTGCATACCATTTAGAGTGTGATGATTCTGGTAGGATTCCTTCAGTTTTATCACGCAATGATATTTGGATCCCGATCCTACTGTGAGTATATGCTACTCCTCGGGAAATTTATCACTTAACGATAAATGCTATAAACCTAGTAGGTGTCTAGAAAGGTGTTAGCGGGGCTACGCCCACAGGGAAAAGAGGTTACTTAATTAAGGAACTTCGCGAAATCGTTGGAAAACCTCCCTCGAATTTCCGACACTGGCTGAACGGTTAAGCAAGTATTGTACGGTGAGATTGATCCTGACTAATTTTTCCTTTATGGTTTGAGAAGGGATTCGAGAGACAGTGGGAGCCATCCTGTTTAGACAAACTAAAAACCACTCTAAACTTGCAAGAGCATCATGCTAAAGTGTTTCTTTTCTCTCTCCTAATTGCAGCGACCAATCAACATGACCGGACTTAAGTTATTACTAGATAAAAACATACTGACGGGCCAAACTACAAAGATTGGCTCAGGAATGTCAAGATGGCAATCACTTACGACAAGTTGGGGTATATCCTTACCACCAAAGCTCCCCCTATCCCAGGTCCTACCTCCAGCGTCGCGGATGTAGAAATCTGTAAGACATGGGAGATCGATTGCGCGAAGGCCAAATGCCTCGTGCTTGCCTCTATGGACAATGAACATTAGAGGAGGCACGATAATATGGACCTAGAATCCATATTTCTTCATACAAAAGAACTGTATGGAGAGCAGTCTCGTATCGCCAGATACGAAGTGTCGAAGAAGCTGTTTTCGGCAAGATTGGCCGTCGGATCATCGGTAGCGGAACACGTGCTTAAGATGATTGGCTATATAGAGGAGCTCGCGGACCTTGGTGTTAGTTATATGTATGCCCTAGAGGCCATTACTGTACATTGGATGCATATTGTAGTGGATGCTGGGACATATATAGGTAGGACTTTCTTGCTCGACATGATAGTATGCTATCTGGTTGCTCTTTGTCTTAACATGTATACTTTCTGTCTCTCTGATTACATGTTGATAAAGCCCTTAGGATGTTTACTCGACTTCCAGGACTATGATGCAGATCATACTAGTGGGGCCTGGGTAGTCAATGAGTACATCCTTCATTGTTCCTAGTCGTGGGAATATCGAGACGGGGCATCGATATTCCAGAGTAGACTAGCGCATATCTTCTCGACCCATGCGATGGGCGATGGATGATCCCATATCCATTGGTGTTTGACATCGAAGATGGTATGCGGGTGCTCAGTGGAGACTGGGTACACTGAATGGACTCACCGAGAACTCCCAGATGGTATTATACCTCACGTCAGATGGCAGTTCTCTGGTGACACTGGTACAGCTTAGTCTGTTGACCCGAGATCGTCATAGAGTCTTGTGTGTCTCCCACTGTGCTTTGATTTCCACCCTAACACGGCTCTACTGAGTTGTGCAAACAGGTGGTTTTTGGGTACAGTCCCGATTCACATGGAGGCAATGAGCGATAGGAGGGGATTCGTCTCTCCCGGTATTGGGGGTTGATGTTGTGCTATGCTCGACTGGCCATAACAGGAAATCCCTGGCCAGGGTTGCTGTGATATACTGGTAAGAGTTATCAGTAGTTTCACGAATGTTATGGACCTCAAGTCGGCATGACTTATCGAGCTATTGGGGTCTGACGTTTACCACCCCTAGGCGAGATATGCGACATATCAGACGAACAGACCGGACTGTACGGTAAGTGTTACTGGTTGGATTCACAGGAGTGTGAGCGGGCTTGCTCGTCGATCTTCTGATCGCTCAATACCCGGGTGGCCGTTACGTTTAGCAGACCGCTTGCGGCTTGTGGGTGTTTGATATGATCATCATCTGCTGCCGGCGTATTGACGAGTCTTTAGAGTCCTACACAGAGGTTTCCTGGCTCAAGCGAAACGAAATAGGAGCGCATATGAGATATGTGCGAGACCGAGAATAATGCGTGTATGTGATACCGTATTTCATTCTCGCGATGAATGTGTCGAATGGTTGTATGCGATATAACCTAGTTATCGAATCAAGGATTTATTCGATAAGCCGATACATTGGATACTAGTCGGTTATATACGATATGACCGGATCGTTAAATCAAGTGTTGATTTAATGATTTAATGTATAATTATGTATTTGATATATTACTTTGCATTAACTAGTATTAGTTCACTTTGAATGGATTTTCTCACTTGAATTGTGCAAGTTGTATATGTGATATACTTTTGTGCACATGATTGTATCATGTTTGATGATGCATGCTTATTTGGTTAAGTGTAAAGAATTAAACTATGGTTAAGTTAATGATTAGGGTTTTGTTTACTTAATTACTTATTCATTTATCTTATTCATTTATTCATTTTGTAAATGAAAAGGATAAATGAATGGTTGCTTGTTTTGTTTTTAGTTGAACTTTCTTGAAGTTTTGACTTTGTCTCCATTCTTGTCTTATACTTAACCCTAACCATTTAACTAACCCAAGTTAATTCTCTACACTTAACTATAGTTGAAGTCATGATAAGTATTGATTTAATTATCTCATTTTTAATTAACTTATCATATCTTCTTCTTCTTCTTCATCTTCTTCAACATGAAGAAAGCTAGTGGCCATTAATGGCAACTAGTGAAATTGAGTGAGAAATCCAATTCTAAAGTCTACCCACTTCCTATTTCTTCATCCTCTACCTCTTGCTAAGTTGTATAGGGTGTTTACTTCATAAGTTTTCAAAGCTTGGTGAAGTTGGAGCTTGTTCTTGTGATGCCTCGACGTAGATCATCTTCGGCATCGAACCGACGATCAAGCCCGCCCATTCTTCTATGATGCCAATGCTAGAGTCGTGAGTTCGATTTGGACAGCGGAGGGAGATCATCGTGGAGCTTACGAAGTGATGGACCGGATCTACAAAGGTTGTAGTCACTTTCCCCTAGCATTTAATTCGATTACTTGCTTGCTTTGCCTAAATATCCAGTTAACGATCCGTTCTAGGTTTTCTCGGCACCGTAATTTTTAGAAATTTGCATGTTTGATCACTTGTGAGACCTCACTAGGGTGCCTAGGAACCCTACAATGGTATCAGAGCCTAGCTAGAGCCTTAGGCGAAGTCTAGACGGAATTTGAAATCCGAACAAACCCCGAAACCCTAATCCGACCCACTCTCTGGACATTTTTGAAATATCTGGATTTTTCTGAATTAAAAATTACTAAAAAATTCAGCAGGGAAAAATAAGAATTACGGTGCAAAATATTTTTGGTGAATAGTGAAGAGTGCGGCGGAACCGCGGCAGAAGCCTGGCTTCTGCGGCGGTTCCGCGGCATTTATGTGACGTCAGCCCTAAATAGATGCACAGTAATTCCTGATAAATTGTGCTGAGATTTCTGGGAATTTTTAAAATTTATTCATGAGTTGAATTTTCTGGGGTGTTTTGGGGATTCGATTGTTCGATCGGATTATCAGATTTTGTCTATGTGGCTTTCCGGATATTTTACAATATGTTAAAAAGTTCGACCGGATATAAATACCCAACTTTTCCCCTGTCGGGAAATTTCCAAGTGTTGGATTTTTCCGTAGTTTAACGACGTTCTAAGTAGTGCAAGTAACGTGATGGTCCCTCTAGAAGACAACAAACCTTAACTCGATTATGTGACCGTCTTGAACTGCCCTTTGAACCTTCGGGTTTGGGGCAGTACGGCGTGCCACATGTGAGGCGTTGGCTTGACCCTTCTACGGCTGGACCGTTGCTACTGAGGCATGAACTGAAGCTGTTAGACTTATTTCATGTGTTGAGCTGTTTCGGGAAAACTTGGGTGTTCGATTGTTCGATCGGAAAGTTTAACATTTTCTATTTATCCGGGATGTGATATAATAATTGGAATTCACAAGTAGTTATGAGATAACTGAATGAATGTTATAAACATAGCAGTTTAGTCTCACTTGATCGGTTGCCACGGAATTTTGATGTGATCAAAAGTCCGTAGCAATCACGTAGCATACGCGGATACTCGCCGGGTAAACTTAATAGACAGCCTCACTCCATTGCCCCGACCAAGTGACTGTAGGAGAACCCCGTCGCCGAAAGCATCCGTTCTGGTGCTCGCGGTAGCGGTGTTCCGCCTTGGTGCACTTCGTCGACGGTTTCGGGGGTGCGGCCGTCTACTAAAGTTTGCGACGAACATTCGATCAGAATGTCGGGAATCTTGTTGAATTGCCCGACTTGATATTGAAAAGTGTTTTCGATAATGAGACTAAAATGCGGGGTTTATAATTGTTAGGCATGCGATGTCTAAAGAATTCATTTGGTCAGGCATGCGATGTCTGAGGTGGTTGTGGATTCCAACTGTTGTAGTTTTACACTTTCTTTTCTGTGACCGTAAGTGTAATATGTGATATCGCCGGTTTCGTTGCTATATATCAACGACAATTGGGAGTGCATATTTACTTACGTTGATGACATGAGATGTTATGTGTTGCTGGATATGTTATATTGGATCGTCGTGTTTGAATAGCCGGGGTTTTTTTATGTGAGATGAGTGTTTTTCATTTTCATTCATGTAAAAACTTGTATGTAATATTCTTTTATTGGGGCACATCCATGTTGCGGATGTTGTCACCATTTGTATATTATTTACTTTTCTGCACTAGGATAGACCCAAGGAGGGAAGCACAAGTAACCGGGTTCTGGGGTCCAGTGGGAGACCATCTCGAGGAGTCGAGTCCGGGTCTCCTAACCCTAGAATTGGTAGGGTTGCTTGCCGCACTCGTAGGGGTCTTGGGGTGTGGGATTGGCTATTCATCACGACCGTGGAATCCGTGTTTTATACTGGCTCGTATTGAAAACACGGACGTCCTAGTATATCCAATATTTCATAAGTTTCTTCTGCTGTGATTTATCTGTGATCATGTGATGTTCTGTGACAGGTATTATATATAGTATATATGATATATTATATAGACGTTGCTTATGTTTTACACCCGCGCTAGCCCTGCCTCGCTCTGGCGTTAGTTACCTAACCTAACGGTGCAGACGGGACATCGAGGCGAATGCGGACGGCATAAGCGTACGTTATATTTATCTGTGATGATTAGGTGGACTTAAATGATGGGATATTCATTAATGAGATTAATGAAAGAAAATAAACCTAATTGATGTTGTGGAATCGAATTTCAAAATAAAACAGGTAGCTACAGTTCTTGCTTTGCATCACGGTGTTCAATATAGAACATCCTGCACCTTATTCGATGAGGAAAGGACCGAGATACCTTCACCGGGAGTGACTCCTTTAGCAATAACTGGCAGATGCTACAACCCTCGGTTTGTCTTTGATCGCTTCTATAGTTTCCGCTTTGCACAGTGATATATATTGTAGCGTTTTGAAAATCGTTTCGGTGAAATTTCGAAAAAAATCGGTAAAATAAGGGGGTTTTCTGTAAAAAGTCAAAATACAAATATCTTATTATAAAAATTAAACATACATATTCTAGCTATGTAATTGCTATTATTTGGTGTTTATTGAGCCGCTGGTGAAATTTCAAATTTTCTGAAAAAAATATTATTTTATTATTATTTAAGCCGTCACTAATACATTTAATTAGGGAAAATTACAAATTGGAATGAGTTGGAACAAATTTTGTGCATCATAAAACATTAAATAAAATTTTATAACGTGGTTTTTGGAACGAAATCATTTGCCAAAACGGTTTAGAAATTATTGAAGAAAAAAGGCTTTTTTTTAGCGTAAATGGATGTTTGGGGTATTGTATTTATCATTTTTCATCATCCCACACCCGTACCCACACCCACACACCCCCACTTACTCCCCCCATGGCTGAATTCAGCAGCCCCATCTCTTGTCCCCACTTGGTTTTCAAAGGAAAAGAAATAAAAGAAAAGAATAGAAAATGGATAAAGTTGTTAGACTTTTGACTTTGCTTGACCTTGACTTTGTCCCCCCCCCATTTTCTCTACCTCCCTCTCTCTCCTCACACCCATTTCTGGCCGAAATTCCCTGCATCCCACAGCAGCATCCCCCCCTCCAATTTCCCCTCTCTTTTCTCTTCAAAACTTCATGAAAAATTGCTTCTAAATCCATCAAAAAAATCCCAAAACCCAAATCCGACTCCTACCCATTTTAGCTTAGCCTGTATAGCATGGATCCTTGTGAAAAGAGAGCATTTTGGGAGGCCATGGATGCTTGTGGACCTTCATATATTTTTGGGTATAATTCTAAAAATTTTTGCTTAAATTGTTACTTGTTTCTTAAAGCTAATTTAAATTAAGTGTTAACTTGGATATGTGAGTTTAATTGCAAGTTTTGGATTTCAAGTTAGGGTTTGTTGTGGAAATGAGTTGTGTTTGATTGTGCATGGTTTAGTGAAGTGGTTTAACATAATTAGTTTTGTAGAAAACTAATCTAGTTGTTAATTACAAGTTGTTACTTGAAAAATTGTGTTAATTTGCTAATTGCTTACTAGGTTTTTGAAATTTGTTAAATTCTTGGGATTAAAAATGTGATTAGGGTTTTCTTGGCTTCATTAACTTTATTAAGTGTGGTTTAATGCTTTGGATCATGCAAATCTAAGATAGATTGTAGTTTGTGCATTTTTGCTTTGAAATTGTTAAAAAAGGGTATTTTTGTAAACTAGAATATTAGGATTTTTGGAATTTAATGAGATTAAATTCCGGAAATTGTTTATACGACTTATTTAAGATATTTAATAAGTATATTGGCCGCTACTTTCATTTAAACATCATGTTTTGTACAAAAACGGCGAATTGTGCTTGCTAGATTTTCGGAAAAATGACTTTTTAAGTGAAAATGGGGTTTTTGTGAGTTTTAACCTAGTTTATATTAAAATTAGTGTTCGTGAATGTGCAAATGAGTGTGATTGGATTTTTCTCGATGGTTTTACGTTTGTACATCGACATCGAGGGTTGGTTTTACTATTCTTGCATGCGTAGGCGATAGGTTTGGACCTATGCGTGATACGCGTGCCGATTTGATTTTCGTATGCCGTTTCGATCTCGAATTTAGTTTTAATGCGATATGGTGCGTTATGATATGTATGTACCCCCACGTGGACTTCGAGACGACAAGCAAGCGCGTGGCGACGTCGGCACCGGCGAGCGAGGACCAGGTGAGTAGATTTATATCTACGGGGAGAAGTCGGGTGGATGGCGTATAGCACCCCCGCAGTTCGTGGTGATGTATACGAATACGTATACACACACATATATATATTTTGACTATAATTTGTTTGATATTATCGATGATATAGATATTTGGTGTTCTTGGATGATTTAGTGTCGCGAAACCCTAGAGTAGTGGTCGCACCACACATGCACACACACACCCATACTTGCATACTTTCTTCTTTCATTTGCGCTTATACGGGATTATATAGTTATGTGTTCACATGGGTATGGGACTATGTGTTCACATACGGATTGAGGATGATAGTACTTGGGATTTATGATGAGTCGATGAGATTTGATTTGAGGCCGTGAGATCGGTGATATAGCAGGGTTCGTATCTTAGATACGACATGACGTTGTAGCGGGTCCTTGACGTAGTGTTTCATACACGTCCATGCATACGTAGGCGGTATCAGTATGGTACTAGACGTAGATCAGTACCCCGATCATGATATTTGATAAAGAGGATACCAGGTGAATAGTATGATGAATGTGATATTGACCCGTAGCCAGATTGGGATGCCGTACGACGGATTTACGTACGAGCTATATTGATGATTGATCCGCACTCTTGACTTGGGATGCCTGATTATAGATATGGTATCGGATATGATATTATTGAGGCGAGATCACCGACTATACATATACAGGTATGTATATGTATCGACTCAGATGATAGGCGGTTTCCTTACCTGTAGTTCAGCTTGTAGTTCAGCCGTATAGTTTAGTGTAGTTGTTAGATTAGATTAGACTTCTTACCTATTTCAAAAACTAACGAATCGTGGGCATTTTTTAAAGACAGCTCAAGGGAATCTACGGATATTTCAAAAACGACGTATCTTTTCATAAAAAACACCGTAGCCCCTATTTTCAAAACCCCATGATTCGTGTTATTTCAAAAGGGCACCATTTGTAGGACTTATATTAGATTATTGCAGATTAGTTATCGTTGTGTCTAGTATTCAGCTCCCGCACATTATTGCTGTTCGCTCTGCCTCGCATATTTATTTTTCTGCATATTCCATTATTGATATCATGCTGTTAGGACACCAGCACCATTACCGATGATGCGTATGTACCACGTACACCTACTTGCCGGCTCACACACATCTTCATCGGTAATTGCCATGTCACGTACACTTTAGAGAATATAATTGCTTGACTTAGATTGTTAGCTAGTAGTGTTGACATGATATTAGTGTACTTCCCTTATATGCCATATTAGACATTGTAGTTATTACCTACCACTTCATGCATACTGTTATTCAGTTGTTCATGCCTAGTTCATTATCATTGACATATGCACTTGTGATGATTTCTTGAGATTTATGATATTTCTGGATTTCGGGGAAAGCCTCAAAATTTACAACTTATGATCTTTTAAAATATAAAATGTTGCGGTTTTCTAGTGATGTAAAGTGTCGTCCACCATGAGTTTGCTGTGGTTTTGGAGATCCGTGTCGAGGAGTGGAGGTACCGTCACGGGTACATGGTGGGCCCGGTATGGTACCCCGGGGCAAGAGGAATGTGGTGTTGACGTTGAGCCTGGCTGGAGAGCACTACCTACCGGTGATATTACCCGACGCGTCGGATATCCGGAGAATACCGTCGTGGTCTTGAGATGGATGGTAGGGGCCGGTCTGGACTGACGGCGTCCTAGATATTGAGATTGAGACATTGATATTTCGAGACAGTGAGATTTATGTTTTGTGTCGATGCTAGACACTGTTGATACTGATTTTAATTATGATACCTCAGTTTAAAATATGAAGGAAATCTCACTAATTTATGAAAACAGTTTCTTCATTTACATGTATTCTGTTTTCATGCATTCATACCTCATTCATATGATATATTGCTACCTGAGGCACTGACACGGGCACATGAGTTTACACTCGGGTTAGATATTTACCCTAGCCATTGTTATAGGCTGCATGTTATATATATTTGAGGATATATTATGATCATTGACCTAGGATTCCGTTATTTATGCGATTTCTGTGCGTAGATGTTTTTCTATTCACGAGTTGGCAACTCACCCCCGTTGTGCCCCAGTTTCTTGCAGGTTGCCGTACAGGTTCATTACGGCTTTGCGGGCATAGTTTCATTCGGATGATTTGCTAGTAGGTGGGTTTACTTGTATCATACCCCCATTATTTATCTTGTATATCATTATTCTGTTGTATCTAGAATTCCATCAACCAAACATGTATTTTTTGAGATAGAGACCAGTGTTGGTTATTCTTTCGACCTTAGAGTCGCTCGTTATTTTTCTGGTGGTTTTGAGTTTCCTTTTGAGTTTTGATCCTCGCCGTTGGCGTTGTATATTATATTGTTTGTGTGGTTGTGACCGTCGATTGACGAAGAGCTAGCTCCCGCTTGGGGATGCCCTTTTCTTGATTTCGTATACTATTCATGTTGTATCCCGTTTGGGGGCCAGTATTTACAAAGGAGACTCTGCCGAAATTTTCAGTAAATTTTTGATGTTTTAAAAAACCGCATAATTCGGCTTATGCTATTGAAATTACTTGCTTTAAGTTGTTTTTCCCGCACTCTACTATTTTCTTGGTTTGGATTTCTGGGTTTTCGGTTTACTTAGATTACGTACGCCTCGAGACGTTCATAGTTTAAGTGCCGGTCATGTTCCGTACTTTCGGGTCGTGACAAAGTTGGTATCAGAGCGTTAGGTTTTAACCTTCGGAGCGTAGGATGACCCTTGGTTGATGGAATAGGTGACTAAAGTTGAGTGACGTACCGTGGGTATGTTCCGCGGCATATTTACGATACGCTACTCCACTTAAGAAGCCTTAGGATGTACATTTCTTTGTTCAGTATTATGTTCTTTCCGATCTAGCCTCATCGGTACCAGTTTGGTTTTGCTGCTACGGTTACGGCAGGGAGAGCTACGGCTAGAGTTGCGGTCAGCACAAGCTCGTCACGAACGAGGACTGACCAGGGAGAAATTCCGGCGACACGATTGCAGAGATGTGTCTTCTTACTGTGTTTCCGCGCCACGAGCGTTTGGCGGATCGCCCTTATGAGGTTACTTGGAGGTGCTGGTCGACACTAGAGAATTGAGCCGATGATGGAGGCCAGCCAGATTTTGATGACAGTTGGTGTGTTGCTTACTCCTGATGATTGAGGCACTGTTCAGCGTGCAGACGAGCGAGCCAGTTGTTGCTGCGAGCGACGAGATATCGCCCCACATGTTGGAGCTATTGCGGGGCGAGTTGTACGAATAGATGATACAAGGTCGCTAGTCACCCGATGATGAATGACTAGGACAGGTGGTTCGTTCGCTTACCCCGATGCGAGGTCATCAGATAGATTGATTCCAGCTAGAGACGACTTCACGCGGAGACGTTGGGAGTCGACAGAGACGATCGAATGTCAGAAACCTATTATTCCAAGTTTAAAGTAGTCGGAAAGACATGCAGGCAATTCTATGGTCCCTCTAGAAGAATGAAACCCTAACTCGACTTAATGACCGTGTGAAAGCCTTTGAACCTTCGGGTTTGCGGCAGTTCCACGGCGCCATTAGTGAGGCTTAGGCCCTTCTACGGCTGGACCACCGATGCTGTGGTATATATATTCGATACTATTAAACTGTACCAAGATGTTGAGCTCTTGGGGGATTATGAGGTTTTGACGAATCGATCGAATGGTTCGACTTCAATCGGATGCTAGGTGGTGAGATGCATTCTTGGGAGACTCCAGATACGAGGATAGCCGTTGGAGCTCAGTCCATGCAGCCGCGACGAGACGAGTCCAAAGAAGACGACATTAGAGAAAAGTGGAGTAAGAGGTTCGCACCAGATCTAGATGAGATGATGTTTCACTCCGCCGACATCAGAGAGGCGATGCGCATGCCGAGGCATGGTACTTGGACTTACCTTCCAGAAGGAGTCGCGATGAGTATGCAGTCGTTCCAGAGCAAGATGCAGATATAGGAAAGGACAACAACTTCCGGACAGTTGGCAGAGACGAGACATGGAAGAGACCGTGAGCAGGATTCCTTCCAGGACACTGCTGCAATGATACTTGCACCCAGGATCAGATGTGTCACGTACATTCAGAGAGCCAGAGGCCGACGCCAGTGATATGCTGTCTTACGAGTGGTCGCGATGATTGACCAAGAGATGACCAGAGAAGTGCCAGAACGGAATCGTCCCCGTTAGCACACCTGACAGGGCCGATGAGCCGATGGACCGAAAGATTGGTAATTCACAGTGAAGACCTTGACCCAGGAGTGGTCATGGTTACGCACACCAGCAGGACAGAGTTCATGATCATCGACGAGACGTCCCACTAGTGACCACGACAGTTGGCCGAGATTCTTAGAGGATGCACTTGAGCGGTACTATTCCGCCATTATTGATTACGATGTTTTGGGTGATTTATTCGTATGATTTGATTTTGATGATTGAGGATTTACGACCTTTGCACAGTGTTGCACTTGATATCGTTTTCGTGCTTTAGTTTCACATGTTTGTGATATTACGGTTTTAAACAGTTGAGTTGGTTTTGTGCGTATGCATGCACACGATTTCGTTCCTGCACTCGGTATAGTTTATATATGCTTGCAGTGCAGTGATACGCCTTATGTGCACTTAGATACACTGGACTTCGATTTCGATTATGATACTCGATATTTGTTTTGTGCACCTTGTGCACCTGATTGATTTTGCGCACGTTCGGCGCTTGATATTGGATTTCATGATTTCGTGCGCTATGGATGCACCTGATTTGGATTTTCGCGCATGTTGAGCGCATGTCTTGAGATGCGATTTTGGTGCACACCAGATGCACTAAATTGAGATTTTTCGTGCATGTCAGATCACCTGATTTTGCTGTCAGGCACACATGTTGCCTACGACAGATGTTTAGTGCACACCCGATGCACTTAGATGTTGTTTCTGTGCGCATGTATGGCACATTCATGGATTTTGATTTCCGTGCGCACCAGACGCATGTAGCATTCATGTGCATATTTTGGGGATTGATTTCGTATAGAGCAGTACGTTTTTATGATATTGCTATGTGTTTTCGTACTGAGCAGGACTAGTCAGAGGACAGTACCTGAATATATTTTGCATGCATTGATAGTTATTGAAGGGATTTCCAAAAAAAAAGCGAGCTATAGCCTCAGTATTTACCTACGTGTCTGATATGACACGAAATGTTTAAAACAAGGAGACCCTTCTAAATTGTTTCCAAAACGGCGGAACGTACATTTCAAACAAAGGTATATATGTATATAGTTATTTCCTTATGTTAGACGTCCGCCACTGTGCAGTGTTATACGCGTGCACAGCGACATAAAGAGATTTGGCATGCATTTCCTTCAGATACTTACATATATAGATTCGATATTTACATGTATAGTTTCGAGTTATGTCATATTGGTTTTGATTTGGATTTGGCATTGATGTCTTCTCAATGACTCCGATGATTGCGGGATGCTTGACGGAGTTTTGATTTGAGTTATATGCTCATTTTTCAAGCGCATGCGCTGCGCTACGATTTGTTTTATGTATTTACAATTTCGGAGCCCCGACGACTTGATGGGTTTTCTTAGATGTTTTAGTATTTGGGGGAGTTTGAATTTAAATTCGGGGACCGAATTTCTTTAAGGGAGGAAGATTGTAGCGTTTTGAAAATCGTTTCGGTGAAATTTCGAAAAAAATCGGTAAAATAAGGGGGTTTTCTGTAAAAATTCAAAATACAAATATCTTATTATAAAAATTAAATATACATATTCTAGCTATGTAATTGCTATTATTTGGTGTTTATTGAGCCGCTGGTGAAATTTCAAATTTTCTGAAAAAAAATATTATTTTATTATTATTTAAGCCGTCACTAATACATTTAATTAGGGAAAATTACAAATTGGAATGAGCTGGAACAAATTTTGTGCATCATAAAACATTAAATAAAATTTTATCATGTGGTTTTCGGAACGAAATCATTTGCCAAAACGGTTTAGAAATTATTGAAGAAAAAAGGCTTTTTTTTAGCGTAAATGGATGTTTGGGGTATTGTATTTATCATTTTTCATCACCCCACACCCGTACCCACACCCACACACCCCCACTTACTCCCCCCATGGCTGAATTCAGCAGCCCCCTCTCTTGTCCCCACTTGGTTTTCAAAGGAAAAGAAATAAAAGAAAAGAATAGAAAATGGATAAAGTAGTTAGACTTTTGACTTTGTCCCCCCCATTTTCTCTACCTCCCTCTCTCTCCTCACACCCATTTGTGGCCGAAATTCTCTGCATCCCACAGCAGCAGCCCCCCCTCCAATTTCCCCTCTCTTTTCTCTTCAAAACTTCATGAAAAATTGCTTCTAAATCCATCAAAAAAATCCCAAAACCCAAATCCGACTCCTACCCATTTTAGCTTAGCCCGTATAGCATGGATCCTTGTGAAAAGAGAGCATTTTGGGAGGCCATGGATGCTTGTGGACCTTCATATATTTTTGGGTATAATTCTAAAACTTTTTGCTTAAATTGTTACTTGTTTCTTAAAGCTAATTTAAATTAAGTGTTAACTTGGATATGTGAGTTTAATTGCAAGTTTTGGATTTCAAGTTAGGGTTTGTTGTGGAAATGAGTTGTGTTTGATTGTGCATGGTTTAGTGAAGTGGTTTAACATAATTAGTTTTGTAGAAAACTAATCTAGTTGTTAATTACAAGTTGTTACTTGAAAAATTGTGTTAATTTGCTAATTGCTTACTAGGTTTTTGAAATTTGTTAAATTCTTGGGATTAAAAATGTGATTAGGGTTTTCTTGGCTTCATTAACTTTATTAAGTGTGGTTTAATGCTTTGGATCATGCAAATCTAAGCTAGATTGTAGTTTGTGCATTTTTGCTTTGAAATTGTTAAAAAAGGGTATTTTTGTAAACTAGAATATTAGGATTTTTGGAATTTAATGAGATTAAATTCCGGAAATTGTTTATACGACTTATTTAAGATATTTAATAAGTATTTTGGCCCCTACTTTCATTTAAACATCATGTTTTGTACAAAAACGGCGAATTGTGCTTGCTAGATTTTCGGAAAAATGACTTTTTAAGTGAAAATGGGGTTTTTGTGAGTTTTAACCTAGTTTATATTAAAATTAGTGTTCGTGAATGTGCAAATGAGTGTGATTGGATTTTTCTCGATGGTTTGACGTTTGTACATCGACATCGAGGGTTGGTTTTACTATTCTTGCATGCGTAGGCGATAGGTTTGGACCTATGCGTGATATGCGTGCCGATTTGATTTTCGTATGCCGTTTCGATCTCGAATTTAGTTTTAATGCGATATGGTGCGTTATGATATGTAGGTACCCCCACGTGGACTTCGAGACGACAAGCAAGCGCGTGGCGACATCGGCACCGGCGAGCGAGGACCAGGTGAGTAGATTTATATCTACGGGGAGAAGTCGGGTGGATGGCGTATAGCACCCCCGCAGTTCGTGGTGATGTATACGAATACGTATACACACACATATATATATTTTGACTATAATTTGTTTGATATTATCGATGATATAGATATTTGGTGTTCTTGGATGATTTAGTGTCGCGAAACCCTAGAGTAGTGGTCGCACCACACATGCACACACACACCCATACCTGCATACTTTCTTCTTTCATTTGCGCTTATACGGGATTATATAGTTATGTGTTCACATGGGTATGGGACTATGTGTTCACATACGGATTGAGGATGATAGTACTTGGGATTTATGATGAGTCGATGAGATTTGATTTGAGGCCGTGAGATCGGTGATATAGCAGGGTTCGTATCTTAGATACGACATGACGTTGTAGCGGGTCCTTGACGTAGTGTTTCACACACGTCCATGCATACGTAGGCGGTATCAGTATGGTACTAGACGTAGATCAGTACCCCGATCATGATATTTGATAAAGAGGATACCAGGTGAATAGTATGATGAATGTGATATTGACCCGTACCCAGATTGGGATGCCGTACGACGGATTTACCTACGAGCTATATTGATGATTGATCCGCACTCTTGACTTGGGATGCCTGATTATAGATATGGTATCGGATATGATATTATTGAGGTGAGATCACCGACTATACATATACAGGTATGTATATGTATCGACTCAGATGATAGGCGGTTTCCTTACCTGTAGTTCAGCTTGTAGTTCAGCCGTATAGTTTAGTGTAGTTGTTAGATTAGATTAGACTTCTTACCTATTTCAAAAACTAACGAATCGTGGGCATTTTTTAAAGATAGCTCAAGGGAATCTACGGATATTTCAAAAACGACGTATCTTTTCATAAAAAACACCGTAGCCCCTATTTTCAAAACCCCATGATTCGTGTTATTTCAAAAGGGCACCATTTGTAGGACTTATATTAGATTATTGCAGATTAGTTATCGTTGTGTCTAGTATTCAGCTCCCGCACATTATTGCTGTTCGCTCTGCCTCGCATATTTATTTTGCTGCATATTCCATTATTGATATCATGCTGTTAGGACACCAGCACCATTACCGATGATGCGTATGTACCACGTACACCTACTTGCCGGCTCACACACATCTTCATCGGTAATTGCCATGTCACGTACACTTTAGAGAATATAATTGCTTGACTTAGATTGTTAGCTAGTAGTGTTGACATGATATTAGTGTACTTCCCTTATATGCCATATTAGACATTGTAGTTATTACCTACCACTTCATGCATACTGTTATTCAGTTGTTCATGCCTAGTTCATTATCATTGACATATGCACTTGTGATGATTTCTTGAGATTTATGATATTTCTGGATTTCGGGGAAAGCCGCAAAATTTACAACTTATGATCTTTTAAAATATAAAATGTTGCGGTTTTCTAGTGATGTAAAGTGTCGTCCACCATGAGTTTGCTGTGGTTTTGGAGATCCGTGTCGAAGAGTGGAGGAACCGTCACGGGTACATGGTGGGTCCGGTATGGTACCCCGGGGCAAGAGGAATGTGGTGTTGACGTTGAGCCTGGCTGGGGAGCACTACCTACCGGTGATATTACCTGACGCGTCGGATATCCGGAGGATACCGTCGTGGTCTTGAGATGGATGGTAGGGGCCGGTCTGGACTGACGGCGCCCTAGATATTGAGATTGAGATATTGATATTTCGAGACGGTGAGATTTATGTTTTGTGTCGATGCTAGACACTGTTGATACTGATTTTAATTATGATACCTCAGTTTAAAATATGAAGGAAATCTCACTAATTTATGAAAACAGTTTCTTCATTTACATGTATTCTGTTTTCATGCATTCATACCTCATTCATATGATATATTGCTACCTGAGGCACTGACACGGGCACATGAGTTTACACTCGGGTTAGATATTTACCCTAGCCATTGTTATAGGCTGCATGTTATATATATTTGAGGATATATTATGATCATTGACCTAGGATTGCGTTATTTATGCGATTTCTGTGCGTAGATGTTTTTCTATTCACGAGTTGGCAACTCACCCCCGTTGTGCCCCAGTTTCTTGCAGGTTGCCGTACAGGTTCATTACGGCTTTGCGGGCATAGTTTCATTCGGATGATTTGCTAGTAGGTGGGTTTACTTGTATCATACCCCCATTATTTATCTTGTATATCATTATTCTGTTGTATCTAGAATTCCATCAACCAAACATGTATTTTTGAGATAGAGACCAGTGTTGGTTATTCTTTCGACCTTAGAGTCGCTCGTTATTTTTCTGGTGGTTTTGAGTTTCCTTTTGAGTTTTGATCCTCGCCGTTGGCGTTGTATATTATATTGTTTGTGTGGTTGTGACCGTTGATTGACGAAGAGCTAGCTCCCGCTTGGGGATGCCCTTTTCTTGATTTCGTATACTATTCATGTTGTATCCCGTTTGGGGGCCAGTATTTACAAAGGAGACTCTGCCGAAATTTTCAGTAAATTTTTGATGTTTTAAAAAACCGCATAATTCGGCTTATGCTATTGAAATTACTTGCTTTAAGTTGTTTTTCCCGCACTCTACTATTTTTTTGGTTTGGATTTCTGGGTTTTCGGTTTACTTAGATTACGTACGCCTCGAGACGTTCGTAGTTTAAGTGCCGGTCATGTTCCGTACTTTCGGGTCGTGACATATATGATATATCCCGCACCTCATTCGACGAGGAAAGGGCTGACGATCCCTTCACCGGGAGTGACCCCTTTAGCAAAACTAGAAAAGCCTCGAAAACATTCCATTTAAAAACCATTTGATTCCGCAACGAGATCAAGTTCAAAAAGTTAAAGGTTTTCACAAAAACCAGCCGCAACCCTCCGTCATTTTAGGAAGTAGAGTACTTAGTATTCGTGCTGTGTTTGTTGACCATAGTCAAGGCACAGTGTACGGTAGCTAAGTGATGTCTTCCTACACCGCATATGATGCGATTAGTTAGGACAGTCGCGTGACTTTGTTGACCTTAGTTAAGGGTCATGTGGGTGGGTCTAATTAATCACGAAATGACGGGTAGAACTTGACTAGTACTTATGATTTGTTGACCATAGTTAAGGTCATAGGTGCTAGGGGTAAAAACCTTTATCGGGAGTTTCAAGTGTTGAAACTTGCAATGAGAGTGCATACCTTCTATGTGATAGTTGGATCCCGATACCCACTGCGAGTAATTGTTACTCCTGGGAGAGTTTTGCACTTTACAATTAGCCGATCAAGTAGGTGTCTAGAAAGGTGTCAACGGGGTTACGCCTCTGGGAAAACGAGGTTTTCTGTAATTAGGTCCGTGCGAAAGCACGGGGAACCTCCCTCAAAGTACCGACACTGGCCTGGCTGAAAGATTGGCGAACTTGTAGAGTGTAATTAATCCCGGCTAGTCTTTCCTTTTAGGGTTTGAAGGAAGATTTGATAAAAACAGTGGGAGCCATCCTGATTAGATAAAATACATAACCAATCTAATCTTGCAAGAGCGCACGCAGAGTGTTTTCTTCTCTCTCTCTCCGGGTAGCGACCATATCACGCCTTAATCAAGATAATAATACGGAATTTTGACCGAACCCGCTTGTTATACTGAGCTGGGGAACGTTGGTCCCGCTCCAACTTATAATTGTTATAAGACAGAGCAGGAAATAGGGGAATACCAGATTTCCCGTGCCGCCCAAACGAAGAAAGTGCATGCTGATGCATCTCCTTCGGGTGTGTTTATTATAAAGAACTATTTCTCAGTATCTTCTGCCTCCTGGGTATATGATACCGGATCAGGATCCCAGATATGTAATCTGTTACATAGGGCTACAAGAGGGTAGAAAAACTGAGAACGGGTGATAAGTTTCATGAGGCAGAAAACGGGGCAAGTGTTGCAGCCAAGTCTGTTGGTCACTGTCACCCTGTATTACGAATACATTGATTATGAACAAATGCTATTAGATACCGAACCTGATATACAAAATCATATCAGTCTCTTTATTAGTAAAGAAAGGATAAAATTTTGTATTGATGGATAATGTTTTGAACATTTCCTATATCAAAAGTTGATCGGTTCAGGCACGCTATCTAAAAGCATTAACGTTCTAAATCAAACTACAGTTCCTAGTATACTGAACACACACAAGAGGAAGAGTTCAGAAATGAACAAATTCTTCTTGAGGCATTGTAGACTAGGTCATATCAATGCGACCCGACTGGCTGAAGTTACATTTAGATGTATATTTAAATCAGTTTGAATTTACATCTTGTGAAACTTGCCAGTCATGTCACAAAGATAATATGACCATAGCTCTGTTTATTGGAAACAGAGAAAGAGTTAAGAACTCTTGGGACTGATGCATGATGATGTATGTAAGGTTTCCTGTCTACACATGCCAGGACTGGTTCTTTATACTTCATTATATTCTCTGATAATCTCTCAAGATTCAGTCATACATTCCTGTTGAAACATAAGTCCGAACCTTTTGAGATATTCACAGAATATAAGTTAGAAGTAGAGAACCAAAATATGGGTATAAGTATTATGTCCTATGATAAGATCAGGGAGGAGAATACTTGTGCATAGAATTCCTGGACTATTCTAAAGGAGAATGAGATTCTCTCTCAGCATTACTCCTCCGTATACACCATAGCACGATGGTATATCGGGGCGGGGCAATCACACCCTATATGATAAGGTGTGCTCTATGATGAGTACTACTGAGTTACCTGTTTCCTTTTGGGGTTATGCACTTGAGAAGTTGCATACCTATTGAATTAGGTTTGAATCAAATCAGTGCCTACCACTCCATATGAGATATGGTATGGGAAGAACCCATCTCTTAAGTAAGTTAAGATTTGGGATTGTCCGGCCTATGTCAAAAGCAAAATCCGGACAAGATCAAGGCAAGGTCAGTTCTGTAGAACTGGAAAGGTTCCAGCTATACGAAACTACAGCTGAAGATTTGACAGAACCAAAGGATTCTATAGTCCCCGACGAACCTCAGCCTCTCCGCCAATCTGGTAGGGTTCCTCGCCTGCCTGAGAGATACCTCGGTTTCTCGATGACAGTGGGAGCGAGGATTGCATCATGAGATGATGACCCAACTAGATTCGAGCAGGCCATCAAGAGTAGGGACTCTGTAAGAATGGCTGGATGCTTAGCGGTCTGAGATGGAATCCATATACACCAACAAAGTATGGACTTTGGTTGCTATAACTGAAGGGTTAAATCCCCATCAGGAGCAAGTATATCTTGAGAAGATTGCTTGGTGTACATGGAAAGGTTAAGACTTTCAAAGCTAGACTTGTTAAAGGTTTTCGTCATCAACCAGGCACGGATAATGATGAAACCTTTTCCAGGGACTATGTTTAAATCCATCCAGATCCTACTTGCCACGTCTACATACCATGACTTACGATATCTGGTGGTTGGGTGCCATGACTACTTTTCTAAATATTGATTTAGAAGAGAACGTCTATAAGAACGCAGCCAGAGGGCCTCGTAGTCAGTGGGAGCAGCGGAAACGTGTGCAAGATGCTTTATAGGATAAAGCAGGCATCACAGAGTTGGAACATCTGTTTTGATGGATTATTCAAAGAAGTTGACATCATCAAAATGGTAGATGAACCTTGTATAAACAAAAAGGTAGTAGGGAGTATGGTGACGATCCTCGTAGAGTACGTGGATGACATACTCTTGTTAGGGAAGGAGTTTCCTATGCTACACTCGATCAATCTCCGCTTATCACAAAGATTTTCCATATAGGATCAAAGTGATACCTACTAAATCCTAAGCTTTGGATCTATGAGATAGATCTAATTGAATGTTAGGATACTCACTAGTTGTAGTGAGATGGTATCAATCGATCTTGGGGAGAATCACTGGAAGTGTTCCAGGGTAATAAAGACGATTGAATGTCAGTCACAGGCACTGTCTTTACCCTCAGTAAAGGGACGGTATGTTGGAAGAGTTCCAAGCTCGATACCGTGGCAAACTAGACGATAAAGGCTGGTAACATCACTATTAAAGATACTACCAAAGAGGAAGTTTGGGTGTACATTGGTTCATAAGATGAACTAGGTTCCTGCCATTGTATGACAATGGAAGCGTGGCTTCGACCCTGGAACCCTGGTCCCATCAGTAACCCAGACATATTCTGAGGCAGCATCACCTGATCATAGAGATAGTTGATCTCCAGGGTGATCGAGGTTAGGAGAGTAGACTCAGAGGAGAACACGGCGGATCCACTCACGAAGGCCTTTTCCCAAAGAGAGACTTTATGGGATGGTTGAGTATGTGATACTGCAACCACTGCTACAGATGGCCCTAGTGCAAGTGGGAGATTGTTAGTTATATGTATGCCCTAGAGGCCATTACTGTACATTGGATGTATATTGTAGTGGATGCTGGGACATATATAGGTAGGACTTTCTTGCTCGACATGATAGTATGCTATCTGGTTGCTCTTTGTCTTAACATGTATACTTTCTGTCTCTCTGATTACATGTTGATAAAGCCCTTAGGATGTTTACTCGACTTCCAGGACTATGATGCAGATCATACTAGTGGGGCCTGGGTAGTCAATGTGTACATCCTTCATTGTTCCTAGTCATGGGAATATCGAGACGGGGCATCGATATTCCAGAGTAGACTAGCGCATATCTTCTCGACCCATGCGATGGGCGATGGATGATCCCATATCCATTGGTGTTTGACATCGAAGATGGTATGCGGGTGCTCAGTGGAGACTGGGTACACTGAACGGACTCGCCGAGAACTCCCAGATGGTATTATACCTCACGTCAGATGGCAGTTCTCTGGTGACACTGGTACAGCTTAGTCTGTTGACCCGAGATCGTCATAGAGTCTTGTGTGTCTCCCACTGTGCTTTGATTTCCACCCTTCCACGGCTCTACTGAGTTGTGCAAACAGGTGGTTTTTGGGTACAGTCCCGATTCACATGGAGGCAATAAGCGATAGGAGGGGATTCGTCTCTCCCGGTATTGGGGGTTGATGTTGTGCTATGCTCGACTGGCCATAACAGGAAATCCCTGGCCAGGGTTACTGTGATATACTGGTAAGAGTTATCAGTAGTTTCACGAATGTTATGGACCTCAAGTCGGCATGACTTATCGAGCTATTGGGGTCTGACGTTTACCACCCCTAGGCGAGATATGCGACATATCAGACGAACAGACCGGACTGTACGGTAAGTGTTACTGGTTGGATTCACAGGAGTGTGAGCGGGCTTGCTCGTCGATCTTCTGATCGCTCAATACCCGGGTGGCCGTTACGTTTAGCAGACCGCTTGCGGCTTGTGGGTGTTTGATATGATCATCATCTGCTGCCGGCGTATTGACGAGTCTTTAGAGTCCTACACAGAGGTTTCCTGGCTCAAGCGAAACGAAATAGGAGCGCATATGAGATATGTGCGGGACCGAGAATAATGCGTGTATGTGATACCGTATTTCATTCTCGCGATGAATGTGTCGAATGGTTGTATGCGATATAACCTAGTTATCGAATCAAGGATTTATTCGATAAGACGATACATTGGATACTAGTCGGTTATATACGATATGACCGGATCGTTAAATCAAGTGTTGATTTAATGATTTAATGTATAATTATGTATTTGATATATTACTTTGCATTAACTAGTATTAGTTCACTTTGAATGGATTTTCTCACTTGAATTGTGCAAGTTGTATATGTGATATACTTTTGTGCACATGATTGTATCATGTTTGATGATGCATGCTTATTTGGTTAAGTGTAAAGAATTAAACTATGGTTAAGTTAATGATTAGGGTTTTGTTTACTTAATTACTTATTCATTTATCTTATTCATTTATTCATTTTGGAAATGAAAAGGATAAATGAATGGTTGCTTGTTTTGTTTTTAGTTGAACTTTCTTGAAGTTTTGACTTTGTCTCCATTCTTGTCTTATACTTAACCCTAACCATTTAACTAACCCAAGTTAATTCTCTACACTTAACTATAGTTGAAGTCATGATAAGTATTGATTTAATTATCTCATTTTTAATTAACTTATCATATCTTCTTCTTCTTCTTCATCTTCTTCAACATGAAGAAAGCTAGTGGCCATTAATGGCAACTAGTGAAATTGAGTGAGAAATCCAATTCTAAAGTCTACCCACTTCCTATTTCTTCATCCTCTACCTCTTGCTAAGTTGTATATGGTGTTTACTTCACAAATTTTCAAAGCTTGGTGAAGTTGGAGCTTGTTCTTGTGATGCCTCGATGTAGATCATCTTCGGCATCGAACCGACGATCAAGCCTGCCCATTCTTCTATGATGCCAATGCTAGAGTCGTGAGTTCGATTTGGACAGCGGAGGGAGATCATCATGGAGCTCACGAAGTGATGGACCGGATCTACAAAGATTGTAGTCACTTTTCCCTAGCATTTAATTCGATTACTTGCTTGCTTTGCCTAAATATCTAGTTAACGATCCGTTCTAGGTTTTCTCGGCACCGTAATTTTTAGAAATTTGCATGTTTAATCACTTGTGAGACCTCACTAGGGTGCCTAGGAACCCTACAATGGTATCAGAGCCTAGCTAGAGCCTTAGGCGAAGTCTAGACGGAATTTGAAATCCGAACAAACCCCGAAACCCTAATCCGACCCACTCTCTGGACATTTTTGAAATATCTGGATTTTTCTGAATTAAAAATTACTAAAAAATTCAGCAGGGAAAAATAAGAATTACGGTGCAAAATATTTTTGGTGAACAATGAAGAGTGCGGCGGAACCGCGGTAGAAGCCTGGCTTCTGCGGCGGTTCCGCGGCATTTATGTGACGTCAGCCCTAAATAGATGCACAGTAATTCCTGATAAATTGTGCTGAGTTTTCTGGGAATTTTTAAAATTTATTCATGAGTTGAATTTTCTGGGGTGTTTTGGGGATTCGATTGTTCGATCGGATTATCAGATTTTGTCTATGTGGCTTTCCGGATATTTTACAATATGTTAAAAAGTTCGACCGGATATAAATACCCAACTTTTCCCCTGTCGGGAAATTTCCAAGTGTTGGATTTTTCCGTAGTTTAACGACGTTCTAAGTAGTGCAAGTAACGCGATGGTCCCTCTAGAAGACAACAAACCTTAACTCGATTATGTGACCGTCTTGAACTGCCCTTTGAACCTTCGGGTTTGGGGCAGTACGGCGTGCCACATGTGAGGCGTTGGCTTGACCCTTCTACGGCTGGACCGTTGCTACTGAGGCACGAACTGAATGCTGTTAGACTTATTTCATGTGTTGAGCTGTTTCGGGAAAACTTGGGTGTTCGATTGTTCGATCGGAAAGTTTAACATTTTCTATTTATCCGGGATGTGATACAATAATTGGAATTCACAAGTAGTTATGAGATAACTGAATGAATGTTATAAACATAGCAGTTTAGTCTCACTTGATCGGTTGCCACGGAATTTCGATGTGATCAAAAGTCCGTAGCAATCACGTAGCGTACGCGGATACTCGCCGGGTAAACTTAATAGACAGCCTCACTCCATTGCCCCGACCAAGTGACTGTAGGAGAACCCCGTCGCCGAAAGCATCCGTTCGGGTGCTCGCGGTAGCGGTGTTCCGCCTTGGTGCACTTCGTCGACAGTTTCGGGGGTGCGGCCGTTTACTAAAGTTTGCGACGAGCATTCGATCAGAATGTCGGGAATCTTGTTGAATTGCCCGACTTGATATTGAAAAGTGTTTTCGATAATGAGACTAAAATGCGGGGTTTATAATTGTTAGGCATGCGATGTCTAAAGAATTCATTTGGTCAGGCATGCGATGTCTGAGGTGGTTGTGGATTCCAACTGTTGTAGTTTTACACTTTCTTTTCTGTGACCGTAAGTGTAATATGTGATATCGCCGGTTTCGTTGCTATATGTCAACGACAATTGGGAGCGCATATTTACTTACGTTGATGACATGAGATGTTATGTGTTGCTGAATATGTTATATTGGATCGTCGTGTTTGAATAGCCGGGGGGTTTTTATGTGAGATGAGTGTTTTTCATTTTCATTCATGTAAAAACTTGTATGTAATATTCTTTTATTGGGGCACTTCCAGGTTGCGGATGTTGTCACCATTTGTATATTATTTACTTTTCTGCACTAGGATAGACCCAAGGAGGGGAGCACAAGTAACCGGGTTCTGGGGTCCAGTGGGAGACCATCTCGAGGAGTCGAGTCCGGGTCTCCTAACCCTAGAATTGGTAGGGTTGCTTGCCGCTCTCGTAGGGGTCTAGGGGTGTGGGATTGGCTATTCATCACGACCGTGGAATCCGTGTTTTATACTGGCTCGTATTGAAAACACGGACGTCCTAGTATATCCAATATTTCATATGTTTCTTCTGCTGTGATTTATCTGTGATCATGTGATGTTCTGTGACAGGTATTATATATAGTATATATGATATATTATATAGATGTTGCTTATGTTTTACACCCGCGCTAGCCCTGCCTCGCTCTGGCATTAGTTACCTAACCTAACGGTGCAGACGGGACATCGAGGCGAATGCGGATGGCATAAGCGTACGTTATATTTATCTGTGATGATTAGGTGGACTTAAATGATGGGATATTCATTAATGAGATTAATGAAAGAAAATAAACCTAATTGATGTTGTGGAATCGAATTTCAAAATAAAACAGGTAGCTACAGTTCTTGCTTTGCATCACGGTGTTCATTATAGAACATCCTGCACCTTATTCGATGAGGAAAGGACCGAGATCCCTTCACCGGGAGTGACTCCTTTAGCAATAACTGGCAGATGCTACAACCCTCGGTTTGTCTTTGATCGCTTCTATAGTTTCCGCTTTGCACAGTGATATATATGATATATCCCGCACCTCATTCGACGAGGAAAGGGCTGACGATCCCTTCACCGGGAGTGACCCCTTTAGCAAAACTAGAAAAGCCTCGAAAACATTCCATTTAAAAACCATTTGATTCCGCAACGAGATCAAGTTCAAAAAGTTAAAGGTTTTCACAAAAACCAGCCGCAACCCTCCGTCATTTTAGGAAGTAGAGTACTTAGTATTCGTGCTGTGTTTGTTGACCATAGTCAAGGCACAGTGTACGGTAGCTAAGTGATGTCTTCCTACACCGCATATGATGCGATTAGTTAGGACAGTCGCGTGACTTTGTTGACCTTAGTTAAGGGTCATGTGGGTGGGTCTAATTAATCACGAAATGATGGGTAGAACTTGACTAGTACTTATGATTTGTTGACCATAGTTAAGGTCATAGGTGCTAGGGGTAAAAACCTTTATCGGGAGTTTCAAGTGTTGAAACTTGCAATGAGATTGCATACCTTCTATGTGATAGTTGGATCCCGATACCCACTGCGAGTAATTGTTACTCCTGGGAGAGTTTTGCACTTTACAATTAGCCGATCAAGTAGGTGTCTAGAAAGGTGTCAACGGGGTTACGCCTCTGGGAAAACGAGGTTTTCTGTAATTAGGTCCGTGCGAAAGCACGGGGAACCTCCCTCAAAGTACCGACACTGGCCTGGCTGAAAGATTGGCGAACTTGTAGAGTGTAATTAATCCCGGCTAGTCTTTCCTTTTAGGGTTTGAAGGAAGATTTGATAAAAACAGTGGGAGCCATCCTGATTAGATAAAATACATAACCAATCTAATCTTGCAAGAGCGCACGCAGAGTGTTTTCTTCTCTCTCTCTCCTGGTAGCGACCATATCACGCCTTAATCAAGATAATAATACAGAATTTTGACCGAACCCGCTTGTTATACTGAGTGGGGAACGTTGGTCCCGCTCCAACTTATAATTGTTATAAGACAGAGCAGGAAATAGGGGAAAACCAGATTTCCCGTGCCGCCCAAATGAAGAAAGTGCATGCTGATGCATCTCCTTCGGGTGTGTTCATTATAAAGAACTGTTTCTCAGTATCTTCTGCCTCCTGGGTATATGATACCGGATCAGGATCCCAGATATGTAATCTGTTACATAGGGCTACAAGAGGGTAGAAAAACTGAGAACGGGTGATAAGTTTCATGAGGCAGAAAACGGGGCAAGTGTTGCAGCCAAGTCTGTTGGTCACTGTCACCCTGTATTACGAATACATTGATTATGAACAAATGCTATTAGATACCGAACCTGATATACAAAATCATATCAGTCTCTTTATTAGTAAAGAAAGGATATAATTTTGTATTGATGGATAATGTTTTGAACATTTCCTATATCAAAAGTTGATCAGTTCAGGCACGCTATCTAAAAGCATTAACGTTCTAAATCAAACTACAGTTCCTAGTATACTGAACACACACAAGAGGAAAAGTTCAGAAATGAACAAATTCTTCTTGAGGCATTGTAGACTAGGTCATATCAATGCGACCCGACTGGCTGAAGTTACATTTAGATGTATATTTAAATCAGTTTGAATTTACATCTTGTGAAACTTGCCAGTCATGTCACAAAGATAATATGACCATAGCTCTGTTTATTGGAAACAGAGAAAGAGTTAAGAACTCTTGGGACTGATGCATGATGATGTATGTAAGGTCTCCTGTCTACATATGCCAGGACTGGTTCTTTATACTTCATTATATTCTCTGATAATCTCTCAAGATTCAGTCATACATTCCTGTTGAAACATAAGTCCGAACCTTTTGAGATATTCACAGAATATAAGTTATAAGTAGAGAACCAAAATACGGGTATAAGTATTATGTCCTATGATAAGATCAGGGAGGAGAATACTTGTGCATAGAATTCCTGGACTATTCTAAAGGAGAATGAGATTCTCTCTCAGCATTACTCCTCCGTATACACCATAGCACGATGGTATATCGGGGCGGGGCAATCACACCCTATATGATTAGGTGTGCTCTATGATGAGTACTACTGAGTTACCTGTTTCCTTTTGGGGTTATGCACTTGAGAAGTTGCATACCTATTGAATTAGGTTTGAATCAAATCAGTGCCTACCACTCCATATGAGATATGGTATGGGAAGAACCCATCTCTTAAGTAAGTTAAGATTTGGGATTGCCCGGCCTATGTCAAAAGCAAAATCCGGACAAGATCAAGGCAAGGTCAGTTCTGTAGAACTGGAAAGGTTCCAGCTATACGAAACTACAGCTGAAGATTTGACAGAACCAAAGGATTCTATAGTCCTCGACGAACCTCAGCCTCTCCGCCGATCTGGTAGGGTTCCTCGCCTGCCTGAGAGATACCTCGGTTTCTCGATGACAGTGGGAGCGAGGATTGCATCATGAGATGATGACCCAACTAGATTCGAGCAGGCCATCAAGAGTAGGGACTCTGTAAGAATGGCTCGATGCTTAGCGGTCTGAGATGGAATCCATATACACCAACAAAGTATGGACTTTGGTTGCTATAACTGAAGGGTTAAATCCCCATCAGGAGCAAGTATATCTTGAGAAGATTGCTTGGTGTACATGGAAAGGTTAAGACTTTCAAAGCTAGACTTGTTAAAGGTTTTCGTCATCAACCAGGCACGGATAATGATGAAACCTTTTCCAGGGACTATGTTTAAATCCATCCAGATCCTACTTGCCACGGCTACATACCATGACTTACGATATCTGGTGGTTGGGTGCCATGACTACTTTTCTAAATATTGATTTAGAAGAGAACGTCTATAAGAACACAGCCAGAGGGCCTCGTAGTCAGTGGGAGCAGCGGAAACGTGTGCAAGATGCTTTATAGGATAAAGCAGGCATCACAGAGTTGGAACATCTGTTTTGATGGATTAGTCAAAGAAGTTGACATCATCAAAATGGTAGATGAACCTTGTATAAACAAAAAGGTAGTAGGGAGTATGGTGACGATCCTCGTAGAGTACGTGGATGACATACTCTTGTTAGGGAAGGAGTTTCCTATGCTACACTCGATCAATCTCCGCTTATCACAAAGATTTTCCATATATGATCAAAGTGATACCTACTAAATCCTAAGATTTGGATCTATGAGATAGATCTAATTGAATGTTAGGATACTCACTAGTTGTAGTGAGATGGTATCAATCGATCCTGGGGAGAATCACTGGAAGTGTTCCAGGGTGATAAAGACGACTGAATGTCAGTCACAGGCACTGTCTTTACCCTCAGTAAAGGGACGGTATGTTGGAAGAGTTCCAAGCTCGATACCGTGGCAAACTAGACGATAAAGGCTGGTAACATCGCTATTAAAGATACTACCAAAGAGGAAGTTTGGGTGTACATTGGTTCATCAGATGAACTAGGTTCCTGCCATTGTATGACAATGGAAGCGTGGCTTCGACCCTGGAACCCTGGTCCCATCAGTAACCCAGACATATTCTGAGGCAGCATCACCTGATCATGGAGATAGTTGATCTCCAGGGTGATCGAGGTTAGGAGAGTAGACTCAGAGGAGAACACGGCGGATCCACTCACGAAGGCCTTTTCCCAAAGAGAGACTTTATGGGATGGTTGAGTATGTGATACTGCAACCACTGCTACAGATGGCCCTAGTGCAAGTGGGAGATTGTTAGTTATATGTATGCCCTAGAGGCCATTACTGTACATTGGATGTATATTGTAGTGGATGCTGGGACATATATAGGTAGGACTTTCTTGCTCGACATGATAGTATGCTATCTGGTTGCTCTTTGTCTTAACATGTATACTTTCTGTCTCTCTGATTACATGTTGATAAAGCCCTTAGGATGTTTACTCGACTTCCAGGACTATGATGCAGATCATACTAGTGGGGCCTGGGTAGTCAATGAGTACATCCTTCATTGTTCCTAGTCGTGGGAATATCGAGACGGGGCATCGATATTCCAGAGTAGACTAGCGCATATCTTCTCGACCCATGCGATGGGCGATGGATGATCCCATATCCATTGGTGTTTGACATCGAAGATGGTATGCGGGTGCTCAGTGGAGACTGGGTACACTGAACGGACTCGCCGAGAACTCCCAGATGGTATTATACCTCACGTCAGATGGCAGTTCTCTGGTGACACTGGTACAGCTTAGTCTGTTGACCCGAGATCGTCATAGAGTCTTGTGTGTCTCCCACTGTGCTTTGATTTCCACCCTACCATGGCTCTACTGAGTTGTGCAAACAGGTGGTTTTTGGGTACAGTCCCGATTCACATGGAGGCAATGAGCGATAGGAGGGGATTCGTCTCTCCCGGTATTGGGGGTTGATGTTGTGCTATGCTCGACTGGCCATAACAGGAAATCCCTGGCCAGGGTTACTGTGATATACTGGTAAGAGTTATCAGTAGTTTCACGAATGTTATGGACCTCAAGTCGGCATGACTTATCGAGCTATTGGGGTCTGACGTTTACCACCCCTAGGCGAGATATGCGACATATCAGACGAACAGACCGGACTGTACGGTAAGTGTTACTGGTTGGATTCACAGGAGTGTGAGCGGGCTTGCTCGTCGATCTTCTGATCGCTCAATACCCGGGTGGCCGTTACGTTTAGCAGACCGCTTGCGGCTTGTGGGTGTTTGATATGATCATCATCTGCTGCCGGCGTATTGACGAGTCTTTAGAGTCCTACACAGAGGTTTCCTGGCTCAAGCGAAACGAAATAGGAGCGCATATGAGATATGTGCGGGACCGAGAATAATGCGTGTATGTGATACCGTATTTCATTCTCGCGATGAATGTGTCGAATGGTTGTATGCGATATAACCTAGTTATCGAATCAAGGATTTATTCGATAAGCCGATACATTGGATACTAGTCGGTTATATACGATATGACCGGATCGTTAAATCAAGTGTTGATTTAATGATTTAATGTATAATTATGTATTTGATATATTACTTTGCATTAACTAGTATTAGTTCACTTTGAATGGATTTTCTCACTTGAATTGTGCAAGTTGTATATGTGATATACTTTTGTGCACATGATTGTATCATGTTTGATGATGCATGCTTATTTGGTTAAGTGTAAAGAATTAAACTATGGTTAAGTTAATGATTAGGGTTTTGTTTACTTAATTACTTATTCATTTATCTTATTCATTTATTCATTTTGGAAATGAAAAGGATAAATGAATGGTTGCTTGTTTTGTTTTTAGTTGAACTTTCTTGAAGTTTTGACTTTGTCTCCATTCTTGTCTTATACTTAACCCTAACCATTTAACTAACCCAAGTTAATTCTCTACACTTAACTATAGTTGAAGTCATGATAAGTATTGATTTAATTATCTCATTTTTAATTAACTTATGATATCTTCTTCTTCTTCTTCTTCATCTTCTTCAACATGAAGAAAGCTAGTGGCCATTAATGGCAACTAGTGAAATTGAGTGAGAAATCCAATTCTAAAGTCTACCCACTTCCTATTTCTTCATCCTCTACCTCTTGCCAAGTTGTATAGGGTGTTTACTTCACGAGTTTTCAAAGCTTGGTGAAGTTGGAACTTGTTCTTGTGATGCCTCGACGTAGATCATGTTCGGCATCGAACCGACGATCAAGCCCGCCCATTCTTCGATGATGCCAATGCTAGAGTCGTGATTTCGATTTGGACAGCGGAGGGAGATCATCGTGGAGCTCACGAAGTGGTGGACCGGATCTACAAAGGTTGTAGTCACTTTCCCCTAGCATTTAATTCGATTACTTGCTTGCTTTGCCTAAATATCTAGTTAACGATCCGTTCTAGGTTTTCTCGGCACCGTAATTTTTAGAAATTTGCATGTTTGATCACTTGTGAGACCTCACTAGGGTGCCTAGGAACCCTACACTTGGGACCACGTTGGAGAATGAACTCTACACTGAATTGATTCTCCAGTCCCTTCCTTCCACTTACGCCCAGTGTTTCGTATACTTCAACATGCAAGGAAAGGAGGTTGACCTTTCCGAACTTCTGAACATGTTGAGGAGTGCTGAGGGCACCCTACAGAAAGGTAGGGAGACATCCACTTTGTTTGTAGGAGGATCTTCCTCTTCTAGGTCCAGGGCGAAAGCCAAGGGAAAGAAGAAGAAAGCCCCCGCCAAACCAAGGGGCGGTGTTAGTAAAGTGGATACGAAGGGAAAGGGAAAGGCAACAAAGGTAGCGGGAAAGCTTGTGGGGAAGGAAGAATGCTTTTACTGTCACAAGAGTGGACACTGGAAACAGGATTGTAAGGCTTGGAAGGCCAGAACCTAGGATCTGAAGCGAGTTGCGGCTTCAGCTTCAGGTGTGTATGTTATTGAAAACTGTCTATCAATAAACTCTACTTCCTGGGTATTGGATACCGGATCAGGATCTCATATCTGTAATTCTTTGCAGGCGTTGAGAAAGCGTAGGGTTTTGAAGGCAGGTGATATGACCCTCAGAGTTGCAAATGGAGCTAGCATGGATGCTGAGGCCGTGGGGGACTATCACCTGGGATTGTCAGATGGACACTTTTTAGTTTTGCGTAGTTGTTATTTTGTACCAAATGCAACTTGTAATATCATTTTTGTATCTTTAATGTCTAAAGAAGGTTATGAATTTGCATTTGTAAGTAATGTTGTGAACATTCACCTTAATCAAGTTTTGATTGGGTCAGGTACATTAAACAATGGTATATACGTCTTAAACTAACTACAGATTTTCAATGTCCAGAATACACACAAAAGAAAGTCTCCAGAAATCAATCAGACTTTCTTATGGCATTGTAGACTGGGTCACATCAATGAGAGAAGGTTGACTAAGTTACATACAGAAGGATATTTGGATACGTTCGAATATCAATCATATGCAACTTGTCAATCCTGTCTCAAAGGAAAGATGACAAAGACTCCGTTCACTGGACACGGAGTAAGAGCGAGCGAGCTCTTGGGACTCGTACACAGCGACGTGTGCGGTCCAATGTCTACACATGCACGAAGCGGTTATTCTTACTTCATTACTTTTACGGATGACTTTTCAAGGTACGGTTATGTTTTCTTAATGAAACATAAATCCGAAGCCTTTGGAAAATTCCAGGAATATAAGAATGAAGTAGAAAAACAAACAGGCAAAAGTATCAAGGCACTGAGATCTGATCGAGGTGGTGAATACTTGAGTGCCGAGTTCCTGGATTACTTAAAAGAGAATGGAATTCTCTCTCAGCTTACTCCTCCATACACTCTGCAACATAACGGTGTATCGGAGAGACGGAACCGAACCCTATTGGATATGGTACGGTACATGATGAGTAACGCTGAGTTACCGCGATCATTCTGGGGATATGCGCAAGAATCAGCTGCATACCTTTTGAACCGAGTTCCAACTAAGACTGTGCCTACTACACCATATCAGATGTGGTGTGGGAAGAGACCCTATCTTAATCACATTAAGACATGGGGATGTCCAGCTTTTGTCAAAAAGCAGCATGCGGACAAGCTCGAGGCACGCTCAGTACAGTGCAAGTTTGTGGGATATCCAAAGAACTCCAAGGGATATTTCTTCTATTGCGAAGAGGAACAAAAGCTTTTTGTTTCTCGTCATGCCCACTTTCTAGAACACCAGTTCTTGGAAAAGGAAATTAGTGGGAGCTCAATAGAACTGGAAGAAATTCCAGAACCATGAGCTATTACTGAAAGCTTAGTCGAACCAGAGGGTTCGAAAGATCAGGACATTCCTACGCCGCTCCGCAGGAGTAGTAGGCAGTCTCATCCGCCCGAGAGATACTATGGTTTTCTCATAGACGGGGATAGAGAGGATTGCATCATTGATTGTGATGAGCCTACTAGCTTTCAGCAAGCCATTCAGAGCGTTGACTCGGTAAAATGGCTGGATGCAATGCGGACCGAAATGGAGTCCATGTACACCAACAAAGTATGGACGTTGGACATTGCTCCAGATGGGGTAAAACCCGTAGGATGCAAGTGGATCTTCAAAATGAAGATTGGTGTAGATGGACAGGTCGAGACCTATAAAGCTAGACTTGTTGCAAAGGGTTTTCGTCAAAGACCTGGTTTGGACTATGATGAAACCTTTTCTCCAGTGGCTATGCTGAAATCCATTCGGATCCTTCTTGCCATTGCTGCCTTCCACAATTATGAGATTTGGCAGATGGACGTAAAGACCGCTTTTCTAAATGGAAATTTAGAGGAGTGTGTCTATATGGACCAGCCAGAGGGTTTCATTCCGAGTGGGAGCAACGGAAAGGTGTGCAAGTTGTTTAAGTCCATTTATGGACTAAAGCAGGCATCGCGGAGTTGGAACATCTGTTTTGATGAGACGGTCAAGAAATTTGGCTTTATTAAAAATCCAGATGAACCATGCATCTATAGTAGATTTGTAGCGAGAACTGTAGTATTCCTCGTTTTATACGTGGATGACATTCTCTTAATAGGAAATGACATTCCTATGCTACAATCTGTCAAAGGGTTCTTGTCACACAGGTTCTCCATCAAAGACCTGGGTGATACCTCATACATTCTGGGGATCCGGATCTACCGTGACAGATCCAAGAGGATTTTAGGACTCTCACAGTCCAGGTACATCGACACCATACTGAAAAGATTTAGTATGGAAGATTCCAAGCGCGGTAATCTACCGGCTTGTCACGGGATCACCCTCTCCAAAGAGATGTCTCCCAAGACTGATTTGGAGAGGGATCGCATGTCGATTATACCCTACGCTTCTGTGGTAGGCTCTATAATGTATGCGATGTTGTGTACCAGACCAGATATGGCTTATGCACTGAGTGTGCTAAGCAGGTATCAGTCAAACCTTGGGGAGAAACATTGGATAGCGGTAAAGAACATTCTCAAGTACCTGAGAAGGACTAAGGAGATATTCTTGGTGTATGGCGGAAAAGACCTCCAGATTGAGGCCTTTGCTGACTCCAGCTTCCAGAGTGACAAGGATGATTCCAAGTCCATGTCGGGTTTTGTCTTTACCCTCAATGGAGGGGCGGTGTGTTGGAAGAGTTCCAAACAGGAAACCGTTGCTGACTCGACTATGGAAGCGGAATATATCGCTGCATCTGATGCCGCAAAAGAAGCCGTCTGGATGAGGAAGTTCTTGAAAGAACTTCAGGTGGTTCCGTCCATTGTTGATCCAATACCTCTGTATTGCGACAACAACGGGGCTATAGCTTTAGCGAAGGAACCCAGGTCCCATCAGAAATCCAGACACATCTTGAGGCGGTATCACCTGATCAGGGAGATCGTGGATCGCCAGGAGATCGAGGTTCGGAGGGTTGCTTCAGAAGATAACACTGCAGATCGATTCATGAAGGCTTTATCCCAGACTCAGTTCGAACGGCTGATCGAGATGATAGGTCTTCGATACGCCAGTACATGGCCTTAGTGCAAGTGGGAGATTGTTAGTATATATGCCCTAGAGGCCATTACTGTATCATAGTAGTATGTATATTACTTGATGGAAGCTTGGGATATTCACAGTTGTATAGACAATCTTGCTCGAAATGGTAGTATGCTACTTGGATTGTCTCAGCTTTAATGTGTACATGTGTTTCTTTTATTATATCACCTGTACGCATTAGTGGAGCCCTTAGGATCTTTGCTTGATTACCAGCGTTGTGATGGCAGTCACACTCGTGGGGGCTGGGTAATCTACTAGCACATCCTTATTTACACGTCCCTGGTCGTGGGATTATCGAGACAGGGCATCGATACTCCGGAGTAGACTAGCGTATGCGCTTCTCATCCCAGCGCGGGAGACGGCCTGTCCCACAGCCGTCAGTACGTCGTACTTGAGATAGTATGCGGGTGCTCGTTAGGTTACGAGTACACTGGACAGAACTCGTCGGGAACTGTTGGTTGGTATTATACCTATCGTCGGTTATCAGTTCCCAGGTGACATGAGTACAGCTTAGTCCGCTGACTTGACATTGTCACTTCGCCTCGAGTGTGTTCCCACTGCACTTTGATTACTACCCTACCACGGCTCAAAGGAGTCGTGCAAACAGGTAGTTTTTGGGTGCAGTCCAGAAGCACTTGGAGGCAGTGACGGTTAGACAGGATTCGTCTCTCCCGGTATTGGGGGTTGACATCGCGCTGTGTCCAGGAGAGCCATTACACAAGTAGTCCCTGGCCAGGGCAAGTGAGATATACTGGTTGGTTTCCAGTGTTATCTCAGGGTGTTCTGGGCTACACTCCGACACGACTTGTACCGCTATTAGGGGACTGACGTTTACCACCCCCTAGGCCCGCTATGCGATGTATCAGACGGACAGACCGGACTGTACGGAGACTGTCACATTCAGGCTCAGTAGGAGTTCTGATGGGTTCACCTCGTCAGTCTTCTTATCGGCATCTACCTGGGGACCATTACGTACAGCTAGTGCCGCTTGCGGTCTATGGTTAAACCCACTGCCAGCATAGTGTCGAGTCTTTAGAGTCCCACACAGAGGGTCATTCGCCTTTAGGCAAGATGAGTAGAGGTCGCATGGTTTTGCGAAAGTGTTCGTTCACATCCGCGCACTTGTGCACGTTTGCTGTCCGGACAGCTTATACTAGCGGGCTTTGGTTTAAGCCGGATCCTAGTATATGATTTGGGATTGGTTTTATCTCATTGTATTCGTGTTCGTCGGATCACGGATACGGGTGCGTATGCACAGTTGACTGAGACAGAGGCTGAGGACTTTGATTAGGGTTGATGACCATTGTCATTTTCTTAACCTTAATGCTTATGTGTGAATTATGATTAATTGATATTAGTTAATTATAATTGTGCATGGTTAGGGTTGTTGACCATTTGACTATACTTGACTTGTTGACCTAGGTTGACATGTTGACCATCATCATTCCATATGAAAAATGCTCTTTGATCCTTGCAAATGGCATTTAATATGAAATGATAATAGTCAAGTCTTGATTAACAATGACAATTATCTTAGCTAATTATCTAATTTCCACAATTCACATATATTAGGAGAATGGTTCATTTTTATTCTCATTCTATCACTTTGGTTCTCTCTCCTCCTCTTCCTCTCTCTCTTGCTCTCCCCTCTCATGAGTTGAGAATCTCTTGAGCTTGAGATAAATCCTTCTAAAATACTCTCTACTCTTTCTAAGGTTCTAGGATTAGCACTCCAAGCATCTTAGTTACTTCTAGCTTGAAGTTGAAGCTAAAGGTTGAGGCTCTCGGGTGGATCCTTCTTCGACAAGAGAAGGCGACAAGGAGATCACTTTCATTCACTCCAACGAGCAAGGAGAGAAGGACTAGAAGCCCTAGGTATAACCTCTTTTCGAGTAGCTAAACTTTTTAGCTTTGTAGTTAGTTTTTGTTTAGCAAAGATCCTCCTTTAGTTAGTCCATGTTGCCTTGAGTTCTAAAAATCCGATTTTTATACCGTTTCCGCCTCCCCGCAAGCACTGGGGTGGGCAACGTGGACTTACACTCACATCCCCGGCTATCCATTCACGACAATCCAATAAGTTCACAATCACAAATCGGTAAAAACCATTACAGAAATGTGCAACCCCTGCTAACCGACATACTAGCAGTTAGAGGAGGTTTACGAACACATTAAACACAACACAGATACAATCTAGTTAGCCAAACATCTTAGAATTTCGATCAAGCAACACATATGAATCTACTCCAAACAATTCTCTATGCACATAAAACCTGAGCAGAAACAAAACATCCCAGAAAACACAACATCAACACAGAAGAATAACTGAGCAAATTTGGGTTGACTCGGAGTCAACTCGGCCGCGGATCTGCGGCGGGTCGCTTGGATCAGCGGCGGTTCCGTGGTGGTATGGCCGATTCATAGTCCCAAATTTCTTCACAATTCTTAAAAAGACCCTGCTTGTATTTTTAAGTGTCCCTGAAAAATTTTTAGACCCCGTTTTAAAAATGGCAGAAACTATGTGAAAATGATGTTTTTTCGGGTTCGTTTTGCGATCGAATTTCTGACGACTTTGCTAACATGTTAGTTAAGGTTTAGCTAGGCTCTGATACCACTGTAAGTTGACGTTAGACACCCCACATGATGCGGGGAGGCGGAATAGGTAAAACAATCATTTTGTTCAAGTTAACATCGACTAACTTTATGGATCTTTGCTAAACCTTAACTAACAACTATCTAGAAGTGATTAACAACTATGATAGATGATTATACCTCAAGATTCTAGTCCTTCTTGTTCTTGTTGTTCACCTCCTCGTCGGCCTCCTCGATGTGATAGAAGATCCACCCGAGAGTTCCTTCTCCAAGCTTTAACCTCTCACTTGAGGTAACTAGGTGGCTATGATTGCTTATCAAGGTAACCTAGAGGATATAAAGATGGATTAGGGATCTTTTAGTCTTGCTAACCCTTGGGATCTCAACACATAAGTGGATTAGGGTTAGTTCTTTGAAGAGAGAGAGCTTGAGGAGAGAGAATGTGTTTGTAATATTGAAATAAAAATATAACTCATTATGTATATAATGAAGCATAATAATTATCAAATAAATCATATAGATAATTACAACCATGTTTCATTTAATACAAATGAATGAATCATCTCATGAGTCATTAAGCAATAAATGCTTCATTAACTCATTTGGATGAATCACTTCATGAGTCACAAATTCATTTAATGCAAATTACACCTAAGCTCTCCACCTCATCTTTCTTCTAGAAGCTTCTCGACTAATTACGAGAATGCCCCTCCTATCCGTAAAAACATGGAAATACTGAGACTGTATAAATCCAATAATCCAATACTAGAATCTGGCTTAAACTAAAACCCGCTAGTATTATCTGTCCGAACATCGTACGTGCATAAATACACGTATGTGTCCGAACCCTGTCATAAAACCATACGACCTCTATATCATTTTGCCTGAAGCAGGGAAACTCTCTGTGTGGGACTCTAAAGACTCGACACTATGCTGGCAGTGGGTTTAACCATAGGTCGCAAGCGGTACTAGCTGTACGTAACGGTCCCCAGGTAGATGTCGATAAGAAGGCCGATAAGGAAACCCATCCGAACTCCTACTGAGCCTTATGTGACAATCTCCGTACAGTCCAGTCTGTTCGTCTAGGACTATCGCATATTGGGCCTAGGGGAGGCAAGCGTCAGTCCCCTAAAATCTGTATAAGTCATGTCGGAGTGAAGCCCATTACACCTTGAGAAGCTACTGGAAATCCTACCAGTAAATCTCGTTTGCCCTGGCCAGGGACTTTGCGTAATGGCTCTCCAAACACAGCGCGATATCAACTCCCAATACCGGGAGAGACGAATCCTATCTAACTGCCACTGCCTCCAAGTGCTTCGGGACTGCACCCAACTGCTACCTGTTTGCACGACTCCTTTGAGCCGTTGTAGGGTAGCAATCTAAGAACAGTGGGAACATACTCGAGACGAAGCAGCAGAGTCAAGTCTGCGGACTATGCTGTACTCATGTCACCTGGGAACTGTTAACTTATGATGGGTATAATACCAACCAAAAGTTCTCTGCGAGTCCTGTCCGGTGTACCCGTAACCCAATGAGCACCTGTATACTATCTCCAGTACAACGTACTAATGGCTGTGGGACAGACCATTTCCCCTACTGGGATGAGAAGCGTACACACCAGTCTACTCTGGAGTATCGATGCCCTGTCTCGATAATCCTACGACTAGGAACTTGAAAAAGGATGTGCTTGTTGACTATCCAGCCCCCACTAGTGTGACTGCCATCACAACGCTGGTAGTCAAGAAAGATCCCAAGGGCTCTATCAATATGTATTCGCAATATGTTAAAAGAAATATATACACATATTAAGATAGATATAAACCAAATAGCATACTACTATGTTGAGCAAGACTGTTAATATAACTTTGAATATCCCAAGCTTTCATTAAGTAATATACAAGCTAGTATGATACAATAATGGCTCCTAGGGCATATACACTAACAGGAAGGCCCTGCACTGGGCGGCGTCGGAATGGTCCTGGAAGCTCATCCCCGCGGTCAAGGCATCCAAATGGTCTTTGGGGTCGGTTTTCCCGTCGAACAGAGAGACCATAGAGGGCTTGTTGTGTGAGGAGATGTGGACAGTGAGCAGTCCCTCGGTAAACGGTTTGGTGAGCGAGTCGGCGGCGTACTCAGCGCCGTCGCCCGAGAGGTGACCTTCCCGGCGCATGCCCTCGATCTTCTTCTCGAGGGCGTCAAGTCGGCCGTGGTACCCCGAGGACTCGGCGCCTCGTGATCCATGGACTCTGCTGTGGGAAACCTACATCTCGGCACGGCCCTGGTTCCTCAGATCCCCGGGCGAGGTGGCTCTCGAGCCGTCATGGTGAGCCCCTTCTGTGCGACCCCGTCGAGGGAGGGGGTGTCGGTCATGCCTGTGGACAGGCGAGGTGACCGACATCTCCTCAGAGGGGTAAGGGTCGTGAGGAGGCTCGAGGCGAGGCACTCCGGCGGCAGACCTTGGTGTGGAGCCATGGGGCGCCCAACGGGCCTCAGGGTGTATCGGCCCGTGAGATCTGTGGTCAGGAGTCGTAGCCTGCCAGTGGTCAGCCATGCCGATGATAGGAGAGCATTCTGGGGGCGGAGGAGCGGCGATCTGGGGCCCAGGCCCGGCCGTTTGGATGCGGACGAGCGCCTATATGAGGGACTGTAGCCAATCTATTCGGCTGGCGAGGGCGTTAATGATGGTCACCGAAGGAGGTTCATCCGCGCCTCCGGTGAGGGGGAGGCGGCGGCTGGTACCCAGATCTTCAGGATGGTTACTTGCCATGTAGACGGAGATCGGAAGGCCAACTTTTTTTTTGTGGAGTTTTCTTTCCCACAGACGGCGCCAATAGATGGAGGTCCTTTTCGGGTCTCTTTCAGATGTTGTCTTCCATCGATCTCCCGGTAGGTTTGGAGGTGATCTCCCGTTGCGTGTGGGTCTCAATGGGTTTTGAGGAGATTGGTGATTAGAGGAGTTTAGCGCCGTGTACCTGCAAAGAAGTCCCGGGGTGGTTTGGTACCACCGAGGACCCTTCGACGTTCAAGTTAGTACTAGATCCGAGCAGCGTAATGGCTAGGTGGAGTAAAAAATAGCTTACATGACCCCTCTGTGATGGGGGTTTATATAGCGGTGGTAGCACGCAGCAGCAGGCACGAGAATCTCGCCGGCAGTTATGCTCCCGACGTCACGCCCGCGTAGAGAGCGTATCGCCCATTAATGGGGATCGTGATGGGGTGGAACGTGGGATGTTGCTGGTAGAGAATCTGCGCATGGCGAGATTTGCGGAGCGGCGGTTACGCCTGTGAGCGGTGGAGTTGGTCGGAGGACCGAGGAAGACGGCCTCGGTTGGGGAACTCGGGGACGAGCGAGAAGGCCGAGGAGTCTTGGTCTCGTGGCAGCTTGGGGCGAGCTGAGGGGTCGCGGAGGACGATTTGCAGGGGGCCCTGAGGGGCCCAACTCGTGCTTGCAGGTCGAGTACAGGGGTAGCCTGGTCAGTCCCTGTGGGCCCTTTCTTATGAGTTCTGGGAAATGTCATCTGCTGCGTTTCCTGATCTTGGGGGTCGTCAATATTGACCATCATCACTCACCTCCGAGCCATTCAAGCATGCTGAGCTTCCTCAGCCTCCCTCTCATCTCCGAGCTCCAAGCATGCCGAGCTTCCTCGGCCTCCCGCTCGTCTCCGAGCTCCAAGCGGTCTCCCGCTCGTCTCCGAGCTCCAAGCATGCCGAGCTTCCTCGGACTCTCCCGATCAACCAAGATTACAGAGCCCTAGCGCCTCCGCAATGGCTCCGCGTATCTCTCTAAAGCAAGATAACCGCCGCCCCACGTCCCGCGTCCCACGTTGGCGCATCCCCCCATTAATGAGCGTATCCCGTCATTAATGAAGGGATCCCGTCATACACGCGCGCGTGACGTCAGGGGCGTAACCGAAGGTGAAGATCTCGCGCCTGCTCGCTCCATGCGACCACTATAAAACGCCTCTCTCAGACGACTCAGGTTAGGCAACTTGAATCCAATAAGCCACTACTCTACTCAAATTCCTCGTCTAACTTGATCGTCAGAGGGTCCTACGGTGGTCACCTATCCCGGAACTTCTTTGCAGGTATGTCACGACCCGTAATTTAGCACGTGACCGGCACTTAAATCACGCAACGTCTCAAAGCGTAACATAATTCAAGTAAGCCGAAGCCCAGAAAACTAAATCTTTTTGCGGAAAATAGTGGGGAGTGTAGTTTTGAAATAAAGTTATAATGAAATCAAGTTTTTTCTTTAAATGCATACGTAATGAAACATGAAAATGCAAGTTGATTATACTATAGTTGAAAACATTTTTCTTCTTTAAAATTTTGGGCAGCACCTCCCTTGTATATTTTGAACCGAAACCATAAATATGTAACAATATAAAAGGCATCCCCAAGCGGGAGCTGACTCTTCGCCAAATGGCGGAATCACAACCACGCAAGTAAGAAATATATATATGACACCCAACGGTGAAGATCAACACAGAAAGAATGATAAATAAAGTGAGACATCAAACTCCCAAGAAGCGAACATACAACCATCGCTCTAAGTCTCACAACCACACAAATCTTCCTAGTCTACTAATATACAAATTCTAGTTCTGATTGATGGAGTTTATCTAGATACAACAGAATATAAAAGTATGAGAGTGGGCACGATACAATATGTGTCCCACCTACCGAATCAATACACCCTGAAAGCAAGCTGTGTGCCAGCGATACCGCTACTGATCCCAAGCGATCAAACCTGCAAGAACTATGGCACAACGGGGTTGAGTTGCCAACTTATGAGTAGAAAACATCAGCAGGTAGAAATCAAATAAAACAACGATTTCCTAGGTCACTATGTTACGAAAGTAATACTATGATATCTTGGGTGACCATGTATGCATATATGTCAACAATCGAATCAATACGAATGACATGTAAAATAACATCTGAAAACTTATGTCTATATGTATGAGGATATCAACCACATGTGTCCATCAATGACACATCAAAATCATAGAACCTGAGTGTCCAACATCGACACTCGAAACATCATGAAAACCCTTGTCCAGTATCGACACGTAAATCCTCATATCTCAGACGTCGCATACTCAGATCGGCCCTCATATCTGTCTCATCTCAGGCGCCGCATACTTTGATCGGTCCTCACATATATCTCACGACTCCGGCCGGTATCCTCCGGACAACCGCCGGGTCCAACCAATCACTGGTAGGTAGTAATCTATCTGCAAGGCTCATTGTCTACTGCACAACATAACTTTCTTATCCCGGGGTACCATACCGGGTCCACCATGTACCCGCAAACGGTTCGTCCAACTTCTTGAATTGGGTTTCGAAAACCAATCTCAGAATCGAGAAAACTCATGGTGGATATATCGAAATATCATATCAAGAGAAACCAGGTTTTTAAAACAATACATACTTTCTTTTGAAATATAACCACAGTTCTCAAATCCAGAATCTCATGAAAACAGCATCTCAATGCGTATAATCGTAAAGCATGATGTATGCAAACATAGAACAGAAATGTGAGCATATCAGTATATCATGCAACATAGAATAGTGATGTTAGCATATCAGTATATCATGCCAACGAGTCATGTGATAATACCGAACAATTAAGAGTAATAGCATAATATAGAAATTTGACTGTGTAAATGACATAGCAACTACCGATGATGATTGTGTGTGAGCCGGCAAATCTGTGTAAGTGTAACATACGCATCATCGATAATTGTGTAGGTGTACTAGCAGACGATATCATAACAAATAATGGAAGCACAAGTATATACATTGCAATGAGAATATCATAAACGTAGAAGAAAATTAAACCCTAAGCGTCGCATTATAAAATATACGTATCTAATCTAACATCTACCTAAGGGATTAAAATATTTATAACATATCCGAGTTGATGAATCTATCAATCGGCAATCCAGCTTCATAGCATCACGTACGGTATAATCCATCGTACGGTATCCTCGAGTCAAGGGTATGGATTAATTATCACGTAAAACTCATCACGTACGGCAATCCATCGTACGGCGACATTTAACAAATTGGGATTCTATCGACCTATACAACAATGAGGGTATGGATCTAAAGTCTCGTACGGCAAATCACTCATTATTCTCATAAATATATATATATACAGATATCTCTCAAGTCATGTCCATATCAATCTCATATCATGTCTTGGCAAAAGTATCTATATTCTCATATCGCCTCTCATCCGTATATCGACATATTAAGCCAAGTCATCTTATTTCATCAGATACTCTTTTCATCATGTCAATATCTCACATCAAGTCATCTTGCATACACTTCATATCTTATTAATTTCACAACACATTTATCTCAATCTTATGTCATTTTTATCGATCTCATAACATGCCACTATAAATCTCATATCGCTCGTATCTGCTCGTATCATCTTATCTCATCATATTGATATCTCAATTCTCGTCATCACGTATTAATCATATCATCTCCTACTAATTCTTTAACCATATCCATAAGTTTCAAACATCGTTTCTCTAACCATATTCTGTATATCGGTTTCCATTTATAATTGCGGGGGTGGTATACGCCATCCACCCGACTTCCCCCGTAGATATAAATCTACTCACCTGCAATCTCCTTGTTTAGCTGAAGTCGATGTGCTTCATCGTCTCGGAAGTCCATGTGAGGGTACCTACATATCAACACATCATAACCTTATTAAAACCAAGTCTGGAAAACCGAAACGGCACACGAAGTGCTCATAGGTTAGAACCTATGGCTTACGCATGCAAGAACAACCAAATAACCCTCGTCGTTGACTTACAAACTTCCAACGACCAAATACCTTATCAAATACCAAAACCCAAGTTCATAATTCGGAAAACGAGATTTAGCAACGAAGGAAATCACTCCCAGATTTCATCCTAGGCCAAATTAGGGAATTTTGCATATAGGGTTGCTCTAGATTTCACATAAGGAAACCACTGTCCAAAAATCAACAATATCCATCATATTGTGGCCGCAATTTGCGGCCACGAGGAATAAATCTACGGCCAGATTAGGGTATTTAGGTCTCGGGTTTCAGGGGTTGCTTCAAAGTTGCCTGCACGTATCACTGTCAAGGGAACTTATTTTATGGTGGTCTTAGGTCATCCCAGATTTCTATATACCATCAAAATTTGTCAATTATTCGATGTCGGGAAAATTCTAACTTTGTGTTCTGGGTTCTAGTCTCTGGTCTTGGCCATAAAATCATCTCTAGGGTCTTGCAAACACTCACTACACCTCAATTTACCACTTACAAGTCCCAACATCCACATAACATGATCTTGGAAAATTCCAAGATCACAAAACTCACTAAATCGAATTCTAAACTAAACTACAAGGCTAAGAAACTAATTACAAGATGAGAAAATAAGGTTATACCTCATGGATGCAACTCAAGAAAAATCCTAGATTCCCAAAGTCTCCAAAATCCAAACTTGAAAGGTCCATATGGTTTAGGAAGAGGTGGGGATCATTTTTAATGAAGGTGGTATGGGGTTTTGGCAAGGTTTTTGAGGTGATTCATGGAGGTAGAGGAGGTGGAGGAAGGAGGTGAGGAAGATGAAGATGGAGGAGTTGAAGAAACAAATGAGGGTGAGATGAAGGAAAATGTCAAGTGTGCCTGCCATCCTCTATCTCTCTCTCTCTCTCTCGTCTATGCCCCATGTCATAATGTGGTCCCCCCATTTCTATCTCATCAATTATCCCCTCATGTCTTCTCTATTCTTTTTCTTTTCTTTTACCCTCACTCATTAAAACCAAACACATAACACAAATAAAATGAAACAAACATGCAACAAAATGCAACATGTCATGGTGCACTAGCCATGACTAATTAAAAATACGGATTTGGCCTAATCGTGATTAGTAGTGCACTAATCAAGTTTAAATTAAATTTGCATATAATTAATTATAAAAATGCTAAAATACGATAAATATCTTTTTAATAATTCAATCATTTTAATCTCCACTTATATTCTAAATATTGGTATATACTTATACCATTTTATGAAAAACCCCTATTCGCAAATCGAATAGTTTTCGCGAAATATATTATTTTAATATTTAAATTCCAAAAATAATATTTTATATTTCTGAAATGTTACAATCTTCCCCCCTTAAATAAATTCAGTACCCGAATTTAAATTTAAACCCCCAAATACTAAAACATTTCAATAATCTTGTTCAGATCAACGGGGCTCCGAAATCACGGAATACACAGAAATACCACTGCGCATCATGTGCGTCTGAAAACGAGTGTGAAACTCAAAATCTAACTCCGTCAAGCGCCACAAAATTATCGGAGTTACGATGGAGATATAGATCTCGAAATTCTCTACTGAAATCCAATATACTATGGTCAAAATCATAATACGTATATAGAACGCATCCCTTTAAATTCGTTTAAAATCTGGATAAAACACATGCAAATATTTTCCGAATTGCCGTGCGATGGGTAGCTCACGACACAAGTGGTGGACGATCATTTGTAAGGTAGTAAATATATACTTATATATGTTTTTCTCTAATTATACGTCCCGTCTTTTTGAAATATCCCAGAAGGTTTTACTTTGTAAAGGTTCGTGTCACTCGCGGACATATAGGAAATAGCGAGACTATAGATCATTTTTGAAAAACTCTTCGTAAACTTTTGATGCATGCAAAAGTACTCAGGTGCTGTCCTCATATCAGTCCTGCTCGGCTACTATATAATATAGTACCCACTATGAAAACACGATACTCATAACTAAAATCAGCCTCAAAAGGCGTATCCAACATCACGTGCGTCTGGTGCGCACAGAAAACCAAAACCAAATATAAGTGCCACGAATGTGCACAAAAGCCAAACTAAGTGCAACGTGTGTTCAGAAAAGCATCTGTCCAATACAACGAGTGTGCACGTCAACAATATCAGGTGCATCAAGAGTGCACGAAAATCTCAATCAAACGCAACAACCATGCACAAATAAAGTCTCCATCAAGTGCATCCAACATGCACGAATAAAAATCTCAATCGAGTGCACCCGGTGTGCATAAAACCACATCTCATGCGCCCAGTGTGCGCAAAAATCTAAATCAAATACATCAGGTCCGTATAAAACATCTAGTGCAGTAGCATGGACGATAACGAACGTCAAGTGCAGACGCGCATGAAAACATAAATCTGGTGCAACAAATGATCAAGAAATAAATCGGGTACAACAAATGCACGGATTATAAATTTAGTGCAACCAATGCACAAATACAAATCTGGTGCAACAAGTGCACGAAAACTCATCAATAACTCAAATGCGTACAAAAACAACAACGAGCGTACCAAGGTGTATAAAATCATAAACGTGTGCAACTACGTGCACAAAACATGTACCAATACACTGCAAGCACATGTGAGCTATACCGAGTGCAAAAATCAAATCGAGTGTGTACCACATGCACAAAATCAAATCAACTGTATAAAATCCACGAAATCATAAACACGTGCAGCCAAGGCACCAAATTAATATCAACTGCAACTGATATGCACAAATCGCAAGCGATGTAGAAGTGTATAAACATAAATCAAGTGCAACTGTGCACAAAAGAAATATCCAATAGGGGCAGCCATGGCGCACGAAAACATAAATCACGAAACCCAATCATCGAAACTCAAATCCAAGCGATAAAAGTGTGATACCCGGATCACAAAATGCAAATTGAAATAAATGAAATTAAGGTACCCTTCCTTCAATGTCGAAAATATGTCGGCGTGCCCAAGCCGACAGAGCAAAATCACCTACTTGCCTCCTTCTCACGGTCTGGCATCTTCGGTCTCTGGGTCCTCGTTTCCTCTCTGGATTACAAATCTCGCAATCCTTCGGCTCGTCGGCCCGGTCAGGTATGCTAGCGGAACAGTCCACTCTGGCACTCCGCTAATCCATTCTTGGCCAATTAACGCGACCACTCGCAAAACAGCATGTTACTGACGGTGGCACCTGGCCCTCTGAATAGGCGCGAAACGACTGATTCTTGGTGCAAATCTTTATCATTGCGGTGTCCTGGAAAGAACCTGCTCAAGGTCTCTCCCGATCTCACCTATGCAGAACTATACGGTGGTTGGCACTCTTGCTTAACTCCTTTTCTCATAACCGGACAGCTGCGTCCTCAACATGGCTTTCTTCTGGAATTGGCCATATCCAATGCCTCTGCCTACATATAACTCCTCTGTCATCATTGGGGAGCAACAACTGTTAGGATACCTACAACGGCAGCAAGGTTTCGGGAGGCATCAACCAAGCCAAGTTAAAATTTTGCCATTGAAGATAACCCTAAACCTAGGAATTTTAACTAGAGAATCAAACAAAACAAGCATGTTAACACTTTAACATCTAAGAGTTAGGGATTACAACCTTTGTAGTCCGTTCCTTCACTTCATAAGCTCCGTGTTGAGGTCCCTTCGCTGCGATCATCTAGTACCCGGACTCTAGAGAGGCTCCATGAAGAGAATGATGCATCTTGCTTGAAGACTTCACTAATCCAAGATGATCTACCTTGAAGAATCTCAAACCCAAGCTCTTGCTTCACTAATCAAGTATTAGTAAAGCAAACACCCTAATCTAAGTGGCTAGAATAGATGAGGATGATGAAGTAAGAATTTTGCAATCTTTTTGTAACATTTCGAAAATTTAGATAATAAATTAATTTAGTTAATTAAATAATAAAATGTTAATTTACAAGGTTATTGAAACAAAATAGGATATTTCATAAGTGGAATGTGAAACAAATCAAATTTGAAGTTTAGTTGTAATATTAATGAATCATAAGGGTTTTAGTGAAAAGATTAGCTTCATGTGTAATAGGATATAATAGGGGGGGTTATGTGATAAGGTTAGTTCCTTATGCAAATTAGAATTTGTTAAGAGTTTTTATGCAAAAAGGGTAAGGTCATGTTAAGCTTAAGTTGTAACCATGGCATAGCATAACATAGATGACACTTCATATGTACACCTCATTCTTGGATGAAAATCCCACCTTTTTCCTTGCAACACCACCTACTTGCATGAAACCCCACCTCACAACTTGTGTGACACCTCCTCCTCCTTCCCTTTACACCACCACCTTGCACTTTCCACCTCCTCCTTTCTCTACAACGAACCCTCACTCTTTTCCTTATCTCACCCCATTGTTCAGTTCACAAGATCAGAAAATTTAAAGAGAAGGAAAGGAAAAGAAAAACTTTAGAAAACACAAAGAAAATAAGAAAAGAGAGAAGAGAAGAAGAATAAGTGCTAAGGCTTCACCATCACCTTCTAGCTAGGACTTTGAGCTTGTGCATCTTAGAGGAAGTTTTCCCAATGATCTTGCTGTAGGTATAATCCTTGAACCTTGTGTGATTTTAGTTCTGAAACTGTTTTACATTAGAAATCGAATATCGTAATATCGTATTTTTACAAGCTTAGCCTCTATTTGAATCTGCTCTAGTTTAAATGATAAATAGATTGATCAAACAGTTCCTGGACCTTATAATCTAGACCTAGAATTAACCATAAGAAAACGAACCCCAGTGCTCAGATTTTGGTTGGCGACCATCAAGGAAAATCCGATCTCGCCGGATTTGTAGAAGAATTGGGTGTTTTGGGTTTTTGGGGTATATCTCTATAAGTGTTTAAGTATATTTGGTATTTTTTAAATAAGTTAGTTTCTCATTATGTGAAATCTGGAGCAAATATCAGTTTTGAGGTTAAGATGCTTAGATACGACACGGACACATCATATCATGAGTTCTGTTTTTACATGTCACAACCAGAAAATGGTTAGCTTAGATTAACTTAAGTTCTATAACTCACAATATCATCACATAGCATGTCTAGTTTGAAATAGTATCATAAATTGGGTTTTTGGTGTTATCTAGTTCATTATAATTGAATCTGGAACTAATAAGTATAATCACTAGAAAAAAAAACTAGCAAGTTCAAAATTATAATGAACAAACTAGAAGACTACACTTAAAACCTGAGCCCCAAACTCACCACAAAATCCGGCGACCCATCTTAAAATTCCGGCGACGCTGGCCAACCCTTGGCTTTTGGTGTTGATTCTCTTTCTGTAGCTTTGAGTTGGTATTTTACAAGTCTTTGTATTGTTTGTGTTGTCTAATTATTTACACAGTAAAATCTAGGAATGTTTTGGAAATGGTTTTATCGAATTTCAGATATTTACGATACAGAGTTTCCGTATTTTGATGTTGCAGCTGAACCGTTAACGTTTATACGTTAACGACAGAATTGTGTTGTCGTTTTTGGGTTAAGTATGCTGTAGGTTCTAACCTACGGGTGTTTAGCTTGTTGTTTTGGTTTTCAATATGATATTTACTTCTATACGATTTAAATATGAATATAGGTACGATTCGAGGATTCCGAGACGGAGTTGGCGTTGTAGCAGCGTGGATTCAGCGAGCTTTGAAGTTGGTGAGTGGATTTATATTTACCGGGAAAGTCGGGTGGATGGCGTATAGCACCCCCGCAATCTTATAAATATTATTATGATATCTAGTTAGCTTAGTACTTATTCAAGGTATTTATATAATATCGCATCTAGCATGTCCTTTAAATTTCATACAGTTTTATGCATAGTTATAGACGAGAAACAATGATACGATATGGATATGGTTTGATGATTTGTACGAGGGATCACGATAGACTTGAGATGATACATATATCGTGATATGATGAGATATAATACAAGGATTTATACGTATTGGAAATGATGAACTTGGTATGCCGAATAACGGCCCATTTATCCTTTGACTCATAGAGTTAGATTATATTCTGTTTTTAGGATGTAATACTGGTGTGAGCTATATTCTTTCAAAAACTACGATTTGTTGTCTTTTAAATAAAAGTACTAGGATGCGTGCCAGTTTCTAAAACGGATATTTATTTTAAATCTAGGGCAGCTCCCTTCTTTCAAACTCAACGTTTTGATCATTTCTAAAGATAATAGTATAGCTCATAACAAGTAATTACAATAGTTACGTTTAGGTTACTTTACGTGTTGCATTATATTGTCCATATTATACTTTTCTGCATTTCGCACACTCTGATAGAACACTGCACAAATACCGATGAGTATTATGCTGCACAAGTACGTGAATATATGTTACACTACACCTCATTGGTACTGCCATGTCGCTGTGGAACCGTGCTGTTATATATGTATTAAAATAAATAGGTTGTTACACCGTAGAACACTTGCACAAATACTAATGATTGTCATGTTGCACGAGCATAGACGCGTATGCTACACTACACATCATTAGTAGTACCATGACACAGTAGAATTGAAATATATAATTATATGATATAATTACGTAGTCTTCTTTAGTCCTGTTGTAAATTACGAATACTAGTACGATAGATGCTGTATTTGATTTTTATGGATTTTTTGGATATTTACTCCTAATGATATATATCGGTGGTATGGGACACTGTTATATATGTATATATATAGTATATCATCAATACAATCTATTCAAATTTCTTCTTCCTCACTTGATATTTTATATGATAAGTAAACGTCCACCATGAGAATTGCGTTTTCTGATTTTGATATCCAGACAGAGTCGGTGGGTATACGGTTATGAATTTACAATTTTATCCAGACTAAGTCAGTGGGGATATAGTTGGGTACATGGTGGGCTCGGTTTAGGGCCGAGGGGCAGGATAGCCGCAGTTTAGGCGGGGAGCCTAACAAGGTCAACCGATACCGGAGATTGAGATGAGCACGGCAGATATCCAGGGGATACTGACCGGGGTTCGATTGGGCACGGCAGATATCCAGGGGATACTATTCGTAGCCAGGATATCGGGTGGCGATCATCTGTTGAGATGGTGTCAACAGTATCTGCAGTTACGTGTCGACCCTGGACACGAGAGATTTCGGATTTCGATGTCGATGCTGGACATCTATATGTATATTGATATGATCATTATCATGAGGTACACAGTTAGATAATATTTATTGGATTCCACTAGGACTGATCCGGGGGACAGTACCTGCATATATTTGTACATACATTCATAGACAAAAAGAGAATTCCAATATGGATTATAGATTCACGATTTTGACTCATATGACATTGAGGTACTATACTTGGGATTGCATGATAGTTAGTATTGCACATATGCATATTATATAGTATATCGGTACAGATTGTGATAGAACTATACTTATGACCTAGGTATAGTCATGCATTTCGATTTCTACCTTTAGATGTACTTTTATTCAATGAGTTGGCAACTCATCCCCGTTGTGCCACAGTTTATTGCAGGTTTCACCGCTTGGATTATCAGCGGCTTGGGCACATATTCTTTTGGTGATTGATTGGTAAGTGAGTCATTATTGTATCATACTCACTCTTGATTATTCCTATATTCTGGTATTTAGTGGAAACTCCATCAACTTAGAAATGGTATATTGTGGACTTAGAAGTGGGACTTAGAGTGGGTGAGGTTGTACACTTTAGAGTCGACTTCTAGTATGGTTTGTTTGGCTGCTCCGTCGTCTGGATGGAAAAGCTAGCTCCCGTTGGTATGTTATTTTACTATTGTAGTTGTATCGGGTTTTCATGTAGTATTTTCAAGGGAGGTGCTGCCAGATTTCAAAACGTCATAGATGCTTTTCAAACATACTTAGTTAAATTTAATTGTTAATTAAACTGATTTCATCGGATGACTATTTTAAACCCACCTCTAATATTTTCAAAGGGTTTAGATTCCGGGTTTCGGCTTGCTTGAACTGCGTCGACGTCTTTAGATGTCACGTGATTTAAGTGCCGGTCACGCGCCACAATTGGGTCATGACAAAGTTGGTATCAGAGCGTTTGGTTTAACCTTTGTTCGAGTCTAGTTTGGCTATATGGGATCTAGGCATGTACTTTTATTGCCTGGATTGACCTTATAGGACTTAGACTTGACTTTGGGGGTCTTATACCCGAACTTTCATTTTATAGGATGACCTTAGTTGATGGAGTAGGTACTAAGTAGAGTAACGTACCGTACATATGTTCCGCGGCATATTTACGATATGATACTCCACCTAAGTTACCTTAGGATTTATATCTTGAGATCTTCCTTCTATTCATTTCGTTGATCTATCCTCGTCGGTGCATGATGACTGTTTCGGTTACCATGTTATAGGTGCCGAGAGGGCTACAGTTAGAGATACGGTCAGAGCAGACTTGTCTGGGACAAGGACTGACTGGGGTGAATTTCCGATGATATAGAGACACGTCGTTTATTGATATTAATCGAGTTCTAATATTGAAGTGAGTTTCTTCGGGATCCGCACCAGATGGTAGAATCATTGATGAAGATTGGCCGGACTTGAGGCATGATGTTTCCCCTCTCCGAAGATCATGGTGTTGTGTACTGTTTAGACAACTGTACCAATCACTGCTGAAGTTATTGAGATGTTGCTTCCAGAGTTCATGAAGTTAAAAGTAGACGATGTTTACAAGTATAAATGGATCAGAAGGATTCGTAGCTGATTAGATATGAGATGGTTAGGACTTTTAATCCGTAGTGGCGCTCCGAGGTGAAGTCGAGGAAGTTAGTTAGCTTCTTCCGTTGGGTCTTGCTTAGAACAGATTCAAATCATTCAAAAGGGAGATCGCGCCGTAAGTTTTTCCTCCGACGAATTGAGACGAGTCTTCGAAGGTGGGATTAGCTAGATTCTTCTACAGAGTATCAGAGATGATGGATTCGTGTTTCTAAGTTTGAAAGACTCCGAGTGGGTCATAACTAAGTATGACTTTCAAATTCGCGTGACGATACATATACGCTCCTTAAGTGATTGATACAGGGAATTTATGGGACAGGAGAATGGTGCGAAGTTTCAGAGGACAGTTATTCTACACAGTGGATATTGAAGATTTGATGACGCGTACGACTACACTTTCAGGAGGAAATCAAAAGTGAATGACAATGCTTATTAAAGGGAAAATAGGTTAAGAAATGAGTGCTAGTTCCAAGCAGGCTGGATAAATGATTTTAGTAGGAGACTTCATGGATTCTCTTCCAGGAATTTACAATAAATTTGATTGGACTAGGATTAGTTGTTAGCACTTAAGCTGAGGATAGAGATTTCCGTTATCAACCTGTTAAGTTACAAGAGACGGAACTACTTGTCAAGAAGGTGTGATGGGATGTATCCGCAATAAGACGAATGGTGTAGTTGCTCCTCACCAGATGATCGCATAAATAAGCTATGGTATTAGAGATCTGCAAGACGAATTAGAATTAAGAGACATAGAACGTTAGAACGTGGCAGACGGCAAGTAGAAATTCTTGCTATGCCAATTTCGGTGGTATAACACCTTCCAACATTGAATAGAATATGCTTCGATGTCCTTTAAAGTTCGATTTACGTTTTTATACTCTAAAACATTCATTTTCAAACGTTGGAGAAAGGACAACTCGATGTCCGTGATTTTTGTATTTTAAGGATTTGGGGATCAATTTATGTTTTGTGCACACCAGGTGCACTTGTTGAGATTTTAATGTGAGGTGACTGCCCTCGATTGGAGTGTTGTGTGCACCGGATGCACTACACTGATTTTCCGTGCATATAAGATGCACATGGTTAAGAATTTATATATATATATATATTCTAGGTATACTTGGGTTGATTTCGTGCACACTAGTTGCCCGTTTTGATTTTGCACCCTGATGCACTTGGATTTGGTTTTGTGCACCCCGATGCACTTGGTATTATTTTGTATACTTTTATTCCATGCACAGTGGATGTAGTGGATATCGTTTCGTGCACGCCTTTTGCACTTACGCTGTTTTGTTTTCGTGCACCCCATGAAGTGTGGTTTGAGACTTACATGCAAACCCATTAGGGTTGATTTTGTTTTCGTGCTTAGCACTTGATAGGATATGTTATAGATTTGATTTATATAAAAGAATTTTTCGCTTGGTCGGGTGCACTGGTATTGCATTACGATCATGGCATTGATTTTGTGTACTTAAGATACACAACAGTTTTTGTATTCGGCAAAGTTTTTGTCATAACTGGAGTAATTCTCATAACAACCGCTAGAGTTACAGTTATGAAAGATTATATATTTTGAGTTTTCACGCACACGGTTGCGTTGTGATGCATTTAGCTCATATAGGACTTTGGGGTCTTGTTATAACAAGCCATTTTCATGTTTTAAAGATTGACCCCAGAAAATTGTTTTGAAATGAGTTGATTGGATTGAAAAAATGTTTTACGAAAGAGATATAATTTAAATTCGGGGACCGAATTTTCTTAAGGGGGGAATATTGTAACATTTCGAAAATTTAGATAATAAATTAATTTAGTTAATTAAATAATAAAATGTTAATTTACAAGGTTATTGAAACAAAATAGGATATTTCATAAGTGGAATGTGAAACAAATCAAATTTGAAGTTTAGTTGTAATATTAATGAATCATAAGGGTTTTAGTAAAAAGAATAGCTTCATGTGTAATAGGATGTAATATGGGGGTTATGTAATAAGGTTAGTTCCTTATGCAAATTAGAATTTGTTAAGGGTTGTTATGCAAAAAGGGTAAGGTCATGTTAAGCTTAAGTTGTAACCATGGCATAGCATAACATAGATGACGCTTCATATGTACACCTCATTCTTGCGTGAAAATCCCACCTTTTTCCTTGCAACACCACCTATTTGCATGAAACCCCACCTCACTACTTGTGTGACACCTCCTCCTCCTTCCCTTTACACCACTACCTTGCACTTTCCACCTCCACTTTTCTCTATAACAAACCCTCACTCTTTTCCTTATCTCACCCCATTGTTCTGTTCACAAGATCAGAAAATTTAAAGAGAAGGAAAGAAAAAGAAAAACTTTAGAAAACACAATGAAAATAAGAAAAGAGAGAAGAGAAGAAGAATAAGTGCTAAGGCTTCACCATCACCTTCTAGCTAGGACCTTGAGCTTGTGCATCTTAGAGCAAATTTTTCCAATGATCTTGCTGTAGGTATAATCCTTGAACCCTGTGTGATTTTAGTTCTGAAACTGTTTTATATTAGAAATCGAATATCGTAATATCGTATTTTTACAAGCTTAACCTCTGTTTGAATCTGCTCTAGTTTAAATGATAAATAGATTGATCAAACAGTACCTGGACCTTATAATCTAGACCTAGAATTAACCATAAGAAAACGAACCCCAGTGCTCGGATTTTGGCCGGCGACCATCAAGGAAAATCCGATCTCGCTGGATTTGTAGAAGAATTGGGTGTTTTGGGTTTTTGGGGTATATCTCTGTAGGTGTTTAAGTATGTTTGGTATTTTTTAAATAACTTAGTTTCTCAGTATGTGAAATCTGGAGCAAATATCAGTTTTGAGGTTAAGATCCTTAGATACGACACGGACATATCGTATCATAAGTTCTGTTTTTACATGTCACAACCAGAAAAGGTTTAGCATAGATTAACTTAGGTTCAATAACTCACAATATCATCACATAGCATGTCTAGTTTGAAATAGTATCATAAATTGGGATTTTGGTGTTATCTAGTTCACTTTAATTGAATCGGGAACTAATTGTTAGTCCATGTTGCATGCTCCCACAACTCTTGTGAGGCAGCGGAAGTGATAAACGAAAATTTTCTTTGCATACAACACGCACTTTTCATTAGATCTTGTCTAAACCACAACTAGAAAACCCTAACTAGAGATCTTATCTACTATGTTAGGGGTTATACCTTGATGATCCGGTCCTTCGGGTCTTCTTTGATGATCTCCTTGGCTCCTTGGATATTGTCGGTATGCACGATCTCCGGCCATCCCAAGACCTAAATGATTCACGTGAGAGTTGTCATGCAAGCTAAAACCCTTCTCAAGAGCTAAACCTAGAGATCAAGTTTGCTAAAAATGGTCACTAGGATGATGTAGAGATTAGTGTATTGGATTATCTTTGATCCTTGGCTTTTGATTCACATCTCATGTGAGTGTTAAAGCAAGGAATAAGAAGGAGGAGAGAAGAAGGAGAAAGAAAGAGTTTTTCATAATGAGAAAATTCAAGCATGAGAAAATGATATATTCAAATTGAAATAATTGAAGCATGGAATATAAAATTAGCACCATACTTCAATAGTAACTCCAAAAGATTAAAATATTAAACAACCCATTCTCACAACCATGCTTGGACTTTCTAATTTCCACCTCATTTATTTGTTTTCATAAAATAAATAATGTATTATGAGGTGGCATCTTCTAGAAGGTAACAAGAATACCCCTCCTCCGTATACCGTATCCTGTATACCGTATACCCATATCCGAATTCCGAAAAATACGAATACCAATAATCCAATAATATAATATCGGTATCCGGCTTAAACCAAAGCCTACCAGTATTATAGTTCCGATTATTATTCCTGTAACAATTACACGAACATAATCAAAACCCTGCCGCAACACCTTACGGCTGCCGTAACAACTTACGGCCTCTACATCTTTCGCCTGAACGAGGGAACCCTCTGTGTGGGACTCTATAGACTCGACAGTACGCTGACAGTGGGTTTAACCACAAGCACGTCAGCGGCACAAGCTGTACGTAACGGCTACCCAGGTACATGACGAAAAGGTGGCCGACGAGCGAACTCATCACAACCCCAACGAGCCTGCAAGCAACACTTACCGTACAGTCCGGTCTCTTCGTCTGATACGTCGCATATGAAGTCTAGGGGTGGTAAATGTCAGACCCCAGTAACTTTATAAATCATGCTGATTTACGGCTCATAACAGTTCGATGAACTACTGATAACACTTATCAGTAAACCTCGAGAACCTTGGCCAGGGATTTGGGTGTTATAGCCGATCAAACATAGCGCGACATCAACTCCCTATATCGGGAAAGACGAAACCCCTCCTATCGCTCACTGTCTCCATGTGATTTGGGACTGTACCTAAAGTCCACCTGTTTGCACGACTCAATAGAGCCATGGTAGGGTGGAAATCAAAGTACAGTGGGAACCACACAAGACTCTATGACGATCTCGAGTCTACAGACTAACCTGTACAAGTGTCACCTGAGAACTGCTATCTGACAATAGGTATATATACCATCTAGGAGTTCTCGGCGAGTCCTGTTCGGTGTACCCATTCTCCAATGAGCACCTGTGTACAATCTTTGATGTCAAACACCAATGGTTATGGAATCAACCGTCGCCCCCAAGGTCAGGAAACGTACACACCAGTCTAACTTGGTAATACCGATGCCCTGTCTCGATATACCCTCGACTAGAAACCATTAAAAGATATGCTTATAGACTATCCAGGCCACACTAGTATGATCTCATCATAATCCTGGTAGTCAAGCATAATCCTAAGGGCTTCATCAACATGCATATAAAGATATGAAACATTACACAAGTTGAGATGAAAATAAACCAGATAGCATACTATCATTTCGAGCAAAGATTGTTTCTGTACATATACATGCCTAGTATCCTATACAATACAGGCCTCTAGGGCATACATATCTAACAATCTTCCACTTGTACTAAGGCCTGTAGTTGATGCAATAAGTCCCATTGTCTGCACTAGAACCAGTTGCCGGCGTACCGCATGCCCAACAGCTCGAACAGTTTCTCAAACTGGACTTGTGGGATGACCTTGGTGAATGGATCTGCTGTGTTGTCTTTCGTGTCTACTCTCCATTCCTCGATATCCTGGAGATCCACTATCTCCCTGATGAGATGATACCGCCTCAAGATATGTCTGGATTTCTGATGGGACCTCGGTTCCTTTGCCAAAGCCATGGCTCCATTGTTATCGCAATACAAGGGTATTGGATTAGCAATGGATGGAACCACCTGAAGTTCAGAAATGAACTTCCTCATCCAGACTGCCTCTTTTGCGGCATCATTAGCAGCAATATACTCAGCTTCCATCGTGGAGTCAGCGACGGTATCTTGCTTGGAACTTTTCCAACATACTGCCCCTCCATTTAGGGTAAATACAAACCTTGAGATAGACTTACTATCATTCTTTTCGCTCTGGAAGCTGGAGTCGGTAAATCCCTCCATCTGGAGATCTCCATTACCATACACCAAGAACATTTCTTTAGTTCTTCTCAAGTACTTCAGAATGTTCTTGTAACGTTTTGAAAATCGTTTCGGTGAAATTTCGAAAAATCGGTAAAATAAGGGGGTTTTCTGTAAAAAGTAAAAATACAAATATCTTATTATAAAAATTAAATATACATATTCTAGCTATGTAATTACTATTATTTGGTGTTTATTGAGCCGCTGGTGAAATTTCAAATTTTCTGAAAAAAATATTATTTTATTATTATTTTAAGCCGTCACTAATACATTTAATTAGGGAAAATTACAAATTAGAATGAGTTGAAACAAATTTTGTGCATCATAAAACATTAAATAAAATTTTATCATGTGGTTTTTGGAACGAAATCATTTGCCAAAACGGTTTAGAAATTATTGAAAAAAATGCTTTTTTTTAGCGAAAATGGATGTTTGGAGTATTGTATTTATTATTTTTCATCACCCCACACCCGTACCCACACCCACACACCCCCATTCTCTTCTCCCCTTGGCTGAATTCAGCAGCCCCCATCTTTTTCCCCACATGAATTTCAAAGAAAAGAAAAGAAAGAAAACAAAGGAAATGAAAGGAAATTGTAAAATGAGTTGGACCTTTGACTTTATGCCTTGACTTGGACTATTTTTCTCACCTCCCTCTCTCTCCTCTCCCCTCCATTTTCAACCGAGCCCCCCCCCTTTGTGCAGCCCCAATTTTCCCCCTCTCATTTCATCACAAAATTCCATCAAAAATCCACAAATTTACTCACAAATTCAAAGCAAACTCCAAATCCAAGCTTTACCCATTATTCTTTAGCCAATTATGTATGGATCTTGGGGGATGGAAGCAAGTTTGGGAGGCCATGGGTGCTTGTGGATCTTCAAATATTTTTGGGTATAATTCTAAACATTTTTGCTTAATTTGTTACTTAATTTCTTAAAGCTAATTTAATTAAGTGTTAATTTGGTTTATGTGAGTTTAATTGCATGATTAAAGATTTCAAGTTAGGGTTTGTTGTGGAAAATGAGTTGTGTTTGATTGTGCATGGTTTAGTGATGTGGATTAACATATTTAGTTTTGTAGAAAACTAATCTAGTTGTTAATTACAAGTTGTTACTTGAAAAATGTCCAAATTAAGCTTTTGTTGCAAACTAGGTTTTTTGATTTAATTCGAAATATGAGATTAAAAATATGGTTAGGGTTTTTATCATATTATTAACTTTATTAAGTGTATTTTAACACTTTAGTTCATGGAAATCCAACCTAAATTGTAGTTTGTGCATTTTTGCTATGAAATTGTTAAAAAAAAAGGGTATTTTGTAAACTAGAATATTAGGGTTTTTGGAATTTAATGAGATTAAATTCCGGAAATTGTTTATATAACTTATTTAAGATATTTAATAAGTATATTGGCCGCTACATTCATTTAAACATCATGTTTTGTACAAAAACGGCGAATTGTGCTTGCTAGATTTTCGGAAAAATGACTTTTTAAGTGAAATTGGGGTTTTTGTGAGTTTTAACCTAGTTTATATTAAAATTAGTGTTCGTGAATGTGCAAATGAGTGTGATTGGATTTTTTCTCGATGGTTTGACGTTTGTACATCGACATCGAGGGTTGGTTTGACTATTCTTGCATGCGTAGGCGATAGGTTTGGACCTATGCGTGATACGCGTGCCGATTTGATTTTCGTATGCCGTTTCGATTTCGAATTTAGTTTTAATGCGATATGGTGCGTTATGATATGTAGGTACCCCCATGTGGACTTCGAGACGATAAGCAAGCGCGTGGCGGCGTCGGAACCGGCTAGCGAGGACCAGGTGAGTAGATTTATATCTACGGGGAGAAGTCGGGTGGATGGAGTATAGCACCCCCGCAGTCCTTGGTGGTGTATACGGATGCGTATACACACCAACAATTATTATATGTTATTTGGGATTAATAACGATGCTTAGGATGGATATTGGTGTGTTGGATTACTTTAGTGTTGCGAACCCTAGGGTAGTGTTGCACTACACATACACACATACATACTTGCATACATTTCTATTGATATGTGCTCATGGGATTCTTTGTAGTTATGTGTTCACATGGGTATGGGACTATGTGTTCACATACGGATTTGAGGATGATACTTGGGATTGAGCTGAGTCGATGAGATTTGATTTGAGGCCGTGAGATCGGTGATTTAGCAGGGTTCGTATTTGAGATACGACATGACGTTGTAGCGGGTCCTTGACGTAGTGTTTCACACACGTCCATGCATACGTAGGCGGTATCAGTATGGTACTAGACGTAGATCAGTACCCCGATCATGATATTTGATAAAGAGGATACCAGGTGAATAGTATGATGAATGTGATATAGACCCGTACCCAGATTGGGATGCCGTACGACGGATTTACGTACGAGCTATATTGATGATTGATCCGCACTCTTGACTTGGGATGCCTGACTATAGATATGGTATCAGATATGATATTATTGAGGCGAGATCACCGACTACTATATATACAGGTATGTATATGTATCGACTCAGATGTTAGGCGGTTTCCTTACCTGTAGTTCAGCTTGTTAGTTCAGCCGTATAGTTTAGTGTAGTTGTTAGATAAGATTAGACTTCTTACCTATTTCAAAAACTAACGAATCGTGGGCATTTTTAAAGACAGCCCAAGGGATCCTACGGATATTTCAAAAGACGTATCTTTTCATAAAAACACCTTAGCCCCTATTTTCAAAACCCCATGATTCGTGTTATTTCAAAAGGCACCATTTGTAGGACTGATATTAGATTAATGCAGATTAGTTATAGTTGCGTCTAGTTTTCAGCTCCCGCTCATTTTTGTGGTCCGCTTCGCATCGCATGCTTATTTTATGTTTCATACTCCATTATTGATATCATGCTGTTAGGACACCAGCACCATTACCGATGATGCGTATGTACCACGTACACTTAATTGCCGGCTCACACACATCTTCATCGGTAATTGCCATGTCACGTACACCTTAGAAAATATTATTGCTTGACATAGCCTGTGAGCTAATAGTTAGACATGATATTAGTGTACTTTCCTTATATGTTAGTTTAGACATTGTAGTTATTACCTGCTACTTCATGCATACAGTTATTCATTGTTATGCCGCATTCATGGATTCTCATGCATATATTCACTATTTTACGTGTTATTGAGGTTCTGGATTCGGATTTCCATGAGATTTTCTGGATTTGGAGGAAAACCGCAAAAACTTATGTGAACTGATTTCTTTCTTTTTAAAATAAAATGTGCGGTTTTCCCATGATGTATGAGTCGTCCACCATGAGTTTGCTGATGGATTTCGAGACCCGATTCGAGGAGACGGATGAACCGTTTCGGGTACATGGTGGACCCGGTAAGGTACCCCGGGGCAAGAAGCGCGTGATGATGACGATGTGAGCCTGGCAGGGGAGCACTACCTACCGGTGATATTACCCGACGCGTCGGATATCCGGAGGATACCGTCTTGGTCTTGAGATGGATGGTAGGGGCCGGTCTGGACTGACGGCGCCCTAGATATTGAGATTGAGACATTGATAGTGAGACTTGAGGTACATAGATTGTGACACTGAGATATCGAGGTATTTGGACACTTGTTTTGTGTCGATGCTGGGCACTGTTTTATGCTGATTTCATATATGGTACCTCATTTCTTTTAAAATACAGAAATCTCACTGATTTATGAAACCAGTTTTATTCAGTACATGCAATCTGTTTTATGCATTCATACATCATCCATATGATATATTGCTACCTGAGGTACTGACACGGGCACATGAGATTACACTCGGGTTAGATATTTACCCTAGCCTTGTTATAGGCTACGTGTTATTCATATATTTGAGGATATATTATGATCATTGGCCTAGGTTGCGTTATTTATGCGATTTCCGTGCGTAGATATTTTTCTATTCACGAGTTGGCAACTCACCCCCGTTGTGCCCCAGTTTCTTGCAGGTTTGCCGTACAGATTTCATTACGGCTTTGCGGGCTCAGTTTCATTCGGGTGACTTCCTAGTAGGTGGGTTTTTCTTGTATCGTACCCATCATATTACCTTGTATAATATTATTCCGTTGTATCTAGTAAATTCCATCAACCAAACATGTATTTATTGAGATAGAGACCAGTGTTGTTTATTCTTTCGACCATAGAGTCGCTCGTTATATTTCTGGTGGTTTTGAGTTTCCTTTTGAGTTTTGATCCTCGCCGTTGGCGTTGTATATTATATTGCTTGCGTGGTTGTGGCCGTCGATTGACGAAGAGCTAGCTCCCGCTTGGGGATGCCTTTTTATTGATTTCGTATACTATTCATCTTGTATCCCGTTTGGGGGCCTGTATTTACAAAGGAGACTCTGCCGAAATTTTCATTAAATTTTTGATGTTTTTAAAAACCGCATAATTCGGCTTATGCTATTGAAATTACTTGCTTTAAGTTGGTTTTTCCCGCACTCTACTACTTTTCTTGGTTTGGATTTCTGGGTTTTCGGTTTACTTAGATTACGTACGTCTCGAGACGTTCGTAGTTTAAGTGCCGGTCATGTTCCGTACTTTCGGGTTGTGACAAAGTTGGTATCAGAGCGTTAGGTTTTACCTTCGGAGCGTAGGATGACCCTTGGTTGATGGAATAGGTGACTAAAGTAGAGTGACGTACCGTTGGTATGTTCCGCGGCATATTTACGACACGCCACTCCACTTAAGAAGCCTTAGGATGTACATTTCCTTGTTCAGTACTATATTCCTTCCTGATCTAGCCTCATCGTTACCAGTTTGGTTTTGCTGCCACGATTTCGGGCAGGGAGAGCTACGGCTAGAGTTGCGGTCAGCAGGAGCTCGTCACGAACGAGGGCTGACCAGGGCGAAATTCCGGCGACACTCGATTGCGGAGATGTGTCTTTTTACTGTGTTTCCGCGCCACGAGCGTTTGGCGGATCGCCTTTATGAGATTTCTCGGATGTGCCGATCAGTATCAGAGGATTGGGCCACTGACAGAGGCCAGCCAGATTTTGATGACCGTTGGTGTGTTGCTTATTCATGATGGTTGAGGCACTGTTCAGCGTGCAGACGAGCGAGCCAGGTATTGCTGCGAACGACGAGATATTGCCCCAGATGCTGGCGTTAGTGCAGAACGAGTTGTACTAAGAGATGATAGAAGGTCGCTAGTTATCGAGGATGAATGACTAGGACATGTGGATCGTTCGCCTACCCCGATGCGAGGTCATCAGATAGATTGCTTCCAGCTAGAGACGACTTCACGTAGAGACGTGAGGGTCGACAGAGACGATCGAATGTCGGAAACCTATTATTCCAAGTTTAAAGTAGTCGGAAAGACATGCAGGCAATTCTATGGTCCCTCTAGAAGAATGAAACCCTAACTCGACTTAATGACCGTGTGAAAGCCTTTGAACCTTCGGGTTTGCGGCAGTTCTACGGCGCTATTAGTGAGGCTTGGGTTTGCCCTTCTACGGCTGGACCACCGATGCTGTGGTATGTACTCGATACTATTATACTGTACCCAAGATGTTGAGCTCTTGGGGGATTATGAGGTTTCGACGACTCGATCGGATGGCTCGACTTAATTCGGATGCTAGATGGTGAGATGCATTTCTTGGGAGACTCCCGATACGAGGATAGCCGTTGGAGCTCAGTCCATGCAGCCGCGACGAGACGAGTCCAAAGCAGACGACATTAGAGAAAAGTGAAGTAAGATGTTCGTACCAGATCTAGATGAGATGACGTTCCACTCCGCCGACATCAGAGAGGCGATGAGCATGTCGAGGCATGGTACTTGGACTTACCTTCCAGAAGGAGTCGCGATGAGTATGCAGTCGTTCCAGAGCAAGATGCAGATATAGGAAAGGACAACGACTTCCGGACAGTTGGCAGAGACGAGGCATGGAATAGACCGTGAGCAGGATTCCTTCCAGGACACTGCTGCAATGATACTTGCACCCAGGATCAGATATGTCATGTACATTCAGAGAGCCAGAGGCCGACGCCAGTGATATGCTGTTTTACGAATGGTCGTGATGATTGACCGGGAGATGACAAGAGACGTGGCAGAACTGGATCATCCCCGTTAGCACACCCGACAGGGCCGATGAGCCGATGGACCGAAAGATTGGTAATTCACAGTGAAGACCTTGACCCAGGAGTGGTCATGGTTACGCACATCAGCAGGACAGAGTTCATGATTATCGACGAGACGTCCCACTAGTGACCGTAACAGTTGGCCGAGATTCTTAGAGGATGCGCTTGAGCGGTACTATTCCGCCATTTTTGATTACGATGTTTTGGGTGATTTATTCGTATGATTTGATTTTGATGATTGAGGATTTACGATCTTTGCACAGTGTTGCACTTGATATCGTTTTCGTGCTTCAGTTTCACATGTTTGTGATTTTACGATTTTAAACAGTTGTGTTGGTTTTCTGCGTATGCATGCACACGATTTCGTTCCTACACTCGGTATAGTTTATATATGCTTGCAGTGCAGTGATACGCCTTTTGTGCACTTAGATGCACTGGACATCGATTTCGATTGTGATACCCGATATTTGTTTTGTGCACCTTGTGCACCTGATTGATTTTGCGCACGTTCGGCGCTTGATATTGGATTTCATGATTTCGTGCACGATAGATGCACCTGATTTTGCTGTCAGGCACACATGTTGCCTACGACAGATGTTTCGTGCACACCCGATGCACTTAGATGTTGTTTCTGTGCGCATGTATGGCACATTCATGGATTTTGATTTCCGTGCGCACCAGACGCATGCAGCATTCATGTGCATATTTTGGGATTGATTTCGTATAGAGCAGTACGTTTTTATGATATTGCTATGTATTTTCGTACTGAGCAGGACTAGTCAGAGGACAGTACCTGAATATATTTTGCATGCATTGATAGTTATTGAAGGGATTTCCAAAAAGCGAGCTATAGCCTCAGTATTTACCTACGTGTCTAATATGACACGAAATGTTTAAAACAAGGAGACCCTTCTAAATTATTTCCAAAACGGCGGAACGTACATTTCAAACAAAGGTATATATGTATATAGTTATTTTCTTATGATAGACGTCCGCCACTGTGCAGTGTTATACGCGTTGCACAGCGACTTAAAGAGATTTGGCATGCATTTTCTTCAGATACTTACAGATATTGATTCGATGTTTACATGTATAGTTTCGAGTTATATCATATTGGTTTGATTTAGATTTGGCATTGATGTCTTCTCCATGATTCCGATGATTGCGGGATGCTTGACGGAGTTTTGATTTGAGTTATATACTCATTTTTCAAGCGCATGCGCTGCGCTACGAATTGTTTTATGTAGTTACAATTTCGGAGCCCCGACGACTTGATCGTTTTTCTTAGATGTTTTAGTATTTAGGGGAGTTTGAATTTAAATTCGGGGACCGAATTTCTTTAAGGGGGGAAGATTGTAACGTTTTGAAAATCGTTTCGGTGAAATTTCGAAAAATCGGTAAAATAAGGGGGTTTTCTGTAAAAAGTCAAAATACAAATATCTTATTATAAAAATTAAATATACATATTCTAGCTATGTAATTACTATTATTTGGTGTTTATTGAGCCGCTGGTGAAATTTCAAATTTTCTGAAAAAAATATTATTTTATTATTATTTTAAGCCGTCACTAATACATTTAATTAGGGAAAATTACAAATTGGAATGAGTTGAAACAAATTTTGTGCATCATAAAACATTAAATAAAATTTTATCATGTGGTTTTTGGAACGAAATCATTTGCCAAAACGGTTTAGAAATTATTGAAAAAAGGCTTTTTTTTAGCGTAAATGGATGTTTGGGGTATTGTATTTATCATTTTTCATCACCCCACACCCGTACCCACACCCACACACCCCCATTCTCTTCTCCCCTTGGCTGAATTCAGCAGCCCCCATCTTTTTCCCCACTTGAATTTCAAAGAAAAGAAAAGAAAGAAAACAAAGGAAATGAAAGGAAATTGTAAAATGAGTTGGACCTTTGACTTTATGCCTTGACTTGGACTATTTTCCTCACCTCCCTCTCTGTCCTCTCCCCTCCATTTTCAGCCGAGCCCCCCCCTTTGTGCAGCCCCAATTTTCCCCCTCTCATTTCATCACAAAATTCCATCAAAAATCCACAAATTTACTCACAAATTCAAAGCAAACTCCAAATCCAAGCTTTACCCATTATTCTTTAGCCAATTATGTATGGATCTTGGGGGATGGAAGCAAGTTTGGGAGGCCATGGATGCTTGTGGATCTTCAAATATTTTTGGGTATAATTCTAAACATTTTTGCTTAATTTGTTACTTAATTTCTTAAAGCTAATTTAATTAAGTGTTAATTTGGTTTATGTGAGTTTAATTGCATGATTAAAGATTTCAAGTTAGGGTTTGTTGTGGAAAATGAGTTGTGTTTGATTGTGCATGGTTTAGTGATGTGGATTAACATATTTAGTTTTGTAGAAAACTAATCTAGTTGTTAATTACAAGTTGTTACTTGAAAAATGTCCAAATTAAGCTTTTGTTGCAAACTAGGTTTTTTGATTTAATTCGAAATATGAGATTAAAAATATGGTTAGGGTTTTTATCATATTATTAACTTTATTAAGTGTAGTTTAACACTTTAGTTCATGGAAATCCAACCTAAATTGTAGTTTGTGCATTTTTGCTATGAAATTGTTAAAAAAAAAGGGTATTTTGTAAACTAGAATATTAGGGTTTTTGGAATTTAATGAGATTAAATTCCGGAAATTATTTATATGACTTATTTAAGATATTTAATAAGTATATTGGCCGCTACATTCATTTAAACATCATGTTTTGTACAAAAACGGCGAATTGTGCTTGCTAGATTTTCGGAAAAATGACTTTTTAAGTGAAATTGGGGTTTTTGTGAGTTTTAACCTAGTTTATATTAAAATTAGTGTTCGTGAATGTGCAAATGAGTGTGATTGGATTTTTTCTCGATGGTTTGACGTTTGTACATCGACATCGAGGGTTTGTTTGACTATTCTTGCATGCGTAGGCGATAGGTTTGGACCTATGCGTGATACGCGTGCCGATTTGATTTTCGTATGCCGTTTCGATTTCGAATTTAGTTTTAATGCGATATGGTGCGTTATGATATGTAGGTACCCCCATGTGGACTTCGAGACGATAAGCAAGCGCGTGGCGACGTCGGAACCGGCTAGCGAGGACCAGGTGAGTAGATTTATATCTACGGGGAGAAGTCGGGTGGATGGAGTATAGCACCCCCGCAGTCCTTGGTGGTGTATACGGATGCGTATACACACCAACAATTATTATATGTTATTTGGGATTAATAACGATGCTTAGGATGGATATTGGTGTGTTGGATTAGTTTAGTGTTGCGAACCCTAGGGTAGTGTTGCACTACACATACACACATACATACTACATACACACATACATACTTGCATACATTTCTATTGATATGTGCTCATGGGATTCTTTGTAGTTATGTGTTCACATGGGTATGGGACTATGTGTTCACATACGGATTTGAGGATGATACTTGGGATTGAGCTGAGTCGATGAGATTTGATTTGAGGCCGTGAGATCGGTGATTTAGCAGGGTTCGTATTTGAGATACGACATGACGTTGTAGCGGGTCCTTGACGTAGTGTTTCACACACGTCCATGCATACGTAGGCGGTATCAGTATGGTACTAGACGTAGATCAGTACCCCGATCATGATATTTGATAAAGAGGATACCAGGTGAATAGTATGATGAATGTGATATAGACCCGTACCCAGATTGGGATGCCGTACGACGGATTTACGTACGAGCTATATTGATGATTGATCCGCACTCTTGACTTGGGATGCCTGACTATAGATATGGTATCGGATATGATATTATTGAGGCGAGATCACCGACTAATATATATACAGGTATGTATATGTATCGACTCAGATGTTAGGCGGTTTCCTTACCTGTAGTTCAGCTTGTTAGTTCAGCCGTATAGTTTAGTGTAGTTGTTAGATTAGATTAGACTTCTTACCTATTTCAAAAACTAACGAATCGTGGGCATTTTTAAAGACAGCCCAAGGGATCCTACGGATATTTCAAAAGACGTATCTTTTCATAAAAACACCTTAGCCCCTATTTTCAAAACCCCATGATTCGTGTTATTTCAAAAGGCACCATTTGTAGGACTGATATTAGATTAATGCAGATTAGTTATAGTTGCGTCTAGTTTTCAGCTCCCGCTCATTTTTGTGGTCCGCTTCGCATCGCATGCTTATTTTATGTTTCATACTCCATTATTGATATCATGCTGTTAGGACACCAGCACCATTACCGATGATGCGTATGTACCACGTACACTTAATTGCCGGCTCACACACATCTTCATCGGTAATTGCCATGTCACGTACACCTTAGAAAATATTATTTCTTGACATAGCCTGTGAGCTAATAGTTAGACATGATATTAGTGTACTTGCCTTATATGTTAATTTAGACATTGTAGTTATTACCTGCTACTTCATGCATACTGTTATTCATTGTTATGCCGCATTCATGGATTCTTATGCATATATTCACTATTTTACGTGTTATTGAGGTTCTGGATTCGGATTTCCATGAGATTTTCTGGATTTGGAGGAAAACCGCAAAAACTTATGTGAACTGATTTCTCTCTTTTTAAAATAAAAAGTGCGGTTTTCCCATGATGTATGAGTCGTCCACCATGAGTTTGCTGATGGATTTCGAGACCCGATTCGAGGAGACGGATGAACCGTTTCGGGTACATGGTGGACCCGGTAAGGTACCCCGGGGCAAGAAGCGCGTGATGATGACGATGTGAGCCTGGCAGGGGAGCACTACCTACCGATGATATTACCCGACGCGTCGGATATCCGGAGGATACCGTCGTGGTCTTGAGATGGATGGTAGGGGCCGATCTGGACTGACGGCGCCCTAGATATTGAGATTGAGACATTGAGATTGAGACTTGAGGTACATAGATTGTGACACAGAGATATCGAGGTATTTTGACACTTGTTTTGTGTCGATGCTGGGCACTGTTTTATGCTGATTTCATATATGGTACCTCATTTCTTTTAAAATACAGAAATCTCACTGATTTATGAAACCAGTTTTATTCAGTACATGCATTCTGTTTTATGCATTCATACATCATCCATATGATATATTTCTACCTGAGGCACTGACACGGGCACATGAGATTACACTCGGGTTAGATATTTACCCTAGCCTTGTTATAGGCTACGTATTATTCATATATTTGAGGATATATATTGATCATTGGCCTAGGTTGCGTTATTTATGTGATTTCTGTGCGTAAATATTTTTCTATTCACGAGTTGGCAACTCACGCCCGTTGTGCCCCAGTTTCTTGCAGGTTTGCCGTACAGATTTCATTACGGCTTTGCGGGCTCAGTTTCATTCGGGTGACTTGCTAGTAGGTGGGTTTTTCTTGTATCGTACCGATCATATTACCTTGTATAATATTATTCCGTTGTATCTAGTAAATTCCATCAACCAAACATGTATTTATTGAGATAGAGACGGTGTTGTTTATTCTTTCGACCTTAGAGTCGCTCGTTATATTTCTGGTAGTTTTGAGTTTCCTTTTGAGTTTTGATCCTCGCCGTTGGCGTTGTATATTATATTGCTTGCGTGGTTGTGGCCGTCGATTGATGAAGAGCTAGCTCCCGCTTGGGGATGCCTTTTTATTGATTTCGTATACTATTCATGTTGTATCCCGTTTGGGGGCCTGTATTTACAAAGGAGACTCTGCCGAAATTTTCAGTAAATTTTTGATGTTTTTAAAAACCGCATAATTCGGCTTATGCTATTGAAATTACTTGCTTTAAGTTGGTTTTTCCTGCACTCTACTACTTTTCTGGTTTGATTGGTTCTGGGTTTTCGGTTTACTTAGATTACGTACGTCTCGAGACGTTCGTAGTTTAAGTGCCGGTCATGTTCCGTATTTTCGGGTCGTGACAGTTCTTCAGAGCAGTCCAGTGTTTCTCTCCTGGGTTAGATTGATACCTACTTACTGCACTCAGTGCATAAGCTACATCTGGCCGAGTACATAATATCGCACACATTATAGATCCTACTGCCGAAGCGTAGGGTATAATGCTCATGCGAGCCTCTCCTCATCAGTCTTTGGAGACATCTCTTTGGAGAGGGTGATCCCGTGACAAGCGGCTAAATTACTCCTCTTGGAATCTTCCATACTAAACCTCTTTAGTATGGTGTCAATGTATCTCGATTGGGACAATCCCAATAATTTCTTAGATCTATCTCTATAGATCTTAATCCCCAGAATGTACGAGGCATCGCCCAGGTCTTTCATGGAGAACTTCTGCGATAAGAATAGTTTGACCGATTGTAGCATAGGAATATCATTTCCTATCAAGAGAATGTCGTCCACGTACAATACGAGGAATGTAACAGTACTCTCTACAATCCTTTTATAAATACATGGTTCATCCACATTTTTGATAAAACCAAACTCTTTGATTGTATCATCAAAGCAGATGTTCCAACTCCGTGATGCCTGCTTTAATCCATAGATGGATTTAAGCAGCCTATATGCTTTTCCGCTGCTCCCACTATCAATGAAGCCTTCTGGTTGATCCATAAAAACGCATTCTTCTAAATCACCATTTAGGAATGTCGTTTTAACATCCATTTGCCAGATCTCATAATCTTAGTGAGCAGCTATAGCAAGCAGGATCCGAATGGATTTGAGCATCGCGACTGGTGAAAAGGTTTCATCATAGTCCAGTCCTGGTCTTTGACGAAATCCTTTTGCTACCAGCCTAGCTTTATAGGTCTCCACCTAACCATCCACACCGATCTTTCTTTTAAAGATCCATTTGCACCCTATGGGTTTTACTCCAGAAGGTGCAACCTCCAAAGTCCATACTTTGTTGGTGTGCATGGATTCCATTTCGGATCTTATGGCATCCAGCCACTTCACTGAGTCACTACTCGTGATAGCTTGCTGAAAACTAGTAGGGTCATCATCATCCATAATGCAGTCTTCCCTATCACCATCAATTAGAAAACCGTAGTATCTATCAAGTGGGCGAGAAGTCCTACTAGATCTACGGAGTGGCTGAGGTTCATCAGGTTCTATTGAAACCTCAGGTTCAACCAAATCATCGATAATTATTTGTGTATCTGGAATTTCTTCCAGTTCTACAGCATTGCCAATAGTATCATTTGTAAAAAATTCATTTTCTAAAAATGAGGCATACTGAGAAACAAATACCCTTTGTTCCTCCTTGTGGTAGAAAAAATATCCATACGAGTGTTCTGGATATCCCACAAATCTACACAAAACCGATTGTGTCTCAAGTTTATCCGGATTCTGCTTTTTCATATAAGCCGGACAACCCCATATCTTAATTCTTTTAAGAGATGGTCTCTTCCCATACCATATCTCATATGGAGTGGTAGACACGGTTTTGGTCGGAACCCTGTTCAATAGATAAATCGCAGTCTCCAATGCGTGCCCCCAGAATGATATTGGTAACTCAGCATCACTCATCATAGATCGTACCATATCTAATAGGGTACGATTCCTTCTTTCCGATACACCGTTGTGCTGTGGTGTGTACGGAAGAGTGAGCTGAGAGAGAATCCCATTCTCTTTTAGGAAATCTAGAAACTCTGAGCTCAGATACTCTCCTCCTCGATCTGATCGAAGTTTCTTGATACTTAAGCCTGTTTGTTTTTCTACTTCAGATTTATACTCCTTGAATTTTTCGAAGGCTTCGGACTTATGTTTCAACAAGAACACATGCCCGAATCTCGATAAATCATCAGTGAAGGTTATGAAGTACGAAAAACCACGTCTTGCATGTGTAGACATTGGTCCACATACATCACTATGTATGAGGCCTAAGAGTTCAGTAGCTCTCTCTCCGTGTCCAGTAAACGGAGTTTTGGTCATTTTACCCTTGATACAAGACTGGCAAGTCGCATAAGATTTATATTCAAACGGGTTCAAATATCCATCTTTATGTAGCTTGGTTAGTCTTGTTTCGTTAATATGACCAAGTCTACAATGCCAAATGAATGCTTCATTTATATCTGAAACCTTTCTTTTGTTTGTGTGTTGTACATTAAAAACTGTATGTTGGTATAGGATGTATATCCCGTTATTTAATGTACCAGACCCAATCAACTCTTGATGTAGGTTAATGTTCATAACATTAGATTGCAATACAAAAATTATATCCTGCATTGTCCAACACTGATACAGATATAATATTACATAACATAGAGGGTACAAAATAACACGGGTTCAAAACCAATATACAACCCGACGGCAAACCAAGGTGATACTCTCCCACTGCTGTAGCATGTACTGAGGAACCATTCCCAACTCGGAGAGTGTGATCACCTTTCTTCAAAAACTTGCTATTTCTCAACCCCTGCATACAATTGCAGATGTGAGATCCTGACCCAGTATCAAATCCCTAGGAAGCAGAGTTAATTGAAAAATAGTTTTCTATTACAAACACACCTGAAGTAGAAGCTTCACCCTGCTTCTTCTTCTTGAGGTCGGCCAAGTATCCAACGCAGTTTCTCTTCCAGTGCCCAGTCTGTGTTAGTGTATATGCCCTAGAGGCCATTACTGTATCATACTGGTATGTATATTACTTGATGGAAGCTTGGGATATTCACAGTTGTACAGACAATCTTGCTCAATATAGTAGTATGCTACTTGGTTTGTCTCTGCTTTAATGTGTACTTGTGTGTTTGTTTATTATATCACCTATACGCATTAGTAGAGCCCTTTGGATCTTTGCTTGATTAGCGGCGTTATGATGGCGATCACACTCGTGGGGGCTGGGTAATCTACAAGCACATCCTTATACACGTCCCTAGTCGTGGGAGTATCGAGATAGGGCATCGATACTCCGGAGTAGACTAGCGTATGGCTTCTCATCCCAGCACGGGAGACGGTCTGTCCCACAGCCGTCGGTACGTCGTACTTGAGATAGTATGCGGGTGCTCGTTGGGTTACGAGTACACTGGACAGGACTCGTCGGGAACTGATGGTTGGTATTATACCTATCGTCAGTTATCAGTTCCCAGGTGACATGAGTACAGCTTAGTCCGCTGACTTGACACTGTCACTTCGCCTCGAGTGTGTTCCCACTGTTCTTTGATTGCTACCCTACCACGGCTCTACTGAGTCGTGCAAACAGGTAGTAGTTGGGAGCAGTCCCGAAGCACTTGGAGGCAGTGACGGTTAGACAGGATTCGTCTCTCCCGGTATTGGGGGTTGACATCGCGCTGTGTCTAGGAGAGCCATTACACAAGTAGTCCCTGGCCAGGGCAAGCGAGATATACTGGTAGGTTTCCAGTGTTATCTCAGGGTGTTCTGGGCTTCACTCCGACACGACTTGTACCGCTATTAGGGGACTGACGTTTACCGCCCCCTAGGCCCGCCATGCGATGTATGAGACGAACAGACCGGACTGTACGGAGATTGTCACATACAGGCTCAGTAGGAGTTCGGATGGGTTTACCTCATCGGCCTTCTTATCGACATCTACCTGGGGACCGTTACGTACAGCTAGTGCCGCTTGCGGTCCGTGGTTAAACCCACTGCCAGCGTAGTGTCGAGTCTTTAGAGTCCCACACAGAGAGTTTCCCTGCACTGAGCGAAACGTGTAGAGGCCGTATGGTTTTACGGCAGGGCTGTGATCACTTACGTATACTTGTGTGCGTATGGTGTTCGGGCAGGCAGTACTAGTAAGCTTTGGTTTAAGCCGGATCCTAGTATTGCATGGATGGATTTGTTTTGTCTTCTGTGCATCCGCATTCTACGGAATACGGATGCAGGTGTGTATGCACAGTTTTTCGGAGCGATGAAGGAGGAGGTACCTCATTAGGATTTTGGCAGTTGGTTCGGCCAAAACCGTTATGTGGCAGGCTCATTAGGGTTTTGACAGTCGATTCGGTCAAAACCATTTTGAGGCGGACTCATTAGGGTTTTGACAGTTCGTTTGGTCAAAACCATTATGAGCCGCAAACATCATTTACTAATCCTATTAGTGATAATCTTATGATGGCTAATTGCATTGACCATTTGACCCCGTTGACCTCTCTTGACTTTGTTGACCGGTTGACCGGGTTGACCATTGACTTTCAAGAGGGTTCCACACTCTTCTTTTCTTTTCTTTTTTCTTTTGGATTATGATAATTGTCATTTCAAAGTAGCCATCAACTTTATCTTGATGGGATTAGTAATGATGTTGTTTTGCATTATTTGCAACCATGGTTGTTTTTCTTTTGTATCATAATTTTATTCTCATTCTCTCTCTTGAAATGAGAAGCTCCTTGGTTGCTAGCAAGCTCCTTCTTCTTCGTCCTCTTGATTTCTCCTTTGATCTCATGTGTTGAGAGAAAAAGGATTCCACTTGACAAACACATCCATACATCTCCTCTACACATCCTAGGGCTTCTAGATTAGCAATCTCCTTGCCCTAGTTACCTCGGCTTGAGGTGGAGCTCGGTGTACATCTCTCGGGTGGATCGTCTCGACTCAAGGAGGCCGCGGAGGTGACCAAAGTCCGGATCAACCATTGAGCAAGCAAAGAGAAGAACAACAAGGAGAAAAGAACAACAAGAAGAGAAGAGCAACAAGAAGTGAAGAACAACAAGAAGAGAAGGAGTTCAAGTTGAGGTATAACCCCTAACCGAGTAGATAACATCTCATGTTAGGATGCTAGTGTATTGTTTAGCAAAGATCCGGCTTTTACGGTCCATGTTGCCAAGTCTAGAAAATTTTTTGTTTTACCGTTTCCGCAACCCCTAAAGTACCGGGAGAGGTAACGTGGACCTAACAGTGGTATCAAAGCCTAACTAAACACACCCTAGCATGTTAGCAAAGTATTAAGAATATCGACCGGACGAAAAACCGCAAAATCACCCTGAAAAAATTTAGTTTCTGCCGATTTTCAGATCTGTTCCAAAATTAAAAATTTATACACTAAAAATCGGCTCAGGCTTTTATTTGAAAACTAGAAAAATTTCATCCCCCAACTCGTCCAAAGCGCCGCGTTTCCGCGGCATAAGCTTGCTTATGCCGCGGAACCGTGGCTTCCTTGGCTCTGTTGGGGAATATTTTTCTTGCAGTTTTCATATTTGGGTATTTTGGGATTTTTGGTATATGACTTTTCTGCCCAGATTTTCCAGAAAGCAAAATTTGTTTTTGGGGCTTAAAAGTCCGTATTTTTTGTCGATGTTCTGTAGACTTTGGCTAATGGTTATATCTGTAATGTTCATATGTATTGAACGTCGGCTAATCGCTATATGTCGATTAGTCGGGGTTATACATATCTGTGATCTGTGATTGTTGTTGATGGTTTGTGTATATGAACTCGTTGGATTGTCGCGGATGAATAGCCGGGGTGGATGTGAGATGAGAGTTTCTTTTTCTTTCATTCATGTAATAATTTGTAAATTGATGTAATATTATTTGTTTGGCCGCACAACCGGGTCGGGGTTGTACCCGTTATTGTATAATTCTTTTTACTGTTTTTGCTCCTAGGATAGACCCATGGAGGGGGTGCACAAACTACCGGGTATCTCGAAGTACCGAGTGGCCTACTCATGGCGTTGAGGGAGGTTGCTTCGCTTCGGGTACTTGGCGGGTAGTTTGCCGCACCCGTAGGGGTCTTGGGTGGGGTATTGGCTATTCATCGCGACCGTGTAATCCACTTTTCGTTGCAGGCTCGAATGAATCGCGGGTTCCTAGTATATCCAATGTGTTCATCTGTGATCTGGATTGGCTATCATTGCAGTATATCTATATATAATAACTATTTAGGCGTTGCTTATGTTTTACAGCCGCGCTAGCCCAGCCCCCGCTCTGTCGTTAGTTAAGTAACCTAACGGGTGATGACGGGGCCCAGTGGCGAATGCGAATGGCATAAGCGTACGTCATATTTTGGTTGTTTTCTGCAATGGTAGGATTTAAATGATGGGACGCATTAAAAGAACTAATGCAAGAAAATAAACCTAAAAGACGTTGTTGGAACAAGTTTTTCCAAAAAGCTGTTATTGCAAGGACGTTCACTTTTGTTTTGCATCGCGGTATTCGGTTGTGAATGCCCAGCACCTCAGTTGACGAGGCAAGGGCCGAGATCCCTTCATCGGGAGTGACCCCTTGGACAAAAGTTTGCGTCAGGGTAATAACTTCACTATAGTCGATTATTCTTGCTTTGCATCGAGGTATTCAGTTTGGAATACCCTGCACCTCATTCGACGAGGAAAGAGCCGAGATCCCTTCACAGGGAGTGACCTCTTTAGCAAAAAGTTTTCGCCACTATATTTTTCCAAAAAGATTATCAGGTTCCTTCAACGACATCAAGTTCATTACGTTAACGGGTTTTTCGCCAAAAACCCAGCCGTAGCCCTCCGTCATTTCATACAAGTACTACTCAGTATTCGAGCTACGTATTTTGGCATTGTCAAGGCGTAGTGATCGATAGCTAAGTATTGCTTGTTTGCAGCCTTATTTTTCAGATTATTTAGGACAGTCGCATAGCTATGTTGGCATTGTCAAGAGTTATGCGGGTGGGTCTAAGTTAATCAAGATAATGACGGGCCGAACTTGACTAACGGTTCATGATATGTTGGCATTGTCAAGGTCATGAATCGTTAGGGGCAAAAACCACATCGGGAGTTTCAAAAGAACTGAAACTTGCAGATTTAGCATACCTTCTGGAGTGTGGTGGCTAGAGTGGATTCCATCTAGGTCATCACACAATGACAGTTGGATCCCGATCCCACTGATGAGTTGGATTACTCTCGGGAGATTACTTTCACTTAACGATCAATGCTACAAACCTAGTAGGTGTCTAGAAAGGTGTTAGCGGGGCTACGCCCCCAGGGAAAAGAGGTTCTTAAATTAAGGAACTTCACGAAAGCGTTGGAAAACCTCCCTCGAAGTACCGACACTAGCCTGGCTGAAAGGTTAAGCAAGTATTGTGACGTGAATTAAATCCCGGCTAGTTCTTCTTTTAAAAGGTTTTAAGAAGAATTTGAGGAAACAGTGGGAGACATCCTGGTTTGATAAATTAATAAACCAATCTAATCTTGCAAGAGCATACGCTGAGCGTTTCTTTTCTCTCTCTCCAGGCAGCAACCTTTTCACGCCCTAATCAAGATAATAAAATGTATCGCTTGACCGATCCGAATTCTTATTCGGGACTGGGGAAAGTTGGTTCAGCTCTAACTTGTGACAACAGTCATGGGTATGAGAATGGGAAAGGGGATTGTATGGATTTCCAGGATACCCAGTTGAAGAAGAAGCATGGTTTTGCATCTACTTCAGGTGTTCTTGTAATTGAGAACTGTTTTACGGTCAGCCCTACCTCCTGGGTACTTGATACCGGATCAGGATCTCATATCTATAATTTATTGCAGGGACTGAGAAAAAGTAGGAAAGTTGCACCGGGTGATATGTCGCTCAGAGTAGCGAACGGAGCACAAGTTAATGCGGCAGCCGTCGGTGAATATCACCTAGTATTGCCAAATGGCAAGACTATGATTTTGAACCATTGCTACTATGTACCCTCCATGGTTTGCAACATCATATCAGTTTCTTTACTCGATAAAGATGGATATAACTTTGTTCTTGAAAAGAATATCATGAACATTTACCTTCATAAGGTACTGGTTGCAGAGGGTACACTGTGTAATGGTATCTACGTTCTAAATCAGAATACAGTTCTCAATGTACAAAACACACGCAAGAGGAAGAATTCAGATACGAATGAATCCTACTTGTGGCATTATAGACTTGGTCATATCGGAGAGAAAAGACTGAGTAAGTTGCATAAAGATGGACTCTTGAATGCGTTCGAGTTTTCATCTTATGAAACTTGTCAGTCTTGTCTCAAAGGGAAGATGACCAAATCTCCGTTCACCGGACATGGAGAAAGAGCAACAGAGCTCTTGGGACTCATACACAGTGATGTGTGTGGTCCGATGTCTATACTTGCAAGGGGTGGGTTCTCGTACTTCATCACATTCACTGACGATCTCTCTAGGTTCGGATATGTGTATCTGATGAGACACAAATCTGAAACTTTTGAGAAATTCAAGGAATTCAGAAACGAAGTAGAGAACCAGACAGGCAAAAGTATCAAGATCCTCCGGTCTGATAGAGGAGGGGAGTACTTAAGCACGGAATTCCGAGATTACTTAAAAGAGAATGGTATTCTCTCTCAGCTTACTCCTCCTTATACACCACAGCACAACGGTGTATCGGAGAGAAGGAATCGTACCCTATTGGATATGGTTCGATCCATGATGAGTGATGCTGAGTTACCTCTTTCATTCTGGGGACTTGCGCTAGATACAGCGGCATACTTACTGAATCAGGTTCCGTCTAAATCCGTGCCTAAGACTCCATATGAAATATGAAGTGGTAAGAAGCCATATCTAGAACGAATTAAGATATGGGGTTGTCCGGCCTATGTAAAAGTACAAAAACCAGACAAGCTTGAGGCACGGTCAGTTTTATGTAAGTTTGTGGGATATCCTAGAAATTCTCTGGGATATCTGTTCTACCACACTGAGGAACAGAAGGTATTCGTTGCTCGCCGCGCCACCTTTTTAGAGTGGCAATTTCTTGCAAAAGAAATAAGTGGGAGCACGGTAGAACTGGATGAAATATCTGATCTACAAACTCAAACTGAGGATTTAGCAGAACCAGAAAATTCAGTGACCCCAAACGAACCTCAGCCACTCCGCAGATCTGGTAGGATTTCTCATCCGCCCGAGAGATACTACGGTTTTCTCATAGACGGGGATCGAGAGGATTGCATCTTGGAAGAAGATGACCCTACCAGTTTCAGGCAGGCCATTATCAGTAGGGACTCTGATAAGTGGCAGGAAGCAATGCAATCCGAAATGGAGTCTATGTACGCCAATAAAGTGTGGACCTTGGATATTGCTCCACCTGGGGTAAAACCCGTTGGATGCAAATGGATCTACAAAAGGAAACTTGGTGTAGATGGGCAGGTGGAAACCTATAAAGCTAGACTCGTTGCAAAAGGTTTTCGTCAAAGACCTGGTTTGGACTATGATGAAACTTTTTCTCCGGTGGCTATGCTCATATCCATTCGGATCCTACTTGCCATTGCTACCTTCCATGACTATGAAATCTGGCAGATGGATGTTAAAACGGCTTTCCTAAACGGTTGTTTGGAAGAGTGCGTTTACATGGATCAACCAGAAGGTTTCGTAGACAGTGGGAGCAGCGGAAAGGTGTGCAAGTTGCTTAAATCCATTTATGGATTAAAGCAGGCATCGCGGAGCTGGAACATCTGTTTTGATGAGGCAATCAAGGAATTTGATTTCATCAAGAACGAAGATGAACCCTGTGTATATAAGAAGATTGTAGGACGAACTGTCGTATTCCTAGTCTTGTACGTGGACGACATTCTTTTGATAGGAAATGATATTCCTATGCTACAATCGGTCAAGCTATTTTTGTCACAAAGGTTCTCCATGAAGGACCTGGGTGATGCCTCGTACATTCTGGGGATCAAGATCTATAGAGATAGATCCAAGAGACTATTGGGACTTTCGCAGTCCAGGTACATAGAGACCGTACTAAAGACATTTAGTATGGAGGGTTCCAAGCGCGGTAACATACCCGCATTGCACGGAATTACCCTCTCCAAGAAGATGTCTCCTAAGACTGACGAGGATAGGGTTCGCATGAGCACTATACCCTACGCTTCGGCGGTAGGATCTATAATGTATGCGATGCTATGTACAAGACCAGATGTAGCTTACGCGTTGAGTGCGGTAAGCCGGTATTAGTCAGACCCAGGGGAGGACCACTGGACAGCAGTGAAGAACATTCTCAAGTACCTAAGAAGGACTAAGGAGATGTTCCTGGTTTACGGTAATGGAGACCTCACGGTCGAGTCCTTTACCGATTTAAGCTTCCAGAGTGACAAAGATGACAGCAAGTCTGTCTCGGGTTTTGTGTTTACCCTCAACGGAGGGGCGGTATGTTGGAGGAGTTCCAAGCAGGATACCGTCGCAGACTCGACGATGGAGGCTGAATACATTGCTGCAAGCGATGCCGCAAAAGAGGCGGTCTGGATGAAGAAGTTCATTAGTGAACTTCAGGTGGTTCCGTCCATTGTTGACCCAATACCTTTGTATTGCGATAACAATGGGGCTATAGTTTTAGCGAAGGAACCAAGGTCCCATCAGAAATCCAGGCACATCTTAAGGCGGTATCACCTGATCAGGGAGATCATTGATCGATAGGAGATCGAGGTGCGGAGAGTGGACACAAAGGACAACACTGCGGACCCATTCACGAAGGCTTTACCCCAGACTCAGTTCGAGCGGCTGATCGAGATGATAGGTCTTCGATACGCCAGTACATGGCCTTAGTGCAAGTGGGAGATTGTTAGTGTATATGCCCTAGAGGCCATTACTGTATCATACTAGTATGTATATTACTTGATGGAAGCTTGGGATATTCACAGTTGTACAGACAATCTTGCTCAATATAGTAGTATGCTACTTGGTTTGTCTCTGCTTTAATGTGTACTTGTGTGTTTATTTATTATATCACCTATACGCATTAGTAGAGCCCTTTGGATCTTTGCTTGATTACCGGCGTTGTGATGGCGATCACACTCGTGGGGGATGGGTAATCTACAAGCACATCCTTATACACGTCCCTAGTCGTGGGAGTATCGAGATAGGGCATCGATACTCCGGAGTAGACTAGCGTATGCGCTTCTCATCCCAGCACGGGAGACGGTCTGTCCCACAGCCGTCGGTACGTCGTACTTGAGATAGTATGCGGGTGCTCATTGGGTTACGAGTACACTGGACAGGACTCGTCGGGAACTGATGGTTGGTATTATACCTATCGTCAGTTATCAGTTCCCAGGTGACATGAGTACAGCTTAGTCCGCTGACTTGACACTGTCACTTCGCCTCGAGTGTGTTCCCACTGTTCTTTGATTGCTACCCTACCACGGCTCTACTGAGTCGTGCAAACAGGTAGTAGTTGGGAGCAGTCCCGAAGCACTTGGAGGCAGTGACGGTTAGACAGGATTCGTCTCTCCCGGTATTGGGGGTTGACATCGCGCTGTGTCTAGGAGAGCCATTACACAAGTAGTCCCTGGCCAGGGCAAGCGAGATATACTGGTAGGTTTCCAGTGTTATCTCAGGGTGTTCTGGGCTTCACTCCAACACGACTTGTACCGCTATTAGGGGACTGACGTTTACCGCCCCCTAGGCCCGCCATGCGATGTATCAGACGAACAGACCGGACTGTACGGAGATTGTCACATACAGGCTCAGTAGGAGTTCGGATGGGTTTACCTCATCGGCCTTCTTATCGACATCTACCTGGGGACCGTTATGTACAGCTAGTGCCGCTTGCGGTCCGTGGTTAAATCCACTGCCAGCGTAGTGTCGAGTCTTTAGAGTCCCACACAGAGAGTTTCCCTGCACTGAGCGAAACGTGTATAGGCCGTATGGTTTTACGGCAGGGCTGTGATCACTTACGTACACTTGTGTGCGTATGGTGTTCGGGCAGGCAGTACTAGTAGGCTTTGGTTTAAGCCGGATCCTAGTATTGCACGGATGGATTTGTTTTGTCTTCTGTGCATCCGCATTCTACGGAATACGGATGCAGGTGTGTATGCACAGTTTTTCGGAGCGATGAAGGAGGAGGTACCTCATTAGGGTTTTGGCAGTTGGTTCGGCCAAAACCGTTATGTGGCAGGCTCATTAGGGTTTTGACAGTCGATTCGGTCAAAACCATTTTGAGGCGGACTCATTAGGGTTTTGACAGTTCGTTTGGTCAAAACCATAATGAGCCGCGAACATCATTTACTAATCCTATTAGTGATAATCTTATGATGGCTAATTGCATTGACCATTTGACCCCGTTGACCTCTCTTGACTTTGTTGAACGGTTGACCGGGTTGACCATTGACTTTCAAGAGGGTTCCACACTCTTCTTTTCTTTTCTTTTTTCTTTTGGATTATGATAATGGTCATTTCAAAGTAGCCATCAACTTTATCTTGATGGGATTAGTAATGATGTTGTTTTGCATTATTTGCAACCATGGTTGTTTTTCTTTTGTATCATAATTTTATTCTCATTCTCTCTCTTGAAATGAGAAGCTCCATGGTTGCTAGCAAGCTCCTTCTTCTTCCTCCTCTTGATTTCTCCTTTGATCTCATGTGTTGAGAGAAAAAGGATTCCACTTGACAAACACATCCATACATCTCCTCTACACATCCTAGGGCTTCTAGATTAGCAATCTCCTTGCCCTAGTTACCTCGGCTTGAGGTGAAGCTCGGTGTACATCTCTCGGGTGGATCGTCTTCGACTCAAGGAGGCTGCGGAGGTGACCAAAGTCCGGATCAACCATTGAGCAAGCAAAGAGAAGAACAACAAGGAGAGAAGAACAAAAAGAAGAGAAGTGCAACAAGAAGTGAAGAACAACAAGAAGAGAAGGAGTTCAAGTTAAGGTATAACCCCTAACCGAGTAGATAACATCTCATGTTAGGATGCTAGTGTATTGTTTAGCAAAGATCCGGCTTTTACGGTCCATGTTGCCAAGTCTAGAAAAATTTTTGTTTTACCGTTTCCGCAACCCCGAAAGTACCGGGAGAGATAACGTGGACCTAACAGTCTGGTAGCAGTGGAAACATTCCCCTCGTCCTGTCGCAGCAGCCCCTTTCTTGTCCTTTCCTGGTGCCTTTTTCACTCCGCCTCTCTGCTTGATGGGATTCTTCTTCTTCTTTCCCTTTCTCTTGAATTTGGCTTTTGGGACGGAGGAAGAAGATGGCCCAGCAATAAGAGCGGGAGTATTCGCTACCTTTAGTGTGCTCTCTGCACTCCTCAACATATTGAGGAGTTCAGGCAAAGACTTCTCCATGTTGTGCATGTTGAAGTTCACAATGAATTGAGCAAAGGCAGGGGAAAGGGACTGTAGAACAATATCAACATACTGCTCATTCTCCATTGTCCAACCCAGGTCCTCAAGTTCTTCGATAAGTCCAATCATCTTCAATACATGGTCACTTACAGACGTGCCAGCAGCCATTCGCATCTGAAACAACTTTTGTGATGCCTCGTATCGGAGAGTACGAGATTGCTCTCCATACAACTCCTTTGTATGGAGAAAGATGGATTGAACATCCATCTTCTCGTGCTGCTTCTGATGTTCATTGTTCATAGAAGCAAGCGCGAGGCACTTGGCTGTAGCACAGTCTATATCCCATGTCTTGCGGATTTCTTTATCCGCAATTGAAGAATCAGGGCCTGGGAAAGGAGGGAGCAGTCAGGACATATCCGACCTTATCATAGGTCAGGGCAATAATCACGTTCCTTAGCCAATCTTTGTAATTCGGTCCCGTGAGTTTATTTTTGTCTAATAAAAGCTTAAGTCCCGTCATAGGTATCTGCCGTTAGGAGAGAGAAAATAAGACACTCAGCGATTGCTCTTGCATAATTAGATAGGTTATTAATCTTATCTAACTGATGTCTCCCACTGCTTTTTATCAAATTTTCCTTCAAACCTTTAAAAGGAAAACTAGCCAGGATTAATTGCAATCTATAAGTTCGCTAACCGGTCGGCCAGGCCAGTGTCAGTACTCCGAGGGAGGTTCCCCGTGCTTTCGCACGGAACTAATTAAAGTAAACCTCGTTTTCATAGAGGCATAACCCCGTTGACACCTTTCTAGACACCTACCGGATTAGGTAATTGTAAAGTGCAAAAATCTCCCGGGAGTAACCTTTACTCATAGTGGGATCGGGATCCAACTATCATATAGAAGGTATGCAATCTCATTGCAAATTTCAACTCTTGAATTCCCAATATGATTTTTTCCCCTAGTGTCTTATGACCTTAACTATGGTCAACAAATCATAAGCACTAGTCAAGTTCTACCCGCCATTTCGGGATTGATTTAGACCCACCCGCAAGACCCTTAACTATGGTCAACAAAGTTATGCGAATGTCCTAATCGATCGCATCAAATGTTTTGTAGGAAGACATCACTTAGCTACCGTACACCACGCCTTAACTATAGTCAACAAACGTGGCACGAATACTAAGTACTCTGCTTCTTAAAATGGCGGAGGGCAACGAATGGTTTTTATGAAAACCCTTAACGTTTTGAACTTGATATCCTTGTAGAATCGAGTGAGAAGGAGTGATTTAGGCTCCATTTTTAAAAAATCGAATGGTTTTATAGAATCTTTCTAATTTTGCTAAAGAGGTCACTCCCGGTGAAGGGATCTCGGCTCTTTCCTTATCGAATAAGTTGCTGGATATGTAAATACCACGATGCAAAGAAAAAGTTAGATCAACTATAAAATCAAGTCGAGTGCTTTGTAACATTTTCCAGTTTCGCTAAAGGGGTCACTCCCGGTGAAGGGATCTCTGTTGTGCCACGGCAGCGCCCCGGCCGTCTACTTGAGGCCAAAATACGGAATCAAAAATTTTCTTAACTTTAAACCGGCGCTACCGCGGACAATAAACCTGGATCGTAACCATTAACCTAATCCTAGCTATCAAGAGAATGGGGGGAGAGGTATACCGAGCGATCCATGTCCTTCGGTCTTTGTCTCCACTCCGATCTCCTCGCAGAATCTCCGGTCGTCACCTCCTCGTCGAAACGGGCACCACATCGCCGGGTTCTTTTACGGGCTCCCACCTCTAGACCGAGGCAACTCGGGCGCGAAGTTGGCTTGCCGACGCGTCCAAGGTTTGCTGTAGACTAGTGTAGAAAACCTTTGTCTCAATAGGATGAAGTTGCCTTTTGATGGAGAAGAGAATGAAAGAACTTTGGAGAGAGGTTGAGAATTTAGCAAGCATGCAAATGAGATATGAATAATTCCCTCATAAAAAATGAACTCTCTCTTCTCCCCTCTAATATGTGGCCGGCCCCCTATAAGGAAAAATGAGGAGAGGAAAAACTAAAGCAAGAAGGGAGGTGAGTGTAGTAGAAGCCAAAGGGTGACCACATCCAAAAGCAAGCCTCACATCAACTTCTAATCCATTGTAATCTCAATTAATGCAAGCAAGTGATTGAAAAAGAATCTCATCATGCAAGAACCATCATGATGCCACCATTTCACAAAGAAACCCTCCACAAAAGATAATTTGCACAACTGCAAATTAGTCCCTCCATCAGAAAAGTCCGGCCGGGAAGGAACAAAGGAAAACTGGCCGGAACGGAATGCAAACAGGCAACTTCAGAAAACTGATCCGTAATAAATTACAGGAAAACCCTGCGACTGTATATACATACCCGTATTTGTATTCCCACTGAATACAAATGTAAAGAGACAAAATCTACACTGTACAATACTAGGATCCGGCTTAAACCAAAGCCCACTAGTATTATCCGTCCGATCACGATCCGTGCAATACCGCACGTATCTGATCGAACCCTGCCATATCTCCATACGGCCTCTACAGTGTTTTGCCCGAAACTTGATTAACTGTGTATGGTGGACTCTAAAGACTCGTCAATACTATGGCTGTGGATTTAACCACTAGCACGTCAGAGGTATTAGCCATACGTGATGGGCTACCGGCTATTGACCAAAAGGGACGTCGATGAGCGAACTCATCCTGACACCCTACTGAGCCTGTCAGTGACAATATCCGTACAGTCCGGTCCGTTCGTCTATGAGTATCGCATGGTGGGCCTAGGGGGTTGGTAAAAGTCAGACCCCCAAAAGCGGTACAAGTCGTGTCGGAGTGTAGCCCAGAACACCGTGAGATACTACTGGAATACCTACTAGTAAATCTCCTGCCTCGGCCGAGGGCTTTGTGTAATGGCTCTCCTAGACACAGCGCGATCTCACCCCCAATACCGGGAGAGACGAAACCCCTGCCGATCCGCTCACTGCCTCCATATGGCTCGGGACTGTACCCAACTAAAACCTGTTTGCACGACTCCTTTGAGCCGTGGTAGGGTAGTAATCAAAGCACAGTGGGAACTCACACGAGACAAATGACGATCTCAGGTCGATGAACTAACCTATACACATGTCACCAGGGAACTGCTATCTGACGTCTGGTATAATTCTAACTAGCAAGTTCCCGGCGAGTCCTGTCTGGTGTACTCATAACCCAATGAGCACCTGTATACATCTTAGGTGAACCAACTGACACCAGTGGCTTATGAGACCGGCCACCGCCCCTCGTCGGGGTCTCGACTGTATACACTAGTCTACTCTTGAGTGTCGATGCCCTGTCTCGAAACTCCTACGACTAGGGACCTTTTAAGGATGTGCTTATAGACCCCAGCTCCCACGTATATGATCGCCATCATCCTGCTGGCCGTCAAGCAAGAATCCTAAGGGCTCTATCAACGTGCAATAGTGACCTGTAAGGTCACCTGAAACAGTACACGATGATAAAGATAAACCAGATAGCATACTATCATCTTGAGTAAGACTGTCCTACCGGTATAGGTCCTCCCTCAATCATTGCAATCACGTGCCTGTGATCCAATAATTGACTCTGAGGGCACTATCTCCAACAATCTCGGCCCTTTCCTCATCGAATGAGGTGCAGGATATTCAAGAATACCACTATGCAAAGCAAAAGCTAGAGTTACCCATTTTAAAAAGTTATCTCTCAAGTCATGGTATATCTTGGTGGAACCCAGATGAACACTATATACTGACCGATGTGCCTCCTCTAGAATCCCGCGTCTCAGTCCCTCGGAATCTGGTACGCACAGTCGAGTCCTAAATCGTAGTACCCCTTTATCATTGATCATGAACTCAGAATCTCTGCCCTGTCGAACCTGCTCCATGATCTCTGAAAAAGGGCATCGTCGGACTATGCCTCACGGATACGGTTAAGTAACTGTAGACGTGCACGGATATGCACAAGCTGTCCCCCAGTCGGAGTAAATTCGAACTGTACTCGGATGTCACATAGAATCTGCCAAACTACCGTCGACTGTCTCTGAACTGCGCTCAAACAAGATAAGCTACCGCCGGGCCTCCGACTCAAAGCGTTTGCCGCCATATTCACCTTGACCGGATGGTAAAGAATCTCGCAGTCATAGTCTTTTACTAGCTCCATCCAATGGCGTTGTCTCAAATTTAGATCTCGTTGCTGATAGATATACTTTAAGCTCTTGTGGTCCGTAAATATCTGGCACGACTAGCCGTATAAGTAGTGTCTCCAGATCTTGAGTGCAAAAACCATCACAGCCATCTTTAAATCATGAGTGGGATAGTTCTGCTTGTGATTCTTCAACTACAGAGAAGCATAAGAGATAACCCTGCCGTGCTGCAACAACACACAGCTTATCCCCACTCGAGAAGCATCGCAATAAACAACGAAACTGCCCGAACCTGAAGGCAAAGATAATACCGGTGCTGTAGCCAAACAAGTCTTCAACTGCTGAAAGCACTGCTCGCATGCTTCGGTCCAAACAAAAGGAACTCCTATCCGGGTCAACCAGGTCAATGGTGCAGCTATACGAGAAAAATCCTGTATGAAACGTCGATAGTATCCGGCCAAACCCAAAAAGCTATGAACCTCCATCACTGATACGGGTCTGGGCCAGTGCTGAACGATCTCGATATTCTTCGTGTCTACACGTATGCCATCTCTCGTAACCCCGTGACCCAAGAAATCGACACTGTCAAGCCAGAAGGCACACTTGGAGAATTTTGCGAACAACTGATGCTCTCTCAAAGTCTGTAATGTGATCCTCAGATGCTGCTCATGCTCTTCTCAGCTTCGAGAGTATACTAAGATGTCATCAATGAATACGATGATGAAATGATCAAGATACGGCCTGAATATACGGTTCATCAAGTCCATAAACGCTGCTGGGGCATTGGTGAGCCCGAACGACATCACCAAGAACTTATAATGCCCGTAACGCGTGCGAAAAGCAGTCTTCGGAATACCATCCTTCCGAACCCGCAACTGGTGATAACCTGACCCCAAGTCAATCATCGAGAAATGCCTCCCACCCTGGAGCTGATCAAATAAATCGTAAATGCGGGGTAGGGGATATCTGTTCCGCACAGTAACCCGATTCAGCTGAAAATAATCGATGCACAAACACAAACTACAGTCCTTCTTCTTGACGTACAGGACAAGAGCTCCCCAAGGTGACACACTCGGACGAACAAGACCTTTATCTAGCAAATCTTGCAACTGATCCTTCAGCTCTTTAAGCTCCGTCGGGGCCATCCGATAAGACGGTATAAAAATAGGCCCCGTACCGGGAATCAAGTCAATACAGAACTCAATATCGCTCTCAGGAGGCAAACCTGGCTGCTCATCAGGGAAGACATCAAAAACTCTCTCATGATCGGAACCTGGTCCAACGGGACCTCTGTAGCTCTAGTATCACAAGCATACGCTAAGAATCCCTGACATCCTTTTCTCAAGAGCCGACTAGCGTGAAGAGAAGAAATCAAGCTGGGATGGGTGGCGCTACGGTCTCCCTGAATAACAAGAACTGGCTCATCCGGAAAACTAAATCGGATTGCCTTCTCACGGCACTCCACGGATGCAAAACAAGTGGCTAGCCAGTCCATGCCCAGAAGAACGTCGAAGTCCAACATATCGAGGAGAATCAAATCAACAAAAGAATCCCTTTCCCGAATACAACGGAACACGATCGAAATACATATTGAGCGGCAAAAGGCTCGCCTACTGGAGTAACAACGATGAGTGGCTAATTTAGCAAAAACGACTCTCGGCCCAACCTCGGTGCAAAGTGTATAGATACATAAGAATGGGTGGAACCTGGATCGTATAACACCCGCGCGTCGAAAGAACATATTGGAAGAGTACATGTCACAACGGCGTTGGATGCCTGTGCATCTTACGGAGTCAAAGAGAACACTCGGGCCTGTCCCCTACCAGTAGCCAGCTGTCCTCTGCCTCTGCCTCTGCCGCCTCGTCCTCTCTGAATAGGACCGCCACGCCCACGGCCTCTTGGAGCATTTTCCTGGCATAGAGCATCATCAGGGATAGGAAGTAAAGCTCTCTGAGGAGGGGGTGAAGGTGGTAAATGTAAGTCGATGTCGCGCACCCCACGTGTTCGTGGGGAGGTGGAATTAGCAAAAAAAGATTTTTACGGGCTTCACAACACTGAATTGAAGCAAGGATCGAACATAAAACCCTAGCTAGCAAACTATATGAGGTTTAACTGCTCGGATGAATGTTATACCTCGTAGTATCGTGTCCTTCTTTTCTTCTCGTTGTCCTCCTTCACTTCGTGAGCTCCTTGGAGTGGAAGTGGATAGCGTCTCCTCGTCGGCTTCTCGAAGTCGAAGAAGATCCACCCGAGAGTTCCAACCCTGAGCTTTAACCTACAAGATGAGATTACTAGGTCATTTGGTGTGCTAAACTAAGTTGGCTAGATTGAGTAGAGAGTGATTTTGGATAGCTTGGTCTCACTAGCTCTTGGATTCTCAACACATGAGACAATAAGAGCTATGAGTTGAGAGGAAGAAGAAGAGAGTGAACTTGAAGAAAGAGAAATGGTTTTTGATAATGATAATTGAAAAATAATATGACTACAAGCATGGCAAGAAAATATCTCACACAAAAATATCTAGTGCCACAAAAATATCTCACAAGAAATATCTAAGTCAAAGAGTCAAACCACGTCAAGTGGTCAAACCAAGTCAGGTAGTCAAAATAAGTAGCCATGCAACAATTATCATTTACAAAAAAAAATACTTTCCTCCACCTCATAATTGTTTTAATCAAGTCATTGGTCAAAACCATAATGAGGTGTCTCCTTCTATAACAATCTTGAGCTGTTACAAGAATGAACCTCTCATCCGTATATACATACCCGCATCCGTGTTTTGAGAAACACGAATACAATGAGACAAAACTAATCCAACAATCAAATACTAGGATCCGGTTTAAACCAAAGCCCACTAGTATTGTCCGCTCGAACATCACACGCGCACAAGTACACGTATGTGATCGAATCCTGTCGTAAAACCATAAGACCTCTACATCGTTTCGCCCGAAGTAGGGAAACCCTCTGTGTGAGACTCTAAAGACTCGACTGTACGCTAGCAGTGGGTTTAACTGCAAGCACATCAGCGGTACTAGCTGCACGTTACGGCTACCCAGGTATCTGTCGATAAGAAGGCCGACGAGTAAACTCATCCGAACTCCTACCGAGCATGTCTGTGGCAATCTTCGTATAGTCCGGTCTGTTCGTCTAAGATTATCGCATATCGGGCCTAGGGGGCAGTAAACGTCAGACTCCTAATAGCGCAATAAGTCCTGTCGGAGTACAGCCCAACACACCCTGAGAAACTACTGGAGTACATACCAGTAAATCTCGCTTGCCCGGGCCAAGGACTTTGTGTAATGGCTTTCCGAACACAGCGCGACATCCACCCCCAATACCGGGAGATACGAATCCTATCTAACCGCCACTGCCTCCAAGTGCTTCGGGACTACACCCAACTACTACCTGTTTGCACGACTCAATAAAGCCGTAGTAGGGTAGCAATCTAAGAACAGTAGGAACACACTTGAGGCGAAGTAGCAGTGTCAAGTCAACGGACTAAGCTGTACTCATGTCACCTGGGAACTGCTACCTGAAGATAGGTATAGTACCAACCAGCAGTACCCCACGAGTCCGTCCAGTGTAACTCATAACCCAATGAGCACCTGCATACTATCTCCTGTACGACGTACTGATGGCTGTGGGACAGACCATCTCCCCTGCTGGGATGAGAAGCATATACACTAGTCTACTCTGGAGTATCGATGCCATGTCTCGATAATCCTACGACTAGGAACCTGTATAAGGATGTGCTTATAGACTACCCATCCCCCACTAGTGTGACTGCCATCACAACGCCGGTAGTCAAGCAAAGATCCTAAGGGCTCTATCAATATGTATTAGCGATATGTTAGAAGAAACATATACATATATTAAGATAGATACAAACCAAGTAGCATACCACTATATTGAGCAAGACTATTATAAATCCATGTATATATCCCAAGTTTCCAAAATGTAATATACAAACTACCACTATACAATATTGGCCTCTAGGGCATATAACATTAACAATCTCCCACCTGCACTAAGGCCATATTCTGGCATATCGCAGACCTATCATCTCGAATAGCCTCTCGAACTGCGTCTGAGAGATGGCCTTTGTGAATGGATCTGTAGTGTTGTCCACCGTAGCAACTCTCCTCACCTCGATCTCCCGGCGATCCACAATCTCCCCGATCAGGTGATACCGCCTCAAGATATGTCTGGACTTCTGATGGGACCTGGGTTCCTTTGCTAAAGCTATAGCCTCGTTGTTGTCACAATACAGAGGTATTGGGTCAACAATGGACGGAACTACCTGATGTTCAGTTAAGAACTTCCTTATCCAAACAGCTTTTTCTGTGGCGTCATAAGCTGCGATATACTCCGCTTCCATCATCGAGTCGGCAACGGTGTCCTTCTTGGAACTCTTCCAACAAACCGCCCCTCTATTGAGGGTAAAGACATAACCCGACATGGACTTGGAGTCATCCTTGTCACTCTAGAAGCTGGAGTCAGCAAAGGCCTCGATCTTGAGGTCTTTTCCGCCATACACCAATAACATCTCCTTAGTCCTTCTAAAGTAAATGAGAATGTTCTTTACTGCTATCCAGTGCTTCTCCCCAGGGTTTCACTGATACCGGCATACCATGCTCAGTGCGTAAGCAACATCTGGTCTGGTATACAACATCGCATACATTATAGAGCCTACCACAGAAGCGTAGGGTATAATAGACATGCGATCCCTTTCCAAATCAGTCCTGGGAGACATCTCTTTGGAGAGGGTGATTCCGTGAAAAGCCTGTAAATTACCGCGCTTTGAATCTTCCATACTGAATCTCTTTAGTATGGTGTCGGTGTACCTGGACTGTGAAATTCCCAACATCCTCTTAGATCTATCACGATAGATCTAGATCCCCAGAATGTAAGAGGCATCACCCATGTCTTTCATGGAGAACCTGTGTGACAAGAATCCTTTGACAGATTGTAGCATAAGAATGTCATTTCCCATCAAGAGAATGTCTTTCACGTACAAGACGAGGAATACTACAGTTCTTGCTACAATCTTACTATAAATGCACGGCTCATCTGGATTTTTGATAAAGTCAAATTCTTTGACCATCTCATCAAAACAGATGTTCCAACTCCGCGATGCGTGCTTTAGTCCATAAATGGACTTAAGCAACTTGCACACTTTCCCGTTGCTCCCACTCTGAATGAAACCCTCTGGTTGGTCCATATAGACGCACTCTTCCAAATGTCCATTTAGAAAAGCGGTCTTTACGTCCATCTGCCAAATCTCACAATCGTGAAAGGAAGCAATGTCAAGAAGGATCCGAATGGATTTGAGCATAGCCACTGGAGAAAAGGTTTCATCATAGTCATACTTTGACGAAATCCTTTTGCAACAAGTCTAGCCTTATAGGTTTCAACCTATCCATCTACACCAATCTTCTTTTTGAAGATCCATTTGTAGCCTACGGGTTTACCCCTTTTGGAGCAATGTCCAAAGTCCATACTTTGTTAGTGTACAAGGACTCCATCTCGATCCGCATTGCATCCAGCAATTTTACCGAGTCTGTGCTCTGAATGGCTTGCTGGAAGTTAGTTTGCTCATCATTATCTATGATGCAATCCTCTCTATCCCCATCAACGAGAAAACCGTAGTATCTCTCGGTTGGATGAGAAAGCCTACTACTCCTGCAGAGTGGCTTGGGAATATCCTGTTCTTTTGAAACTTCTGGTTCCACCAAACTTTCAGTAATAGCTTGTGGTTCTGGAATTTCTTCCAGTTCTATTGCGCTCCTACTAGTTTCTTTTTCTAAAAATTGATGTTCCAAAAAGTGGTCATGACGAGAAACAAAAACCTTTTGTTCCTCTGCGTAATAGAAAGATACCCCATGGAGTTCTTTGGGTATCCCACAAACTTACACAGTACTGAGCGTGCCTCGAGTTTGTTCGTGTTGGCTATAGTGCCCTCAAGTCAATTATTGGATCGCGGGCACGTGATTGCAATGATTGAGAGAGGACCTACACCGGTAAAACAGTCTTACTCAAGATGATAGTATGCTATCTGGTTTGTCTTTATCATCGTGTACTTGCTTCAGATGACATTACAGATCACTATTACACGTTGATAGAGCCCATAGGATTCTTGCTTGACTACTAGTAGTATGATGGCGATCATATACGTGAGAGTTGGGTAGTCTATAAGCACATCCTTAAAGTGTCCCTTGTCGTGGGAGTTTCGAGACTGGGCATCGATACTCCAAGAGTAGACTAGTCTATACGAATGAAGTCCCCGATAAGGGGCGATGGCCGGTCTCACAAGCCATTGGTCTCAGTTGGTTCACCTAAGATAGTATAGAGGTGCTCTTTGGGTTATGAGTACACCGGACGGACTCGCCGGGAACATGCTAGATTGTATTATACCTATCGTCGGATAGCAGTTCTCGGGTGAATTGTGTACAGGTTAGTCTATCAACCTGAAATCGTCATTTGTTTCGTGTGAGTTCACACTGTGCTTTGATTACTACCTTACCACGGCTCAAAGGAGTCGTGCCAACAGCTTTTAGTTGGGTACAGTCCTGAGCCACATGGTGGCAGTGAGCGGATCGGCAGGGGATTCGTCTCTCCCGGTATTGGGGGTTGATATCACGCTGTGTTTGGAGAGCCATTACATAAAGTCCTTGGTCATGGGAAGTGAGATTTACTGGTAGGTATTCCAGTAGTTTCTCAGGGTGTTCTGGGCTACACTCCGACACGACTTATACCGCTATTAGAGGTCTGACGTTTACCATCCCCCTAGGCCCGATATGCGATACTCATAGACGAACGGACCGGATTCTACGGATTTCGTCACTGACATGCTCAATAGGGTTTCAGGATGGGTTTGCTCGTTGGCCTCCATTTCTCTCAATACCTGGGTAGCCGTTACGTACAGCTAGTGCCACTGACGTGCTTGTGGTTAAACCCACTGCCAGCGTATTGACGAGTCTTTAGAGTCCCACACAGAGGGTTTCCCTAGTCCGGGCGAAACGTTGTAGATGCTGTATGGTTTTATGGTAAGTTTCTATCATATACGTGCACTCATGCACGGATTGTAAGTCCATGTTGCCCACCCCGGTGCTTACGGGGAGGCGGAAACGGTATAAAAAACAAATTTTTAGCACTCAAGGCAACATGGACTAACTAAAGGCGGGATCTTTTCTAAACAAAACTAGCTACAAAGCTAAAGAGAGTTAGCTACTCGGAAAAGAGGTTATACCTTGGGCTTTATGTCCTTCTCTCCTTGCTCTTTGTAGTGAACGGAAGTGATCTCCTTGTCGTCTTCCCTTGTCGAAGAAGGATCCACCCGAGAGCCTCAACCTTTGGCTTCAACTTCAAGCTAGAAGTAACTAAGATGCTAGAAGTGCTAATCCTAGAACCTTAGAAGAGAGTAGAGATTGTTCTGGAGAGGTTTTACTCAAGCTCATGTGTTTTTCAACTCATGAGAGGGGAGAGCTTGAGGAAGAGGAAGAGCAAGAGGAGAGAGAATCAATATCATAGAATGAAATGGTTTTTACAACCATAACAAAATATATGTGATTTTTCAAATAATAATATTAATCAAAAATGAAAAGGTGATGGTTAGTTTGAAGAGACCATTATCATATCACAATAAATGATTTTGCAAAGATAAAAGAGCATCTAAAAAAGTAATGATGATGGTCAATGTTTCAAACCTAGTCAACCTTGGTCAACAAGTCAACAAGCCCAACCATGACACAATTTCACTTAATTAATATTATTAATTGATAAATCACAATATCATTAGGGTTTGGAAAAAAGACAACTGTCAACTGTGTATACACACCCGTTCCAAAAGCCTAATGAAAAACCTCTTCCTCCGCCTCAATCAACTGTGCATACGCACCCGTATTCGTGATCCGAGGAACACGAATACAAAGAGATAAAACCAATCCCAAATCATATACTAGGATCTGGCTTAAACCAAAGCCCGCTAGTATAAGCTGTCCGGACAGCAAACGTGCACAAGTGCGCGGATGTGAACGAACCCTTTCGCAAAACCATGCGACCTCTACTCATTTTGCCTAAAGGAGAATAACTCTCTGTATGGGACTCTAAAGACTCGACACTACGCTGGCAGTGGGTTTAACCACAGACCGCAAGTGGCATTAGCTGTACGTAACGGTCCCCAGGTAGATCCCGATAAGAAGACTGACGAGGTGACCCCATCTGAACTCCTACTGAGCCTGTATGTGACAGTCTCCGTACAGTCCGGTCTGTTCGTCTGATACATCGCATGGCGGGTCTAGGGGGGCGGTAGACGTCAGTCCCCTAATAGCGGTACAAGTCATGTCGGAGTGTAGCCCAGAACACCCTGAGATAACACTGGAAACCTACCAGTATATCTCGCTTGCCCTGGCCAGGGACTACTTGTGTAATGGCTCTCCTGGACACAGCGCGATATCATCCCCCAATACCGGGAGAGACGAATCCTGTCTAACCGTCACTGCCTCCAAGTGCTTCGGGACTGCACCCAACTACTACCTGTTTGCACGACTCCTTTGAGCCGTGGTAGGGTAGTAATCAAAGTGCAGTGGGAACACACTCGAGGCGAAGTGACAGTGTCAAGTCAGCGGACTAAGCTGTACTCATGTCACCTGGGAACTGATAACTGACGATAGGTATAATACCAACCAACAGTTCCCGACGAGTCCTGTCCAGTGTACTCGTAACCTAACGAGCACCCGCATACTATCTCAAGTACGACGTACTGACGGTTGTGGGACAGACCGTCTCCCACGCTGGGATGAGAAGCGCATACGCTAGTCTACTCTGGAGTATCGATGCCCTGTCTCGATAGTCCAACGACTAGAGACCTGTATAAGGATGTGCTTATGGATTACCCAGCCCCCCCGAGTGTGAGCGCCATCACAACGCTGGTAATCAAGCAAAGATCCTAAGGACTCTACTAATATGTATATAAGCGATATGCTAAAAGCAACACATGCACATATTAAAGCAGAGACAAACCAAGTAGTATACTACCATTTCGAGCAAGATTGTATATACAACTGTGAATATCCCAAGCTTCCATCAAGTAATATACATACTAGTATGATACAGTAATGGCCTCTAGGGCATATACACTAACAATCTCCCACTTGCACTAAGGCCATGTACTGGCGTATCGAAGACCTATCATCTCGATCAGCCGCTCGAACTGAGTCTGGGGTAAGGCCTTCGTGAATGGATCTGCAGTGTTATCTTCGGAAGCAACCCTCCGAACCTCGATCTCCTGGCGATCCACGATCTCCCTGATCATGTGATACCGCCTCAAGATGTGTCTGGATTTCTGATGGGACCTGGGTTCCTTCGCTAAAGCTATAGCCCCGTTGTTGTCGCAATACAGAGGTATTGGGTCAACAATGGACGGAACTGTAAGTGCACGGCGGCGCCCCGGCCGTCAATCCGACGGCCAAATGCGGAAGTGGTGATAAACATTAATTTTACTTGAACTGGAAAACCGCCGCGCACTAATACCCGGATCGAACCACTAACTAGTCCTAGCTAACAACAAGAAAGGGAAGAGAGATATACCGACGATCCAAGTCCTCCGGTCTTCTCGTCATCGTCCCGATCTCCTGCGGAATGTCCCGTCTCCTCCTCGTCGCCGGAAGTGCACCACATCGCCTACTTCTTTTACGGGCTCCCACCTCAATGCCGAGGCAACTCGGGCACGAAGCCGGCTACTCGACGTGCCCAAGGTTCGCTGTAGAATATGTAGTCCTCAAGTCTCACTTTGGGGTTCATGGAGATGCCATTTTAGGTGGAGGGATGATACAAGAACAATGTGGAGGAACTTGGGGATTTTTCTAACATCAAGAGAGCAAAAATCCCCACTACAAAAATGGGCAACCCCTCCTCCAAGCTTGGCCAGCCATAACTAGAAGGGGATGAGAGAATGAGAGTGAAGAGATGTGTATCAAAAGAAAAAATCAACCTCATAATGCAAGAGAGAGAGGGAGAAAAGCTATCATGCAAAAACATGATAACAAACTAAAACCAACACTCCACAACCATATCATAACCCATCATCAAGCATGATGACTTCAAAAAGTCAAGCCATCATAAAGAAGTCAAGAAGTCAAGGTCAATGGATGGTGCACCATGAAAGCCATCATGATGCAACAAGATGCAAAGAACCCCCTCCACTAATGCCTATTTGCAACAATGCAAATAAACCCTCCTCCACCAATCTTCGGCCAATGAACGGAACAATGGAAATCGGCCGAAACGGAAAGCAAACTGGCAACTCCAGAAAACTGGTCCCGTAATAAATTACAGGAAAACCCCGATACTGTGCATACACACCCGCATCTGTATTTCGACCGAAATACAAATGCAATGAGACAAAATCTACACTGTACTATACTAGGATCCGGCTTAAACCAAAGCCGGCTAGTAATATCTGTTCGATCCTGATCCGTGCAATACCGCACGTATCTGATCGAACCCTGCCATATATCCATACGGCCTATAGTACAAACTGTCCGATCCTGATCCGTGCAATACCGCACGTATCTGATCGGACCTTGCCATATCTCCATACGGCCTCTACAACCTTTCGCCCGAAAGCTGAGTAACTGAATGTGGGGGACTCTAAAGACTCGTCAACACCTTGGTTGTGGATTTAACCACTAGCACGTTAGAGGTATAAGCCAATATATAACGGGCTACCAGGTATTGACCAAAAGGGACGTCTGTGAGCGAACTCAGCCTGACTCCCTACTGAGCCTGTCAGTGACAATATCCGTACAGTCCGGTCCGTTCGTCTATGAGCATCGCATGGCGGGCCTAGGGGGTTGGTAAAAGTCAAACCCCCAAAAGCGGTACAAGTCGTGTCGGAGTGTAGCCCAGAACACCCTGAGATACTACTGGAATACCTACCAGTAAATCTCCTTGCCTCGGCCGAGGGCTTCGTGTAATGGCTCTCCTAGACACAGCACGACCTCACCCCCAATACCGGGAGAGACGAACCCCTGAAGATGCGCTCACTGCCTCCATGTGGCTCGGGACTGTACCCAACTAAAACCTGTTTGCACGACTCCTTTGAGCCGTGGTAGGGTAGTAATCAAAGTACAGTGGGAACTCACACAAGACAAATGACGATCCCCAGGTCGATGAACTAACCTGCACACATGTCACCAGGGAACTGCCTTCTGACGTCTGGTATATGACCAACTAGCATGTTCCCGGCGAGTCCTGTCCGGTGTACTCATAACCCAATGAGCACCTGTATACATCTTAGGTGATCCAACTGACACCAGTGGCTTGTGAGACCGGCCACCGCCCCTCGTCGGGGTCTCGACTGTATACACTAGTCTACTCTGGAGAATCGATGCCCTGTCTCGAAACTCTCACGACTAGGGACCTTTTAAGGATATGCTTATAGACTCCCAGCTCCCACTTATATGATCGCCCTCATACTGCTGGTGGTCAAGCAAGAATCCTAGGGGCTCTATCAACGTGTAATAGCGACGTGTCAGGTCACCTAAAACAGTACACGATGATAAAGGTAAACCAGATAGCATACTATCATCTCGAGTAAGACTGTCCTACCGGGATAGGTCCTCCATCAATCATTGCAATCACGTACCTGTGACCTAATAATTGACTCTGAGGGCACTATCTCCAACAATCTCCCACTTGCACTCAAGGCTAATTATTGCGATGTCGCATACTCACAGCCCGTGTGATACCGAACACCCAACTCCTCTACTAGTCAGTCTCACAAAGCTCGTTTGCGAAACTATTGCGTTCGAGGAACAGCCTCAGTGAGTGGATCCGCTTTGTTGTCTCTTTCAATGTCTCTCTATATCTCAAGTTCGCGGAGAAACCCATCTCCCGAAATGAGCAATACCTGTCTTAGAATGTGTCTGGATGTCTGATGGGACTTAGCTCATAAATGAACTCCAAATCCAAACTTCTTAGACTGTATCGTCAACTGAACTTAATCAGTATCCTGCGCCATGCCTCCCTCAGTATTTCCTTGGACCAACTGTCCAAAATACTGCCCCTCGTAAGAAGGAATACTATAACTCTGACAACCTCCCTGTCGTCCAGGTCACCTTGGAAGCCTGGAATGATAACTGTCTCTTCAACGAGGCTGTCGTTATCATATCCCTAGAACATCCACTTATGTTCTAAAACTGCTTCCGACTGTTTCTCCAGGATAGGATCAATATCAACTTATTGCATCTAGTGCAAGAACAACATCTGGTGTGGTACTTGACATCTCATGATTAACTCAATTGCCTAAGCAAGTGATCTGTCAATCATGCGCATCCCTCTCCCCTTTAGTCTATAAGACACCTTTAGAGAGGGTGACTCCATCTTCTGCAGGTACACTACCGTGCATGGAGTCGTCCATTCTAAATACTCTTAGAATGCTGTCTAAGTACCCTGATTGGGAAACCACCCAAATCTAGATCTAAAACCATAGATCTAGTAACCAGTTTGTCTGATATAATGTCCAAGTCCCATATGGAGAAACTACTGTGTGACGACCAAAGTATAACCGATTGTAGTATAGGAGTTTCTTTTCCTACTCTGTGTATGTCATCCAAATACCAGGACATCACACCCTACTACCTTCTCAACAGATCCATCCCCTATTCTGATGAAGTCAAACCCATGACTGTCACGTCAGAAGTAGATGATCTATCTCCGCTACATCTGCTTTAGTCTATAAATAGACATAAGCTACCTGTCCACCAATACTTCCGTTGCTCCCACTTACTACGACAACCCTCTGGCAGAGTTATATAGACGTCTACTTCTAAAACTAGTTTAGAACGACGCTATACTCATCCTCCCGCCGGGTCTCGCAGCCTGGAACAACAGCAATGGTAATTGTGGGTAAACAAGAACTTCCCTGTCACCGTCCTTGAGGCTACCGTAGTGCCTCTCGGGTGCCTGAAGTTACCCACCTTATCTGCGGAGTGGCCAATGGAATGTCAATCCAGATTGAATCTTTAGGTTCCTTATCAAATCTTCAGTAATCGTTTGTGGTTCTGGAATCACTTCCAGTTCTACCATACTCCCACTACTGTTTTTTGAAAAAATCCATTTTTAATAAAACTGTGGCGAGTCTAGAACAATATTGCTATTGTTCATCCAGATGGTAGAAAGTCAACCCTTGTCATAGCCTGGGTCAACCCACAAACAGCCATTACAGAAACGTGCCTTGAGTTATCCAGTGTCTGGCTTTAATCATAAGCCGGACAACTCCCCGTACCTTAACACCGTTAAGATATGAACTGTTCTATATCCAATATAGAACCAGAGGCACTGATTTAATTGAACCAGATTCAAATCATGCAGCTGTCTCCAGTGCATGTCAACTAAATGGAGAGAGGCCAATCAGCGTTACTCAACTTAGGAATGCTTCCAATTATGAGTAACCTGAAAGAGAAGCAATTTCTCTTTATCATTACTATCAACTGAATACCATAGACAAGTATCTACATCTTCGATCTCTTTGAAGAATCCCGATACTTGCTACACTTGGTTCTCTACTCTATTCAAATACCTATAACTTCTCAAAATTCGGACCCTGTGTTTCCTACGAAACACCTGTCTAAAAACTAGAGAAGTCATAAGTAAACCGAATATAGTACGAGGACCAACCCCTCTGTCCTGATGGACCCTGGACAACATACAATACTCTGTATAAGTCCCTTGAGTCTGAAAACTCATTCACCGTGTGTCGTAGGTTGAAAACTGTACCTATGGTTAAGAAGAATTACACCGCTGTTTAATGCTCCTTACCTAACCATCCACTGATATAGGTTAATGTCGTAGACATAATTTCAGAAAGGTATATCTCACTCTATGAAAATAGACGTACAGATATATCAATTTGAAATTGGTGCATAACTGCGGATATTCAAAACCAAATATTTGCCAACCGGCAAACAGCCCAGGTGATTTCCTCAAATATCACCGATTACAACGAATCCCGATACAATGAGGATAATCACCCAATTCCCAATAACTTACTCCCACTCATCATCTGTAAAACCATACAGATGTGAGAATCGTACCTGGTAAATACATACCCTGGAGTAAGTATCTAATAGGGAAATCAGTTTTCCTTTAACATTACATAGTGAAACTGAAACATTGAAATGTTCCGATGGGGTAATATGGTATTCCTAGTAATGCCTCTTCCAGATTCACGACTGTAACCGTATAGTTCTTTGCCACCTCTCCAAATCCCTTCATATGTCTTTAGTCTTTACCTTCTGTACACCCCTTTAGGCCAAATGGTTTTCTTCCTTCCCTACCGTTTGGCACCAGCCTATGGTTTGGAAGAAGACTATCTAATAAGCATAATGGGTGTACTGTCCCAATCCTAGGAACACTCGCAATGCGAGAGAAGGTGAAGATAAAAGACACCTGAATAAATCTTATTCCTATTTCTCCTGAACCAGAATCCATCCCCGAACTGGAACAAGTTCCTTTCGAGTTCGTATATAACCATACGATGGAGTATCCAATAAACTGTGGATCTTCGTAGTGATACGGAGTGTCCTGGAGAAATACAAAGGTGATTTTAGGATTGGCGAAGGAATACTTGGTTTGGTCGTGAATATCTGTTGCAATTTACTTTGCCCTCTTACTTATCCCTTGCTTTGTCTGAACTTAATACTTTCTGTACACCATCGTTAGGCTAATTGGTTTTCTTCATTCCCTACCGGTCGGCACCAGCCTAAGGTTTGGAAGAAGACTATCCAATTTGCGTAATAGGTGTCATATCTCCTAAACCAAGGAGTACTCGCAACCTGAGAGAAGGTAAAAGGAAAAGACAACTGAATAATCCTATCCGTTTTCTCCAGAACCTGAAACCATCCTCGAATAAATTCCTTCGAGTTCGTATCTAACCATACGATGGTTTTTGTCCAATGGAAGTGGACGTTCGTAGTAATACGGGGTGTCCTGGAGAAAAGGGTAAAAGTAGGAGTGGCAATGAGGTTTGCAACTCTGGCAATCCAAAAGCCAGTGTTAAGAAGGTTCGGTCAACTTGGTCACTGAGTCATAGTCTTAGGGTCGGGTCAATGGTCGCTGCCAGAGAGAGAGAAAAGAAACACTCAGCGTGCACTCTAACCTAGATCAGAATGGTTACCAATTTATCTAATCTGGAAACCTCCCACTGTACCTCAAATTCTCCTCCAAACCTGAAAGAAGAATTAGTCGGTGTTACCCGAGGAGTAAACTAACTCATCAGTGGGAATCAGGATCCAACTATCATCGCATGATAACGTGACGAAATCCGCTCACGGTGTCACACTCCAGAAGGTATGCGCATATCTGGCAAGTTTCAGTTCTTTTGAAACTCCCGATGTGATTTCTGCCCCATGCTCTTATGACCTTGACTTTGGCCAACAAATCATAAGTCACATGTCAAGTTCTACCCGTCATTCTCCAGGTTAATTTGAATCCACCCGTACATACCCTTGACTTTGGCCAACAAGGTAGTACGACTGTCCCAAACCAACGCATCTATCTATGCTGCATATGAATAACCAACAGCTACCAAACACTGTGCCTTGACTTTGGCCAACAAACACAGCTTGAATACTATTGACTATCCATATGAAACGACGGAGGGCTACGAATGGTTTCTGGCGAAAACCTTTAACGTAATGAACTTGATATCGTCGAAGGAACGGATAGCTTTTTAGAAATATAGTGACGACAACTTCCGCTAAAGAGGTCACTCCCGGTGAAGGGATCTCGGCTCTTTCCCTGTAGAATGGGGTGCAGGATATTCCAACTGAATACCACGATGCAAAGCAAAAGTAATCGGCTATAGTGAAGTTAATGCCCTGACGCAAACTTCTGTCCAAGGGGTCACTCCCGGTGAAGGGATCTCGGCCCTTGCCTCGTCAACTGAGGAGCAGGATATTCCAACTGAATACCACGATGCAAAACAAAAGTGAACGTCCTTGCAATAACAGCTTTTTGAAAAGTGTTCCAACAACATCAGATTAGGTTTGTTTTTAACTTGCATTGATCCGAATCAACGCAGTCCCATCAATTGATCACACAAAAAAGAACGAAAATATACTGATGTACGTATATGCCATCCGCATTCGCCACTGGGTCCCGTCATTACTCGTTAGGTTAGCTAACTAACGACAGAGCGGGGACTGGACTAGCGCGGATGCAAAACATATACAACATCTACTAATATATATACCAATATATTATATTCGCTCAAGGCGTGAATAAAATGCAACATCACAGATATGTACAGCATCACAGAAACAATACAGATATCTGGGATCCCCGGGTTTCACAGAGCCGCTGAAACCCGACGTTCCCCTGGTCGTGTGGATAGCCTGTGCAATGAGAACCTAGACCCCTACGGGCGCGGCAAGTTACCCGCCAAAACGTGAAGCGAGGCAGCCCCCTTCAGCTCCGTGAATGGACCACCCAGCACTTCACGGAATCCGGTAACTTAGGCACCCCTCCTGGGTCAACCTGTACCCCCTACGAGTGCGGCGAATAGCCCGCCAATCCTAGAGTGAAGCCCCCTCCGTCCCAATGCCATGAGATGCGGGCTTGTTGCCCTCTAGAACCCGGCTATCCGTGCACCCCTCCGCGGGGCAATCCTAGTACAGAAAGTAAAATATACATACAACGGGTACATCGACCGCAACCTGGCCGTGCCCAAAAAAATAATACAATCAGGCAGTGACGGCAGTCCACATGTCGGACGCTCGCCCCGCAAAATCAAATGTACATAATACAACCACAACAGTACTAGCATTGCATCCAGGCTATCCCCCACGACCGATCCGCAATATCACAGCAAAAACAGAACATCAACGTGAAAGTCACGTTCGCAAATCCGTCTAACCGGGCTATAGCAGTTAGACCGGATTTACCGATCAAGTGACATTCACGGTCGCAGATATAAAGTAAATACTGTGAAAAATGTGTTTAAAATATCCGATCGATCAAACTTTATCAAGTGGGCCCCCAAGTACTACTGTAGCACACCAAGAAATTCTGGGCCCAATGTAATTATTCCAAAACCCCTATTTTCACCCCAGAAAGCCTCTGTAAAAAATTGGTGCAGTGAATCCAAAGTGGTGCGGCGGAACAGCGGCGGGAAGGGGGTATTTGCGGCGGTTCCGCGCTCCCACTGTGGAGTCACTTCATCGAATTTTTACAGAGCTCTTATATTTTCTAGTACATCAATGTTTTACAACCTGAAAAAATTTTCGAGACCAGAAATTTTCAACAGAAAACTGTCGATTGGAAAAAAACACGGTTTTGGAACTTTTTGATCGATCCGAATTGCAAACACATTAAACCAAGCTAGACTAAGTTAATGGCGAGGCTCTGATACCACTGTAAGTGCACGGCGGCGCCCCGGCCGTCAATCCGACGGCCAAATGCGGAAGCGGTGATAAACATTAATTTTACTTGAACTGGCAAACCGCCGCGCACTAATACCCGGATCGAACCACTAACTAGTCCTAGCTAACAACAAGAAAGGGAAGAGAGATATACCGACGATCCAAGTCCTCCGGTCTTCTCGTCATCGTCCCGATCTCCTGCGGAATGTCCCGTCTCCTCCTCGTCGCCGGAAGTGCACCACATCGCCTACTTCTTTTACGGGCTCCCACCTCAATGCCGAGGCAACTCGGGCACGAAGCCGGCTACTCGACGTGCCCAAGGTTCGCTGTAGAATATGTAGTCCTCAAGTCTCACTTTAGGGTTCATGGAGATGCCATTTTAGGTGGAGGGATGATACAAGAACAATGTGGAGGAACTTGGGGATTTTTCTAACATCAAGAGAGCAAAAATCCCCACTACAAAAATGGGCAACCCCTCCTCCAAGCTTGGCCGGCCATAACTAGAAGGGGAGGAGAGAATGAGAGTGAAGAGATGTGTATCAAAAGAAAAAATCAACCTCATAATGCAAGAGAGAGAGGGAGAAAAGCTATCATGCAAAAACATGATAACAAACTAAAACCAACACTCCACAACCATATCATAACCCATCATCAAGCATGATGACTTCAAAAAGTCAAGCCATCATGAAGAAGTCAAGAAGTCAAGGTCAATGGATGGTGCACCATGAAAGCCATCATGATGCAACAAGATGCAAAGAACCCCCTCCACTAATGCCTATTTGCAACAATGCAAATAAACCCTCCTCCACCAATCTTCGGCCAATGAACGGAACAATGGAAATCGGCCGAAACGGAAAGCAAACTGGCAACTCCAGAAAACTGGTCCCGTAATAAATTACAGGAAAACCCCGATACTGTGCATACACACCCGCATCTGTATTTCGACCGAAATACAAATGCAATGAGACAAAATCTACACTGTACTATACTAGGATCCGGCTTAAACCAAAGCCGGCTAGTAATATCTGTTCGATCCTGATCCGTGCAATACCGCACGTATCTGATCGAACCCTGCCATATATCCATACGGCCTATAGTACAAACTGTCCGATCCTGATCCGTGCAATACCGCACGTATCTGATCGGACCTTGCCATATCTCCATACGGCCTCTACAACCTTTCGCCCGAAAGCTGAGTAACTGAATGTGGGGGACTCTAAAGACTCGTCAACACCTTGGTTGTGGATTTAACCACTAGCACGTTAGAGGTATAAGCCAATACATAACGGGCTACCAGGTATTGACCAAAAGGGACGTCTGTGAGCGAACTCAGCCTGACTCCCTACTGAGCCTGTCAGTGACAATATCCGTACAGTCCGGTCCGTTCATCTATGAGCATCGCATGGCGGGCCTAGGGGGTTGGTAAAAGTCAGACCCCCAAAAGCGGTACAAGTCGTGTCGGAGTGTAGCCCAGAACACCCTGAGATACTACTGGAATACCTACCAGTAAATCTCCTTGCCTCGGCCGAGGGCTTTGTGTAATGGCTCTCCTAGACACAGCACGACCTCACCCCCAATACCGGGAGAGACGAACCCCTGAAGATGCGCTCACTGCCTCCATGTGGCTCGGGACTGTACCCAACTAAAACCTGTTTGCACGACTCCTTTGAGCCGTGGTAGGGTAGTAATCAAAGTACAGTGGAAACTCACACAAGACAAATGACGATCCCCAGGTCGATGAACTAACCTGCACACATGTCACCAGGGAACTGCCATCTGACGTCTGGTATATGACCAACTAGCATGTTCCCGGCGAGTCCTGTCCGGTGTACTCATAACCCAATGAGCACCTGTATACATCTTAGGTGATCCAACTGACACCAGTGGCTTGTGAGACCGGCCACCGCCCCTCGTCGGGGTCTCGACTGTATACACTAGTCTACTCTGGAGAATCGATGCCCTGTCTCGAAACTCTCATGACTAGGGACCTTTTAAGGATATGCTTATAGACTCCCAGCTCCCACTTATATGATCGCCCTCATACTGCTGGTGGTCAAGCAAGAATCCTAGGGGCTCTATCAACGTGTAATAGCGACGTGTCAGGTCACCTAAAACAGTACACGATGATAAAGGTAAACCAGATAGCATACTATCATCTCGAGTAAGACTGTCCTACCGGGATAGGTCCTCCATCAATCATTGCAATCACGTACTTGTGACCTAATAATTGACTCTGAGGGCACTATCTCCAACAGGAACCACCTGAAGTTCTTTCAAGAACTTCCTCATCCAGACAGCTTCTTTTGCGGCATCAGATGCAGCGATGTATTCCGCTTCCATAGTCGAGTCAGCAACGGTTTCCTGTTTGGAGCTCTTCCAACACACCGCCCCTCCATTGAGGGTAAAGACAAAACCCGACATGGACTTGGAATCATCCTTGTCACTCTGGAAGCTGGAGTCAGCAAAGGCCTCAATCTGGAGGTCTTTTCCGCCATACACCAAGAACATCTCCTTAGTCCTTCTCAGGTACTTGAGAATGTTCTTTACAGCTATCTAATGTTTCTCCCTAGGGTTTGACTGATACCTGCTTACCACACTCAGTGCATAAGCCACATCTGGTCTGATACACAACATTGCATACATTATAGAGCCTACCGCAGAAGCGTAGGGTATAATAGACATGCGATCCCTCTCCAAATCAGTCTTCGGAGACATCTCTTTAGAGAGGGTGATCCCGTGACAAGCTGGTAGATGACCGCGCTTGGAATCTTCCATACTGAATCTTTTCAGTATGGTGTCGATGTACCTGGACTGTGAGAGTCCTAAAATCCTCTTGGATCTGTCACGGTAGATCCGGATCCCCAGAATGTATGAGGCATCACCCAGGTCTTTCATGGAGAACCTGTGTGACAAGAACCCCTTGACAGATTGTAGCATAGGAATGTCATTTCCTATTAAGAGAATGTCATCCACGTATAAAATGAGGAATACTACAGTTCTCGCTACAAATCTATAATAGATGCATGGTTCATCTGGATTTTTGATAAAGCCAAATTCCTTGACCGTCTCATCAAAACAGATGTTCCAACTCCGCGATGCCTGCTTTAGTCCATAAATGGACTTAAGCAACTTGCACACCTTTCCGCTGCTCCCACTCTGAATGAAACCCTCTGGCTGGTCCATATAGACACACTCCTCTAAATGTCCATTTAGAAAAGCGGTCTTTACGTCCATCTGCCAAATTTCATAATCGTGGAAGACAGCAATGGCAAGAAGGACCCGAATGGACTTCAGCATAGCTACTGGAGAAAAGGTTTCTTCATAGTCCAAACCAGGTCGCTGAAGAAAACCTTTTGCAACCAGTCTAGCTTTATAGGTCTCAACCTGTCCATCTACACCAATCTTCCTTTTGAAGATCCACTTGCATCCTACGGGTTTTACCCTATTTGGAGCAATGTCCAATGTCCATACTTTGTTGGTGTACATGGACTCCATTTCGGTCCGCATTGCATCCAGCCATTTTACCGAGTCAACGCTCTGAATGGCTTGCTGGAAGCTAGTAGGCTCACCACAATCTATGATGCAATCCTCTCTATCCCCGTCTATGAGAAAACCGTAGTATCTCTCGGGCGGATGAGACTGCCTACTACTCCTGCAGAGTGGCGTGGGAATGTCCTGATTTTTTGAACCCTCTGGTTCTACTAAGCTTTCAGTAATAGCTTGTGGTTCTGGAATTTCTTCCAGTTCTATTGCGCTCCCACTTATTTCTTTTTCTAAGAACTGATGTTCCAGAAAATGGGCATTACGAGAAATAAGGACTTTTTGTTCCTCTGCGTAATAGAAAAGATACCCCCTGGAGTTCTTTGGATATCCCACAAACTTGCACAGTACTGAGCGTGCCTCTAGTTTGTCCGCATGCTGCTTTTTGACATAAGCTGGACATCCCCAAATCTTCAGGTATTGAAGATAGGGTTTCTTCCTACTCCATAACTCATATGGTGTGGTAGGCACAGTCTTAGTGGAAACTCGGTTCAAAAGGTATGCAGCTGATTCTAGCGCATATCCCCAGAACGATCGCGGCAACTCAGCGTTACTCATCATGGACCGTACCATATCCAATAGGGTTCGGTTCCGTCTCTCCGATACACCGTTATGTTGTGGAGTATATGGAGGAGTAAGCTGAGAGAGAATTCCATTCTCTTTTAAGTGACCCAGGAACTCGGCACTCAAGTATTCACTACCTCGATCAGATCTCAGTGCCTTGATACTTTTGCCTGTTTGTTTTTCTACTTCATTCTTATATTCCTGGAACTTTTCAAAAGCTTCAGATTTATGCTTCATTAAGAAGACATGTCCGAACCTTGAGAAATCATCCGTAAAAGTAATGAAGTAAGAATAACCGCTTCGCGCATGTGTAGACATTGGACCGCACACGTCGCTGTGTACGAGTCCCAAGAGCTCGCTCGCTCTTACTCCGTGTCCAGTGAACGGAGTCTTTGTCATCTTTCCTTTGAGACAGGATTGACAAGTTGCATACGATTGATATTCGAACGGATCCAAATATCCTTCTGCATGTAACTTAGTCAACCTTCTCTCATTGATGTGACCCAGTCTACAATGCCATAAGAAAGTTTTATTGATTTCTGGAGACTTTCTTTTGTGTGTATTCTGGACATTGAAAATCTGTGGTTGGTTTAATACATATATACCGTTGTTTAATGTACCTGACCCAATCAAAACTTGATTAAGGTGAATGTTCACAACATTACTTACAAATTTAAATTCATAATCTTCTTTAGACAATAAAGATACAGAAATGATATTACAGGTTGCATTTGGTACAAAATAACAACTACGCAAAACCAAAAAGTGTCCATCTGACAATCCCAGGTGATAGCCCCCCACGGCCTCAGCATCCATGCTAGCTCCATTTGCAACTCTGAAGGTCATATCACCTGCCTTCAAAACTCTACGCTTTCTCAACGCCTGCAAAGAATTACAGATATGAGATCCTGATCCGGTATCCAATACCCAGGATGTAGAGTTTATCGATAGACAGTTTTCAATAACATACACACCTGAAGCTGAAGCCGCAACTCGCTTCAGATCCTGGGTTCTGGCCTTCCAAGCCTTGCAATCCTGTTTCCAGTGTCCACTTCTGTGAAAGTAAAAGCATTCTTCCTTCCCCACCAGCTTTCCCGCTACCTTTGTTGCCTTTCCTTTTCCCTTCGTATCCACTTTACTGACACCGCCTCTTGGTTTGGCGGGGGCTTTCTTCTTCTTACCCTTGGCTTTCGTCCTGGACCTAGAAGAGGAAGATCCTCCTACAAACAAAGTGGATGTCTCCCTACCTTTCTGTAGGGTGCCCTCAGCACTCCTCAACATGTTCAGAAGTTCGGAAAGTTCAACCTCCTTTCCTTGCATGTTGAAGTTTAGGATAAACTGGGTGTAAGTGGAAGGAATGGACTGGAGAATCAAATCAGTATAGAGTTCATTCTCCAACGTGGTCCCGAGGTCCACGAGCTCCTCTATGTAGCCAATCATCTTAAGCACGTGTTCCTCTACCGATGATCCGATAGCCAATCTTGCCGAAAATAGTTTCTTCGACAATTCGTATCTTGCGATACGAGACTGCTCTCCATACAGTTCTTTTGTATGGAGAAATATGGACTCTAGGTCCATATTCTCGTGCCTCCTCTGATGTTCGTTGTCCATCGAGGCAAGTACGAGGCATTTGGCCTTCGCGCAATCTATCTCCCATGTCTTACGGATTTCTACATCCGCGACGCTGGAGGTGGGACCTGGGACGGGGGGAGCTTTGGTGGTAAGGATATACCCCAACTTGTCGTAAGTGATTGCCATCTTGACATTCCTGAGCCAATCTTTGTAGTTTGGCCCTGTCAGTATGTTTTTATCTAATAATAACTTAAGTCCGGTCATGTTGAATGGTTGCTGCAATTAGGAGAGAGAAAAGAAACACTTTAGCATGATGCTCTTGCAAGTTTAGAGTGGTTTTTAATTTGTCTAAACAGGATGACTCCCACTGTCTCTCGAATCCCTTCTCAAACCGTAAAGAAAGAATTAGTCGGGATCAATCTCACCGTACAATGCTTACTTAACCGTTCAGCCAGGCCAGTGTCGGTACTTCGAGGGAGGTTTTCCAACGCTTTCGCGAAGTTCCTTAATTAAGTAACCTCTTTTCCCTGTGGGCGTAGCCCCGCTAACACCTTTCTGACACCTACTAGGTTTATAGCATTGATCGTTAAGTGAGAGTTTTCCCGAGGAGTAGCATATACTCACAGTAGGTCGGGATCCAAATATCATCACGTGATAAAACCGAAGGAATCCTACCAGAATCATCACACTCCAAATGGTATGCAGCGCTAGCAAGTTTCAGTGCTTATGAAACTCCCGATGTAGATTTTTGCCCCATGCTCTTATGACCTTGGCGTGAGGTCAAAATGTCATAAGTCACATGTCAAGTTCTTCCCATCATTATCCCGGTTAATTTGAACCCACCCGTACCTACCCTTGACGTAGGCCAAAATGGCAGTACTACTGTCTCAAACCAACGCATTCTATCTATGCAACAAATAAATATCCGGCAGCTACCAATCACTATGCCTTGGCGTGAGGTCAAAATACATAGCTTGAATACTACCGAACATTTAACTGAAATGATGGAGGGCTACGAATGGTTTTGGCGAAACCGTGAACGTAGTGAACTTGATATAATCGATGGAACGAGATAGCTTTTAAAAGGAGTGGTTCAAGCTCCGCGTTTAAAAGTTTAGTTTTGAAAAGAACCGAGTGGTTTTCAAAGTGTTCCAATCGACTTTTACTTGGTTTATTTTCTTGCATAAGTTCTTTTAATGCGTCCCATCATTTAACCCTACCATTGCAGAAAACAACCAAAATATGACGTACGCTTATGCCATTCGCATTCGCCACGGGGCCCCGTCATCACCCGTTAGGTTACTTAACTAACGACAGAGCGGGGGCTGGGCTAGCGCGGCTGTAAAACATAAGCAACGCCTAAATAGTTATAGTATATAAATATATAGCAATGATAGACATTACAGATTACAGATGAATACATTGGATATACTAGGAATCCGCAATCCGTTCAAGCCTGCAACGAAAAACGGATTACACGGTCGCGGTGAATAGCCAATACCCTACCCAAGACCCCTACGGGTGCGGCAAACTACCCGCCAAGTACCCGAAGCGAAGCAACCTCCCTCAACACCGTGAGTAGGCCACTCGGCACTTCGAGATACCCGATAGTTTGTGCACCCCCTCCATGGGTCTATCCTAGGAGCAAAAACAGTAAAAAGAATTATACAATGATGGCTACAACCCCGACCCGGTTGTGCGGCCATACAAATAATATTACATCAATTTACATGTTACATGAATTGAAAGAAAAGAAAACTCTCGTCTCACAAAACCCCCGGCTATTCACCCGTGACAATCCAACGCATTCATATACACATACCATCAACAAACACAGATCACAGATATATATAACCCCCACTAATCGACGTATAGCGATTAGCAGACGTTCAATACATATAAACTTCACAGATATAACCCATTAGTCAAAGTATAGTGAAGTTCGATAAAAAATACGGATTGATAGGACCCAAAAAACAAATTTCTTTTCTGAAAAATCTGGGCATAAATAAAACATCTTAAAAATCCCAAAACCTTATCAGAAGAATACTGCACCAAACCCGGTCCAGAACAGAATCAAAACGGTCGCGGTTCCGCGGCAATAGGCATGCTTTTGCCGCGGAATCGCCGCGCTTTGAACAGTTCACTTGACCGTTTTTGGTGTGCTTCTTCACAAAACCCTGAGACGATTTTTGAAGTATGATTTTTTATTTTTTGAGCAGAAAAAATTTCAACAGAAACTTAGGGTTTTTTTATTTTTAGTTTTGCGATTTTTTTCGATCGAACTTTTATACACTTTACTAACTAGCTAGTTTATGTTTAGTTAGGCTCTGATACCACTGTAAGTCCACGTTGCCCACCCCGGTGCTTACAGGGAGGCGAAAACGGTATAAAAAACGAATTTTTAGCACTCAAGGCAACATGGACTAACTAAAGGCGGGATCTTTTCTAAACAAAACTAGCTACAAAGCTAAAGAGAGTTAGCTACTCGGAAAAGAGGTTATACCTTGGGCTTTATGTCCTTCTCTCCTTGCTCTTTGTAGTGAACGGAAGTGATCTCCTTGTCGTCTTCTCTTGTCGAAGAAGGATCCACCCGAGAGCCTCAACCTTTGGCTTCAACTTCAAGCTAGAAGTAACTAAGATGCTAGAAGTGCTAATCCTAGAACCTTAGAAAAGAGTAGAGATTGTTCTGGAGAGGTTTTACTCAAGCTCATGTGTTTCTCAACTCATGAGAGGGGAGAGCTTGAGGAAGAGGAAGAGCAAGAGGAGAGAGAATCAATATCATAGAATGAAATGGTTTTTACAACCATAACAAAATATATGTGATTTTTCAAATAATAATATTAATCAAAAATGAAAAGGTGATGGTTAGTTTGAAGAGACCATTATCATATCACAATAAATGATTTTGCAAAGATCAAAGAGCATCTAAAAAAGTAATGATGATGGTCAATGTTTCAAACCTAGTCAACTAGTCAACCTTGGTCAACAAGTCAACAAGCCCAACCATGACACAATTTCATTTAATTAATAATATTAATTGATAAATCACAATATCATTAGGGTTTGGAAAAAAGACGACTGTCAACTGTGCATACACACCCGTTCCAAAACCCTAATGAAAAAGCTCTTCCTCCGCCTCAATCAACTGTGCATACACACCCGTATTTGTGATCCGAGGAACACGAATACAAAGAGATAAAACCAATCCCAAATCATATACTAGGATCTGGCTTAAACCAAAGCCCGCTAGTATAATCTGTCCGGACAGCAAACGTGCACAAGTGCGCGGATGTGAACGAACCCTGTCGCAAAACCATGCGACCTCTACTCATTTTGCCTAAAGGCGAATAACTCTCTGTGTGGGACTCTAAAGACTCGACACTACGCTGGCAGTGGGTTTAACCACAGACCGCAAGTGGCACAAGCTGTACGTAACGGTCCCCAGGTAGATGCCAATAAGAAGACTGACGAGGTGACCCCATCTGAACTCCTACTGATCCTGTATGTGACAGTTTCCCTACAGTCCGGTCTGTTCATCTGATACATCGCATGGCGGACCTAGGGGGCGGTAGACGTCAGTCCCCTAATAGCGGTACAAGTCGTGTCGGAGTGTAGCCCAGAACACCCCGAGTAGAAGTCCCTTTACCGCGATCCACGATCTCCCGGACTCAAGAGAGGCTCCACGACTCGAACGATCCATGCTAGCTTGAAGTGTTCCGAATCTCCGATGATCTACGTCGAAGTTGCAAGAACCCAAGATTTCTCACTTTATAGAGATGAACACACTAATCTCATGGGCTAGCTGAGATGAGGATGAGGGAGTAGTATTTATGCTTTCTTTTTAATTCACTTTCTCACAATTTATCATCACAAAAAGAATTTCTAGTAAGCTTTTTCTTTTTTAACTCAAGAGAGAAGAAGATGATAATGAAAAGATCATTCCTTTTGTGATGAATAGAAAAGAAATGTATATGATTGATCATAGAACCATGGTCAAGGATGATAGGCTAAGAGTTTGTAGAGAATAAACTAGGGTTAGGGTTTGGTTAGGTTAAAGATAAAGATCAACCATAATATCTTAACCAAGACAAAATAGAATCCTTCTAGAATGAACTTGAAAGAGCTAACCCTAATCAAACCCTAATCCCTCATTATCATCCTTAAACTTTTTTAATAATAAATCATATCATGTTACAATAATATATATCACATATATATTATATATTTGCAACAAAAGAAAATAATACATTTAACATATATCGCATATATATCAATGTATTAATCCGGTGAGAAAATGAAATAATAAAGCGAGCCAATATTAGATAATGTAATACAATATATCATATATATTATTATACATTAAATCATCGAATCAACACTTGATCCAACGATCCGGCTATATCGAATATAACCGGCTAATATATCATGTACCGATTCATCGAATCAACACTTGATCCGATGTCCCGATTCATATCTAAATATCGCGAGAATATAATACGGTATCTCATATCGTATTATCCTCGGTCCTGTACATATCACATATGTGCCTCTACTCTGTTTTGCCTGAGCCAAGAAACCTCTGTGTAGGACTCAAAAGAATCGTCAATATGCCGGTAGCAGGTGATGATCATATCAAACACCCACAAGCTGCAAGCGGTCAGCTAAATGTAACAGCCACCCAGGTATTGAGCGATTAGAAGATCAACAAGCTAGCCTGTCCGTTCTCCTGTGAATCCAATCAGTAACACTCCCGTACAGTCCGGTCTGTTCGTCTGATATGTCGCATATCAAGTCTAGGGGTGGTATACATCAGACCCCAGTAACCGATAAGTCGTGTCGATGTGAGGCTCATAACAGGTCGAGATACTACTGGTAACACTTACCAGTATATCTCTATATCAGCCCTGGCCAAGGACTTCCAGTTATAGCCAATCGAACACAGCACAACATCAACTCCCTATACCGGGAGAGACGAATCCCCTCCTATCGCTCATTGCCTCCATATGATTCGGGGCTGTACCCAAAAGCCACCGTTTTGCACGCCCTCTTGGACGTGGTAAGGTGGAAATCAAAGCACAGTGGGAACCACACAAGACTCTATGACGATCTCGGGTCAACAGACTACTCTGTACCAGTGTCACCAGAGAACTGCCATCTGACGTGAGGTATAATACCATCTGGGAGTTCTCGGCGAGTCCGTCCAGTGTACCCAGTCTCTACTGAGCACCCGTATATCATCTCTGATGTCAAACACCGATGGATATGGGATCATCCATCGCCCATCTGTATGGGTCGAGAAGGTACACGCTAGTCTACACTGGTATATCGATGCCCCGTCTCGATACACCCACGACTAGGGACTTTGAAGGATGTACTTACGGACTACCTTGTCCCCACTAGTATGATCCGCATCATAGTCCAGGTAGTCAAGTACAGATCCTAAGGGCTTTACCAACATGTAACAGAGAGACAACCAGTATACACGTTAAGGTAAAGAGCAACCAGATAGCATACTATCATGTCGAGCAAGAAAGTCCTCCCTATATATGTCCCGGCATCCACTACAATATACATCCTATGTATAGTAATGGCCTCTAGGGCATACATATAACTAACAATCTCCCACTTGCACTAGGGCCATCTGTAGCAGTAGTTGTAGTATCTCATACTCAACCATCCCATAAAAGTCTCTCTCTGGGAACATGCCTTTGTGAGTGGATCCGCTGTGTTGTCCTCTTAGTCTACTCTCCTATACCTCGATCTCCTTGGAGATCAAGCATCTCCATGATCAGGTAATACTGCCTTAGAATATGTCTGGATCACTGATGGGACGAGCGTTCCTTAGCATAAGCCACAACTCCATTGTCACACAATGGGAGGAACTAAGTTCATCTCATGAACTAATATACACCCAGACAGCCTCTTTGGTAGCATCTTAAATAGCGATGTATCAAGCCTTTATCGTCTAGTATGCCACGGTATCTAGCTTGGAACTCTTCCAACATACCGTCCCTTTACTGAGGGTAAAGACAATGCCTGCGACTGACATTCAGTCGTCTTTATCACCCTGGAACCCTTCCAGTGATCCTCCCCAGGATCGGTTGATACCGTCTCACTACAACTAGTGAGAGTCCTAACATCCAATTAGATCTATCTCATAGATCCAAAACTCAGGATTTAGGAGGTATCTTTTTGATCCTATGTGGAGAATCATTGTGATAAGCGGAGATTGACCGAGCGTAGCATAGGAAACTCCTTCCCCATCAAGAGTATGTCATCCACGCACTCTACGAGGATCACCACCATACTCCCTACTACCTTTTTGTTTATACAAGGTTCATCTACCATTTTGATGATGTCAAACTCTTTGACTAATCCATCAAAACAGATGTTCCATCTCCGTGATGCCTGCTTTAATCCTATAAAGCATCTTGTATACGTTTCCGCTGCTCCCACTGTCTACGAAGCCCTCTGGCTCTGTACTTATAGACGCACTCTTCTAAAACATCATTTAGAAAAGCTGTCATGACACCCAACCACCAGATATCGTAGTCATGGTATGTAGCCGTGGCAAGTAGGATCTGGATGGACTTAAGCATAGCCACTTGAAAAGGTTTCATCATTATCCACGCCTGGTCAATGATGCAAACCTTTAACAAGTCTAGCTTTGAAAATCTCAACTTTTCCATGTACACCAAGTAATCTTCTCAAGATATACTTGCTCCTGATGGGGATTTAACCCTTCAGATATAGCAACCAAAGTCCATACTTTGTTGGTGTATAAGGATTCCATCTCAGATCACTAAGCATCCAGCCATTCTTATAGAGTCTCACTCCTGATGGCCAGCTCGAAACTAGTTGGGTCATCATCTCATGATGCAATCCTCGCTCCCACTGTCATAGAGAAACCGAAGTATCTCTCAGGTGGGTGAGGAACCCTACTAGATCGGCGGAGAGGCTGAGGTTCATTGGTAACTATTAAATCCTTTGGTTCTTTCAAATCATCAGCTGCAGTTTGTATAGCTGGAACATTTCCAGTTCTACATAACAGATCTTTCCTCTAGCTTGTCCGGATTTTGCTTTTAGACATAGGCCGGTCAACCCCAAATCTTAACTAGCTTAAGACATGGGCTCTTCCCTTTCCATATCACATATGAAGTGGTAGGCAACTGATTTGATTGAAACCCTATTCAATAGGTATGCAACTTCGTAAGTGCATAACTCCCAAAAGAAAATAGGTAACTCAGCAGTACTCATCATAGAGCACACCTTATCATATAGGGTGTGATTGCTCCACCCCGATATACCATCGTGCTATGGTGTATGCGGAGGAGTAATGCCGAGAGAGAATCTCATTCTCCTTTAGAATAGTCCAGTATTTCCGTGCTCAAGTATTCTCCTCCCTGATCACATCAAAGGACATAATACTTATACCCGTATTGGTTCTCTACTTCTAACTTATATTCTGTGAATATATCAAAAGGTTCGGACTTATGTTTCAACAGGAACGTATGTCTGAATCTTGAGAGATTATCAGAGAATGTAATGAAGTATAAAGAACCGGTCTTGGCATGTGTAGACAGGGGACATACATACATCAACATGTATCATCCCAAGAGTTCACTAACTCTTTCTCTGTTTCCAGTAAACGGAGCTATGGTCATCTTATCTTTGTGACATGACTGGCAAGTTTCACAAGATGTAAATTCAAACTGATTTAAATATGCATCTTCATGTAACTTTAGAGAGTCGGGTCGCATCGATATGACCTAGTCTACAATGCCTCAAGTAGAATTCGTTCATTTCTGAACTCTTCCTCTTGTGTGTGTTCCGTATACTAAGAACTGTGGTTTGATTTAGAACATTAATGCTTTTAGATAACGTGCCTGAACCGATCAACTTTTGATATAGGAAATGTTCAAAACATTATCCAACAATACAAAATTTTATCATTTCTTTACTAATAAAGAGACTGATATGATTTTGTATATCAGGTTCGATATCTAATAACATTCGTTCAGAATCAATGTATTGTAATACAGGGTGACAGTGACCAACAGACTTGGCTGCAACACTTGCCCCGTTTTCTGCCTCATGAAACTTATCACCCGTTCTCAGTTCTCTACCTATCTGTAGCCCTATGTAACAGATTACATATCTGGGATCCTGATCTGGTATCACATACCCAGGACGTAAAGGATACTGAGAAACAGTTCTGTATAATGAACACACCCGAAGATGATGCATCAGCATGCACTCTCTTCGTTTGGGCGGCACGGGAATTCTGGTAATCCCCAATTTCCTGCTCTGTCTTATAACAATTATAAGTTGGAGCGGGACCAACGTTCCCCAGCTCAGTATAACAAGCGGGTTCGGTCAATAATCCGTATTATTATCTTGATTAAGGCGTGATATGGTCGCTACCAGGAGAGAGAGAGAAGAAAACACTCAGCGTGCGCTCTTGCAAGAATAGATTGGTTATTATTTTATCTAATCAGGATGGCTCCCACTGCTTTTTATCAAATCTTCCTTCAAACCCTAAAAGGAAAGACTAGCCGGGATTAATTACACACTACAAGTTCGCCAATCTTTCAGCCAGGCCAGTGTCGGTACTTTGAGGGAGGTCCCCCGTGCTTTCGCACGAACCTAATTAATGTAAACCTCGTTTTCCCAGAGGCGTAACCCCGTTGACACCTTTCTAGACACCTACTTGATCGGCTAATTGTAATGTATAAAACTCTCCCAGGAGTAACTCTTACTCGCAGCGGGTATCGGGATCCAACTATCTCATAGAAGGTATGCAATCTCATTGCAAATTTCAACACTTGAAATTCCCGATAATATTTTGCCCCTAACCTCCTATGACCTTGACAAAGGCCAACAAACCATAGGATGCTAGTCAAGTTCAACCCGTCATTTCCTGATTGAATTAAACCCACCCGCACGGCCCTTGACAAAGGCCAACAAGGTCGCACGACTACCCTAACTCAATCTGCATCATATGCATAAACAGATAAGCACCAGTTAGCTACCGCACACTGCGCCTTGACAAAGGCCAACAAACGCAGCACGAATACTAACTACTACTTATCTGAAATGACGGAGGGCTACGACAGGTTTTTCTGAAAACCTATTGCGTAATGAACTTGATATCGTTGTAGAATCAAATGAATTTTGAAATGGAGTGTTTTTGAGGCTTTTCTAGTTTTTCTAAAGGAGTCACTCCCGGTGAAGGGATCGTCGGTCCTTTCCTCGTGGAATGAGGTGCGGGATATATCATATATATCACCGTGCAAAGCAAAAACTCTTAAAAGCAATCAAAAGACAAACCGAGTGTGTAGCATCTGCCAGTTATTGCTAAAGGAGTCACTCCCGGTGAAGGGATCTCGGTCCTTTCCTCATCGAATAAGGTGCAGGATATATCTCATATACCGCTGTGCAAAGCAAGAACTGTAGCTACCTGTTTTATTTTGAAATTCGATTCTACAACATCTTAGGTTTCTTTTATTTCATTAATCACATTAATGAAGTCCCATCATTTAAGTTACCTAAACATCACAGATAAATACGACGTACACTTATGCCATCCACATTCGCCTCGATGTCCCCTCGTGCACCGTTAGGTTAGGTAACTAACGGCAGAGCGGGGCAGGGCTAGCGCGGGTGTAAAACATAAGTAACGCCTATATAATATATCATATATACTATATACTGTATCTATCACAGAACATCACATGATCACATCACAGATATCGCAGCAGAAGAATCATATGAAATATTGGATATACTAGGACGTCCGTGTTTTTAATACGAGCCAGTATAAAACACGGATTCCACGGTCGTGATGAATAGCCAAACCCACACCCCTAGACCCCTACGAGAGTGGCAAGCAACCCTACCAATTCTAGAGTTAGGAGACCCGGACTCGACTCCTCGAGTTGGTCTCCCACTGGACTCCAGAACCCGGTTACTTGTGCCCTCCTCCTTGGGTCTATCCTAGTGCGGAAAAGTAAATAATATACAAGAGGTGACAACTTCCGCTACCTGGAAGTGCCCCAATAAAAGAATATTACATACAAGTTTTTACATGAATGAAAATGAAAAACACTCATCTCACATAAAAACCCCCGGCTATTCAAACACGACGATCCAATATAACATATCCAGCAACACATAACATCACATGTCATCAACGTAAGTAAATATGCGCATCCCAATTGTCGTTGGCATATAGCAACGAAACCGGCGATATCACATATTACACTTACGGTCACAGAAAAGAAAGTGTAAAACTACAACAGTTGGAATCCGCAACAACCTCAGACATCGCATGCCTGACAATTATAAACCCCGCATTTTAGTCTCAAAATCGAAAACACTTTTCAATATCAAGTCGGGCAATTCAACAAGATTCCCGACATCCTGATCGAATAGTCGTCGCAAACTTCAGTAGGCGGCCGCACCCCAGATACCGTCGACGAAGTGCACCAAGGCGGAACACCGTTACCGCGAGCACCCGGACGGATGCTTTCGGCGACGGGGTTCTCCTACAGTCACTTGGTCGGGGCTATGGAGTGAAGCTGTCTATTAAGTTTACCCGGCGAATATCCGCGTACGCTACGTGATTGCGACGGACTTTTGATCACATCAAAATTCCGTGGCAACCGATCAAGTGAGACTAAACTGCTACGTTTATAATATTCATTCAGTTATCTCATAACTATTTGTGAATTCCAATTATTGTATCACATTCCAGATAAACAGAAAATGTTAAACTTTCCGATCGAACAATCGAACACCCAAGTTTTCCCGATACTGATCAACACGTGAAATAAGTCTAACAACATTCAGTTCGTGCCTCAGTACCAACGGTCCAGCCGTAGAAGGGTCAAGCCAACGCCTCACATGTGGCACGCCGTACTGCCCCAAACCCGAAGGTTCAAAGGGCAGTTCAAGACGGTCACATAATCGAGTTAAGGTTTGTTGTCTTCTAGAAGGACCATCGCGTTACTTGCACTACTTAGAACGTCGTTAAACTACGGAAAAATCCAACACTTGGAAATTTCCCGACAGGGGAAAAATTGGGTATTTATATCCGGTCGAACTTTTTAACATATTCTAAAAACTATCCGGAAAGCCACACAGACAAAATTTGATACCCCGATCGAAACACCGAATCCCCAAAACAACTCCAGAAAAATTCAACTCTTGAAAAAATATTAAAAATACCCAGGAAAACCAGCACTGAAAATTAAGAATTACTGTGCAAATTTCGAAGCACAAAACGACAACAGGGCCGCGGATCCGCCGCATGAGCCTCCTGTAAGGCCGCGGATCCACGCCCTCTTTAAGGAATCACTTGCTCGAATTTTGCAGTAAACCTTATATCTTCCTTCTTATTTTTCTGAATATTTTTAATCTGGAAAAATCCACGTTTTTGAAAAAAGGACAGAGAGCATGGAAATTTTGCGGTTTCGGTTCGTTCGGACTTCAAATCGCGTCTAGACTTCGCCTAAGGCTCTAGCTAGGCTCTGATACCACTGTAGGGTTCCAAGGCATCCTAATGAGGTCTCACAAGGCATCAACCATGCCAATTTAAAAAATCTAGGTGCCGAGAAACCCGACTACGGATCGTTTGCTAGAAAACTAAGCGAAAAAGCTAACTAGTTAACAATTAACTAATGGGATATCGGAAATACAACCTTTGTAGATCCGGTGCTCCACCTCCATAGCTCCGCAACGAAGTCGTCTCCGCTGTCCAAAAGGAATCCGGGCTCTAGAGTCGGCTTCGTCGGAGAAAAAGCGAGCTAGGTCGTCGATGTCCATGCCGAAGATGATCTACGTCGAGGCATCGCTAAATCAAGCTCCACCTTCACCAAGCCCTAAAAACTTGTGAAGGAAACACACTCTACTACTAGGCAAGAGGTAGAGGATGAAGAAATAGGAAGTGGGTAGACTTTAGAATTGGATTTCTCACTCAAATCATCAATCCACTATTGATGACCTCAAGCTTCTTCAAAAAAGAAGATGAAGAAGAAGAAGAAGAAAGTTATGATAAGTGTTTTTTAATAAGAATAATAAAAGCATTCTTATCATAATCTTTACCATGGTTAAGTGTAGAGAGTGAACCAAGGTTAAGTGAAATGGTTAGGGTTAAGCATGAGACAAAATGGTAACAAAAGTCAAAGTCTTCATGAAGCTTCATAATAAGAACAAAGAAAGCCACCATCTTATCTCTTTTGCCTTTTTTTCTCATTTATCTTTTAAACGCAAATGAAAAGATAAATGAATGAATAAAAGAAAACCCCAATCATTTACTTAACCTAGGTTTAATTCATTACACTTAACAAAAAAGATATGTATCATCAAACATGATACAATCAAGTGCACAAAAATCATATCGCATATGCAATGCGCACACCCGAGTGAGAAAATCCATTCAAAGTGAACCGATACTATTTAATGCAAAGTAATATATCAAATATACAATTATGCATTAAATCATTAAATCAACACTTGATTTAACGATCCGGTCATGTCGCACATAACCGACTGGTATCATCAGTAACAACTTATCGAATCAACACTTGATCCGATAACCCGGCTATATCGCATATAACCGATCAATGTCACATCGTGAGAATCGAATACAGTATCACATACCGTATTATTCTCGGTCCCGCACATATCTCATATGCGCTCCTATTTCGTTTCGCTTGAGCCAGGAAACCTCTGTGTAGGACTCTAAAGACTCATCAATACGCCGGCAGCAGGTGATGATTATATCAATCACCCACAAGCCGCAAGCGGTCTGCTAAACGTAACGGCCACCCGGGTATTGAGCGATCTGAAGATCGACGAGCAAGCCCGCTCACACTCCAGTGAATCCAACCAGTAACACTACCGTACAGTCCGGTCTGATCGTCTGATATGTCGCATATCTTGCCTAGGGGTGGTAAACGTCAGACCCCAATAGCTCGATAAGTCGTGTCGATATGAGGTCTATAACTGTTCGAGAAACTACTGGTAACACTTACCAGTAAATCTCAGCAACCCTGGACAGGGATTTCCTGTTATAGCCAATCGAACACAGCGCAACATCAACTCCCTATACCGGGAGAGACGAATCCCCTCCTATCGCTCATTGCCTCCATGTGACTCGGGACTGTAACCAAAAACCACCGTTTTGCACGCCCTCTTGGACGTGGTAAGATGGAAATCAAAGCACAGTGGGAACCACACAAGACTCTATGACGATATCGGGTCAACAGACTACTCTGTACCAGTGTCACCAGAGAACTGCCATCTGACGTGAGGTATAATACCATCTGGGAGTTCTCGGCGAGTCCGTCCAGTGTACCCAGTCTCTACTGAGCACCCGTATATCATCTCTGATGTCAAACACCGATGGATATGGGATCATCCATCGCCCATCTGTATGGGTCGAGAAGGTACACGCTAGTCTACACTGGTATATCGATGCCCCGTCTCGATACACCCACGACTAGGGACTTTGAAGGATGTACTTACGGACTACCATGTCCCCACTAGTATGATCAGCATCATAGTCCAGGTAGTCAAGTACAGATCCTAAGGGCTTTACCAACATGTAACAGAGAGACAATCAGTATACACGTTAAGGTAAAGAGCAACCAGATAGCATACTATCATGTCGAGCAAGAAAGTCCTCCCTATATATGTCCCGGCATCCACTACAATATACATCCTATGTATAGTAATGGCCTCTAGGGCATACATATAACTAACACAGGTTGAGGTCGATGTTACCGTTGTACATATTTTCTTTTCTTTACTAGGATTACCCTGCGATGGAGTGCACGGATAGCCGGGTTCTAGAGGGCAACAGGTCCGCATCTCATGGCGTTGAGAAGGAGGGGCCCTCACTCTAGAATTCGCGGGCTATTCATCGCACTCGTAGGGTGTACAGGTTGACCCAAGGAGGGGTGCTCAAGTTGCCGGATTCCGTGAAGTGTCGGGTAGCCCATTCACTTTGTTGAAGGGGGCTGCCTCGCTTCCGGTTTTGGCTGGTAACTTGCTGCGCTCGTAGCGGTCTAGGTTTTCATTGCACATGCTATCCACACGACCAGGGGAACGTCGGGTTTCACTTGAGGCTCAAAGGAAACCCGGGGCTCCCAAATGATCTGTATTGTTCTATGATGCTTATTACTTTTCTGTGATGTTGCATTTATCACGCCTGGAGCGATTATTGTATATTGTTATATATATACTAGTAGATATTGTATATGTTTCACCTGTGCTAGTCCAGTCCCCGCTCTGTCGTTAGTTAAGTAACCTAATGGGTGATGACGGGACCCAGTGACGAATGTGGATGGCATATACGTACATCATATTTTCGTTCTTTTGTGGTGTGATTAATTGATGGTACTGCGTTAATTCGGATCAATGCAAGGAAAACAGACCTATTCGATGTTGTTGGAAATTTTTTTAAAAAAACTGTTATTACAAGGTCGTTCTCTTTTGTTTTGCACAATGGTATTCGGTTATGAATATCCAGCACCTCATTCGACAAGGCAAGGGCCGAGATCCCTTCATCGGGAGTGACCCCTTAGGCAGATGTTTGCGTCAAGGTAATAACTTCACTATAGTCGATTACTTTTTGCTTTGCATCGCGGTATTCAGTGGGAATATCCTGCACCTCATTCCACGAAGAAAGAGCCGAGATCCCTTCACCGGGAGTAACCTCTTTAGCAATGGTTTTCGTCACTATATATTTATAAAAAGCTATCCGGTTCCTTCAACGATATCAAGTTCATTACGTTAAAGGTTTTTCGCCAAAAAACCATTCGTAGCCCTCCGTCATTTCTGACTGGTAGCACTTAGTATTCATGCTATGTTTGTTGGCCTTAGTCAAGGCATAGTGTTGTTAGTTATATATATGCCCTAGAGGTCATTACTGTACATACGATGTATATTGTAGTGGATGCTTGGACATATATAGGAAGGACTTTCTTGCTCGACATGATAGTACGCTATCTGGTTGCTCTTTATCTTAACATGTACTCTGATTGTCTCTATGTTACATGTTGATAAAGCCCTTAGGATGAGTACTTGACTACCGGGACTATGATGCGGATCATACTAGTGAGGACAGTGTAGTTGCCAAGTACATCCATCAAAATGTTCCTGGTCATGGGAGTACCGAGACAGGGCATCGATACTCCAGAGTAGACTAGCGTATGCGCTTCTTGACCCATATGATGGGCGATGGATGATCTCATATCCATTGGTGTTTGACATCAGAGAAGGTATACGGGTGCTCAGTGGAGACTGGGTACACTGGACGGACTCGCTGAGAACTCCCAGATGGTATTATACCTCACGTCAGATGGCAGTTCTCTGGTGACACTGGTACAGAGTAGTCTGTAGACCCGAGATCATCATAGAGTCTTGTATGATTCCAACTGTGCTTTGATTTCCATCATACCATGTCCAAGGGGGCGTGCAAACAGTTGGCTTTTGGGTACAGTCCCGAATCACATGGAGGCAATGAGCGATAGGAGGGGATTCGTCTCTCCCGGTATAGGGAGTTGATGTTGTGCTGTGTTCGATTGGCTATAACTGGAAATCCCTGGCCAGGGTTGCTGAGATTTACTGGTAAGTGTTATCAGTAGTTTCTCGAACTGTTATAGACCTCATATCGACATGACTTATCAAGCTACTGGGGTCTGACGTTTACCACCCCTAGGCGAGATATGCGACATATCAGACGAAGAGACCGGACTATACGGGAGTGTTACTGATTGGATTCACAGGAGAATGTACAGGCTTGCTTGTTGATCTTCTGATCGCTCAATACCTGGGTGGCTGTTACGTTTAGCTGACCGCTTGCAGCTTGTGGGTGTTTGATATGATCATCACCTACTGCCGGCGTATTGACAATTCTTTAGAGTCCTACACAGAGGTTTCTTGGCTCAGGCAAAATGGAGTAGGAGCACATATATGATATGTGCGGGACCGAGAACAATACGTGTATGTGACACCGTATTAGATTCTCGCAATATGAGATATCGGCCGGGTATATGTGATATAGCCGGGTCGTCGGATCAAGTGTTGATTCGATGAACTGATACAGATTATATTAGTCGGTTATTTGTGAAATAGCCGGATTATCGGATCAAGAGTTGATTCGATAATTTAATGTATAATTATATATTTGATATATTAAATTACATTAACTCATATAAGCTCACTAAAAGATTCTTTTTCTCACTCGGGTAATACATTGATATATATGCGATATATGTTAATTGTATTATTTTATTTTGTTACAATAAATATTATATATGTGATATATAATATTGTAACATGATATGATTACTAATGCAACATGTTTAGTGGAGATTAAACAAGGTTAGGGTTTGATTTGGGTTAGTTCTTTCTTGAACCTTCTAGAAGGTTTCCTTTTTGTTTTTGCAAAGATATTTTGCAAGATATTTACATAACCCAACCCACACCCTTAACCATGGTTAGATCTCTACAATGGTTAAGTCTTTTCTTGACTTAACCATGGTTGCTTTGGTAATGATATGACCACTTTCATTATTCATCAAAAAATGATTACTATTTTTCTTCTTCTTCCTTGAGCTTTTGAAAAGCTTTCTAGGTTTTTCTTATATGATGAAAATGAGTGAGATTAAGAAAACAAATGAGAGATAAATTCCTACTTCATCATCCTAATCTATCCTAGCCATTTAGATTAGGGTGTTCACTTCATTTAGTGAGTGAGAGCTTGTGTTAATGAAACTTCAAGGTTAATCATCTTTGCGATCAAAAGTCCGCCGCAATCACGTAGCGTACGCGGGTACTCGCCGGGTAAACTTAACAGACAGCCACGCCGCATAGCCCCGACAAAGTGACTGTAGGAGAACCCCGTCGCTAAAAGCATCCGTACGGGTGCTCGCGGCAGCGGTGTTCCGCCTTAGTACACTTCGACGACGGCATCTGGGGGTGCGGCCGTCTACTAAAGTTTGCGACGAGCATTCGATCAGGATGTCGGGAATCTTGTTGAATTGCCCGACTTGATATTGAAAAGAGTTTTCGATAATGAGACTAAAATGCGGGGTTTATAATTGTTAGGCATGTGATGTCTAAGGAATTCATTTGGTTAGGCATGCGAAGTCTAAGGAGGTTGCGGATTCCAACTGTTGTAGTTTTACACTTTCTTTTCTGTGACCGTAAGTGTAATATGTGGTGTATCGTCGATTTCGTTGCTATACATCAACGACAACTGTGATACGCATATTTACTTACGTTGATGATATGAGATATTATGTGTTGCTGTGATATGTTATATTGGATCGTCGTGTTCTGAATAGCCGGGGGTTTTATGTGAGATGAGGGTTTTTATTTTCATTCATGTAAAATTCATTTGTATATAATATTCTTTTATTGGGGCACTTCCGGGCTGAGGATGATGTCACCATTGTATATTATTTACTTCTCCGCATTAGGTAGACCCAAGGCGGGGAGCACAAGTAACCGGGTTCTAGGGTCCAGTAGGAGACCATCTCGTGGAGTCGAGACCGGGTCTCCTAGCCCTAGAATTGGCAGTGTTGCTTGCCACTCTCGTAGGGGTCTAGGGGTGTGGATTTGGCTATTCATCGCGACCGTGGAATCTGTGTTTTATACAGGCTCGTACTAAAACACGGACGTCCTAGTATATCCAATATTTCATATATGTTCTTCTGCTGCAATGTTCTGTGATGAGATCATATTACTGCCTGAGACGAATGTTTATATTATATATATTATATATATGTTATATTGCAGATTTCGTTTCAAATGTGATGCTTGTTAAGCATAATAAAATGGGACTTCATTAATGAGATTAATGAAACTATAAGAAACCTAAAGATTTTGTAGAAACTTGTCTCAAAAACTGGTAGCTCTAGTTCTTGCTTTGCATAGCGGTGTTCCTTGTAGAACATCCAGCACCTTATTCGATAAGGAAAGAGCCGAGATCCCTTCACCGGGAGTGTCCTCTTTAGTGAAACTAGCAGATGCTACAAACACGGTTTTTCTTTTGATTGCTTCTATAGTTTTTGCTTTGCATAGTGATATTTGTGAAATATACTGCACCTTATTCGATGAGGAAAGAGCCGACGATCCCTTCACCGGGAGTGACCTCTTTAGCAAAACTAGAAAAGGCCTCAAAAACATTCCATTTAAAATCACTCGATTCTACAACGATATCAAGTTCATTACGCAAAGGGTTTTCTTAAAAACCTGTCGTAGCCCTCCGTCATTTCAGATAAGTACTTCATAGTATTCGTACTACGTTTGTTAGCTTTCGTCAACACGTAGTGTGCGGTAGCTATTTATGCTTATCTGTATAAGCATATGATGCGATTGAGTTAGGGTAGTCGTGCGACTTTGTTGGCTTTCGTCAAGGGTCGTGCGGGTGGGTTTAATTCAATCGGGAAATGACGGGTTGAACTTGACTAGTAGCCTATGGTTTTGGCATCCATCAAGGTCATAGGACGCTAGGGGTAAAATATTATTGAGAATTTCAAGTGTTGAAATTTGCAATGAGATTGCATACCTTCTATGAGATAGTTGGATCCCGATACCCGCTGCGAGTAAGAGTTACTCCTGGGAGAGTTTTACACATTACAATTAGCCGATCAAGTAGGTGTCTAGAAAGATGTTAATGGGGTTACGCCCCTGGGAAAATGAGGTTTATTTTAATTAGGTTCGTGCGAAAGTACGGGGAACCTCCCTCAAAGTACCGACACTGGCCTGGCTAAAAGATTGGCGAACTTGTAGAGTGTAATTAATCTCGGCTAGTCTTTCCTTTTAAGGTTTGAAGGAAGATTTGACTAAAACAATGGGAGCCATCCTGATTAGATAAATTGATAACCAATCTAATCTTGTAAAAGCGCACGCTGAGTGTTTTCTTCTCTCTCTCTCCAGGTTACAACTATGTCACGCCTTAATCAAGATAATAATACGGATGTATTGACCGAACCCGCTTGTTATACTGCACTAAGGAATGTTGGTCCCGCTCCAACTTATAATTGTTATAAAACAGAGCAGGAAATTGGGGAATACCAGATTTCCCGTGCCGCCCAAACGAAGAAAGTGCATGCTGATGCATCTTCTTCGAGTATGTTCAGTACACAGAACTGTTTCTCAGTATCCTTTACGTCCTGGGTATGAGATACCGGATCAGGATCCCACAAATGTAATTTGTTACATGGGCTACATATAGGTAGAGAACTGAGAACGGGTGATAAGTTTCAAGAGTTGGAAAAGATGCACGTGTTGCAGCCAAGTCTGTTGGCAGTTATCACCCTGTATTACAAGAATACATTGATTCTGAATAAATGTTATTAGATACCGAACCTGATATACAACATCTTATCAGTCTCTTTATTAGTAAAGAAGGATATAATTTTGTATTGTTGGATAATGTTTTGAACATTTCCTATATCAAGAGTTGATCGGTTCAGGCACGTTATCAAAAAGCATAGACGTTCTAAATCAAACCACAGTTCTTAACGTACAGAACACACACAGGAGGAAGAATTCAGAAATGAACAAATCCTTCTTGAGGCATTGTAGACTAGGTCAAATCAGTGCGACCCGACTAGCTGAAGTTATATATAGATGCATATTTAAATTAGTTTGAATTTACATCTTGTGAAACTTGCCGGTCATGTCACAGAGATAAGATGACCACAACTCCGTTTATTGGAAACAGAGAAAGAGTTAGTGAACTCTTGGGATTGATACATGCTGAATTATAAAGGTCCCCTGTCTACACATGCCAGGACCGGTTCTTTGTACTTAATTACATTCACTGATGATCTCTCAAGATTCAGACATATGTTCCTGTTGAAACACAAGTCCGAAACTTTTGAGATAATCACATAATATAAGTTAGAAGTAGAGAACCAAAAACGGGTATAGGTATTATGTCCTTTGAAGAGATCAGGGAGGAGAATACTTGAGCACGGAATTCCTGGACTATTCTAAAGGAGAATGAGATTCTCTCTCAGCATTACTCCTCCGTATACACCACAGCACGTAGGTGTATCGGGGCCGAGCAATCACACCCTATTAGATATGGTGCGCTCTATGATGAGTACTACTGAATTTCCTATTTCCTTTTGGGAGTTATGCACTTGAGAAGCTGCATACCTATTGAATAGGGTTCAAATCAAATCAGTTGCCTACCACTTCATATGTGATATGGAATGGGAAGAGACCATATCTTAAGTAAGTTAAGATTTGGGGTTGTCCGGCCTATATCTAAAAGCAAAATCCGGACAAGCTCGAGGCAAAGTCAGTTCTGTGGAAGTTTGTTGAATATCCTAAGCATACGCAAGGGAATATCTTCTACCAAACCGAGGAACAAAAGATGTTTTGTTTCTCAGCATGCTACCTTTGTGAAAGGGAATTTCTTGTGAAGAAATTATTGGTCATGAGGTAGAACCGGAAAGAGTTCCAGCTATAACAAACTGCAGCCGATGATTTGGTAGAACCAAAGGATTCAATAGTTTCTAACGAACCTCAGCCTCTCCGCCGATATAGTAGGATTCCTCACCCACCTGAGAGATACTTCGGTTTTCTCTATGACAGTGGGAGCGAGGATTGCATCATGTGATGATGACCCAACTAGTTTCGAGCAGGCCATCAAGAGTGGGACTCTGTAAGAATGGCTAGATGCTTAGCGATCTGAGATGGAATCCTTATACACCAAAAAAGTATGGACTTTGGTTGCTTTATCTGAAGGGTTAAATCCCCTTCAGGAGCAAGTATATCTTGAAAAGATTACATGGTGTACATGGAAAAGTTGAGACTTTCAAAGCTATGCTTAAAGTCCATCCAGACCCTACTTACCACGGCTACATACCATGACTACGATATCTGGCGGTTGGGTGTCATGACTACTTTTCTAAATGTTGATTTGGAAGAGAGCGTCTATAAGTACACAGCAGAGGGCTTCGCAGACAGTGGGAGCAGCGGAAACATGTGCAAGATGTTTTATGTGATAAAGCAGGCATCACGGAGTTGGAACGTCTATTTTGATGTGGTAGTCAAAGAGTTTGACTTCATCAAAATGGTAGATGAACCTTGTATATATAAGAAGGTAGTAGGGAGTATGGTGGTGATCCTCGTAGAGTACGTGGATGACATACTCTTGATAGGGAAGGAGTTTCCTATGCTACGCTCGGTCAATCTCCGCTTATAACAAGGATTCTCCATATTGGATCAAAGCGATACCTTCTAAATCCTGGGTTTTGGATCTATGAGATAGATCTAATTGGATGTTAGGATTCTCAGGATTCTCACTAGGTGTAGTAAGATGGTATCAATCGATCCTGGGGAGAATCACTGGAAAGGTTCCAAGGTGATAAGGATGACTGAATGTCAGTCGCAGGCATTGTCTTTACCCTCAGTGGAGGGACGGTATGTTGGAAGAGTTCCAAGATAGATACCGTGACTTACTAGACGATTAAAGGCAAGATACATCGTTACCAAGGATGCTACCAAAGAGGCAGTCTGGATATATATAAGTTCATGAGATGAACTTCGTTTCAACCATTGTATGACAATGGAGTTGTGGCTTTTGCCAAGGAACCCCCGTCCCATCAGAAATCCAGATATAATTCTTAGGCAGTATCACCTGATCATGGAGATGGATGATCTCCAGGGAGATCGAGGTGAGGAGAGTAGACACAGAGGACAACAGCGTGGATCCACTCACAAAGGCCTTTTTCACTTTTTATGAGATGGTTGAGTATGAGATACTTCAACTACAACTAATTGTTGGGTATGCGATACCACAACAGATGGCCCTAGTGCAAGTGGGAGATTGTTAGTTATATGTATGCCCTAGAGGCCATTACTGTACATACGATGTATATTGTAGTGGATGCTTGGACATATATAGGGAGGACTTTCTTGCTCGACATGATAGTACGCTATCTGGTTGCTCTTTATCTTAACATGTACTCTGATTGTCTCTATGTTACATGTTGATAAAGCCCTTAGGATGAGTACTTGACTATCAGGACTATGATGCGGATCATACTAGTGAGGACAGTGTAGTCGTTAAGTACATCCTTCAAATGTTCCTAGTCGTGGGAGTACCGAGACAGGGCATCGATACTCCAGAGTAGACTAGCGTATGAGCTTCTTGACCCATATGATGGGCGATGGATGATCTCATATCCATTGGTGTTTGACACCAGAGAAGGTATATGGGTGCTCAGTGGAGACTGGGTACACTGGACGGACTCGCCGAGAACTCCCAGATGGTATTATACCTCACGTCAGATGGCAATTCTCTGGTGACACTGGTACAGAGTAGTCTGTAGACCCGAGATCGTCATAGAGTCTTGTGTGATTCCCACTATGCTTTGATTTCCATCATACCACGTCCAAGAGGGCATTTAAAAAGGTGGCTTTTGGGTACAGTCCTGAATCACATGGAGGCAATGAGCGATAGGAGGGGATTCGTCTCTCCCGGTATAGGGAGTTGATGTTGCGCTGTGTTCGATTGGCTATAACTGAAAATCCCTGGCCAGGGTTGCTGAGATTTACTGGTAAGTGTTATCAGTAGTTTCTCGAACTGTTATAGACCTCATATCGACACGACTTATCAAGCTACTGGGGTCTGACGTTTAACACCCCTAGGCGAGATATGCGACATATCATACGAAGAGACCGGACTGTACGGGAGTGTTACTGATTGGATTCGTAGGAGAATGTACAGGCTTGCTTGTTGATCTTCTGATCACTCAATACCTGGGTGGCTGTTACATTTAGCTGACAGCTTGATATGATCATCACCTACTGCCGGCGTATTGACGATTCTTTAGAGTCCTACAAAGAGGTTTCTTGGCTCAGGAAAAATGGAGTAGGAGCACATATATGATATGTGCGGGACTGAGAACAATACGTGTATGTGATACCGTATTAGATTCTCGCGATATGAGATATCGGCCGGGTATATGTGATATAGCCGGGTCACCGGATCAAGTGCTGATTCGATGAACTGATACAGATTATATTAGTCGGTTATTTGTGAAATAGCCGGATTATCGGATCAAGAGTTGATTCAATAATTTAATGTATAATTATATATTTGATATATTAAATTACATTAACTGATATAAGCTCACTAAAAGATTCTTTTTCTCACTCGGGTAATACATTGATATATATGCGATATATGTTAATTGTATTATTTTATTTTGTTACAATAAATATTATATATATGATATATAATATTGTAACATGATATGATTACTAATGCAACATGTTTAGTAGAGATTAAATAAGGTTACGGTTTGATTTGGGTTAGTTCTTTCTTGAACCTTCTAGAAGATTTCCTTTTTGTTTTTGCAATGATATTTTGCAAGATATTTACTTAACCCAACCCACACCCTTAACCATGGTTAGATCTCTACAATGGTTAAGTCTTTTCTTGGCTTGCTTTGGTAATGATATGACCACTTTCATTATTAGTCAGAAAAGGATTACTATTATTCTTTTTCTTCCTTGAGCTTTTGAAAAGCTTTCTAGGTTTTTCTTATGTGATGAAAACGAGTGAGATTAAGAAAACAAATGAGAGCTAAATACCTAGTTCATCATCCTAATCTATCATAGCCATTTGGATTAGGGTGTTCACTTCATTTAGTGAGTGAGAGCTTGTGTTAATGAAACTTCAAGGTAGATCATCTTTGTTATCGAAGATCGGAAGCAAGCTCGCATCTTTCTCTTCGTGGAGCTTCTCGAGAGTCCAGAACTTGATGATCGCAGCGAAGGGACCACAACACGGAGCTTATGAAGTGAAGGACCGGACTACAAAGGTTGTAATCCCAAACTCTTAGATTTTAAAGTTTTTAACATGCTTTATTTCGCATAATCTCTAGTCTAAAATCTTGGTTTAGGGTTGTTCGGCACGGCTAAATTTTAAGTCGGGCATGGTTGATGCCTTATAGACCCTTGTGCGTGTGCCTAGTAACCCTACAAGTGTATGGTAGCTGCTTGTTACCTTTCTGTTACATAGATAGATGCGTTGGTTTGGGACAGTCGTACAGCCTTGTTGTCCTTCGTCAAGAGCGAGTGCGGGTGGGTTCAAATTAACCTGGACAATGACTGGTAGAAATTGACATGTGACTTATGATTTTCTTCGTCAAGGTCAACAGAGCATGGGGTAAAAATCACATCGGGATTTTCAAACATACAGGAAACTTTCTAGTCATGCGCATACCTTCGGGAGTGTGATAACGTGAGTGGATTCCATCAGGTTATCTTGCGATGATAGTTGGATCCCGTTACCCACTGATGAGTTGGTTTACTTCTCGGGTGATTTTAGATGATCCCGACTAATTCTTCTTTCAGGTTTGGAGGACAATTAGAGGATACAGTGGGAGACATCCTGATTAGATAAAGTGATTAACCATTCTGATCTAGGTTAGAGTGCACGCAGAGTGTTTCTTTTCTCTCTCTCTTCGGTAGAGACCATGTCCTGACCCTAGACTATAAGTTAGTGACCAAGTAAACTGAACTTTCTTAAAACACTGTCTTTTGGATTGTTAGAGTTACATATTTCATTGACACTCCTACTTTTACCCTTTGCTTTTCTCCGGAACATTCCGTTGTTGGAGATAGTGCCCTCAGAGTCAATTATTGGATCACAGGCACGTGATTGCGATGGTTGAGGGAGGACCTATCCCGGTAAGACAGTCTTACTCGAGATGATAGTATGCTATCTGGTTTACCTTTATCATCGTGTACTGCTTTAGGTGACCTGACAGGTCGCTATTGTACGTTGATAGAGCCCCTAGGATTCTTGCTTGACTGCCAGCAGTATGAGGGCGATCATATAAGTGAGAGCTGGAGTCTATAAGCACATCCTTAAAAGGTCCCTAGTCGTGGGAGTTTCGAGACAGGGCATCGATTCTCCAGAGTAGACTAGTGTATACAGTCGAGACCCAGACGAGGGGTGGTGGCCGGTCTCACAAGCCACTGGTGTCAGTTGGTTCACCTAAGATGTATACAGGTGCTCATTGGGTTATGAGTACACCGGACAGGACTCGCCGGGAACATGCTAGTTGGTCTTATACCTGACGTCAGATAGCAGTTCCCTGGTGACATGTGTACAGGTTAGTTCATCGACCTGGGGATCGTCATTTGTCTCGTGTGAGTTCCCACTGTACTTTGATTACTACCCTACCACGGCTCAAAGGAGTCATGCAAACAGGTTTTAGTTGGGTACAGTCCCGAGCCACATGGAGGCAGTGAGCGGATCTTCGGGGGTTCGTCTCTCCCGGTATTGGGGGTGAGGTCGCGCTGTGTCTAGGAGAGCCATTACACGAAGTCCTTGGCCAAGGCAGGAGATTTACTGGTAGGTATTCCAGTAGTATCTCAGGGTGTTCTGGGCTACACTCCGACACGACTTGTACCGCTTTTGGGGGTCTGACTTTTACCAACCCCCTAGGCCCGCCATGCGATGCTCGTAGACGAACGGACCGGACTGTACGGATATTGTCGCTGACAGGCTCAGTAGGGTGTCAGGATGAGTTCGCTCATCGACGTCCCTTTTGGTCAATAGCTGGTGGCCCGTTACGTATTGGCTTATACCTCTGACGTGCTAGTGGTTAAATCCACAGCCATAGTATTGACGAGTCTTTAGAGTCCACCACACATTCAGTTACTCAGGCTTTCGGGCGAAACGCTGTAGAGGCCGTATGGAGATATGGCAGGGTCCGATCAGATACGTGCGGTATTGCACGGATCAGGATCGGACGGTTTGTACTAGAGGCCGTATGGATATATGACAGGGTTCGATCAAATACGTGCGGTATTGCACGGATCAGGATCGAACGGATATTACTAGCCGGCTTTGTTTTAAGCCGGATCCTAGTTTAGTACAGTGTAGATTTTGTCTCTTTGCATTTGTATCCGGTCGGAATACAGATGCGGGTGTGTATGCACAGTATGGGGGTTTTCCTGTAATTTATTACGGGACCAGTTTTCTGGAGTTGCCAGTTTGCATTCCGTTCCGGCCGGTTTTCCTTTGTTCTTTCCCGGCCGGACTTTTCCGATGGAGGGGGTTATTTGCAATTGTGCAAATAACATTTGTGGATGGGGTTTCTTGCAATTGTATTCTTTATGATATGTTAAGCATCTTTCTTCCATCACTTGCTTTAATGAGATTTGAAAGGGTATGGTTTTGATGTGAATTAAGTTATGGTTGATGTTTGTTTATGGTCACCTCTTCTCATCTCCTACCATCACCTCCCTCTTGGGTTATGTTTTCACACCACCACCATTTCCCACTAGATATGGCCGGCCACTTTTTGAGGGAGTGAGAGGGAGAGCTTTGATTTTGGTGGTGTGGCAAATTTCATTCATCTCATTTTTGATACAAGGAAAAATGAAAGCACCATTTTTCATACCTTCATTCCTCCATCTTCAAAAGGCAACCAATACCCCAAAGTGAGACATGCACTCTACACTACATTCTATAGCACATCTTGGGCATGTCGACTTGCCAGCTTCATGCCCGAGTTGCCTCGGTATTGAGGTGGGAGCCCGTAAAAGATACAGACGATGTGGTGCCCTTCCGGCAAGGAGGCGACGACCGGAGTTTCCGCAGGAGATCGGGATGACGACGAGAAGACCGGAGGACTCGGATCACTCGGTATATCTCTAACCCGTCTTGTTGTTTGCTAGATCTAGTTTAATGGCCCGATCCGGAGTTTAGTGTGCGGTGGTGCTGGTTTGCAAAGTTTGCAAAATTAAAGTTTATCACCGTTTCCGCATTTGGCCGTCGGATTGACGACCGGGGCGCCGCCGTGCACTTACAGTGGTATCAGAGCCTCGCCATTAACTTCGTCTAGCTTCGTTTGATTTGTTTTGCATTTCCGATCGACCAAAATTCCAAAATCCACATTTTCACTCACATCAGTTTTCTGTCGAATTTTTTCTGGCTCTAAAATTTTTTCAGGTTGTCTCAGAATGATGTGCAGGGAGTTCTAAGAACACTGGAAAAATTCGACAACACGATCCCTCAGTAAGACCGCGGATCCGCGGCCATTGACCTTTCTTAGGCTGCTGATCCGCCGCAGTAATGAGGGATCATGTGATCGTTTTTTTGCAGTGGGCTTGTGGGATAAAAATAGGGGTTTTGGAATATTAAAATTGGGCCCAGAATTTCTGTGAGTGCTACAGTATTGCTTGGGGGCCCACTTGTTAATTTTTGATCGATCGGATATTTTAAACACATTATTTCACAGTATTTACATTATATCTGCGACCGTGAATATCACTTGATCGGTAAATCCGGTCTAACTGCTATAGCCCGGTTAGACGGATTTGCGAACGTGACTTTCACGTTGATGTTCTGTGTTTTGCTGTGATGTTGCGGATCGGTCGTGGGGATAGCCTGGATGCAATGCTAGTACAGTGTTGTTGTATTATGTACATTTGTTATTGCGGGGCGAGCGTCCGACATGTGGACTGCCGTCACTGCCTGTTTGTATTATTCATTTGGGGCATGACCTGGTTGCGGTCGATGTACCCGTTGTATGTATATTTTACTTTCTGTACTAGGGTTGCCCCGCGGTGGGGTGCACGGATAGCCGGGTTCTGGAGGGCAACAAGCCCGCATCTCATGGCATTGGGACGGAGGGGGCTTCAGTCTGGAATTGGCGGGCTATTCGCCGCACTCGTAGGGGGTACAGGTTGACCCAGGAGGGATGCCCAAGTTACCGGATTCCGTGAAGTGCTGGGTGGTCCATTCACGGTGCTGAAGGGGGCTGCCTCGCTTCAGGTTTTGGCGGGTGACTTGCCGCGCCCATAGGGGTTTAGGATTTCATTGCACAGGCTATCCACACGACCAGGGGAACGTCGGGTTTTCAGTAGTGGCTCTGTGAAACCCGGGGATCCCAGATATCTGTATTGTTCTGCGATGCTGTACATTTCTGTGATGTTGCATTTTATTCACGCCTTGAGCGAATATAATATATTGGTATATATATTAGTAGATGTTGTATATGTTTTTCATCCGCGCTAGTCCAGTCCCTGCTCTGCCGTTAGTTAGCTAACCTAACGGGTGATGACGGGACCCAGTGGCGAATGCGGATGGCATATACGTACGTCAGTATATTTTCGTTCTTTGTGGTGTGATCAATTGATGGGACTGCATTGATTCGGATCAATGCAAGATAAACAAACCTATTCTGATGTTGTTGGAACACTTTTCAAAAAGCTGTTATTGCAAGGACGTTCACTTTTGTTTTGCATCGTGGTATTCATTTGGAATATCCTGCTCCTCAGTCAACGAGGCAAGGGCCGAGATCCCTTCACCGGGAGTGACCCCTTGGACAGAAGTTTGGGTCAGGGCATTAACTTCACTATATCCGATTACTTTTGCTTTGCATCGTGGTATTCATTTGGAATATCCTGCACCCCATTCTACGGGGAAAGAGCCGAGATCCCTTCACCGGGAGTGACCTCTTTAGTAAAGGTTTTCGTCACTATATTTTCTAAAAAGCTATCCGTTCCTTCAACGATATCAAGTTCATTACGTTAAAGGTTTTCGCCAGAAACCATTCGCAGCCCTCCGTCGTTTCAGACAGGTAGCACGTAGTATTCTTGCTATGTTTGTTGACCTTCGTCAAGGCATAGTGCATGGTAGCTGCTTGTTGCTTTTCTGCTGCATAGATAGATGTGTTGGTTTGGGACAGTCGTATAGCCTTGTTGACCTTCGTCAAGGGCTTGTACGGGTGGGTTCAAATTAACCTGGACAATGACGGGTGGAACTTGACATGTGACTTATGATTTGTTGACCTTCGTCAAGGTCATAAGAGCATGGGGCAGAAATCACATCGGGAGTTTCAAAAGAACTGAAACTTGCCAGATATGCGCAGACCTTCTGGAGTGTGATGACGTGAGCGGATTACGTCACGTTATCATGCGATGAGAGTTGGATCCCGATTCCCACTGATGAGTTGGTTTACTCCTCGGGTGACCCCGACTAATTCTTCTTTCAGGTTTGGAGGAGAATTTGAGGTACAGTGGGAGGTTTCCAGATTAGATAAATTGGTAACCATTCTGATCTAGGCTAGAGTGCACGCTGAGTGTTTCTTTTCTCTCTCTCTTTGGCAGCGACCATTGACCCGACCCTAGACTTTGACTCAGTGACCAAGTTGACCGAACCTTCTTAACACTGGCTTTTGGATTGTCAGAGTTGCAGACCTCATTGCCACTCCTACTTTTACCCTTTTCTCCAGGACACCCCGTATTACTACGAACGTCCACTTCCATTGGACAAAACCATCGTATGGTTAGATACGAACTCGAAGGAATTCGAGGATGGTTTCCGGTTCTGGAGAAAACGGATAGGAATATTCAGTTGTCTTTTCCTTTTTGCCTCCTCTCAAGTTACGAGTACTCCTTGGTTTAGGAGATAGTACACCCATTACGCAAATTGGATAGTCTTCTTCCAAACTTTAGGCTGGTGCCGAACAGTAGGGAATGAAGAAAACCAATTAGCATAACGATGGTGTGCAGAAGGTATTAAGATTAAGACAAAGCAAGGGATTAGTAAGAGGGCAAAGTAAATTGCGACTGATATTCACGACCAAACCAAGTATTTCTTCGCCAATCCTAAATCACCTTTGTATTTCTCCAGGACACTCCGTATCACTACGAAGATCCACAGTTTATTGGATAATCCATCGTATGGTTATATACGAACTCGAAAGGAACTTGTTCCAGTTTGGGGATGGATTCTGGTCCAGGAGAAATAGGAATAACGTTTATTCAGTTGTCTTTTATCTTCACCTTCTCTCGCATTGCGAGTGCTCCTAGGACTAGGACAGTACACCCATTATGCTTATTGGATAGTCTTCTTCCAAACCATAGGCTGATGCCGAACGGTAGGGAAGGAAGAAAACCATTTGGCCTAAGGGGTGTGCAGAAGGTAACGACTAAAGACATATAAAGGGATTTGGAGAGGTGGCAAAGAATTATGCGGTTATAGTTGTGAATCTGGATAATGGTAGAGGCATTACTAGGAATACCAGGATACCCCATCAAAACATTTCAATGTTTCAAGATTTCACTGTGTACTGTTAAAAGAAAACTGATTTCCCGATTGGACACTTGCTCCAGGGTATGTATTTACCAGGTTTGATTCTCACATCTGTATGGTTTTACAGATGATGAGTGGGAGTAAGTTATTGGGAATAGGGTGATCATCCTCATTATATCGGGATTCGTTGTAATCGGTGATATTTGAGGAGATCATCTGGGCTGTTTGCCGGTCGGCAAATTTTTGGTTTTGAATATCCGCTGTTGTGCACCAATTTCAAGTTGATATATCTGTACGTCTATTTTCATAGAGTGAGATATACCTTTTGATATTATGTCGATGACATTTACCTATATCAGTGGATGGTTAGGTAAGGTGCTTTAAACAGCGGTGTAATTCTTCTTAACCATAAGTACAGTTTTCAACCTACGACACACAGTGAAAGAGTTGTTAGACTCAGCGGACTTATACAGAGTATTGTATGTTGTCCAGTGTCCATTAGGACAGAGGGGTTGGTCCTCATACTATATCCTGTTTACTTTTAACTTCTCTAGTTCTTAGACATGTGTTTCGTAGAAACACAGGGTCTAAGTTTTGAGGAGTTATAGGTATTTGAATAGAGTAGAGAACCAGGTGTAGCAAGTATCAGGATTCTTCAAAGTGATCGAAGATGTAGATACTTGTGTATGGTATTCAGTTGATAGTAATGATAAAGAGAAATTGCTTCTCTTTCAGGTTACTCATAATTGGAAGCATTCCTAAGTTGAGTAACGCTGATCGGCCTCTCTCCATTTAGTTGACATGCACTGGACACAGCTGCATGATTTGAATCTGGTTCAATTAAATCAGTGCCTCTGGTTCTATATTGGATATAGTACAGTTCATATCTTAACATTGTTAAGGTACGGGGAGTTGTCCGGCTTATGATTAAAACCAGACTCTGGATAACTCAAGGCACGTTTCTGTAATGGCTGTTTGTGGGTTGACCCAGGCTATGACGAGGGTTGACTTTCTACCATCTGGCAGATCAATAGAAATATTGTTCTGGACTCGCCACAGTTTTATTAAAAATGGATTTTTTCAAAAACAGTAGTGGGAGTATGGTAGAACTGGAAGTGATTCCAGAACCGCAAACGATTACTGAAGATTTGATAAGGAACCTAAACATTCAATCTGATTTGACATTCAATTGGCCACTCCGCAGATAAGGTGGGTAACTTCAGGCACCCGAGAGGTACTCCGGTAGCCTTAAGGACGGTGATGAGGAAGTTCTTGTTTACCCACACTTGCCATTGTTGTTGTTCTAGGCTGCGAGACCCGGCAGGAGGATGAGTATAGCGTCGTTCTAAACTAGTTTTAGAAGTGCACGTCTATATGACTCTGCCAGAGGGTTGTCGTAGTCAGTGGGAGCAGCGGAAGCATTGGTGGACATCAGGCTTATGTCTATTTATAGACTAAAGCAGATGTAGCGGAGATAGATCATCTATTCTGATGTAACAGTCATAGGTTTGACTTCATCAGAATAGGGGATGGATCTGTTGAGAAGGTAGTAGGGTGTGATATCCTGGTATTTGGATGACATACACATAGTAGGAAGTGACATTCCTATACTACGATCGGTTATACTTTGGTCGTCACACAGTGTTTTCTCCACAAGGGACTTGGACATTATATCAGACATACTGGTTACTAGATCTATGGTTTTAGATCTAGATTTGGGTGGTTTCCCAATCAGGGTACTTAGACAGCATTCTATGAGTATTTAGAATGGTTGACTCCTGGCATGGTAGTATACCTGCAGATGATGGAGTCACCCTCTCTAAAGGTGTCTTATAGACTAAAGTAGAGAGGGATGTGCATGATTGGCGGATCACTTGCTTAGGAAATTGAGTCAATCATGAGATGTCAAGTACCACACCAGATGTTGTTCTTGCACTAGATGCAATAAGTTGACATTGATCCAATCCTGGAGAAACAGTCGGAAGCAGTTTTAGAACATAAGTGGATGTTCTAGGGATATGATAACGACAGCCTCATTTGGGAGACAGTTATCATTCCAGGCTTCCAAGGTGACATGGACGACAAGGAGGTTGTCAGAGTTATAGTTTTCCCTCTGATGAGGGACAGTATTCTGGACAGGTGATCCAGGCAGATACTGAGGGAGGCATGGCGCAGGATACTGATTAAGTTCAGTTGACGATACAGTCGAAGAAGTTTGGATTTGGAGTTCATTTATGAGCTAGGTCCCATCAGACATCCAGACATTCTAAGACAGGTATTGCTCATTTCGGGAGATGGCTTTCTCCGCGAACTTGAGATAGAGAGAGACATAGAAAGAAACATCAAGGCGGATCCACTCACTGAGGCTATTCCTCGAACGCAAGAGTTTCGCAAACAGGCTTTATGAGACTGACTAGTAGAGGAGTTGGGTGTTCGGTATCACACGGGCTGTGAGTATGCGACATCGCAATAATTAGCCTTGAGTGCTAGTGGGAGATTGTTGGAGATAGTGCCCTCAGAGTCAATTATTGGATCACAGGCACGTGATTGCGATGGTTGAGGGAGGACCTATCCCGGTAAGACAGTCTTACTCGAGATGATAGTATGCTATCTGGTTTACCTTTATCATCGTGTACTGCTTTAGGTGACCTGACAGGTCGCTATTGCACGTTGATAGAGCCCCTAGGATTCTTGCTTGACTGCCAGCAGTATGAGGGCGATCATATAAGTGAGAGCTGGAGTCTATAAGCACATCCTTAAAAGGTCCCTAGTCGTGGGAGTTTCGAGACAGGGCATCAATTCTCCAGAGTAGACTAGTGTATACAGTCGAGACCCCGACGAAGGGCGGTGGCCGGTCTCACAAGCCACTGGTGTCAGTTGGTTCACCTAAGATGTATACAGGTGCTCATTGGGTTATGAGTACACCGAACAGGACTCACCGGGAACATGCTAGTTGGTCTTATACCTGACGTCAGATAGCAGTTCCCTGGTGACATGTGTACAGGTTAGTTCATCGACCTGGGGATCGTCATTTGTCTCGTGTGAGTTCCCACTGTACTTTGATTACTACCCTACCACGGCTCAAAGGAGTCGTGCAAACAGGTTTTAGTTGGGTACAGTCCCGAGCCACATGGAGGCAGTGAGCGGATCTTCGGAGGTTCTTCTCTCCCAGTATTGGGGGTGAGGTCGCGCTGTGTCTAGGAGAGCCATTACACGAAGTCCTTGGCCAAGGCAGGAGATTTACTGGTAGGTATTCCAGTAGTATCTCAGGGTGTTCTGGGCTACACTCCGACACGACTTGTACCGCTTTTGGGGGTCTGACTTTTACCAACCCCCTAGGCCCGCCATGCGATGCTCGTACACGAACGGACCGGACTGTACGGATATTGTCGCTGACAGGATCAGTAGGGTGTCAGGATGAGTTCGCTCATCGACGTCCCTTTTGGTCAATAGCTGGTGGCCCGTTACGTATTGGCTTATACCTCTGACGTGCTAGTGGTTAAATCCACAGCCATAGTATTGACGAGTCTTTAGAGTCCACCACACATTCAGTTACTCAGGCTTTCGGGCGAAACGCTGTAGAGGCCGTATGGAGATATGGCAGGGTCCGATCAGATACGTGCGGTATTGCACGGATCAGGATCGGACGGTTTGTACTAGAGGCCGTATGGATATATGGCAGGGTTCGATCAAATACGTGCGGTATTGCACGGATCAGGATCGAACGGATATTACTAGCCGTCTTTGTTTTAAGCCGGATCCTAGTTTAGTACAGTGTAGATTTTGTCTCTTTGCATTTGTATCCGGTTGGAATACAGATGCGGGTGTGTATGCACAGTATGGGGGTTTTCCTGTAATTTATTACGGGACCAGTTTTCTGGAGTTGCCAGTTTGCATTCCGTTCCGGCCGGTTTTCCTTTGTTCTTTCCCGGCCGGACTTTTCCGATGGAGGGGGTTATTTGCAATTGTGCAAATAACATTTGTGGAGGGGGTTTCTTACAATTGTATTCTTTATGATATGTTAAGCATCTTTCTTCCATCACTTGCTTTAATGAGATTTGAAAGGGTATGGTTTTGATGTGAATTAAGTTATGGTTGATGTTTGTTTATGGTCACCTCTTCTCATCTCCTACCATCACCTCCCTCTTGGGTTATGTTTTCACACCACCACCATTTCCCACAAGATATGGCCGGCCACTTTTTGAGGGAGTGAGAGGGAGAGCTTTGATTTTGGTGGTGTGGCAAATTTCATTCATCTCATTTTTGATACAAGGAAAAATGAAAGCACCATTTTTCATACCTTCATTCCTCCATCTTCAAAAGGCAACCAATACCCCTAAGTGAGACATGCACTCTACACTACATTCTATAGCACATCTTGGGCATGTCGACTTGCCAGCTTCATGCTCGAGTTGCCTCGGTATTGAGGTGGGAGCCCGTAAAAGATACAGACGATGTGGTGCCCTTCCGGCAAGGAGGCGACGACCGGAGTTTCCGCAGGAGATCGGGACGACGACGAGAAGACCGGAGGACTCGGATCACTTGGTATATCTCTAACCCGTCTTGTTGTTTGCTAGATCTAGTTTAATGGCCCGATCCGGAGTTTAGTGCGCGGTGGTGCCGGTTTGCAAAGTTCGCAAAATTAAAGTTTATCACCGTTTCCGCATTTGGCCGTCGGATTGACGACCGGGGCGCCGCCGTGCACTTACATCCGTATCACTACGATGATCCACAGTTATTGGATATGACCATCGTATAGTTATATACGAACTCGAAGAAACTTGTTTCAGATTCGAGGATGGTTTCCGGTTCTGGAGAAATTGAATAGGACTATTCAGTTGTCTTTTCCTTTTACCTTCTCTCAGGTTGTGAGGGCTCCTAGGATTAGGAGAGGGTACACCTATTGCCCTTTTTGGATAGTCTTCTTCCAAACCTTAGGCAGGAGCCGAAAGGTAGGGAAAGAAGAAAACCAATTAGCCTAAGTGTGGTGTACAGAAGGTAATAAGTAAAGACAAATAAAGAGATTAGAAAGAGGGCAAAGTAAAACGTGACTGCTATCATTCATGGCCAAACCACGTATTTCATCGCCACTCCTACTTCACCTTTGTATTTCTCCAGAACACCCCGTATCACTACGAAGATCCACAGTTATTGGATAATCCATCGTATGGTTATATACGAACTCGAAGGAACTCGTTCCAGTTCGAGGATGGATTTTGGTTCAGGAGAAATAGAATAAGATTTATTCAATTGTCTTTTATCTTTACATTCTATCAGGTTGCGAGGGCTCCTAGGATTAGGAGAGTACACCTGTTACGCTTATCGGATAGTCTTCTTCCAAACCATAGGTTGGTTCCGAACGGTAGGGAAGAAGAAAACCATTTAGCCTAAGGATGGTATACAGAAGGTAATGAGTAAAGACAAATAAAGGGATTTGGAAAGATGGCAAAGAAATATACGGTTGCAGTCATGAATATGTATAATGGAAGTGGCATTACTAGAAATACCCGGATACCCCTTTGAAACATTTTCATATTTCAGTTTCTCTGTGCATTGTTAATTGAAAACTGATTTCCCGATCAGATCATTACTCCAGGGTATGTATTTACCAGATTTGATTCTTACATCTTTATGGTTTTAAAGATGATGAGTAGGAGTAAGTTATTGGGAATTAGGTGATCATCCTCATTATATCGGGATTCGTTGTAATTGGTGATATTTGAGGAAATCACCTAGTTTTTGCCGGACGTTAAATATTTGGTTTTGAATATCCGTTGTTATGCACCAATTTCAATCTGATATATCTGTACGTTTATTTCATAAAGTGAGATATAACCTTTTGAAATCATGTCCATGAAATTTACCTATATCAGTTGATGGTTAGGTAAGGAGCATTAAACAGTGGTGTAATTCTTCATAACCATAGTACAGTTTTCAATCTATGACGCATAGAATTTGAGTTATTTAACTCAGGGGACTTATACAAAGTATTGTATGCTGTCTAGTGTCCATTAGGACAGAGGGGTTGTTACTCGTACTATACTCTATTTACTTATGACTTCTCCAGTTTTAGACAAGTATTTCGTAGAAATACAAGGTCCAAATTTTGAGAAGTTATAGGTAGAAGAATAAAGTAGAGAACAATGTGTTATAAGTATCAGGATTCTTCAAAGTGATCGAAGATATAGATACTTGTGTTTGGTATTCAGTTGATAGTAATGGTTTTGAGAACTTGCTTCTCTTTCAGGTTACTCATATTTGGATGCGCTCCTAAGTTGAGTAATGCTGATCGGCCTCTCTCCATTTAGTTGACATGCAATGGAGACAGCTGCATGATTTGAATCTGGTTCCAATTAAATCAGTGCCTCAGTTTCTATATTGAATATAGAATGGTTCATATCTTAACGATGTTAAGGTATATGGAGTTGTCCGGCTTATGCTTAAAACCAGACTCTGGATAACTCAAGGCACGTTTTTGTAATAGTAGTTTGTGGGTTAATCCGGGCTTTGACGAGGGTTAACATTCTACCATCTAGAAGATCAATAGTGATATTGTTCTTAACTCGCCACAGTTTTAGTAAAGTGAACTTTTTCAGAAAACAAGTGTGGGAGTATGGTAGAACTGGAAATGATTCCAGAACCGCAAACGATTACTGAAAATTTAATAGGACCTAAAGATTCAATCGGGTTTGACATTCCATTAGCCACTCCGCAGATATGGTGGGTAGCCTCAGACGTCCGAGAGGTACTTCGGTATCCTCAAAGACGGTGACAGGGAGGTTCTTGTTTACCCAGACTTGCCATTACTGATGTCCTAGACTATGAGACCCGGCAGGAGGATGAGTATAACGTCGTTCTAAACTAGCTTTAGAAGTGCACATGTATATGACTCTGCCAGAGGATTGTCGTAGTCAGTAAGGGCAGCGGAAGTCTAGTGGACAAGTAGCTTGTGTCTATTTATAGACTAAAGCAGATATAGCGGAGATAGATCATCTATTTTTGATGTGAAGGTCATAGGTTTTGACTTCATCAGAATAGGGGATGGATCTGTTAAGAAGGTAGCAGGGTGTGATATCCTGGTATTTGGATGACATGCACGTTGTAGGAAGTAAAATTCCTATACTGCGATCGGTTATATTTTGGTTGTCACGCAGTGGTTTTTCTACATAGGATATGGACATTATATCATGCATTTTTGTTACTAGATCTATGGTTATAGATCTAGATTTGGGTAGTTTCCCAATTCGGGTACTTAGACAGTGTTCTAAAGGTGTTTTAGAATAGACGACTCCTGGCATGGTAGTAAACCTGTAGGTGATGGAGTAACCCTTTCTAAAGGTGTCTTATAAACCAAAAGGGAGAGGGATGTGCATAATTGACATATCACTTGCTTAGGTAATTGAGTCAATCATGAGATGTTAAGTACCAAACCAGATGTTGTTTTTGCACTAGATGCAATAAGTTGATTATTAATCCAATCCTGGAGAAATGTTCGGAAGTAGTTTTAGAACATAAAAAGGATGTTCTAGGGGTATGGTAACAGCAGCGTCCTTCGAGAGACAGTTATCATTCCAGGCTTCCAAGGTGACCTGGATGATAGAGTGACTGTCAAAGTTATAATTTTCCCTCTGACGAGGGGCAGTAGTTTGGATAGGTGGTCCAAGCAGATACTGAGGGAGGCGCGGCGCAGGATACTGATTAAATTCAGTTGACGATACAGTCTAAGAAGTTTACTGGATTTGGAGTTCATTTATGAAGTGGGTCCCATCAGATATACAGACATATTCGAAGACAGGTATTGCTCATTTCGGGAGATGGCTTTCTCCGTGAACTTAAGATAAAGAGAGACATAGAAAGAAACATCAGATTAGATCTACTCACTGAGGCTATTTCTCGAACACAATAGTTTTACAAACGAGTTTTGTGAAACTGATTAATAGAGAAGTTGGGTGTTCGGTATCACACGGGCTGTAAGTATGCGACACTGCAATAATTGGCCTTAAGTGCATGTGGGAGATTGTTTGCTATAGTGCCCTGAAGTCAATTATTGGATCGCAGGCACGTGATTGGAATGATTGAGGGATGACCTATACCGGTAGATCAGTCTTACTCAAGATGATTGTATGCTATCTGATTTGTTTGTATCATCGTGTACTTGCTTCAGGTGACATTACAGATCACTATTACACATTGATAGAGCCCATAGGATTTTTTCATGACTACCAGTAGTATGACGACGATCATATATGTAAGAGTTGGGTAGTCTATAAGCACATCCTTAAAGTGTCCCTAGTCATGGTAGTTTCAAGACTGGGCATCGATACTCCGAGAGTAGACTAGTGTATACGGATCGTGACCCCGAAGAGGGGCGATGGCCAGTCTCACAAACCATTGGTGCCAGTTGGTTCACCTAAGATAGTATACATGTGATCATTGGGTTATGAGTACACTGGACGGACTCACCGGGAACATGCTAGTTGGTATTATACCTATCGTCAAATAGCAGTTCCCTGGTGACATGTGTACAGGTTAGTCTATCGACCTGAGATTTTCATTTGTCTCGTGTGAGTTCCTACTGTGCTTTTATTACTACCCTACCACGGCTCAAAGGAGTCGTGCAAATAGCTTTTAGTTGGGTACAGTCCCGAGCCACATGGAGGCAGTGAGCGGATCGGCAGGGATTCGTCTCTCCCGGTATTGGGGGTTGATATCGCCCTGTGTTTGGAGAGCCATTACACAAAGTCCTTGACCAAAGCAAGTGAGATTTACTGGCAGATATTCCAGTAGTTTCTCAGGGTGTTCTGGGGTACACTCCGACACGACTTATACTGCTATTAGGGATTTGACTTTTACCATCCCCCTAGGCCCGATATGCGATATTCATAGATGAACGGACCGGACTGTACGGATATTATCACTGACAGCCTCAGTAGGGTTTCAGGATGAGTTCGCTCGTCGGCCTCCCTTTCGCTCAATACCTGGGTAGCCGTTACATACAGCTAGTGCTACTGACGTGCTTGTGGTTAAACCCACTGCCAGCGTATTGATGAATCTTTAGAGTCCCACACAGAGGGTTTCCCTAGTTCGGGCGAAACGTTGTAGAGGCTGTATAGTTTTATGGCAGGGTTCGATCATATATGTGCACTCATGCATGGATCATGATCGGACGGATCATACTAGTGGGCTTTGGTTTAAGCCGGATCCTAGTATTAGATTGTTGGATTACTTTCGTCTCGTAGAAATCGTATTCAGTCGGAATACGGATGCGGGTATGTATATACAGATGAGGGGTATTCTTGTAATTCATTACAAGATAACTTTAGTTGATGCCATTTCTTTTTGGATTAAACATTTTGGTTTTAATGTTTAATGGGGGAAATTGTGACTCATTCTTGGCATGACATGTCTTTTGTCATTTTAACGTTTCAAAATAATAAAATATTATTTTTGGGGAATTTTTATAATTTAATATTATTTTAATGAATATTTTAATATTCCGGTATAATTAAATACAAATAAATGGGGAAAAATTATGGAAAATTCTAAAAGAGGGTATTTTATGGAATTATGCCATTTTTAAGTTTTTATGATTAGTGATTAGTTATATGCTAATTTAGTGCTAATCGCGATCAAAAATCGCTAATCGGATTTTTGGCATTTTGTGCAAAAATGTGCACATATCATTTTTCCACACTTGTTACATGTTTTGGGTGCATGGTTGCTTAGGGTTCACCATGCTGGGAGAAGAAAAGAAAAAGGAAAAGAAAATAAAAAGTAAGTATGCTGATGAGAGAGAGGGAGGGTAGGTATAGGGTCAACCCCTCTTTTTGAATCATCCCTTTTCGTTTCCCCATCTCATTTCTCTCTCCCCTCCCCCAAGAGCTGCTGCTACTCCTGCTCCTCCCTCATCTCCCACCCCTTCACTCCATAGATCCCTCTTAATTCTCTCACCAAAACCCTATTCCCATTTCACAAAAAATGTTCCCGAGCTCACTAGCTACACATTGAACATAGCAAGATTGGATTTGGAGGACTTTGAGCAACTCAAGAATTTTCTTGAGTTGCCAAAGGAGGTAATTTCTGCACCCCTAGTTTAGTATTTCAATTCTTATTGCATCCATTCTAGCTTCATGTCGATATGGTGTCGTTTGGTGGACTTGTGAAACTTCAAGTTAGGGTTTAGGTTAGATCTGAAATCAAAGATGAAATTGAGGATTTTGGTGACATTAGAACCCCTGGTGGGATGTTATTTTGGACCAGACCTGAGAGTTAAACCCAGAATATGGATTTAGTGAATCGATATCGGAGAAAACAGTAAATCTGGGAGTGTATTTAGGAATCTGCTATCACCCCGAGACCCATAAATTAAAACTGAGTTGACAGTGAGATGAGCAGGCACACTGGAACCACCACACAAAGCCCTAGCCCCTAATTCCCTGTTTAGGCCGCAGATTTAATCCCTCTGGCCGCAAATTGCGGCCAGAGCAGGTTGGAACCCCTTCGTTTTTGTTCTGTAGCCTTTTTCCCTATAAACTTGACCCTGGGTATGTGCAATTTTGTCTTATTCCATCTAGGGTAAAATCTGGGTTGATTCTCCTATGTTGGCGCATGATTTACGACTTGTTTTAGCATGGATTTTGGTATTTGGTGATTCGTTTCTGTCAGGTGGCGTTTGGACGTTAACGACAAGTGGATATTGATCGTGTTTGTATGCGAGACGATAGGTTTTTACCTATGCGAGTAGCGTGTGCTGTTTTGGCTTTCTGATGTGATTTTCATGTGCTTTGGCATTTGTGATATACATGTAGTTACCCTACGTGATGTTGAGGCGAAGAAGATGAAGATGGCGACATCGGCATCGGCACATGAGAAGCAAGGTGAGTAGATTTATATCTACGGGGAGAAGTCGGGTGGATGGCGTATAGCACCCCCGCAGTCCGTGGTGATGTATACGAATACATATACACACATATATTTATTATGTGTTGTTTAGGATTATTGATGGTAATAATGGAATTATTGATGATAAGGATGTATTGGTTAGTATAGTACGAAGGCCTAGAGTAGTGGTTGCACCCACACATACACGTACACACATACTTGCATACATTCCTTATTTTACCTGTGTGCACATGGAGGTGTGTATATCTACACATGGGTATGGGATTGTGTTCATATACGGGATTGAGGATGATACGTGGGATTGAGATGAGTCGATGAGGTTTGATTGAGACCGTGAGATTCGGCGATATGACAGAGTTCGTATTCGAGATACGACATGATGACTTAGCGGGTCCTTTGACGAAGTGTTTCATACTCGTGCATGCATATATTGATGATGTCGTTTGTACTAGGCTTAGGTCAGTACCCTAGATTTGGGATGCCGTACGACGATTTACCTTACGAGCTTTGTATTGATGTTAGATCCGCACTCATGACTCGAGGATGTTATATGATATACTGTATCGTACGTGATACTATTGAGGCGGGATCGCCGACTATTGTATATATGTATATATTGACTCAGATTTAGGTGGTTTTCACACCCCTCCCGATTGACTTGATTGTTGGGTCCGTAGTTCGCATAGTAGGCGTTAGAATAGACCCAAGTCATACCTATTTCAAAACTAACGAATCGGGGATATTTTAAAGATAGGCAAAATGGATTCTACGGATATTTTCAAACGACGCATCTTTTCTTAAAACACCGTAGCCCTTATTTTATTAAAAACCCCGATTCTTCTTATTTCAAATGTCAAGGCTGCATGATATATTTATTGAGATAGATTCTTTACTGTTGCGTTGATTATTCGATTCCGCATATTCATGCTATTTGCATTGCATCGCTTGTATTGTTGATATATTTCAGTCATGCTGCTAGGACACCAGCACCATTATCGATGATGCGTATGTTCCACGTACACTTGTTTGCCGGCTCACACACTTCATCATCGATAATTGCCATGTCACTACACTGTAGTACTGTTGCATTCAGTGTATGTTGCTTACATTTCTTTACATGTCGCATACATCATTCTTTCTGATTATACGCATTGAGATATATTGTTTCCATGATATTTCTGGTTTTGGGAACCGTGGGTGTTTCAAAAGGAGAATATGTAATTGTTTTAAAACCCGGTTACCCTTGATATGATATTTCAGTGCGTCCACCATGTGTTTTCTCGGTGCTGAGAGCGACATGTGAAACCCGATTCGAGGAGGCGGATGAGGCCGATTGCGAGTACATTGTGGACCCGGTATAGTTCCCCGGGGCAAGAAATGTTTTTCGTGGAGTAGACGATGAGCCTGGAAGGGTGGCGAGTACCTACCGGTGATTGGTTGGACCTGGAGGTTATCCGGAGGATACCGACCAGAGTCGATAGATGGATATGGGCGTACTGCTGGGGCCGAGGGCCGATTCCGCAGACGGAGCCCGTGGGCTGATCCGGACTGACGGAGCCCGTTATATGAGGATTTACTTGCCGATGCTGGGCACAGTTTTCATGATGTTTTCGAGTGTCGATGCTGGACACTCCGGTTCTATGATTTTGACGTGTCGCGAGGGACACAGGTGGTTTATATCCTCATATTTCCATGCATAAGCTGATGATATTTACATGCATGATGGTTATTGTCATTGGGTGATGAGTGGATGGGATCCACGTACATGCAGATTGATTACATTGATCATACCTCACATTTATGATATGCTATTACCTGAGGCACTGGCACGAGCACTTGGCACTACACTCATGTATAGAGATTACATTGCCAGTTTAGCATGCTTCAGACTTACTCATATTGAGGTTTATATATATATCTGATCGTATTGACCTAGGATGGGACATACATTCGATCTCTGCTTGTAGATATTTTCTATTCACGAGTTGGCAACTCACCCCCGTTGTGACACAGTTCTTGCAGGTTTTGCCGTATAGATTCCATAGAGGCTTTTTTGGCACACTGCTTCCATACGGGTGACTTGCTTTGGTAGGTGGATTCTTTTGCATCAGAACCACCCTTGTACATGTACTTTTCAGTTGTATCTAGTCATTCCATCAACCAAAACTTGTTTATTGTTTCAGACTTAGAAAACAGTGATGTATTATTTCGACCTTAGAGTCGCTCTTGTAGTATTATGGTTTTATGGCTGTTTTGAGTTTCTTTTTGGGTTTTGATCCTCGCCCTTTGGCGTTGTATATTTTTATTGCTTGCGTGGTTGTGACTGTCGATTGACGAAGAGCTAGCTCCCGCTTGGGGATGCCTTTTATCATTTCATATATATTATTCTTGTTGTACCCCGTTCGGGGCCAGTTTTTACAAAGGAAACTCTGCCGAAATTTTCAGAAAAGACTACACGTTTTAAAAATGCATTTTCGGCTTAGTGATTTGAAAAACTTTGATTTCAAACATGCTTTCTTTACTTATAAAAAACCAGTTCCTTTATTTACTCCTTAAATGGTTTTAGATTTCTGGGCTTTTGGCTTACTTGGATCAGATGGAGTCCTATAGACTTCATAGGATTCAAGCGCCAGTCACGGGCTCTTTCGGGCCGTGACAGTCATGGCTAAGATATTTGTGAGTGAGCTTAGATATTTATGGTTGGTGTATGAATGTAGAGATATTTTGTGTCTGTGTGTGGCTCATTTTCTCACCACAATATATCAAAACACTCAGTTGAAAATGAGAGGGCAGCCATCACATTTTATTGAGCCATCACTTTTTCTTTTGCTAGGCTTGCTCACTTGATATTTTCTTGAGCTCACATCTTTCACCATGGGCATCTTCTTCAACATCCACCCATCCCTCTCATGAGTTTAGAATCCATGGGTGTGATAAGAGAAAGTATTCACACACTATCTCTACTTCATCATGGGCACCTAAGCTAGCAAACTAGTTGCTCGAGTTGCTTCGGTTTAAAAGCGGGAGCCCGTATAAAGAATCCTCGACGTGGAGCCTCTTCGACGAAGGGGATCGGAGAGCGAACTCGTCCGGGGCAGCCGCGACAAGCTTGGGATGATGGTTAAAGAACGACGGACACGGATCGATCAGTATAAGCATTCTAACTCCTCTTTGCATGTTTACTAGAATAGGGTTTTTGGTTCGATCTTGTGCGGGTTTTGTTTGCGCCAAAGTTTTAAAAGTTTTTGTTCCGCATTTGGCCACGATTTGATAGCCGGGAATTCGGCAAAATCCAACAGTCCGCATGCTGCTTTTTGACAAAAGCTGGACATCTCCATATCGTCAGATACTGAAGATAGGGTTTCTTTCCACTCCACATCTGATATAGTATGGTAGGCACAGTCTTGGTAGGAACGTTGTTCAAAAGATATGGAGCTGATTCTAGTGCATAGCCCCAGAATGATCGCGGTAACTCAGCGTTACTCATCATGGAACGTACCGTATCCAATTGGTTCGGTTCCGTCTTTCCGATACACTGTTGTGTTGTGGTGTGTATGGAGGAGTAAGCTAAGAGAGAATTACATTTTCTTTTAGGTAATCCAGGAACTCGACACTCAAGTATTCACAACCTCGATCAGATCGTAGTATCTTGATACTTTTGCCGATTTGTTTTTCCACTTCATTCTTATATTCTCGGAATTTCTTAAAGGCCTCGGATTTATGTTTCATCAAGAAGACATGTCCATACCTAGAGAAATCATCCGTAAAAGTAATGAAATGGGAATAACCACTTCTTGCATGTGTAGACATTGGACCACACACGTCGCTGTGTATGAGTCCCAAGTGTTGGATATAGTGCCCTCAAAGTCAAATATTGGATCGCAGGCACGCGATTGCAATGATTGAGGGAGGACCTATGCCGGTAGGACAGTCTTACTCAAGATGATAGTATGCTTTCTGGTTTATCTTTATCATCGTGTACATGTTTTAGGTGATATTACAGATCACTATTACACGTTGATAGAGCCTTTAGGATTCTTGCTTGACTACCAGCAGTATGATGGCGATCATATACGTGAGAGTTGGGTAGTCTATGAGCACATCCTTAAAAGTGTCCCTAGTCGTGGGAGTTTCGAGACTGGGCATCGATACTCCATTAGTAGACTAGAGTATATAGTTGAGACCCCGACGAGGGACGGTGGCCGGTCTCACAAGCCATTGGTGTCAGTTCGTTCACCTAAGATGTATACAGGTGGTTATTGGGTTACGAGTACACCAGACAGGACTCGCCGGGAACATGCTAGTTTGTATTATACCTGACGTCAGATAGCAGTTCCCTGGTGACATATGTACAGGTTAGTCTATCGACCTCAGATCGTCATTTGTCTCGTGTGAGTTCCTACTGTGCTTTGATTACTACCCTACCACGGCTCAAATGAGTCGTGCAAACAGGTTTTAGTTAGGTACAGTCCTGAGCCACATGGAGGCAGTGAGCGGATCGGCAGGGGTTTCGTCTCTCCCGGTATTGGGGGTGAGATCGCACTGTGTCTAGGAGAGCAATTGCACGAAGTCCTTGGCCAAGGCATGAGATTTACTGGTAGGTATTCCAGTTGTATCTCAGGTTGTTCTGGGCTACACCCCGACACGACTTGTACTGCTTTTCGGGGTCTGACTTTTACCAACCCCCTAGGCCCGACATGCGATACTCATAGACAAACGGACGGGACTGTACGGATATTGTCACTGACAGGCTCAGTAGAGTTTCTGGATGAGTTCGCTCATCAGTTTCCCTTTTGGTCGATACAAGGGTAGCCGTTACGTTCAGCTAGTACCACTGACGTGCTTGTGGTTAAACCCACTGCCAGCATATTGACGAGTCTTTAGAGTCCCCCACAGACAGTTTCTCAAGTTTCGGGCGAAACGTTGTAGAGGCCGTATGGTATTATGGTAGGGTTCGATCATATATGTGCACTTTTGCACGGATCATGATCGGACGGATCATACTAGTGGGCTTTGGTTTAAGCCGGATCCTAGTATTAGATTTGTTGGATTACTTTAGTCCCATTGCATTCGCATTCAGTCGGAATGCGGATGCGGGTATGTATATACAGGTGAGGGGTATTCTTGTGATCCGTCACGAGTTTACTTTAGTTGATGCCGTATCTTTTTGTTGGATTAAACATTTGGGTTAATGTTTATTTTTGTGGAAATTATGAGCTTAATTCATGATGAGATGCATTAATTGTGACATGTGCATGGGTGATGACTCTTGGTCTTTTTATTTGTGTAAATGTCACCATTTTGATTGGTTAAGGGTGTGAAATGAAAGATGGAGAGAGAGAGGGCAGCCACGTACATGGGTTAGCTCTTGTGATTATCATTCTTAGTCTCTCTGATTTTTCATCTCACACAAGAAAAGAAAAGCTCTTCTTCTTCTTCTTCCTCTAGATCATAACTTCCACCAATGGCATTATCTTCAACCTCCATCCATACACTCTCATGGGTTGAGAATCAATGGATGCTTGAGACAAAGTTATCACATACATTCTCTACTTCACCTTGGATATGTCGGCTAGCAAACTTCATGTTCGATTTGCTTCGGATGAAGAGAGAACCCGTAAAAAGACTCATTGATGTGGTGCCCTTCCGACGAGGAGACCGAAGACCGAAGATACCGCGAGGAGCTTGGGATGGTGGACAAAGACCAAAGGACACGGATCGATCGGTATCGCCACTCTCAGTTCTTAGTAGTTAGCTAGTTTAGCGTTAATGGTTTGATCCGGGTGAAAGACTACAATAGCACCGGTTTCCTAAAAAGTTTTTGTTTCCGCATTTGTCCTCGGATTGACGGCAGGGGCTGTAAGTCCACGTTACCTCTCCCGGTACTTACGGGCTTGCGGAAATGGTGAAAAACGATTTTTTCTTTAGGTGGTAACATGGACTCAAAATACGGATCTTTGTTAAACAACTATCTAACAAACCTAACAAGAGTTTTACCTACTCGGTTAGGGCTTATACCTTAACTTGAACTCCTTCTCTTGGTCACCTTGTGGTGGTCGGATGGTTCTCTCCTCGTCGTCTCTTTGTTCCGAAGATGGATCCACTTGAAAGCTTCTACCTTTGGCTTCACTTCAAACTAGAAGAAACTAGAACACTTGGTTTGCTAAACCTTGTGAACTAGGATGAGTAGAGGAGTGTGTTGGGTTTTATCTCAATGGTTCTTGCTTCTCAACACATGAGACAAGTGAACCATGAACTAGAGAGAGCAAGAGGAAGAGGGAGAGCTCAAGCATGAGAGAGAAAGGAAATGAGAGAATGAGCAAGACTTTTGCCATCCAAGCTCTCATAATCCAAAATCATCATAACAAATAATAGTAATCAAGTATTATGTAATGGTTCAAGTCAAAATGGCCATATCCTTTCATGCACTCATTTTGCAAAAAGAAACAAGCAAGCAAAAGTCTTTGCCATGAAATGATAGCCATTGTAATGATGATAGTTAACGAGTCCAACCTAGTCAACCGGTCAACAAAGTCAACAAGTCAACAAAGTCAACCCTTCAACAACCATGTCACTATAATACTTAATTAATATTATTGTTAATCATATTTCATATTCTCATTAGGGTTTTAGCAAAAGTGAACAGTCAACAACCCCAATGAGAATCCTCTGCCTCTGTCTCTCGGTCAACTGTGCATACACACCCGCATCCGCGTTCCGAGGAACACGAATACTAACGAGATAAAACCAATCCCAAAACGTACACTAGGATCTGGCTTAAACCAAAGCCCGCTAGTGTTAACTGTCCGGACACTAAACGTGGACAAGTGCACGGATGTGACCGAACCCTGTCGCAAAACCATGCGACCTCTACTCTTTTGCCTAAAGGCGAATAGCTCTCTGTGTGGGACTCTAAAGACTCGACACTACGCTGGCAGTGGGTTTAACCACAGACCGCAAGCGGCACTAGCTGTGCGTAACGGCCCCCAGGTAGATGCCGAAAAGAAGACGGACGAGGTGAAACCCATCTGAACTCCTACTGAGCCTGAATGTGACAATCTCCGTACAGTCCGGTCTGTTCGTCTGAGAATATCGCATGGTGGGCCTAGGGGGGCGGTAAACGTCAGTCCCCTAATAGCGGTACAAGTCGTGTCGGAGTGTAGCCCAGAACACCCTGAGATAACACTGGAAACCTACCAGTATATCTCGCTTGCCCTGGCCAGGGACTTTGTGTAATGGCTCTCCTAGACTCAGCGCGATATCAACCCCCAATACCGGGAGAGACGAATCCTGTCAAACCGTCACTGCCTCCAAGTGCTTCGGGACAGCACCCAACTACTACCTGTTAGCACGACTCCTTTGAGCCGTGGTAGGGTAGTAATCTAAGTACAGTGGGAACACACTCGAGGCGAAGTGACAGTGTCAAGTCAGCGGACTAAGCTGTACTCATGTCACCTGGGAACTGATAACTGACGATAGGTATAGTACCAACCAATAGTTCCCAACGAGTCCTGTCCAGTGTACTCGTAACCTAACGAGCACCCGCATACCATCTCAAGTACGACGTACTGACGGCTGTGGGACAGACCGTCTCCCATACTGGGATGAGAAGCGCATACGCTAGTCTACTCCGAAGTATCGATGCCCTGTCTCGATAGTCCTACGACTAGGGACCAGCATAAGGATGTGCTTGTAGATTACCCAGCCCCCACGGGTGTGACTGCCATCACAATGCTGGTAATCAAGCAGAGATCCTAAGGGCTCCACTAATGTGTATAGGTGATATACTAAAATAAACACATGTACACATTAAAGTAGAAACAAACCAAGTAGCATACTACTATTTTGATCAAGATTGTCAATACAAGGTGAATATCCAAGCTTCCATTAAGTAATATACAAACTAGTATGATACAGTAATTGTTGGAGATAGTGCCCTCAGAGTCAATTATTGGATTACATGCGCGTGATTGCAATGATTGAGGGAGGACCTATCCCGGTAGGACAGTCTTACTCGAGATGATAGTATGCTATCTGGTTTATCTTTATCATCGTGTACTGCTTTAGGTGACCTGACATGTCGCTATTACACGTTGATAGAGCCCCTAGGATTCTTGCTTGACCACCAGCAGTATGACGGCGATCATATAAGTGGGAGCTGGGGTTTATAAGTACATCCTTAAAAGGTCCCTAGTCGTGGGAGTTTCGAGACAGGGCATCGATACTCCAGAGTAGACAAGTGTATACAGTCGAGACCCCGATGAGGGGCGGTGGCCGGTCTCACAAGCCATTGGTGTCAGTTGGATCACCTAAGATGTATACAGGTGCTTATTGGGTTATGAGTACACCGGACAGGACTCGCCGGGAACTTGCTAGTTGGTCTTATACCTGATGTCAGATAGCAGTTCCCTGGTGACATGTGTACAGGTTAGTTCATCGACCTGAGGATCGTCATTTGTCTCGTGTGAGTTCCCACTGTACTTTGATTACTACCCTACCACGCTCAAAGGAGACGTGCAAACAGGTTTTAGTTGGGTATAGTCCCGAGCCACATGGAGGCAGTGAGCGGATCTTCAGGGGTTCCTCTCTCCCGGTATTGGGGGTGAGGTCGCGCTGTGTCTAGGAGAGCCATTACACGAAGTCCTTGGCCAAGGCAGGAGATTTACTGGTAGGTATTCCAGTAGTATCTCAGGGTGTTCTGGGCTACACTCCGACACGACTTGTACCGCTTTTGGGGGTCTGACTTTTACCAACCCCTAGGCCCGCCATGCGATGCTCATAGACGAACAGACCGGACTGTACGGATATTTTCACTGACAGGCTCAGTAGGGTGTCAGGATGAGTTCGCTCATCGACGTCCCTTTTGGTCAATAGCTGGTGGCCCGTCACGTATTGGCTTATACCTCTGACATGCTAGTGGTTAAATCCACAGCCATAGTATTGACGAGTCTTTAGAGTCCACCACACTCAGTTACTCAAGCTTTCGGACGAAACGCTGTAGAGGCCGTATGGAGATATGGCAGGGTCCGATCAGATACGTGCGGTATTGCATGGATCAGGATCGGACGGTTAGTACTAGAGGCCGTATGGATATATGGCAGGGTTCGATCAGATACGTGCGGTATTGCACGGATCAGGATCGGACGGATATTACTAGCCGACTTTGGTTTAAGCTGGATCCTAGTATAGTACAGTGTAGTTTTTATTTTGTCTCTTTACATTTGTGTTCAGTGGGAATACAAATGCGGGCATGTATATGCAGTAGCGGGGTTTTCCTGTAATTTATTACGGGACCAGTTTTCTGGAGTTGCCAGTTTGCATTCCGTTCCGGCCAGTTTTTCTTTGTTCCTTCCCGGCCGGACTTTTCCAATGGAGGGGTTATTTGCAATTGTGCAAATAACTTATTGTGGAGGGGTTTCTTGCATTTGTGAGATTATGATATGACCATCATCATTATATTCTTTTTCCATCTTTTCTTTTGCTTTAATGGTGATTAGAATGGATTAGGACTTGATGAGAGTTGACATGACTTTATTATCATTGCCTTTTGGATGTGGTCACCCTCTACCTTTTACTACACTCACCTCCCTCTTGTATTATGTTTTTCCCTCCACCATTCTCACTTGGAAGAGGCCGGCCACTTCATTAGGAGAGGGGGGGAGAAAATGAGGGTGGTTCATTTTGTATGAGAAAATTTCATGATCTCATTTTGGCTTGTTCACAAAATCCTTCTCACCTCTCCAAAGTTCTTCTTGATTCCTCCATCAATGGCAACTACATAAACTCCAAGAGACAATGTTTCTACACTTATCTACAGCATATCTTGGACGCGTCGGCTAGCCAACTTCGCGCCCGAGTTGCCTCGGTATAGAGGTGGGAGCCCGTAAAAGAAACAGGCGACGTGGTGCCCTTCCGGCGAGGAGATGGAGACCGGACATTCCGAGGGAGATCGGGACAACGGCGAGAAGACCGGAGGACTCGGATCACTCGGTATATCTCTCTTCCCTATCTTGTAGTTTGCTAGGACTAGTTTAATGGCCCGATCCGGGTTTTAGTGCGCGGTGGTGCCGGTTTGCTAGTTTGCAAAATTAAAGTTTTTCACTTCCGCATTTTGGCATCGGATTGACGGCCGGGACGCCGCCGTGCATTTACAGTGGTATCAGAGCCTCGCCATTAACTTAGTCTAGCTTTGTTTAATGTGTTTACATTTCCGATCGACCAAAATTCCAAAAACCGTATTTTGTTCACATCAGTTTTCTGTTGAAATTTTTTGAAGCACAAAATTTTTTCAGGTTGTATAAAATTGATGTACTGGAAATTGTAAGGCTACTGTAGAAATTCGACAAAGTAATTCAATAGTGGGGGCGCGGAACCACGGCCAAACCCCTCTTTGGGCCGCGGTTCCGCCGCACTATGATGAGATTACTGTGTCAATTTTCTTCAGTTACTTTCAGGGGTGATTTTAGGGGTTTTGGAATATTAATATTGGGCCCAGAATTTCTTGATGTGCTACAGTAGTACTTGGGGGTCCACTTGTTAAAATTTGATCGATCGGATATTTTAAACACATTTTTCACAGTTTTTACATTATATCTGCGACCGTGAATGTCACTCGATCGGTAAGTCCTGTCTAACTGCTATAGCCCGGTTAGACGAATTTGCGAACGTGACTTTCACGTTGATGTTCTATGTTTTGCTGTGATGTTGCGGATCGGTCGGTGGGGATAGCCTGGATGCAATGCTAGTACAGTTTTTGTTGTATTATGTACATTGATATTGCGGGGCGAGCGTCCGACATGTGGACTGCCGTCACTGCCTGTTTGTATTATTATTTTGGGGCACGACCAGGTTGCGGTCGATGTACCCGTTGTATGTATATTTTACTTTCTGTACTAGGATTCCCCGCGGAGGGGTGCACGGATAGCCGGGTTCTAGAAGGTAACAAGCCCGCATCTCATGGCATTGGGACGAAGGGGGCTTCACTCCAGGATTGGCGGGCTATTCGCCGCACTCGTAGGGGGTACAGGTTGACCCAGGAGGGGTGCCCGAGTTACCGGATTCCGTGAAGTGCTGGGTGATCCATTCACGTTGCTGAAGGGGGCTGCCTCGCTTCAGGTTTTGGCGAGTAACTTGCCGCGCCCGTAGGGGTCTAGGATTTCATTGCACAGGCTATCCACACGACCAGGGGAACGTCGGGTTTCAGTAGCGGCTCTGTGAAACCCGGGGATCCCAGATATCTGTATTGTTCTGTGATGCTGTACATTTCTGTGATGTTGCATTTTATCACGCCTTGAGCGAAATATAATATATTGGTATATATTAGTAGATGTTGTATATGTTTTGCATCCGCGCTAGTCCAGTCCCCGCTCTGTCGTTAGTTAGCTAACCTAACGGGTAATGACGGGACCCAGTGGCGAATGCGGATGGCATATACGTACATCAGTATATTTTCGTTCTTTGTGGTGTGATCAATTGATGGGACTGCATTGATTCGGATCAATGCAAGTTAAAAACAAACCTTTTCTGATGTTGTTGGAACACTTTTCAAAAAGCTGTTATTGCAAGGACGTTCACTTTTGTTTTGCACCGTGGTATTCAGTTGGAAAATCCTGCTCCTCAGTCGACGAGGCAAGGGCCGAGATCCCTTCACCGGGAGTGACCCCTTGGACAAAAGTTTGCGTCAGGGCATTAACTTCACTATAGCCGATTACTTTTGCTTTGCACCGTGGTATTCAGTTGGAATATCCTGCACTTCATTCTACGGGGAAAGAGCCGAGATCCCTTCACCGGGAGTGACCTCTTTAGCAAAGGTTTTCGTCACTATATTTTTATAAAGCTATCCGTTCCTTCAACGATATCAAGTTCATTACGTTAAAGGTTTTCGCCAGAAACCATTCGTAGCCCTCCGTCGTTTCATATAGATAGTCAATAGTATTCAAGCTGTGTTTGTTGGCCAAAGTCAAGGCATAGTGTTTGGTAGTTGTTGGGTATTCATATGCAGCATAGATAGATGCGTTGGTTTGGAACAGTCGTACTGCCTTGTTGGCCAAAGTCAAGGGTAGGTACGGGTGGATTCAAATCAACCTGGAGAATGACGGGTAGAACTTGACATGTGACTTATGATTTCAAAGTCAAGGTCATAAGAGCATGGGGTATAAATCACATCGGGAGTTTCAAAAGAACTGAAACTTGCCAGATATGCGCATACCTTCTGGAGTGTGATAGCGTGAGCGGATTCCGTCACGTTATCATGCGATGATAGTTGGATCCCGATTCCCACTGATGAGTTAGTTTACTCCTCGGGTGACCCCGACTAATTCTTCTTTCACGTTTGGAGGAGAATTTGAGGTGACAGTAGGAGGTTTCTAGATTGGATAAAGTGGTAACCATTCTGATCTAGGTTAGAGTGCATGCTGAGTGTTTCTTTTCTCTCTCTCTTTGGCAGCAACCATTGACCCGACCCTAGACTATGACTCAGTGACCAAGTTGACCGAACCTTCTTAACACTTGCTTTTGGATTGTCAGAGTTGCAGACCTCATTGCCACTCCTACTTTTACCCTTTTCTCCAGGACACCCCGTATTACTACAAATGTCCACTTCTATTGGACAAAACCATCGTATGGTTATATACGAACTCGAAGGAATTTATTCGAGGACGGTTTCTGGTTCTGGAGAAAACGGATAGGACTATTCAGTTGTCTTTTCCTTTTACCTTCTCTCCGGTTGCGAGTACTCCTTGGTTTAGGAGATAGTACACCTATTACGCAAATTGGATAGTCTTCTTCCAAACCTTAGGCTGGTGCCGAACGGTGGGGAATGAAGAAAACCAATTAGCATAACAATGGTGTGCAGAAGGTACTAAGCTAAGAAAAAGCAAGGGATTAGTAAGAGGGCAAAGTAAATTGCAACTGATTTTCATGACCAAACCAGGTATTTCATTACCACTCCCAAATCACCTTTGTATTTCTCCAGGACACTCCGTATCACTACGAAGATCCACAGTTTATTGGATAATCCATCGTATGGTTATATACGAACTCGAAAGGAACTTGTTCCAGTTCGGGGATGGATTCTGGTTCAGGAGAAATAGGAATAAGATTTATTCAGGTGTCTTTTATCTTCACCTTCTCTCGCATTGCGAGTGCTCCTAGGGTTAGGACAGTACACCCATTACGCTTATTGGATAGTCTTCTTCCAAACCATAGGCTGGTGCCGAACGGTAGGGAACGAAGAAAACCATTTGGTCTAAAGGGGTATGTAGAAGGTAATGACTAAAGACATATAAAGGGATTTGGAGAGGTGGCAAAGAATTATACGGTTACAGTCGTGAATCTGGATAATGGAAGAGGCATTACTAGGAATACCAGGATACCCCATCGAAACATTCACATGTTTCAGTTTCACTGTGTACTGTTAAATGAAAACTGATTTCCCAATTAGACACTTGCTCCAGGGTATGTATTTACCAGGTATGATTCTCACATCTGTATGGTTTTACAGATAATGAGTGGGAGTAAGTTATTGGGAATTAGGTGATCATCCTCATTATATCGGAATTCGTTGTAATCGGTGATATTTGAGGAAGTCACCTGGGTTGTTTGCCGGTCGGCAAATATTTGGTTTTGAATATCCGCTGTTGTGCACCAATTTCAAATTGATATATCTGTACGTCTATTTTCATAGAGTGAGATATACTTTTTGAAATTATGTCGATGACATTTATCTATATCAGTGGATGGTTAGGTAAGGAGCATTAAACAGCGGTGTAATTCTTCTTAAACCATATGTACAGTTTTCAACCCACGACACACAGTGAATGAGTTGTCAGACTCAAGGAACTTATACAGAGTATTGTATGTTGTCCAGGGTCCATCAGGACAGAGGGGTTGGTCCTCATACTATATTCGGTTTACTTATGACTTCTCTAGGTTTTAGACAGGTGTTTCGTGGAAACACAGGGTCCGAATTTTGAGAAGTTATGGGTATATGAATAAAGTAGAGAGCCAGATATTGCAAGTATCGGGATTCTTCAAAGTGATCGGAGATGTAGATACTTGAGTATGGTCTTCAGTTAATAGTAATGATTAAGAGATCTTGCTTCTCTTTCAGGTTACTCATAATTGGAAGCATTCCTAAGTTGAGTAACGCTGATCGGCCTCTTTCCATTTAGTTGACATGCATTGGAGACAGCTGCATGATTTGAATCTGGTTCAATTAAATCAGTGCCTCTGGTGCTATATTGGATATAGAACAGTTCGTATCTTAACGATGTTAAGGTACGGGGAGTTGTCTGGCTTATGATTAAAACCTGACACTGGACAACTCAAGGCACGTTTCTGTAATGGCTTTTTGTGGGTTGACCCAGGCTATGGCGAGGGTTGACTTTCTACCATCTGGAAGAACAATAGCGATATTGTTCTAAACTCGCCACAGTTTTAATAAAAATGGATTTTTTTCAGAAAACAGTAGTGGGAGTATGGTAGAACTGGAAGTGATTCCAGAACCACAAACGATTACTGAAGATTTGATAGGAACCTAAAGATTCAATCTGGTTTGACATTCCATTGGCCACTCCGCAGATATAGTGGGTAACCTCAGGCCCTCGAGAGGTACTTCGGTATGCTCAAGGACGGTGGCAGGGAGGTTCTTGTTTACCCAGACTTGCCATTGCTGTTGTTCCAGACTGTGAGACCCGGCAGGAGGATGAGTATAGCGTCGTTCTAAACTAGCTTTAGAAGTGTACGTCTATATGACTCTGCCATAGGCTTGTCGTAGTCAGTGGGAGCAGCGGAAGCATTGGTGGACAGATGGCTTATGTCTATTTATAGACTAGAGCAGATATAGCGGAGATAGATCATCTATTTCTGACATGACAGTCATAGGTTTGACTTCATCAGAATAAGGGATGGATCTGTTAAGAAGGTAGTAGGGTATGATGTCATGGTATTTGGATGACATACACAGAGTAGGAAGTGATATTCCTATACTACAATCGGTTATACTTTGGTCGTCACACAGTAGTTTCTCCACATGGGACTTGGATATTATATCAGACATACTGGTTACTAGATCTATGGTTTTAGATCTAGATTTGGGTGGTTTCCCAATCAGGGTACTTAGACAGCATTCTAAGAGTATTTAGAATGGACGACTCCTGGCACGGTAGTGTACCTGCAGGTGATGGAGTCACCCTCTCTAAAGGTGTCTTACAGACTAAAGGGGAGAGGGATGTGCATGATTGGCAGATCACTTGCTTAGGCAATTGAGTCAATCATGAGATGTCAAGTACCACACCAGATGTTGTTCTTGCACTAGATGCAATAAGTTGACATTGATCCAATCCTGGAGAAACAGTCGGAAGCAGTTTTAGAACATAAGTGGATGTTCTAGGGATATGATAACGACAGCCTGATTCGGGAGACAGTTATCATTCCAGGCTTCCAAGGTGACATGGACGACAGGGTGGTCGTCAGAGTTATAGTTTTTCCTTCTGACGAGGGGTAGTATTTTGGACAGGTGGTCCAAGGCAATACTGAGGGAGGCATGGCGCAGGATACTGATTAAATTCAGTTGACGATACAGTCTAAGAAGTTTGGATTTGGAGTTCATTTATGAGCTAGGTCCCATCAGACATCTAGACATATTCTAAGACAGGTACTGCTCATTTCGGGAGATGGCTTTCTCCGCGAACTTGAGATATAGAGAGACATAGAAAGAAACATCTAGGCGGATCCACTCACTGAGTCTATTCCTCGAACGCAATAGTTTCGCAAACGAGTTTTGTGAGACTGACTAGTAGAGGAGTTGGGTGTTCGGTATCATACGGGCTGTGAGTATGCGACATCGCAATAATTAGCCTTGAGTGCAAGTGGGAGATTGTTGGAGATAGTGTCCTCAGAGTCAATTATTGGATCACAGGCGCGTGATTGCAATGATTGAGGGAGGACCTATCCCGGTAGGACAGTCTTACTCGAGATGATAGTATGCTATCTGGTTTATCTTTATCATCGTATACTGCTTTAGGTGACCTGACATGTCGCTATTACACGTTGATAGAGCCCCTAGGATTCTTGCTTGACCACCAGCAGTATGAGGGCGATCATATAAGTGGGACCTGGGGTCTATAAGCACATCCTTAAAAGGTCCCTAGTCGTGGGAGTTTCGAGACAGGGCATCGATACTCCAGAGTAAACTAGTGTATACAGTCAAGACCCCGACGAGGGGCGGTGGCCGGTCTCACCAGCCATTGGTGTCAGTTGGATCACCTAAGATGTATACAGGTGCTCATTGGGTTATGAGTACACCGGACAGGACTCGCCGGAAACTTGCTAGTTGGTCTTATACTTGATGTCAGATAGCAGTTCCCTAGTGACATGTGTACAGGTTAGTTCATCGACCTGAGGATCATCATTTGTCTCGTGTGAGTTCCCACTGTACTTTGATTACTACCCTACCACGCTCAAAGGAGACGTGCAAACAGGTTTTAGTTGGGTATAGTCCCGAGCCACATGGAGGCAGTGAGCGGATCTTCAGGGGTTCGTCTCTCCCGGTATTGGGGGTGAGGTCGCGCTGTGTCTAGGAGAGCCATTACACGAAGTCCTTGGCCAAGGCAGGAGATTTACTGGTGGGTATTCCAGTAGTATCTCAGGGTGTTCTGGGCTACACTCCGACACGACTTGTACCGCTTTTGGGGGTCTGACTTTTACCAACCCCCTAGGCCCGCCATGCGATGCTCATAGACGAACGGACCGGATTGTACGGATATTGTCACTGACAGGCTCAGTAGGGTGTCAGGATGAGTTCGCTCATCAACGTCCCTTTTGGTCAATAGCTGGTGGCCCGTCACGTATTGGCTTATACCTCTGACGTGCTAGTGGTTAAATCCACAGCCATAGTATTGACGAGTCTTTAGAGTCCACCACACTCAGTTACTCAAGCTTTCGGGCGAAACGCTGTAGAGGCCGTATGGAGATATGGCAGGGTCCTATCAGATACGTGCGGTATAGCACGGATCAGGATCGGACGGTTAGTACTAGAGGCCGTATGGATATATGGCAGGGTTCGATCAGATACGTGCGGTATTGCACGGATCAGGATCGGACGGATATTACTAGCCGGCTTTGGTTTAAGCTAGATCCTAGTATAGTACAGTGTAGTTTTTATTTTGTCTCGTTGCATTTGTGTTCAGTGGGAATACAAATGCGGGCATGTATATGCAGTAGCGGGGTTTTCCTGTAATTTATTACGGGACTAGTTTTCTGGAGTTGCCAGTTTGCATTCCGTTCCGGCCAGTTTTTCTTTGTTCCTTCTCGGTCGGACTTTTCCAATGGAGGGGTTATTTGCAATCGTGCAAATAACTTATTGTGGAGGGGTTTCTTGCATTTGTGAGATTATGATATGACCATCATCATTATATTCTTTTTCCATCTTTTCTTTTGCTTTAATGGTGATTAGAATGGATTAGGACTTGATGAGAGTTGACATGACTTTGTTATCATTGCTTTTTGGATGTGGTCACCCTCTACCTTTTACTACACTCACCTCCCTCTTGTATTATGTTTTTCCCTCCACCATTCTCACTTGGAAGAGGCCGGCCACTTCATTAGGAGTGGGGGAGAGAAAATGAGGGTGGTTCATTTTGTATGAGAAAATTTCATGATCTCATTTTGGCTTGTTCACAAAATCCTTCTCACCTCTCCAAAGTTCTTCTTGATTCCTCCATCAATGGAAACTACATAAACTCCAAGAGACAATGTTTCTACACTTATCTACAGCATATCTTGGACGCGTCGGCTAGCCAACTTCGCGCCCGAGTTGCCTCGGTATAGAGGTGGGAGCCCGTAAAAGAAACAGGCGACGTGGTGCCCTTCCGGCGAGGAGATGGAGACCGGACATTCCGAGGGAGATCGGGACAACGGCGAGAAGACCGGAGGACTCGGATCACTCGGTATATCTCTCTTCCCTATCTTGTAGTTTGCTAGGACTAGTTTAATGGCCCGATCCGGGTTTTAGTGCGCGGTGGTGCCGGTTTGCTAGTTTGCAAAATTAAAGTTTTTCGATTCCGCATTTTGGCATCGGATTGACGGCCGGGGCGCCGCCGTGCACTTACAGTAATGGCCTCTAGGGCATATACACTAACAATCTCCCACTTGCACTAAGGCCATGTACTGGCGTATCGAAGACCTATCATCTCGATCAGCCGCTCAAACTGAGTCTGGGGTAAGGCCTTCATAAGTGGATCAGCAGTGTTATCTTCCGTAGAAACTCTCCGAACCTCGATCTCCTGGCGACCCACGATCTCCCTGATCAGGTGATACTGCCTCAAGATGTGTCTGGACTTCTGATGGGACCTGGGTTCCTTCGCTAAAGCTATAGCCCCGTTGTTGTTGCAATACAAAGGTGTTGGATAAACAATGGACGGAACCACCTGAAGTTCTGTCAAGAACTTCCTTATCCAGACGGCTTCTTTTGCGGCATCTGCAGCAGCGATATATTCCGCTTCCATCGTCGAGTCAGCAACGGTTTTCTGTTTGGAACTCTTCCAACACACCGCCCCTCCATTGAGGGTAAAGACATAACCCGACATGGACTTGGAATCATCCTTGTCACTCTGGAAGCTGGAGTCAGCAAAGGCCTCGATCTGGAGGTCTTTTACGCCATACACCAAGAACATCTCCTTAGTCCTTCTCTGGTACTTGAGAATGTTCTTTACCGCTATCCAGTGCTTCTCCCCAGGGTTTGACCGATACCGGCTTACCACACTCAGTGCATAAGCTACATCTGGTCTGGTACACAACATCGCATACATTATAGAGCCTACCGCAGAAGCGTAGGGTATAATAGACATGCGATCCCTTTCCAAATCAGTCTTGGGAGACATCTCCTTGGAGAGGGTGATCCCGTGACAAGCCGGTAGATTACCGCGCTTGGAATCTTCCATACTGAATCTTCTCAGTATGGTGTCGATGTACCTGGACTGTGAAAGTCCTAATATCCTCTTGGATCTGTCACGAAAGATCCGGATCCCCAGAATGTACAAGGCATCACCCAGGTCTTTCATGGAGAACCTGTGTGACAAGAACCCTTTGACAGATTGTAGCATAGGAATGTCATTTCCTATTAAAAGAATGTCATCCATGTATAAAACGAGGAATACGACAATTCTTGCTACAAATCTACTATAGATGCATGGTTCATCTGGATTTTTGATAAAGCCAAATTCTTTGACCGTCTTTTCAAAACAGATGTTCCAACTCCGCGATGCCTGCTTTAGTCCATAGATGGACTTAAGCAACTTGCACACTTTTCCGCTGCTCCCACTCTGAATGAAACCCTCTGGCTGGTCCATATAAACACACTCCTCTAAATTTCCATTTAGAAAAGCGGTCTTTACGTCCATCTGCCAAATCTCATAATCGTGGAAGGCAGCAATGGCAAGAAGGATCCGAATGGATTTTAGCATAGCCGCTGGAGAAAAGGTCTCGTCATAGTCCAAACCAGGTCTTTGACGAAAACCCTTTGCAACAAGTCTAGCCTTATAGGTCTCAACCTGTCCATCTACACCAATCTTCCTTTTGAAGATCCACATGCATCCTACGGGTTTTATCCCATCTGGAGCAACGTCCAACGTCCATACTTTGTTGGTGTACATGGACTCCATTTCGGTCCGCATTGCATCCAGCCATTTTACCGAGTCAACGCTCTGAACGGCCTGCTGGAAGCTAGTCGGCTCATCACTATCAATGATGCAATCCTCTCTATCCCCGTCAATGAGAAAACCGTAGTATCTCTCGGGCGGATGAGACTGCCTACTACTCCTGCGGAGCGGCGCAGGAATGTCCTGATCTTTCGAACCTTCTGGTTCTACTAAGCTTTCAGTAATAGCTCGTGGTTCTGGAATTTCTTCCAGTTCTATTGCGCTCCCACTTATCTGATTTTCCAAAAACTCAGTTTCTAAGAAATGGGCATGACGAGAAACAAAAATCTTTTGTTCCTCTTCGCAATAGAAAAAATATCCCTTGGAGTTCTTTGGATATCCCACAAACTTGCACTGTACTGAGCGTGCCTCGAGTTTGTCCGCATGCTGCTTTTTAACAAAAGCTGGACATTCCCATGTCTTAATGTTCTTAAGATAGGGTTTCTTCCCACACCACATCTGATAAGGTGTGGTAGGCACAGTCTTAGTTGGAACTTGGTTCAAAAGGTATGCAGCTGATTCTAGTGCATATCCCCAGAATGATCGCGGTAACTCAGCGTTACTCATCATGGAACGTACCATATCCAATAGGACCCGGTTCCGTCTCTCCGATACACCGTTATGCTACGGAGTGTATGGAGGAGTAAGCTGAGAGAGAATTTCATTCTCTTTTAAGTAATCCAGGAACTCGGCACTTAAGTATTCACCTCCACGATCAGATCTTAGTGTCTTGATACTTTTGCCTGTTTGTTTTCTACTTCATTCTTATATTCCTGGAATTTTCCAAAGGCTTCGGATTTATGTTTCATTAAGAAGACATATCCGTACCTTGAAAAGTCATCCGTAAAAGTAATGAAGTAAGAATAACCGCTTCACGCATGTGTAGACATTGGACCGCACACGTCGCTGTGTACGAGTCCCAAGAACTCGCTCGCTCTTACTCCGTGTCCAGTGAACGGAGTCTTTGTCATCTTTCCTTTGAGACAGGATTGACAAGTTGCATATGATTGATATTCGAACGGATCCAAATATCCTTCTGTATGTAACTTCGTCAACCTTCTCTCATTGATGTGACCTAGTCTACAATGCTATAAGAATACCTGATTTGTTTCCGGAGACTTTCTCTTGTGTGTATTCTGGACATTGAAAATCTGTGGTTGGTGTAGTACGTATATACCATTGCTTAATGTACCTGACCCAATCAAAACATGATTAAGGTGAATGTTTACAACATTACTTACAAATGCAAATTCATAACCTTCTTTAGATAATAAAGATACAGAAATGATATTACAAGTTGCATTGGGTACAAAATAGCAATTACGAAAAACCAAAACGTGTCCATCTGACAACCCCAGGTGATAGTTCCCCACGGACTTAGCATCCATGCCAGCTCCGTTTGCAACTCTGAGGGTCATATCACCTGCCTTCAAAACCCTACGCCTTCTCAGTGCCTGTAAAGAATTACATATATGAGATCCTGATCCGGTATCCAATACCCAGGATGTAGAGTTTATTGATAGACAGTTTTCAATAACATACACACCTGAAGCTGAACCCGCAACTTGCTTCAGATCCTGGGTTCTGGCCTTCCAAGCCATGCAATCCTTTTTCCAGTGTCCACTCTTGTGACAGTAAAAGCATTCTTCCTTTCCCACAAGCTTTCCCATTACCTTTGTTGCTTTTGTCTTTCCCTTCGTATCCACTTTACTAACACCGCCCCTTGGTTTGGCGGGGGCTTTTTTCTTCTTTCCCTTGGCTTTCTCCTTGGACCTAGAAGAGGAAGATCCTCCTACAAACAAAGTGGATGTTTCCCTACCTTTCTGTAGGGTGCCCTCTGCACTCCTCAGCATGTTGAGGAGTTCTGAAAGTTCAACTTCTTTTTCTTGTAAGTTGAAGTTCAGGATAAACTGGGCGTAAGTGGAAGGAAGGGACTGGAGAATCAAGTCCATGTAGAGCTCTTTCTCTAACGTGGTCCCAAGGTCCGCGAGCTCCTCAATGAAGCCAATCATCTTAAGCACGTGTTCCGCTACCGATGATCCGATGGCCAATCTCGCCGAAAACAGCTTTTTCGAGACTTCGTATCTGCCGACAAGGGATTGCTCTCCATACAGCTCTTTTGTATGGACAAATATGGATTCAAGGTCCATATTCTCGTGCCTCCTCTGATGTTCATTGTCCATAGAGGCAAGCACGAGGCACTTGGCCTTCGCGCAATCGATTTCCCAGGTCTTACGGATTTCCCTATCCGCGACGCTGGTTTTGGGACCTGGGACAGGGGGAGCTTTGGTGGTAAGGACATACCCCAACTTGTTATAAGTGATTGCCATTTTGACATTCCTGAGCCAATCTTTGTAGTTTGGCCCTGTCAGTATGTTTTTATCTAGTAGTAACTTAAGTCCAGTCATGATGTTTGGTCGCTGCAATTAGGAGAGAGAGAAGAAACACTTTAGCATGATGCTCTTGCAAGTTTATAGTGGTTTTTAATTTGTCTAAACAGGATGGCTCCCACTATCTCTCGAATCCCTCCTCAAACCAAAAAGGAAGAATTAGTCAAGATCAATCTCACCGTACAATTCTTGCTTAACCGTTCAGCCATGCTGGTGTCGGTACTTCGAGGGAGGTTTTCCAACGCTTTCGCGAAGTTCGTTAATTAAATAACCTCTTTTCCCTGTGGGCGTAGCCCCGCTAACACCTTTCTAGACACCTACTTGGTTTATAGCGTTGATCGTTAAGTGAGAAATTTCCCGAGTAGTAGCATATACTGACAGTAGGATCGGGATCCAAGTATCATTACGTGACAAAACTGAAGGAATCCTACCAGAATCATCACACTCCAATTGGTATGCAGTGCTAGCAAGTTTCAGTTCTTTTGAAACTCCCGATGTGGATTTTTGCCCCATGCTCTTATGACCTTGACTTTGGCCATTAAATCATAAGTCACATGTCAAGTTCTACCCGTCATTCTCCAGGTTAATTTGAACCCACTCGTACCTACCCTTGACTTTGGCCAAAAAGGCAGTACGACTGTCCCAAACCAACACATCTATCTATGCTGCACATGAATACCCAATAGCTGACTTTGGCCAACAAACATAACTTGAATACTATTGACCATCCATGTGAAACGACGGAGGGCTACGAATGGTTTTGGCAAAACCGTGAACGTAGTGAACTTGATATAATCGATGGAACGAGATAGCTTTTAAAAGGAATGGCTTAAGCTCCGCGTTTAAAAGTTGTTTTTGAAAAGAAACCGAGTGGTTTTGAAAGTGTTCCAACGACTCAACTTTGGTTTATTTTCTTGCATTAATTTAATGCGTCCCATCATTTAATCCTACCATTGCAGAAAACAACGAAAATATGACGTACGCTTATGCCATCCGCATTCGCCACGGGGCCCCGTCATTACCCGTTAGGTTACTTAACTAACGACAGAGCGGGGGCTGGACTAGCGCGGATGCAAAACATAAGCAACGCCTAAATAGATATCATATATAGATATACACATTCGTCACATGCAATGATAGCCATTCCAGATCACAGATAAACACATTGGATATACTAGGAATCCGCAATCCGTACGAGCCTGTAACGAAGAGCGGATTACACGGTCGCGATGAATAGCCAAGACCCCATCCTAGACCCCTACGGGTGCGGAAAACTACCCGCCAAGTACCCGAAGCGAAGCAACCTCCCTCAACACCGTGAGTAGGCCACTCGGCACTTCGAGGTACCCGGTAGTTTGTGCACCCCACCTTGGGTATATCCTAGGAGCAAAAACAGTAAAAGAAATTATACAATGACGGCTACAACCCCATCCCGGTTGTGCGGCCATATCAATAATATTACATCAATTACAAATTTACATGAATTGAAAGAAAAGAAAACTCTCATCTCACAACCCCCCGGCTATTCATCCGCGACAATCCAATGAATTCATATACACATACCATCAAAATTACAGATCACAGATATGTATAACCCCCACTAATCGACGTATAGCGATTAGCAGACGTTCAATACATATATCACATCACAGATATAACCCGCTAGCTTAAGTCTTTAGAAGTTCTATCAAAATACGGATTTTTAAGCCCCAAAAACAAATTTTTCTTTTTGGAAAATCTGGGCAGAAAAAACATATTGTAAAAATCCCAAAACACCCCACTGAACACACTGCAAGAAAAATTGCCCACGACCGAGTCAACTCGGCCACGGTTCCGCGGCGGGAGCATGCTCCTGCCGCGGTTCCGCGGCGCTTTGACCGAGTCGTGGGACCATTTTTCTACAGTGTGTTCTAAAAAGCCTGAGCCGATTTTTAGTGTAAGATTTTTTATTTTTTGAACAGAAAACAGAATCGGCAGAAACTTGATATTTCGGGCATGTTTCGCGACTTTTTCTCCGATCGAACTTCTAGTTATTTTGCTAACATGTTAGATAGTGTTTAACTAGGCTCTGATACCACTGTAAGTCCGCGTTACCTCTCCCGATACTTACGGGCTTGCGGAAATGGTGAAAAACGATTTTTTTCTTTAGGTGGTAACATGGACTCAAAATACGGATCTTTGTTAAACAACTATCTAACAAACCTAACAAGAGTTTTACCTACTCGGTTAGGGGTTATACCTTAACTTGAACTCCTTCTCTTGGTCTCCTTGTGGTGGTCGGATGGTTCTCTCTTCGTCATCTCTTTGTGCCGAAGATGGATCCACCTGAAAGCTTCTACCTTTGGCTTCACTTCAAACTAGAAGAAACTAGAACACTTGGTTTGCTAAACCTTGTGAACTAGGATGAGTAGAGGAGTGTGTTGGGTTTTATCTCAATGGTTCTTTCTTCTCAACACATGAGACAAGTGAACCATGAACTAGAGAGAGAGCAAGAGGAAGAGGGAGAGCTCAAGCATGAGAGAGAAAGGAAATGAGAGAATAAGCAAGACTTTTGCCATCCAAGCTCTCATAATCCAAAATCATCATAACAAATAATAGTAATCAAGTATTATGTGATGGTTCAAGTCAAAATGGCTATATCATTTCATGCACTCATTTTGCAAAAAGAAACAAGCAAGCAAAAGTCTTTGCCATGAAATGATAGCCATTGTAATGATGATGGTCAACTAGTCCAACCTAGTCAACCGGTCAACAAAGTCAACAAGTCAACAAAGTCAACCCTTCAACAACCATGTCACTATAATACTTAATTAATATTATTGTTAATCATATTTCAAATTCTCATTAGGGTTTTAGCAAAAGTCAACAGTCAACAACCCCAATGAGAATCCTCTGCCTCTGTCTCTCTGTCAACTGTGCATATACACCCGCATCCGCGTTCCGAGGAACACGAATACTAACGAGATAAAACCAATCCCAAAACATACACTAGGATCTGGCTTAAACCAAAGGCCGCTAGTGTTAACTGCCCGGACATTAAACGTGCACAAGTGCACGGATGTGACCGAACCCTGTCGCAAAACCATGCGACCTCTACTCTTTTGCCTAAAGGCGAATAGCTCTCTGTGTGGGACTCTAAAGACTCGACACTACGCTGGCAGTTGGTTTAACCACAGACCGCAAGCGGCACTAGCTGTGCGTAACGGCCCCCAGGTAGATGCCAATAAGAAGACGGACGAGGTGAAACCCATCTGAACTCCTGCTAAGCCTGAATGCGACAATCTCCGTACAGTCCGGTCTGTTCGTCTGAGAATATCGCATGGCGGGCCTAGGGGGTGGTAAACGTCAGTCCTCTAATAGCGGTACAAGTCGTGTCGGAGTGTAGCCAAGAACACCCTGAGATAACACTGGAAACCTACCAGTATATCTCGCTTGCCCTGGCCAGGGACTTTGTGTAATGGCTCTCCTAGACACAGCGCGATATCAACCCCCAATACCGGGAGAGACGAATCCTGTCTAACCGTCACTGCCTCCAAGTGCTTCGGGACTGCACCCAGCTACTACCTGTTAGAACGACTCCTTTGAGCCGTGGTAGGGTAGTAATCTAAGTACAGTGGGAAGACACTCGAGGCGAAGTGACAGTGTCAAGTCAGCGGACTAAGCTGTACTCATGTCACCTGGAAACTGATAACTGACGATAGGTATAGTATCAACCAACAGTTCCCGACGAGTCCTGTCCAGTGTACTCGTAACCTAACGAGCACCCGCATACCATCTCAAGTACGACGTACTGACGGCTGTGGGACAGACCGTCTCCCACACTGGGATGAGAAGCGCATACGCTAGTCTACTCCGGAGTATCGATGCCCTGTCTCGATAGTCCTATGACTAGGGACCTGCATAAGGATGTTCTTGTGGATTACCCAGCCCCCACGGGTGTGACTGCCATCACAATGCTGGTAATCAAGCAAAGATCCTAAGGGCTCTACTAATGTGTATAGGTGATATACTAAAATAAACACATGTACACATTAAAGTAGAAACAAACCAAGTAGCATACTACTATTTTGAGCACGATTGTCAATACAAAGTGAATATCCCAAGCTTCCATTAAGTAATATACAAACTAGTATGATACAGTAAATCCTCTAGGGCATATACACTAACAGGGGCGCTACCGTAGACTTACATGGTATCAGAGCCACGCCATTAACCTTTACTAGCTTGTTCTAACGTGTTTAAAACATCGATCGATCGAAATTTCCGAATCGTATTTTCATTTCAGTGTGCTTGCTGTCGAATTTCAAAGTTGTTAAAAATATTATTTTAGGCATCTTAAAAATACATGCAGGCATATCTAAAGCTACAGAAAAAGTTTGGAGACCTAACTCTAAAATTCCACCGCGGAACCGCCATGAAATGTCGCATTTAGCGGCCCTTCCGCGGCCCTTTTTGGGCTACAGTGCCTCAAATGTTTTATGGGGCTTTAGTTCATGGAAATATGATTTTTGTGATATATAGTTTTGTCCCAGATCCTTTTGAGTGCTGGATTTGCACTTGGGGCCCACTTCGGGAAGTTTTGTCGATCAGAATTTTAAATACGTTAGTTTACAGTACTTACATTATATCTGCATCCGTGAATGTCATTCGAGCGGTAAATCTTGTCTAATTGCTATAGCTCTTTTAGACGGATTTGCGAACGTGACATTCACGTTGATGTTCTGTGTTGTGCTATGATGTTGCAGATTTGTCGTGGTGGATAGCTTGGATGCAATGTTAGTGCAGTTTATTATTATTTGTACATTTTTTATAACGGGGCGAGTGTCCAATATGTGGACTGCCGTCACTTCCTGTTTGTATATTATTCTTTTGGGGCACGACCGGGTTGAGGTCGATGTACCCGTTGTACGTATTTTATTTTCTGTACTAGAATTACCCCGTGGTGGAGTGCATGGATAGCCGGGTTCTATAGGGCAACGTGCTCGCATCTCATGGCTTTGTGACGAAGGGGGCTTCACTCTAGAATTGGCGGGCTATTCGCCGCACTTGTAGGGGGTATAAGTTGACCCAAGGAAGGGTGCTCAAGTTACCGGATTCCGTGAAGTGCTGGGTGGCCCATTCACTTTTTTAAGGGGGCTGCCTCTCTTCTGGTTTTGGCGGGTAACTTGCCGCGCCCGTAGGGATCTAGGATTTCATTGCACAGGCTATCCACATGACCAGGGGAACGTCGGGTTTCACTTGCGGCTCAATGAAACCCGGGGCTCCCAGATTATCTGTATTGTTCTGTGATACTTATTACATTTCTATGTTGTTGCATTTATCACGCCCTGAGCGATTATTATATATTGATATATATATATATAAATATATATATATATATATACTAGTAGATGTTGTATATGTTTTGCATCCGTACTAGTCCAGTTCCCACTCTGTCGTTAGTTAAGTAACCTAACGGGTGATGACGGGACCCAGTGGCGAATGCAGATGGCATATACGTATATTATATTTTCGTTCTTTTCTGGTGTGATCATTTGACGGGACTGCATTGATTCGGTTTAATGCAAGCTAAACAAACCTGTTTGACATTGTTGGAACAATTTTCAAAAAGCTGTTATTACAAGGATGTTCTCTTTTGTTTTGCACAGTGGTATTCGGTTATGAATATCCAGCACCTCATTCTACGAGGCAAGGGCCGAGATCCCTTCATCGGGAGTGACCCCTTAGACATAAGTTTGCGTCAGGGTAATAAATTCACTATAGTCGATTGCTTTCTGCTTTGCATCGTGGTATTCAGTTGGAATATCCTGCACCTCATTCTACGGGGAAAGCGTCGAGATCCCTTCACCGGGAGTGGCCTCTTTAGGAAAGGTTTTCGCCACTATATATTTATAAAAAGCTATGTGGTTCCTTCAACGATATCATGTTCATTACGTTAATGGTTTTTTGCCAAAAACTAGCCGTAGCCCCCCGTTATTTCGGATAAGTAGCGCATAGTATTCGTGCGATGTTTGTTGGGCAAAGTCAAGTCATCGTGTGCGGTAGCTGTGTGTTGCTTGTCCGTTGCATAGATATGCATTGGTTTAGGACAGTCGTACCACTTTTTTGGCCAAAGTAAAGGGTGTGTGCGGGTGGGTTTAAATTAATCAGGATAATGACGGGTAGAACTTGACTTGCTGGTTATGATTTGTTGGCCAAAGTCAAGGTCATAAACCGCTTGGAGGTAAAAATCACATCGGGAGTTTCTAAAAAAACTGAAACTTTTCAGGCATGCGCATACCTTCTGGAGTGTGATAACGTGAGTGGATTCCATCACGTTATCATGCGATGATAGTTGGATCCCGATTCCCACTGATGAGTTGGTTTACTCCTCGGGTGATCCCGGCTAATTCTTCTTTTAGGTTTGGAAGAGAATTTAAGGATACAGTGGGAGATATCCTCATTAGATAAATTGATAACCATTCTGATATAGGTTAGAGTGCACGCAGAGTGTTTCTTTTCTCTCTCTTTGGCAGCGACCATGGCCCGACCCTAGACTATGACTCAGTGACCAAGTTAGCCGAACCTTCTTAAAACACTGGTTTTGGATTGTCTGAGTTGCATACATCATTACCACTCCTTCTTTTACCCTTTGCATTTCTCCAGAACACCCCGTATTACTACGAACATCCACTTCCATTGGATAAATCCATCGTATGGTTATATACAAACTCGAAGGAGCTTGTTCCAGATTCGAGGATGGATTCTGGTTCTGGAGAAAATGAATAGGACTATTCAGTTGCCTTTTCCTTTTACCTTCTCTCAGGTTATGAGGGCTCCTAGGATTAGGAGAGGGTACACCTATTACGCTTATTGGATAGACTTCTTCCAAACCATAGGAAGGTGCCGAAAAGTGGGGAATGAAGAAAAACAATTAGCCTAAGTGTGGTGTACAGAAGGTAATAAGTGAAGACAAATAAAGAGATTAGAAAGAGGGCAAAGTAAAATGCGACTACTATTATTCACGACCAAACCAAGTATTTCATCGCCACTCCTATTTCACCTTTGTGTTTCTTCAGAACACCCCGTATCACTTTGAAGATCCACAGTTTATTGGATAATCCATCGTATGGTTATATACGAACTCGAAGGAACTTGTTCCAGTTTGGGGATGGATTCTGGATCAGGAGAAATAAGAATAAGGTTTATTCAGTTGTCTTTCATCATCACATTCTCTCAGGTTGCGAGTACTCTTAGGATTAGGAAAGTACACCTGTTACGCTTATTGGATAGTCTTCTTCCAAACCATAGGCTGGTGCCGAACGGTAGGGAAGGAAGAAAACCATTTAGCCTAAGAGGGTGTGCAGAAGGTAATGAGTAAAGACAAATGAAGGGATTTGGAGAGATGGAAAAGAAATATACAGTTACAGTTGTTAATCTGATAATGGAAGAGGCATTACTAGGAATACCCGGATACCCCATCGAAACATATTCATGTTTCAGTTTCACTGTGTATTGTTAATGGAAAACTGATTTCCTAAATAGACCTTGCTTCAAGGTATGTATTTACTGTTAGTTATATGTATGCCCTAGAGGCCATTACTGTACATTGGATTTACATTGTAGTGGATGCTTGGACATATATAGGGAGGACTTTCTTGCTCGACATGATAGTATGCTATCCGGTTGATCTTTACCTTAACGTGTACACTGATTGTCTCTCTGATACATGTTGGTAAAGCCCTTAGGATGTGTACTTGACTACCTGGACTATGATGCGGATCATACTAGTGGGGACATGGTAGTTCATAAGTACATCCTTCAAAGTCCCTAGTCGTGGGTATATCGAGACGGGGCATCGATATACCAGAGTAGACTAGCGTATACCTTCTCGACCCATACAGATGGGTGATGGATGATCCCATATCCATTGGTGTTTGACATCAGAGATGATATACGGGTGCTCAGTGGAGACTGGGTACACTGGACGGACTCGCCGAGAACTCCCAGATGGTATTATACCTTACGTCAGATGGCAGTTCTCTGGTGACACTGGTACAGAGTAGTCTGTTGACCCGAGATCGTCATAGAGTCTTGTGTGGTTCCCACTGTGCTTTGATTTCCACCTTACCACGTCCAAGAGGGCGTGCAAAACGGTGTTTTTTGGGTACAGTCCCGAGTCACATGGAGGCAATGAGCGATAGGAGGGGATTCGTCTCTCCCGGTATAGGGAGTTGATGTTGCGCTGTGTTCGATTGGCTATAACTGGAAATCCCTGGCCAGGGTTGCTGAGATTTACTGGTAAGTGTTACCAGTAGTATCTCGAACTGTTATAGACCTCATATCGACACGACTTATCGAGCTATTGGGGTCTGACGTTTACCACCCCTAGGCAAGATATGCGACATATCAGACGATCAGACCGGACTGTACGGTAAGTGTTACTGGTTGGATTCACAGGAGTGTGAGCGAGCTTGCTCGTCGATCTTCTGATCGCTCAATACCCGGGTGGCCGTTACGTTTAGCAGACCGCTTGCGGCTTGTGGGTGTTTGATATGATCATCATCTGCTGCCGGCGTATTGACGAGTCTTTAGAGTCCTACACAGAGGCTTCCTTGCTAAAGCGAAACGAAATAGGAGTGCATATGAGATATGTGCAGGACCGAGAATAATGCGTGTATGTGATACCGTATTCCATTCTCGCGATGAATGTATCGATTGGTTGTATGCGATATAACCTAGTTATCGATTCAAGGATTGATTCGATAAGCCGATACATTGGATACTAGTTGGTTATATGCGATATGACCGGATCGTTAAATCAAGTGTTGATTTAATGATTTAATGTATAATTATATATATATTTGATATATTACTTTGCATTAACTAGTATTGGTTCATTTTAAAGGGATTTTCTCACTTGAAGTGCACAATGTATATGTGATATACTTTTGTACACAAGTTTGTGTCATGTTTGATGATACAAGCTAACTTGAGTTTGTGTAAAGTTTAAACCATGGTTGTGTAATGGTTAGGGTTTTCTTTTTCTTTATCATTTATTTATTTTGTTTATTTATTTTGCAAAATAAATGAATGGTGGCTTTCTTTGGATACTAGTTGAAGCTTCATGAAGCTTTGACTAAGTGACCATATTTGTCTCATCCTTAACCCTAACCATTCCACTTAACCATGATTCATTCTCTACACTTGACAATGGTTTGATTATGATAAGTATTCATTTTTCTTTTCAATTTAAATAAACTTATCATATTCATTCTTTCTTCTTCTTCTTCTTCATCATATGAAGAAAGCTTGCTACAACAATTGCAACTTGAGAAAACAAGTGAGAAATCCAATTCTAAAGTGAACCCACCTCCTATTTCTTCAACCTCTACCTCTTGCCAAGTAGTATAGGGTGTTTTCTTCACAATTTTTCATGACTTAGTGAAGTGGGAGCTTGATCTAGCGATGTCTCGACGTAGATCATCTTCGGCACGAAGCCGACGACCTTGCCCGCCCATTTCTCCGATGAAGCCGACGCCAGAGCCTGGGTTTCCATTTGGACAGTGAGAAGAATTCATTGCGGAGCTATAGAGGTGGAGGACCGGATCTACAAAGGTTGTATTTCCGTTCTTTTAGTTAATTTGTTAACTAGTTGCATCGCATAGCCTAAAATCTAGTTAACGATCCGTATTAGGGTTTCTCGGCACCCGTAAAATTTGAAATTGGCATGGTTGATGCCTTATGAGACCTCATTAGTGTGCCTAGGAACCCTACAGTGGTATCAGAGCCTAGCTAGAGCCTTAGGCGACGTGTAGACAGAGTTAGAAGTCCGATCGAACCGAAACCCTAACTCAAGAATGCTCTCTGTACATTTTCTGAAATCTGGACTTTTCGAAATTAAAAATATGCAGAAAAATCAGCAGGGAATTTGATGAATTACTGTGGAGCACGTGCTCATGATTCTTCTAAAGTGCGGCGGAACCGCGGCACAAGCTGGCTTGTGCGGCGGTTCCGCGGCCAACTAGTCACATCAGCATTTTTCATTTGCACAGTAATTCCTAATTTCTAGTGCTGCATTTTCTGGAATATTTTAATATTTATTATACAGTTGAGTTTTCTGGGGTTGTTTAGGGAATTCGTAGATTCGATCGGATTGTCTAATTTTGTCTCTGTGTGATTCCGGAAAATTTTTGAATATGTTAAAAGGTTCGACCGGATATAAATACCTAATTTTTCCCCTGTCGGAAAATTTCCAAGTGTTGGATTTTTCCAAGGTTTAAAGACGTTCTAAGTAGTGCAAGTAACGCGATGGTCCCTCTAGAAGACAACAAACCTTAACTCGATTATGTGACCGTCTTGAACTGCCCTTTGAACCTTCGGGTTTGGGGCAGTACGGCGTGCCACATGTGAGGCGTTGGCTTGACCCTTCTACGGCTGGACCGTTGGTACTGAGGCACGAAGTGAATGTTTTTGAACATATTTCATGTGATGATCTGTTTCGGGAAAACTTGGGTATTCGAATGTTCGATCGGAAAGTTTAACATCTTCTATTTATCTGGAATGTGATATAATAATTGGAATTCACAAGAAGTTATGAGATACTGAATGAATGTTATAAACATAGCAGTTTAGTCTCAGTTGATCGGTTGCCACGGAATTTTGATGTGATCAAAAGTCCGTCGCAATCACGTAGCGTACGCGGATACTCGCCGGGTAAACTTAATAGACAGCCTCACTCCGTAGCCCCGACCAAGTGACTGTAGGAGAACCCCGTCGCCGAAAGCATCCGTCCGGGTGTTCGCGGCAGCGGTGTTCCGCCTTGGTGCACTTCGTCGACGGTATCAGGGGTGCGGCCGCCTACTAAAGTTTGCGACGAGCATTCGATCAGGCTGTCGGGAATCTTGTTGAATTGCCCGACTTGATATTGAAAAGTGTTTTCGATAATGAGACTAAAATGCGGGGTTTATAATTGTTAGGCATGAGATGTCTAAGGAATTCATTTGATTAGGCATGCGATGTCTATGCAGGTTGCGGATTCCAACTGTTGTAGTTTTACACTTTCTTTTCTGTGACCGTAAGTGTAATATGCGATATCGCCGGTTTCGTTGCTATATGACAACGACAATTGGGATGCGCATATTTACTTACGTTGATGACATGTGATGTTATGTGTTGCTGGATATGTTATATTGGATCGTCGTGTTTGAATAGCCGGGGGTTTTTATGTGAGATGAGTGTTTTCATTTTCATTCATGTAAAAACTTGTATGTAATATTCTTTTATTGGGGCACTTCCAGGTTGCGGAAGATGTCACCCGTTTGTATATTATTTACTTTTCCGCACTAGGATAGACCCAAGGAGGGGAGCACAAGTAACCGGGTTCTGGAGTCCAGTGGGAGACCAACTCGAGGAGTCGAGTCCGGGTCTCCTAACTCCAGAATTGGTAGGGTTTCTTGCCGCTCTCGTAGGGGTCTAGGGATGTGGGTTTGGCTATTCATCACGACCGTGGAATCCGTGTTTTATACTGGCTCGTATTGAAAATACGGACGTCCTAGTATATCCAATATTTCATATGTTTCTTCTGCTGCGATATCTGTGATGTGATCATGTGATGTTCTGTGATAGATACAGTATATAGTATATATGATATATTATATAGACGTTACTTATGTTTTACACCCGCGCTAGCCCTGCCCCGCTCTGCCGTTAGTTACCTAACCTAACGGTGCACGAGGGGACATCGAGGCGAATGCGGATGGCATAAGTGTACGTCGTATTTATCTGTGATGTTTAGGTAAATAAATGATGGGACTTCATTAATGTGATTAATGAAATAAAAGAAACCTAAAGATGTTGTAGAATCGAATTTCAAAATAAAACAGGTAGCTACAGTTCTTGCTTTGTACAGCGGTATATGTGATATATCCTGCACCTTATTCGATAAGGAAAGGACCGAGATCCCTTCACCGGGAGTGACTCCTTTAGCAATAACTGGCAGATGCTACACACTCGGTTTGTCTTTTTATTGCTTTTAAAAGTTTTTGCTTTGCACAGAGATATATATGACATATCCCGCACCTCATTCGACGAGGAAAGGACCGACGATCCCTTCACCGGGAGTGACTCCTTTAGCAAAACTAGAAAAGCCTAAAAAACACTCCATTTTAAAATCATTTGATTCTACAACGATATCAAGTTCATTACGCAATAGGTTTTCAGAAAAACCTGTCGTAGCCCTCCGTCATTTCAGATAAGTACTAGTTAGTATTCGTGCTACGTTTGTTGACTATGTTAAGGCGTAGTGTGCGGTAGCTAATTAGTGCTTATCTGCATAAGCATATGATGCGATTGGATTAGGGTAGTCGTGCGACTTTGTTGACTATGTTAAGGGTCGTGCGGGTGGGTTTAATTCAATCGGGAAATGATGGGTTGAACTTGACTAGCACTTATGATTTGTTGACTATGTTAAGGTCATACAGCTGCTAGGGGCAAAATATTATCGGGAATTTCAAGTGTTGAAATTTGCAATGAGATTGCATACCTTCTATGAGATAGTTGGATCCCGATACCCGCTGCGAGTAAGAGTTACTCCTGGGAGAGTTTTATACATTACAATTAGCCGATCAAGTAGGTGTCTAGAAAGGTGTTAACGAGGTTACGCCTCTGGGAAAATGAGGTTTACATTAATTAGGTTCGTGCGAAAGCACGGGGGACCTCCCTCAAAGTACCGACACTGGCCTGGCTGAAAGATTGGCGAACTTGTAGTGTGTAATTAATCCCGGCTAGTCTTTCCTTTTAGGGTTTGAAGGAAGATTTGATAAAAAGCAGTGGGAGCCATCCTGATTAGATAAAATAAAAACCAATCTATTCTTGCAAGAGCGCACGCTGAGTGTTTTCTTCTCTCTCTCTCCAGGTAGCGACCTTGTCACGCCTTAATCAAGATAATAATACGGAATATTGACCGAACCCGCTTGTTATACTGAGCTGGGGAACGTTGGTCCCGCTCCAACTTATAATTGTTATAAGACAGAGCAGGAAATTGGGGAATACCAGATTTCCCGTGCCGCCCAAACGAAGAGAGTGCATGCTGATGCATCATCTTCGGGTGTGTTCATTACAGAGAACTGTTTCTCAGTATCATTTACGTCCTGAGTATGTGATACCAGATCAGAATCCCAGATATGTAATATGTTACATGGGCTACAGATAGATAAAGAACTGAGAACGGGTGATAAGTTTCATGAGACAGAAAACGGGGCAAGTGTTGCAGCCAAGTCTGTTGGTCACTGTCACCCTGTATTACCAATACATTGATTCTGAACGAATGTTATTAGATACCGAACCTGATATACAAAATCATATCTATCTCTTTATTAGTAAAGAAATGGTAAAATTTTGTATAGTTGGATAATGTTTTGAACATTTCCTATATCAAAAGTTGATCGGTTCAGGCACGTTATCTAAAAACATTGACGTTCTAAATCAAACTACAGTTCCTAGTATACAGAACACACACAAGAGGAAGAGAACGAATCCTTCTTGAGGCATTGTAGACTAGGTCATATCAATGCGATCCGACTGGCTGAAGTTACATTTTAGATGCATATTTAAATCAGTTTGAATTTACATCTTGTGAAACTTGCCAGTCATGTCACAGAGATAAGATGACCATAGCTCCGTTTACTGGAAACAAAGAAAGAGTTAGTAAACTCTTGGGACGATACATGTTGATGTATGTAGGTCCCCTGTCTACACATGCCAAGACCGGTTCTTTGTACTTCATTACATTCTCTGATGATCTCCTTAGATTCAGACATATGTTCCTGTTGAAACACAAGTCCGAACCTTTTGAGATATTCACAGAATATAAGTTAGAAGTAGGGAACCAATAAGGGTATAAGTATTATGTCCTTTGATGTGATCAAGGAGGAGAATACTTGAGCACGGAATTCCTGGACTTTTCTAAAGGAGAATGAGATTCTCTCTCAGCATTACTCCTCTGTATACACCATAGCACGATGGTATATCGGGCCGGAGCAATCACACCCTATGTGATAAGGTGTGCTCTGTGATGAGTACTACTGAGTTACCTATTTCCTTTTTGGGAGTTATGCACTTGAGAAGCTGCATACGTATTGAATAGGGTTCAAATCAAATCAGTTGCCTACCACTTCATATTTGATATGATAAGGGAAGAGCCCATATCTTAAGTTGGTTAAGATTTGGGGTTGTCCGGGCTATGTATAAAAGCATAATCCGGACAAGCTCGAGGCAAGATCTGTTATGTAGAACTGGAAAGGTTCCAGCTATACAAAATTGCAGCTGATGATTTGATAGAACCAAAGGATTCAATAGTTACCAACGAACCTCAGCCACTCCGCCGATCTAGTAAGCTTCCTCACCCGCCTGAGAGATACTTCGGTTACTCTATGACAGTGGGAGCGAGGATTGCATCATGAGATGATGACCCAACTAGCTTCGAGCAGGCCATCGAGAGTAGGGACTCTGTAAGAATGGCTGGATGCTTAGCGATCTGAAATGGAATCCATGTACACCAACAAAGTATGGACTTTGGCTGCTATATCTGAAGGGTTAAATCCCCATCAGGAGCAAGTATATCTTGAGAAGATTACTTGGTGTAGATGGAAAAGTTGAGACTTTCAAAGCTAGACTTGTTAAAGCTTTTCGTCATCGACCAGGCGTGGATTATGATGAAACCTTTTCAAGTAGCTATGCTTAAGTCCTTCCAGATCCTACTTGCCACGGCTACATACCATGACTACGATATCTGGCGGTTGGGTGTCATGACTGCTTTTCTAAATGATGTTTTAGAAGAGAACGTCTATAAGTACACAGCCAGAGGGCTTCGTAGACAGTGGGAGCAGCGGAAACGTGTACAAGATGCTTTATAGGATAAAGCAGGTATCGCGGAGTTGGAACATCTGTTTTGATGTGATTAGTCAAAGAGTTTGATATCATCAAAATGGTAGATGAACCTTGTATAAACAAAAAGGTAGTAGGGAGTATGGTGTTGATCCTCGTAGAGTACGTGGATGACATACTCTTGATAAGAAAGGAGTTTCCTATGCTACGCCCGGTCAATCTCTGCTTATCACAAGGATTCTCTATATAGGATCAAAGTGATACCTCCTAAATCCTGGGTTTTGGATCTATGAGATAGATCTAATTGGATGTTAGGATTCTCACTAGTTGTAGTGAGATGGTATCAATTGATTCTGGAGAGAATTACTAGAAAGGTTCCAGAATGATAAGGACGACTGAATATCAGTCACAGGCATTGTCTTTACGCTCAGTAAAGGGACGGTATGTTGGAAGAGTTCCAAGCTAGATACCGTGGCTAACTAGACGATAAAGGCAGGATACATCGCTACTTAAGATGCTACCAAAGAGGATGTTTGGGTGTATATTGGTTCATGAGATGAACTACGTTCCAACCATTGTGAGACAATGGAGTTGTGGCTTATGCCAAGGAACGCCGGTCCCATCAATGATCCAGACATATTCTGAGGCAGCATCACCTGATCATGGAGATAGTTGATCTCCAGGGTGATCGAGGTTTGGAGAGTAGACTCAGAGGACAACACGGCGGATCCACTCACAAAGGCCTTTTCCCAGAGAGAGACTTTTATGGGATGGTTGAGTATGAGATATTGCAACCACTGCTATCAGATGGCCCTAGTGCAAGTGGGAGATTGTTAGTTATATGTATGCCCTAGAGGCCATTACTGTACATTGGATGTACATTGTAGTGGATGCTTGGACATATATAGGGAGGACTTTCTTGCTCGACATGATAGTATGCTATCTGGTTGATCTTTACCTTAACGTGTACACTGATTGTCTCTCTGATACATGTTGGTAAAGCCCTTAGGATGTGTACTTGACTACCTGGAATATGATGCGGATCATACTAGTGGGGACATGGTAGTCCATAAGTACATCCTTCAAAGTCCTAGTCGTGGGTATATCGAGACGGGGCATCGATATACCAGAGTAGACTAGCGTATACCTTCTCGACCCATACAGATGGGCGATGGATGATCCCATATCCATTGGTGTTTGACATCAGAGATGATATACGGGTGCTCAGTGGAGACTGGGTACACTGGACGGACTCGCCGAGAACTCCCAGATGGTATTATACCTTACGTCAGATGGCAGTTCTCTGGTGACACTGGTACAGAGTAGTCTGTTGACCCGAGATCGTCATAGAGTCTTGTGTGGTTCCCACTGTGCTTTGATTTCCACCTTACCACGTCTAAGAGGGCGTGCAAAACGGTGGTTTTTGGGTACAGTCCCGAGTCACATGGAGGCAATGAGCGATAGGAGGGGATTCGTCTCTCCCGGTATAGGGAGTTGATGTTGCGCTGTGTTCGATTGGCTATAACCGGAAATCCCTGGCCAGGGTTGCTGAGATTTACTGGTAAGTGTTACCAGTAGTTTCTTGAACTGTTATAGACCTCATATCGACATGACTTATCGAGCTATTGGGGTCTGACGTTTACCACCCCTAGGCAAGATATGCGACATATCAGACGATCAGACCGGACTGTACGGTAAGTGTTACTGGTTGGATTCACAGGAGTGTGAGCGGGCTTGCTCGTCGATCTTCTGATCGCTCAATACCCGGGTGGCCGTTACGTTTAGCAGACCGCTTGCGGCTTGTGGGTGTTTGATATGATCATCATCTGCTGCCGGCGTATTGACGAGTCTTTAGAGTCCTACACAGAGGCTTCCTGGCTCAAGCGAAACGAAATAGGAGTGCATATGAGATATGTGCAGGACCGAGAATAATGCGTGTATGTGATACCGTATTCCATTCTCGCGATGAATGTATCGATTGGTTGTATGCGATATAACCTAGTTATCGATTCAAGGATTGATTCGATAAGCCGATACATTGGATACTAGTTGGTTATATGCGATATGACCGGATCGTTAAATCAAGTGTTGATTTAATGATTTAATGTATAATTATATATATATTTGATATATTACTTTGCATTAACTAGTATTGGTTCATTTTAAAGGGATTTTCTCACTTGAAGTGCACAATGTATATGTGATATACTTTTGTACACAAGTTTGTGTCATGTTTGATGATACAAGCTAACTTGAGTTTGTGTAAAGTTTAAACCATGGTTGTGTAATGGTTAGGGTTTTCTTTTTCTTTATCATTTATTTATTTTGTTTATTTATTTTGCAAAATAAATGAATGGTGGCTTTCTTTGGATACTAGTTGAAGCTTCATGAAGCTTTGACTAAGTGACCATATTTGTCTCATCCTTAACCCTAACCATTCCACTTAACCATGATTCATTCTCTACACTTGACCATGGTTTGATTATGATAAGTATTCATTTTTCTTTTCAATTTAAATAAACTTATCATATTCATTCTTTCTTCTTCTTCTTCTTCATCACATGAAGAAAGCTTGCTACAACAATGGCAACTTGAGAAAACAAGTGAGAAATCCAATTCTAAAGTGAACCCACCTCCTATTTCTTCATCCTCTACCTCTCGCCAAGTAGTATAGGGTGTTTTCTTCACAAGTTTTCATGACTTAGTGAAGTGGGAGCTTGATCTAGCGATGCCTCGACGTAGATCATCTTCGGCACGAAGCCGACGACCTTGCCCGCCCATTTCTCCGATGAAGCCGACGCCAGAGCCTGGGTTTCCATTTGGACAGCGAGGAGACTTCATTGCGGAGCTATGGAGGTGGAGGACCGGATCTACAAAGGTTGTATTTCCGTTCTTTTAGTTAATTTGTTAACTAGTTGCATCGCATAGCCTAAAATCTAGTTAACGATCCGTATTAGGGTTTCTCGGCACCCGTAAAATTTGAAATTGGCATGGTTGATGCCTTGTGAGACCTCATTAGTGTGCCTAGGAACCCTACATTTACGAGGTATGATTCTCACATCTGTATGGTATTTACAGATGATGAGTGGGAGTAAGTTATTAGGAATTAGGTGATCATCCTCATTATATCGGGATTCGTTGTAATTGGTGATATTTGAGGAAATCGCCTGGGTTTTTGCCGGACGGCAAATATTTGGTTTTGAATATCCTTTGTTATGCACAAATTTCAAATTGATATATCTGTACGTTTATTTTTATAAAGTGAGATATAACTTTTTGAAATTATGTCCATGACATTACCTATATCAGTTGATGGTTAGGTAAGGAACATTAAACAGTGGTGTAATTCTTCTTAACCATAAGTACAGTTTTCGACCTACGACGCACAGGGTTTGAGTTATTCAACTCAGGGGACTTATACAGAGTATTGTATATTGTCCAGTGTCCATAAGGGCAGAGGGGTTGGTCCTCGTACTATATTCTATTTATTTATGACTTCTCTAGTTTCTAGACAAGTGTTTTGTAGAAACACATGGTCCAAGTCTTGAGAAGTTATAGGTATAAGAATAATGTAGAGAACCAGGCATTGCAAGTATCAGGATTCTTCAGGATGATCGAAGATGTAGATACTTGTGTTTGGTATTCAGTTGATAGTAATGGTTTTGAGAACTTACTTCTCTTTCAGGTTGCTCATATCTGGATGCATTCCTAAGTTGAGCAATGCTGATCGGCCTCTCTCCATTTAGTTAACATGCACTGGAGACAGTTGCATGATTTGAATCTGGTTCCATTTAAATCAGTGCCTCTGCTTCTATATTGTATATAGAATGGCTTATGTCTTAACGATGTTAAGGTATATGGAGTTGTCCGGCTTATGCTTAAAACCAGACTCTGGATAACTCAAGGCACGTTTCTGTAATGGCAGTTGTGGGTTAACTCGGGCTATGACGAGGGTTGACTTTCTACCATCTGGAAGATCAATAGTGATATTGGTCTTGACTCGCTACAGTTTTAGTAAAATGGACTTTCTCAGAAAACAGTAGTGGGAGTATGGTAGAACTGGAAGTGATTCCAGAACCGCAAACGATTACTGAAAATTTAATAGGACCTAAATATTCAATCAGATTTGACATTCCATTAGCCACTCCGCAGATATGGTGGGTAACCTCAGGCAACCGAGAGGTACTCCGGTATCCTCAAAGACGGTGACAGGGAGGTTCATATTCACCCAGACTTGACACTACTATTGTTCTAGGCTATGAGACCCGGCAGGAGGATGAGTATAGCGTCGTTCTAAAGTTTACTTTAGAAATGCACGTGTATATGATTCTGCCAGAGGGTTGTTGTAGTCAGTGGGAGCAGCGGAAGCATAGTGAACAAGTAGATTATGTCTATTTATAGACTAAAGCAGATATGGAGGGGATATATCATCTATTTTTGATGTGATAGTTATGGGCTTTGACTTCATCAGAATAGGGGATGGATCTGTTAAGAAGGTAGTAGGGTGTGATGTCCTGGTATTTTGATGACATACACAGAGTAGGAAGTAAAATTCCTATACTACGATCGGTTATACTTTGGTTGTCATACAGTGGTTTCTCCACATAGGGCTGGATATTATATCTGACTTTCTGGTTACTAGATCTATGGTTTTAGATCTAGATTTGGGTAGTTTCCCAATCTGGGTACTTAGACAGCATTCTAAAGGTGTTTTAGAATGGACGACTCCTGGCACGGTAGTATACCTGCAGGTGATGGAGTCACCCTCTCTAAAGGTGTCTTACAGACTAAAGGGGAGAGGGGTGCGCATGATTGGCATATCACTTACTTAGGCAATTGAGTCAATCATGAGATGTCAAGTACCACACCAAATGTTGTTTTTGCACTAGATGCAATAAGTTGATATTAATCCAATCATAGAGAAACGTTCGGAAGCAGTTTTAGAACATAAGTGGATGTTCTAAGGATTTGATAACGGCAGTCTCCTTTAGGAGACGGTTATCATTCCATGCTTCCAAGGTGACCTGGATGACAGAGTGACTGTCAGAGTTATAGTTTTCCCTGTAAAGAGGGGCAGTAGTTTGGACAGGTGATCCAAGCAGATACTGAGTGAGGCATGGTGCAGGATACTGATTAAATTCTGTTGACGATACAGTTTAAGAAGTTTTCTGGATTTGGAGTTCATTTGTGAACTGGGTCCCATCAGATATCCAGACATATTCTAAGACAGGTATTGCTCATTTCGGGAGATGGCTTTCTCCGATAACTTGAGATAAAGAGAGACATAGAAAGAAACATCAGGACGGATCCACTCACTGAGGCTATTCCTCGAACGCAATAGTTTCACAAACGGGCTTTGTGAGACTGATCAGTAGAGGAGTTGGGTGTTCGGTATCACACGGGCTGTGAGTATGCGACATCGCAATAATTAGCCTTGAGTGCAAGTGGGATATTGTTAGATATAGTGCCCTCAAAGTCAATTATTGGATCGCAGGCATGCGATTGCAATGATTGAGGGAGGACCTATGCCGGCAGGACAGTCTTACTCAAGATGATAGTATGCTATCTAGTTTATCTTTATCATCATGTACCTGCTTTAGGTGATATTACAGATCACTATTACACGTTGATAGAGCCCTTAGGATTCTTTCTTGACTACCAGCAGTATGATGGCGATCATATACGTAAGAGTTGGATAGTCTATAAGAACATCCTTAAAAGTGTCCTTAGTCGTAGGCGTTTCGAGATTGGGTATCGATACTCCATTAGTAGACTAGTGTATACAGTTGAGACCCCAACGAGGGGTGGTGGCCGGTCTCACAAGCCATTGGTGTCAGTTGGTTCATCCAAGATGTATACATGTGCTCGTTGGGTTATGAGTACACCGGAAAGGACTCGCCGGGAACATGCTTATTGGTATTATACCCGACGTCAGATAGCAGTTCCCTGGTGACATGTGTACAGGTTAGTTTATCGACCTGAGATCGTCATTTGTCTCGTGTGAGTTCCTACTGTGCTTTGATTACTACCCTACCACGGCTCAAAGGAGTCGTGCAAACATGTTTTAGTTGGGTACAGTCCCGAGCCACATGGAGGCAGTGGGCGGATCGGCAGGGGTTTCGTCTCTCCCAGTATTGGGGGTGAGATCGCGCTGTGTCTAGGAGAGCCATTACACGAAGTCCTTGGCCAAGGAAGGAGACTTACTGGTAGGTATTCCAGTAGTATCTCAGGGTGTTCTGGGCTATACTCCGACACGACTTGTACCGCTTTTGGCTGTCTGACTTTTACCAACCCCCTAGGCCCGACATGCGATAATCATAGACGAACGGACCGGACTGTACGGATATTGTCACTGACAGGCTCAGTAGGGTTTCTAGATGAGTTCGCTCATCAGCTTCCCTTTTGGTCAATACAAGGGTAGCCGTTACGTATAACTAGTTCCACTGACGTGCTTGTGGTTAAACCCACTGCCAGCGTATTGATGAGTCTTTAGAGCCCCCCAAAAACAGTTTCTCAAGTTTCGGGCGAAACGTTATAGAGGCCGTATGGTATTATGGCAGGGTTCGATCATATACGTGCACTTGTTCACGGATCATGATCGGACGGATCATACTAGTGGGCTTTGGTTGAAGCCGGATCCTAGTATTAGATTTGATGGATTACATTAGTCTTATTGCATTCGCATTCAGTCGGAATGCGGATGCAGGTCTGTATATACAGGTGAGGGGTATTCTTGTGATCCGTCACGAGTTTACTTTAGTTGATGCCATATCTTTTTTTTGGATTAAACATTTAGGTTAATGTTTATTTTTGTGGAAATTATAAGTTTAATTCATGATGAGATGCATTAATTGTGACATGTGCATGGGTGATGACTCATGGTCTTTTTATTTGTGCAAATGTCACCATTTTGACTGATTAAGGGTGTGAAATGAAAGATGGAGAGAGAGAGGGCAGCCATGTACATGGGTTAGCTCTTGTGATTATCATTCTTAGCCTCTCTCATTTTTCATCTAACATAAGAAAAGAAAAGCTCTTCTTCTTCTTCTTCCTCTAGCTCATAACTTCCACCAATGGCATCATCTTCAACCTCCATCCATACACTTTCATGGGTTGAGAATCAATGGATGCTTGAGACAAAGTTATCACACATATTCTCTACTTCACCTTGGACACGTCGGCTAGCAAACTTCATGTTCGAGTTGCTTCGGATGAAGCGGGATCCCGTAAAAAGACTCATTGATGTGGTGCCCTTCCGACGAGGAGACCGGAGATCAGAGATGCCGTGAGGAGCTTGGGATGGTGGACAAAGACCGAAGGACACGGATCGATCGGTATAGCCACTCTCACTTCTTAGTAGTTAGCTAGTTTAGCGTTAATGGTTTGATCCGGGTGAAAGACTACGATAGCGCCAGTTTCCTAAAAAGTTTTTGTTTCCGCATTTGGCCTCGGATTGACAGCCGGGACGCTACCGTAGACTTACATGGTATCAGAGCCATGCCATTAACCTTTACTAGCATGTTCTGACGTGTTTAAAATATCGATCGATCGAAATTTCTGAATCGTATTTTCATTTCAGTGTGCTTGCTGTCGAATTTCAAAGTTGTTCAAAAAATTAATTTAGCCATCTTAAAAATACATGCAGGCATATCTAAAGCTACAGAAAAAGTTTGGAAACCTAACTCCAAAATTCCACCGTGGAACCGCCGCGACATGTCGCATTTGGCGGCCCTTCCGCGGCCCTTTTTGGGCTACAGTGCCTCAAATTTTTTCTAGGACTTTAATTCATGGAAATATGATTTTTGTGATATAAAATTTTGTCCAAGATTCTTTTGAGTGCTGGATTTGCACTTGGGGCCCACTTCGGGATGTTTTGTCGATCGGAATTTTAAATACGTTAGTTTACGGTACTTAAATTATATCTGCGACCGTGAATGTCATTCGAGCGGTAAATCTTGTTTAATTGCTATAGCTCTTTTAGACGGATTTGTGAACGTGACATTCAAGTTGATGTTCTGTGCTGTGCTGTGATGTTGCGGATTTGTCGTGGTGGATAGCTTGGATGCAATGTTAGTGCAATTTATTATTATTAGTACTTTTTTTATTACGGGGCGAGCGTCCGACATGTGGACTGCCATCACTGCCTTTTTGTATATTATTCTTTTGGGGCACGACCGGGTTGAGGTCGATGTACCCGTTGTATGTATTTTATTTTCTGTATATTATTCTTTCCTTTGTCTTGCGCCTTAGATCTAGAAGAGGAAGCTCCATCAACAAGCAGAGCGAGATTTTTCCTGGATTTCTTCAGGGTGCCCTTAGCACTCCTCAACATGTTGAGGAGTTCCGGAAGATCAACTTCTTTATCTTGAATATAAAAATTCAACATAAACTGGGCGTAGGTGGAAGGAAGGGACTGGAGAATCATGTCTGTATACAACTCGTTCTCTAACGTGGTCTTAAGGTCTGTGAGCTCTTCAATGTAGCCGATCATTTTAAGGACGTGTTCCCCTACAGATGACCTGGCAGCCATCCTCGCCTGAAATAGTTTCTTCGAGGTCTCGTATCTTGCGATACGAGATTGCTCTCTATATAATTCCTTGGTATGGAGGAATATGGATTCAAGATCCATATTCTCGTGCCGCCTCTGGTGTTCATTGTCCATGGAGGCCAGCACGAGACACTTGGCTTTCGCTCAATAAATTTCCCAGGTCTTACAGATTTCCCTATCCGCGATGCTGGAATCTGGACCTGGGACGGCGGGGGCTTTAGTAGTAAGAACATAATCCAATTTGTCATAAGTGATTGCTATCTTGACATTCCTGAAGCAATCTTTATAGTTTGGCCCTGTCAATATATTTTTATCTAATAGTAACTTAAGGCCCGTCATGTTTGGTCGCTGCAATTAGGAGAAAGAGAAGAAATACTTTAGCATGATGCTCTTGCAAATTTAGATTGGTTTTTAATTTATCTAAACAGGATGGCTCCCACTGTTTCTCGAATCCTCACTCAAACCATAAAAGAAGAATTAGTCAGGATTAATCTCACCGTACAATACTTTCTTAACCGTTCAGCCAGGCCAGTGTCGTTACTTCGAGGGAGGTTTTACGACGCTTTCGCGAAGTTCTTTAATTAAATAACTTCTTTTCCCTGGGGGCGCAGCTCCACTAACACCTTTTTAGACACCTACTTGGTTTATAGAATCGATCGTTTAGTGAAAAAATCTCCCGAGGAGTAGCATATACTCAAAGTAGGATCGGAATCCAAATATCATCGTGTAAGGTATCCAACCAAAATTATCACACTCCAAATGGTATGCAACACTAGCAAGTTTCAGTTTTTTTAGAAACTCCCGATGTGGATTTTTGCCCCATGCTCCTATGACCTTGACGAAGGCCAACATATCATAAGTCACATGTCAAGTTCTACCCCTCATTGTCCAGGTTAATTTGAACCCACCCGTACGTACCCTTGACGAAGGCTAAAATAGCAATACGACTGTCCCAAACCAACGCATCTATCTATGCTACAGATGAATATTCAGCAGCTACCAATCACTATGCCTTGGCGAAGGTCAAAATACATAGCTTGAATACTACTGAATATCCAACTGAAATGACGGAGGGAAACGAATGGTTTTGGCAAAACCGTGAACGTAGTGAACTTGATATAATCGATAGAACCTGATAGCTTTTAAAAGGAGTGGTTTAAGCTCCACATTTTAAAAGTTTTGCTGTTTTGAATAAACCGAGTAGTTTTAAAATTGTTCCAACGATTCAACTTTGGTTTGTTTGCTTAGCATTAATGTAATGCATTCCCATCAATTAACCTACCATTGGAGAAAAAGAACGAAAATACAACGTACGCTTATGCCATCCGCATTCGTCACAAGGCCCCATAATCACCCGTTAGGTTTACTTAACTAACGACAGAGCGGGGGTTGGACTAGCGCGGATGCAACATATAAGCAACGTCTACTAGATATCATATATAGATATATACATTCGTCTCACGCAATAATAGGCATTCCAGATCATAGATGAACATATTGGATATGCTAGGAATTCCGCGTTTCGTTTGAGCCTGTAAGGAAAGACGGATTCTACGGTCGTGATGAATAGCCAAACCCTACCCTAGACCCCTACGAGTGTGGCAAACTACCCACGAAATTCCCTAAGTGAAGCAACCTCCCTCAACATTGTGAGTAGGCCACTCTGCACTTCAAAAACCCGGTAGTTTGTGCACCCCACCTTGGGTCTATCTTAGGAGCAGAAAACAGTAAAAGAAATAATATAACTGTAACATTTTCAAAAATATAAAATATTAATTTTGGGAATTTTTATAATTTAATATTATTTTATTGATTATTTTAATATTAAATCTATAATTAAATGCAAATAAATAGGAAAAATTTGAGAAAAATTATGGAAAATTCTAAAATAGGGTAAATTAGTGAATTATGACATTTTTAAGTTTTGTGATTAGTTTGACACTAATTTAGTGCTAATCGCGATTAAAATCGCTAATCGGGTTTTTTGGCAATTTTGCGCAAAACTTGCACATATCACTTTTTCTCACACTTGTGCATTTTTCTTGCCATGATTTATCATTTGGGTTTACTATTCTTGTGAGAAGGTTTGGATTTAAAAGAAAAGGAAAATGAAAAAGAAAAAGAGAAAAGAAAAGGAGGGTAGGTGAGAGAGAGGCATGGGACACCATTGACCTTGAGACTTAGCCATTCTCCCATCATTTCTCCCCCTCTCTCCTATGCTTGCTGCTGCTGCCCTTCTCCATCTTCCTCCCCTCTTCAACTCCTCAAATCATCTCTAAAATGACCCCAAAACCTCACACTCATTTCATTAAAATTGTGCAAAATCCCTAGATCTACACATGGAGCTAAAGAAGCAAGGATTTTGGCCACTAGGGGCAACTCAAGAATTTTCTTGAGTTGCTAATGGAGGTAATTTCTGAACCATTAGCTTAATTATAGCCTTTCCTATAACCCCATGTTAAGATTTAATCGATATTGTGTGATATTATGGATTTGGTGAAAACCTAGTTAGGGTTTGAGGGAAATTGGTGTTGTATTATGAAATTGAGCTCACTAGAGGTCCTACCAACACCCTAGTGTTTGAATTGGAACCCAAAACCTGAAGCTTAAACCAGAATACGGATTTTAGAAACCGATATCGGGGAAATTATGGAATCTGTGAAGGTTAATTGGAATCTGCTATCATACGAGGTATCCTAAAATAAAATTGAGTGGACAGTAGCATGTGCAGGCACCCAGGAAGCTAACCCCAAGACCCTAGCCCCCAACTCCCTATCCCGGCCGCCAATTTTCCCCTTTCGGCCGCCAATTGCGGCCTGGGTCCCACCATTTTGGGTCGTGTTGGTTATGTAGCTCCTACATGTTCATGTCAGACCCCTGATATATATAGATTTGTATAAACAGACCTAGGTTGAAATCTGGGACACATTTCCTAAGTTGCTATTTTGGATTCGTGTTTCCGTATTCCGTATTTTTGTTTCTGAAATGGTGGGTTGTGTTTTGCCTCGACTATTTGTCGTTTATACGACGATATAGAGGATTTATTGATGGTTTTGAAGGCGTGCCATAGGTTCTCACCTATAGGCTCCCTTATCGTATCGTTTTGGATTTCATGCGCCGTTTTAGCTTGGATTTGGTTTTAATGCGCATATACGATATTTGATGTGTAGGTACCCACGAAGACTTCGGGGAGACAAGAAAATGCGTGGTGATGTCCGCAAATGATGATGCAAGGTGAGTAGATTATATCTACAGGGGGAAGTCGGGTGGATGGCGTATAGCACCCCCGCAGTCCGTAGATAGATTACTATGTAGTTTATTGTGATAATAGGTGTATTATGGATAGTGTAGGGTTAGAAGTGACTAGTGTAGTTCATAGTCGCGAACCCTAAGATAGAATTACACCTACACACACACCCTTGCTTATTACTTATACTTGCACGGTATTTGATGATATGGGATGACTTTGGAGATGAGTCGATGATGTGGGCTTGGTGCCGTGAGATCGGTGATTGGATACGATTCATATGTGGGATATGACTTGTGATTTCTTGCGGGCTTGGGATATGTGTTTACCCCCGCATGCATACTTCATTGATGGTATCGTTTGGTGCTAGACATAGAGTAGTACCCCAGACTATATGATCTGATGATAGTGATACCTGTTATGTGACGAAATAGTGAGATGTTGACCTGTACCCAGCTTTGGGGATGCCGTACGATGATTTACCGTACGAGCCGATATTGATGATAGATCCGCACTCATAACTCGAGGATGTCATACGATATATTGTTGAGGCGGGATCACCGACTATATATCTATATTTATCGACTCAGATTTAGGTGGTTTCCACACCTACCCCTCCTGTTTGACCTAATACTTAGATGTAGTTGCATAGTAGATACTTCACTGTGATGTTGACTACTAGATTTCTGCATCTTCATGCTATTCGCATTGCTGGCATATATTCATTGCTATATTATTATCATGCTGTTAGGACACCAGCACCATTATCGATGATGCGTATGTTCCACGTACACTATTTGCCGGCTCACACACTTCATCATCGATAATTGCCATGCCACTACACTGTAGTACTATTGCATTCATGATATGATTCTTCCTTCGACATATGCACATTACTTCTATGTTACATGATTTCCGATATGATTACTTTTCTTTACATGTCGCATACATCATGGATTGATTGCATAGCACATCGCATTGGATTTACTTCTTGATGTGGATTTTCATGTGATTTCTGATTTGAGGACCGCGGGATTATTTAAGAAAAGATGCTCTTTTATGAAAAACCCGGTACCTCGTGATATGATATTTCGGTGCGTCCACCACGCGTTTTCTCGGTGCTGAGACGTGTGCTTGAAACCCGATTCGAGGAGGTGATGATCCGTTTGCGGGTTCGTGGTGGGCCCGGTATGGTTCCCCTCGGCAAGATGATCGATGAGTTTGCCGATTGAGCCTGGAGGCGGGCGAGCACCTACCGGTGATTGTTTTTGAGCTCGGCGGATATCTGGGGGATACCGACCGGAGACGAGAGATGGGCGTACTGCCGGGGCCGAGGGCCGATTCCGCAGACATAGCCCACGGGCCGATCCGGACTGACGGAGCCCGTTAGATGAGGATTTACGTGTCGATGCTAGGCACGGGTTTCATGATGTTTTTTCCTTGCTTTTGTTTATATCCTCACATTGCATACATGATGCTTATCGTCAGTGGGTGACGGGTGGACGGGTTCCACATATTTACAGATTGGGATCATATACAGACTGGATTTACACTTATCATACTTCATTTGTATATATAACAGGGTATGAGGGCGCTGTTATATATACCCTTACACCAATATTAGTGGTATGGGACGCTAATATATGTGTATTGATATCATTGATATTTCTTCATATTTACTTCATGCAGACATACCTTATACTGCTGACATGTTATTACCTGAGTATCTGGCACTACATACATGATTAGATGTTACCTTGCCACCTTATCACACTCAGATGTACTCTTGTGGATTGTATTACTGATCGTTGACTTAGGATTATGTCTTGCATTCGGTTTCTGCTTGTAGATGTTTCTATTCACGAGTTGGCAACTCACCCCCGTTGTGCCACAGTTCTTGCAGGTTTTGCCGTACAGGTTCCATTGCGGCATTTCTGGCACACTTCTTTCTTGCGGGTGATTTGCTTTTGGTAGGTGGATTCTTTCGCATCAAGAACCACCATTGTATTTATTTTATTCATTGTATCTAGTATTTCCATCAACCAAAAAAACTTGTATATTGTTTCAGACCTAGACTAGTGATGTACTATTCGACCTTAGAGTCGCGCTTAGTAGTATTGCGGTTTTCTTGTTGCTTTTGAGCTTCTTTTGGATTTGATCCTCGCCACTTGGCGTTGTATATTATTGTTGCATGTGTGGTTGTGACCGTCGATTGACGAAGAGCTAGCTCCCGCTTGGGGATGCCTTTATCATTGCATATATATTGTTATCCTTGTTGTACCCCATTCGGGGCCAGTTTTACAAAAGAAACTCTGCCGAAATTTTTAGAAAAGATTTATTGTTTTCAAAACGTACCTTCGGCTTAGTTTATTTAAACAAAACCTTGATTTCAAACATGTATTTCTTCACTTCTTTAAACCAATTTCTTTACTTATTTCTTAAATGGTTTTAGATTTCTGGGCTTTTGGCTTACTTGGATCAGATGGAGTCCTATAGACTTCATATGGTTCAAGGGCCAGTCACGTGCTCTTTCGGGTCGTGACAAAGTTGGTATCAGAGCGCTAGGTTGACATTGGTTCGAGTCTAAGTTTGACTATGTGGAGCCTAGGGCGTTACCTATATACGGAACTTAGGCTTGACCTTACGGAACTTAGACTTGGTCGAGGGGGTATTAGACCCGAACTTTCTTCGTGTAGGATGACCCTTGGTTGATGGAATAGGTGACTAAAGTAGAGTGACGTACCGTTGGTATGTTCCGCGGCATACTTACGACACGCCACTCCGCTTAAGGAACCTTAGGATGTACATATTTTCGAGATCAGTGATTCTCTTTATCCCCATGATTATACCTCCATTTGAGATCCCCGATTCTATTAGTTTCATGATCATACCTTCATTGATGCTGTTCTTTCATATGATCATGTATCCACTTTGGATCTGTTGTTTCCTTTCTTGCTATTGATGTGCTCTCTTTGATACTCGATTGAGGTTCCTGTCACCATGTTTGAGCGCAGTTTGGGCTGCTGCTAGGGTTACGGCCGGTGTGAGCTCGTTTGGTACGAGGGCCGACCATTGTGTTTTCTGGTGACATGGGAACGTCTCGAGTTAGTATTGGTGTTTGTGACCTCTGGTGGAGGCGAGTGCTTGGTCTTGCACCGGATGATCGGGCCATTGTTAGAGCTGTCAGTTGAGAGAGGACTGTTGATGTATAGCATACCTCAGAGATTGTGATGTCGCCTACCGTGCAGACAGATGGACCAGCTGTTGCTGAGATTGACAGGATGTCGCTTCCGAAGCTTACGAGCTGAGATTGCCGTAGCTTTCAGGCAGATATGCGACAGATGATAGCTAGTCTACCTGATTTTAGAGACGAAGGTGATTCGTCCGATTTTGCGCCCGAGCGTGCCCAGTGAGTTGAAGATTTCCAGTGTGGAGAGTCTTACTCAGATCTAGAGCAGACCGATTCAGAGATGACCGCCACTGTGTCGCCTTTCCTGGAGGATTGAGGCGTTGTTCGGCGTACAGGCATATGAGCCAGTCGCTGCTGCAAATGATGAGATATCGCCCAGATGATTGGAGCTACTGCAGCATGAGCATGTTCTTGGAGAGATGATAGCGAGTCGCTAGTCACCTGAGGATAAATGACTAGGACATGTGGTTCGTTCGTCTACCGATGCGAGGTCATCAGATAGATTGTTTCCAGCTAGAGACGACTTCACGCAGATTCGTTGAGAGTCGATTGAGACGATCGAATGTCAGGAACCTATTTTCCAAGTTTAAAGTATACGGAAAGACATGCAGGTGATTCTATGGACCCTCTAGAAGAATGAAACCCTAACTCGACTTAATGACCGTGTGAGAGCCTTTGAACCTTCGGGTTTGCGGCGGTTCCTCGGCACCATTGGTGAGGCTTGGGTTTGCCCTTCTACGGCTGGACCACCGACGCTGTGGCATGTACTCGATACTATTAAACTGTACCCGAGAGGTGAGCTCTTGGGGGATTATGAGGATCTGACTAGTCGATCGGATGGTTCGACATCTTTCGGATATCATGATGGGACACTGCTTGGGAGACTCCAGATGCGAGCGTAGCCGTCGGAGCGCAGTTCGTGTAGCCACGATGAGTTAAGTCCGAATCAGTCGACATTTGAGCAAGGTAGAGTAAAGAGTTCGTACGAGGTTTCGACGAGATGACGTCCTACTCCGCTGACATCAGAGATGTGATACGCACCCGAAGGCATGGTATATGGATATATCTTCCAGAAAGAAGCGCGATAAGTATGCAGCCGTTCCGGAATAAGCTTTAGCTTCAGCATTGGATGACGACTTCCGGGCATTTCGGCAGGATTGAGATTTGAGAAGGTGTCACGACCCGCAGGGTACGGAACGTGACTGGCACTTAAGTTTACGCAACGTCTAAAGACGTCCGTAAAATAAGTAAGCCAAAGCCCAGAAAACAAAACCAATTAAGCAAAAGAGTGAAGAAAACCCAAACATTTGAAAGCAAGTTTATCAAATAAGTCATGTAAAACACTTTTTAAAAACAATACCAACTTTTCCCGAAAATTTCGGCAGAGTCTCCTTTGTAAATACTGGCCCCCAAAAATGGGTACAACAAAATATATACATGAATCCAACAAAATAGGGCATCCCCAAGCGGGAGCTAGCTCTTCGCCATAAGGCGGTCACAAATCCCACGCAATGTAAATGACAACAAGCATAATAAAGCATAAGGAAGCATGAAAAAGTAGCATGTCGGCTCAAGTGAGCTCGACCCCAAAATACAGCATAAAATCCACAAACCTCACAGTCTCATCTCTAGGTCAATATACAATAATCTGGTAGAAACAGTAGATGGAGTACACTAGATACAAGAATATACAAGGTGGTACAAAATAATAACATAACCCACCTATGAGCAAATCTCGAGCTCAGGCAAAAGAGGCAAAAGAACAAGTGCGCCCGCCGCTACTGAACTGACGGAGCGGACCTGCAAAAGACTGTGGCACAACGGGGTGAGTTGCCAACTCGTGAGTAATAAATAATATCTGCAAAGGCTATCGTATGCATGCACACAAGCATCCTAGCATCTAAAATACAGGTATGACTGGATGCACTAGCAGGTGTGTATATCATATCAGTGTGCTAATATGTATGCAACATGAAAATCTGAGGTCTCAATAGGTATATATAAGAAATATTTTATCTCTTTTTGTCTTTGAAACTCTTTTAGAATGCCAGCAATGTCAATGAATCGAAGAAAATCGGTGTCCAGCAACGACACCCAAAAGCTGTCTCAAATCTCATAAATGTATCTCTGGCCTCAGCCGTCCGGCTGACCCATCTCAAATATCAATATCTCATCATCTAGCGGCCACGGTCGGTATCCTCTGGATATCCGCCGTCCCAAACAGTCACCGGTAGGTAATCCGTCTCCTGCCAGGCTCAACGTCATCACCACATTCCTCTTGCCCCGGGGTACCTTACCGGGCCCACCATGTACCCGTACCGGTTCCTCCACTCCTCGACACGGATTTCCAAATCCACAGCAAACTCATGGTGGACGACACTTACATCACTAGAAAACCGCAATTTACATATTTTAAAAATATAATAAGTTTAGAAATTTTGCGGCTTTCCCCCGAAATCCAGCAATATCATAAAATCTCAAGAAATCCTCATAAGTGCATATATCAATGATAATGAATGCGTATGATATCAATAATCAAGTTGCGATGTGTGATTAATGGATTAAGCATGAACAATTAATATGATGAAGTACATGCACATGAATAGCAATTCTACGGTTTCATTTTAAGGAATTAAAGGCAATAGCACCAGTTTAAGTATCAATTAGTAAAAGGTTTAAATTTAAATGTTATCTAGTGTGGTGGCATGGCAATTACCAGGGTGTGTGTGTAAGCATGAATAGTGCTCGTGCTGCATATAAAAACCTGGTAATGGTGCATGTGTCCTACAATTGAGTTTGCGTATATGGGTATAACATATTGATCTAATTGCAGCAATTATCATGCCAGTAATATTATTCTAATGTCACAAGTGGTTATCCAGTTTACTATTTTTCAGTTTACTAAATCTATCGGGCGACTTGCGCCATCCAAACGATCGTCCCCCCGTAGATGTTAAATCTACTCACCGGGATCCCTGCAATCACCGCCTTTCCCTTTCGCGCCGCGTCTGACGTCTCCGCGACCGAACCTGGAATTTACATCAATACCAGACATAAGGTTACACATTCAAGAACGACGCAAAACCCCAACGAAACTACTAAAGTTCGCTAGCTAGGTACAACGTGCACAAAGTGCGCGGAACACACGCGAAAATCGCAAAAACTGCCAAAAAACGCCGATTTGGTCGCCCGGCAAAACTAAAACCCGACTACCCAAAAATCCGCACTCACGCATCCTAAAAGTCGTAGGACAAGCCATTACAATCATCAAGATATCAAAAATAATTCATCACATAATTTATATAAAAATCTAGTAAGCATTTCAATCCAAAATCGGTGCAAAAAAATCGCCGATTAGCGACAAAACGACTACAATCTAGCACAATCGCCCAACCATACTACAAGCAATCTACAAACACTAATTATAACACAACAACAATGATTCCAATCCTATTTTCCATAAACAACCATTTCTTGAATTTATAACTTAGCAAAATCCAATCAATTTCCTCACTTGAAACTTTAAATTAACACAACAAAGCCCACTTAAGAAAATTAACCTCTTAGGTTAGGTTAGCAAAATACTAGATATCAATTTAGGTTTAATCAACCAAATAATGTTTTCTAAAACTTAATCAACTCACTAATCATGTTTCACAAACCAATTCCATACAAAAACCCTCTCTTGAAAATCCTAAAAAGCAATTTCACACTTCTAAATTTAATCAAATTAGCATAATTGAAAACTACATCAACAAGATAACTATATGGATTAGTTAATTAACCACTAGATTAACTATAAAACAATCTAATTAAGTATTATGGCTTCAAAACCCTAGCTAAAATTTTCAAGCAAAACCTAAGAAACTAGATTAAACTACACTAAATTAACACTAAACCATCTAACATAAGAACTTAAACAAAAGAATTTAACATGATAGAAATTATACCTCTTGATCTATGGATCAAGCAAGAAAATTTTGCTCCAATTGATGGCCTCAAGCACCAAGATCCAAGCAAGAATGGTTAAGGAAATGATAGCATAAGGATTTTGTGTTGAAAAAGAGAAGGATTTTAGGATTTTTGATGTGGTTTTTGAAGAACTTTGAAGAAAAATGAAAAGAAAAGAGTTGAAGAAAGAGGGTGCAGGTTTTCGGCCAGCAAGGGGAATGGGGGAGGGTGTGGGCAAGTGGGGAAGGTCATGGGTCAAGTCCACAAAGTCAAATGCACCTTACTTTATTCATTTTAATTAAAATAAATCCAAAAAACCCCTTTAATCAACTCAAGAAAGCAACTAAAGAAAAGAGATCAGAATTTTCTGGACTTGGTCAGGGTTGGGCTGTCCTAGGGCTGAGGGAAAAGAGAGAGGGGTTTTACAAAAGAAATTTTATGCAAAAAGGCCCCCTACAACTCAAAAATTGCAAGTTTTAGCTCAAAATTTAATAAATTCGTTTCATAACATAAAAATTCGTTAAAAATCAAAATAAATTACTAAAAATTCATGTTATCACTAGATTATAATTATCGTAATTTTAGAGATTAAAATTAGCCCGGAAAAATTTGTATTTATCGCTAATTTAATGTATTTTCTTACCGGCTTAAAATAATATTAAAAAATTGAAAAATTAGGGAAAATTTTTAAACGACCAGAATTTCATAATTAACTCATTAGATACTAAAAACAAGCAATTACCTATCCATTTTAAGTATAATTAGCCCTAAACTGCAAAATAACAAGAAAGACGGTTTTCGGAAAAATACCGAATTTTCACCGAATTTCAGGAAAACACCAAAACGACTTTTCAAGACGCTACAGAAGGAGACCTCGACAGGACCCTTCGGGAAACGATACGAGAAGACCTAGACCCAGGAGTGGTCGTATTTCGCACACCCAGCAGGACAGAGTTCGGCATGGTCGACGAGGTAGTTGACCAGGTTCGGATAAAGGAACTTACCCAGATGCGTTGCGAATTGATCAAGGACGGACGAGTGATGTGTATTCCTTCGATGGTTGGGACGTGTTCCCGAGGACCTGTTCGGCCTGACATCTTCTACAGAATGATGAAGCTACAGAATACGCGATTTCGAGTCCGTGTGAGAGACTTCAGATTGACCGTGGCCGAGAACAGTGCAGTGCATAGTAGCTTGGCGTGACGTCATAGTGGACGACGATAGAGACTGGTGGAACGAGAGGCTCGTGTGAGACACTGACGAGCTGCCATTACTTCCCGTCGAGACTAGAGACCTGATATGCTTACAGAGACGTTGGGATGTGACCAGTTTCCGAGAAAATATTGTGTTGAGGACACAGATGTCTCTCCAGTGTAAAGAGGTTATGTAAGAGAGTCAGCCTCCGTACAGATCGGCATAGGCATGATTGGAAGAGACCTTGAGCAGGATTCTTCCAGGACATTGCTGCAATGATGTTTGCACCCAGGATCAGATGTGTGACGTGCTTTCAGAGAGCCAGAGGCCGACGCCGGTGATATGCTACCTTACGAGTGGTCGTGAGGTTTGACCGAAAGGTGACCAGAGAAGTGTCAGAACGGGATCGTCCCCGTTAGCACATATGACAGGGACGATGAGCCGATTGACTATGAGATTGGTAACCCACAGAGAAGATATAGACCCAGAGAGTCAGAGGACGCCAGACCGTGAGCAAGAGGCAAGTAGATATCCTGCGCTGCTAGCAGTGGATGCACCGACTCCTTCTCGACCTTGAAGGAGGAACTACCGAAGACGGTATTTATGATTTGTGATTTGGTGATTCGATTATCACGTATCCGTCATTTTGGATTTCGGTATTTTAGGGCGTTCTGTTTGCATGATTTAGTTTGGATGACTGAGTTTCATGATGTTGGTTTCATGCACCCACTGGATATTTATATATTTTGCGCAGAGTTATTACATTTAAGATATTGATTGAGATTTCATGCCTACCGTATGCAGTGTTTTGATATACGATTTTGGTGCACGCCAGATGCACTAAATCGGGATTCTTCGTGCATGTCACATGCACCTGATTTTTTCTGTCAGGCACACACGTTGCCTACGACAGATGTTTCGTGCACACCCGTTGCACCTAGATGTTGTTTGTACACCTGTTTGACACATATATGGATTTTGATTCCTTGCGCACCAGATGCATAGGATATTCTTATATATGCATTTTGGGGATTGATTTCTAGTAGAGCAGTACATTTTTATGATATTCTCTATGTGTTGATGTTTTCGGAGCCCGACAAAATGGATTATTACTGAAATTGTTTTATTATTGGGGGTTTAAATTTAAATTCGGGGACCGAATTTCTTTAAGGGGGGTAGATTGTAACATTTTCAAAAATATAAAATATTAATTTTGGGAATTTTTATAATTTAATATTATTTTATTGATTATTTTAATATTAAATCTATAATTAAATGCAAATAAATAGGAAAAATTTGAGAAAAATTATGGAAAATTCTAAAATAGGGTAAATTAGTGAATTATGACATTTTAAAGTTTTGTGATTAGTTTGACACTAATTTAGTGCTAATCGCGATTAAAATCGCTAATCGGGTTTTTTGGCAATTTTGCGCAAAACTTGCACATATCACTTTTTCTCACACTTATGCATATTTCTTGCCATGATTTATCATTTGGGTTTACTATTCTTGTGAGAAGGTTTGGATTTAAAAGAAAAGGAAAATGAAAAAGAAAAAGAGAAAAGAAAAGGAGGGTAGGTGAGAGAGAGGCATGGGACACCATTGACCTTGAGACTTAGCCATTCTCCCATCATTTCTCCCCCTCTCTCCTATGCTTGCTGCTGCTGCCCTTCTCCATCTTCCTCCCCTCTTCAACTCCTCAAATCATCTCTAAAATTACCCCAAAACCTCACACTCATTTCATTAAAATTGTGCAAAATCCCTAGATCTACACATGGAGCTAAAGAAGCAAGGATTTTGGCCACTAGGGGCAACTCAAGAATTTTCTTGAGTTGCTAATGGAGGTAATTTCTGAACCATTAGCTTAATTATAGCCTTTCCTATAACCCCATGTTAAGATTTAATCGATATTGTGTGATATTATGGATTTGGTGAAAACCTAGTTAGGGTTTGAGGGAAATTGGTGTTGTATTATGAAATTGAGCTCAGTAGAGGTCTTACCAACACCCTAGTGTTTGAATTGGAACCCAAAACCTGAAGCTTAAACCAGAATACGGATTTTAGAAACCGATATCGGGGAAATTATGGAATCTGTGAAGGTTAATTGGAATCTGCTATCATACGAGGTATCCTAAAATAAAATTGAGTGGACAGTAGCATGTGCAGGCACCCAGGAAGCTAACCCCAAGACCCTAGCCCCCAACTCCTTATCCCGGCCGCCAATTTTCCCCTTTTGGCCGCCAATTGCGGCCTGGGTCCACCATTTTGGGTCGTGTTGGTTATGTAGCTCCTACATGTTCATGTCAGACCCCTGATATATATAGATTTATATAAACAGACCTAGGTTGAAATCTGGGACACATTTCCTAAGTTGCTATTTTGGATTCGTGTTTCCGTATTCCGTATTTTTGTTTCTGAAATGGTGGGTTGTGTTTTGCCTCGACTATTTGTCGTTTATACGACGATATAGAGGATTTATTGATGGTTTTGAAGGCGTGCCATAGGTTCTCACCTATAGGCTCCCTTATCGTATCGTTTTGGATTTCATGCGCCGTTTTAGCTTGGATTTGGTTTTAATGCGCATATACGATATTTGATGTGTAGGTACCCACGAAGACTTCGGGGCGACAAGCAAATGCGTGGTGATGTCCGCAAATGATGATGCAAGGTGAGTAGATTATATCTACAGGGGGAAGTCGGGTGGATGGCGTATAGCACCCCCGCAGTCCGTAGATAGATTACTATGTAGTTTATTGTGATAATAGGTGTATTATGGATAGTGTAGGGTTAGAAGTGACTAGTGTAGTTCATAGTCGCGAACCCTAGGATAGAATTACACCTACACACACACCCTTGCTTATTACTTATACTTGCACGGTATTTGATGATATGGGATGACTTTGGAGATGAGTCGATGATGTGGGCTTGGTGCCGTGAGATCGGTGATTGGATACGATTCATATGTGGGATATGACTTGTGATTTCTTGCGGGCTTGGGATATGTGTTTACCCCCGCATGCATACTTCATTGATGGTATCGTTTGGTGCTAGACATAGAGTAGTACCCCAGACTATATGATCTGATGATAGTGATACCTGTTATGTGACGAAATAGTGAGATGTTGACCTGTACCCAGCTTTGGGGATGCCGTACGATGATTTACCGTACGAGCCGATATTGATGATAGATCCGCACTCATAACTCGAGGATGTCATACGATATATTGTTGAGGCGGGATCACCGACTATATATCTATATTTATCGACTTAGATTTAGGTGGTTTCCACACCTACCCCTCCTGTTTGACCTAATACTTAGATGTAGTTGCATAGTAGATACTTCACTGTGATGTTGACTACTAGATTTCTGCATCTTCATGCTATTCGCATTGCTGGCATATATTCATTGCTATATTATTATCATGCTGTTAGGACACCAGCACCATTATCGATGATGCGTATGTTCCACGTACACTATTTGCCGGCTCACACACTTCATCATCGATAATTGCCATGCCACTACACTGTAGTACTATTGCATTCATGATATGATTCTTCCTTCGACATATACACATTACTTCTATGTTACATGATTTCCGATATGATTACTTTTCTTTACATGTCGCATACATCATGGATTGATTGCATAGCACATCGCATTGGATTTACTTCTTGATGTGGATTTTCATGTGATTTCTGATTTGAGGACCGCGGGATTATTTAAGAAAAGATGCTCTTTTATGAAAAACCCGGTACCTCGTGATATGATATTTCGGTGCGTCCACCACGCGTTTTCTCGGTGCTGAGACGTGTGCTTGAAACCCGATTCGAGGAGGTGATGATCCGTTTGCGGGTTCGTGGTGGGCCCGGTATGGTTCCCCTCGGCAAGATGATCGATGAGTTTGCCGATTGAGCCTGGAGGCGGGCGAGCACCTACCGGTGATTGTTTTTGAGCTCGGCGGATATCTGGGGGATACCGACCGGAGACGAGAGATGGGCGTACTGCCGGGGCCGAGGGCCGATTCCGCAGACATAGCCCACGGGCCGATCCGGACTGACGGAGCCCGTTAGATGAGGATTTACGTGTCGATGCTAGGCACGGGTTTCATGATGTTTTTCCATGCTTTTGTTTATATCCTCACATTGCATACATGATGCTTATCGTCAGTGGGTGACGGGTGGACGGGTTCCACATATTTACAGATTGGGATCATATACAGACTGGATTTACACTTATCATACTTCATTTGTATATATAACAGGGTATGAGGGCGCTGTTATATATACCCTTACACCAATATTAGTGGTATGGGACGCTAATATATGTGTATTGATATCATTGATATTTCTTCATATTTACTTCATGCAGACATACCTTATACTGCTGACATGTTATTACCTGAGTACCTGGCACTACATACATGATTAGATGTTACCTTGCCACCTTATCACACTCAGATGTACTCTTGTGGATTGTATTACTGATCGTTGACTTAGGATTATGTCTTGCATTCGGTTTCTGCTTGTAGATGTTTCTATTCACGAGTTGGCAACTCACCCCCGTTGTGCCACAGTTCTTGCAGGTTTTGCCGTACAGGTTCCATTGCGGCATTTCTGGCACACTTCGTTCTTGCGGGTAATTTGCTTTTGGTATGTGGATTCTTTCGCATCAAGAACCACCATTGTATTTATTTTATTCATTGTATCTAGTATTTCCATCAACCAAAAAAACTTGTATATTGTTTCAGACCTAGACTAGTGATGTACTATTCGACCTTAGAGTCGCGCTTAGTAGTATTGCGGTTTTCTTGTTGCTTTTGAGCTTCTTTTGGATTTGATCCTCGCCACTTGGCGTTGTATATTATTGTTGCATGTGTGGTTGTGACCGTCGATTGACGAAGAGCTAGCTCCCGCTTGGGGATGCCTTTATCATTGCATATATATTGTTATCCTTGTTGTACCCCATTCGGGGCCAGTTTTACAAAAGAAACTCTGCCGAAATTTTTAGAAAAGATTTATTGTTTTCAAAACGTACCTTCGGCTTAGTTTATTTAAACAAAACCTTGATTTCAAACATGTATTTCTTCACTTCTTTAAACCAATTTCTTTACTTATTTCTTAAATGGTTTTAGATTTCTGGGCTTTTGGCTTACTTGGATCAGATGGAGTCCTATAGACTTCATATGGTTCAAGGGCCAGTCACGTGCTCTTTCGGGTCGTGACAATAACGGTGGCTACAACCTCAACCTGGATGTGCCCCGCAAAAATAATATTACATCACTTTACAAATTTACACCGAATGAAAGAATGAAAACTCTCATCTCACATCCCCGGCTATTCATCCACGACTATCCAACAAATTCATATACACAAACCAACATAACAACATCACAAATATGTGCAACCCCGACTAATCGACGTATAGAAATTAGTCGACGTTTCCAAAAACATATATACATCACAAAACTTGTAAAGTAACTACGGCATTAGAAATCCGCACGTAATTAGCAAACTTAACCAATTTTCCAAAACATGAAAATCTAGTAAGCTAAAGTTCCAATACCGATCGTTTTGAGCCAATCCGGGAGTCGAAACGAACTCAAAACCCGCCGGAATCTTTGCGGAGGTGAAGACACCAAAATAAATGTCAAATAGAGGGCTTCGGGGGGTACCCACCCCCTGGGGCCACATGAGGTGACCCCCAAGGGGAGGCAGACCCGAGAGCACCAATCTTTGGTGCTCTCGGGTCACCAGCCCCCAAGGCTACCTTGTGGTTATCTTAGGGGTGGTCCCGACCATTGTTCCCCCCTGGGGTGTCCCCATGGTGCGCACACTTCACCCCGCGGCTTTTCGGTTCAAACCGTGACCCCGCGGAGTATGCAAACAACTCAAAACATCATTTTGGGAAATTGTTTTTTTCGTAGTTTTTGCGCGATAAAAACGTCGGATTTTTAATATCGCTACAAGATATCTAGGGTTTATGAGAGGCTCTGATACCACTGTAAGTCGATGTCGCGTACCCCACGTGTTCGCGGGGAGGCGGAATTAGCAAAAAATGATTTTTACGGGCTTCGCAACACCGACTTGAAGCAAGGATCGAACATAAAACCCTAGCTAGCAAACTATATGAGGTTTAACTACTCGGATGAATTTGATACCTCGTAGTATCATGTCCTTCTTCTCTTCTCGCTGTCCTCCTTCACTTCATGAGCTCCTTGGAGTGGAAGTGGATAGCGCCTCCTCGTCGGCTTCTCGAAGTCGAAGAAGATCCACCCGAGAGTTCCAACCTTGAGCTTTAACCACCAAGATGAGATAACTAGGTCACTTGGTATGCTAAACTAAGTATCCTAGAGTGAGTAGAGAGTGATTTTGGATAGCTTAGTCTTATTAGCTCTTGGATTCTCAACACATGAAACAATAAGTGCTATGAGTTGAGAGGAAGAAGAAGAGAGTGAACTGGAGGAAAGAGAAATGGTTTTTGATAATGATAATTGAAAAATGAGATGGCTCACTTGATATGACTACAAGCATTGCAAGAAAATATCTCACCCAAAAATATCTAGTGCCACAAAAATATCGCACAAGAAATATCTAAGTCAAAGAGTCAAACTAAGTCAAGTGGTCAAACCAAGTCAAGTAGTCAAAACAAGTAGCCATGCAACAATTATCATTTACAAAAAATAACAAATACATTCCTCTACCTCATAATTGTTTTAATCAAGTCAATGGTCAAAACACTATTGAGGTGTCTCCTTCTATAAAAATCTTGAGCAGTTGCAAGAATGCCCCTCTCATCCGTATATACATACCTGCATCCGTGTTTCGAGAAACACGAATACAATGAGACGAAACTATTCCAATAATCAAATACTAGGATCCGGTTTAAACCAAAGCCCGCTAGTATTGTCCGCTCGAACATCATACGCGCACAAGTACACGTATGTGATCGAACCCAGTCGTAAAACCATACGACCTCTACATTATTTCGCCCGAAGCAGGGAAACCCTCTGTGTGGGACTCTAAAGACTCGACAGTACACTGGCAGTGGGTTTAACAAAAATCACGTTAGTGGTACTAGCTGCATGTAACGGCTACCCAGGTATCCGTCGATAAGAAGGCCGACGAGCTAACTCATCCGAACTCCTACTGAGCCTGTCAGTGGCAATCTCCGTACAGTCCTGTCTGTTCGTCTAAGATTATCGCATATTGGGCCTATAGGGGCGGTAAACGTCAGACCCCTAATAGCGCAATAAGTCGTGTCGGAGTACAACCCAAAACACCGTGAGAAACTACTGAAGTACCTACCGGTAAATACCGCTTGGCCAGGCCAGGGACTTTATGTAATGGCTTTCCGAACACAGCGCGACATCAACCCCCAACACCGGGAGAGACGAATCCTATCTAACCGCCACTGCCTCTAAGTGCTTCGGGACTGCACCCAACTACTACCTGTTTGCACGACTCAATAGAGCCGTGGTAGGGTAGCAATCTAAGAACAGTGGGAACACACTTGAGGCAAAGTAGCAGTATCAAGTCAACGGACAATGTTGTACTTATGTCACCTTGGAACTGCTACCTGACGATAGGTATAGTACTAACCAGCAGTACTCCATGAGTTCGTCCAATGTAACTCATAACCCAATGAGCACATGCATATTGTCTCTAGTACGTTGTACTGATGGCTGTAGGACAGACCATCTCCCCTGCTGGGATGAGAAGCATATACACTAGTCTACTCTGGAGTATCGATGCCCTGTCTCGATAATCCTATGACTAGGGACCTGTATAAGGATGTGCTTATAGACTACCCATCCCCCACAAGTGTGACTGCAATCACAACGTTGGTAGTCAAGCAAAGATCCTAAGTGCTCTATCAATATGTATTTGGGATACGTTAAAAGAAACATATACACATATTAAGATAGATATAAACCAAGTAGCATACTACTATATTGAGAAAGACTGTTATAAATCCGTGTATATATCCCAAGCTTCCAAAAAATAATATACAAACTAGTACTATACAATAATGGCCTCTAGGGCATATAACACTAATAGAAAAGTCACATATAGCACTGTCGTCGCGCCTTAGCGCCTCACCGTACAGTCTCTGACACGATGATACTGGCTCCCACACTGAAAACAACCTGGTGACGACTGCTGACCCTGTGGATAAGAGCCAAATAACTGACCTCGTCTCAATCCTCTGCGACCACCATCTCCTAGAAAGAATCCGTCACGGCGTCTACCCGTCTGCCTCTGAGCTGGCATACCGGTAAGAATCCGCTTCGGCCCCGAAATGAACAAAGTCTCAGAAATGCGCTCCTACAAAAGTAAGGCTGCATCCATCGCGGCTGCATAAGTGTCAAAATGCTGAGCGCTAATTGCAAGAAATAACTGCGTGTCTAGTCCCCGCACGAACCGCTTTTTGCGTTTCTCTTCAGTGTCCACCAGGTAAGGAGCATATCGAGACAACTGAGTAAACTGGATATCATACTCGGACACTGTCATCCCAGGACTCTTGCGCTCCGGAAGGAAACGAGCAAGGAATACAGCTGTGAACTCATCCCAAGTCATAGGAGGTAGACCTGCAGCTGGGCCTCTCTCGACTGACTCGCACCACGTCTGAGCAAGACCCTCTAGACGAAAACTCGCAATCTCCACCTATCTCTCATCAGAACATCTCAGCGAACGGCAAATCCTAGACATCCTATCGAGGAATGTCTGCAGATCCTCTGCCGCATCTGTACCGGCAAAGACTGGAGGCCTCAGCCTCATAAACTCCTGTAATGATACAGGAATAGTCTCGGTGGTAGTAGGAACAGCTGTGTGGGAAGCAGGTAAAATCGTATTCTGTGCAGTGGGAGGAACATCCTCAGATCTCTGTGCCCGACTGGCCTCAACTAAAGATCCCATCATCTGACGTAACTCCTGCATACCGGCCTCTAGCCTGTCAATACGGTGTGGAGAAGGTGGATCAATCTGTCCCTGAGGAGTAGGCATACCACCCTGCTCGGTCCTCGTCTCAGATGAGCCCGCTCGAATCTTATCTCTGGCAGCAACCCTCATAGTCTTCGGCGGCATAGTGACTGGAATAAGAAACAGGATTGATAAGAATATCGCAATCGAATCAAAGATATATGGAATGAAGAAACGAAATACAAGAAAATATGTCCTAAGGTCACTTAGGCGGAGTACCGTATCGTAAGTATGCCGCGGAACATACACACACGACATCACTCTGCTTAAGTCACCTACTCCATCTACCGAGGGTCATCCTACACTCAGAAAGGTAAAACCTATCGCTCTGATAACAACTTTTTCACGACCCGAATTTACGGCACGTGACTGACACTTAAATTACGCAACGTCTAGAGGCATAACGTAAACGAAGTAAGCCAAAGCTCAGAAATCTAAACCATTAAAGAAATAGTGTGAAGGAAAACATAACTTAAAAAGGTGATTTTAGTAAAATAAAGTCACATTAAAGCATTTTAAAACATAAAATTTTCCTAAAAATTTTGGCAGAGTTTCCTTTGTAAATACTGGCCTAAAATGGGTACAACACATGAATATACACAAATAATGAATAAGGCATCCCCAAGCGGGAGCTAGCTCTTCGCCAATGGCAGAATCACAACCACATGCAATATATATCATCATAATATGAGATAAGCATCTGAAAAAAGGAAATAAGAAAACACCACGTCGTCTTAAGTGAGCATCAACGCCAGAAATAGAATAGATACAAGTCTCACATGCTCACCATCTAAGTCCAATATACAACTGGGGGAAAACGGTAGATAAGGTAGATGGAGTATACTAGATACAATAATAATACACAAAGTGGGAATAAAATATCTTTGCAACCCACCTATGAGCAAGCCGTAAGTCAAAGCAAATGAAACAAAATGATGAAGTACGCCCGCCGCTACTGCGCTGACAGGTCAGACCTGCAAGATACTGTGGCACAATGGGGGAGAGTTGCCAACTCGTGAGTAGTAAATAACATCTAATAAGGCTATCGTAAGCATGCACGCAAATGCATCACAACCTACATATACAAATATGATGCGATACACTAGTATGAATGCAACATGAATGGATAACAACATGAAATCATGATATATCTAATATGAGAAGATCTGTATCTTTATCTTAGTAGAACCTTTTGTATAATAAAACTGGAATATCATCTATGAAATCGACAGAAAGTCCGTGTCAAGCATCGACACAATATCCTCAATATCTCGGGTTCCGTCAGTCCAGATTGGCCCATATCATCAAATCTCACGACTGCGGTCGGTATCCTCCGGATATCCGCCGCGGCAGACATCACCGGTTGGTAGTCTGACCCTGCCAGGCTCATCATCTACAACTCGAGCTTCTCGCCCCGGGTACCTAACCGGGCCCACCATGTACCCAAGACGGTTCAACCTACTCCTCGAATCGTGCCTCGAAAACCAACAGAAATCAGGAAAACTCATGGTGGACGACATATACATCATATCACGAGAGAACCGCAACTTGCATTTTTAAAAATGATAATAGGTTAATTAAATTCTTGAGGTTTTCCCCAAAATCCATAAATCTCATAAACACCGAAATCTCCAAGAAAATCACAATATATGAACATGCCGGCGATGATGGATGCCAATGGTATCAATAATATGAAATACGATGTGTGACTAGAAACTATGCATGAATGATGATGCAATGACGTATATACACATGACTAGCAATCCTACGTATCCATCCTAATGAAATGAATATACATATACAAATTACAGATCATAAATAATGCAAATGCTCAGATACTGATTTAAGCAAGTTCTATAGTGTTCGTGACATAGCAATTACCAATGGCGTGTGTTCTCATAAATAGTGCACGTGCGGCAGAACCAATGGTAATGGTGCAAGTGTTCTATGAGATAATATCATATATATATATATATATATATATATATATATATATATATACATAAGATGATGCAATGCAATGAGATGAATGACTAGGAGACTACGCATATAAATACGAGCACTACTAGTAATCCTAACTATCGGGCGCCTTGCACCATCCAAAAGACCCCCCGTAGATGTGTACATCTACTCACTGGGACGCATCGGCTAATCTGATCCAATCACAGCCTTTCCTTTCCGCACCGCTTTCGACGTCTCCGCAACCGATCCTAGAATCGCACAATGAGTATATATAAGGTTAACCATTTAAATAGACATGAAGTCAAGACGGTACGAAGTAACGAATGCGCACTAACTAGACATGCATGCACTTGGTGCATAAAACGCGCACGACATCGCCAAAATCACAACTAGGGGTCGCTATACGTGGCAATCCCCAAACCTAAACCCAATCGTACCAATCGCGCATTCTCATCACGTTACATATCTTAGAAATTGGGTTGTAGATCATTCCAGTCTCAATCTTAATTAAAATCTATTTGTTCCAAAAACCTAGTAAACAACAATTAACCGTTTTAGCGCAAAACTAGATGTTTTAGCAAATCTAGTGGCCACAATTTACACTTAATATCTTAATTAAGCCACACAAATATTAATCAAATTTTAATCTCACCTTTTTACATACTAAACATAAATTAGTTTGCATGAACATTTAATTAAGATAATTAAAAGTAAAGATTTGCAAGTTAATAACTAGATTAGATTTTGTAGGGTTGCTAGGCACGCGCACAAGGGTCTACGAGGCATCAACCATGCCCGATTAAAATTTTAGCCGTGCCGAACAACCCGAATACGGATCTTTAAACTAGAGATTAGGCGAAAACTAACATGCTAAATACTTTAACACTAAGTGAGAGGGATTACAACCTTTGTAGATCCGGTCCTTCACTTCATAAGCTCCGTGTTGTGGTCCCTTCGCTGCGATCATCGAGTTCCGGACTTTCGAGAGGTTCCACGAAGAGAAAGATGCAGTCTTGCTTCCGATCTTCGATACAAAGATGATCTACCTTGAAGTTTCATTAACACAAGCTAACACTCACTAAAATTGAGTGAACACTCTCATCTAAAGGGCAAGGGAAGATGAGGATGATGAAGTAGGATTTTTGCTCTCTTTATTTATCTTTTTCTCACATTGATTCATCACTTGGAAAAAAGCTAGTAAGCTTTTTCCATGAAGAAAGAAGAAAGAAGAAGATGATGAATAATAGAATTATGATAGAATACCTTTTCTGATGAATAATGCAAAGAAGATAATGATCAATAATGCAACCATGGTTGTTTAAACCATTATAGAGAATTAACCAAGGCTAGGGTTTGGGTTAGGTTAAGAAATGAGTCATAACAAAATATCTTTCACAAAACAAAACCAAAACCTTCTAGAATCATCTAGAAAGCTTAACCCAAATCAAACCCTAATCTTGTTTAATCTTTACTAAACATGTTGCATTAGTTATCATATCATGTTACAATATTATATATCACATATATAATATTTATTGTAACCAAATAAAATAATTCAATTAACATATATCGCATATATATCAATGTATTACCCGAGTGAGAAAAAGAATCTTTTAGTGAGCTAATATTAGTTAATGCAATTTAATATATCATATATATTATTATACATTAAATTATCGAATCAACACTTGATCCGACAATCCGGCTATATCGCATATAACCGACTAATATTTATCCGTACCGATTCATCGAATCAACACTTAATCCGATGACCCGGCTAATATCAAATATCGCGAGAATAGAATACGGTATCTCACATCGCATTATCCTCGGTTCCGCACATATCACATATGTGCTCCTACTCCGTTTTGCCTGAGTCAAGAAACCTCTGTGTAGGACTCTAAAGAATCGTCAATACGCCTGCAGTAGGTGATGATCTTATCAAACACCCACAAGCTGCAAGCGGTCAGCTAAACGTAACAGCTACCCAGGTATTGGGCGCTCAGGAGATCAACAAGCAAGCCTGTAAATTCTCCTGTGAATCCAAACAGTAACACTCCCAAACAGTCCGGTCTCGTCGTCTGATATGTCGCATATCTCGCCTAGGGGTGGTAAACGTCAGACCCCAGTAGCTGGATAAGTCGTGTCGATATGAGGTCTATAACAGTTCGAGAAACTACTAATAACACTTACCAGTAAATCTCAGCAACCCTGGCCTGGGATTTCCGGTTATAGCCAATCGAACACAACACAACATCAACTCCCTATACCGGGAGAGGCGAATCCCCTCCTATAACTCATTGCCTCCATGTGATTCGGGACTGTACCCAAAAGCCACCTTTTTGCACGCCCTCTTGGATGTGGTATGATGGAAATCAAAGTACAGTGGGAATCACACAAGACTCTATGACGATCTCGGGTCAACAGACTACTCTGTACCAGTGTCACAGGAGAACTGCCATCTGACGTGAGGTATAATACCATCTGGGAGTTCTCGGTGAGTCCGTCCAGTGTACCCAGTCTCCACTGAGCACCCGTACACCATCCTTGATGTCAAACACCGATGGATATGGGATCATCCATCGCCCATCATATGGGACAAGATGCGTATACGCTAGTCTACTCTGGTGCATCGATGCCCTGTCTCGATACACCCTCGACTAGGAACAGTTATAGGATGTACTCGTCGACTACCGTGGCCCCACTAGTATGATCTCATCATAGTCCCAGTAGTCGAGTACATATCCTAAGGGCTTTATCAACATGTAACATAGAGACAATCAGAGTACATGTTAAGATAAAGTACAACCAGATAGCGTACTATCATGTCGAGCAAGAAAGTCCTCCCTATATATGTCGAAGCATCCATTACAATATACATCGTATGTACAGTAATAGCCTCTAGGGCATACATATAACTAACAATCTCCCACTTGCACTAGGGCCATTTGTTGTGGTATCACATACCCAACGTTTAGCTGCGGTTGAAGTATCTCATACTCAACCATCCCATAAAAGTCTATACTGGGAAAAAAGCCTTTGTGAGTGGATCCGCGCTGTCGTCCTCTGTGTCTGCTCTCCTAACCTCGATCTCCCTGGAGATCAACCATCTCCATGATCAGGTGATACTGCCTAAGAATTATATCTAGATTTCTGATGGGACGGTAGTTCCTTGGCAAAAGCCACAACTCCATTGTCACACAATGGTAGGAACGAAGTTCATCTCATGAACTTATATATCCAGACTGCCTCTTTGGTAGCATCCTTGGTAACGATGTATCTTGCCTTTAATCGTCTAGTATGTCACGGTATCTAGCTTGGAACTCTTCCAACATACCGTCCCTCCACTGAGGGTAAAGACAATGCCTGCGACTAACATCGAGTCGTCCTTATCACACTGGAACCTTTCCAGTGATTCTCCCCAGGATCGATTGATACCATCTCGCTACAACTAGTGAGTATCCTAACATCCAATTAGATCTATCTCATAGATCCAAAAACCCAGGATTTAGGAGGTATCATTTTGATCCTATATGGAGAATCCTTGTGATAAGCGGAGATTGACCGAGCATAGCATAGGAAACTCCTTCCCTATCAAGAGTATATTATCCACGTACTCTACGAAGATCACCACCATACTCCCTACTACCTTTTTGTATATACAAGGTTCATCTACCATTTTGATGAAGTCAAACATTTTGACTACCACATCAAAACAGATGTTCAAACTCCGCAATGCCTGCTTTATCACATAAAACACCCTGCACACGTTTCCGCTGCTCCCACTGTCTACGAAGCCCTCTGGCTGTGTACTTATAGACGCTCTCTTCTAAAACATCATTTCAGAAAAGCAGTCATGACACCCAACCACCAGATATCGTAGTCATGGAATGTAGCCGTAGCAAGTAGGATCTGGATGGACTTAAGCATAGCTTTGAAAGTCTCAACTTTTCCATGTACACAAAGTAATCTTCTCAAGATATACTTGCTCCTGAAGGGGATTTAACCCTTCAGATAAAGCAACCAAAGTCCATACTTTGTCGGTGTATAAGGATTCCATCTCAGATCGCTAAGCATCCAACCATTCTTACACAGTCTCACTCCTGATGGCCAGCTCGAAACTAGTTGGGTCATCATCTCATGATGCAATCCTCACTCCCACTGTCATAGAGAAACCAAAGTATCTCTCAGGTGGGTGAGGAACCCTATTAGATCGGCGGAGAGGCTGAGGTTCGTTGGAAACTATTGAATCCTTTGGTTCTACCAAATTATCAGCTGTAGTTTGTATAGCTGGAATATTTCCAGTTCTACATAACATACCTTGCCTCGAGCTTGTCCGGATTTTGCTTTTAGATATAGGCCGGACAACCCCAAATCTTAACAAACTTAAGATATGGGCTCTTCCCATTCCATATCACATATGAAGTGGTAGGCAACTGATTTGATTTGAATCCTATTCAATAGGTATGCAACTTCACAAGTGCATAACTCCCTAAAGGAAATAAGAAACTCAGTAGTACTCATCATAGAGCACACCATATCACATAGGGTGCTATTGCTCCGCCCCGATACACCGACGTGCTGTGGTGTATACGGAGGAGTATTGCTGAGAGAGAATCTCATTCTCCTTTAGAATAGTCTAGGAATTCCGTGCTCAAGTATTCTCCTCCTTGATCACATCAAAGGACATAATACTTTTACCCGTATTTTTGGTTCTCTACTTCTAACTCATATTCTGTGAATATATCAAAAGCTTCGGACTTGTGTTTCAACAGGAACATATGTCTGAATCTTGAGAGATTATCAGAGAATGTAATGATGTAAAAAGAACCGTTCTTGGCATGTGTAGACAGGGGACCTTCATACATCAGCATGTATCAATCCCAAGAGTTCACTAACTCTTTCTCTGTTTCCAATAAACAGAGCTGTGGTCATCTTATCTTTGTGACATGATCGGTAAGTTTCACAAGATGTAAATTCAAACTAATTTAAATATGCATCTATATGTAACTTATCTAGTCGGGTCGCATTGATATGACCTAGTCTATAATACCTCAAGAAGGATTCGTTCATTTCTGAACTCTTCCTCTTGTGTGTTCCGTATACTAAGAACTGTAGTTTGATTTAGAACATCAATGCTTTTAGATAACGTGCCTGAACCGATCAACTCTTGATATTGGAAATGTTCAAAACATTATCCAACTAGACAAAATTATATCCTTTCTTTACTAATAAAGAAAAAGATATGATGTTGTATATCAGGTTCGGTATCTAATAACATTCGTTCAGAATCAATGTATTCTGGTAATGCAGGGTGATAGTGACCAACAGATTTTGCTGCAACACTTGCACCGTTTTCTGTCTCATGAAACGTATCACCCGTTCTCAGTTCTCTACCTTTCTGTAGCCCATGTAACAGATTACATATGTGGGATCCTGATCCGGTATCATATACCCAGGACGTAAAGGATACTGAGAAACTGTTCTCTGTAATGAACACACCCGAAGATGATGCATCAACATGCACTTTCTTCGTTTGGGCGGCACGGGAATTCTGGTAATCCCCAATTTCCTGCTCTGTCTTATAACAATTATAAGTTGGCGCGGGACCAACGTTCCCCAGCTTAGTATAACAAGCGGGTTCGGTCAAATATATCCGTATTATTATCTTGATTAAAGCGTGATATGGTCGCTACCTGGAGAGAGAGAGAGAAGAAAACACTCAGCGTATGCTCTTGCAAGATTAGATTGGTTATCTAATATATCTAATCAGGATGTCTCCCACTGGTTTAGTCAAATCTTCCTTCAAACCCTAAAAGGAAAGACTAGCCGGGATTAATTACACGCTACAAGTTCGCCAATCTTTCAGCCAGGCCAGTGTCGGTACTTTGAGGGAGGTCCTCCGTGCTTTCGCACGAACCTAATTAATGTAAACCTCATTTTCCCAGGGGCATAACCCCGTTAACACCTTTCTAGACACCTACTTGATCGGCTAATTGTAATGTGTAAAACTCTCCCAGGAGTAACTCTTACTCGCAGCGGGTATCGGGATCCAACTATCTCATAGAAGGTATGCAATCTCATTGCAAATTTCAACACTTGAAATTCCCAATAATATTTTACAGCTAGCGTCCTATGACCTTGACGGAGGTCAACAAACCATAGGCTACTAGTCATGTTCAACCCGTCATTTCCTGATTGAATTAAACCCACCCGCACGACCCTTGACGGAGGTCAACAAGGCCGCACGACTACCCTAATCCAATCTGCATCATATGCATAAGCAGATAGATACTTGTCAGCTACCACACACTACGCCTTGACGGAGGTCAACAAACGTAGCACGAATACTAAGTAGGACTTATCTGAAATGACGGAGGGCTACGACAGGTTTTTAAGAAAACCCTTTGCGTAATGAACTTGATATCGTTGTAGAATCGAGTGATTTTAAATGGAGTGTTTTTGAGGCTTTTCTAGTTTTGCTGAGGGGGTCACTCCCGGTGAAGGGATCGTCGGCCCTTTCCTCATCGAATAAGGTGCAGGGTATACATATATACCGCTGTGCAAAGCAAGAACTATAGAAGCAATCAAAAGACAAACCGAGTATGTAGCATCTGCTAGTTTCACTAAAGAGGTCACTCCCGGTGAAGGGATCTCGGCTCTTTCCTTATTGAATAAGGTGCTGGATGTTCTATAAGGAACACCGCTATGCAAAGCAAGAACTAGAGCTACCAGTTTTTAAACAAGTTTCTACAACATCTTAGGTTTCTTTTAGTTTCATTAATCTCATTAATGATGTCCCATTTTATTATGCTTCGCAAGCATCACATTTGAAACGAAATCTGCAATATAACATATATCTCATATATATATAATATAAACATTCGTCTCAGGCAGTAATATGATCTCATCACAGAACATTGCAGCAGAAAAACATATATGAAATATTGGATATACTAGGATGTCCGTGTTTTCAATACGAGCCTGTATAAAATACGGATTCCACGGTCGCGATGAATAGCCAAACCCACATCCCTAGACCCCTACGAGAGCGGCAAGTAACACTGCCAATTCTAGGGTTAGGAGACCCGGTCTCGACTCCTCGAGATGGTCTCCCACTGGACCCTAGAACCCGGTTACTTGTGCTCCCCGCCTTGGGTCTACCTAATGCGGAAAAGTAAATAATATACATCAATGGTGACATCTTCCGCAACCTGGAAGTGCCCCAATAAAAGAATATTACATACAAATGAATTTTACATGAATGAAAAATAAAAACTCTCATCTCACATAAAACCCCCGGCTATTCAAACGCGACGATCCAATACAACATATCACAGCAACACATAATATCTCATATCATCAACGTAAGCAAGTATACGTATCCCGATTGTCGTTGATGTATAGCAACGAAGCCGGTGATACACCACATACTACGCTTACGGTCACAGAAAAGAAAGTGTAAAACTACAACAGTTGGAATCTACAACCTGCATAGACATCGCATGCCTAAACAAATGAATTTCTTAGAAATCACATGCCTAACAATTATAAACCCCACATTTTAGTCTTATTTATTGAAAACTCTTTTCAATATCTAGCCGGACAATTCAACAAGATTCCCGACATCCTGATCGAATGCTCGTCGCAAACTTTAGTAGACGGCCACACCCCCGGATGCCGTCGACGAAGTGCACTAAGGCGGAACACCGCTGCCGCGAGCATCCGAACGGATGCTTTCGGCGACGGGGTTCTCCTACAGTCACTTGGTCGGGGCTATGGGGCGTAGCTGTCTATTAAGTTTACCCGGCGAGTATCCGCGTACGCTACGTGATTGCGACGGACTTTTGATCACATCAAAATTCCGTGGCAACCGATCATCAGAGACTAAAGTGCTATGTTTATAACATTCAAATTAGTTATCTCATAACTACCTGTGGATTCCAAATATTGTATCACATTCCAGATAAATAGACAATGTTAAACTTTCCGATCGAATAATCAAACACCCAAGATTTCCCCAATATATCTCAACACTTGAAATCTGTTTAAGAATATCCATCAAATGCTACAGTACCAATGGTCCAGCCGTAGAAGGGTCAAGACAACGCCTCACATGTGGCATGCCGTACTGCCACAAACCCTAAGGTTCAAAGGCAGTTCAAGACGGTCACATAATCGAGTTAAGATTTGTTGTCTTCTAGAGGGTCCACCGCGTTACTTGCATGACTTAGAACGTTTTTAAACACGAGAAAAAATTTAACTTCTGAAAAATTTTCCGACAGGGGAAAAAGTGAGTTATTGATATCCGCCCGAACTTTTTAACAGTTTCTAAAATTATCCGGACAAAACTAAACGAAGTTAAATTATTCGATCGAAACATCGAGTCCCCAATACAACCCTTGAAAACTCAACACTTGAGTAGAATTAAAATATTCCCAGAAAAAATTGCCAAGAAAGGACCTAAGAATAAGTACAAGAAATTCCAGGGACTAACTCGAAATTTTGGCCGCGGAACCGCCGCAAAACCCCTGGTTTGGCCGCGGTTCCGCGGTCATTTTAGCGAATTAGACATCCGTACTTCACAGTAATTCTTAGTTTTTCCTTCTTGTTTTTCTGAGAATTTTTAATTAATAAAAAACCACATTTTTGAAAAATGTACAGAGAAGGGTAAACATCGGGGTTTCGGGTTTCGATCGGACTTTAAACTTCATCTAGACTTCGCCTAAAGCTCTAGCTTGGCTCTGATACCACTGTAGGGTTGCTAGGCACGCGCACAAGGGTCTACGAGGTATCAACCATGCCCGATTAAAATTTTAGCCGTGCCGAACAACCCGAATACGGATCTTTAAACTAGAGATTAGGCGAAAGCTAACATGCTAAACACTTTAAAACTAAGTGAGAGGGATTACAACCTTTGTAGATCCGGTCCTTCACTTCATAAGCTCCGTGTTAGGGTCGCTTCGCTGTGATCATCGGGTTCCGGACTCTCGAGAGGTTCCACGAAGAGAAAGATGCAGTCTTGCTTCCGATCTTCGATACAAAGATGATCTACCTTGAAGTTTCATTAACCCAAGCTAACACTCACTAAAATTGAGTGAACACTCTCATCTGAAGGGCAAGGGAAGATGAGGATGTGAAGTAGGATTTTTGCTCTCTTTATTTATCTTTTTCTCACATTTATTCATCACTTGGAAAAAAGCTAGTAAGCTTTTTCCATGAAGAAAGAAGAAGGAAGAAGATGATGAATAATAGAATTATGATAGAATCCCTTTTGTGATGAATAATGAAAAGAAGATAATGATCAATAATGCAACCATGGTTGTCTAAACCATTTTAGAGAATTAACCAAGGCTAGGGTTTGGGTTAGGTTAAGAAATGAGTCATAACAAAATATCTTTCACAAAACAAAACCAAAACCTTCTAGAATCATCTAGAAAGCTTAACCCAAATCAAACCCTAATCTTATTTAATCTTTACTAAACATGTTGTATTAGTTATCATATCATGTTACAATATTATATATCACATATATAATATTTATTGTAACCAAATAAAATAATACTATTAACATATATCGCATATATATCAATGTATTACCCGAGTGAGAAAAAGAATCTTTTAGTGAGCTAATATTAGTTAATGCAATTTAATATATCATATATATTATTATACATAAAATTATCGAATCAACACTTGATCCGACAATCCGGCTATATCGCATATAACTGACTAATATTTATCCGTACCGATTCATCGAATCAACACTTAATCCGATGACCCGGCTGATATCAAATATCGCGAGAATAGAATACGGTATCTCATATCGCATTATCCTCGGTCCCGCACATATCACATATGTGCCCCTACTCCGTTTTGCCTGAGTCAAGAAACCTCTGTGTAGGACTTTAAAGAATCGTCAATACACCGGCAGTAGGTGATGATCATATCAAACACCCACAAGCTGCAAGCGGTCAGCTAAACGTAACAGCTACCCAGGTATTGAGCGCTTAGAAGATCAACAAGCAAGCATGTACATTCTCCTGTGAATCCAAACAGTAACACTCCCGTACAGTCCGGTCTCGTCGTCTGATATGTCGCATATCTCGCCTAGGGGTGGTAAACGTCAGACCCCAGTAGCTCGATAAGTCATGTCGATATGAGGTCTATAACAGTTCGAGAAATTACTGATAACACTTACCAGTAAATCTCAGCAACCCTGGCCAGGGATTTCCGGTTATAGCCAATCGAACACAGCACAACATCAACTCCCTATACCGGGAGAGACGAATCCCCTCCTATCGCTCATTGCCTCTATGCGATTCGGGACTGTACCCAAAAGCCACCTTTTTGCACGCCCTCTTGGACGTGGTATGATGGAAATCAAAGCACAGTGGGAATCACACAAAACTCTATGACGATCTCGGGTCAACAGACTACTCTGTACCAATGTCACCGGAGAACTGCCATCTGACGTGAGGTATAATACCATCTGGGAGTTCTCGGCGAGTCCGTCCAGTGTACCCAGTCTCCACTGAGCACCCGTGCACCATCCTTGACGTCAAACACCGATGGATATGGGATCATCCATCGCCCATCATATGGGTCAAGATGCGTATACGCTAGTCTACTCTGGTGCATCGATACCCTGTCTCGATACACCCTCGACTAGGAACAGTTATAGGATGTACTCATCGACTACCGTGGCCCCACTAGTATGATCTCATCATAGTCCCAGTAGTCGAGTATATATCCTAAGGGCTTTATCAACATGTGACATAGAGACAATCAGAGTACATGTTACGATAAAGTACAACCAGATAGCGTACTATCATGTCGAGCAAGAAAGTCCTCCCTATATATGTCCAAGCATCCATTACAATATACATCGTATGTACAGTAATGGCCTCTAGGGCATACATATAACTAACAGATTTTGCAAGGTCTTTAGATGTTAAACTACACATTGCTACCATAATCAAGTGATAAAAACCCTAAATTTTTAAACAAAACCTTCTCTTTAAACCTCTAACTTTTAATTAAAACCATATTAACTCTTAATTAAAGTTAGATTAGAACAAGTATTAACAAGGTAACAATTAGAGTAAGTTTATACCTCAAGATTTTGGAAAGATCAACATGCTAACTTGCCACCAAAAATAAAAACTTGTATCAAGATCCGAGCTAGTTTAGGCAAGGAAAAAATCTTGTGATAATTTTAATAGGACATGGAGTTAATTTTTGTGGATTTTTGATAAAGAATTGAGGTTTTAGAGATGAAGAAAAAAGAAGAATTGAAGAAAAGGGGAAGCGCTGCAAATGCTCGGCCAAAAAGAGAGAGGGAGAGATAGTGAGGTGAGTAAGAGAGAGAGGTAACCATACCCCCCCACACAAATACACATCAACATCTAATCTTACTTTTCTCAATTATAATTTATTTTATTTTCTAATTGTTTAGAATTGTCTAGAACCCTAGACATAAATTTTAGTAAGGAAAATATGTTACACAACTAAGTGTTTAGTTGTCATGGAGCACTAATGTGTAATTAACCCATTCAAATTTGTAATTAACACTAATTAAATGTGTAAGTGCATGATTAAAATAAAACATAAAATAAATACTTAAGGAAAATAATTAAATAAACTAGCAATTAAATAAGTAACTAACAAAACACCATACATAAACCATTACATAATTGAAGTAGGTTTAATTGTGTTTATATGGAAAAATAATTATAACTAGGTTTTACGGAAAACACATGTTGTATTACTAATTATCGGACAGTTAACCAAAACGATTTTTAAAATATTACACTGTTGATGAACTGTCTACTCCAGATGATTGAGGTATTTGTCTACTGTGCGGACAAGTGAGCCAGCTGTTGCTGAGTTTGAAAAGATATCGCCCCAGACCTTTGAAGCAAATGCAGCATGAGTTTACACATGGAGATGTGATAGAATTGAAAGGTTACGCTAGCGCCACGGCCAACTTCTGTGGCCATATGCTGAACAAAAAATTTCTACGAATCGAAACATGGCGCTAGAATAATTTTAAACCGGATCTACCATATTCCCAACAAGCAAAAAGAGAAGCTATCTACTATGAAAAGTGTTATACCATGAGGCTCGAGTCTTTCGGGTCTTCACTCCTCTCCTTTAGCATGCTCCCAGTGGCCTCCATGATCGAGCTTGATCGTCGGCTCCTTATGTCGAAGATGATCCACCCGATAGTGTCTACATTGAGCTCCTACCTTTAAACCAAGGTAACTTGGTCACTTAGTTTGCTAATCTAAGTGACCTAGGTGATGTAGAGAGTGAGGATAGAGTGTTTTGTCTCAAGAGCCCTTGGTTTATCAACATATGAGATTATAAGGGCTTGAGGTAGAAGAAGAAAGACTTGGAGGTGATGAGAGAGTTGAAGAGAGCAACCATGGAAAAGAAAAACTTTAGTGGGCTCAAGTGAATAATGGATAATTATATTTTCTACTAATAATTCAAGCATGGCAAAGAAAATAATAAATTAATATTTCCATCACAAAATATCTAGGTATTTTCTACAAAATATCTAGATGCCACCTTGCATCAATAGTAAACCCTAACTCACTAAGTGAGTTAACCAACTAGCCATGGTTCATTTGAAGAATAGTCAACCACTCATACCTCCACCTCATTAACCATTTAACTAAATGGTTAAAACAAATAATAGGGTTTCTACTTCTAATAGCACTCTTGTAAGAAATTACAAGAATACCCTTCACCGTATATACATACCCGTATCCGTATTCCGAAAAATATGAATACAAAGAGACAAAAATAATCCATCAATATAATACTAGGATCCGGCTTAAACCAAAACCCGCCAGTATTATCCGCCCGAACATCATACGTGCATGAGTGTACACACATGATCGAACCCTTGCCGTAAAACCATACGACCTCTACATCGTTTCGCCTGAAGCAGGGAAACCCTCTGTGTGGGACTCTAAAAACTCGACAGTACACTGGCAGTAGGTTTAACCATAAGCACGTCAGCGGCACTAGCTGTGCGTAACGGCTACCCAGGTACCTGCCGAAAAGGAAAGCCGACGAGCAAACTCATCTGAATCCCTACCGAGCCTATCCGTGACAATATTCGTACAGTCTGGTCTCTTCGTCAATGGGTATCGCATACAGGGTCTAGGGGGTGGTGAACGTCAGAACCTAATAACCTGATAAGTTATGCCGATGTGGCTCAAGACCAATCCGGGAAACTTCTGATCAACCTACTAGTAAATCCCAACTGCCTTGGCCAAGGCCTTATGGTCCTGACCAATCGAAAACACAGTGCGACATCGACTCCCAATACCGGGAGAGACGAATCCCCAACAATCGATCACTGGCTCCATGTGGCTCGGGACGGTACCCAATCAAAACTTGTTTGCACAACTCAGTAGAGCCGTGGTAGGGTAGTGATCAAAGCACAGTGGGAACTCACACGAGACAAATGAAGATCTCAGGTCCGAAGTCTAACCTGTACACATGTTGAAAGGTTCCTAGGCACCCTAGTGAGGTCTCACAAGGCATCAACCATGCCAATTTCTAAAATCTAGGTGCCGAGAAACCCGACTACGGACCGTTGGCTAGAAATCTAGGCGAAAAACAATCTAGTTAACAACTTAACTAATAGGATATCGGAAATACAACCTTTGTAGATCCGGTGCTCCACCTCCATAGCTCCGCAACGAAGTCGTCTCCGCTGTCCAAAAGGAATCCGGGCTCTAGAGTCGGCTTCGTCGGAGAAAAAGCGAGCTAGGTCGTCGATGTCCATGCCGAAGATGATCTACATCGAGGCATCGCTAAATCAAGCTCCACCTTCACCAAGCCCTAAAAACTTGTGAAGGAAACACACTCTACTACTTGGCAAGAGGTAGAGGATGAAGAAATAGGAAGTGGGTAGACTTTAGAATTGGATTTCTCACTCTTTATCATCAATCACCATTGATGACCTTGCTTTCTTCACTTGAAGAAAAATGAGGAAGAAGAAGATAATTGTTATGATAAGTTAATTAAAAAATGAAATGAATAATCAAACCTTATCATAACAAGACCATGGTTAATTGTAGAGAGTTAACTCAAGTTAGATGAATGGTTAGGGTTTGTATAAGAAGACAAAATGGTTGCTATGGTCAAAGTTCATGAAGCTTCAAAGAATACAAACAAAATAGCAACCATTTTCTCATTTCCTTTTTCCTTTTTCCAAAAAGAAAAAGATTAATAAATGAATAGGGAAATCAAAACCCTAATTATCCACTTAAAACATGGTTTAATTCTTTACATTTAACCAAAATGCATGTATCATCAAACATGATACAATCTAGTGCACAAAAATCATATCGCATATGTAATGCGCACATCCGAGTGAGAAAATCCATTATAAAGTGAACCGATACTAGTTAATGCAAAGTAATATATCAAATATATAATTATGCATTAAATCATTAAATCAACACTTGATTTAACGATCCGGTCATATCGCATATAACCGGCTAGTATCATTAGTAACAACTTATCGAATCAACACTTGATCCGATAACCCGGCTATATCACATATAACCGATCAATGTCACATCACGAGAATCGAATACAGTATCACATACTCGTATTATTCTCGGTCCCGCACATATCTCATATGCGCTCCTATTTCGTTTCGCTTGAGCCAGGAAACCTCTGTGTAGGACTCTAAAGACTCGTCAATACGCCGGCAGCAGGTGATGATCATATCAAACACCCACAAGCCGCAAGCGGTCTGATAAACGTAACGGCCACCCGGGTATTGAGCGATCTGAAGATCGACGAGCAAGCCCGCTCACACTCCAGTGAATCCAACCAGTAACACTACCGTACAGTCCGGTCTGATCGTCTGATACGTCGCATATCTTGCCTAGGGGTGGTTAACGTCAGACCCCAATAGCTCGATAAGTCGTGTCGATATGAGGTCTATAACACTTCGAGAAACTACTGGTAACACTTACCAGTAAATCTCAGCAACCCTGGCCAGGGATTTCCTGTTATAGCCAATCGAACACAGCGCAACATCAACTCCCTATACCGAGAGAGACGAATCCCCTCCTATCGCTCATTGTCTCCATGTGACTCGGGACTGTACCCAAAAACTACCGTTTTGCATGCCCTCTTGGACGTGGTAAGATGGAAATCAAAGCACAGTGGGAACCACACAAGACTCTATGACGATCTCGGGTCAACAGACTACTCTGTACCAGTGTCACCAGAGAACTGCCATCTGACGTGAGGTATAATACCATCTGGGAGTTCTCGGCGAGTCCGTCCAGTGTACCCAGTCTCTACTGAGCACCCGTATATCGTCTCTGATGTCAAACACCAACGGATATGGGATCATCCATCGCCCATCTGTATGGGTCGAGAAGGTATACGCTAGTCTACTCTGGTATATCGATGCCCCATCTCGATACACCCACGACTAGGGACTTTGAAGGATGTACTTATGGACTACTATGTCCCCACTAGTATGATCCGCATCATAGTCCAGGTAGTCAAGTACATATCCTAAGGGCTTTACCAACATGTAACAGAGAGACAATCAGCATACACGTTAAGGTAAAGGGTAACCAGATAGCATACTATCATGTCGAGCAAGAAAGTCATCCCTATATATGTCCCAGCATCCACTACAATATACATCCTATGTACAGTAATGGCCTCTAGGGCATACATATAACAAACAATCTCCCACTTGCACTAGGGCCATCTGTAGCAGTGGTTGCAGTATCTCATACTCAACCATCCCATGAAAGTCTCTCTCTGGGAAAAGGCCTTTGTGAGTGGATCCGCTGTGTTGTCCTCTGAGTCTACTCTCCTAACCTCGATCTCCCTGGAGATCAACCATCTCCATGATCAAGTGATACTGCCTTAGAATACGCCTGGGTCACTGATGGGACGGGTGTTCCTTGGCATAAGCTACAACTCCATTGTCTCACAATGGTAGGAACGAAGTTCATCTCATGAACTATTATACACCCAGACTGCCTCTATGGTAGCATCTTAAGTAGCGATGTATTCAGCCTTTATCGTCTAGTATGCCACGGTATCTAGCTTGGAACTCTTCCAACATATCGTCCCTTTACTGAGGGTAAAGACAATGCCTGTGACTGACATTCAGTCGTCTTTATCACTCTGGAACCATTCCAGTGATTCTCCACAGGATCGATTGATACCATCTCACTACAACTAGTGAGAATCCTAACATCCAATTAAATCTATCTCATAGATCCAAAACTCAGGATTTAGGAGGTATCATTTTGATCCTATATGGAGAATCATAGTGATAAGCGGAGATTGATCGAGCGTAGCATAGGAAACTCCTTCCCTATCAAGAGTATGTCATCCACGTACTCTACGAGGATCGTCACCATACTCCCTACTACCTTTTATTTTATACAAAGTTCATCTACCATTTAGATGATGTCAACTTCTTTGACTAACGCATCAAAACAGACGTTCCAACTCCGCGATGCCTGCTTTATCTTATAAAGCATCTTGCACACGTTTCCGCTGCTCCCACTGTCTACGAGTCCCTCTGGCTGTGTACTTATAGACGCACTCTTCTAAAATATCATTTAGAAAAGCAGTCATGACACCCAACCGCCAGATATCGTAGTCATGGTATATAGCCGTGGCAAGTAGGATCTGGAGGGACTTAAGCCTAGCTCCTTAGAAAAAGGTTTCCTCATGATCCACACCTGGTCAATGATGCTAACCTTTAACAAGTCTAGTTTTTGAAAGTCTCAACTTTTCCATCTACACCAAGTAATCTTCTCAAGATATACTTGCTCCTGTTGGGGATTTAACCCTTCAGATATAGCAACCAAAGTCCATACTTTGTTGGTGTATAAGGATTCCATCTCAGATCGCTAAGCATCCAGCCATTCTTACAGAGTCCTACTCCTGATGGCCAGCTCGAAACAAGTTGGGTCATCATCTCATGATGCAATCCTAGCTCCCACTGTCATAGAGAAACCGAAGTATCTCTCAGGTGGGTGAGGAACCCTACTAGATCGGCGGAGAGGCTGAGGTTCGTTGGTAACTGTTGAATCCTTTGGTTCTTTCAAATCATCAGTTGCAGTTTGTATAGCTGGAACCTTTCCAGTTCTACATTACAGACCTTGCCTCGAGCTTGTCCGGATTTTTCTTTTAGACATAGCCCGGACAACCCCAAATCTTAACCAACTTAAGATATGGGCTCTTCCCTTATCATATCACATATGAAATGGTAGGCAACTGATTTGATTTGAACCCTATTCAATAGGTATGCATCTTTATAAGTGCATAACTCCCAAAAGGATAAAGGTAACTCAGTATTACTCATCATAGAGCACACCATATCAAATAGGGTGTATCTGCTCCGCCCCGACATACCATCGTGCTATGGTATATACGGAGGAGTAATGCTGAGAGAGAATCTCATTCTCCTTTAGAATAGTCCAGGATTTCCGTGCTCAAGTATTCTCCTCCCTGATCTCATCATAGGACATAATACTTATACCCGTATTTTGGTTCTCTACTTCTAACTTATATTCCGTGAATATCTCAAAAGGTTCGGACTTGTGTTTCAACAAGAACATATGTCTGAATCTCGAGAGATTATCAGAGAATGTAATGAAGTATAAAGAACCAGTCCTGGCATGTGTAGACAGGAGACCTTACATACATCATCATGTATCAGTCCCAAGAGTTCACTAACTCTTTCTCTGTTTCCAATAAACGGAGCTATGGTCATCTTATCTTTGTGACATGACTGGCGAGTTTAATAAGATGTAAATTCAAACTGATTTAAATATACATCTAAATGTAACTTCAGCCAGTCGGGTCGCATTGATCTGACCTAGTCTACAATACCTTAAGAAGGATTCGTTCATTTCTGAACTCTTCCTCTTATGTGTGTTTCGTATACTAAGAACTGTAGTTTGATTTAGAACATCAACGCTTTTAGATAACGTGCCTGAACCGATCAACTTTTGATATAGGAAATGTTCAAAACATTATCCAACAATACAAAATTATATCATTTCTTTACTGATAAAGAGACTGATATGATTTTGTATATCAGGTTCGGTATCTAATAACATTCGTTCAGAATCAATGTATCGGTAATACAGGGCGACAGTGACCAACAGACTTGGCTGCAACACTTGCCCCGTTTTCTGTCTCATGAAACTTATCACCCGTTCTCAGTTCTCTACCTATCTGTAGCCCTATGTAACAGATTACATATCTGGAATCCTGATCTGGTATCACATACCCAGGACGTAAAGGATACTGAGAAACAGTTCTGTATAATGAACACACCCGAAGATGATGCATCAGCATGCACTCTCTTCGTTTGGGCGGCACGGGAATTCTGGTAATCCCCAATTTCCAGCTCTGTCTTATAACAATTATAAGTTGGAGCGGGACCAACGTTCCTCAGCTCAGTATAACAAGCGGGTTCGGTCAATATTCCGTATTATTATCTTGATTAAGGCGTGATATGGTCGCTACCAGAAGAGAGAGAGAAGAAAACACTCAGCGTGCGCTCTTACAAGAATATATTGGTTATTATTTTATCTAATCAGGATGGCTCCCACTGCTTTTTATCAAATCTTCCTTCAAACCCTAAAAGGAAAGACTAGCCGGGATTAATTACACACTACAAGTTCGCCAATCTTTCAGCCAGGCCAGTGTCGGTACTTTGAGGGAGGTCCCCCGTGCTTTCGCACGAACCTAATTAATGTAAACCTCGTTTTCCCAGAGGCGTAACCTCGTTAACACCTTTCTAGACACCTACTTGATCGGCTAATTGTAATGTATAAAACTCTCCCAGGAGTAACAATTACTCGCAGCGGGTATCGGGATCCAACTATCTCATAGAAGGTATGCAATCTCATTGCAAATTTCAACACTTGAAATTCCCGATAATATTTTGCCCCGAACGATCTATGACCATGACAAGGTCAACAAACCATAGACCGCAAGTCAAGTTCAACCCGTCATTTCTTGATTGAATCAAACCCACCCGCACGACCCTTGACAAGGTCAACAAGGCCGCACGAGTACCCTAACCCAATCTGCATCATATACATAAGCAGATAAATACTGGTTAGCTACCGCACACTGCGCCTTGACAAGGTCAACAAACGCAGCACGAATACTAAACAGGACTTATCTGAAATGACGGAGGGCTACGACAGGTTTTTCTGAAAACCTATTGCGTAATGAACTTGATATCGTTGTAGGATCGAATGAATTTTGAAATGGAGTGCTTTTGAGGCTTTTCCAGTTTTGCTAAAGGAGTCACTCCCGGTGAAGGGATCGTCGGTCCTTTCCTCGTCGAATGAGGTGCGGGATATATCATATATATCGCTGTGCAAAGCAAAAACACTTAAAAGCTATCAAAAGACAAACCGAGTGTCTAGCATCTGCCAGTTATTGCTAAAGGAGTCACTCCCGGTGAAGGGATCTCGGTCCTTTCCTCATCGAATAAGGTGCAGGATATATCATATATACCGCTGTGCAAAGCAAGAACTGTAGCTACCTGTTTTATTTTGAAATTCGATTCTACAACATCTTAGGTTTCTTTTATTTCATTAATCACATTAATGAAGTCCCATCATTTAAGTACCTAAACATCACAGATAAATACGACGTACACTTATGCCATCCGCATTCGCCTCGATGTCCCCTCGTGCACCGTTAGGTTAGGTAACTAACGGCAGAGCGGGGCAGGGCTAGCACGGGTGTAAAACATAAGTAACGTCTATATAATATATCATATATACTATATACTGTATCTATCACAGAACATCTCATGATCACATCACAGATATCGCAGCAGAAGAATCATATGAAATATTGGATAAACTAGGACGTCCGTGTTTTCAATACGAGCCAGTATAAAACACGGATTCCACGGTCGTGATGAATAGCCAAACCCACACCCCTAGAACCCTACGAGAGCGGCAAGCAACCCTGCCAATTCTAGAGTTAGGAGACCCGGACTCGACTCCTCGAGTTGGTCTCCCACTGGACCCCAGAACCCGGTTACTTGTGCTCCCCTCCTTGGGTCTATCCTAGTGCGGAAAAGTAAATAATATACAACAGGTGACAACTCCCGCAACCTGGAAGCGCCCCAATAAAAGAATATTACATACAAGTTTTTACATGAATGAAAATGAAAAACACTCATCTCACATAAAAACCCCCGGCTATTCAAACACGACGATCCAATATAACATATACAGCAACACATAACATCACATGTCATCAACGTAAGTAAATATGTCCATCCCAATTGTCGTTGACATATAGCAACGAAACCGGTGATATCACATATTACACTTACGGTCACAGAAAAGAAAGTGTAAAACTACAACAGTTGGAATCCGCAACCACCTCAGACATCGCATGCCTGACCAAATGAATTCCTTAGACATCACATGCCTAACAATTATAAACCCCGCATTTTTAGTCTCATTATCGAAAACACTTTTCAATATCAAGTCGGGTAATTCAACAAGATTCCCGAAAAACTGATCGAATGCTCGTCGCAAACTTCAGTAGACGGCTGCACCCCTGATACCGTCGACGAAGTGCACCATGGCGGAACACCGCCACCGCGAGCACCCGAACGTATGCTTTCGGCGATGGGGTTCTCCTACAGTCACTTGGTCGGGGCTATGGAGTGAAGCTGTCTATTAAGTTTACCCGGCGAGTATCCGCGTACGCTACGTGATTGCGACGGACTTTTGATCACATCAAAATTCCGTGGCAACCGATCAAGTGAGACTAAAGTGCTATGTTTATAACATTCATTCAGTTATCACATAACTTTTGTGAATTCCAATTATTGTATCACATTCCAGATAAACAGAAAATGTTAAACTTTTCGATCGAACAGTCGAACACCCAAGTTTTCCCGATACAATCCAACACATGAAATAAGTCTAACAACATTCAGTTCGTGCCTCAGTACCAACGGTCCAGCCTTAGAAGGGTCAAGCCAACGCCTCACATGTGGCACGCCGTACTGCCCCAAACCCGAAGGTTCAAAGGGCAGTTCAAGACGGTCACATAATCGAGTTAAGGTTTGTTGTCTTCTAGAGGGACCATCGCGTTACTTGCACTACTTAGAACGTCGTTAAACTACGAAAAAATCCAACACTTGGAAATTTCCCGACAGGGGAAAAATTGGGTATTTATATCCGGTCGAACTTTTTAACATATTCTAAAATTTATCCGGAAAGCCACACAGACAAAATTTGATACTCCGATCAAAACACCGAATCCCCAAAACAACCCCAGAATTTTCAACTTTTGAATAAAATTTAAAAATACCCAGGAAAATCAGCAATATCAATTAGGAGTTACTGTGTAACATTAACTGAAGAATGAGTCCGTACGGCCGCGGATACGCCGCACGAGCCATGCTCGTGCCGCGGATCCGCGACAGTTTGATGGAATTACGCACTCGTATTTCACAGTTACTCTTAAAATAACCTGCTGATATTTATGCATATTTTTAATACTGAAAAATCCCTGTTTTTGAAAATTGGACAGAGAGCATGGGTGTGTTAGGATTTCGGGTTCGTTCGGAGTTCAAAATCCGTCTAGACTTCGCCTAAGGCTCTAGCTAGGCTCTGATACCAGTGAAAGGTTCCTAGGCACCCTAGTGAGGTCTCACAAGGCATCAACCATGCCAATTTCTAAAATCTAGGTGCCGAGAAACCCGACTACGGACCGTTGGCTAGAAATCTAGGCGAAAAACAATCTAGTTAACAACTTAACTAATGGGATATCGGAAATACAACCTTTGTAGATCCGGTGCTCCACCTCCATAGCTCCGCAACGAAGTCGTCTCCGCTGTCCAAAAGGAATCCGGGCTCTAGAGTCGGCTTCGTCGGAGAAAAAGCGAGCTAGGTCGTCGATGTCCATGCCGAAGATGATCTACGTCGAGGCATCGCTAAATCAAGCTCCACCTTCACCAAGCCCTAAAAACTTGTGAAGGAAACACACTCTACTACTTGGCAAGAGGTAGAGGATGAAGAAATAGGAAGTGGGTAGACTTTAGAATTGGATTTCTCACTCTTTATCATCAATCACCATTGATGACCTTGCTTTCTTCACTTGAAGAAAAATGAGGAAGAAGAAGATAATAGTTATGATAAGTTAATTAAAAAATGAAATGAATAATCAAACCTTATCATAACAAGACCATGGTTAATTGTAGAGAGTTAACTCAAGTTAGATGAATGGTTAGGGTTTGTATAAGAAGACAAAATGGTTGCTATGGTCAAAGTTCATGAAGCTTCAAAGAATACAAACAAAATAGCAACCATTTTCTCATTTCCTTTTTCCTTTTTCCAAAAAGAAAAAGATTAATAAATGAATAAGGAAATCAAAACCCTAATTATCCACTTAAAACATGGTTTAATTCTTTACAATTAACCAAAATGCATGTATCATCAAACATGATACAATCTAGTGCACAAAAATCATATCGCATATGTAATGCGCACATCCGAGTGAGAAAATCCATTATAAAGTGAACCGATACTAGTTAATGCAAAGTAATATATCAAATATATAATTATGCATTAAATCATTAAATCAACACTTGATTTAACGATCCGGTCATATCTCATATAACCGGCTAGTATCATTAGTAACAACTTATCGAATCAACACTTGATCCGATAACCCGGCTATATCACATATAACCGATCAATGTCACATCACGAGAATCAAATACAGTATCACATACTCGTATTATTCTCGGTCCCGCACATATCTCATATGCGCTCCTATTTCGTTTCGCATGAGCCAGGAAACCTCTGTGTAGGACTCTAAAGACTCGTCAATACGCCGACAGCAGGTGATGATCATATCAAACACCCACAAGCCTCAAGCGGTCTGCTAAACGTAACGGCCACCCGGGTATTGAGCGATCTGAAGATCGACGAGCAAGCCTGCTCACACTCCAGTGAATCCAACCAGTAACACTACCGTACAGTCCGGTCTGATCGTCTGATATGTCGCATATCTTGCCTAGGGGTGGTTAACGTCAGACCCCAATAGCTCGATAAGTCGTGTCGATATGAGGTCTATAACACTTCGAGAAACTACTGGTAACACTTACCAGTAAATCTCAGCAACCCTGGCCAGGGATTTCCTGTTATAGCCAATCGAACACAGCGCAACATCAACTCCCTATACCGGGAGAGACGAATCCCCTCCTATTGCTCATTGTCTCCATGTGACTCGGGACTGTACCCAAAAACCACCGTTTTGCACGCCCTCTTGGACGTGGTAAGATGGAAATCAAAGCACAGTGGGAACCACACAAGACTCTATGACGATCTCGGGTCAACAGACTACTCTGTACCAGTGTCACCAGAGAACTGCCATCTGACGTGAGGTATAATACCATCTGGGAGTTCTCGGCGAGTCCGTCCAGTGTACCCAGTCTCTACTGAGCACCCGTATATCATCTCTGATGTCAAACACCAACGGATATGGGATCATCCATCGCCCATCTGTATGGGTCGAGAAGGTATACGCTAGTCTACTCTGGTATATCGATGCCCCATCTCGATACACCCACGACTAGGGACTTTGAAGGATGTACTTATGGACTACTATGTCCCCACTAGTATGATCCGCATCATAGTCCAGGTAGTCAAGTACATATCCTATGGGCTTTACCAACATGTAACAGAGAGACAATCAACATACACGTTAAGGTAAAGGTGTTGGAGATAGTGCCCTCAGAGTCAATTATTGGGTCACAGGCACGTGATTGCAATGATTGAGGGGAGGACCTATCCCGGTAGGACAGTCTTACTCGAGATGATAGTATGCTATCTGGTTTATCTTTATCATCGTGTACTGCTTTAGGTGACCTTTCGAGTCGCTATTACACGTTGATAAAGCCCCTAGGATTCTTGCTTGACATCCAGCAGTATGAGGGCGATCATATAAGTGGGAGCTGGGGTCTACAAGCACATCCTTAAAAGGTCCCTAGTCGTGGGAGATTCGAGACAGGGCATCGATTCTCCACTGTAGACTAGTGTATACAGTCGAGACCCCGACGAGGGGCGGTGGCCGGTCTCACAAGCCACTGGTGTCAGTTGGTTCACCTAAGATGTATACAGGTGCTCATTGGGTTATGAGTACACCGGACAGGACTCGCCGGGAACCTGCTAGTTGGGATATACCAGACGTCAGATAGCAGTTCCCAGGTGACATGTGTACAGGTTAGTTCATCGACCTGGGATCGTCATTTGTCTCGTGTGAGTTCCCACTGTACTTTGATTACTACCCTACCACGGCTCAAAGGAGTCGTGCAAACAGGTTTTAGTTGGGTACAGTCCCGAGCCACATGGAGGCAGTGAGCGGATCTGCAGGGGTTCGTCTCTCCCGGTATTGGGGGTGAGGTCGTGCTGTGTCTAGGAGAGCCAGAACATGAAAAGTCCTTGGCCAAGGCAGGAGATTTGCTGGTAGGTATTCCAGTAGTATCTCAGGGTGTTCTGGGCTACACTCCGACACGACTTGTACCGCTTTTGGGGGTCTGACTTTTACCAACCCCCTAGGCCCGCCATGCGATGCTCATAGACGAACGGACCGGACTGTACGGATATTGTCACTGACAGGCTCAGTAGGGTGTCAGGATGAGTTCGCTCATCGACGTCCCTTTTGGTCAATACCTGGTAGCCCGTCACGTATTGGCTTATACCTCTGACGTGCTAGTGGTTAAATCCACAGCCACAGTATTGACGAGTCTTTAGAGTCCACCACACAGACAGTTACTCAAGTTTCGGGCGAAACGCTGTAGAGGCCGTATGGAGATATGGCAGGGTTCGATCAGATACGTGCGGTATTGCACGGATCGTGATCGGACGGTTTTTACTAGCCGGCTTTGGCTTAAGCCGGATTCTAGTATTTGATAGTGTAGTTTTGTCTCTTTGCATTTGTGTTCAGTGGGAATACAAATGCGGGCATGTATTTGCAGAAGTGGGGTTTTCCTGTAATTTATTACGGGATCGGTTTTCTGAAGTTGCCAGTTTGCATTCCGTTCCGGCCGGTTTTCCTTCATTCCTTCTCGGTCGGACTTTCTTGGTGGAGGGTGTTAATTGCAAGTTTGCAATTAACACTTAGTGGAGGGGCTTTCTTGCTTATTTGTGGCATCATGATGTTGCTTCATCATGAGATCCCTTTTTGGTCTTCTCACTTGCTTTCATTTTGATGGTTGATGGAAAGGTTTTGGATTGAAATGAGAGTGACTAATTTCTATATGGTTGATATATTCTTTCTTGTTTTCTTTTCTCTCTCCAATCTTCTTCTTTTTGGAGAGGGGCCGGCCACATATGAGAGGGGAGAGGGTGAGATCATTTTTTGAAGGAGGAAATACTTGGTTCATATTATTATTCCCTTGCTAAGTTGAGAGCATGATATTCCTCCATAGTTCTTTCTCTCATCACCACCTCCATCCATGGCAACTTCAAGAACCCTAAAGAGACAAGTTCACTACACTATTCTATAGCAAGCCTTGGACGCGTCGGCTAGCCAACTTCGCGCCCGAGTTGCCTCGGTCAAGAGGCGGGAGCCCGTAAAAGATTCCGGCTACGTGGTGCCCTTTCCGACGAGCGAGGAGGTGACGAAGATTCCGCAAGAGATCGGAGTGGAGATGAAGACCGAAGGACACGGATCGCTTGGTATAACATCTCTACTCTTTTCTATTTGCTAGCTAGCTAGGTTAATGGCCCGATCCGGGTAGAAAGTCCGCGGCGGTGCCGTTTTGCAAAGTTCGCAAAGTTTTTGTTTTCCGCGTTTTCGGCGTCGGATCGACGGCCGGGGCGCCCCCGCGGGCTTACAATGGTATCAGAGCCTCGCCATTAACCTCGCCTAGCTTGCTCTAGCGCGTTTAGAACCCGATCGAACAAAATCCCCAAAAACCGTATTTTTGTGCACATGTGTTCTCTGTTGAAATTTTTTGAGCTCCTAAAATTTTTCAGGTTGTTGCAGAGGTATGTACAACAAAATATAAGAAATCTGGGAAAATACGATCCACTCATTCCATACTTCGACCGCGGAAGCGCGGCCAAAACCCTTGTTTGGCCGCGCTTGCGCGGCGGAAATAGGGAATTGTGGCACCATATTTTCCCAGTAAGCTTGTGTGTTGAAAATAGGGTATTTGGGACATTTTCTTTGGGCCCAGATTTTCTGTAAGTGCTACAGTAGTATGTGGGGCCCATTTTGATAAATTTGTTCGATCGGATATTTTAAACATGCTAGTTCACAGTTTTTACATTATATCTGCGACCGTGAATGTCACTCGATCGGTAAATCCGGTCTAACTGCTATAGCCCGGTTAGACGGATTTGCGAACGTGACTTTCACGTTGATGTTCTGTGATTGTACTGTGTTGTTGCGGATCGGTCGTGGAGGATAGCCTGGTTGCAGTGGTAGTACAGTTCTGTTGTATTATGTACATTTGATATTGCGGGACGAGCGTCCGACATGTGGACTGCCGTCACTGCCAGTTTGTATTATTATTTTGGGGCACGACCTGGTTGCGGTCGATGTACCCGTTGTATGTATATTTTACTTTCTGTACTAGGATTACCCCGCGGAGGGGTGCACGGGTAGCCGGATTCTGGAGGGCAACAAGCCCGCATCTCATGGCATTGAGACGGAGGGGGCTTCACTCTAGGATTGGCGGGCTATTCGCCGCACTCGTAGGGGGTATAGGGTTGACCCAGGAGGGGTGCCCAAGTTACCGGATTCCGTGAAGTGCTGGGTGGTCCATTCACGTTGCTGAAGGGGGCTGCCTCGCTTCAGGTTTTGGCGGGTAACTTGCCGCGCCCGTAGGGGTCTAGGTTTTCATTGCACAGGCTATCCACACGACCAGGGGAACGTCGGGTTTCTGCAGCGGCTCTGTGAAACCCGGGGATCCCAGATATCTGTATTGATCTGTGTTGCTATACATTTCTGTGTTGCATTTTATCACGCCTTGAGCGAAAATTATATATTGGTATATATATTAGTAGATGTTGTATATGTTTTTCATCCGCGCTAGTCCAGTCCCCGCTCTGTCGTTAGTTAGCTAACCTAACGGGTGATGACGGGACCCAGTGGCGAATGCGGATGGCATATACGTACGTCAGTATATTTTCGTTCTTTGTGGTGTGATCAATTGATGGGACTGCATTGATTCGGATCAATGCAAGTTAAACAAACCTAATCTGATGTTGTTGGAACACTTTTTCAAAAAGCTGTTATTGCAAGGACGTTCACTTTTGTTTTGCACCGTGGTATTCAGTTGGAATATCCTGCTCCTCAGTCGACGAGGCAAGGGCCGAGATCCCTTCACCGGGAGTGACCCCTTGGACAAAAGTTTGCGTCAGGGCAGTAACTTCACTATAGCCGATTGCTTTTGCTTTGCACCGTGGTATTCAGTTGGAATATCCTGCACCTCATTCTACGGGGAAAGAGCCGAGATCCCTTCACCGGGAGTGACCTCTTTAGCAAAGGTTGTCGTCACTATATTTTTATAAAGCTATCCGTTCCTTCAGCGATATCAAGTTCATTACGTTAAAGGTTTTCGCCAGAAACCATTCGTAGCCCTCCGTCATTTCAGTTAATATTTGGTAGTATTCAAGCTATGTATTTTGACCTCACGCCAAGGCATAGTGTTTGGTAGCTGCCGGGTATTTATCTGTTGCATAGATAGATGCGTTAGTTTGGGACAGTCGTACTACTATTTTGGCCTACGTCAAGGGTATGTACGGGTGGGTTCAAATTAACCAGGATAATGACGGGTAGAACTTGACATGTGACTTATGATATTTTGACCTCACGCCAAGGTCATAAGAGCATGGGGCAAAAATCCACATCGGGAGTTTCAAAAGAACTGAAACTTGCCAGATATGCGCATACCTTCTGGAGTGTGATAACGTGAGCGGATTCCGTCACGTTATCATGCGATGATAGTTGGATCCCGATTCCCACTGATGAGTTGGTTTACTCCTCGGGTTATCCCGGCTAATTCTTCTTTCAGGTTTGGGGAAGAATTTGACGTTACAGTGGGAGGTTTCTAGATTAGATAAATTGGTAACCATTCTGATCTAGGTTAGAGTGCACGCTGAGTGTTTCTTTTCTCTCTCTCTTTGGCAGCGACCATTGACCTGACCCTAGACTATGACTCAGTGACCAAGTTGACCGAACCTTCTTAACACAGGCTTTTGGATTGTCAGAGTTGCAGACCTCTTTGCCACTCCTACTTTTACTCTTTTCTCCGGGACACCCCGTATTACTACGAACGTCCACTTCCATTGGACAAAACCATCGTATGGTTATATACGAACTCGAATGACTTCGAGGATGGTTTCCGGTTCTGGAGAAAACGAATAGGACTATTCAGTTGTCTTTACCTTTTACCTTCTCTCAGGTTGTGAGTACTCCTTGGTTTAGGAGATAGTACACCTATTACGCAAATTGGATAGTCTTCTTCCAAACCTTAGGCTGGTGCCGAACGGTGGGGAATGAAGAAAGCCAATTAGCCTAAACGGTGTACAGAAGGTATTAAGTTCAAACAAAGCAAGGGATTAGTAAGAGGGCAAAGTAAATTGCGACTGCTATTCACGACCAAACCATGTACTTCTTTGTCAATCCTAAATCACCTATGAATTAAGTACATTCGGTTGTCTTTTATCCTCACCTTCTCTCATTGCGAGTGCTCCTAGGACTAGGACAGTACACCCATTATGCTTATTGGATAGTCTTCTTCCAAACCATAGGCTGGTGCCGAACGGTAGGGAAGGAAGAAAACCATTTGGCCTGAAGGGGTGTACAGAAGGTAATGACTAAAGACATGTAAAGGGATTTGGAGAGGTGGCAAAGAATTATACAATTATAGTTGTGAATCTGGATAATGGAAGAGGCATTACTAGGAATACCAGGATACCCCATCGAAACATCTCAATGTTTCAGTTCCACTGTGTACTGTTAAAAGAAAACTGATTTCCCAATTAGGCACTTGCTCCAGGGTATGTATTTACCAGGTATGAGTCTCACATCTGTATGGTTTTACAGATGATGAAGGAGAGTAAGTTATTGGGAATTAGGTGACCATCCTCATTATATCGGGATTCGTTGGAATTGGTGATATTTGAGGAAGCCACCTGGGTTGTTTGCCGGTCGGCAAATATTTGGTTTTGAATATCCGTTGTTGTGCACCAATTTCAAATTGATATATCTGTACGTCTATTTTTATAGAGTGAGACATATCTTTTTGAAATTGTGTCTATGACATTTACCTATATCAGTGGATGGTTAGGTAAGGAGCATTAAACAGCGGTGTAATTCTTCTTAACCATAAGTACAGTTTTCAACTTACGACACACAGTGAATGAGTCACCAGACTCAAGGGACTTATACAGAGTATTGTATATTGTCCAGTGTCCATTAGGACAGAGGGGTAGGTCCTCGTACTATGTTCTGTTTACTTTTAACTTCTCTAGTTCTTAGACATGTGTTTCGTAGAAACACAGGGTCTAAGTTTTGAGGAGTTATAGGTATAAGAGTAAAGTAGAGAACCAGGTATTGCAAGTATCGGGATTCTTCAAAGTGATCGAAGATGTAGATACTTGTGAATAGTATTCAGTTGATAGTAATGATTAAGAGAACTAGCTTCTCTTTCAGGTTACTTATAATTGGAAGTACTCCTAAGTTGAGTAACGCTGATCGGCCTCTCTTCCATTTACTTGACATGCACTGGAGACAGCTGCATGATTTGAATCTGGTTCAATTAAATCAGTGCCTCTGTTTCTTGGATATAGAACAGTTCATATCTTGACATTGTTAAGATACGGGGAGTTGTCCGGCTTATGCTTAAAACCAGACTCTGGACAACTCAAGGCACGTTTCAGTAGTGGCTGTTTGTGGGTTGACCCGGGCTATGACGAGGGTTGATTTTCTACCATCTGGAAGATCAATAGAGATATTGTTCTTGACTCGCCACAGTTTTATCAAAAATGGATTTTTTCAGAAAACAGTAGTGGGAGTATGGTAGAACTGGAAGTGATTCCAGAACCGCAAACGATTACTGAAGATTTGGTAAGAACCTAAAGATTCAATCTGGTTTGACATTCCATTGGCCACTCCGCAGATATGGTGGGTAACCTCAGGCACTCGAGAGGTACTTCGGTATGCTCAAGGACGGTGGCAGGGAGGTTCTTGTTTACCCACACTTGCCATTGCTGTTGTTCCAGGCTGCGAGACCCGGCAGGAGGATGAGTATAGCGTCATTCTAAACTAGCTTTAGAAGTGTACGCCTATATGACTCTGCCAGAGGGTTGTCGTAATCAGTGGGAGCAGCGGAAGCATTGGTGGATATCAGGCTTATGTCCATTCATAGACTAAAGCAGATATAGCGGAGATAGATCATCTATTTCTGATATGACAGTCATAGGTTTGACTTCATCAGAATAGGGGATGGATCTGTTAAGAAGGTAGTAGGGTGTGATGTCCTGGTATTTGATGACATACACAGAGTAGGAAGTGATATTCCTATACTACGATCGGTTATACTTTGGTCGTCACACAGTGGTTTCTCCACATAGGACTTGGATATTATATCAGACATTCTGGTTACTAGATCTATGGTTTTAGATCTAGATTTGGGTGGTTTCCCAATCTGGGTACTTTGACCGCATTCTATGAGTATTTAGAATGGACGACTCCTGGCACGGTAGTGTACCTGCAGGTAATGGAGTCACCCTCTCTAAAGGTGTCTTACAGACTAAAGGGGAGAGGGATACGCATGATTGACAGATCACTTGCTTAGGCAATTGAGTCAATCATGGGATGTCAAGTACCACACCAGATGTTGTTCTTGCAGTAGGTGCAATAAGTTGATATTGATCCAATCCTGGGGAAACAGTCGGAAGCAGTTTTAGAACATAAGTTAATGTTCTAAGGAATTGATAACGGCAGCCTCCTTTACGAGACGGTTATCATTCCAGGCTTCCAAGGTGACCTGGATGGCAGAGTGGCTGTCAGAGTTATAGTTTTCCCTCTGACGAGGGACAGTATTTTGGACAGGTGGTCCAGGTGGGTACTGAGGGAAGGCATGGCGCAGGATACTGATTAAGTTCAGTTGACGATACAGTCCAAGAAGTTTGGATTTGGAGTTCATTTATGAACTAGGTCCCATCAGACATCCAGACATTCTAAGACAGGTATTGCTCATTTCGGGAGATGGCTTTCTCCGCGAACTTGAGATTTAGAGAGACATAGAAAGAAACATCAAAGCGGATCCACTCACTGAGGCTATTCCTCGAACGCAATAGTTTCGCAAACGAGCTTTGTGAGACTGACTAGTAGAGGAGTTGGGTGTTCGGTATCATACGGGCTGTGAGTATGCGACATCGCAATAATTAGCCTTGAGTGCAAGTGGGAGATTGTTGGAGATAGTGCCCTCAGAGTCAATTATTGGGTCACAGGCACGTGATTGCAATGATTGAGGGGAGGACCTATCCCGGTAGGACAGTCTTACTCGAGATGATAGTATGCTATCTGGTTTTTCTTTATCATCGTGTACTGCTTTAGGTGACCTTTCGAGTCGCTATTACACGTTGATAAAGCCCCTAGGATTCTTGCTTGACATCCAGCAGTATGAGGGCGATCATATAAGTGGGAGCTGGGGTCTACAAGCACATCCTTAAAAGGTCCCTAGTCGTGGGAGATTCGAGACAGGGCATCGATTCTCCACTGTAGACTAGTGTATACAGTCGAGACCCCAACGAGGGGCAGTGGCCGGTCTCACAAGCCACTGGTGTCAGTTGGTTCACCTAAGATGTATACAGGTGCTCATTGGGTTATGAGTACACCGGACAGGACTCGCCGGGAACCTGCTAGTTGGGATATACCAGACGTCAGATAGCAGTTCCCAGGTGACATGTGTACAGGTTAGTTCATCGACCTGGGATCGTCATTTGTCTCGTGTGAGTTCCCACTGTACTTTGATTACTACCCTACCACGGCTCAAAGGAGTCGTGCAAACAGGTTTTAGTTGGGTACAGTCCCGAGCCACATGGAGGCAGTGAGCGGATCTGCAGGGGTTCGTCTCTCCCGGTATTGGGGGTGAGGTCGTGCTGTGTCTAGGAGAGCCAGAACATGAAAAGTCCTTGGCCAAGGCAGGAGATTTGCTGGTAGGTATTCCAGTAGTATCTCAGGGTGTTCTGGGCTACACTCCGACACGACTTGTACCGCTTTTGGGGGTCTGACTTTTACCAACCCCCTAGGCCCGCCATGCGATGCTCATAGACGAACGGACCGGACTGTACGGATATTGTCACTGACAGGCTCAGTAGGGTGTCAGGATGAGTTCGCTCATCGACGTCCCTTTTGGTCAATACCTGGTAGCCCGTCACGTATTGGCTTATACCTCTGACGTGCTAGTGGTTAAATCCACAGCCACAGTATTGACGAGTCTTTAGAGTCCACCACACAGACAGTTACTCAAGTTTCGGGCGAAACGCTGTAGAGGCCGTATGGAGATATGGCAGGGTTCGATCAGATACGTGCGGTATTGCACGGATCGTGATCGGACGGTTTTTACTAGCCGGCTTTGGCTTAAGCCGGATTCTAGTATTTGATAGTGTAGTTTTGTCTCTTTGCATTTGTGTTCAGTGGGAATACAAATGCGGGCATGTATTTGCAGAAGTGGGGTTTTCCTGTAATTTATTACGGGATCGGTTTTCTGAAGTTGCCAGTTTGCATTCCGTTCCGGCCGGTTTTCCTTCATTCCTTCTCGGTCGGACTTTCTTGGTGGAGGGTGTTAATTGCAAGTTTGCAATTAACACTTAGTGGAGGGGCTTTCTTGCTTATTTGTGGCATCATGATGTTGCTTCATCATGAGATCCCTTTTTGGTCTTCTCACTTGCTTTCATTTTGATGGTTGATGGAAAGGTTTTGGATTGAAATGAGAGTGACTAATTTCTATATGGTTGATATATTCTTTCTTGTTTTCTTTTCTCTCTCCAATCTTCTTCTTTTTGGAGAGGGGCCGGCCACATATGAGAGGGGAGAGGGTGAGATCATTTTTTGAAGGAGGAAATACTTGGTTCATATTATTATTCCCTTGCTAAGTTGAGAGCATGATATTCCTCCATAGTTCTTTCTCTCATCACCACCTCCATCCATGGCAACTTCAAGAACCCTAAAGAGACAAGTTCACTACACTATTCTATAGCAAGCCTTGGACGCGTCGGCTAGCCAACTTCGCGCCCGAGTTGCCTCGGTCAAGAGGCGGGAGCCCGTAAAAGATTCCGGCTACGTGGTGCCCTTTCCGACGAGCGAGGAGGTGACGGAGATTCCGCAAGAGATCGGAGTGGAGATGAAGACCGAAGGACACGGATCGCTTGGTATAACATCTCTACTCTTTTCTATTTGCTAGCTAGCTAGGTTAATGGCCCGATCCGGGTAGAAAGTCCGCGGCGGTGCCGTTTTGCAAAGTTCGCAAAGTTTTTGTTTTCCGCGTTTCCGGCGTCGGATCGACGGCCGGGGCGCCCCCGCGGGCTTACAAAAGGGTAACCAGATAGCATACTATCATGTCGAGCAAGAAAGTCCTCCCTATATATGTCCCAGCATCCACTACAATATACATCCTATGTACAGTAATGGCCTCTAGGGCATACATATAACTAACACATGTCACCCGAGAACTTCCATCTAACGATAGGTATAGTACCATCTTGAAGTTCTCCGTGAGTCCGTCCAGTGTACTCACACCCAGTGAGCACCTGCATACGATCTTAGGTGCAACCGACCAATGGCTGCGGGACCAACCATTGCCCCTGGTTGGGTCCAAAAGCGTATACACTAGTCTACTCTAGAGTATCAATGCCATGTCTCGATACTCACGTGACTAGGGACCATTTAAGGATGTGCATATGGACTTCCCTGCCCCCACAAGTATGATCGCCATCACAACGCAGGTAGTCAAGCAGGATCCTACGGGCTTTATCAACATGTAACCGCAATATGTAATAAAAAGTATAACATATGCCATGTTAAGATAAAGACAAACCATAATAATATACTACTTTATTGAGTCTTTATCAATATGTGCAAGCTAGATAAAACATCAATAGAAATAAATACACATATCCTGACAAAGACCTCTCAAATAATATACTATATAATTGAGCAAGAATGTCATGTACATACATATCACTAGCATCCACATGTATGCATATGTTGGATATATTTATGCCCTAGAGGCCATTATTTGATAGTGGATGTATTTTTTCATGTGTGTGTGTGTGTGTGTGTGTGTGTATTCAGAGGACATTCTTGCTCGACATGATAGTATGCTATCTGGTTACTCTTTATCTTGACATGTTCACTTGATCATGTTTTTATTCATTTGGTACATGTTGAGAAAGCCCTGAAGATATTTTCTTGGCTACTATGATTATGATGTAGATCATACTAGTGGGACATGTGTAGTTTATAAGCATATCCAGAAATGTCCCTAGTCGTAGGTGTATCGAGACGGGGCATCGATATTGCAGGGTAGACTAGCGTATACAATTCTTGACCCATGTGATGGGTGATGGATGATCCTATATCCATTGGTGTTTGACACTAAGATTGTATACGGGTGCTCAGTGGAGACTGGGTACTGGGTACACAGGACGAACTCGCCGAGAACTCCAATATGGTATTATATCTATCGTCGGATAGCTGTTCTCAGTTGACACTGGTACAGGTTAGTCTGTAGACCCGAGATCGTCGTAGTGTCTTGTGTGTTCTCCCACTGTACTTTGATTTCCACCCTACCACGGCTCTACTGAATCGTGCAAACAGGTGTCTTTTGGGTACAGTCCCGAGACACATGGAGGCAATGAGCGATAGGAAGGGTTTCGTCTCCCCCGGTAATGCGGGTTGATGTTGCGCTGTGCTCGATTGGCTATATGAGCAAGTCCCTAGCCAGGGTTGATGAGATTTACTTATAAGTGTTATCGGTAGTTTCTTGATCTGTTATAGGCCATACATCGGCATGACTTATTAAGTTATTGGGATCGATAATACCATCCCTAGACTCGATATGCAGCATATCTAACGAAGATACCGGACTGTACAGTAAGTGTTACCGGTTGGCTCGACGGGAGTTTTTACAGGTTCGCTTGTTTTTCTTCTGATCGCTCAATACCTTGGAGCCGTTACGTACAGCTGGTTCTACTGACGGTTTGTGGGTTTGTGATATGATCACTGCCTGCTGCTAGTGTATTGACGAGTCTTAGAGTCCCACAAAGGGGTTACCTAGCTCAGGCGAAACGATGTGGGGTGCATATGGTGATATGCGCGGGTGCTTGATTAAATGCATGTATATGATACCACATTATAATCTGGCGTTTTCTATTGGTCGAGTCGTATGTGACATGACCGGTTTATTAAATCAATAGTTGATTTAATATTAATGACCATTAGCCATTTTACTTATAAACTTTTCTTTACATGTTGTATGCATGAATGTATGTATGTACTGTAACGTTTCTGTAATCGTTATGCGAATTTTTCCGTTTTAAGGTAAAATAGTCGGTATTTTCCGTTTTTACCCCATTGTGATCAAACCTCTGTACAGACTTGACTGCGCCTAGTTTAACTAGAATAGTGCTAGTATGCGGGCTTTGGGTGTCAATTGGAAGTTTTGGTTCACATAGATTTTTTCCCTAATTAAAATATTATTTTAATGTGTTATTTATGCACTTAATTAATGGTTGATGTGTTTGTATTCTTTTTGGCCAAAATTTCTTTCTTCTTGCCTTGGTCGAAATTGTAGTGGTAGGGGTTTCATTTGGATAAGAGAGTCAGTCATTAGCAAGCATTCTAGAAAGGTATGGTTATGTTTGTGAGTCATCCTTTGTATTTAAAGCTTTTGTTCATGCTTTAGATATTTAGTGTGAATATTTTGCTAATGGTCACCATTTATTTTTTCCCTTGTGCTCACCACCCCACTCTTGGCCGACCCCACCCAATTCAGCCCTCAAAATGGCCGAGCCCCATTTTGATGAGAAAAATGATTCATTTGCAATTTCCAAGCTCAATTTCATCACCCCAAAGGGCAACTTCAATTTACCTTCACCCAATGGCTTGGGTGATTTGAGACAAATTATTCTACACACTCTCTACTTCAATCTTGGACATGTCGGTTGGCAAACTTCATGTCCGAGTTGCTTCAGTTTGAAGCGGAAGCCCGTATAAAGATTCGTTGACGTGGTGCCACTTCGACGAGAAGACCGGAGATCGGAGATGCCCCAAGGAGCGTGGAATGATAGCTAAAGACCGAAGGACACGGATCGATCGGTATAATTTCTTAAACCACTTTACAGTTTACTAGTTAGGGTTTTGATGTGTTTAAGTGGTTAATCTTGAAGTGTAGACTTGGATAACCTAATTAATTTGTGAGAATGATATTTGTTAAAATTTCTAATATGTCAAATTGAGTTTTTAGCAAACTAAGGTTTTCTAAATCCTATTTGGGTGAGAATAAAATTGTGGTAATGATTTGGATAACTAAGTTAAGCTAATTTGTGTTGTTGGAAATTGCTAGAATTGTTAAATTTCTAGACTTGTGCTAAATTTTTGATAATGATGCTTACTAGCTTTTCGGTAAAATAAAACATGGGTTTTAATTGTCGTGGAGATGACATATATATTATTATCGACGATAATTATATGTGTTGTGAATGTGTATTGGTGCGATTGGAATTTTGGCGTGGCATTTTTCATGTATAGCGACCCTAGTGAGGGTTTTAGCTATGTTTTCTGGTATTTGGATTTGTTGGTTTTGCGACGGGATATTGTATTTGGGCGTTGGACATTTTTACGTCAACGACGAGGGTTGTTTGGATGTTTTTCATACGTAGTCTATAGGTTCTAACCTATGAGCGCACCGCGTGCCGTTTTTGGATTTCGACATTAGATGTTAATAGCTTTGCGAATTCCTATTGATTGTAGGTACCTTCGCGTAGATTCCGAGACGACGAAGCGCATCGACTATGGCTAAACGAGGAGTTTAGCAGGTGAGTAGATTTATATCTATAGGGGAGGTCGGGTGGATGGCGTATAGCACCCCCGTAAACATTGATATGGAATATCATTTGATTATTTTATCCTGATAAATGATATGTGATGGTCATGATTGTAGTATTTACAAATGATAATATGATAGAAGTTGATGCTAATGGACATATTGACATATGGGAATAGGGAATGATAAGTGAATCATGATGGCTGCAAATTGAAAGAGAACAAGTGTGACGTTTATATAATGTGATGCGAGATATTAATGTGATGAACGAGTATACGATGTGTTATGATGACTTAGTGTGATATGTCATTTTATGGATTCGAGTCGATATGAGATTGTTGATACCTTTGTAGGTCCCATGATACGAGATGGACATGGATGTGACCTAAGAGATAGGTATATTTATATGGGTAATGTATTGCAGTTTGAGTGATGTGCAGTACGAGACATAGATCAGTACCCCGTGGTTGTATAGGTTGATAGAATCCCTATGTGTTTAATGACGTCGTACGTGGATTACCGTACGCGATGAGTTTTACCTGTTGATTTATCCATACCCTTGTTTAAGGGACGCCGTATGATGGTTTGTACCGTACGTGATATTGTGAGGCTGGATGCCGAATGATGGATTCACCGACTCGGATATATTGTAGACACGTATACCTTATAGTATTTAGTTGACGATGTACTTTATGGTACATTCATGTTATTCTCATTACATTACATAAACTTGTGCTAGTACACCAACACCATTATCGATGATACGTATGTTGTACATACATAGATTGCCGGCTCACACACATCATCATCGATAATTGCTATGTCACTAAACAGTAGAATTTCTGTATCATGCTATGATATATTTGCTATGTTCATATTCACTGTTCCACGTTGCATGAGATATACGGACATGCTTGCATCCTGTTAAATGTTGCATACATACTGACATGTACACCCATATACTTAGTTATAGCTACAGGTACTTTATGCATACATACTGACATGTACACCCACACATCTTGCTATAGCTGCATATACCCCTAACTGGTATTCTATTGACATGTGATTTTGAGACATTGATTATGGTGCTATTGCGCTTATGAAATGCATCATACATACTTTCTTACATGTAATTACTTATACCTTGCTATAGTTACATGTACCCCTCATATGATGTTGCACTTGATTTCGGAGGATTTGGAAACCGCATGATATATTTTAAAAGCTGGACTTCTTTAAAAGAGCGGTTTTCCCTTATTATGCTCATATTGCTATTTTATGTTGCATATATCATTTTTTCGTGGATTTTCGCATTGAGATATGGATTTCATGTTATTTATGGATTTGAGAACCGTCGGGGTATTTCAAGAAACTATGCATTATTTGAAAACTCGGTTTCTCTTGATATGATATTTCAATGCGTCCACCATGAGATTTCTCGGTTCTGAGATTTGTGATATATACCCGATGCGAGGAGTGAGTGGGCCGTGTGCGGGTACATGGTGGAGCCCGGTACAGTTCCCCTCGCCAAGAAGTTCGCAAATGATAGGAGGTGATCCTGGAAGGCTGGGCAAGTACCTACCGGTGATAGTATTTGGGCTCGGCGGTTATCGTGGGGATACCAACCGGAGTGATGTACAGACATGACATCAGGGCCAGTCGTGGGGATGGCGCCTTGTTGGGTATATGTATGCCCTAGAGGCCATTATATGATAGTGGATGTATCTATACATGTATATATATTCAGTATGCATTCTTGCTCGACATGATAGTATGCTATCTGGTTCTTCTTTATCTGACATGTTGATTTGATCATGCTTTTATTCATTCATACATGCTGATAAAGCCCTGAGGATATCGGCTTGACTACTCTGATTATGATAGAGATCATACTAGTGGGACATTTGTAGTCTATAAGCATATCCTGAAAAGTCCCTAGTCGGAGGTGTATCGAGACGGGGCATCGATATACCAGAGTAGACTAGCGTATATGATACTAGACCCATGTGATGGGCGATGGATGTTCCCACATTCATCGATGTTTGACATCAAGATCATATACGGGTGCTCAGTGCTGACTGGGTACACTGGACGGACTCACCGAGAACTCCTATATGGAATTATATCTATCGTCAGATAGAAGTTCTCAGGTGACACTGGTACAGGTTAGTCTGTAGACCCGAGATCGTCATGGAGTCTTGTGTGTTCTCCCACTGTACTTTGATTGCCACCCTACCACGGCTCTACTGAGTCGTGCAAACAGGTGGCCGTTGGGTACAGTCCCGAGACACACGAAGGCAATGAGCGATAGGAGGGATTTCGTCTCTCCCGGTATTGGGAGTTGATGCTGTGCTGTGCCCGACTGGTTATAACAGCAAGTCCCTGGCCAGGGCTGCTGAGATTTGCTGATAAGTGTTATCAGTAGTTTCTCGATCTGTTATAGACCATTCACCGGCACAACTTATTGAGTTATTGGGGTCGACGTGACCATCCCTAGGCTCGATATGCAGCATATCTAACGAAGAGACCGGACTGTACGGTAGTGTTGCCGGTTGGCTCGACGGGAGTTGTAGCAGGTTCGCTTGTTTTCTTCTGATCGCTCAATACCCGGGTGGCCGTTACGTTTAGTTGACCGCTTGCTGCTTGGGGGTGCTTGATGTGATCATCACCCACTGCCGGCGTATTGACGAGTCTTAGAGTCCCACATAGGAGTTACCTAGTCCAGGCGAAACGTTGTGGTGCGCGTATGAGATATGCGCTTGGACCCGATTAAAATGCGTGTATGGGATACCGTATATTAATTGGGCGGCTTGCTAATGGTCGGGTCGTATGTGATATGACCGGATTAGTGAATCATGTGTTGATTTATCATTAGCTTCTCACTACAAATCCTATCTTATTTATTTTGGATGTATGCATGCATGTATGCATTCATTCTTGTTCATGCACATCTGGATGTGCATGCACACATGCATACATACATCATTTTATCATGGTTGCTTATACAATGAGAATGGTGGCAATATAAGAATCACACCATAGTTATTTCTATGGATTATTATTGCTTTTAAATTAAATCTAAAAGGAAATAAAAATGGGTTAAATCAAAAAGGTTTCTACACTCTTCTTAACCTTACCATTCTCACCTAACCTTTAACCCATGGTTTATTTTCTTTTTGTGCTTTTGATTTTAATCCAATAATAATCTTTAGAGTTAACCATGGTGAGATATGAGAGAGGAAAAATATATATACTCATTTTTCCTTTTTCTTTCCATGGTTCTATTATTCTCTTCTTCACAAAAGACCACCATCTTCATCAACCTTGATTCTTTGTTCTCTAGTTCTTTCAAGAGAGCAAAATAATCATAAAAATAGGATTTTGAAGTGAGATCCTTAGCCACAACATCATTCTAATCAAGTTTAGCCAACTTGATTAGAGTGTTCTCTTTGTTTTTCCAAAGTTGCAAGCTTGGACGGGAAACTCCGGGTGGATCGTCGTGGACGTGAGAGGACTACAAGTGGACCTTCTTCCAATACCCAAGAGTCTAAGGAGTCAAGCACAAAGGGAGCTACAAAGGTTGTAGTCTCGAAACCCTAATTTTTATTAGCTAAAAGTTTAGTAACCCTAATATTCTAAGATCGATTCCTTTGCGTGTTTGTTTAGCACCATAAAAATACATACTTTGAGACATGTGATGCTTCAAAACTCATTATAGGGTGCTAGGCTAACCTAAGAAATGGTATCAGAGCCAACCTAGAACATTAGGCGATGTTTTAGCGAAGTAAAAACTCCGTTCGAAACAAAATACGGATTTACGGGACACTCTCTGGAAATTTTTTAAAAACTGACATTTTTCAGAATTAAAAATACTCAAAAAATAGAGCAGGTAAATATAAGACAAACTGGAGAATTCGTGACCATGAACAGTACTTTTGGCCGCGGAACCGCGGCGCAAGCAAGCTTAGGCCGCGGATCCGCGGCCATACAAAGGGATCTCACACTATATTTTGCACAGTGTTTTTCCTTACCTGCTATAGTATATTTTGAGTATGTTTAATCTGAATCTACTGTTGAAAATTCTGGAGATGGTTTTGCACTCGTCGTTTCGATCGGAATATTCATTTCGTTTCCTTTTCCGGGTAGACTAGAAAGTATTGAAGTGTTCGAACAACTATCATTTACTCACCTTTCACGGAGTTTGAAAATATTGGAGATACGTGCAAGTTTTGTGGTGGTCTCTATAGAAGACAACAAACCATAACTCGATTATGTGACCATCTTGAACTGCCCTTTGAACCTTAGGGTTTGGGGCAGTACGGCGTGCCACATGTGAGGCGTTGGCTTGACCCTTCTACGACTGGACCGCTACTACTGTGTCACACTCCGGTTTTTTTGAACTCTGCTCAAGTGTTGAGCTTTAGTGAATCTTGAGTATTTGATCGATTGTTTGAAAACTTTAATACTGTCTGTTTATCCGGAATTTGATGCAATGTGTGGAATTCATATTATTAGACATGAAATACGGAATATGTGATATTTTGCATTTGCGATGTCTAAAGAGAATGTGGATTCCAGATATTGCAGTTTTACACTTTCTTTTCTGTGACCGTAAGTGTAGTATGTACGATATCACCGGTTTCGTTGCTATACATTAACGACAATTGGGGTATGCATACTTACTTACGTTGATGATATGAGATATTATGTGTTGCTGAGATATGATGTGCAGGATTGTCGCGATTGAATAGCCGGGGGGTTTTATGTGAGATGAGAGTTTTATATTTTCATTCATGTAAATTCAAATGTAATATTCTTTTATTTGGGGCACTTCCGGGTTGAGGTTGTGTCACCAGTGTTGTATATTATTTACTTTTCCGCATTAGGATGGACCCAAGGAGGGGAGCACAAGTGACCGAGTTCTGGGGTTCAGTGGAAGGCCATCTCGAGGAGTCGAGACCGGGTCTCCTAAACTCCAGAATTGGCAGGGTCACTTGCCGCTCTCGTAGGGGTCCAGGGTGTGGGCTTGGCTATTCATCACGACTGTGGAATCCGTATTTTCTATTCTGGCTAGATACTAAATACGGACGTCCTAGTATATCCCACGTTATATCTATGTTTCTGCTGCCTGTGTTCTGTGATATCTGAGACGAATGACATATTATATATATGATATATAGTAGACGTTGCTTATGTTTTTCACCCGCGCTAGTCCCGTCCCGGTATGCCGTTAGTTAAGTAACCTAACGGTGCATAACGGAACATTGCGGCGAATGCGGATGGCATAAGCGTACGTGTTATTTTCGTTTCTTTTCTATGACTGGCTTAAGGACTTAAATGATGGGATTACATTAATATGATTAATGTAAAGAAAATAAACCTAAAAAGATGTTGTAGAATCGGATTTGAAAACCACTCGGCTATTTATGAAAAAGCTATATTTCAAAACTGCGGAGCTTAAGCCACTCCTTTTGAAAACCATTTGATTCTACAACGATATCAAGTTCAAAGCGTTAAAGATTTTCTTAAAAATCATTTGCAACCCTCCGTCATTTTAGGAAGTAGAGTACTTAGTATTCGTGCTACGTTTGTTGACTTTAGTTAAGGCGTAGTGTACGGTAGCTAAGTGATGTCTTCCTACACTGCATATGATGCAGATTAATTAGGACATTCATGCGACCTTGTTGACCATAGTTAAGGGTCATATGGGTGGGTCTAATTGATCAAGAAATGACGGGTAGAACTTGACTGGTACTTATGATTTGTTGACCATAGTTAAGGTCATAAGTACTAGGGGTAAAAATTACATCAGGAATTTCAAGTGTTGAAATTTGCAATGAGATTGCATACCTTCCATGTGATGGTTGGATCCCGATCCCACTGCGGGCAATAGTTGCTCCTAGGAGAGTTTTACAGTTTACAATTAGCTAACTCATTAGGTGTCTAGAAAGGTGTTAACGGGGCTCCGCCTTTGGGAAAACGAGGTTTACTCAAATCAGGTCCGTGCGAAAGCACGGGGAACCTCCCTCAAAGTACCGACACTGGCCTGGCTGAACGGTTAGCGAAGTTGTAGACTGTAATAAATCCTGGCTAGTTTTTCTTTTTAAGGTTTGAAAGAAAGACTCGATAAAAGCAGTGGGAAACATCGATTAGACAAGATAATAACCAATCTATTCTATGCAAGAGCTTTCGCTGAGTGTATTCTTTTCTCTCTCTTAATGGCAGATACCCATGACTGGACTCAAGCTTTTACTAGATAAAAACAAACTGAATGGGACCAACTATGAAGACTGGCTGAGGAATCTGAAAATCTCCTTGACTTATGATAAAGTATCATATGTCCTCACGGCTTCAGCCCCGCCCGTCCCTGGTCCAAAATCCTCAGTTGCGGACATTGAAGTCCGCAAGACATGGGACGCTGACTGTGCCACGGCCACATGCCTCGCGCTTGCATCGATGGATAACACACATCAAAAGCAGCACGAGGTCATGGATATTCACGGTATATTGCTCCATACAAAGGAGTTGTATGGGGAGCAATCCCGCGTATTACGATACGAAGCATCAAAGAAATTGTTTCAGATGCGAATGGCCCCTGGCACACCAGTAGGAGACCATGTTCTGAAGATGATAGCTCTTATAGAAGAGCTTGAGGACCTTGGATGGACGATGGACAATGAACAATATATAGATATTATTCTGCAGTCCCTCCCCTCCACCTTTGCTCAGTTCATAGTGAACTTCAACATGCATGGCATGGAGAAGGACCTCCCTGAACTCCTTAATATGTTAAGGAGTGCAGAGAGCACTATGAAGTTAGCAAAAAGTCCCGTTATGACTATTGGACGGTCTTCCTCTTCTCGCCCGAAAGCCAAGGCCAAGGGAAAGAAAAAGAAGAAACCCACTAATCCTAAGGGCGGAGTTAAAAAGGTGAAGGGAAAGGGAAAGTCCAAGGCTGGAGACTCAGGGAAGGGCGAATGTTTCCACTGCCACAAGACAGGACATTGGAAGCGCAATTGCACGGAGTACTTAAGTCTCAAGAAGAAGCATGGTGATGCTTCTGCTTCAGGTGCGTTTGTGACTGAGAACTGTTTTTCTATAAACTTTGCTTCCTGGGTATTGGATACCGGTTCAGGTTCTCACATTTGCAATTCTATGCAGGGGCTGAGAAATAGCAAGGTTTTGAAGACAGGTGACCATACTCTCCGCGTTGGAAATGGTTCCAATGTACATACAGTTGCAGTGGGAGAGTATCACTTGGGGTTGCCATCTGGATGTATTTTGATTTTGAATCCATGTTATTTTGTACCAAGTATGCTATGTAATATAATATCCATTTCTTTGTTGGACAATGAAGGATATAATTTTGTACTGCAGAACAATGTTATGAACATTCACCTAAATCAAATGTTGGTTGGGTATGGTACGCTTAATAACGGAATATATGTCCTAAATCAACACACAGTATTCAGTATACAACACACTAATAAAAGAAAACTTTCAGAATTAAATGAAGCTTTTCTTTGGCATTGTAGGTTTGGTCATATTAACGAAACAAGACTAAACAAGTTACACAAAGATGGATATTTAAACTCTTTTGAATATAAATCTTATGCGACTTGCCAGTCTTGTATCAAGGGTAAAATGACCAAAACTCCGTTTACTGGACACGGAGAAAGAGCTACTCAGCTTCTGGCCCTCATACATAGTGATGTATGTGGGCCAATGTCTACACAGGTTAGAGGCGGTTTTTCATACTTAATTACATTCACTGACGATTTCTCAAGATTCGGTCATGTATTTTTATTAAAGCACAAGTTCGACGCTTTCGAGAAATTCATTGAATATAAATAAGAAGTAGAAAAACAAACCGTCTTGAGTATTAAAATGCTTCGATCTGATCGAGGTGGTGAGTATCTCAGTACATAATTTGCAAACTTCCTAAAAGAGAATGGGATTCTCTCTCAGCTCACTCCTCCTTACACACCACAGCACAACGGTGTGTCAGAACGACGGAATAGGACCCTATTAGATATGGTCCGGTCCATGATGAGTGACGCTGAGTTACCAGTCTCGTTTTGGGGGCATGCATTGGAGACTGCAGCGTTTCTACTAAACAGGATTCCAACCAAAGCTGTGTCTACCACGCCATATGAGATATGGAATGGGAAGAGACCATCTCTTAAGAGAATTAAGATTTGGGGTTGCCCGGCCTATGTTAAAAAGCAGAATCCGGACAAACTCGAGACACGGTCAGTCATGTGTAACTTTGTGGGATATCCAAAGAATTCATATGGATATCTGTTCTACCACAAAGAGGAACAAAAAGTGTTTGTTTCTCAGTATGCCACATTCTTGGAAAAAGAGTTTTTCACAGATAAAGATGATGGCAAGATGGTAGATCTAGAAGAGGTTCTGGAGACACAAACTACAAATGACGATTTGGTTGAACCGGCTGTTGCAACAGAAACTGAAGAACCTCGGCCACTCCGGAGGTCTGGTAGGACTTCTCGCCCACCGGAGAGGTACTACGGTTTCTTCATTGATGGTGACAGAGAAGATTGCATCATGGATGATGATGATCCTACCAGTTTTCAGCAAGCTATCACGAGTGGTGACTCTGTGAAGTGGCTGGATGCCATGAGATCCGAAATGGAGTCTATGTACACCAACAAAGTATGGACTTTGGACGTTGTACCCCCTGGGGTAAAACCTGTAGGGTGCAAATGGATCTTTAAAAGAAAGATTGGTATGGATGGGCAGGTAGAGACCTATAAAGCAAGACTTGTGGCGAAAGGTTTTCGTCAAAGACCAGGTTTGGACTATGACGAAACTTTTTCACCCGTAGCCAAGCTTAAATCCATTCGGATCCTACTTGCTATTGCTGCTCACTACGACTATGAAATCTGGCAGATGGACGTTAAAACAGCATTTCTAAATGGAGATTTAGAGGAATGCGTTTATATGGATCAACCAGAGGGCTTCATTGACAGTGGGAGCAGCGAGAAAGCATGTAGACTGCTTAAATTCATATATGGGTTAAAGCAGGCATTTCGGAGTTGGAACATCTGTTTCGATGATGTTATCAAAGAGTTTGATTTCATCAAAAATCCAGATGAACCTTGTGTTTATAAGAAGGCTGTAGGAAGAGCTGTCACATTCCTCGTATTGTACGTGGATGACATTCTTCTGATAGGAAATGATATTCCTATGCTACAGTCGGTCAAATCATTCTTATTACTGAGGTTCTCCATGAAGGACCTGGGTGATGCCACATACACCTTGGGCATAAGGATCTATAGGGATAGATCTAAAAAGTTATTGGGATTGTCCCAAACCAGGTACATCAACACCATCCTAAAAAGGTTTAGTATGGAAGACTCCAAGCGGGGTGCCTTACCCGCTTGCCATGGAGTCACTCTCTCCAAGGATTCTTGTCCAAAGACCGATGAAGAGAGAGCTCGCATGAGCATTATACCCTATGCTTCGGCAGTAGGATCTATAATGTATGCGATGTTATGTACATGCCCAGATGTAGCTTATGCACTCAGTGTTGTAAGCAGGTATCAATCCAACCCAGGGGAGAACCACTGGACAGCTGTGAAGAACATTCTTAAGTACTTACGAAGGACTAAAGAATTGTTCTTGGTGTATGGTAATACAGATCTCCAAATGGAGGCATTTACCGATTCGAGCTTCCAGAGCGATAAGGATGACAGCAAATCTATCTCAGGGTTTGTATTTACCCTCAATGGAGGGGCGGTAAGTTGGAAGAGTTCCAAACAGGATACCGTTGCAGACTCTACGATGGAGGCTGAGTACATTGCTGCAAATGATGCCGCCAAGGAAGCCATCTGGATGAAGAAGTTCGTCTCGGAGCTAGAAGTAGTTCCAACCATTATTGATCCAATACCTTTGTATTGTGACAATAATGGGTCGATGGCGTTAGCCAAGGAGCCCAGATCCCATCAGCGGTCCAGACACATCCTGAGGCGCTTTCATTTGATCCGGGAGATTGTAGATCGCCGCGAGATCGAGATTAAGAGAGTAGACACAAAGAACAACGCCGCGGATCCATTCACCAAGGCCCTCCCTCAGCCGCAGCATGAGCGACTTTTTAAGATGTTGGGTATGAGATACGCCAATAACCGGCCTTAGTGCAAGTGGGAGATTGTTGGTTATATGTATGCCCTAGAGGCCATTATATGATAGTGGATGTATCTATACATGTATATATATTCAGTATGCATTCTTGCTCGACATGATAGTATGCTATCTGGTTCTTCTTTATCTGACATGTTGATTTGATCATGCTTTTATTCATTCATACATGCTGATAAAGCCCTGAGGATATCGGCTTGACTACTCTGATTATGATAGAGATCATACTAGTGGGACATTTGTAGTCTATAAGCATATCCTGAAAAGTCCCTAGTCGGAGGTGTATCGAGACGGGGCATCGATATACCAGAGTAGACTAGCGTATATGATACTAGACCCATGTGATGGGTGATGGATGTTCCCACATTCATCGATGTTTGACATCAAGATCATATACGGGTGCTCAGTGCTTACTGGGTACACTGGACGGACTCACCGAGAACTCCTATATGGAATTATATCTATCGTCGGATAGCAGTTCTCAGGTGACACTGGTACAGGTTAGTCTGTATACCCGAGATCGTCATGGAGTCTTGTGTATTCTCCCACTGTACTTTGATTGCCACCCTACCACGGCTCTACTGAGTCATGCAAACAGGTGGCCGTTGGGTATAGTCCCGAGACACACGAAGGCAATGAGCGATAGGAGGGATTTCGTCTCTCCCTGTATTGGGAGTTGATGCTGTGCTGTGCCCGACTGGTTATAACAGCAAGTCCCTGGCCAGGGCTGCTGAGATTTGCTGATAAGTGTTATCAGTAGTTTCTCGATCAGTTATAGACCATTCACCTGCACGACTTATTGAGTTATTGGGGTCGACGTGACCATCCCTAGGCTCGATATGCAGCATATCTGACGAAGAGACCGGACTGTACGGTAGTGTTGCCGGTTGGCTCGACGGGAGTTATAGCAGGTTCGCTTGTTTTCTTCTGATCGCTCAATACCCGGGTGGCCGTTACGTTTAGCTGACCGCTTGCGGCTTGGGGGTGCTTGATGTGATCATCACCCACTGCCGGCGTATTGACGAGTCTTAGAGTCCCACATAGGAGTTACCTAGTCCAGGCGAAACGTTGTGGTGCGCGTATGAGATATGCGCTTGGACCCGATTAAAATGCGTGTATGGGATACCGTATATTAATTGGGCGGCTTGCTAATGGTCGGGTCATATGTGATATGACCGGATTAGTGAATCAAGTGTTGATTTATCATTAGCTTCTCACTACAAATCCTATCTTATTTATTTTGGATGTATGCATGCATGTATGCATTCATTCTTGTTCATGCACATATGGATGTGCATGCACATATGCATACATACATCATTTTATCATGGTTGCATATACAATGAGAATGGTGGCAATATAAGAATCACACCATAGTTATTTCTATGGATTATTATTGCTTTTAAATTAAATCAAAAAGGAAATAAAAATGGGTTAAATCAAAAAGGTTTCTACACTCTTCTTAACCTTACCATTCTCACCTAACCTTTAACCCATGGTTTATTTTCTTTTTGTGCTTTTGATTTTAATCCAATAATAATCTTTAGAGTTAACCATGGTGAGATATGAGAGAGGAAAAATATATATACTCATTTTTCCTTTTTCTATCCATGGTTCTATTATTCTCTTCTTCACAAAAGACCACCATCTTCATCAACCTTGATTCTTTGTTCTCTAGTTCTTTCAAGAGAGCAAAATAATCATAAAAATAGGATTTTGAAGTGAGATCCTTAGCCACAACATCATTCTAATCAAGTTTAGCCAACTTGATTAGAGTGTTCTCTTTGTTTTTCCAAAGTTGCAAGCTTGGACGGGAAACTCCGGGTGGATCGTCATGGACGTGAGAGGACTACAAGTGGACCTTCTTCCAACACCCAAGAGTCTAAGGAGTCAAGCACAAAGGGAGCTACAAAGATTGTAGTCTCGAAACCCTAATTTTTATTAGCTAAAAGTTTAGTAACCCTAATATTCTAGGATCGATTCCTTTGCGTGTTTGTTTAGCACCATAAAAATACATACTTTGAGACATGTGATGCTTCAAAACTCATTATAGGGTTCTAGGCTAACCTAACACGCCTGAGTTATGAGGATTTACGTATCGATGCTAGACACGGGTTTCATGATGTTTCGAGTGTCGAGGTTAGAAACTCAGGTTTCCATGATTTTGTTGTGTCGCGAGGGTCACACATTGTTTTATATCCTCATATTTACCTGCATATGTTTTTATTATATTTACATGCACGGGTTGTTGTATCAATGGTTGACACGTGGACGAGATCCACTGCATACATGCATTGATTTTATTGTTGGACGAGATCCACCGGCATACATGCATTGATTATATTGTTGGATGTTATCCACTTGCTGATAGGCATTGTTTATATTGTTGGAACATATGCAGATACGGTCACCCAAGATATCATAGTATTATCTTTATGATATAGTTCACCTAGGAATCATTGTTTATTTCGATTTCTACTTGATGATGTTTTTCTATTCACGAGTTGACAACTCACCCCCGTTGTGCCATAGTTCTTGCAGGTTGACCGCATGGATCAGTTGCGGCATTGTTGGAACATAGCTGTTTTCGGGTGACTTGCTTGTGGTAGGTGGTACATGTTGGATCGTGCCCCTCTTGTATTCATTATTCATATTGTATCTAGTCACTCCATCAATTCAGAATCTAGTTATTGTATATCTTGCAGACTTACAAGACTTCTAGTTGCGAGACTTGAGCGCTGGGTTTTATGTTCGCTTTTGGGGTTGATGTCTTGCTTTACTTTTCATTTTGTGGATCTTCGCTATTAGGTATCGTATACTTGTTTTTATACTTGTGGTGGTTGTTTCCGCCGTTGGGCGTGATTTGCTCCCGTTTGGGGATGCTTTATTATATTCTGTGTTGTACCCATTTTCGGGGTTAGTTTTTACAAAGGAGGTGCTGCCCAATTTTTCAAAAGACAAAATATGATTTATTGTATCTTTATTTCTTAAAAAGGTTTAGATTTCTGGGTTTCAGCTTACTTGAATTACGTTATGCCTGTAGACGTCACGTGATTTAAGTGCTAGTCGCGAGCTAATATTTTGGGTCCTGACAAAGTTGGTATTAAAGCGCTAGGTTTAACCTTAGTTCGAGTCTAGGTTTGACTATGTGGAGTCTAGGGCATATATATTTTTGAACCTAGGCTTGACCTTACGGAACTTAGACTTGAATAAGGGGGTGTTAGACCTGAATTTTCGTTTCATAGGCTGACCCTGATTGATGGAGTAGGTAGCTTGAGTATAGTGACATACCGTACGTATGTTCCGCGGCATATTTACGATACGATAATCCACTTAAGAAACCATAGGATGTACATATCTTGAGACTGGTGATTCTCTTTGTTTCCTTGATTGTAAATCCATTTGAGATCCGTGATTCTATTCGTTTACATGATCATACTCTCACTGATTCTGTTCCTCATTATGATCATATATTCATTCTGGATTTGTTGATTCATTTCATCATTTGATCTATTTCCATCGATACTTTTTTGAGGTTCCTGTCACCATGGTTTGAGCGTAGTTTGAGCTGCTGGTGATGCGGTTAGGGCGAGCTCGTCGTGGACGAGGACTGACCATCGTGTTTTCTGGTGACATGGGAATGTATTGATGTTGTTTGGTGTTGTGACCTCTCGTTGAGGCGAGTGTGCGGTTTTGTACCGGATGATCAGGCCATTGTTTGAGGCTGCCTGCTGTGAGAGGATTGTTGATGTACAACATACCTCAGAGATTCCAGATTGATTATCGTCGAGAACATTTGCAGGACGCGAGTAGCATGACATGATGTCAAAGGTGAACAAGAGGTTCGTGCATGATTCTGATGAGCTTTTGTTACTCCCTGTCGAGATTAGGGATCTGATATGTATACAGAGGCATTGGGATATGGCCAGTTCCCGAGAAAATGTTGTGCTGAGAACGCAGATGTCCAGAAAGCGAGAAAAGATTTGTAAGTGTACCAGCCTCCGTACAGTTCGATATAGGCGAGATCGGAAGAGACCTTGAGCTAGTTCCTTCCAGGACACTGCTGCGATGAGATTGCACCGAGGATCAGTTTTGTCACGTGTATTCAGAGGGTCAGAGGCCGACTCCAGTGACGTGCTGCTTTATGAGTGATCATACTTTTTGGCCGAGAGATGACTTGAGGAGTGCTAGAGCGGAATCGTTTCCGTTAGCACACCTGACCAGGCAAATGAGCCGATAGAGTGCGAGATTGAAAATCCACAGAGAAATGAGGACCCAGAGACAGAAGAAGCTAGACAGTGAGCAGAAGACAAGCAGATGTTCTTGCTCTGCCAGTTTGGGCACACCGACATCTTCTTCGACATTGTAGGAGGTGTATCTCAATGTCATTTGTTGCGATTTGCGTTTGTGATCCGAGTATCATGCTTATATCGCTTGGATTTGAGTTTTGATGATTGAGTTTCAAGATATTGTTTTCGTGCACCATGGCTGCACCTACTGGGTATTTACATTTTGTGCATATCGATTTGCACTTGATAATGATTTTGTGCCTTGGCTGCACGTGTTTATGATTTCGTGGATTTCAGACATTTGATTTAATATGTGCGTGTGGTACGCACTCGATTTGATTTTTGCACTCGGAATAGCTCATATGTGCTTGCAGTGCATTGATGCGTGTTTTGTGCACACAGTTGCACAGGATTTGATATTTCGTGCACTATATGCATAGGATTTGATATTTCATGCACTAGATGCACAAGATTTGATATTTCGTGCAGTGGATGCACAAGATTGATATTTCGTGCAGTGGATGCATAGGAATTGATATTTCGTGCACTATATGCATAGGATTTGATATTTCGTGCAGTGGATGCACATGATTGATATTTAGTGCAGTGGATGCACATGATTTGATATTTCGTGCACTAGATGATTTTTACGAACCCGACATGCTTAGGTTGGATTTTTGCGCATATTAGGCGCTTGGGATTGGATTTTGTGCGCATCAGATGCACTTGAGTGAGATTTTACTCGTGCATGTTCGATGCCCTTGATTTAGATTTTTATCCGTACATTTTAGATGCGATTTTATTCGTGCATTTGGGATGCACTTTATTTCGATTTCGTTCGTGCATGACTGATGCACTTGATTTGGACTTTCGCTCACGTTTGGCGCGTGATATGATTTTTGTGCACACCTGATGCACTCGATTGGCATTTTCGTTCGTGCATGTTAGTTGCACTCGATTGAGATTTTCGGGCACTTTTAATGCACTGGTTGTTATGGTCGCGCACGCCAGTTGCATTGGACAAATGCTTTCGTGCACAACCGTTGCACTTAATGTTACTTTTGTGCATATTGTGGCACCTGTACTTGGATTTGATTTCCGTACGCACCAGACGCACGTGATGGTTGGATACGCCTTTTGAGGCTGATATTGCTTATGGGCACTTTTTTTCATGATGAGGCCCTATACTTTGTAGTACCCTAGCAGGACTGATCCGAGGACAGTACCTGAGTACTTTGCATGCATAAAAAGGTTACCAAGAGGTGTTTTCAAAAAGAAGCTATAGTTTCGCTATTTCTTACATGTCTGCGAGTGAAACGAACGTTTACAAAAGAAAACCTTTTGAGATATTTTAAAACGAGGGCAGAACGTATATTTTGAGCAAAACATATATGAAAGTATATTATTACTTTACAAATGAGCGTCCGTCATTTGTGCCGTGAGCTACACATCAAACGGCGATTCAGAAAAAGATTTCTGCATATGTTATTTCAGTTTTTGGAGATTTTTCAAAAAGGATGTGTACTATATACATATTATAGCATCTGCTTAGTGTATATTGGATTTCAGTAATGGATTTTGAGATCTGTATCTCTATTGTAACTCCGATAATATGCGTGCAAGTCCGATGATTTGCGTGACGCTTGACGGAGTCCGGTTTTGAGTTTCATTCACGGCTTCAGGCGCATGCGACGCGCTATGTTATTTCTGTTGCTTCAGTGATTTCGGATCCCTATTGATTGAGTTGGATTTTGAAATGTTTAGTATTGGGGGTTTAATTTAAATTCGGGGACCGAATTTCTTTAAGGGGGAAGATTGTAACCTTTGTGTAATCGTTATGCGAATATTTCCGTTTTAGGGTAAAATAGTCGGTATTTTCCGTTTTAACCCGATTGTGATCAAACCTCTGTACAGACTTGACTGCGCCTAGTTTAACTAGAATAGTGTAGTGCGCGGGCTTTGGGGGTTAATTGGAAGTTTTGGTTCACATAGATTTTTTCCCTAATAATTTTTTTTATTTTAATGTGTTATTTATGCACTTAATTAATGGTTGATGCGTTTGTATTCTTTTGGCCAAAATTTCTTTCTTCTTGCCTTGGCCGAAATTGTAGTGGTAGGAGTTTCATTTGGATAAGAGAGCGAGTCATTAGCAAGCATTCTAGAAAGGTATGGTTATGTTTGTGAGTCATCCTTTGAATTTAAAGCTTTTGTTCATGCTTTAAATATTTAGTGTGGATATTTTGCTAATGGTCACCATTTATTTTTTCCCTTGTGCTCACCTCCCCACTCTTGGCCGACCCCAACCATTTCAGCCCTCAAAATGGCTGAGCCCCATTTTGATGAGAAAGATGATTCATTTGCAATTTCCAAGTTCAATTTCATCACCCCAAAATGCAACTTCAATTTACCCTCACCCAATGGCTTGGGTGCCTTGAGTCAAATTATTCTATATACTCTCTACTTCAATCTTGGACATGTCGGTTGGCAAACTTCAAGTCCGAGTTACTTCGGTTTGAAGCGGGAGCCTGTATAAAGATTCGTTGACGTGGTGCCACTTCGACGAGGAGACCGGAGATCGGAGATGCTGCAAGGAGCGTAGAATGATAGCTAAAAACCGAAGGACACGGATCGATCGGTATAATTTCTTAAACCATTTTACAGTTTACTAGTTAGGGTTTTGATGTGTTTAAGTGGTTAATCTTGAAATGTAGACTTGGATAACCTAATCAATTTATGAGAATGATATTTGTTAAAATTCCAAATTTGTCTAATTGAGTTTTTAGCCAACTAAGTTTTTCTAAATCTTATTTGGGTGAGACTAAAATTGTGGTAATTATTTGGATAACTAAGTTAAGCTAATCTGTGTTGTTGGAAATCGCTAGAATTGTTAAATTTCTAGGCTTGTGCTAAATTTTTGATAATGATTCTTACTAGCTTTTCGGTAAAATAAAACGTGGGTTTTAATTTTCGTGGAGATGACATATATATAATTATCGACGATAATTATATGTGTTGTGAATGCGTATTTATGCGATTGGGATTTTGGCGTGCAGTTTTCATGTATAGCGACCCTAGTGAGGGTTTTGGCTATGTTTTCCGGTATTTGGATTTCTTGGTTTTGCGACGGGATATTGTATTTGGGCGTTGGACGTTTTTACGTCTACGACGAGGGTTGTTTGGATGTTTTGCATGCGTAGTCTATAGGTTCTAACCTATGAGCGCACCGCGTGCCCTTTTTGGATTTCAAAATTTGATGTTAATAGCTTTGCGAATTCCTATTGATATAGGTACCTTTGCGTGGATTCCGAGACGACGAAGCGCATCGACTACGGCTAAGTGAGGAGTTTAGCAGGTGAGTAGATTTATATCTACGGGGGAAGTCGGGTGGATGGCGTATAGCACCCCCGCAAACATTGATATGGAATATCGTTTGATTATTTTGTCCTGATAAATGATATGCGACGGACATGATTGTAGGATTTACAAACGATAATATGATAGAAATTGATGCTAATGGACATATTGACTTACGAGAATAAGGAATGATAAGTGAATAATGATGGCTACAAATTGAAAGAGAACAAGTTTGATGTTTTTATAATGTGATGCGAGATATTAATGTGATGAATGAGTATACGATGTGATATGATGACTTAGTGTGATATGTCATTTTATGGATTCGAGTCGATATGAGATTGTTGATACCTTTGTAGATCCCCTGATACGAGAAGGACATGGATGTGACCTGAGAGATAGGTATATTTATATAGATAATGTTTTGCATTTTGAGTGGTGTGCCGTACGAGACATTGATCCATACTCCGTTGTTGTATAGGTTGATAGAATCCCTATGTGTTTAATGCCGTCGTACGCGGATTACCATACGCGATGAGTTTTACCTGTTGATTTATCCATACCCATGTTTAGAGGACGTTGTACGATGGTTTGTACCGTACGTGATGTTGTGAAGCTGGATGTTGATTGATGGATTCACCGACTCGGATATATTGTAGACACGTATACCTTACAGCATTTAGTTGACGATGCACTTTATGCTACGTTCATGTTATTCTGATTATATTATATATATCTGTGCTTGTACACCTACACCATTATCGATGATGCGTATGTTTGCACATACACAGATTGCCGGCTCACACACTTGATCATCGATAATTGCGATGTCACTATACAGTAGAATTGCTATATCATGCTATGATATATTTGCTATGTTCAAATTCACTGTTCTATGTTGCATGAGATATACGGACATGCTTGCATCCTGTTAAATGTTGCATACATACTGACATATATACCCACATATTTGGTTACATCTACATGTACTTTATGCATACATACTGACATGTACACCCACATATCTTGCTATAGCTGCATATACCTCTAAGTGGTATTCTATTGACATGTGATTTTGAGTCATTGATTATGGTGCTATTGCGCTTATGAAATGCATCATACATACTTGCTTACATGTAGATACTTATACCTTGCTACAGTTACATATACACCTCATATGATGTTGCACTTGATTTCGGAGGATTTGGAAACCACATGATATATTTTAAAAGCTGGACTTCTTTAATAGAGCGGTGTTCCCTTATTATGCTCATATTGCTGTTTTATGTTGCATATATCAGTTTTTCATGGATTTTCACATTGAGATATGGATTTCATGTGATTTACGGGTTTGAGAACTGTGGGGGTATTTCAAGAAACTATGTATTGTTTGAAAACCCGGTTTCTCTTGATATGATATTTCAGTGCGTCCACCATGAGATTTCTCGGTTCTGAGATTTGTGATATATACCCGATGCGAGGAGTGAGTGGGTTGTGTGCGGGTACATGGTGGAGCCCAGTACAGTTCCCCTCGGCAAGAAGTTCGAAGATGATAGGCGATGAGCCTGGAAGGATGGGCAAGTACCTACCGGTGATAGTATTTGTCACGACACGAAATTGTCCCGTGACGGCCCGAATACTACGCAACGCCTAAAGACGTAACGTAGTAAAAGAAAGCCAAAACCCAGAAATCTAAACCAAGAAAATACAGAAAAGATAATATAAGTTTTTGAAACATTTGAAATCGCAACCCAAATTCTTTAAAAGTCCTACTTTCTTTCTTTAAAATTTTGGCAACACCCTCTTTTTGTAAAAACTAGCCAAGATGAATACAACACAAATATACGACGCCGTAGCGAAGAAATAAAGACAATGGAGAGAAAGCTGTATATAAAAGACAACAAATCCATAAATAATATACAATATCGTCCTCACCAAGTCTCTAGGTCAACAACATTATAGTAGATGGAGAGTACAAATACAACGAAGGTACAATACAAAATACAGATAACCACCAAAACCCACCTAAGCAAAATAGTACTGTGATCTGATGCGGTATCTGTAGCAAAAGATGATAGATGAATAGCTGAATAGCCTGCCTCGACTACTCTGGGGAACAACCTGAAACACCTGTGGCACAACGAGGGTGAGTTGCCAACTCGTGAATAGTAGATAACATATGCAGGTAATCGCAGGAATGTACGTACTGCATGAATCTAAGATATGCGATTACAATAATAACATGTCATGTGAATGCAGAATAATGGAAAGTACACTAGCAGGTACAGTCAATATGTGAAGCAATAATGACATGATAATAGTATGCAATAACTATGCAATAGGGATATGAGAAAGTAGATATGCAGCAATCATGAGGGTACACTAACTGGTACCACCAATGTATGAAACTGTGCATAAAATAGATAAGTGTGAGGTATAGGGTGGAATATGTCATTTCCACGGAAACCTGACATCGTGGCAGGATCACAATCCATCAAGACACTCAAATCCCAAATCCTCAAATCAGCCCCTAAGTTAGGCTCTCATATCATGTAAGTCTCACATCTCCTCAATGTACAATATCGAATAGATCCCCTATATCTCGAATGTACAAATCAACAATCTCATAGGTAACCTGTATCCAATCTCAATGAATCACCTAATATCCCAAATCACATCTCAAGTAAGAATCTAACATCCTAAAGGTATATATGTACAGAAATAAATATGATGGGGGCAATACACATATATTACCGTCCCATTCCACTAATATTGGAGTAAGGGTATATATAACAACGGCTAAATCCCCTGTTATATATACAAAGGTGTTAAAGAAATATCATGAAAACCATATGGCAAGTATCGACACAGAAATCCTGATCACGTATCATACGCTATCCCGAAAGCACGAGTGCCTAGCTCTGACCCTCGCCTTTCGACGTATGCATAGGTACATCACTCCCAACGGTATCTCCATGATCCCCGCCGAGTCATCAGTACTGTCACCGGTAGGTACTCGCCCGCCTCCAGGCTCAATCGGCAACATCCATCGATCTTCTTGCCGAGGGGAACCGTATCAGGCCCCACCATGTACCCTCATACGGTAACCACATCTCGTATGGAGTATATAATCAGAACCGATAAATCTCATGGTGGCTGCGCAAATATCATATCAAGAAAACCGACTTTTTCAATGTATGCATAATTTCATGAACTCCCGCGGTTCCCAAATCCAGAAATCATCATGTGAAATCCAATAACAAGGCGCAATCCAGGAATAAATATATGCGATATATCTGTAATGCGAGCATATAAATGAGAATATGTAGCTGAAACCCGATGTATGCGAAATCAATATGGTACAGCTAAGTATAGGTGTCTACCTATAAGTAAGAGATGTCGTATACCCCCCTGGGTATAAGTAAAATATGTGCAAGGTATACCCGTAGCTGTATCGCAAGGTGTAGATATACCTATCACTAATGGTAAGATACACTATAGGTATACCGATAAGCTAGATGTCAAGTATGATAAGCAATAAAGTATCTATAAGGGGTTGTGTGTGACATGGCAATTATTGACGGTGTTTGTGTAGCATACAATCCGTGCTCGTGCAACATGAACCGTCAATAATATGTGCAGTGTCCTACGGTTGCTAGTCACAGTACAACTATATCAAGGAAATAAGGTAAAGGCGCAATTCTAACAATGACGTAGAATATGCGACAGGTATTTGAATCCTAGCCCAGACGCATAACGCCATGCGGGCGATTCCCCTGTAGATGTTAAATCTACTCACCTACGCTCCTCGCTAGGTGAATCCTACCATCTGCTCCCCCCTGTAGTAGTGTCCGTAGTCCCTGCCTGCAAACCTGCAAATAAGACATGGAAATCATATATGAGCCAAATATTCCGCAAAACGCGATATCGAACCAAAACGAGAAACTCGCGTCGCGAACTAAACGCGCGCGTTGCACGATACGCTGAATCGTGTGTAAACGCGTCTAAAACTACCGCGACACGCCGCGATACGCTGGATCATAGAACCCACTCACGTATAGCGCGTATCGCGCAAACACAACGGACATGCAAAACGATATATTGCCCCAGATCTTCCTACAGGCCAAGTCTTACAAAACTAGACATGCCAAAGCACTAGACAACATTAAAGACAACCCTAGCCAAGACCCCAACACCCCTGCCCCCTACTTGGCCGCAAATTGTGGCCAAACCTAATAAAACTGCGGCCAACTTTGGGAATTAGGGGCTCGTGCTCAGGTGGTGGTATCTAGACCTAGTGTACATGCCCCAGTTTTCTCAATTTTAACTTGAAGGTCCCGGGTCAATAGCAGATCACAGAAAGCCAATACATCGCTTTAAAATCACCAATTTTGCACAAAACACAAACCCTATGGTATTTTAGTGTAATCCAGGGTTAAACTCAATTAAAGTGACCCTAACAACACTTAAATAGGTAGGGTTAACTACCATAATCACCACTTAAACAACATTCCACACAAATCACCTTAATTAGCACTAATTAGCTATCAAACACTAATCGAAGCTAATTAACACAATTCAAGCGAAAGTAGGAATAAGTTTAGAGATTATACCCTCAAGGGATCTCACAAGCAAGTAGAAGGAGAAGAAGAAGAGGGGATGGAGCTACTGGGGAGCTGTTGCTGCTGCCTGTAGCTGCTGTTGCTGAAGCTGGAGCTGCTGCTGCTGCTGTGTCTTCTGTTGCTGCTGCTGTGAGGGTGTGAGGGTGTGTGTTGTGTGTGAGTTTGAGAGTGAGAGAATGATAAGGAAAGGGAAATGAGATCTAGCATTAGTCAACCCTTTCTCTCCCTCTCTCTTCATTAATGAAGGCATGGGCAAAGCCATCATGCCTCATAATGCACTCTCTCTCTCTCTCTCACCATGTCAACACAAAGCAATCATTTAAAAACCCTTTTTAAATTCATTTTATTTTTGAAAAGAACCATATACAAATAAAAACCCAAAAGCACCTAATACAATACTAAACTAGATTAGGGAATGGTTAGTTCACCATGTTGCTAATCATTGTTAAACCCTCAAAAACAACCCTAGTTATCATGCACAAGTGTATGCAAGCCTAGGAAAAATCTAATAAAATACTCATTAAATAGGATAAAATATTTGAAAACTAATTTGTTAAACTTTTTATTAAAAACCATACATTAAAATATAATTAACCACAAAACACAATCTAAGGTGTTACAATCTCCCCCTTAAAAGAAATTCGTCCCCGAATTTACAAATATACTTCTACGCGTACCTTCAAAGAGAAGATTACAACTCTCAAATCTCGTTCGCAGCCTCCCAAGTGATTACCTCACTATACGGCTACGTCCAAGAAAAACCCTTCACAGATAGCAAGACCCTTGACCGACGTTTCTCCACTCGCCGGGCTATTAACACAAATGGCTGCTGGTGAACGAAAGATTGCGTCCAAGCTACATGGTCTGATGCTAAATCATGTGAGAAAGGTCAAGAAGGTAATTGTAAAGTATCATCACAAGGAATACGGGGTGAAAACTTAATAATCTGGGCGGAAGTGCCAAATTAAAGGCAACGAAACTAACTCGCTTATAGGATCTCGAAAAGACCTACAATCCTGGGACAAGCTTCCCAAAATCCAACACGTCATTCATCGGAAAGTCCGTAGGAATAAATGATCTGTCCCTGCGAACTCGAGTCTATAACCAACGCAGTCGGCATAAGACCTCAGTTCGCAATGGACAATTCCCATCCTGACCTAACACAACTGGACCATCTCCGAAGTCTTTAGACTAGCTGGGGTCCAAAATCCTACTTACGCAGACTCAGAAAAACAACAGACTGGTGATCGACACGACCTAACCTCTAAATCTAAAGGTGGCCAATTGGAGTGTCTCCTGATAACAGCTATCGAAGGAGAACCCTAACGATGGCGAGTGACGATCCCCAACCGCTGACAACAATCAAAACAAACACACAACTTTAACAAAACAACTGAGCAAACTGAGTATAACCGAATGACAAGAATCCGAATGGATTCACACTCTCACGTCCCGAAAGTACGGAACATGACCGGCACTTAAACTACGAGACGTCTTGAGACGTACGTAATCTAAGTAAGCCGAAAACCCAGAAATCCAAACCAAGAAAAGTAGTAGAGTGAAGGAAAACCAATTTAAAATCAAGTAGTTTTAATAGCATAAGCCGAGTTATGCGGATTTAAAAACATCAAATATTTCCTGAAAATTTCGGCAGAGTCTCCTTTGTAAATACTGCCTCCCAAACGGGATACAACATGAATAGTATACGAAATCAATAAAAAGGCATCCCCAAGCGGGAGCTAGCTCTTTGTCAATCGATGGTCACAACCACACAAGCAATATAATATACAACGCCAACGGCGAGGATAAAAAAATTCAAAGGAAACTCAAAACCACAAGAAAACCACAGAAATATAACGCGCGACTCTAAGGTCGAAGGAATAACATCACTGGTCTCTATCTCAAAATAAATAAATGTTTAGTTGATGGAACTTCTAGATACAACAGAATAATGATATACAAGATATATAATGGGGGTACGATACAAGTAAACCCACCTACTAGCAAATCACCCGAAGGAAACTATGCCCGCAAAGCCGTAATGAAACCTGTACGGCAAACCTGCAAGAAACTGGGGCACAACGGGGGTGAGATGCCAACTCATGAATAGAAAAACATCTACGAAAAGAAATCGCATAAATAACGCAACCTAGGTCAATGATCATAATATATCCTCAAATATAAGAATAACATGCAACCTATAATAAGGGCAGGGTAAATATCTAACCCGAGTGTAATCTCATGTGCCCGTGTCAGTGCCTCAGGTAGCAATATATCATATGAATGAGGTATGAATGAATGAAAACAGAATACATGTAAAGGAAGAACTGTTTTCATAATTTAGTGAGATTTCCTTTGTATTTTTAAAATGAGGTATCATAATGAAATCGGCATAAAACAGTGCCTAGCATCGGCACAAAACGTAATCCCAACATCTCGATATCTCTGTATCACAGTCTCTGTACCTCAATATCTCGAAATCTCAATATCACAGTCTCAATATCTAGGGCGCCGTCAGTCCAGACCGACCCCTACCATCCATCTCAAGACCACGACGGTATCCTCCGGATATCCGACGTGTCGGGTAAAATCACCGGTAGGTAGTGCTCCCCTGCCAGGCTCACATCGTCATCATCACGCGCTTCTTGCCCCGGGGTACCTTACCGGGTCCACCATGTACCCAAAACGGTTCATCCTTCTCCTCGAATCGGGTCTCGAAATCCATCAGCAAACTCATGGTGGACGACTCATGCATCATGGGAAAAACCGCACTTTTTATTTAAAAAGAGAGAAATCAGTTTATATAAGTTTTGCGGTTCCCCCCCCCCAAAATCCAGAAAATCTCATGGAAATCCGAATCCAAATCATCAACAGCATGTAAAACCATGAATATAGGCATAACAATGAATAACAGTATGCATGAAGTGGCAAGTAATAACTACAATGTTAAGCTGGCATATAAGGCAGGTACACTAATATCATGTCAAATTACTAACTAACAAGCTAAGTCAAGCAATAATATTTTCTAAGGTGTACGTGACATGGCAATTACCGATGAAGATGTGTGTAAGCCGGCAAGTAAGTGTACGTGATACATACGCATCATCGGTAATGGTGTTGGTGTCCTAACAATATGATATCAACATTGCAATAAGAAATTATAACATAAGTGTGCGATGCGAAGCGTACCACAATAATAAGCGGGAGCTGAATACAAGACGCAACTGTAACTAACCTGCATTAATCCAATATAAGTCCTACAAATGGTGCCTATTGAAATAACACGAACCATGGGGTTTTGAAAATAGGGCTACGGTGTTTTTATGAAAAGATACGTCTTTTGAAATATCCGTAGGATCCCTTGGGCTGTCCTTTAAAATACCCACGATTCGTTAGTTTTGAAATAGGTAAGAATCGAATCTAATTTAACAACTAAACTAAACTAAAGGGCTAAGCTGACCAGCTGGGCTACAGGTAAGGAAACCGGCTAACATCTGAGTCGATACATATACATACCTGTATGTATATTAGTCGGTGATCCCGCCTCAATAATATCATATCCGATACCATATCTATAATCAGACATCCCAAGTCAAGAGTGCGGATCAATCATCAAAATATAGCTCGTACGTAAATCCGTCGTACGGCATCCCCAAATATGGGTACGGGTTAATATCATATTCATCACACTATTCATCTGGTATCCTCTTTATCCAAGATCATAGTCCAGGGTACTGACCTATGTTTAGTACAATACTAATATCATCAATATAGTCATGATCTGACTACTGATTGACAGTCTCGTACAAACCGATATCACAACCACAAAACAAATCTCATCGACTCAGCTCAATCCCTAGTATCGTCCTCATATCCGTATGTGAACACATAGTCCCATACCCATGTGAACACATAACTATAAAGAATCCCATGAGCACATATAAATAGGAATGTATGCAAGTATGTATGTGTGTATGTATGTGTGTATGTGTAGTGCAACACTACCCTAGGGTTCGCAACACTAAAGTAATCCAACACACCAATATCCATCCTAACATCGTTATTAATCCCAAATAACATATAATAATTGTTGGTGTGTATACGCATCCGTATACACCACCACGGACTGCAGGGGTGCTATACGCCATCCACCCGACTTCTCCCCATAGATATAATCTACTAACCTGGTCCTCGCTCGCCGGTGCCGACGTCGCCATGCGCTTGCTTGCCGTCTCGAAGTCCACATGGGGGTACCTACATATCATAACGCACCGCATCGCATTAAAATCCGACTCATGACCAAAACGACACACGAATCCCACATAGGTCAAAACCTATGGTTGCTTCCACAAATCAACCAAAAAACCCTCGATATCGGCATACAAACGCCAGACCATCGAGAAAAATCCAAACACACTCATTTTCACATTCACAAACACTAATTATAATATGAAATAGGTTACAATTCACAAAAACCCCAAACTCACTTTAAAAGCTATTTTTCCGAAAACCTAGCAAGCAAGGTTTACCGTTTTTGTACAAAATATGATGTTTTAACAATTCTAGTGACCAAGATGATAACTTAATATCTTAATTATGCCATAGAAACCATTACGCAAATTTTAAACCCACAATTTAATTCAAGTTCAAAAACCTAGTTTGCACTTTTAACCAATTTCGACAATTTTATAGCAAAAATGCACATACAACAATCTAACTTGGATTTGCATGATCTAAATTATTAAACTACCTTTTAGAATGTTAATGAAGTCATGAAAAACCTACTTACATTTTTCTCTTAAACAAATTCATGGTTTACAAAAACCTAGTTAGCAATATAGCTTAATTATCACAATTTCAACCTAACAATTTACAAACTAGCAATTTGATTAGGTTTTTCATTTCACAATAAGATGAATTACACTTGCAACCATAATTACACAACATAAACCCTAATTTTAATTCACAACCCCCTCTTGAAATTCCAAAACATGCAATTAGAACCAAGATTAATTTCCTAATTAAGCTAGATTAAAGCAATAACCAACAATTGAACAAAAGGGTTAGGATTTATACCTTAATTTGTAGATCTAGCTTGACAAATCTTGACTTCCAAAATGATAACTTGCTCCAAGAATCATGCTAGTATAGGTTGAGGAGAAATGGGTAAGGCTTAGTTAGGAGTTTGGAAGGTTTTAGTTTGGATTTTTGAGTGCATTCTTGTGGATTTTTGATGTGAAGAAGTGAGGATTTTTCAAGAGGGGAGGGCTGCTAAATTTCGGCCAGAGGATGATGGGGGGATTAGTGTGGGTGTTGTGCAAAATTGGCCAAGTCAACCCCCCTCAAATCAAGGTACAATAAGCCTCCAAAACAATACATCTTAACCTACACCTATTTAACTCATTTCCTCTCATAAAAAGAGTTGAAGAAACAAATTGGAGGGGAGAAATTTCATGGGCTGCTGCTGGTGGTGGGCCGGCCAATTGAGTGAGGAAAGAGTGTGAGAGATTGCACAAAAGAAATCCATGCAAAAAGAACCCCTCAAGTTACAAAAATGCAAGTTTTAGTTTAATTAATTAAAAAATTTAATTCCCTTCGATTATAACTAATAAGAACTTGAAATAAATTACTAAAAATTTATATTACAAACTAGATTTTAGTTGTCATGGTTGTCACGCCCCGCTTCCTAAAATACGGAATACGAGGGGTAGACAAGGCCAGCCATGCTCCTACGGTCAAGGAAAAGTCCTGCCGTAGTCACACTTCGGCTTCTAGTTTCTCATGGTAAACAGTAAATAGTGCACAGGTAATGAGAAATGCAGTAACTGAAAGAAACGATGTAAAGACTGACCTGAAGTGGAACAAAATAATGTAACTCGGGAAGGCGAGTCAAGAAGTCTGTGATGCACGTCTAGTTCTGGTCCAAGCTAAATCTTCTTCTCACACTGAGCATGCATACTCAGGTCGTCAGAGCGACACAATAGCAGTATAATGTATATAATCAAGTAACAGTTCTAACAGTGGTTAAGGATATGAATAACAGTAAATCAATGACAGCATGAAAATGAATGTGCAGTAATCAATGCAGCGGAAAAGTAAAGCAGTATAACAATATGTCACGAATGTCAACACGGTATAGAAGGAATGTAAATGACAGTAACCCTATCAGTCTCTAAGTCTCACTGCACAGGTCAATTAGCCTATCGTCAGTCCAAGTGTGAGAGTCAACCACTCGCGAGTGTCCTCCACCCAAGGGTAGAACCCAAGGCCAAGGGACCACGGGCCCAACATGTAACGAATGTATCACGGTGTATATATCACGTACCCTGTAAATCTCCATATAACTCCCTAAATATATAAGCCGGCATGGGACTCCCGAGATTCTGTTGAACTCACACTTAAACTACCCCACACCCCGTGGTCTACATCAAACGCTAACCATCACCCTAAATACTAATCGATCCGTGACAAGTCTACGCGAGAACTGGAGGCAGGACCTCCATCAAGCACGTCCCGACTAATACCTAAGATAAATGGCAGTGTCGGATGTCTTATCTGTGACACCCATGCAAGCGTTTCCATAAGTGTCCCATACCACTTAGAGTCACACGTACACGCATCCCACAGACGTCGACAATGCAATAGAATAAAAAGGGACACTGATTGTGCACAAGTACGTATCACATTCACTTAATCACGAATACACGAACACTGACGTACTTGCCACAATCACCACTAAAATCTAACACTGGGTAGATGCACGATGCCACTAGGTTATCACTACCATGATATGGGTATGATGTGATGCATGAACAGTATAAAAGCACAATTAAGGTGTCATAAAAACAACAGTCTATTACCTGCACGATTTATCATGAAGTATATGTATGTAATTTGGCGAAATGATAAACAGGTAGTAATTAATATGTTCAGTTAGCTATCCATAGAATTTTGTTTCGAGCCAATCGGGTTTCAGGATCATTAGTTATAACTGTTTCATTTTAAGCGCACGCGGCTGGAAATCCGGCTTCAGAATCAGGAATCCATTTCGCAACGCATTTTAACCCCAGTGGGGATCATAATTTAGCGACGCTACAGTTGGATGAATTCTAGGGTTTTCAGTAAAGTTTTCAACGCCACAAACGGATCTTCAATCGCATCTGTACGTTAGGAGTTATAATCTGTGTAATATCAACATGTCAATTCTGATTCTGCTGGGACTGTTATGTGTCCCGATCTTCTAAATTACAGATTAAATAGTAAATGATAACGAAACAGGATGAAACTAATTGTGTTGTCTAGATAACAGAGTTACCTACAATAATCAGCGGAGTTCCGCAATCAACGAGTTAAGTAATTCCTGTGGTACCCATTGTGGAACAGCAACCAATAACTGGAGTCGCTCTGGACTGCAGTCCAGAGTCGCACTCCGATCCGAATATCATCACAGTTTAAGTACAGAATTGTCTGGAAACTAGTATATGGTTAAAGTTCATCGAGTCGGCTTCGATTTGAGCCCTCGAACGCACCATTCTAATATGTATATGATTTATGGTGAATTTAACGGTTTTCAGGTGCAATAGAATTTCAGCTTTACGGTTAAACTTGGGGGTAGTCATTTTAACTGTTAACAGTCGTATTTTCTAATGAAATTTGCACACGTTAATCATCTCTACAAGGGCCAATATAATATGTCCAGTTCCGTCAAATAGGATAATGATTTTCTATGGGAACAAGCATCGAACAGTTTTGTGACAATATATAACATCAAGCAAACATGGAATATATCTACGATTCTGATTCGTAACATATATAAAATAGCATGAAAGCAAGTAAAAACTTGCCTGGAGGTGTCTAGACGATGCACGGCAGCGGTAAAGGCACGAATGCGCGACGGGCAAGCACCGCGACGGCTACGGCTCCGAGTGACAAAACCTCGATCCTGGCTCGAGCTTGGTGACGGGTTGTTGCGAGCTCAGGCGATGGGTGAGACGAGGCAGATGTGCTCGTACTGCAGAGGGAGAGAGAGAGATAGAGATTTGAGAAATTTAGAGAGGGACTGAGAGAGATTGACAGGGAGATTGAGAGAAGAGAGAGAAAACTAAAGAAAGGGTGAGTGAGAGCTAGGGATTTAGAGAGAGAAAGAGAGTGAGAGAGATAACACAGAGGGAGTTAGAGAGCTGAGAGAGAGAGAAACGAGAGATGCAGAGAGAGAGAGAGAGAGAGCTAGAGATCGGGAGAGAAACAGAGAGAGAGGGTGAGGGACAGAGAGAGAGTGAGAGATTGGGAGAGAGAGAAATGTGTGTATGCAGAGAGAGAAGGAGAGAGCACAGAGGGATAGAGAGCTGAGAGAGCGACAGAGACAGAGAGGGACAGTTAGGGAGAACAGGGTGAGGGAGTTAGAGAGAGAGGGAAACGAGAGAGTGAGAGCGAGAGAGGGGGACAGTGAGGAATCTGAGAGGGGGAGAGAGCGATGGCGAGCTCGGGGTGCTGAGGAAGAGAGTGTGAAGGTGATGACGACGACGACGACGACGATGGTGGTGACGGGTCCATGATGGTGCAGGTGAGGAGATGGGTTGCTGTCGGGGATCTTGTGTTGAGGGTGCTCGGGTGTGGGTTAGGAGTGTAGCGAGAAGAGAGGAAGATGAGAAGGAGAGGAGAGCCGTGGAAGAGAGGGAGGGTCGTGGGGAAAACGCTCGCGTCGTGGGCGTAACGTTCGCACGAGCGAGGGCGGAGGAGGCGGGGAGATCGTGGTCGCGAGCGGGAGTTTGGAAAGGAGCCGTTGAGAATTGAAGGAGATGAACAGGATTCGCGACTGGGCTGAAGCGGGCGCGGGCCGGGCCGACGAGTTTGGAAAATAATAGGGAATAAGAGGAGTGGGCTGCATAAGGAAAATAAAATCAATTGCCTAAGAAAACGAAATGGGCTGAGATTGAAGTAGGCCGGGGAATTCTATATTAATAAAAGTCTAAAGTGTTTGGGCTGGAGGGAGAGTAGGCCGGGCCAAGGTAAAGGAAAGGAAGGAATTTATAATAAATGGGTGGGCTCGGGAGTGAACGGGCTGAAGAAGAATAAAGGAAAATCCAATGGAAAAGAATTAGAAAAAGGAGGGCTGGGTCAGGAAACAGAAGGCTTAATAAGGGAAAATTTTGGTGGGCTGATGGGTTTCAATGTAATTTGGGTTAGAATTTGGGTTTTAATTTTCAAATAAAAGAAATGGGCTTGGGGCCGGAGGGGATGATAGGTAAGGTCTGGATTTAATGCGATTTTGAAAATAATTAGATAATCATAAATAAATTTTATAGGTGAAAAAAATGAAATACGAATATAGGTGTATGAGAAAAGGCTGGGTATTACATCATACCACCCTTACAAAAATTTCGTCCTCGAAATTTAAAAGATTCAAAATAATTAGCGAAGAGTCATCATATCGAACACTAATACATGATGATTTACTTAAAATGGTTAGACAAAAAAATCTGAAGGTACTTATATATATATACATGTAAAAACTATGTACGCAAGATAGGTCTAATAAGTATAAGGCAAGAATAACTATAAGAGTAACTACGAGTATACGAGAATATAGGTATCAATAACGAACAATAATAATCAAAGTGTGTTCGATAAAAGTCGAAACCATGAATGTGCACATTTAAGTTTATTAAAACAAGCGGAAAAAGTATAAGGCTCAACTATTTAAATAGTAAACCTAAGTACAAACCCTAAAATGAAGTAACAACAATAATGTGGTGAAAACTGGTCAGTTGGTTAAAACATTTTAGGAAAACATATCGAAAACTAGGTTAAAAATGATTTAGAAGACTGGTATAGTGAAATCAAGAAGCATAGACTAAAAGTATGCGCGGTGTAAGGTTGCGCTACTAAAGTGAGAATAATAATAATGCGCTTAAAATACATAAAACGGGGTAATCAATAACACGTACTCTCTGACAAATGCAAAATACTAAAACTACATTTTAAAAAATAATCGTGCCCCTAAATATAGTTGGGGTAACAGGAAAAGGCACAAGTAGGTCTAGGCCTAGGTAAGGTAGGGATTACAATGGGATGTGGCTGATACAAAAGGTCGAAGGGTGACGGCTTTAGGCTGAAGATCAAGGACAATCGGGATTGGGTCAGCACGGAAAATAAGGGTGAGCAGTATAGGGCTATAAGGAGAAAAATATATGGGGAGGATACTGGTCGGTACGACACACGAATCAAGATTTGAAGGGTTAGCTAACTTGAGAATTTTCACTATGAACTTCTCCTTCCAGAAGGATCTCAATCGAGGCATAGACGAAGGACGAGGATGGCTCATTCCAAGGATCAAGGTGCGGTACTTTCTAGACGAAACGGGGTGAAAACTTTTCAATGAGTAGGGGTGGATAGTCGGGGATCTCAGCAGGGAATAAATGGATATGGGCAGTAAACAAGTATTAAGCGAAACAATAATCAAAAGGTTTACGAATTCAGAAGATTTATTTCATTCAAGAAATTTGAAACAAGGCATTCTAAAAGACGGAAAGTGGCCCTAAACTATACACAGTTTATTTGGCCAGAGACAACATCAAAAGATATTCCAACAGTCGCGGTTGTGGAGATTCAGCAGGTTGCGGTAGGCTCGCGCACTCAGGTAGGGGCGTCCATTCCCATATCGCCTCGCAGGTATCGCTAAATGAAGTTCTTCCATGGCAGGGTCTTGATCTTCTGGTTCTCCTTCCTCGAATGGAGCTTCTTCATCGAGGTCCGATTCCATCAGATTCTCCTCTTCTGGATTCTCTTCCATGGGATTTTCCTCCACTGGGTTTTCTTCCATCGGTTCTTTCTCTATAGAATTATCTTCAGGATCTTCTTCTTCTTCGTCGGAATCAGTTATCACTTTAAACTCTGGCGCGGCTACTCCTTCGTCCTCTGAAACGTGGTTTCCGAAGTTGACTTGGGGATCGTTGATCTCATCGTCAGAACCCGTCATCGTGTGGTCTAAGGATACGCATGACTGTGCATCCTTATCTAGATGCGGCGCTGCTCCAGGGTGGGCCATGGTCATAAAATAAAAGTCATGATCAGATAGTGGGATACATCCAGGAAGGCTCAGGGTACGAAATATAGGAAAATATGCGGTTGCAGGAACTGAAAGATCAGAATGAAAATACTGTGATAATGAATAGAATTTGACATAGAGAAAGCATGAGAATGATATCTATTTTATGATTCAAATTTCATTTTATTCAACTAAAGTTCGATGGATACAAAGGTTCAAATAGAAGGAAATATTCATAAAAGATGACAACATTATTATTGAAATTGGAAATCATAGAATTCTTCTTCGATTGTCAGCACGCTGCATCATCGTTACGCGAGTTGAATCCTGCATTAGATCCGCCTTATGGTCGAAGTTCAAACTACGCGATGATCTTCACTTGGTAGAAGTGGGGAGTGTGGACGAGTTCCCTCCTTGTAGTTCCTTCCTTTCTGGGCAACCGTTGATGAGATGTTTGTCGGAACCGCATATCAGACATTTCCCATGGGCACGGGGACAATCCTTCTGAAGATGTCCTGGCCTCTTACAATATCCACAGCAAGGGTTCTTCTGATGCTTCTGTTGACGCTTCATCTTCTTCTCTTTTCCCCGTCCAATAGGGATCCCTTTATGATAAGAGACTCCCGCTGGGGTCTGACTCACCTGTCTTCTCAGCCCTTCAGCTAATAAGTCGTTCGTTCGCTCCTGGGCTTCCTTTAAACCTTGCAGTATACTCAGAATCTCAACAGTCTGATTCTGGGGAGCGGATAAAGATGAAGAGTCGTTGGAAGACATGGTCCTGAAACAACAATTTCGAGAATGATATGAGTCACAAGCTAAATGAATCAAAATATGATATGGATAGAACAAGGATTCAAGAATATCAGAGATGACGAATTTAATTACAAGTGGGGAATCAACTGTATCACTTTAAGTCACTTGAATAGAGTACGGTAGTGCAATTGCCACCACGTACCCTTGTCAAGTCACCCGAAACCATAGCAAATAGATAGCTGAACACACGAGGTGAATATGGATCGAGAATGACAAGTTTACAACCTAGACCGAAGGATGTCGTAGATTGCCAAACTGTACACGGAAAACTACAATCCCAATTGAAGCAAAACCTGGCTCTGATACCAACTAAACCATGTCACGCCCCGCTTCCCAAAATACGGAATACGAGGGGTAGACAAGGCCAGCCATGCTCCTACGGTCAAGGAAAAGTCCTGCCGTAGTCACACTTCGGCTTCTAGTTTCTCATGGTAAACAGTAAATAGTGCACAGGTAATGAGAAATGCAGTAACTGAAAGAAATGATGTAAAGACTGACCTGAAGTGGAACAAAATAATGTAACTCGGGAAGGCGAGTCAAGAAGTCTGTGATGCACGTCTAGTTCTGGTCCAAGCTAAATCTTCTTCTCACACTGAGCATGCATACTCAGGTCGTCAGAGCGACACAATAGCAGTATAATGTATATAATCAAGTAACAGTTCTAACAGTGGTTAAGGATATGAATAACAGTAAATCAATGACAGCATGAAAATGAATGTGCAGTAATCAATGCAGCGGAAAAGTAAAGCAGTATAACAATATGTCACGAATGTCAACACGGTATAGAAGGAATGTAAATGACAGTAACCCTATCAGTCTCTAAGTCTCACTGCACAGGTCAATTAGCCTATCGTCAGTCCAAGTGTGAGAGTCAACCACTCGCGAGTGTCCTCCACCCAAGGGTAGAACCCAAGGGCAAGGGACCACGGGCCCAACATGTAACGAATGTATCACGGTGTATATATCACGTACCCTGTAAATCTCCATATAACTCCCTAAATATATAAGCCGGCATGGGACTCCCGAGATTCTGTTGAACTCACACTTAAACTACCCCACACCCCGTGGTCTACATCAAACGCTAACCATCACCCTAAATACTAATCGATCCGTGACAAGTCTACGCGAGAACTGGAGGCAGGACCTCCATCAAGCACGTCCCGACTAATACCTAAGATAAATGGCAGTGTCGGATGTCTTATCTGTGACACCCATGCAAGCGTTTCCATAAGTGTCCCATACCACTTAGAGTCACACGTACACGCATCCCACAGACGTCGACAATGCAATAGAATAAAAAGGGACACTGATTGTGCACAAGTACGTATCACATTCACTTAATCACGAATACACGAACACTGACGTACTTGCCACAATCACCACTAAAATCTAACACTGGGTAGATGCACGATGCCACTAGGTTATCACTACCATGATATGGGTATGATGTGATGCATGAACAGTATAAAAGCACAATTAAGGTGTCATAAAAACAACAGTCTATTACCTGCACGATTTATCATGAAGTATATGTATGTAATTTGGCGAAATGATAAACAGGTAGTAATTAATATGTTCAGTTAGCTATCCATAGAATTTTGTTTCGAGCCAATCGGGTTTCAGGATCATTAGTTATAACTGTTTCATTTTAAGCGCACGCGGCTGGAAATCCGGCTTCAGAATCAGGAATCCATTTCGCAACGCATTTTAACCCCAGTGGGGATCATAATTTAGCGACGCTACAGTTGGATGAATTCTAGGGTTTTCAGTAAAGTTTTCAACGCCACAAACGGATCTTCAATCGCATCTGTACGTTAGGAGTTATAATCTGTGTAATATCAACATGTCAATTCTGATTCTGCTGGGACTGTTATGTGTCCCGATCTTCTAAATTACAGATTAAATAGTAAATGATAACGAAACAGGATGAAACTAATTGTGTTGTCTAGATAACAGAGTTACCTACAATAAGCAGCGGAGTTCCGCAATCTACGAGTTAAGTAATTCCTGTGGTACCCATTGTGGAACAGCAACCAATAACTGGAGTCGCTCTGGACTGCAGTCCAGAGTCGCACTCCGATCCGAATATCATCACAGTTTAAGTACAGAATTGTCTGGAAACTAGTATATAGTTAAAGTTCATTGAGTCGGCTTCGATTTGAGCCCTCGAACGCACCATTCTAATATGTATATGATTTATGGTGAATTTAACGGTTTTCAGGTGCAATAGAATTTCAGCTTTACGGTTAAACTTGGGGGTAGTCATTTTAACTGTTAACAGTCGTATTTTCTAATGAAATTTGCACACGTTAATCATCTCTACAAGGGCCAATATAATATGTCCAGTTCCGTCAAATACGATAATGATTTTCTATGGGAACAAGCATCGAACAGTTTTGTGACAATATATAACATCAAGCAAACATGGAATATATCTACGATTCTGATTCGTAACATATATAAAATAGCATGAAAGCAAGTAAAAACTTGCCTGGAGGTGTCTAGACGATGCACGGCAGCGGTAAAGGCACGAATGCGCGACGGGCAAGCACCGCGACGGCTACGGCTCCGAGTGACAAAACCTCGATCCTGGCTCGAGCTTGGTGACGGGTTGTTGCGAGCTCAGGCGATGGGTGAGACGAGGCAGATGTGCTCGTACTGCAGAGGGAGAGAGAGAGATAGAGATTTGAGAAATTTAGAGAGGGACTGAGAGAGATTGACAGGGAGATTGAGAGAAGAGAGAGAAAACTAAAGAAAGGGTGAGTGAGAGCTAGGGATTTAGAGAGAGATAACACAGAGGGAGTTAGAGAGCTGAGAGAGAGAGAAACGAGAGATGCAGAGAGAGAGAGAGAGCTAGAGATCGGGAGAGAAACAGAGAGAGAGGGTGAGGGACAGAGAGAGAGTGAGAGATTGGGAGAGAGAGAAATGTGTGTATGCAGAGAGAGAAGGAGAGAGCACAGAGGGATAGAGAGCTGAGAGAGCGACAGAGACAGAGAGGGACAGTTAGGGAGAACAGGGTGAGGGAGTTAGAGAGAGAGGGAAACGAGAGAGTGAGAGCGAGAGAGGGGGACAGTGAGGAATCTGAGAGGGGGAGAGAGCGATGGCGAGCTCGGGGTGCTGAGGAAGAGAGTGTGAAGGTGATGACGACGACGACGACGACGATGGTGGTGACGGGTCCATGATGGTGCAGGTGAGGAGATGGGTTGCTGTCGGGGATCTTGTGTTGAGGGTGCTCGGGTGTGGGTTAGGAGTGTAGCGAGAAGAGAGGAAGATGAGAAGGAGAGGAGAGCCGTGGAAGAGAGGGAGGGTCGTGGGGAAAACGCTCGCGTCGTGGGCGTAACGTTCGCACGAGCGAGGGCGGAGGAGGCGGGGAGATCGTGGTCGCGAGCGGGAGTTTGGAAAGGAGCCGTTGAGAATTGAAGGAGATGAACAGGATTCGCGACTGGGCTGAAGCGGGCGCGGGCCGGGCCGACGAGTTTGGAAAATAATAGGGAATAAGAGGAGTGGGCTGCATAAGGAAAATAAAATCAATTGCCTAAGAAAACGAAATGGGCTGAGATTGAAGTAGGCCGGGGAATTCTATATTAATAAAAGTCTAAAGTGTTTGGGCTGGAGGGAGAGTAGGCCGGGCCAAGGTAAAGGAAAGGAAGGAATTTATAATAAATGGGTGGGCTCGGGAGTGAACGGGCTGAAGAAGAATAAAGGAAAATCCAATGGAAAAGAATTAGAAAAAGGAGGGCTGGGTCAGGAAACAGAAGGCTTAATAAGGGAAAATTTTGGTGGGCTGATGGGTTTCAATGTAATTTGGGTTAGAATTTGGGTTTTAATTTTCAAATAAAAGAAATGGGCTTGGGGCCGGAGGGGATGATAGGTAAGGTCTGGATTTAATGCGATTTTGAAAATAATTAGATAATCATAAATAAATTTTATAGGTGAAAAAAATGAAATACGAATATAGGTGTATGAGAAAAGGCTGGGTATTACAATGGTTCTAAAGATTAAAACTAACCCATTCAAATTTGTAATTTTCCCTAATTAAATGTATTAGGGACGGCTTAAAATAATATTAAAATAATTAATTTCGGAAATTTTTTCAGAAAATTTGAAATTTCACCAGTGGCTCAATAAACATCAAATACTAGCAATTACATAGCTAGAATATGTATATTTAATTTTATAATAAAGATATTTGCATTTTGACTTTTTACAGAAAACCCCCTTATTTTACCGTTTTTTCGAAATTTCACCGAAACGATTTTCAAAACGTTACAATCTTCCCCTCTTAAAGAATTTCGGTCCCCGAATTTTAATTAAAACTTTCCCCAAATACTGAAAGATTTCAGCCAAAACCATCAAATCGCCGGGGCTCCGAAATCATAAATACATAAAACAAATCGTAGCGCAACGCATGCGCATGAAAAATGAGCATAAAACTCAAAATCAAAACTCCGTCAAGCATCCTGCAATCATCGGAGTCATGGTAATGACACAATGTAAAATCCAATACCAAAACCAATATGATATAACTCGAAACTATACACGTAAATATCAGGAGGAAATGCATGCCAAATCCTTTAAGTTGCTGTGCAATGTACATAACACTGCACAGTGGCGGACGTCTATCATAAGAAAATAACTATATACATATATACCTTTGTTTGAAATGTACGTTCCGCCGTTTTGGGAAACAATTTAGAAGGGTTTTCCTTGTTTTAAACGTTTCGCGTCATATCAGACACGTAGGTAAATACTGAGACTATCGCTCGCTTTTTGGAATTCCCTTCAATAGCTATCAATGCATGCAAAATACATTCAGGTACTGTCCTCTGACTAGTCATGCTTAGTACGAAAATACATTGCAATTATCATAAAAAAAACGTACTGCTCTATAAGAAATCAATCCCAAAATACGCGTATGAATACTACGTGCGTCTGGTGCGCACGACAATCAAAATCAATATACGTGCCATACAAGTGCACAGAAACAAGATCTAAGTGCATCGGGTGTGCACAAAGCATCTGTCGTAGGCAACATGTGTGCCTGACAGCAAAATCAGGTACATCTGACATGCACGAAAAAAAAAATCTCGATTTAGTGCATCTGGTGTGCACCAAAATCGCATCTCAAGACATGCGCTCAACATGTGCGAAAACCCAAAACCAGGGGCATCCATCATGCACGAAATCATGAAATCCAATATCAAGCGCCGAACATGCGCAAAAATCAAATCAGGTGCACAAAGTGCACAAAACAAATATCGAGTATCACAATCGAAATCGAAGTCCAGTGCATCTAAGTGCACAAAAGGCGTATCACTGCACTGCAAGCATATATAAACTATACAGAGTGCTGGAACTAAATCATGTGCGTGCATACGCACAAAATCAACTCAAATGTTTAAAACCGTAAAATCACAAACATGTGAAACCAAAGCACGAAAACGATATCAGGTGCAACACTGTGCAAATATCGTAAATCCTCAATCATCAAAATCAAATCATGCGAATAAATCACCCAAAACATCGAAATCAATAATGGCGGAATAGTCCCGCTCAAGAACATCCTCCAAGAATCTCTGGCCAACTGTCGGGGTCACTCATAGCATATCTTGTCGACGATCCTGAACTCTGGCTTGCCGGTGTGCGCAACATGACCACTCCTGGGTCCTAGTCTTCTCGTAATTCATTCCAGAAAGGTCTCGTTGAGATCTCTCCCAAATCTCGTCTCTGCCGAACTGTCCGGAAGTCATCGTCCCTTACTAGATCTTTTTTCGTTCCGGAACGGCTGCATACTCATCGCGACTCCTTCTGGAAGGTATATCCAAGTACAATGCCTCGGCATACGTATCGCATCTCTGATGTCGGCGGAGTGGAACGTCGTTTCATCAAGATCTCGTATGAACCTCTTACTCCACTTTTCTAATGTCGACTGCTCTGGACTCGTCTCGTCGTGGCTGCATGGACTGAGCTCCAACGACTATCCTCGTATCTGGAGTCTCCCAAGAATGCATCTCACCACCTAGCATCCGAATTAAGTCGAGCCATCCGATCGAATCGTCAAAACCTCATAATCCCCCAAGAGCTCAACATCTTGGGCACAGTTTAATAGTATCGAGTACATACCGCAGCATCGGTGATCCAGCCATAGAAGGGCAAACCCAAGCCTCACTAATGGCGCCGCAGAACAGCCGCAAACCCGAAGGTTCCAAGGCTTTCACACGGTCATTAAGTCGAGTTAGGGTTTCATTCTTCTAGAGGGACCATAGAATTGCCTGCATGTCTTTCCGACTACTTTAAACTTGGAATAATAGGTTTCTAACATTCGATCATCTCTGTCGACTCTCAACGTCTCCGCGTGAAGTCGTCTCTAGCTGGAATCAATCTATCTGATGACCTCGCATCGGGGTAGGCGAACGAACCACCTGTCCTAGTCATTCATCATCGGGTGACTAGCGACCTTCTATCATCTATTAGTACGACTCGTCCCACAATAGCTCCAACATATGGGGCGATATCTCGCCACTCGCAGCAACAACTGTCTCACTCGTCTGCACGCTGAACAGTGCCTCAATCATCATGAGTAAGCAATACACCAACGGTCATCAAAATCTGGCTGGCCTCTATCAGTGGCTCAATCCTCTAGTGCAAATCGGCACGTCTGAGTAATCTCATACAGCAATCCACCCAACGCTCGTGGCATGAAGACATAATGAAAAGACACATCTCTGCGATCGTGTATTGCCGGAATCATGCCCTGGTCAGTCCTTGTTCGTGACGAGCTCGTGCTGACCACAACTCTAGCTGTAGCTCTCCCTGCCCGTAATCGTGGCAGCAAAACCATAACTGGTACTGATGAGGCTAGATCGGAATGAATATAATACTGAGCAAAGAAATGGACATCCTAAGGCTCCTTAAGCGGAGTGGCATGTCGTAAGTATGCCGCGGAACATACCCACGGTACGTCACTCTACTTTAGTCACCTATTCCATCAACCAAGGGTCATCCTACGCTCCGAAGGTAAAACCTAACGCTCTGATACCAACTTTGTCACGTCCCGAAAGTACGGAACATGACCGACACTTAAACTACGAGACGTCTTGAGACGTACGTAATCTAAGTAAGCCGAAAACCCAGAAATCCAAACCAAGAAAAGTAGTAGAGTGAAGGAAAACCAATTTAAAATCAAGTAGTTTTAATAGCATAAGCCGAGTTATGCGGTTTTAAAAACATCAAATATTTCCTGAAAATTTCGGCAGAGTCTCCTTTGTAAATACTGGCTCCCAAACGGGATACAACATGAATAGTATACGAAATCAATAAAAAGGCATCCCCAAGCGGGAGCTAGCTTTTCGTCAATCGACGGTCACAACCACACAAGCAATATAATATACAACTCCAACGGTGAGGATAAAAAAATTCAAAGGAAACTCAAAACCACAAGAAAACCACAGAAATATAACGCGCGACTCTAAGGTCGAAGGAATAACATCACTGGTCTCTATCTCAAAATAAATACATGTTTAGTTGATGGAACTTCTAAATACAACAGAATAATGATATACAAGATATATAATGGGGGTACGATACAAGTAAACCCACCTACTAGCAAATCACCCGAAGGAAACTATGCCCGCAAAGCCGTAATAAAACCTGTACGGCAAACCTGCAAGAAACTGGGGCACAACGGGGGTGAGTTGCCAACTCGTGAATAGAAAAACATCTACGAAAAAAAATCGCATAAATAATGCAACCTAGGTCAATGATCATAATATATCCTCAAATATAAGAATAACATGCAACCTATAACAAGGCTAGGGTAAATATCTAACCCGAGTGTAATCTCATGTGCCCGTGTCAGTGCCTCAGGTAGCAATATATCATATGAATGAGGTATGAATGCATGAAAACAGAATACATGTAAAGGAAGAACTGTTTTCATAATTTAGTGAGATTTCCTTTGTATTTTTAAAATGAGGTATCATAATGAAATCGGCATAAAACAGTGCCTAGCATCGGCACATAACGTAATCCCAACATCTCGATATCTCTGTATCACAGTCTCTGTACCTCAATATCTCGAAATCTCAATATCACAGTCTCAATATCTAGGACGTAGTCAGTCCAGACCGGCCCCTACCATCCATCTCAAGACCACGACGGTATCCTCCGGATATCCGACGTGTCGGGTAAAATCACCGGTAGGTAGTGCTCCCCTGCCAGGCTCACATCGTCATCATCACGCGCTTCTTGCCGCGGGGTACCTTACCGGGTCCACCATGTACCCGAAACGGTTCATCCGTCTCCTTGAATCGGGTCTCGAAATCCATCAGCAAACTTATGGTGGACGACTCATACATCATGGGAAAAACCGCACTTTTTATTTAAAAAGAGAGAAATCAGTTTATATAAGTTTTGCGATTTCCCCCCCCCCAAATCCAGAAAATCTCATGGAAATCCGAATCCAAATCATCAACAGCATGTAAAACCATGAATATAGGCATAACAATAAATAACAGTATGCATGAAGTGGCAAGTAATAACTACAATGTTAAGCTGGCATATAAGGCAGGTACACTAATATCATGTCAAATTACTAACTAACAAGCTAAGTCAAGCAATAATATTTTCTAAGGTGTACGTGACATGGCAATTACCGATGAAGATGTGTGTGAGCCGGCAAGTAAGTGTACGTGGTACATACGCATCATCGGTAATGGTGCTGGTGTCCCAACAATATGATATCAACATTGCAATAAGAAATTATAACATAAGTGTGCGATGCGAAGCGAACCACAATAATAAGCGGGAGCTGAATACAAGACGCAACTGTAACTAACCTGCATTAATCTAATATAAGTCCTACAAATGGTGCCTTTTGAAATAACACGAACCATGGGGTTTTGAAAATAGGGCTACGGTGTTTTTATGAAAAGATACGTCTTTTGAAATATCCGTAGGATCCGTTGGGCTGTCCTTTAAAATACCCACGATTCGTTAGTTTTGAAATAGGTAAGAATCGAATCTAATCTAACAACTAAACTAAACTAAAGGGCTAAGCTGACCAGCTGGGCTACAGGTAAGGAAACCGCCTAACATCTGAGTCGATATATATACATACTTGTATATATATTAGTCGGTGATCCCGCCTCAATAATATCATATCCGATACCATATCTATAATCAGACATCCCAAGTCAAGAGTGCGGATCAATCATCAAAATATAGCTCGTACGTAAATCCGTCGTACGGCATCCCCAAATCTGGGTATGGGTTAATATCATATTCATCACACTATTCATCTGGTATCCTCTTTATCCAAGATCATAGTCCAGGGTACTGACCTATGTCTAGTACAATACTAATATCATCAATATAGTCATGATCTGACTACTGATCGACAGTCTCACACAAACCGATATCACAACCACAAAACAAATCTCATCGACTCAGCTCAATCCCTAGTATCGTCCTCATATCCGTATGTGAACACATAGTCCCATACCCATGTGAACACATAACTATAAAGAATCCCATGAGCACATATAAATAGGAATGTATGCAAGTATGTATGTGTGTATGTATGTGTGTATGTGTAGTGCAACACTACCCTAGGGTTCGCAACACTAAAGTAATCCAACACACCAATATCCATCCTAAAATCGTTATTAATCCCAAATAACATATAATAATTGTTGGTGTGTATACGCATCCGTATACACCACCACGGACTGCGGGGGTGCTATACGCCATCCACCCGACTTCTCCCCGTAGATATAAATCTACTCACCTGGTCCTCGTTCGCCGGTGCCGACGTCGCCATGCGCTTGCTTGCCGTCTCGAAGTCCACATGGGGGTACCTACATATCATAACGCACCGCATCGCATTAAAATCCGACTCATGACCAAAACGACACACGAATCCCACATAGGTGAAAACCTATGGTTGCTTCCACAAATCAACCCAAAATCCCTCGACATCGGCGTACAAACGCCAGACCATCGAGAAAAATCCAAACACACTCATTTGCCCATTCACAAACACTAATTATAATATGAAATAGGTTACAATTCACAAAAACCCCAAACTCACTTTAAAAGCTATTTTTCCGAAAACCTAGCAAGCAAGGTTTACCGTTTTTGTATAAAATATGATGTTTTAACAATTCTAGTGACCAAGATGATAACTTAATATCTTAATTATGCCATAGAAACCATTACGTAAATTTTAAACCCACAATTTAATTCAATTTCAAAAACCTAGTTTGCACTTTTAACCAATTTCGACAATTTTATAGCAAAAATGCACATAAAACAATCTAACTTGGATTTGCATGATCTAAATTATTAAACTACCTTTTAGAATGTTAATGAAGTCATGAAAAACCTACTTACATTTTTCTCTTAAACAAATTCATGGTTTACAAAAACCTAGTTAGCAATATAGCTTAATTATCACAATTTCAACCTAACAATTTACAAACTAGCAATTTGATTAGGTTTTTCATTTCACAATAAGATGAATTACACTTGCAACCATAATTACACAACATAAACCCTAATTTTAATTCACAACCCCCTCTTGAAATTCCAAAACTTGCAATTAGAACCAAGATTAATTTCCTAATTAAGCTAGATTAAAGCAATAACCAACAATTGAACAAAAGGGTTAGGATTTATACCTCAATTTGTAGATCTAGCTTGACAAATCTTGACTTCCAAAATGCTAACTTGCTCCAAGAATCATGCTAGTATAGGTTGAGGAGAAATGGGTAAGGCTTAGTTAGGAGTTTGGAAGGTTTTAGTTTGGATTTTTGAGTGCATTCTTGTGGATTTTTGATGTGAAGAAGTGAGGATTTTTCAAGAGGGGAGGGATGCTAAATTTCGGCCAGAGGATGATGGGGGGATTGGTGTGGGTGTTGTGCAAAATTGGCCAAGTCAACCCCCCTCAAATCAAGGTACAATAAGCCTCCAAAACAATACATCTTAACCTACACCTATTTAACTCATTTCCTCTCATAAAAAGAGTTGAAGAAACAAATTGGAGGGGAGAAATTTCATGGGCTTCTGCTGGTGGTGGGCCGGCCAATTGAGTGAGGAAAGAGTGTGAGAGATTGCACAAAAGAAATCCATGCAAAAAGAACCCCTCAAGTTACAAAAATGCAAGTTTTAGTTTAATTAATTAAAAAATTTAATTCCCTTCGATTATAACTAATAAGAACTTGAAATAAATTACTAAAAATTTATATTACAAACTAGATTTTAGTTGTCATGGTTCTAAAGATTAAAACTAACCCATTCAAATTTGTAATTTTACCTAATTAAATGTATTAGGGACGGCTTAAAATAATATTAAAATAATTAATTTCGGAAATTTTTTCAGAAAATTTGAAATTTCACCAGTGGCTTAATAAACACCAAATACTAGCAATTACATAGCTAGAATATGTATATTTAATTTTATAATAAAGATATTTGCATTTTGACTTTTTACAGAAAACCCATCTATTTTACCGTTTTTTCGAAATTTCACCGAAACGATTTTCAAAACTGTAAATCTGCAGAAAACTATCACAGCAATCAAAATTCGCTGCAGGAAGATGTACATTAAGCCCTAGTGGTCCGTGGAAAATCTGACACGACTCTCGAACAAGTATTGTCCCCAAATCCCCAACGCAAAACCACCGAGGCCATCTCCAGATCATGAGTGGAATATCCTTCTCGCACTTCCTCCAAATGTAGGGATGCAAAAACGATAACTCTGTAGTGTCACCTCAGTACACACTCGAGCCCCACTCAAGAAACATTACAATTAAACAACAAGGTCGCCCGAACCAGAAAGCAAAGGAAGAACTGATGCAGTTGTTTAACAGAATCTTCAACTGCCGAAAACACCGCACACATGCCTCAGTCCAAAGAAGGAAACCTCCCTTCCGGTCAATGCAGTCGACGGTGCAGCACTACTCTAGCAATCCTGCACGAAACGGCGGTAAGAACCTGCTAAGACTGAAAATCTACGTACTTCCGTCCTGCACACAAGTCTGGGCCTAAGCGGTATGGCCACGATCTCTCTCAGAACCATACGAAACCATCTCCCGTGACTACAAGACCTAGGAGTCAACACAAACAAGCCTGAAGAAACACTCCAAGAATCTAGCAACTTCTGGTGCTCTCCCAGTATTTGCATAACAAATCCTCAAGTGCAACTCCTGTTCCTCAAGACACATTAAATAGACCAGAATGTCGTAAATAACACAACAAAAACTGGTCGAGGAACGGCTTGAAGAAATCCGGTTCATCACATCTATGAATGCTGCTAGGCATCAGTGAATCCAATGACTCACTAACACACACAAAGCTCGTAGCACGCATAAGGCAGTCTTCGGAATGCCATCACCCCGAATCCGCAATAATGATGACCTGATCCCAAACAAACTTAGAAAAATGTCTCGCACTCTGGAGCTGATCGAAGAAATCGTCACGGCGAGGTGAAGGATACATATCCGCACCGTAAGCCGGTTCAATTAACGATCCGTCGATACACAACCCTAAACTGCCGTCTTTTTCCTTGACGAACAGAAATAGGAGCTTCCAAAAGCAAATCACTCAGACGCACAAAACTCCCCAAACCAAAACTCTGCAGCTGATCCTTAAGCTCCCTAAGCTTTGACGGCTCATCCGGAACAACGTCGGAAAAACTCTCGCACGAAAGGAACCCGGTCTAACAATCCCACTATGGCTCCGGTATCACGAATGAACGCCAAGAATCCACGACATCTCCTCAAAAGCCGACTAGCGAAAAAGGCTGAATTCAAGCTGTGAGAGGCGGCACAACTATCCACCTGCACAACAAGAACTGACTAGCCGGGAAAACCATTCCTGACTGTTTCCTCACGGTAGTTCACAGACGCCTAGCACATAATTAACCAGTCCGTGCCCAGGAGAACGTCAAATCCAACATCTCTAGAAGGATCAAAACGACGGACGAATCTCTATCTCCTATCCGATTGACACACAACTGAATACGTGTCGCGTAACAAAAGAATCGCTGACAGAAGTTAACACAACTACGACTAATCTACCCAACCACGGCACAAGAATGAAAAACAAATGAATACATCAAAAGAACATGCGAAATTAGGATACCTAAAAACTCCACATTGGACGCCTGCGCGTCCCGATGAGTAGAAGCAAACTCCTGTGTCTGCCCTCTACCCGCAACTGGCTGAACTCCTTTGGTAGACTGAGCCCTCTGAGCGAACCTTCCACGTCCACGGCCTTTCTGAAAACGATCCTGACGAGGTGCTAAGGAACAATCCCTGACGAAGTGCTGAAGGCTTCCGCATCGAAAACATCCACGTGGTGACTGCTGACCCTCCTGGGAATGAGAGCTGAACGACTGTCCTCGTCCTAAGCCTCTGCTACTCCCGTGATGGCCACGAAATCTGTCTCGATGACCAAACCTCTGCCTCTGGGCTGGTACGCTGGTACGAGTCCTCCACCGTCCGAGAAATCTCTGAGCCTCTGGAATATGCGTCTCGTCAACTGGAGCTACAACCACTGGTGCTATGTAGGTGACGGACTGCTGCATGCTGACCGTAAGTGACAACTGAGTAACAGGGGTGACAACCTCCTGTCGTAGCTCCCGAACGACCTCAACCAACGAACTCATAGTCTGTCGGAATTCCTGCATCTCTGCCAAAAGTCTATCGATAGCATATGTCGTAGGCTGATCCGTCTGCACCTGTGCAACTAGAGTGCCATCCTGGTCAGTACTCGTCTCACCCGAGCCAACTCTGACCTCGGCCCTCGCTGCATCATTCCGAGTTCCCATAGTCATCGGTGGCAAGGCTATAAATAGATATAAGATTCGATGAGAATAAGGAATCGAATCTCAAGGATATGAATCATCAAGGAAGGAATTTCAAGCAAATTGTACTTAGGTCACTTAAGGCGAAGTATCGCATCATGGGTATGCTGCAGACATACACACACTACGTTACTCTGCTTAAGCTACCTACTCCATCATACTAAGGTCATCCTACACTCCGAAAGGTAAAACCTAGCGCTCTGATACCAACTTTGTCACGACCCGAAATTGGCCCGTGACGGCCCTAATACTACGCAACGCCTAAAGACGTAACGCAGTAAAAGAAAGCCAAAACCCAGAAATCTAAACCAAGAAAATACGGAAAAGATAATATAAGTTTTTGAAACATTTGAAATCGCAACCCAAATTCTTTAAAAGTCCTACTTTCTTTCTTTAAAATTTTGGCAACACCCCCTTTTTGTAAAAACTAGCCAAGATGAATACAACACAAATATACGACGCCGTAGCGAAGAAATAAAAACAATGGAGAGAAAGCTGTATATAAAAGACAACAAATCCACAAATAATATACAATATCATCCTCACCAAGTCTCTAGGTCAACAACATGATAGTAGGTGGAGAGTACAAATACAACGAAGGTACAATACAAAATACAGATAACCACCAAAACCCACCTAAGCAAAATAGTACTGTGAGCTGATGCGGTATCTGTAGCAAAAGATGATAGATGAATAGCTGAATAGCCTGCCTCGACTACTCTGGGGAACAACCTGAAACACCTGTGGCACAACGGGGGTGAGTTGCCAACTCGTGAATAGTAGATAACATATGCAGGTAATCGCAGGAATGTACGTACAGCATGAATCTAAGATATGCGATTACAATAATAACATGTCATGTGAATGCAGAATAATGGAAAGTACACTAGCAGGTACAGTCAATATGTGAAGCAATAATGACATGATAATAGTATGCAATAACTATGCAATAGGGATATGAGAAAGTAGATATGCAGCAATCATGAGGGTACACTAACAGGTACTACCAATGTATGAAACTGTGCATAAAATAGATAAGTGTGAGGTATGGGGTGGAATATGTCATTTCCACGGAAACCTGACATCGTGGCAGGATCACAATCCATCAAGACACTCAAATCCCAAATCCTCAAATCAGCCCTAAAGTTGGGCTCTCATATTATGTAAGTCTCACATCTCCTCAATGTACAATATCGAATAGATCCCCTATATCTCGAATGTACAAATCAACAATCTCATAGGTAACCTGTATCCAATCTCAATGAATCACCTAATATCCCAAATCACATCTCAAGTAAGAATCTAACATCCTAAAGGTAAATATGTACAGAAATAAACATGATGGGGGCAATACACATATATTAGCGTCCCATTCCACTAATATTGGTGTAAGGGTATATATAACAACGGCTAAATCCCCTGTTATATATACAAAGGTGTTAAAGAAATATCATGAAAACCATGTGCCAAGCATCGACACAGAAATCCTGATCACGTATCATACGCTATCCCGAAAGCACAAGTGCCTAGCTCTGACTCTCGCCTTTCGACATATGCATACATACATGACTCCCAACGGTATCTCCATGATCCCCGCCGAGTCATCAGTACTGTCACCGGTAGGTACTCGCCCGCCTCCAGGCTCAATCGGCAACATCCATCGATCTTCTTGCCGAGGAGAACCGTACCGGGCCCCACCATGTACCCGCATACGGCAACCACACCTCGTATGGAGTATATAATCAGAACCGATAAATCTCATGGTGGCTGCGCAAATATCATATCAAGGAAACCGGGTTTTTCAATGTATGCATAATTTCATGAACTCCCGCGGTTCCCAAATCCAGAAATCATCATGTGAAATCCAATAAGAAGGCGCAATCCAGGAATAAATATATGTGATATATCTGAAATGCGAGCATATAAATGAGAATATGCAGCTGAAACCAGATGTATGCGAAATCAATAAGGTACAGCTAAGTATAGGTGTCTATCTATATGTAAGAGATGTCGTATACCCCCTGGGTATAAGTAAAATATGTGCAAGGTATACCCGTAGCTGTATCGCAAGGTGTAGATATACCTATCACTAATGGTAAGATACACTATAGGTATACCGATAAGCTAGATGTCAAGTATGATAAGCAATAAAGTATCTATAAGGGGTTGTGTGTGACATGGCAATTATTGAAGGTGTGTGTGTAGCATACAATCCGTGCTCGTGCAACATGAACCGTCAATAATATGTGCAGTGTCCTACGGCTGCTAGTCACAGTACAACTATTTCAAGGAAATAAGGTAAAGGCGCAATTCTAACAATGACGTAGAATATGCGACAGGTATTTGAATCCTAGCCCAGATGCATAACGCCATGCGGTCGATTCCCCTGTAGATGTTAAATCTACTCACCTACGCTCCACGCTTGGTGAATCCTACCATCTGCTCCCCCTGTAGTAGTGTCCGTAGTCCCTGCCTGCAAACCTGCAAATAAGACATGGAAATCATATATAAGCCAAATATTCCGCAAAACGCGATATCGAACCAAAACGAGAAACTCGCGTCGAGAACTAAACGCGCGCGTTGCACGATACGCTGAATCGTGTGTATACGCGTCTTAAACTACCGCGACATGCCGCGATACGCTGGATTACAGAACCCACTCACGTATCGCGCGTATCGCGCAAACACAACGGACATGCAAAACGATATATTGCCCCAGATCTTCCTACAGGCCAAGTCTTACAAAACTAGACATGCCAAAGCACTAGACAACACTGAAGACAAACCTGGCCAAGACCCCAACACCCCTGCCCCCTACTTGGCCCCAAATTACGGCCAAACCTAATAAAACTGCGGCCAACTTTGGGAATTAGAGGCTCGTGCTCAGGTGGTGGTATCTAGACCTAGTGTACATGCCCCAGTTTTCTCAATTTTAACCTGAAGGTCCCGGGTCAATAGGAGCTCACAGAAAGCCAATACATCGCTTTGAAATCACCAATTTTGCACAAAACACAAACCCTATGGTATTTTAGTGTAATCCAGGGTTAAACTCAGTTAAAGTGACCCTAACAACACTTAAATAGGTAGGGTTAACTAACACAATCACCACTTAAACAACATTCCACACAAATCACCTTAATTAGCACTGACTAGCTATCTAACACTAATCGAAGCTAATTAACACAATTCAAGCGAAAGTAGGAATAAGTTTAGAGATTATACCCTCAAGGGATCTCACAAGCAAGTAGAAGGAGAAGAAGAAGAGGGGATGGAGCTGCTGGGGAGCTGCTGCTGCTGCCTGTAGCTGCTGTTGCTGAAGCTGGAGCTGTTGTTGCTGAAGCTGGAGCTGCTGTTGCTGCTGTGTCTTCTGTTGCTGCTACTGTGAGGGTGTGAGGGTGTGTGTTGTGTGTGAGTTTGAGAGTGAGACAATGAGAAGGAAAGGGAAATGAGATCTAGCATTAGTCAACCCTTTCTCTCCCTCTCTCTTCATTAATGAAGGCATGGGCAAAGCCATCATGCCTCATAATGCACTCTCTCTCTCTCTCTCTCACCAAGTCAACACAAAGCAATCATTTAAAAACCCTTTTTAAATTCATTTTATTTTTGAAAAGAGCCATATACAAATAAAAACCCAAAAGCACCTAATAAAATACTAAACTAGATTAGGGAATGGTTAGTTCACCATGTTGCTAATCATGGTTAAACCCCCCAAAACAACCCTAGTTATCATGCACAAGTGTGTGCGAGCCTAGAAAAATCTAATAAAATACTCATTAAATAGGATAAAATATTTGAAAACTAATTTGGTAAACTTTTTATTAAAAACCATACATTAAAATATAATTAACCACAAAACACAATCTAAGGTGTTACAGTATTTGGACTCGGTGGTTATCGGAGGGATACCGACCGGAGTGATGTACGGACATGATATCAGGGCCAGTCGTGGGGACGGCGCCTGAGTTATGAGGATTTACATGTCGATGCTAGACACGGGTTTCATGATGTTTCGAGTGTCGAGGTTAGACACTTAGGTTTCCATGATTTTGTTGTGTCGCGAGGGACACACGTTGTTTTATATCCTCATATTTACCTGCATATGTTTTTATGATATTTACATGCAGGAGTTGTTGTATCAGTGGTTGACACGTGGATGAGATCCACTGCATACATGCATTGATTTTATTGGTGGACGAGATCCACCTGCATACATGCATTGATTATATTATTGGATGTTATCCACTAACTGATAGGCATTGTTTATATTGTTGGCACATATGCAGATACGGTCAGCCTAGATATCATAGTATTACTTTTATGATATAGTTGACCTAGGAATCGTGTTTATTTCGATTTCTACCTGATGATGTTTTTTCTATTCACGTGTGGGCAACTCACCCCCGTTGTGCTACAGTTCTTGCAGGTTGACCGCATGGATCAGTTGCGGCATCGTTCGCACACTGCTGTTTTCGGGTGACTTGCTTATGGTAGGTGGTACATCTTGGATCGTGCCCCTCTTGTATTCATTATTCATATTGTATCTAGTCACTCCATCAATTCAGAGACTAGTTATTGTATATGTTGCAGACCTACAAGACTTCTAGTTGCGAGACTTGAGCGAAGGGTTTTATGTTCGCTTTTGGGGTTGATGTCTTGCTTTACTTTTCCTTGTGTGGATCTTCGCCGTTGGGCATCGTATACTTGTTTTTATACTTGTGGTGGTTGTTTCCGCCATTGGGCGTGATTTGCTCCTGTTTGGGGATGCTTTATAATATTCTGTGTTGTACCCATTTTCGGGGTTAGTTTTTACAAAGGAGGTGCTGCCCAATTTTTCAAAAGACAAAACATGATTTATTGTATCTTTATTTCATAAAAAGGTTTAGATTTCTGGGTTTCAGCTTACTTGAATTACGTTGCGCCTGTAGACGTCGTGTGATTTAAGTGCTGGTCGCGAGCTAATATTTTGGGTCGTGATATGTATATATTTTGATACGAATGCACACATGCATGCATACATGTGTCATGGTTGATGACACATTGGAGTTGGATATGCAAGACTCACATGGTTAGATATTTATATATTTTTGTCACGACCCAAAGTTTGGCCCGTGACCGGCACTTAACCACGTAACGTCTACAGGCGTAACGCGACTAAGTGAACCGAAAACCCAGAAATCAAACCAGGGAAAGTATAGAGTGTTATAAGTTTAAAATGAAAGTACTTACTACATGCTAAGAAATTTAAGTAAACAATCACCAAGATAGCAATATACGACGCCGTAGCGAAGATCAAGATCCACAAGTGGGAACATCACAGATAGAATAAAACTGCATAAGAAATGTCGGCTCACAACGAGCTCGACAACAGGATACCAATAATATACATCATCGTCCTCACACTGTCTCTAAGTAAAATACATACATGGTGGATAGAGAATACTAGATACAACAATGTACATAACTGAAAGATAAACAGATACCGCACAAAACCCACCTATCAGCAAAAGAGCTAGTACACCAACTATGGGGGTATCTGTGTCAAAAGATGCACAACGCAGCCTGCCGCGACTACTCCGAAGGGCAACCTGCAAACACTATGGCACAGCGGGGGTGAGTTGCCAACTCGTGAATAGAGATAACATATAAAGGTAATCGCGAGCATGCACGTACTGCGCTACTCTATCATATGCCAACAGATGATATCAATATGTGATAAGCAGTTTGTGCAATAATCATGCAAGTGCTCTATCAGGTAATATAACTACAGGATGAGGTACAATAATAAACTGCTGAGCATGGGCAATATAACATCTACACGGAAAGTCAACGTGGAATATATAATCGGTGTCCATCAAAGCACCCAGGTCCCCCAAATAGCTCAGGCGCCGGCACTCTCATCGGCCCTCAAATCCTGTAAATCTCTGAGAATCCAGAGTGCCCAACATCGGCACCCAAATATCATAAATAATCGTGTCTAGCATCGACACGCAAATCTTCATCCATCGGGCCCCGTCAGTCCGCGTCAGCCCACGGGCTCCGTCTGCGGTATCGGCCCTCGGTCCCGGCAGTACGGATCACCCCACATCCATCTATCGACCCTGATCAGTATCCTCCGGATAGCTGTCAGGTCCAACCAATCACCGGTAGGTAGTAGTCCCTCTGCCAGGCTCACCGTCTACTACACAGCGAAACCGTTCTCGCCCCGGGGTACCATACCGGGTCCACCATGTACCCGTAATCGGCCTCAACCAGCTCCTCGATTCGGGTTCACATATATCACTCTAGCACCGAGGAAACACATGGTGGACGCACCAAAATATCATATCAAAGGAACCGGGTTTTTAAATGATTACATATTTGAAATAGCCACGGTTCCCAAATCCAGAAATCACATATAATCCAAACCAATATGCAAGTCAATGATCCGATATGATATGTGCATCAAGTATGAATATCATGTCAAGTCACATATAGATGAGCTACAATATAATGATCCGATGTGATGTATGCATCAAGTATGAATATCATGTCAAGTCACATAAGGATAAGCTACAACATAATGATCCGATGTGATATATGTATCAAGTATGAATATCATGTCAAGTCACATAAGGATAAGCTACAACATAATGATCCGATGTGAATTCTACTGTATGAGTGTCATGGCAATTACTAACGGTGTGTGTGTAACATGCATGATACTGCTCGTGCAACCTGAACCGTTAGTAATGGTGTGGTGTTCTATCAATTCTAGTTTATATCCAAATAGCAGGGAATGCAGTATGCACTAACTAGTAGCCATGAATAGTCAATGTATATAAAGGAAACTATAAGGTCCTATCAGCCCTGACGTAGAACGCCATGCGGGCGATATCCCCGTAGATGTGAAATCTACTCACCGAAGTCTCTCGCTAGGTATAGCCAACAACTTGTTTCCCCTTCTGCGCGGCGTCCGCCGTACTCGCCTGCGAACCTAGAATTACACAATATATCACACATAAGCTTGAAGTCACACAAACACGACATTAAAGCCGAACTAGTAACTCGTGTCGTGAACCAAGCGCGCGTGTGCGCGATACGCTAAAACGTGTGATTACGCGCCTGAAGCCACTCCGACGCGTCACGATACGCAGAAACCCCAAACCCACACACACGTATCACGCGTGTCGCGAAAGATTGAAAATACGGGAAAAAGGGTATTCTACTCCAGATTTTGATACAGAAATGAAAATGTAAAACTATATATACCAAAATAACCCACATAGTAGCAGACTCCAGTGGCCCAAACCCCAAATCCCAACTCACCCATCTGGCCGCAAATTACGGCCAGAATGAATATTCCGGCGGCCTGGGTAGGAGGGTGGGCTCCCAGGTTTGGTGTGTGCACTCTAAACCCCTCATACACGCTACAGTAACATCTAGTTTTACTCTGAAATATCTCGGGTAGTAGCAGATCCTACAGAGCCTTATTTCTAGTTAAAATCCATATTTTTGCACTAAAATCAAACTTTAGGGTATTTCTGTGCAAACTGAAACCAACCTGGCCTAAAATAGTTCTAATAACACCTAATAGAGCTAACCATACTAACAAACCCCTAATCTAACATGTGAATCACAAATATCCTTTAATATCACAAAAAAAAGCACACAAAAGAGATTTTTACTAAAGAATACTAAAAGTTTAAGGAAAAGGAGTGCTAATAGGAGTTAATACTTTCAAAACACCTTATGAAACACCAAATTTTCCAGCTCTTGCATCAAGTGTGCAGATTTGCTTTCAAACACCTCAAAAAGCTCACTTTTCCTAAGGTTTTGTGATGAAAATGTGTTGAATGTGTAGGGTTTTTGTGTAGGGATCAAAGAGAAGTGAAAAGGAGAGGAAAAGATGAGGGAAGGCTAGGGTTTTGCTGCTGGAATGCTGCATAATTCTGGAGTGGGGAAAAGAGAGAGAGAGAAGGGAAGAAAATGGGTCTAAAGGTCAAACTTTCACCTAACCACCATGCCTCATTGTTTAATTGGATTTTGAATTATCAAATGGTGTTTTGTTTTGGATAAAAGGGTGGGGAAAAATATAACAACCATGCAACACATGAATGGTTCACACTTAATACCTAGGTCTCAAAAAGACTAAGTGTGCAAAGTGTACACTACAAAGGAAAATCTTCCAATTTGCTAACACGACTAAATATAACTAATAATCCTATGAACATATATATAATAACACGTACAATCACTAATTATCACGAAAAACACTCAACGGAAATTCAAAGTGTTACAATCTACCCCCCTTAAAGAAATTCGGTCCTCGAATTTAAAAATCTAACTATACGCACCTTCAAAAAGATAGGGATACCTCTTCCTCATCTCACTCTCGGTCTCCCAAGTGACCTCCTCGCCGCTCTGGCCACGCCAAAGTACCTTGACGGACGGTATTTCTTTCGATCGCACTTTCTTCACTTGTCGATCCAAGATCATCACCGGCTACTCTGCATAGGAAAGGTCGTGCTCAAGCTGGATCGTCGGGTGCTGAATCGCATGCGAAGGATCATGAAGATATCTGCGGAGCATCGAAACGTGAAATACGGGGTGCACGTCTGGAAAACTGGGCGGAAGGGCTAACCGATACGCAACCGCACCAACACGCTCGAGGATCTCGAAGGAACCCACATATCTGGGACTAAGCTTCCCTTTCTTCCCAAACCTCATCACGCCTTTCATTGGGGAGACCCTCAAGAAAACATGATCACCAACAGAAAACTCAAGTCTGCGCCGACGACGGTGCGCATAAGACCTCTGCCTATTCTGGGCTGCTCTCAACCTATCGCGAATCAACTGGATCTTCGATGTCGTCTCCTCCACAATCTGCGGCCCTAAGATACTGCTCTCACTGAGCTCCGTCCAACAGGTGGGCGATCTGCATCTCCTCCCATAAAGAGCCTCAAACGGTGCCATCTGAATGATCTCCTGGTAGCTGTTGTTGTAGGAGAACTCTACTAAGGGCAAATGATGATCCCAGCTACCTCCGAAGTCTAATACGCATGCTCTGAGCATGTCCTCGAGAGTCTGAATAGTCCGCTATGATTGTCCGTCGGTCTGCGGATGGAATGCTGTGCTGAAACTCAAGCGAGTGCCCAAAGCCTCCTGAAGCCTCTGCCATAACCGGCTGGTAAACTGGGTGCCTCTATCGGACACGATACATGTCGGAACTCCGTGCAGTCGTACAATCTCATCAATGTAAATCTGGACATACTGAGCAAAACCGAAAGTCGTCTTCACCGGTAGGAAGTGAGCCGCTTTTGTCAAACGATCCACGATCACCCAGATGGAGTCATACCCTCGACTAGTCCTGGGTAGACCCAAAATGAAGTCCATAGATATATGTTCCTATTTCCACTCCGGAATGGGTAACGGCTGTAGCTCTCCCGCGGGCCTCTGGTGCTCAGCCTTGACTTGCTGACAAGTCAGGCATCTCGACACAAAATCTGCAATGTCTCTTTTCATTCTGTCCTACCAGTAAACACCTCTCAAGTCATGGTACATCTTGGTGGAACCGGGATGAACACTATATACCGATCGATGTGCCTCCTCAAGAATCCCGCGCCGCAATCCCTCAGCATCTGGTACGCACAGTCTAGCTCCAAATCGTAGTATCCCCTGATCATCGATCACGAACTCGGAAAATCTGCCCTGTCCCATCTGTGTCCTGATCTCTGAACAGCGGTCATCACTGTGCTGTGCCTCATGTATACGGTCAAGCAACTATGGGCATGCACGAACATGCGCAATCTGTCCTCCGATCGGCGTAAACTCGAACTGTACCCGGCTGTCGCATAAGATCTGCCAATCTGCCGACGACTGCCTCTCCACTGCGCTCAAACAAGATAGACTACCCCCGGGCCTCCTGCTCAAAGCATCCGCCACTACATTCGCCCTGCCCGGATGATACAAGATCTCACAATCGTAGTCCTTCACTAACTCCATCCATCGGCGCTGTCTAAGGTTCAGGTCTCGCTGCTGAAATATATACTTTAAGCTCTTATGGTCAGTGAATATCTGGCACGACTCTCCATATAGATAATGTCGCCAAATCTTAAGTGCAAAGACCACTGCAGCCATCTCCAAATCATGAGTGGGGTAATTCTGTTCATGTTTCTTTAATTGCCGCGAAGCATACGCGATCACCCTGTCATGCTGCATCAAAACGCACCCTAGCCCTACTCGTGAAGCATCACAGTAGACCACAAATCCGCCTGATCCTGAAGGCAATGATAGCACTGGTGTCGTAGTCAGTAGAGCCCGTAGCCGCTGGAAACTGTGCTCACACTCCTCCGTCCAATCGAAGCGAACTCCCTTCCGGGTCAACCCGGTCAAAGGTGTAGCAATGCGAGAGAAGTCCTGCACAAATCGCCTGTAATAGCCTGCCAGCCCTAGAAAGCTGCGAACCTCCGTCACTGACGTGGGTCTAGGCCAACTCTGAACTGCCTCGATCTTCCTCGGGTCGACACATATACCATCTCGTGTAATCACGTGCCCCAAGAAGTCTACGCTGTCTAGCCAGAAAGCACACTTTGAAAATTTGACGAAAAGCTGATGCTCCCTCAAGGTCTGCAGTGTAATCCGCAGGTGCTGCTCGTGCTCCTCTCTACTCCGAGAATACACCAAGATATCGTCAATGAACACTATGATGAACAGATCAAGATACGGCCGGAAAATACGGTTCATCATGTCCATAAATGCTACTGGCGCGTTGGTGAGTCCGAACGACATCACCCAAAACTCATAATGGCCGTAGCGCGTGCGGAAAGCTGTCCTAGAAATGTCCTCCTGTCGAACCCGCTGCTGATGATAGCCTGATCGCAAATCGATCCTCGAAAAGTACCCTGCCCCCTGAAGCTGGTCGAACAAATCGTTGATGCGTGGCAAAGGATACCTGTTCCACACTGTCACCCTGTTCAGCTGGCGGTAGTCGATACACAAACGCATACTGCCGTCCTTCTTCTTGACAAATAGGACTGGAGCACCCCAAGGAGAAGCACTGGGTCGAATACGTCCCTTATCCAGCAAGTCTTGCAACTGACCCTTCAATTCTCTAAGTTCTGCCGGGGCCATCCGATAAGGCGGTACAGAAATAGGCCCCGCGCCAGGAACCAAATCAATACAGAAAGAAATATCATGCTCGGGCGGTAGCCCAAGAAGCTCGTCAGGGAACACATCAGGGAACTCTCTAACAACCGGAACCTGATCCACCGGAACCTCTGTAGCTCTAGTATCGCAAACATAGGCGAGAAATCCCTGACATCCCTTCCTCAAAAGCTGTCCAGTGCGAAAAGAAGAAATCACACTGTGAGGGGTGGCACCACGGTCACCCAACACAACAACAACTGACTCGCCGGGAAAACAAAATCGAACTGTCTTCTCGCGGCAGTCAACAGAAGCATAGCACGTGGCTAACCAATCCATGCCCAAAAGAACGTCAAAGTCCAACATCTCAAGAAAGATCAAATCGACCGGCAACTCTCTCTCGCCAATACGGACGGTACAGGATCGGAACACGTGCCTAGCAACAAACGACTCTCCCACAGGAGTAGTCACAACAAGCGACTGGTCAAGCAAACCGGACTCTCTATCCAAACTCGGCACAAAGTGTGTGGATACGTACGAGTACGTGGATCCGGGATCGAATAACACGTGTGCATCAACCGAACATACAGGAAGGATACCTGAGACCACCGCATTGGACGCCTGCGCGTCCTGATGCGTCAAAGCTAAAACTCGCGCCTGTCCTCCACCTGCAACTAACTGTCCCCTGCCGGCCGCTGGCTTCCCTCTGCCTCGGTCACCTCGTCCTCTATGAAAAAATCCTCCGCGACCATGACCTCTCTGTGCATGCGTCTGACGCGGAGTAACAGTAGGTACTATCGGCAATGCCGTCTGGGGGGTGAAGGTGGTAATGTAACATGCGGTGCTGCCGCCTCACTCCGGGGTACCTCCGGACAATCTCGCACACGATGATAAGAGCTCCCGCAACGGTAACATCCCGATGATGGTCGCTGACTCTCTTGGGGACAGGAGCTAAACAATCGGCCTCGTCTCGAATCTCTGCCACCTGCAAGGTGCCTGTCACGACACCGGAAAGGCCGTCTCTGCACTGACGTATCTGCACGAACTCTCTTCGGCTCTGGAACTGCCGAAGTCTCAGCAAGGCGCTCCTTAACTAATAATGTTGCATCTACTGCTGCTGCGTATGTCTCGTAATGCTGCGCGCTGATCGCAAGGAACAGTGCTGTGAGCTAACCTCGGACAAATCTCTTGACTCGCAACTCCTCAGTAGCCACTAGGTATGGAGCATAAACTGATAGCTCGGTGAACAGCACATCGTACTCTGCCACTGACATCTCCGGAGTCTGGCGTAAGGACTCGAACCTGCGTGCTCTAGCATGTCTGACACTCAGGGGAAGAAAGCGGGCAAGGAATAGCGCCACGAACTCTGTCCATAGGAGGAAGACCTGCTGCTCTACCCTTCTCGACAGATTCGCACCACTTCTGCGCAAGACCTTCCAGGCGAAAGCTCGTGAACTCAACCCATCTCGCATCTGCGCATCTAAGTGAACGACATATCTGCGCCATCCTATCAATGAAAGACTGTGGGTCCTCGGCCACATCAGTGCCTGTGAAGACCGGAGGCTTCAGCCTCATAAACTCTGACAGCGGTACTGTAATAACCTCTGTAGTCGCAGGTGCAACTTCCTGAACTGTGGGTACCACCGCGGTCTCTGTAATGGGTGGAACTACCTCTGGTCGCTGCGCTCGAAGTGTCTCAACTAGAGATCCCATCATCTGGCGCATCTCCTGCATACTGGATCCCATCGTCTGGCGTATCTCCTGCACACCAGCCCCTAACATAGCAATCTGATCTGTCACGGCTGGAACAGCCTGCTCGGGCACCATCGGTGTACTACCCGGATCAGTCCTCGTCTCGGACGAGTCAACTCGAATCTCGGCCCTCGTGGCCGCTCTCTACGCCTTCGTAGTCTTTGGCGGCATAATGGCTGAAAGGAACAATAGGATTCGATAAGGATACGGAAATCGAATCGCAAGAATGTATATACTCAAGAAGGAATTTAAATCAATAAGTCCTAAGGTCGCGTAGGCGGAGTACCGTGTCGTGAGTATGCCGCGGAACATACACACGCTACGCTACCCTGCTGCAGCTACTTACTCCATCATACCAGGGTCATCCTACACTCCGAAAGGTAAAACCTACGCTCTGACACCAACTTTGTCACTACCCAAAGTTTGGCCCGTGACCGGCACTTAACCATGTAACGTCTACAAGCGTAACGCGACTAAGTGAACCGAAAACCCAGAAATCAAACCAGTGAAAGTATAGAGTGTTATAAGTTTAAAATGAAAGCACTTACTACATGCTAAGAAATCGAAGTAAACAATCACCAAGATAGCAATATACGACGCCGTAGCGAAGATCAAGATCCACAAATGGAAACATCACAGATAGAATAAAACTGCATAAGAAAAGTCGGCTCACAACGAGCTCGACACCAGGATACCAATAATATACATCATCGTCCTCACACTGTCTCTAAGTCAAATACATACATGGTGGATGGAGAATACTAGATACAACAATGTACATAACTGAAAGATAAACAGATACCGCACAAAACCCACCTATCAGCAAAAGAGCTAGTATACCAACTATGGGGGTATCTGTGTCAAAAGATGCACAACGCAGCCTGCCGCGACTACTCCGAAGGGCAACCTACAAACACTGTGGCACAACGGGGGTGAGTTGCCAACTCGTGAATAGAGATAACATATAAAGGTAATCGCGAGCATGCACGTACTGCGCTACTCTATCATATGCCAACAGATGATATCAATATGTGATAAGCAGTATGTGCAATAATCATGCAAGTGCTCTATCAGGTAATATAACTACAGGATGAGGTACAATAATAAACTGCTGAGCATGGGCAATATAACATCAACACGGAAAGTCAACGTGGAATATGTAATCGATGTCCATCAATGCACCCAGGTCCCCAAAATAGCTCAGGCGCCGACACTCTCATCGGCCCTCAAATCCTGTAAATCTCTGAGAATCCTGAGTGCCCAACATCGGCACTCAAATATCATAAATACTCGTGTCTAGCATCGACATGCAAATCCTCATCCATCGGGCCCCGTCAGTCCGGGTCAGCCCACGGGCTCCGTCTGCGGTATCGGCCCTCGGACCCGACAGTACGGATCACCCCACATCCATCTATCGACCCTGATCAGTATCTTCCGGATAGCTGTCAGGTCCAACCAATCACCGGTAGGTAGTAGTCCCTCTGCCAGGCTCACCGTCTACTGCACAGCGAAACCGTTCTCGCCCCGGGTACTATACCGGGTCCACCATGTACCCGTAATCGGCCTCAACCAGCTCCTTGATTCGGGTTCACATATATCACTCTAGCACCGAGGAAACACATGGTGGACGCACCGAAATATCATATCAAGGGAACCGAGTTTTTAAATGATTACATACTTGAAATAGCCACGGTTCCCAAATCCAGAAATCACATATAATCCAAACCAATATGCAAGTCAATGATCCGATATGATATGTGCATCAAGTATGAATATCATGTCAAGTCACATATAAATGAGCTACAATATAATGATCCGATGTGATGTATGCATCATGTATGAATATCATGTCAAGTCACATAAGGATAAGCTACAACATAATGATCCGATGTGATATATGTATCAAGTATGAATATCATGTCAAGTCACATAAGGATAAGCTACAACATAATGATCTGATGTGAATTCTATAGTGTGGGTGTCATGGCAATTACTAACGGTGTGTGTGTAACATGCATGATAGTGCTCGTGCAACCTAAACCGTTAGTAATGGTGCGGTGTTCTATCAATTCTAGTTTATATCCAAATAGTAGGGAATGCAGTATGCACTAACTAGTAGCCATGAACAGTCAATGTATACAAAGGAAACTATAAGGTCCTATCAGCCCTGACGTAGAATGCCATGCGGGCGATAACCCCGTAGATGTGAAATCTACTCACCAAAGTCTCTCGCTAGGTATAGCCAACAACTTGTTTCCCCTTCTGCGCGGCGTCCGCTGTACTCGCCTGCGAACCTAGAATTACACAATATATCACACATAAGCTTGAAGTCACACAAACACGACATTAAAGCCGAACTAGTAACTCGTGTCATGAACCAAGAGCGCGTGTGCGCGATACGCTAAAACGTGTGATTACGCGCCTGAAGCCACTCCGACGCGTCACGATACGCAGAAACCCCAAACCCCCACACACGTATCACGCGTGTCGCGAAAGATTGAAAATACGGGAAAAAGGGTATTCTACTCCAGATTTTGATACAGAAATGAAAATGTAAAACTATATATACCAAAATAACCCACATAGTAGCAGACTCCAGTGGCCCAAACCCCAAATCCCAACTCACCCATCTGGCCGCAAATTGCGGCCAGAATGAATATTCCGGCGGCCTGGGTAGGGGGGTGGGCTTCCAGGTTTGGTGTGTGCACTCTAAACCCCTCATACATGCTACAGTAACATCTAGTTTCACCCTGAAATATCTCGGGTAGCAGCAGATCCTACATAGCCTTATTTCTAGTTAAAATCCACACCTTTGCACTAAAATCAAACTTTAGGGTATTTCTGTGCAAACCGAACCAACCTGGCCTAAAATAGTTATAATAACACCTAATAGAGCTAACCATACTAACAAAACCCTAATCTAACATGTGAATCACAAATATCCTTTAATATCACAAAAAAAAAGCACACAAAAGAGATTTTTACTAAAGAATACTGCAAGTTTAAGGAAAAGGAGTGCTAATAGGAGTTAATACCTTCAAAACACCTTATGAAACACCAAATTTTCCAGCTCTTGCATCAAGTGTGCAGATTTTCTTTCAAACACCGCAAAAAGCTCACTTTTCCTAAGGTTTTGTGATGAAAATGTGTTGAATGTGTAGGGTTTTTGTGTAGGGATCAAAGAGAAGTGAAAAGGAGTGGAAAAGATGAGGGAAGGCTAGGGTTTTGCTGCTGGAATGCTACAGAATTCTGGAGTGGGGAAAAGAGAGAGAGAGAAGGGAAGAAAATAGGTCTAAAGATCAAACTTTCACCTAACCACCATGCCTCATTGTTTAATTGGATTTGTTTAATTGGTTTTTGAATTATCAAATGGGATTTTGTTTTGGATAAAAGGGTGGGGAAAAATATAACAACCATGCAACACAAGAATGGTTCACACTTTAAACCTAGGTCTCAAAAAGGCTAAGTTTGCAAAGTGTACACTACAAAGGAAAATCTTTCAATTTTCTAACACGACTAAATATAACTAATAATCCTATGAACACATATATAATAACACATACAATCACTAATTATCACGAAAAACACTCAACGGAAATTCAAAGTGTTACAATTTTGATTATTGATTAAAGATAATTAGGATTAAATCATGGGAGGATTTCTTCTACACTCTTCTTGAGTCAACCATGACTCAAACCATGGTTTAATCTCTAATTCATTCTTTAACTCCTTAACAAAATATCTAGATATTGTAGAACCATGGTTATGCGTGAGTGTGACTCTTTCATATATTCATTATTCATTTTATTTTGTGGCATAATAATTATCTTGAGCTTTTGCTTAGCCATCTCCTCCTCCTTCTTCCTCAAAGCTTACTAACATATCATAAGTGAGTGAAGAACAAAAAAGGAAAGGTTTTTAAGTGAGATCTAAACCCATATCATCGATCTATACTAGTTTAGCATACTAGTGTAGGTTGTTTTCTTCACTTCTACATAGTTCTTGGGAAGCTAGAAGCTTGAGCCAAGGAACTTCGTGGTTGATCGTCATGGACAACGAAGGACTCAAGCGGACCCATACAAACACCAAGTTGATCCAAGGAGTCACAAACGGGAGATCTACAAAGGTTGTATTTCACATCTCTTAGTGTTAGACTCTCTTTTAATATGTGATACTTTGTTTTGTTACCCTAACTTCCAAGTTTGATCCTAGGTTAGTTTGCTTTGCACCCCAAAATTTTTATTGTAGCATGTTTGATGCAAGACAAACTCATGGTAAGGTGCTAGGGAAACCCAACAGTGGTATCAAAGCCAAGATAGAAACTTAGACGATGTTAAATATATTACGAAACCGAAACAACTCCGAAAAATTTCAAATCTGGAACCTTGAAATGTGCTCTCTGTCGTTTTTAAAAAGGGCTCGAAAATTTTTTTTAGTAACTGCAGAAGCTTGTATGTGCTACACTGAGAACACCAGAGAAAAACGAGGGGATTCTACAGATTTTAAACCGGCTACCAAGCCAAAAATTCCGGCCTGGCCGGCCCCCCTCCCCCAGAATTGTCTCGTCTTGCTCTGGTGCTCTGGTCTATAGGTTTTGGGGTTTCAGGTGTTTTTTTTAGGCCAAAATTTCATGTGTTGCTAATTTTGGTTAGGGGCTTATTCAGAGTGTTTCGTAGTCGTATGTTTTAACATTGTATTGGTAACTTGGACGACGTTTAACTATTCAAACGAATATCACAAACCACCTTATTACTCTCGCTGAAAATATCCAAGTGTTGGAATTTTCTAAGTTAAGAATATTCGAATAATCATGGAAGTAATTCTATGGACCCTCTAGACGAACGCAACCATAACTCGACATTATGACCATGGAACCACGGCCAAACCTTAGGGTTCGCCGTAGTCCTATGGCGCCATAAGTGAGGTAAGGGTTGACCCTTCTACGGCTGGTCCATAGACACTGTGGCATATTTTTTGGGTATTTTAACTTTGCTCAAGTGTTGAGCTCTCAGGATAATTTGTGGGTGTTTGTTGATTCGATCGAAGGGTTTAATATCGTCTAGTTGTATTTGATACTTATTTCTGTGACCGTAAGTGTAGTATGTGGTGTATCGCCGGTTTCGTTTCTATATGTCAACGACAATTGGGATACGCATACTTGTTTACGTTTATGACATGCGATGTTATGTGTTGTTGTGATATGATGTATAGGATCGTCTTAATTGAATGGCCGGGGGTTTTATTTGAGATGAGATTTTTCCTTTTCATTCTTGTAAAATTCATTGTATGTAATATTCTTTTATTGGGGCACATCCGGGTTGGGGATGATGTTACCTTTGATGTATATTATTTACTTTTCCGCATTAAGATAGACCCAAGGTGGGAGCATAAGTGACCGGGTTCTAGAGTCCAGTGGGAGGCCATCTCGAAGAGTCGAGACCGGGTCTCCTAACTCTAGAATTGGTAGGGTCGCTTGCCGCTCTCGTAGGGGTCTAGTGTGTGGGATTGGCTATTCATCACGACCGTGGAATCCGTATTTTCTATCGTTGGCTAAATACAAAATACGGAACTACTAGCATATCCTATATTTTCATATATGTGCTTCTGCTGTTGATATTCTGTGATGTGATCACTTTATATGATGAGATGAATGGTATTATTATATATATGATATATAATAAGCATTGCTTATGTTTTACATCCGCGCTAGTCCCACCCCGCTATGCCGTTAGCTAAGTAACCTAACGGTGCATAACGGGACACTGTGGCGAATGCGAATGGCATAAGCATACGTTCTATTTTCGTTTCTTTTCTGTGATGTCTTAAGGAACTTAAATGATGTGACTACATTAATGTGATTAATGTAAAGGAAAATAAACCTAAAAGATATTGTAGAATCGAATTTGAAACCCACTCGGCTTTTTAAGAAAAGGCTACATTTCAAAATTGCGGAGCTTAAGCTACTCCTTTTGAAAACCATTTGATTCTACAACGATATCATGTTCAAAGCGTTAAAGGTTTTCTTAAAAATCATCAGCAACCCTCCATCGTTTTAGGAAGTAGAGTACTTAGTATTCATGCTATGTATGTTGATTACAGTCAAGTCGTAGTGTACGGTAGCTAAGTGATGTCCTCCTACAAAGCATACGATGCGATTAGTTAGGACATTTATATGATTATGTTGATTATTGTAACGTTTTGAAAATCGTTTCGGTGAAATTTCGAAAAAACGGTAAAATAAGGGGGTTTTCTATAAAAAGTCAAAATGCAAATATCTTTATTATAAAATTAAATATACATATTCTAGCTATGTAATTGCTAGTATTTGGTGTTTATTGAGCCACTGCTAAAATTTCAAATTTTCTGAAAAATTTTCGGAAATTAATTATTTTAATATTATTTTAAGCCGGTAAGAAAATACATTAAATTAGCGATAAATACAAATTTAAATGGGCTAATTTTAATCTTTAAAATCATGTTAATTAAAATCTAGTTGTAATATAATTTTTTAGTATTTTATTTCAAGTTTTAATTGATTTATTATATGGAAAACAAAAATATAGTTATTTTGAACTAAAACTTGCAAATATGGTTTTGTGGGGGGTCTTTTTGCATAGAATTTTTTTGTAAAGTCTCTCACACTCACCCTCACTCCCCTTGGCCGGACCCATACTATTGTAGCAGCCCAAGACTTTTATTTCCCTCTTTTTGACCTTAAATCATGTGAGAAATGGGTTAAAATAAGATTTTTATATATAGTAAAGTAGGTGGGGGTATTATGGTAATTTGGGAGGGGCTTTGACTTGGATTATTTTCCAAAACTCCCCCACACCTCTCCCCACTCCCTCCTCAGCCGAAATTCTGCTACAACAGCCCCCATCTTTTTCCCCCATTTTCCATCTCTTTTGCTTCAAAAATTGCCTCAAAATCCATCAAATAAATCCCAAAATCCAAATCCAACTCCTACCCATTTCTCATTAGCCAAACTTACATGGATCTAGGAGCATGGAAGCTACTTTTGGAGGCTAGAATTTGCATGCTAGATCCTTGATCTTGTGAGGTATAAATCAAGACCTTTTGTTAAATTGTTGTTTGAATACCTTAAATCAAGCATTATTAGTTATTAATTTGGGTTTAATTGTATGTTTGGAAAAACTTCGTAAGGGTTTATGAAATTCAAGTTAGGTTTTTGTGTATGTAATTGTGGTTGCAATTGTAGTTCTTCATATTGTGAAATGAAAACCTAATCAAATTTCTAGTTGCAAATTGTTAGTTCGGAATTGTAATATTTAAGCTATATTGCTAGCTAGGTTTTTGTAAACCATGAATTTGATTATGAGAAAAATATAATTAGGATTTTTCATGACTTCATTAACATTATTAAGTATATTTTAATACTTTAGTTCATGAAAATCCAAGCTAGATTGTAGTTTGTGCATTTTGCTATAAAATTGTTAAAATTGGTTAATATTGCAAACTAGGTTTTTGAAATCGAATTAAATTGTGGGTTAAAAATTTACGTAATGGTTTCTATGGCATAATTAAGATATTAAGTTATCATCTTGGTCACTAGAATTGTTAAAACATCATGTTTTGTACAAAAACGGCGAATTGTGCTTGCTAGATTTTCGGAAAAATGACTTTTTAAGTGAAATTGGGGTTTTTGTGAATTTTAACCTATTTTATATTAAAATTAGTGTTCGTGAATGTGCAAATGAGTGTGTTGGGAGTTTTCTCGATGGTTTGGCATTTGTACGCCGACGTCGAGGGTTTTTGGGTCGATTTGCGAAAGCAACCATAGGTTTTGACCTATGTGGGATTCGTGCGTCATTTTGTTCATGAGTCGGATTTTAATGCGGTATGGTGCGTTATGATATGTAGGTACCCCATGTGGACTTCGAGACGACAAGCAAGCGCGTGGCGACGTCGGCACCGGCGAACGAGGACCAGGTGAGTAGATTTATATCTACGGGGAGAAGTCGGGTGGATGGCGTATAGCACCCTCGCAGTCCGTGGTGGTGTATACGGATGCGGATACACACCAACAATTAGTATATGTTATTTGGGATTAATAACGATGTTAGGATGGATATTGGTGTGTTGGATTACTTTAGTGTTGCGAACCCTAGGGTAGTGTTGCACTACACATACACACATACATACTTGCATACATTCCTTTTTATATGTGCTCACGAGATTCTTTATAGTTATGTGTTCACATTGGTATGGGACTATGTGTTCACATATGGATTTGAGGATGATACTTGGGATTGAGCTGAGTCGATGAGATTTGTTTTGTCGTTGTGATATCGGTGATATGGTAGGATTCGTACTTGAGGTACGTCCTGGTGTTATAGCGGATCTTGGGCGGCGATACGGGTGAATAGTGTTATAAATAAAATGGTCGACATGTGATCGTGATATGAGGCATGATATGCTAGGATATTGATATTAGGCCGTATCGGGCGATGTATACCCTTGATGATGCTATGTGCTGACGGTATCGGCTTGTACGAGATTGTCGATCTGTAGTCAGATCATGGGTATATTGAGGATATTAGTATTGTACTAGACATAGGTCAGTACCCTAGACTATGATCTTGAATAAAGAGGATACCAGAGGAATGGTGTGAGGAATGTGATATTGACCCGTACCCAGATTTGGGGATGCCGTACGACGGATTTACGTACGAGCTATATCTTGATGATTGATCCGCACTCTTGACTTGGGATGGCTGATTGTAGATATGGTATCGGATATGATATTATTGAGGCGGGATCACCGACTAATATATATACAGGTATGTATATGGATCGACTCAGATGTTAGGCGGTTTCCTTACCTGTAGTCCAGCTTGTTAGCTTAGCCCTTTAGTTTAGTTTAGTTGTTAGATTAGATTCGATTCTTACCTATTTCAAAAACTAACGAATCTTGGGTATTTTAAAAGACAGCCCAAGGAATCCTACGGATATTTCAAAAGACGTATCTTTTCATAAAAACATCGTAGCCCCTATTTTCAAAACCCCATGATTCGTGTTATTTCAAAAGGCACCATTTGTAGGACTTATATTAGATTAATGCAGGTTAGTTACAGTTGCGTCTAGTATTCAGCTCCCGCTTATTATTGTGGTTCACTTCGCATCGCATACTTATGTTATAATTTCATATTGCAATGTTGATATCATATTGTTAGGACACCAGCACCATTACCGATGATGCGTATGTACCACGTACACTTACTTGCCGGCTCACACACATCTTCATCGGTAATTGCCATGTCACGTACACCTTAGAAAATATTATTGCTTGAATTAGCTTGTTAGTTAGTAATTTGACATGATATTAGTGTGCCTGCCTTATATGCCAGCTTAACATTTAGTATTTACTTGTCACTTCATGCATACTGTTATTCATTGTTATGCCTATATTCATGGTTTTTACATACTATTGATGATTTGGATTCGGATTTCCAAGAAATTTTCTTGATTTGGAGGGGGGGGAAACCGCAAAACTTATATAAACTGATTTCTCTCTTTTTAAATAAAAAGTGCGGTTTTTCCCATGATGTATGAGTCGTCCACCATGAGTTTGCTGATGGATTTCGAGACCCGATTCGAGGAGACGGATGAACCGTTTCGGATACATGGTGGACCCGGTAAGGTACCCCGGGGCAAGAAGCGCGTGATGATGACGATGTGAGCCTGGCAGGGGAGCACTACCTACCGGTGATTTTACCCGACGCGTCGGATATCCGGAGGATACCGTCGTGGTCTTGAGATGGATGGTAGGGGCCGGTCTGGACTGACGGCGCCCTAGATATTGTGATTGAGACATTGAGATTTCGAGATATTGAGGTACAGAGACTGTGATACAGAGATATCGAGATATTGGGATTACGTTTTGTGCCGATGCTAGGCACTGTTTTATGCTGATTTCATTATGATACCTTATTTTAAAAATACAAAGGAAATCTCACTAAATTATGAAAACGGTTCTTCATTTACATGTATTCTGTTTTCGTGCATTCATACCTCATTCATATGATATATTGCTACTTGAGGCACTGACACGGGCACATGACATTACACTCGGGTTAAATATTTACCCTAGCCTTGTTATAGGCTACGTGTTATTCTTATATTTGAGAATATATTATGATCATTGACCTAGGTTGCGTTATTTATGCGACTTCTCTGCGTAGATATTTTTCTATTCACGAGTTGGCAACTCACCCCCGTTGTGCCCCAGTTTCTTGCAGGTTTGCCATACAGGTTTCATTACGGTTTTGCGGGCATAGTTTCCTTCGGGTGATTTGCTAGTAGGTGGGTTTACTTGTATCGTACCCCCATTATATATCTTGTATATCATTATTCTGTTGTATCTAGAAGTTCCATCAACCAAACATGTATTTATTTGAGATAGAGACCAGTGATGTTTTTTCTTTCGATCTTAGAGTCGCACATTGTATTTATGTGGTTTTCTTGTGGTTTTTGAGTTTCCTTTTGAATTTTGATCCTCGCCCTTGGCGTTGTATATTATATTGCTTGTGTTCTTGTGACCGTCGATTGACGAAGAGCTAGCTCCCGCTTGGGTATGCCTTTTTATTGATTTCGTATACTATTCATGTTGTATCCCATTTGGGGGCCAGTATTTTCAAAGGAGACTCTGCCGAAATTTTCGGGAAATTCTTGATGTTTTTAAAACCGCCTAATTCGGCTTATGCTATTGAAACTACTTGCTTTAAGTTGGTTTTTCCTGCACTCTACATCTTTCTTGGTTTGGATTTCTGGGTTTTCGGTTTACTTAGATTACGTACGCCTCGAGACGTTCGTAGTTTAAGTGCCGGTCATGTTCCGTACTTTCGGGTCGTGAAAAAGTTGGTATCAGAGCATTTGGTTTTACCTTCGGAGCGTAGGATGACCCTAGGTTGATGGAATAGGTGACTAAAGTAGAGTGACGTACCGTGGGTATGTTCCGCGGCATATTTACAATACGCTACTCCACTTAAGAAGCCTTAGGATGTACATTTCTTTGCTCAGTATTATATTCATTCCGATCTAGCCTCATCAGTACCAGTTATGGTTTTGCTGCCACGATTACGGGTAGGGAGAGCTACGGCTAGAGTTGCGGTCAGCACGAGCTCGTCATGAACGAGGACTGACCAGGGCGAAATTCCGGCGACACTCGATTGCGGAGATGTGTCTTTTTACTGTGTTTCCACGCCACGAGCGTTTGGTGGATCGCCTTTATGAGATTTCTCGGACGTGCCGATCAGTATCAGAGGATTGGGCCACTGACAGAGGCCAGCCAGATTTTGATGACTGTTGGTGTGTTGCTTATCCATGATGGTCGAGGCACTGTTCAGCGTGCAGACGAGCGAGCCAGTTATTGCTGCGAACGACGAGATATTGCCCCAGATGCTGGCGTTAGTGCAGAACGAGTTGTACTAAGAGATGATAGAAGGTTGCTAGTCATCGAGAATGAATGACTAGGACATGTGGATCGTTCGCCTACCCCGATGCGAGGTCATCAGATAGATTGATTCCAGCTAGAGACGACTTCACGCGGAGACGTTGGGAGTCGACAGAGACGATCGAATGTCAGAAACCTATTATTCTAAGTTTAAAGTAGTCGGAAAGACATGCAGGCAATTCTATGGTCCCTCTAGAAGAATGAAACCCTAACTCGACTTAATGACCGTGTGAAAGCCTTTGAACCTTCGAGTTTGCGGCAGTTCTACGGCGCCATTAGTGAGGCTTGGGTTTGCCCTTCTACGGCTGGACCACCGATGCTGTGGTATGTACTCGATACTATTAAACTGTGCCCAAGATGTTGAGCTCTTGGGGGATTATGAGGTTTTGACGACTCGATCGGATAGCTCGACTTAATTCGGATGCTAGGCGGTGAGATGCATTTCTTGGGAGACTCCAGATACGAGGATAGCCGTTGGAGCTCAGTCCATGCAGCCGCGACGAGACGAGTCCAAAGAAGATGACATTAGAGGAAAGTGAAGTAAGAGGTTCGTACCAGATCTAGATGAGATGACGTTCCACTTCGCCGACATCAGAGATGCGATGCGCATGTCGAGGCATGGTACTTCGATTTACCTTCCAGAAGGAGTCGTGATGAGTATGCAGCCGTTCTGGAACGAGAACAGATCTAGTAAGGAACGATGACTTTCGGATAGTTCGGCAGAGGCGAGATTTTGGAGAGACCTCGACAGGACCTTTCTGGGACAAATTACGAGAAGACTTGGACCCAGGAGTGGTCGTGTTACGCACACCAGCAGGCCAGAGTTCATGATCATCGACGAGACGTCCCACTAGTGACCGCGACAGTTGGCCCGAGATTCTTAGAGGATGCACTTGAGCGGTACTATTCCGCCATTATTGATTTCGATGTTTTGGGTGATTTATTCGCATGATTTGATTTTGATGATTGAGGATTTACGATCTTTGCACAGTGTTGCACATGATATCGTTTTCGTGCTTGGTTTCACATGTTTGCGATTTTAAGGTTTTAGACATTTGAGTTGATTTTATGCGTATATACGCACACGATTTGGTTTTTGCACGCGGTATAGTTCATATATGCTTGCAGTGCAGTGTTACGTATGTTGTGCATTTAGATGCCCTGGACTTTGATTTTGATGGTGATGTTCGATATTTGTTTTGTGCACCTTGTGCACCTGATTTGATTTTGCGCATGTTCGGCACTTGATATTGGATTTCATGATTTCGTGCACGATGGATGCACCTGATTTGGATTTTCGCGCATGTTGGAGGCATGTTTTGAAGTGTGATTTTGGTGCACACCAGATGCACTAAATCGAGATTTTTCGTGCATGTCAGATGCACCTGATTTTGTTGTCAGGCACACATGTTGCCTATGACAGATGTTTCGTGCACACCCGATGCACTTAGATGTTGTTTCTGTGCATATGTATGGCACATATTTGGATTTTGATTTCCGTGCGCACAAGACGCACGTAGTATTCATACGCGTATTTTGGGGATTGATTTTTCTTATAGAGCAGTACGTTTTTATGATATTGCTATGTGTTTTCGTACTGAGCAGGACTAGTCAGAGGACAGTACCTGAATATATTTTACATGTATAGTTTCGAGTTATATCATATTGGTTTTGCTTTGGATTTGGTATTGATGTCTTCCCCATGACTCCGATGATTGCGGGATGCTTGACGGAGTTCTGGTTTGAGTTATATGCTCATTTTTCATGCGCATGCGTTGCGCTACGATTTCTTTTATGTATTTATGATTTCGGAGCACCGGCGATTTAATGGTTTTGGCTGAAATATTTTAGTATTTGGGGGAAGTTTTAATTTAAATCCGGGGACCGAATTTCTTTAAGGGGGGAAGATTGTAACGTTTTGAAAATCGTTTCGGTGAAATTTCGAAAAAACGGTAAAATAAGGGGTTTTCTATAAAAAGTCAAAATGCAAATATCTTTATTATAAAATTAAATATACATATTCTAGCTATATAATTGCTAGTATTTGGTGTTTATTGAGCCACTGCAAAAATTTCAAATTTTCTGAAATTTTTTCCGAAATTAATTATTTTAATATTATTTTAAGCCGGTAAGAAAATACATTAAATTAGCGATAAATACAAATTTAAATGGGCTAATTTTAATCTTTAAAATCATGTTAATTAAAATCTAGTTGTAATATAATTTTTTAGTATTTTATTTCAAGTTTTAATTGATTTATTATATGGAAAACAAAAATATAGTTATTTTGAACTAAAACTTGCAAATATGGTTTTGTGGGGGGTCTTTTTGCATAGAATTTTTTTGTAAAGTCTCTCACACTCACCCTCACTCCCCTTGGCCGGCCCCACACTATTGTAGCAGCCCAAGACTTTTATTTCCCTCTTTTTGACCTTAAATCATGTGAGAAATGGGTTAAAATAAGGTTTTTATATATAGTAAAGTAGGTGGGGGTATTATGGTAATTTGGGAGGGGCTTTGACTTGGATTATTTTCCACAACTCCCCCACACCTCTCCCCACTCCCTCCTCAGCCGAAATTCTGCTACAACAGCCCCCATCTTTTTCCCCCATTTTCCATCTCTTTTGCTTCAAAAATTGCCTCAAAATCCATCAAATAAATCCCAAAATCCAAATCCAACTCCTACCCATTTCTCATTAGCCAAACTTACATGGATCTAGGAGCATGGAAGCTACTTTTGGAGGCTAGAATTTGCATGCTAGATCCTTGATCTTGTGAGGTATAAATCAAGACCTTTTGTTAAATTGTTGTTTGAATACCTTAAATCAAGCATTATTAGTTATTAATTTGGGTTTAATTGTATGTTTGGAAAAACTTCGTAAGGGTTTATGAAATTCAAGTTAGGTTTTTGTGTATGTAATTGTGGTTGCAATTGTAGTTCTTCATATTGTGAAATGAAAACCTAATCAAATTTCTAGTTGCAAATTGTTAGTTCGGAATTGTAATATTTAAGCTATATTGCTAGCTAGGTTTTTGTAAACCATGAATTTGATTATGAGAAAAATATAATTAGGATTTTTCATGACTTCATTAACATTATTAAGTATATTTTAATACTTTAGTTCATGAAAATCCAAGCTAGATTGTAGTGCATTTTGCTATAAAATTGTTAAAATTGGTTAATATTGCAAACTAGGTTTTTGAAATCGAATTAAATTGTGGGTTTAAAATTTACGTAATGGTTTCTATGGCATAATTAAGATATTAAGTTATCATCTTGGTCACTAGAATTGTCAAAATATCATGTTTTGTACAAAAACGGCGAATTGTGCTTGCTAGATTTTCGGAAAAATGACTTTTTAAGTGAAATTGGAGTTTTTGTGAATTTTAACCTATTTTATATTAAAATTAGTGTTCGTGAATGTGCAAATGAGTGTGTTGGGAGTTTTCTCGATAGTTTGGCGTTTGTACGCCGACGTCGAGGGTTTTTGGGTCGATTTGCGAAAGCAACCATAGGTTTTGACCTATGTGGGATTCGTGCGTCGTTTTGGTCATGAGTCGGATGTTAATGCGGTATGGTGCGTTATGATATGTAGGTACCCCATGTGGACTTCGAGACGACAAGCAAGCGCGTGGCGACGTCGGCACCGGCGAACGAGGACCAGGTGAGTAGATTTATATCTACGGGGAGAAGTCGGGTGGATGGCGTATAGCACCCCCGCAGTCCGTGGTGGTGTATACGGATGCGTATACACACCAACAATTAGTATATATTATTTGGGATTAATAACGATGTTAGGATGGATATTGGTGTGTTGGATTACTTTAGTGTTGCGAACCCTAGGGTAGTGTTGCACTACACATACACACATACATACTTGCATACATTCCTTTTTATATGTGCTCACGAGATTCTTTATAGTTATGTGTTCACATGGGTATGGGACTATGTGTTCACATACGGATTTGAGGATGATACTTGGGATTGAGCTGAGTCGATGAGATTTGTTTTGTGGTTGTGATATCGGTGATATGGCAGGATTCGTACTTGAGGTACGTCCTGGTGTTATAGCGGATCTTGGGGCGGCGATACGGGTGAATAGTGTTATAAATAAAATGGTCGATATGTGATAGTGATATGAGGCATGATATGCTAGGATATTGATATTAGGCCGTATTGGGCGATGTATACCCTTGATGATGCTATGTGCTGACGGTATCGGTTTGTACGAGATTGTCGATCTGTAGTCAGATCATGGGTATATTGAGGATATTAGTATTGTACTAGACATAGGTCAGTACCCTAGACTATGATCTTGAATAAAGAGGATACCAGAGAAATGGTGTGAGGAATATGATATTGACCCGTACCCAGATTTGGGGATGCCGTACGACGGATTTACGTACGAGCTATATCTTGATGATTGATCCGCACTCTTGACTTGGGATGGCTGATTGTAGATATGGTATCGGATATGATATTATTGAGGCGGGATCACCGACTAATATATATACAGGTATGTATATGGATCGACTCAGATGTTAGGCGGTTTCCTTACCTGTAGTCCAGCTTGTTAGCTTAGCCCTTTAGTTTAGTTTAGTTGTTAGATTAGATTTGATTCTTACCTATTTCAAAAACTAACGAATCGTGGGTATTTTAAAAGACAGCCCAAGGGATCCTACGGATATTTCAAAAGACGTATCTTTTCATAAAAACACCGTAGCCCCTATTTTCAAAACCCCATGATTCGTGTTATTTCAAAAGGCACCATTTGTAGGACTTATATTAGATTAATGCAGGTTAGTTACAGTTGCGTCTAGTATTCAGCTCCCGCTTATTATTGTGGTTCGCTTCGCATCGCATACTTATGTTATAATTTCTTATTGCAATGTTGATATCATATTGTTAGGACACCAGCACCATTACCGATGATGCGTATGTACCACGTACACTTACTTGCCGGCTCACACACATCTTCATCGGTAATTGACATGTCACGTACACCTTAGAAAATATTATTGCTTGACTTAGCTTGTTAGTTAGTAATTTGACATGATATTAGTGTGCCTGCCTTATATGCCAGCTTAACATTGTAGTATTTACTTGTCACTTCATGCATACTGTTATTCATTGTTATGCCTATATTCATGGTTTTTACATGCTATTGATGATTTGGATTCGGATTTCCATGAAATTTTCTGGATTTGGGGGGGAAACCGCAAAACTTATATAAACTGATTTCTCTCTTTTTAAATAAAAAGTGCGGTTTTTCCCATGATGTATGAGTCGTCCACCATGAGTTTGCTGATGGATTTCGAGACCCGATTCGAGGAGACGGATGAACCGTTTCGGGTACATGGTGGACCCGGTAAGGTACCCCGGGGCAAGAAGCGCGTGATGATGACGATGTGAGCCTGGCAGGGGAGCACTACCTACCGGTGATTTTACACGACGCGTCGGATATCCGGAGGATACCGTCGTGTTCTTGAGATGGATGGTAGGGGCCGGTCTGGACTGACGGCGCCCTAGATATTGTGATTGAGACATTGAGATTTCGAGATATTGAGGTACAGAGACTGTGATACAGAGATATCGAGATATTGGGATAACGTTTTGTGCCGATGCTAGGCACTGTTTTATGCTGATTTCATTATGATACCTCATTTTAAAAATACAAAGGAAATCTCACTAAATTATGAAAACAGTTCTTCATTTACATGTATTCTATTTTCATGCATTCATACCTCATTCATATGATATATTGCTACTTGAGGCACTGACACGGGCTTATGGGATTACACTCGGGTTAGATATTTACCCTAGCCTTGTTATAGGCTACGTGTTATTCATATATTTGAGGATATATTATGATCATTGACCTAGGTTGCGTTATTTATGCGATTTCTGTGTGTAGATATTTTTCTATTCACGAGTTGGCAACTCACCCCCGTTGTGCCCCAGTTTCTTGCAGGTTTGCCGTACAGGTTTCATTACGGCTTTGCGGGCATAGTTTCCTTCGGGTGATTTGCTAGTAGGTGGGTTTACTTGTATCGTACCCCCATTATATATCTTGTATATCATTATTCTGTTGTATCTAGAAGTTCCATCAACCAAACATGTATTTATTTGAGATAGAGACCAGTGATGTTTATTCTTTCGACCTTAGAGTCGCGCGTTGTATTTATGTGGTTTTCTTGTGGTTTTTGAGTTTCCTTTTGAATTTTGATCCTCGCCCTTGGCGTTGTATATTATATTGCTTGTGTGCTTGTGACCGTCGATTGACGAAGAGCTAGCTCCCGCTTGGGGATGCCTTTTTATTGATTTCGTATACTATTCATGTTGTATCCCATTTGGGGGCCAGTATTTTCAAAGGAGACTCTGCCGAAATTTTCGCGAAATTTTTGATGTTTTTAAAACCGCCTAATTCGGCTTATGCTATTGAAACTACTTGCTTTAAGTTGGTTTTTCCTGCACTCTACATCTTTCTTGGTTTGGATTTCTGGGTTTTCGATTTACTTAGATTACGTACGCCTCGAGACGTTCGTAGTTTAAGTGCCGGTCATGTTCCGTACTTTCGGGTCGTGACAATTATAGTCAAGGGTCGTATGAGTAGGTTTAATTAATCAAGAAATGACGGGAAGAACTTGACTAGTGCTTATGATATGTTGATTATAGTCAAGGTCATGAGTGTTTGGGGTAAAAACCATATCGGGAGTTTCAAGTGTTGAAAGTTGGAATGAGATTGCATACCTTCCATATGATGGTAGGATCCCGATCCCACTGTGAACAAGAGTTGCTCCCATGAGAGTTTTGCACTTGACAATTAGTTAACTCATTAAGTGTCTAGAAAGGTGTCTATGGGGCAACGCCTCTTGGAAAATGAGGTTTATTTTAATTACGTCTATGCGAAAGCACGGGGAACCTCCCTCAAAGTACCGACACTAGCCTGGGTGAACGGTTAGCGAAGTTGTAGTAATTAATCCTGGCTAGTTTTCTTTTTATGGTTTGAAGAAAAATTTGATAAAAGCAGTGGGAGACATCGATTAGATAAGATAATAACCAATCTGATCTTTGCAAGAGCTTTCGCTAAGTGCATTCTTTTCTCGCTCCTAATGGCAGATATCCATGACTGGACTTAAGCTTCTACTAGAGAAAAATAAACTGAATGGGACCAATTATAATGACTGGCTAACATTAACATTGCCTTGACTTATGATAAGGTATCATATGTCCTCACAGCTCCAGCTCCACCCGTCCCAGGACCAAATCATTAGTTGCGGATCGGGAGATCCGCAAAACATGGGATATTGAATGTGCCATGGCCAAATGCCTCACGCTTGCATTGATGGACAACACACATCAAAAGCAACACGAGCAGATGGATGTTCAATCCATCTTTCTCCATACAAAAGAGTTGTATGGGGAGCAATCTCGTGTCCTACGATACGAAGAATCGCAAAAGTTGTTTCAGATGCGGATGGCTCTTGGCACACCAATAGGAGACCGCGTTTTGAAGATGATAGCTCTTATTGAAGAGCTTGAGGACCACGGATGGACAATGGAGAATGAAAAATATGTTGATATTGTTCTACAGTCTCACCTCCTGCCTTTGCTCAATTTGTAGTAAACTTCAACATGAACAACATGGAGAAGTCACTACCTGAACTTCTCAATATGTTGAGAAGTGCAGAGAGCACACTCAAGGCAGTGAAGACACCCGCTTTGATTGCTGGGCCATCTTCCTCTTCTCGCCCAAAAGCCATGGCCAATGGAAAGATGAAGAAGAAACCCACCAAAACTTGAGGTGGAGTTAAAAAGGCTAAGGGGAAAGACAAGTCCACGGCTGGGGAATAGAGGAAAGGGGTGTGTTATTATTTCCACAAATCGGGACACTGGAAGCGCAACTGTGCTGAGTACCTGGATCTCAAGAAGAAGAAGCATGGTGATGCTTACGCTTCAGGTGTGTTTGTGACAGAAAACTGTTTTTCTATAAACACTACTTCCTGGGTATTAGATAACGGTTCAGGTTCTCACATATGCAATTCCATGCAGGGGCTGAGAAATAGCAGTGTTTTGAAGACAAGTGACCATACTCTCAGGGTTGGAAATGGTTCCAATGTACATGCAGTTTTAGTAGGAGAGTATCACCTGGGGTTGCCATCGGGATGTATATTGTTTTTGAATTCATGTTATTATGTACCTAGTATGCTTTGTAATATAATATCCATTTCTTTGTTAGACAATGAAGGATATAATTTTGTATTGCAGAATAATGTTATGAACATTAACCAGAATCAAATGTTGGTTAGGTATGGTACACTTAATAACGGGATATACGTCCTAAATCAACACAGTTTTCAGCATACAGCACACTACTAAAAGAAAATTTTCAGATAGAAATAAGTCTTTTCTTTGGCACTGTAGAATTGGTCATATTAACGAAAGATGACTAAATAAGCTACATAAAGATGGATATTTGAATCCCTTTAAATATAAATCTTATGCGACTTGTTAGTCTTGTATCAAGGGTAAAATGACCAAAACTCTGTTTAGAGGACACGGAGAAAGAGCCACTGAGCTCTTAAGCCTCATACATAGTGATGTATGTAGGCCAATGTCTACACAGGCTAGAGGCGATTTTTCTTACTTCATAACTTTTACTGATGATTTCTCAAGATTCGGTCATGTGTTTTTAATAAACTATAAGTCTGAAGCTTTCGAGAAATTCACTGAGTACAAACTTGAAGTAGAAAAAAAACCGGATTGACCATCAAAATACTTCAATCGGATCGAGGTGGAGAGTATCTCAGTACAGAGTTTTCAGACTTCCTAAAAGAGAATGGGATTCTCTCTCAGCTCACTCCTCCTTACACACCAAAGCACAACGGTGTGTCAGAACAGTGGAATCAGACCTTATTAGATATGGTAAGTTCCATGATGAGTGATGCTGAGTTACCTCTTTCGTTTTTGGGGCATGCATTGGAGACTGCAGTGTATCTGTTGAACAGGGTTCCAACCAAGACCAGGTCTACCACACCATATGAGATATGGTATGGGAATAGACCATCTCTTAAACGTGTTAGGATTTGAGGTTGTCCAGTTTATGTCAAAAAGAAGAATTCGGAAAAACTCGAGACACGGTCAGTCATGTGTAAGTTTGTGGGATATCCAAAACACTCGTATGGATATCTTTTCTACAACAAGGAGGAACAAAAGGTGTTTGTTTCTCGACATGCCACATTTTCAGAAAATGAAATTTTTACAAATACTGATGGCAATGTGGTAGATCCAGAAGAGGTTCTAGAGACACAAGTTACAAATGACGACCTGGTTGAACCGGATGTTGCAACAGAGACTAATGAATCTCAGCCACTCCGTAGATTTAGTAGGAGTTCTCGCCCACCGGAGATGTACTACGGTTTCCTCATTGATGGTGATAGAGAAGATTGCATCATAGAGGATAATGATCCTACTAGTTTTCAGCAAGCTATCACGAGTGGTGACTCTGTAAAGTGGCTGGTGTAAGTCCATGTCACGCACCCCACGAACTTGCGGGGAGGCGGTATATATGAAAAACGATTATCAAAGCTTCGTAACACGGACTTGAGCGCATGAATCGTATCTAAACCGTTACTAGCAAACTACGAAAGGTTTAACTACTCGGATTTGAAGTTATACCTCACGTTACTTGTCCTTCGAGTCTTCATCGCGGTCCTCCACTCATCGTAGGCTCCTTAGAATATCGGCACCTCAACGGCCTCCTCGAGTCAAAGGCGATCCACCCGAGAGCTCCTACGCCAAGCTTTATCTCTAACTTGAGATAACTAGGTTGCTCAAAGTGCTAATCTAAGCTACCTAGGGGATATAGAGTGAAGTTAAGGATGTATTAGTCTAGCTAACCCTTGATCTCAACACATGAGAGGTTAGGGTTAGGGTTTCAAGAATGAGAGCTTGAGGAGAGAGAAGGTGAGAAAGTGAATTACCTTGGATGAATGAAATCATTTGAGTATATATGAAACATATGATATTATTAAGTAAATAATAAATAAAGCATTATCATCATGTTTCATTAATACCCTAAGTGATTCATCAAATGAGTCATATAAATCATTAAATGAATCATTAACTCATTGCATGAATCACTACATGACTCACTAATCCAATTAATGCAAATGCCACCTTACCCTCCAAGTCACCATGCTTCTAGAAGCTTCTCGGAAAATTACGAGAACGCCCCTCCAATCCGTGAAAACACGGAAAAACTTTAGACTGTATAAATCCAATAACCTGATACTAGAAACTAGCTTAAATCAAAGCCGACTAGTAAAAACTGTCCGAACGTCGTACGTGCATAAACACACGTATGCGTCCGAACCCTTGTCATAAAACCATACGACCTCTATATCATTTCGCCTAGAGCAGGGAAACTCTCTGTGTGGGACTCTAAAGGCTCGACACTACGCTGGCAGTGGGTTTAACCACAGACCGTAAGCAGCACTAGCTATACGTAACGGTCCCCAGGTAGATGTCGATAAGAAGGCCGATGAGGAAAACCATCCGAACTCCTACTCAGCCTGATGTGACAATCTCCGTACAGTCCGGTCTGTTCGTCTAAGACTATCGCATATCGAGCCTAGGGGGCGACAAGCGTCAGTCCCCTAATAGCTGTATAAGTCGTGTCGGAGTGTTGCCCATTACACCCTGAGAAAACTACTGGAACCTACCAGTAAATCTCGCATGCCCTGGCCAGGGACTTTGCGTAATGGCTCTCTGACACAGCGCGATATCAACTCCCAATACCGAGAGAGACGAATCCTGTCTAACCGCCACTGCCTCCAAGTGCTCGGGACTGCACCCAACTGCTACCTGTTTGCACGACTCCTTTGAGCCGTGGTAGGATAGCAATCTAAGAACAGTGGGACACACTCGATGCGAAGTAGCAGTGTCAAGTCTGCGGACTATGCTGTACTCATGTCACCTGGGAACTGTTAACTGACGATGGGTATAATACCAACCAATCAGTTCTCCTGCGAGTCCTGTCCGGTGTACCCGTAACCTAACGAGCACCTGTATACTATCTCCCGCACGACGTACCGATGGCTGTGGGACAGACTATCTCCCCAACTGGGATGAGAAGCGTACACACTTAGTCTACTCCGGAATATCGATGCCCTGTCTCGATAATCCTACGACTAGGGACAAGTATAGGATGTTGCTTATAGACTACCCAGCCCCCACTAGTGTGACTGCCATCACAACGCTGGTAATCAAGCAAAGATCATATGGGCTCTACTAATATGTATAAGTGATACGTTACAAGAAACATATGCACATATTAAAGTAGACACAAACGAAGTAGCATACTACCATGTTTAGCAAGATTGTATATACAACTGTGAATATCCCAAGCTTCCATTAAGTAATATACATACAAGTATGATACAATAATGGCCCCTAGGGCATATACACTAACAATCTCCCACTTGCACTAGGGCCATGAGCTGGCATATCGTAGACCTATCATCTCGAATAGCCTCTCGAACTGCGTCTGAGGAAGGGCCTTTATGAATGGATCATCAATGTTATTCTCTGTCTCTACTCTTTTCACCTCGATCTCCCGGCGATCTACGATCTCCCTGATCAGGTGGTACCGCCTTAAGATGTGTCTGGACTTCTGATGGGACCTGTGTTCCTTTGCTAAAGCTATAGCGCCGTTGTTGTCACAATAAAGAGGTATTGGATCAACACTGGTAGGAACCACCTGAAGTTCTGTGAGGAACTTCTTCATCCAGACAGCTTTTTTTGCGGCATCGCAAGCAGCTATGTACTCTGCTTCCATCGTTAAGTCAGCAACGGTCTCCTGTTTGGAACTCTTCCAAGAGACCGCCCCTCCATTAAGGATAAAGACATAACCCAACATGGATTTGGAGTCATCTTTGTCACTCTGGAAGCCGGAGTCGGCAAAGGCCTCAATCTGGAGGTATTTTCCGCCATATACCATGAACATATCTTTAGTCCTCCTTAGGTACTTGAGAATGTTCTTTACTGCTATCCAGTGATTCTCCCCTGGGTTTGCCTGATACCGGCTTACAACGCTTAATGCGTATGCTACATCTGGTCTGGTACATAACATCGCATACATTATAGAGCCTACCGCAGAAGCGTAGGGTATAATCGACATGCGATCCCTTTCCAAATCAGTCTTGGGAGACATCTCTTTGGAGAGGGTGATTCCGTGACAAGCCGGTAGGTTACCGCGCTTAGAATCGTCCATTTTGAATCTCTTCACTATGATGTCTATGTACCTGGACTGCGAAAGTCCCAACATCCTTTTTGATCTATCACGATAGATCTGGATCCCCAGAATGCAGGTGGCATCACCCAGGTCTTTCATGGAGAATTTCTATGACAAGAATCTTTTGACTGACTGTAACATAGGAATATCATTTCCTATTAGGAGAATGTCATCCACGTACAAGACGAGGAATACAACAGCTCTCCCTACAATCTTACTGTATATGCAAGGTTCATCTGTATTTTTGATGAAGTCGAATTCTTTGACAGCATCATCAAAACAGATGTTCCAACTCCGCGATGCCTGCTTTAGTCCATAAATGGACTTAAGCAGCTTGCATACTTTACCGCTGCTCCCACTCTGAATGAATCCCTCTGGCTGATCCATATAGACGTTCTCTTCCAAATTAACATTTAGAAAGGCCGTCTTTACGTCCATCTTCCAGATTTCATAATCGTGGAAGGCAGCAATAGCAAGAAGGACCAGAATAGATTTAAGCGTAGCCACTGGAGAAAAGGTTTCGTCATAGTCCAATCCAGGTCTTGTCATAGTCCAATCCAGGTCTTTGACGGAAATCCTTTGCAACAAGTCCAGCCTTATAGGTTTCAACCTGTCTATCTACACCAATCTTATTTTTGAAGATCCATTTGCATCCTACGGGTTTTACCCTATCTGGAGCAATGTCCAAAGTCCATACTTTGTTAGTGTACATGGACTCCATTTCGGTCCGCATTGCATCCAGCCATTTTACTGAGTCACCGCTCTGAATGGCTTGCTGGATGCTAGTAGGCTCATCATAGTCAATAATGCAATCCTCTCTATCCCCGTCTATGAGAAAACCGTAGTATCTCTCGGGCGGATGAGACTGCCTACTACTCCTGCGGAGTGGCGTCGGGATGTCCCTTTCTTCTGAAGCCTCAGGTTCTACCATACTTTCAGTAGTAGTTTGTGGTTCTGGAATTTCTTCCAGTTCTATTTCGCTCCCACTTTTTTCCTTTTCTACAAACTGATGTTCTAGAAAATGGGCATTACGAGAAACAAAAACCTTTTGTTCCTTTGCGTAATAGAAATAATATCCTTTGGAATTCTTCGGATATCCCACAAACTTACACCGTACTGATCGTGCCTCGAGCTTGTCCACATGCTGCTTTTTAATAAAAGCTGGACATCCCCATATCTTCAGATGCTGAAGATGGGGTTTCTTTCCACTCCATATTTGATATGGGGTGGTAGGCACAGTCTTGGTAGGAGCCCTGTTTAGAAGATATGCCGCTGATTCTAGCGCATAACCCCAGAATGATCGCGGTAACTCAGCGTTACTCATTATGGAACGAACCATATCCAATAGGGTTCGATTCCTCCTTTCTGATACACCGTTGTGTTGTGGTGTGTATGGAGGAGTAAGCTGAGAGAGAATTCCATTCTCTTTTAAGTAACCCAGGAACTCGGCACTTAAGTATTCACCACCTCGATCAGATCTCAATGTCTTTATACTCTTGCCTGTTTGTTTTTCCACTTCATTCTTGTATTCTTGGAATTTCTCAAAGGCCTCGGATTTATACTTCATTAAGAAGGCATATCCATACCTAGAGAAATCAACTGTAAAAGTAATGAAGTGGGAATAACCACCTCTCGTATGCGTAGACATTGGACCACACACGTCACTGTGTACGAGTCCCAAGAGCTCGCTTGCTCTTACTCTGTGTCCAGTAAACGGAGTTTTTGTCATCTTTCCTTTGAGACAAGATTCACAAGTAGCATAAGATTGATATTCGAATGGATTCAAATATCCTTCTCTATGTAACTTAGTCAACCTTCTCTCATTGATGTGACCAAGTCTACAATGCCATAAGAAAGCCTGATTTATTTCTGGAGACTTTTTTTTAAGTGTGTTCTGGGCATTGAAAACCTGAGCTTGACTCAATACGTATATACCGTTATCTAGTGTACCGGACCCAATCAGAACTTGATTTAGGTGGATGTGAACTACATCACTTGCGAATGTAAAATCATATCCCTCTCTTGAAAGTGAGGACACTGATATGATATTACAAGTCATACTAGGTACATATAGACAGTTACGTAGAATCAATATCTGCCCACTTGTCAAACCTAGGCGATATTCTCCCACGGATTCAGCGTCCACGCTCATTCCGTTTGCAACTTTGAGAGACCAATCACCTACCTTTATAACTCTACGGTTTCTCAAAGAATGTAATGAATTACAGATATGAGATCCCGCTCCGGCATCTAGTACCCAGGAAGTAGAGTTTATTGACAAACAGTTCTCAATTACAAACACATTTGAGGCTGAAGCCACAACATGCTTCGTATCCTGGCTACTGGCTTCTAAAGCCCCGCAATCTTTCTGCCAATGCCCAATCCCATAACAATAGGAACGTCCCTCTTTTACTATATTCAGTCCCGAAACTTTTGCCCTTCTCTTTCCTTCTACTTCCCTGGTTTCCTTTAGGGTAGAAGGTAGAGACTGTAGAATCAAGTCAGTATCTGACCTGTTTCCCAACGTGGTCTTCAGGTCCTGGAGCTCATCAATATAGCTGGTCATTGTAAGGACGTTGTCCCCTGCAGATGACCCGACAGCCAACCTCGCTTGAATTAATTCGGTCGAGGTCTCATATCTTGCGATATGAGACTGCTCTCCATATAAATATTTGTTATGGAGAAAGATGGAAACTGAGTCTATCTTCTCGTGCTGCTTCTGGTATACACCATCAACTGAAGCTAACACGAGGCATTTGGCTTTCGCTTTATCCTTTTCCTTTGTCTGGCGGATATCCATATCCGTGACGGTGAAAACTGGACCTGGGATGGCGGGATCTTGAGTAGTAATATGGTGGTCCATCTTGTCATAGGCAATGGACATGTGGACAGATCTTTGCCAGTCATATAAGTCTGATTCAGTCAATTTGTTATCTAGATGTAACCTATGTGTGGTCACAAGGTCGCTGCAATTTAAGAGAGAGAAGAAAATACTATTAGCATGATACTCTTGCAGGTTTAGATTGGTTTTTAATTTATCTAAACAGGATGGCTCCCACTATTTCTCGAATCCCTCCTCAAACCATAAAAGAAGAATTAGCCAGGACTATTCTCACCGTACAATTCTTGCTTAACCGTTCAGCCAGGTCAGTGTCGATACTTCGAGGGAGGTTTTCCAACGCTTTCGCGAAGTTCCTTAATTAAATAACCTCTTTTCTCTGGGGGCGTAGCCCCGCTGACAACTTTCTAGGCACCTACTTGGTTTATAGCATTGATCGTTAAGTGACGAATCTCCTGATAAGTAGTATATACTCACAGCAGGATCGGTATCCAAAATATCATCGTATGATAATATTGAAGGAATCCTACCAACATTCATCAAACTCCAAAATGGTATGCTCTCACTGCAAATTTTAGTTCCTTTTGAAATTCCCGATATAAATTTTTGCCCCATGCTCTTATTGTTAGTGTATATGCCCTAGAGGCCATTACTGTATCATACTAGTTTGTATATTACTTAATGGATGCTTGGGATATTCACCTTGTATATACAATCTTGCTCAAAATAGTAGTATGCTACTTGGTTTGTTTCTACTTCAATGTGTACTTGTGTTTATTTCAGTATATCACTTATACGCATTAGTGGAGCCCTTAGGATCTTTGCTTGATTACCAGCGTTGTGATGGCAGTCACACTAGTGGGGGCTGGGTAATCTATAAGCACATCCTTATTCAGGTCCCTGGTCGCAGGACTATCGAGACAGGGCATCGATACTCCGGAGTAGACCAGCGCATGCGCTTCTCATCCCAGTGTGGGAGACGGTCTGTCCCACAGCCGTCAGTACGTCGTACTTGAGATAGTATGCGGGTGCTCGTTAGGTTACGGGTACACTGGACAGGACTCGTCGGGAACTGACTAGTTGGTATTATACCTATCGTCAGTTATCAGTTCCCAGGTGACATGAGTACAGCTTAGTCCGCTGACTTGACACTGTCACTCCGCCTCGAGTGTGTTCCCACTGTACTTTGATCACTACCCTACCACGGCTCAAAGGAGTCGTGCAAACAGGTGGTGGTTGGGTGCAGTCCCGAAGCACTTGGAGGCAGTGACGGTTAGACAGGATTCGTCTCTCCCGGTATTGGGGGTTGACATCGCGCTGTGTCTAGGAGAGCCATTACACGAGTAGTCCCTGGCCAGGGCAAACGAGATATACTGGTAGGTTTCCAGTGTTATCTCAGAGTGTATTGGGCTTCACTCCGGCACGACTTGTACCGCTATTGGGGGACTGACGTTTACCGCCCCCTAGGCCCGCCATGCGATGTATCAGACGAACAGACCGGACTGTACGGAGAATGTCACGCTCAGGCTCAGTAGGAGTTCAGATGGGTTTCGCCTCGTCGGTCTTCTTGTCGGCATTACCTGGGGACCGTTACGCACAGCTAGTGCCGCTTGCGGTCTGTGGTTAAACCCACTGCCAGCGTAGTGTCGAGTCTTTAGAGTCCCACACAGAAAGCTTTTCGCCTTTAGGCAAAAGAGTAGAGGTCGCATGGTATTGCGACAGGTCGCATGGTTTTGCGACAGGGTTCGGTCACATCCGTGCACTTGTGCACGTACAGTGTCCGGACAGTTTACACTAGCGGGCTTTGGTTTAAGCCAGATCCTAGTGTACCTTATGGGATTGGATTTATCCAGTTTGCATTCGTGTTCCTCGGAACGCGGATGCGGGTGTGTATGCACAGTTGACAGGGAGGCAGAGGCAGCGGATTCTCATTAGGGTTGTTGACAGTTGACCGTTGACTTTTTGACTTTATGCTCAACCCTAATGAGAATATGATTTGTGATTAACTATTATATTAATTTAGTATTATGGTGATATGGTTGTTGACTTGTTGACTTTTGTTGACTTGTTGACTTTGGTGACTTGTTGACTTTTGTTGACTTGTTGACCGGTTGACTAGGCTTGACTAGTTGACCATCATGATGACCATGGTTATCATTTCATGCCAAAGACTTTTTTCTTGCTTGCTTTTTTTGAAAAAAATGAGTGCATGATATGATAACCTTATGGTTGCTTCTAACCATTACCATAAGACTTTTGTTGATATGATGAGTTATCATTGTTTTGGATTATGAGAGGGTGAGAGAGAAAAGAGAGCCTCATTCTTTCTTGCTCATTCTCTCTCTTGTTCTTGAGCTCTCCCCTTGCTCTCACCCTCAACCTCTTGCTCCCTCTCTTGATCTATGGTTCTCTTGTCTCATGAGTTGAGAATCAAGAACCATAGATAAAATCCCATTCTATTTTCCTCTCTACTCATTCTAGTTCACTAGGTTTGGCAAACCAAGTGAACTAGTTTCTTCAAAGACCGAAGAAGGAGCTAAAGGTTGGAGCTTTCAAGTGGATCTATCTTCGGCGTACGGAGATGACGAGAAGGAGCCATCGGACCACCACCGGAGCTTGAAGAGAAGGAGTTCAAGTTTAGGTATAACCATCTCTATCCGAGTAGCTAAATATCTTTAGCTTAGTATGCTAGTTTTAGTTTAGGTAACGATCCCGACCATAGTTTAGTCCATGTTGCCTCTTGCGATCAAAATTCGTTTTTTATACCGTTTCCGCCTCCCCGTAAGAACCGGGGGTCGCAATATAGACTTACAGTGGTATCAGAGCCTAACTAAACTTAAACTAGCTAGGTAGTAAAGTGTAACGAAGTTCGGAACCGAAAAAAATCACAAAACCGGAAAACTACAAAAACTGAGTTTCTGTTGAAATTTTTTCTGGTCAAAATGAAAAACTTCATACTCCTAAATTCGTCTCAGGGTTTTGTTAGAACACCCATGAAAAACGATTCACCAATTCGTCTAAACCGCCGCGCTTCCGCCGCGTGACCCTTCTTGGCCGCCGCGGAAGCGCCGCGGTTTGTTGTCTTTAGTGCGTCGTTTTTCGTGCAGTGTGTGTCTGTGTTGGTTTTGGGATTTTTAAAATATATTATATGTGCCCAGATTTTCCAGAAAAGAAATTTCCTTTTGGGGTCCTATAATTCCGTATTTTTTTCCGAACTTCACTGCACTTTGACTATGATGGTTATATCTGTGATGCTTGCATGTATTGAACGTCGGCTAATCGCTATAAGTCGATTAGTCGGGGTTATACATGATCTGTAATGTGCTGGAATGTGTATATGAATGTGTTGGACTGTCGCGGGTGAATAGCCGGGGTGGATGTGAGATGAGCTTTTGTTTTTCTTTCATTCATTGTAAATGTAAATTGATGTAATAATTATTATTTGTTTGGCCGCACAACCGGGTCGGGGTTTGTAGCCGTCATTGTATAATTCTTTTTACTGTTTTTGCTCCTAGGATAGACCCATGGAGGGGTGCACAAACTACCGAGTACTTGGCGGGTAGTTTGCCGCACCCGTAGGGGTCTTGGGTGGGGTATTTGGCTATTCACCGCGACCGTGTTATCCGCTTTTCGTTTCAGGCTCGAAAGGATTGCGGATTGCTAGTATATCCAATGCATTCATCTGTGATCTGTAATGTCTATCATTGCTTACTATTTAGGCGTTGCTTATGTTTTACAGACGCGCTAGCCCAGCCCCCGCTCTGTCGTTAGTTAAGTAACCTAACGGGTAATGACGGGGCCCCAGTGGCGAATGCGAATGGCATAAGCGTACGTCATATTTTGGTTGTTTTCTGCAATGGTAGGGTTAAATGATGGGACGCATTAAAAGAACTAATGCAAGAATATCACGCATTAAAAGAACTAATGCAAGATAATAAACCAAGTTAAAGTCGTTGGAACACTTTCGGAAAACCACTCGGTTCTTTTCAAAACAAACTTTTAAAATACGGAGTTTGAGCCACTCCATTTAAAAGCTATCTCGTTCCATCGACCATATCAAGTTCACTACGTTCACGGTTTTGCCAAAACCATCCGTAGCCCTCCGTCGTTTCACATGAATAGTCAATAGTATTCAAGCTGTGTATGTTGGCCAAAGTCAAGGCACAGTGATTGGTAGCTATTGGGTGTTCATGTGTAGCATAGATAGATGCGTTGGTTTGGGACAGTCGTACTGCCATTTTGGCCAAAGTCAAGGGTAGGTACGGATGGATCCAAATTAACCTGGATAATGACGGGTAGAACTTGACATGTGACTTATGATATTTTGGCCAAAGTCAAGGTCATAAGAGCATGGGGCAAAAATCCACATCGGGAGTTTCATAAGTACTGAAACTTGCTAGATTTGCATACCATTTGGAGTGTGATGATTCTGGTAGGATTCCTTCAGTTTCGTCACGCAATGATATTTGGATCCCGATCCTACTGTGAGTATATGCTACTCCTCGGGAAATTTCTCACTTAACGATCAATGCTATAAACCTAGTAGGTGCCTAGAAAGGTGTTAGCGGGGCTACGCCCCCAGGGAAAAGAGGTTCTCTAATTAAGGAACTTCGCGAAAGCGTTGGAAAACCTCCCTCGAAGTACCAACACCGGCCTGGCTGAACGGTTAAGCAAGTATTGTACGGTGGGATTGATCCTGACTAATTCTTCCTTTATGGTTTGAGGAGGGATTCGAGGAAAAGTGGGAGCCATCCTGTTTAGACAAACTAAAAACCACTCTAAACTTGCAAGAGCATCATGCTGAGTGTTTTCTTCTTCTCTCTCCTAATTGCAGCGACCAATCAACATGACTGGACTTAAGTTACTCCTAGATAAAAACAAACTGACAGGGCCAAACCAAAGATTGGCTCAGGAATGTCACGATAGCAATCACTTATGACAAGCTGGGGTATCTTCTTACCACCAAAGCTCCCCCTGTCCCTGGTCCAACTTCCAGCATCGCGGATAAGGAAATCCGCAAGACTTGGGAGATTGATAGCGCGAAGGCCAAGTGCCTCCTGCTTGCCTCGATGGACAACGAACATCAGAGGAGGCATGAGAATATGGACATGGAGTCCATATTGCTCCATACAAAAGAACTGTATGGAGAGCAATCACGTATCGCAAGATACGAAGCGTCGAAAAAGTTGTTTTCGACAAGAATGGCCGTCGGATCATCAGTAGCCGAGCATGTGCTAAAGATGATCGGCTTCATTGAGGAGCTCGCTGACCTAGGGATCACATTGGAGAGTGAGCTATATACGGATATAGTTCTCCAGTCCCTTCCTTCCACTTACGCCCAGTTTATACTGAACTTCAACCTACAAGAAAAAGAGGTTGAACTATCAGAGCTCCTCAACATGCTGAGGAGCGCAGAGGGCACCCTACAGAAATGGTAGGGAAACATCCACTTTGTTTGTAGGAGGATCATCTTCTTCTAGGTCCAAGGCGAAAGCCAAGGGAAAGAAGAAGAAGGCCCCCGCCAAACCAAGGGGCGGTGTTGGTAAAGTGGATACGAAGGGAAAAGGTAAAGCAACAAAGATAGCGGGGAAGCTTGTGGATAAAGAAGAATGCTTCTATTGTCATAAGAAAGGACACTGGAAGAATGATTGCAGGGCCTGGAAGGCCAGAACACAGGAATTGAAGCAGGTTGCAGCTTCAGCTTCAGGTGTGTATGTTATTGAAAATTGTCTTTCAATAAACTCTACTTCCTGGGTATTGGATACCGGATCAGGATCTCATATCTGTAATTCTTTGCAGGCGTTGAGAAACCGTAGGGTTTTGAAGGCAGGTGACATGACCCTCAGAGTTGCAAACGGAGCTAGCATGGATGCTAAAGCCGTGGGGGGACTATCACCTGGGAATGTCAGATGGACATGTTTTGGTTTTGCGTAATTGCTTTTTTGTACCCAACGCAACTTGTAATATCATTTCTGTATCTTTAGTTTCTAAAGAAGGTTATGAATTTGCGTTTGTAAGTAATGTTGTAAACATTCACCTTAATCAAGTTTTGATTGGGTCAGGTACATTGAGTAATGGTATATACGTGTTAAACCAACCACAGATTTTCAACGTCCAGAATACACACAAAAGAAAGTCTCCGGAAATAAATCAGACTTTCTTATGGCATTGTAGATTGGGTCACATCAATGAGAGAAGGTTGACGAAGTTACATACAGAAGGGTATTTGAATGCGTTCGAATATCAGTCGTATGCCACTTGTCAATCCTGTCTCAAGGGAAAGATGACAAAGACTCCGTTTACTGGACATGGAGTAAGAGCGAGCGAGCTCTTGGGACTCGTACACAGTGACGTGTGCGGTCCAATGTCTACACATGCCCGAAGCGGACATTCTTACTTCATTACTTTTACGGATGACTTCTCAAGGTACGGTTATGTCTTCTTAATGAAACATAAGTCCGAGGCCTTTGGAAAATTCCAGGAGTATAAGAATGAAGTAGAGAAACAGACCGGCAAAAGTATTAAGATTCTAAGATCGGATCGAGGGTGGAGAATACTTAAGTGCCGAGTTCCTGGACTATTTAAAAGAGAACGGAATTCTCTCTCAGCTTACTCCTCCATACACCCCGCAACATAACGGTGTATCGGAGAGACGGAACCGCACCCTATTGGATATGGTGCGGTCCATGATGGGTAATGCTGAGTTACCGCGATCATTCTGGGGGTATGCGCTAGAATCAGCAGCGTACCTTTTGAACCGAGTTCCGACTAAGACTGTGCCTTCCACACCATATGAAATGTGGTGTGGGAAGAGACCCTATCTTAAGCACATTAAGACATGGGGATGTCCGGCTTTTGTCAAAAAGCAGCATGCGGACAAGCTCGAGGCACGTTCAGTACAGTGCAAGTTTGTGGGGGTATCCAAAGAACTCAAAAGGATATTTCTTCTACTGTGAAGAGGAACAAAAAGTTCTTGTTTCTCGTCATGCCTACTTCTTGGAAACTGAGTTTTTGGAAAACCAGATAAGTGGGAGCACAGTAGAACTGGAAGAAATTCCAGAACCACGGACTGTTACTGAAAGTTTAGTGGAACCAGAAGGTTCGGAAGAACAGGACATTCCTACGCCGCTCCGCAGAAGTAGTAGGCAGTCTCATCCGCCTGAGAGATACTACGGTTTTCTCATAGATGGGGATAGAGAGGATTGCATCATAGATTATGATGAGCCTACTAGCTTCCAGCAGGCCGTTCAGAGCGTTGACTCAGTGAAATGGCTGGATGCAATGCGGACCGAAATGGAGTCCATGTACACCAACAAGGTATGGACGTTGGACACCAACAAGGTATGGACGTTGGACATTGCTCCAGACGGGGTAAAAACCCGTAGGATGCAAGTGGATCTTCAAAAGGAAGATTGGTGTAGATGGACAGGTTGAGACCTATAAAGCTAGGCTGGTAGCAAAGGGTTTTCGTCAAAGGACCTGGCTTGGACTACGACGAAACCTTTTCTCCAGTAGCCATGCTGAAATCCATTCGGATCCTTCTTGCCATTGCTGCCTTCCACGATTATGAGATCTGGCAAATGGACGTAAAGACAGCTTTTCTAAATGGGAATTTAGAGGAGTGTGTCTATATGGGACCAGCCAGAGGGTTTTCATTCAGAGTGGGAGCAGCGGAAAGGTGTGCAAGTTGCTTAAGTCCATCTATGGACTAAAGCAGGCATCGCGGAGTTGGAACATCTGCTTTGATGAGACGGTCAAAGAATTTGGCTTTATCAAAAATCCAGATGAAACCATGCATCTATAGTAGATTTGTAGCGAGAACTGTAGTATTCCTCGTTTTATACGTGGATGACATTCTCTTAATAGGAAAATGACATTCCTATGCTACAATCTGTCAAGGGGTTCTTGTCACACAGGTTCTCCATGAAAGACCTGGGTGATGCCTCATACATTCTGGGTATCCGGATCTACCGTGACAGATCCAAGAGGATATTAGGACTTTCACAGTCCAGGTACATCGACACCATACTGAAGAGGTTTCAGTATGGAAGATTCCAAGCGCGGTAACCTACCGGCTTGTCACGGGATCACCCTCTCTAAAGAGATGTCTCCCAAGGACTGATTTGGAGAGGGATCGCATGTCTATTATACCCTACGCTTCTGCGGTAGGCTCTATAATGTATGCGATGTTGTGTACCAGACCGGATGTAGGCTTATGCACTGAGTGTGGTAAGCCGGTATCAGTCTAACCCTGGGGAGAAACACTGGATAGCGGTAAAGAACATTCTCAAGTACCTGAGAAGGACTAAAGGAGATGTTCTTGGTGTATGGCGGAAAAGACCTCCAGATCGAGGCCTTTGCTGACTCCAGCTTCCAGAGTGACAAGGGATGATTCCAAGTCCATGTCGGGTTTTGTCTTTACCCTCAATGAGGGACGGTGTGTTGGAAGAGTTCCAAACAGGAAACCGTTGCAGACTCGACGATGGAAGCGGAATACATCGCTGCATCTGATGCCGCAAAAGAAGCTGTCTGGATGAGGAAGTTCTTGAAAGAAACTTCAGGTGGTTCCGTCCATTGTTGATCCAATACCTCTGTATTGCGGACAACAACGGGGCTATAGCTTTAGCGAAGGAACCCAAGGTCCCCATCAGAAATCCAGGGCACATCTTAAGGCGGTATCACCTGATCAGGGAGATCGTAGATCGCCAGGAGATCGAGGTTCGGAGAGTCGCTTCAGAAGACAACACTGCAGATCCATTCACCAAGGCCCTTGCCCCCAGACTCAGTTCGAGCGGCTGATCGAGATGATAGGTCTTCGATACGCCAGTACATGGCCTTAGTGCAAGTGGGAGATTTGTTAGTGTATATGCCCTAGAGGCCATTACTGTATCATACTAGTTTGTATATTACTTAATGGATGCTTGGGATATTCACCTTGTATATACAATCTTGCCTCAAAATAGTAGTATGCTACTTGGTTTGTTTTCTACTTCAATGTGTACTTGTGTTTATTTCAGTATATCACTTATACGCATTAGTGGGAGCCCTTAGGATCTTTTGCTTGATTACCAGCGTTTGTGATGGCAGTCACACTAGTGGGGGCTGGGTAATCTATAAGCACATCCTTATTCAGGTCCCCTGGTCCGCAGGACTATCGAGACAGGGCATCGATACTCCGGAGTAGACCAGCGCATGCGCTTCTCATCCCAGTGTGGGGAGACGGTCTGTCCCCACAGCCGTCAGTACGTCGTACTTGAGATAGTATGCGGAGTGCTCGTTAGGGTTACGGGTACACTGGACAGGGACTCGTCGGGAACTGACCTAGTTGGTATTATACCCTATCGTCAGTTATCAGTTTCCCAGGTGACATGAGTACAGCTTAGTCCGCTGGACCTTAACACTGTCACTCCACCTCGAGTGTGTTCCCACTGTACTTTGATCACTACCCTACCACGGCTCAAAGGAGTCGTGCAAACAGGTGGTGGTTGGGTGCAGTCCCCGAAGCACTTGGAGGCAAGTGGACGGTTAGACAGGATTCGTCTCTCCCGGTATTGGGGGTTTGACATCGCGCTGTGTCTAGGAGAGCCATTACACGAGTAGTCCCTGGCCAGGGCAAACGAGATATACTGGTAGGTTTCCAGTGTTATCTCAGGGTGTATTGGGCCTTCACTCCGGCACGACTTGTTACCGCTATTGGGGGACTGACGTTTACCGCCCCCTAGGCCCGCCATGCGATGTATCAGACGAACAGACCGGACTGTACGGAGAATGTCACGCTCAGGCTCAGTAGGAGTTCAGATGGGGGGTTTCGCCTCGTCGGTCTTCTTGTCGGCATTACCTGGGGACCGTTACGCACAGCTAGTGCCGCTTGCGGTCTGTGGTTAAACCCACTGCCAGCGTAGTGTCGAGTCTTTAGAGTCCCACACAGAAAGCTTTTCGCCTTTAGGCAAAAGAGTAGAGGTCGCATGGTATTGCGACAGGTCGCATGGTTTTGCGACAGGGTTCGGTCACATCCGTGCACTTGTGCACGTACAGTGTCCGGACAGTTTACACTAGCGGGCTTTGGTTTAAGCCAGATCCTAGTGTACCTTATGGGATTGGATTTATCCAGTTTGCATTCGTGTTCCTCGGAACGCGGATGCGGGTGTGTATGCACAGTTGACAGGGAGGCAGAGGCAGCGGATTCTCATTAGGGTTGTTGACAGTTGACCGTTGACTTTTTGACTTTATGCTCAACCCTAATGAGAATATGATTTGTGATTAACTATTATATTAATTTAGTATTATGGTGATATGGTTGTTGACTTGTTGACTTTTGTTGACTTGTTGACTTTGGTGACTTGTTGACTTTTGTTGACTTGTTGACCGGTTGACTAGGCTTGACTAGTTGACCATCATGATGACCATGGTTATCATTTCATGCCAAAGACTTTTTTCTTGCTTGCTTTTTTTGAAAAAAATGAGTGCATGATATGATAACCTTATGGTTGCTTCTAACCATTACCATAAGACTTTTGTTGATATGATGAGTTATCATTGTTTTGGATTATGAGAGGGTGAGAGAGAAAAGAGAGCCTCATTCTTTCTTGCTCATTCTCTCTCTTGTTCTTGAGCTCTCCCCTTGCTCTCACCCTCAACCTCTTGCTCCCTCTCTTGATCTATGGTTCTCTTGTCTCATGAGTTGAGAATCAAGAACCATAGATAAAATCCCATTCTATTTTCCTCTCTACTCATTCTAGTTCACTAGGTTTGGCAAACCAAGTGAACTAGTTTCTTCAAAGACCGAAGAAGGAGCTAAAGGTTGGAGCTTTCAAGTGGATCTATCTTCGGCGTACGGAGACGACGAGAAGGAGCCATCGGACCACCACCGGAGCTTGAAGAGAAGGAGTTCAAGTTTAGGTATAACCATCTCTATCCGAGTAGCTAAATATCTTTAGCTTAGTATGCTAGTTTTAGTTTAGGTAACGATCCCGACCATAGTTTAGTCCATGTTGCCTCTTGCGATCAAAATTCGTTTTTTATACCGTTTCCGCCTCCCCGTAAGAACCGGGGGTCGCAATATGGACTTACACTTATGACCTTGGCTTTGGTCAAAATGTCATAAGTCACATGTCAAGTTCTACCCGTCATTATCCAAGTTAATTTGAACCCATCCGTACATACCCCTGACTTTGGTCAAATAATAATATGACTGTCCCAAACTAACTCATCTAACTATGCAATAAATGAATACCCAGCAGCTGCCAAACACCATGCCTTGACTTTGGCCAAAATACATAGCTTGAATACTACTGAATACCCAAATGAAATGACGGAGGGCTACGAATGGTTTTGGAAAAAACCGTGAACGTAGTGAACTTGATATAATCGAAGGAACCTGATAGCTTTTTAAAAGGAGTGGTTAAAGCTCCGCAATTAAAAAATTCTGCTCTTTTAAAATAACCGAGTGGTTTCTTTTAAATTTGTTCCAACGATTAAACTTTGGTTTATTTTCTTTGCATTATAATAATGCGTCCCATCATTAAACCTATAATTGCAGAAAACAACGAAAATACCACGTCCTCATATGCCATCTGCATTCGCCACGGGGTCCCGTCATCACCCGTTAGGTTACATAACTAACGACAGAGCGGGGGCTGGGCTAGCGCGGGTGTAAAACATAAGTGACATCTAATAGCTATCATATATAGATATTGTACATTCGTCAGACGCAATAATAAGCATTCCATATCACAGATGAACTTTATTGGATATACTAGCAATCCGCATTTGCTTTGAGCCTGCAATAAAAGACGGATTACACAGTTGTGATGAATAGGCATTACCCCACCCTAGACCCCTACGGGTACGGCAAACTACCCGCCAAGTACCCGAAGTGAAGCGGTCTCCCTCAACAAAGTGAGTAGGCCACTAAACACTTCAAAGTACCCGGTAGTTTGTGTACCCCACCTTGGGTCTATCCTAGGAGCAAAAAACAGTAAAAAGAAATAATACAACGGTGGCTACAACCGCAACCTGGATGTGCCCCGCAAAAGAATATTACATCATATTACATTTACATCGAATGAATGAATATTAAACCCATCTCAAAACCCGGCTAATCATCACAACACTCCAATCAAGTCCATATACACAAACAGTAAACATTACAGAAATGTACAATCCCCTGCCAACCGACATACTAGCAGTTAGGGGAGGTTTACGAACACATTAAACATTACAGATAAAAAACCCAATTAGCAAATATCTTAGAATATCGATCGACAACCATTTTCCATGTCTACCCCAATAGCAAGCCAGCACTGAAGTAACCTGGGTAGAAACAGAACATACAGGAAACCAAAACACCAAACAATATGAATAACAGAGCAAATCCGAGTCAACTCGGCGTTGACTCGGCGGCGGATCCGCGGCACAAGCACTCTATTGCCGCGAATCCGCGGCAAAAAAACTGAGTTGGAACATCGTATTTTCCCAGTATTCTTATATTTCCCTGCTGTGAATTTTAAGGCATATCAAATAATTTTTTAGACATGTTTAAAATTTACAGAAACTGTTAGGGTTCGGGGTGTTTCGTTTTCGTGTTTTCCGTCGATCGAACTTCTAATTAGTTGCTAACAAGCTAGTAATGGTTTAGTTGGCTCTGATACCACTGTAAGTCCATGTCACGCACCCCACGAACTTGCAGGGAGGCGGAATATATGAAAAACGAATATCAAACCTTCGTAACACGGACTTGAGCGCATGAATCGTATCTAAACCGTTACTAGCAAACTACGAAAGGTTTAACTACTTGGATTCGAAGTTATACCTCACGTTACTTGTCCTTCGGGTCTTCATCGCGGTCCTCCACTCCTCGTAGGCTCCTTGGAACATCGGCACCTCAACGGCCTCCTCGAGTCAAAGACGATCCACCCGAGAGCTCCTACGCCAAGCTTTATCTCTAACTTGAGATATCTAGGTTGCTCAAAGTGCTAATCTAAGCTACCTAGGGGATATAGAGTGAGGTTATGTATGTATTAGTCTAGCTAACCCTTAATCTCAACACATGAGAGATTAGGGTTAGGGTTTCAAGAATGAGAGCTTGAGGAGAGAGAAGGTGAGAAAGTGAATTACCTTGGATGAATGAAATCATTTGAGTATATATGAAACATATGATATTATTAAGTAAATAATAAATAAAGAATTATCATCATGTTTCATTAATACCCTAAGTGATTTATCATATGATTCATATAAATCATTAAATGAATCATTAACTCATTGCATGAATCACTACATGACTCACTAATCCAATTAATGCAAATGCCACCTTACCCTCCAAGTCACCATGCTTCTAGAATCTTCTCGGAATATTACGAGAACGCCCTTCCAATCCGTGAAAACACGGAAAAACTTTAGACTGTATAAATCCAATAACCTGATACTAGAAACTGCCTTAAACCAAAGCCGACTAGTAAAAACTGTCTGTACGTCGTACGTGCGTAAACACACGTATGCGTCTGAACCTTTATCGTAAAACCATACGACCTCTATATCGTTTCGCCTGGAGCAGGGTAACTCTCTGTGTGGGACTCTAAAGACTCGACACTACGCTGGCAGTGGGTTTAACCACAGACCGTAAGCGGCACTAGCTGTACGTAACGGTCCCCAGGTAGATGTCGATAAGAAGGCCGATGAGGAAAACTATCCGAACTCCTACTAAGCCTGATGTGACAATCTCCGTACAGTCTGGTCTGTTCGTCTAAGACTATCGCATATCGAGCCTAGGGGGCGGCAAGCGTCAATCCCCTAATAGCTGTATAAGTCGTGTCGGAGCGTAACCCATTACACCCTGAGGAAACTACTGGAACTTACCAGTAAATCTCGCTTGCCCTGGCCAGGGACTTTGCGTAATGGCTCTCTGACACAGCGCGATATCAACTCCCAATACCGGGAGAGACGAATCCTGTCTAACCACCACTGCCTCCAAGTGCTCGGGACTGCACCCAACTGCTACCTGTTTGCACGACTCCTTTGATCCGTGGTAGGGTAGAAATCTAAGAACAGTGGGACACACTCGAGGCGAAGTAGCAGTGTCAAGTCTGCGGACTATGCTGTACTCATATCACCTGGGAACTGTTAACTGACGATGGGTATAATACCAACCAATCAGTTCCCCTGCGATTCCTTGATTGTTAGGATACGAGCGTGTTCAAGTTCTAGTTTAAATACCGCAATCAAGACGGTTTCGCACGTAGCTAGCCGGTTGAGTACGGGTCGTCCGCAGGGAGATGGGAATCTTTTTCTATGTGTTTTTCGACGAGTTAAGTCCGGTTGTTCAGATTTTGTTTGTAGTTATCTAAGTGTTGAGTTGATATTTAAAGAGAGCTTGTTAGGGTTAGGATTAGGTTAGTTTGAGTTAGGAGTCTCCACATCTTTCGTTGCCCCACTTAATATCAGTGTTACGGTAATCGGCAACAACGGGGATTAGCACGACTAGGAAGGAACTTGCGAGTATGAGCTAGGCTTTCCAACGCATAGTCCTTCCTTTTGGTGCTTGTCCGTCCGTTCTTGGCTCTTATCCATAACCTCCGGTTAATTCAACCACAACCGGTCTCACTACGGAATCACCGCTATCATGTAGGATAGGATGCCGTAAGGAGCGGATTGTGGTTGGGTTAACGGGAGTTGATTTAAGTTGTTGGGCAAGGAAAGAGTGAGAGAGATTTCCTTCTCTCAAACTTCCCTTATCCTACCCTAACAAGTATAGAACTACTCACACTTCATAATACGGAAAAATAAAACAACACAAAAGAGGAAGATAGAAAGAAAGAGATTAGAAGAATACGACTAACTGTTTGCGACCTCACCTTGGCGAGGATCAAGCGTAAGTATCATTGTCGTATGTAAGGATAAAGAAAAAGAGAGAAGAAACAAACAACAAGGAAATAACAACAACTACTTAACAATTAAAATTACAACAATTATAACAAGTAAAGAAAGAGACAAGCATGATAAAAAATGGTCTTCTTTATTCGTCACTCTTCACTCAAAAGCTCACTTACAAGTTTAATGGAGAAGAGGTGAGAAGAGGAAGAAGAACATGTAACTAAAACCTAGCAAAAGAAATACAAAGTTATGGGCCGCTTCCTTCACAAACTTCTGGACTATTTATAGGCCAAAACATGAAACCCTAGGGCAACCAACAGAACATACATGAAAAGACCAACCTACCCCCCAAAACCCTGCACTCTTGGCGCCAGAACGGCCGCGCAAGCGCGGCCAATACCCCTCTTTGGCCGCGCTTCCGCGGCCGTATAGATGACTTGGGCTTGGGTATTTTTGGTGGGACCCTGGTTTGATGTGAGCTTCCTTCTGGTATATGTATTTTCCCATAATTGCTTCATGAATTTTCCAGAATTTCTGTTGAGGGAAAGGTGGACTTTTTGTCAAGATTTTGTCATGATTGCCTCGAGCTCCGCGTAGATCTCTTGGATCTTGTGCTACCATTGAGCCTTGTGCCTGAAAACGACATTGATTTGACATTTTGTCTCCCTAAACTGGTATCTGGCAGCACACGGATGAAGAGCGGAGACCGTGTTTTATCTGTGGTTGGCAGGCACCGGATTTTTGTCGTGTTTTCCATGAATTTCTCCGTTTGAGCACCGGGAACCTGTATCCTGCAATTGACTAGCAAACACGGCTCAAGAGTATCTACCGACATGCAATGTGATAAAAATTGGGCGGTATGAAAATGCAAAAATCTGATATGAACAAATACCCCCAAACTTATCAATTGCTCGTCCCGAGCAAAGCCCATTTATTCACAAAAAATTTCCTAACCTCACTTTCGCAGGGAACGCGATTGCACTGAGCATGTGCAACAAGCCGTTAAACCTCTAGGTGTCCCTAGTAGGAGGAGTGTTGTCTCCTGAGGGTTTTCAGCGGATACTACCCACAAAATCCGGTCAAGTTGGTTTGTAAAAATGACTAAGTTTCAAACCCTAAAGTTTTGTTTTTAGAAAATAACAATTCTATAATCCTAAGTCTAGACTATCGAACTTTTATTTTTCACATCTCACATCTTATTTAACTACAGATTTTATATGTCTTTACGTGCAGTGCGGATAGTGTCGTAAAGTTCCAGAAGGATTGATTAGAGTCGTCATGTCGCACAATAAAGCCCAGATAACAATTTTAAAAGGATCACATAAGTTTTATAACGAGTTAAGCATTTTTCAAGTTTCGTTTTCCAGTAAGGTTTCAACTTCAGAATTTCTATCTTCCTTAACAGAAAACTAAGTCGTATTTTTCACTCCACCTTTTCTTGTTTTCATTTCATACACACCTCTGTGAACGTGCAATAGTCTTTATCAAAGAGTAAAACCTTCATATCTCCGTTAAAAATTTTTTTTAAAAACCTGTCTTTTATCAAGATTATTCTCACACAAAGAACCGTTAGGAATTTTAACTCGGAGAGAACACTTGCTTGACTTTGTTTTAAACTGGACTTTCTAGGCTTCTTAGCGAGCTTTGAGCCAATGCACCCAAACCAGTTGGTTTTAGGGCATTAGGTGTAGAAACACCCCAGCGGACTTAATTACTCAAGTTACCTAGGTCCAAAAACAAAAGACAGTTTGGCGTGAAAATCAGATGATTTAATACGAACGGAGATATAACCGGCAGTTCAAATATTTTTTTTTGAATAAAAGACGTGTCTAGTGGGTTTGGTGTGTAATCATTCCAATCAAGTTTTAGATGGGTTATTTTTCAGACTTAGCTCCTATTATGGCATCAATAACATTCCTTCATATTCGCTTTACTTTATAAACTATTCTTGACATTACTTATTTCAGAACAAACCTATTTGATTCTCAGAAAATCATTTATCTGTTTAGAAGTTTGAACATGAAAGACTTGTCATCTAATTCCCAAAACTCACGACACGTGTAGTGTGATGTAAAGACGTATATCAGCTATAGTTAACTTCAAAGGAGAGTTATCTTTCAGGTTTTCAAAATCCAAACATAAGATCTAGTTATTCCTATTTTATCACACAAAAACCGTCGAATGTTGAATCAGAGTTCTTCCACAAGCTAACTTGACAAAAAAGTTTTTATATTTTTGGAAAATTTTCAAATTTTTATGGATTTTATGGATTTAATATGCAGATGCAAAATATACATATGAATGCGAAGGTAAGAAATGCGTACCGAGCGTACCCCCAAACTTAAACTGGACAGTGTCCTCACTGTCATAGCATGAAGAGAGCAGTTGGAAGGTTCAAAATTGTCGGTTAGTGATACACAAATTTTTATTTGTTTTTGATTTTAAAGAAAAGAAAAAAGAATATACACAAATATAAACAAAATGGTTTGTACATACCCCCAAACTTATTTGGAACAGTGTCCACTGTTCTTGGCTGGATAACCGAAGTTTGGAGGTAGGCAGAGGAAGATCAAGCAAGGTAAACCGGCTCCTGTAAGAACAGGAGCTCCTCTGTTGGTTCGGCGCTAAGGTACGGTTTGCATCGGTGCAAGTTCACTTTGAAGAGTGAACCGTCCTTTGGATTTTCCAAATCCACAGCGCCCTGCGGATACACATTCCGCACAAAATACGGCCCTTTCCAGCGAGATCGGAGCTTTCCAGGATGGAAATGAAGTCGGGTGTCGTAAAGAAGTACCTGCTGACCAGGTACGAAGGTTTTGCGCAAAAGGTGTTTATCATGAAACACCTTCGTTCGATTCTTAACGACAACCGCGTTGTCGTAAGCCTCATCCCTAAGCTCGCTTAGTTCGTTCAGCTGCAGCTTCCGATGGCTGCCCGCGTCCTCCAGAGACAGATTCAGCTCTTTTATCGCCCAAAACGCGCGATGCTCGATTTCGACAGGAAGGTGGCAGGATTTTCCGTACACAAGCCGATAGGGAGACATGCCAAGGTCGGTCTTATAAGCGGTTCTAAATGCCCAAAAGGCATCAGTGAGTTTCAAAGACCAATCCTTACGGTTCTTGGAAACCGTTTTCTCCAGTATCTGCTTGATTTGCCGATTTGAAACTTCGGCCTGCCCGCAGGTTTGGGGGTGGTAGGGCGTAGAAAGCTTATGATTAATGGAGTATTTCCGCATCAAGGCCTCGAAAGTCCTATTGCAGAAATGACTTCCATTGTCGCTAATGATCGCTCGGGGGTGCCCAAACCGTGAGAAAATGTTTTCTTTAAGGAACCTAACGACAACCTTGTTGTCGTTAGTTCGGCTGGGCACAGCCTCGACCCATTTAGAGACGTAATCAACAGCTAGAAGGATGTACAAGTCCCCAAAAGAGCTGGGAAATGGCCCCATGAAGTCTATCCCCCAAACATCGAAAATCTCCACAACCAAGATCGGTTGGAGCGGCATCTCATTCCTCCGGGATATCCGGCCCATGTGTTGGCACCGGGAGCAAGTCTTGCAATAATCGTAAGCGTCTTTGAAAAGTTGTGGCCAGTAGAAACCACATTGCAAGATCTTCTCAGCTGTCTTTTTGGGCCCAAAATGCCCGCCACATGCTTGATCGTGGCAAAATGACAGCACACTCTTGAATTCCTCATCAGGGACACACCGACGAATAATCTGGTCGGGACAGTACTTGAACAAGTAGGGTTCGTCCCAGTAAAAGTGATTTACTTGGGAAAGAAGCGAAGTCTGTCCTGACGTGACCATTCGGTCGGTAGCAATCCCGTGGCCAAATAGTTCACAATATCTGCGAACCAGGGTTCGCAAGATACTGTCAAGAGTTGTTCATCCGGGAAAACGTCGTTTATCGGAATTGGAAGCGAAGGCGAAGAAGGAAGTCGCGAGAGATGGTCGGCAACCACGTTTTCACATCCTCGTTTGTCCTTAATGACAAGGTCAAACTCTTGAAGCAAGAGGATCCAACGTATTAACCGAGATTTGGCATCTTTCTTCGCAAAAAGATGGCGCAGAGCTGAATGGTCCGTGTAGACAATGACTGGAGAGCCGATGAGGTAGGGCCTGAACTTTTCTAGAGCAAATACAACAGCTAAGAATTCCTTCTCAGTCGTTGTATAATTGAGTTGTGCGTCGTTCAGGGTTCGGCTTGCGTAATAGATTACATGCGGCATCTTGTTGATGTGCTGTCCAAGGACAGCACCGATGGCAAAGTCGGATGCATCGCACATAATCTCGAATGGGTGCGTCCAGTCAGGAGAAGAGAGAACGGGAGCAGAAGTGAGTGAGCGTTTTAGTGACTCGAAGGCAGTCACACAGCTCGAGTTGAAGTCAAATGGTGTATCCTTGGCCAGCAAAAGAGTCAAGGGCCTAGCAATCTTGCTAAAGTCCTTGATAAACCGTCTATAGAAACCGGCATGGCCAAGGAAGGCTCGGATATCTCTGACGCAACGGGGAGGAGGTAGATTGGAAATGACCTCAATCTTTGCTTTGTCGACTTCTATGCCATTTTGCGAGATGATATGTCCTAAGACAATACCTTCACGCACCATGAAGTGGCATTTCTCCCAGTTCAAAGTGAGATTCTTGTCCTTACATCGGGTAAGGACAGCGTCAAGATGCAGCAGACACTCGTCAAAAGAATCGCCAAAGATGGAGAAGTCGTCCATGAAAATCTCCAGAAATTTTTCCACCATGTCCGAAAAAATTCCCATCATACACCGCTGGAAGGTAGCGGGCGCATTGCATAACCCAAAGGGCATGCGTCGATATGCAAACGTGCCGAAAGGACAAGTGAAAGTGGTCTTGTCCTGGTCTTTTTCGGCGATGGGAATTTGATTATAGCCAGAGTAGCCATCAAGAAAGCAATAGTACTCATGTCCGGCCAATCGTTCGAGCATCTGGTCAATAAAGGGTAGCGGAAAGTGGTCTTTCCGCGTTGCGGCGTTGAGTTTTCTGTAATCAATGCAAACTCGCCACCCAGTTTGGGTGCGAGTAGGGATTAACTCATTCGCCTCGTTGGTTATGACCGTGATGCCCGACTTCTTGGGGACAACGTGAATGGGGCTAACCCACTGGCTATCAGAGATAGGGTAAATGATACCACTATCTAGACATTTGACGATCTCCTTCTTCACAGCCTCCTTCATGACTGGATTAAGACGTCTTTGTGGATCCCGGGCTGGTTTGGTATCATCCATCAGATGAATGTGATGCTCAACGATGAGGGGACTAATCCCCTTGATGTCCGCCATGGACCAGCCAAAAGCTTGCCTGTTGCCGTGCAAGACCGCGAGAAGGGCTTTCTCTTGCTCGGGAGCTAGAGAAGCCGAGATGATGACAGGGAGGGTCTCGTTCTCACCTAAGTAAGCATACTTAAGGTGAGGCGGCAACGGCTTGAGTTCGAGCGTTGGAGGTGAAATGATGGAAGGCAAGACCGGTGCAAAGGTCTCGAACTCAAAGGACTCCAGCAAAGGTTCAAAACGAGTGTAGGCAACCGAGTCGGATGGTTCAGGTAACTCATCCGAAAAGTCGAAAGATTCAAACTCGGGTTGTGCGCGGCTAAGATCGTTCGTGAACGTGAAACACTCGTAGTCGTTATCGGGCGCAGAAACAGCAGCAGGTTCGAAGAGAAACGCACTAGTGGCGTCAAGATCATCGTGTTCAAACAGAAACTCCTCGAATTCACACTCTTCGGGGGTGATCTCCTGGATCGAGCAGACATCCAGTATATGAGCATTAGGTTCGGCGGGCTGATTCCCCAACCTAAAAATGTTGAGTTCAATTGTCATATTTCCAAAAGAGAGGTTCATTGAACCATTGCGACAATTGATCACAGCATTTGAGGTTGCGAGAAATGGGCGACCGAGTATCACCGGAATTTGATTCCGGGGGTTAGCTACAGGCTGTGTATCTAAGACAATGAAGTCGACGGGGAATATGAAGTCCCCGACTTTGATTAACACATCCTCTAGCTCACCCCTAGGATGGGTGATCGATCGGTCGGCCATCTGGAGAGTGCAGTGTGTGGGTTTCAGCTCTCCGACGCCTAATTGCTCGTATACTGAATACGGAAGCAAGTTTACACTGGCACCAAGATCTAATAGTGCGCGGTTGATGTTCTTATCCCCAATAGTAATTGAAATCGTAGGACAGCCAGGGTCCTTCCGTTTTTGTGGTAAAGATTGGGTAAGGGCATCACTCACAGCACTAGCCAAGAAAACTTTCTTGGGTACCTGAGACTTCCTCTTTTTCGTGCATAAGTCCTTTAAGATTTTCGCGTAAGACGGGACTTGTTGGACAGCATCTAAAAGAGGAATGTTAATGTTAACTTGCTTAAATAACTTCAGAATCTTCTCCATTTGTGGATTTTGTTTGTTAGACCTCAACCGGTTTGGAAATGGAACATTTTGAAAATTGGTTGAGTCTAAAGCTGGAGGAGGAGATTTTGGAGTTGGAACGGATCCCAGAATAGGTGTTTTCGTGGAGTGAGAAGCGGGTCCGTTCAGGGCAGAAGAAGAAGAGGGAGAGCCTTGTGAAGAACGGAGAATAGGCTCGGAAGACGAAGAAGAAGAAGAAGAAGAAGCAGAAGAAGAAGCGGCCGGGGTGTCATTGTTGATTCGCTTGCCAATGTCGTTTTGCAGCACCCTCCCTGATCTCAGTGTGGTCACGGCACTCACATTATGGTTTTGTTGTTCAAGAGCAACAAGTGCATTATGTGGGTGGCCGGGATTTGGAAGTGGCTGGGACGGGAGCTTCCCCTTCTCTCGCTCGCTCAAGGCCGCGTTCAGCTGTGCAATCTGGGCCTCGATGGTCTTGATGCTCTGCCCGTGTGCGGCGGTGTGTTGCACTAAAGATTGGATCGAAGACTGGATGTTGGCGGTGGATTGAGTCGATTGTTTAACAAACGCATCCAGACTTCGCTCGAGCGAGGAAACCTTATCGTTGTTCGACGGAACAAAGTTGTTTGGTGGAAAGGAATTGTTCGGTGCAAAGTTGTTCGTCTGGTTTTGGTAAGGTTGGGGTTGGAAGGGCTGCTGATACTGAGTTTGTTGTTGCGCTTGTTGTTGCGGTGGAGGGGCCCTTTGGAAATTGTTGCCCTGGAATTGATTCTGATTCTGATTCCAGGCGAAATTGGGGTGGTTCCTCCAACCGGGATTGAAGGTGGAAGAGTATGGATCATTCCTCGGTCTTTGCTGGAATGCATTAACCTGATCCTGTCCTTGCGAGGGTGGATTGTAAGGACACTCTTCGGTCAAGTGGGAAGGATCGGAACAACAAGCGCAGATGGTACGAAGGGGGAGAACAGGGGCAGGAGTAGGAGAAGAAAATTTGCTCTCTATTGCTTCAAGCTTTTTTGTTATTGCAGCCATTTCAGCTCTCATCGCAATAGAGACATCAAGCTGGTGAATTCCTACCCTAGACTGACCGGTAGAAGTGGAGGTAGAAGAAGAAGAAGGAGTCGGTCTGGTGCTCTCCCACTGTAGCGTTTGCTCCGCAAGATCGTCAAAGAACTGCCACGCTTCCTCGTCAGATTTGGATAGGAAGTGGCCCTGACAGATGGTTTCCAGCAACTGCTTCGTTGCTGGGTTCAGTCCCTCGTATAAGGTTTGGCAGAGTTGCCATTTCTCTATACCGTGGTGAGGACACTGAACAAGAAGGTCTTTGTATCGGTCAAAGCACTTCCAAAAGGGTTCAGAAGGAAGCTGGGAGAATTGGTTGATCTCATTTCGAATTCTTGCGGTCTTATGATTTGGGTAGAATTTTTTCAGAAACGCTTTAACAAACTCGTCCCAGCTGGTGATTGAGTGGGAAGCGGTGCTATACAGCCATTTTTCTGCGAGATCGCATAAAGTGAACGGAATGACCCGTAGACGTATAGCATCGTCCGACAGCTGGGTTGTTTTCATCATGGCACAGACATTTTGAAATTTGTTAATGAAGATATAGGCATCTTCAGATTCAAGCCCATGAAAACGTGGAAGCATGTTGATGAAATGGGGCTTAATTTCAAAGTTGTCCCCATTGGCCGGAGGAAGAGAAAGGCAGGTTGGAAGTGCAGAACGGGTAGGGTAGAAACGATCCTGGAGTGCAATTCGCTGCGGCGCTACAACAGGCGGAGGTGGTGGGAAATTGGTCTCCATAGGAGGTGGAGCCAATCCCGGGGTGGTCAACGAGATGTTCGGATTAAATCCCGACATCGCGGAAGAAGAGGTTGGTGAAGGTGAAGGTGAAGGTGAAGATGTACGAACAGAATTTCGGTCAACGTCGGAGTTGGCCGGCAAAGGAAGGGGTGAAAGAAGAGTGGACGGAGTATCGACTTCGGAGTCGATCGCGTAGTCGGTCGCGACTAACGTAACGCGGACTAGACGGGCGCTAGTGTCCCGAGTCCAAGCGGACATACACTAAACGAGTTTAGTATAGTCAAAGCGAAGAAGGTGAGGGTAAGAAAACGTCAATGAAGAAAGGCGATGGGTGTTGGGTGAAAATGGATGTGGCGACAAAAGGGCAAGTTTTTATAAAAGTTTTTGATTTTTTCTTTTTTTATTTTGTTTTTAGAAAGAGATTTACAGAAGTATGTACGGAAATACGGCTTAAGCAATCACAAACAAGATATGCACAATCACACCTAGATCTAGGGTAACCTAGGTCTACTAGACCTGCTCCTGAACTTGATTGTCGAAGTTAAACAGTGTCGAGAAACAGGCTTAAAAATACACTGATCACGAGGCCAGGTAAGTGCAGAGATAAGGGGAGGTTGTCCAACGCTTTCGCGAAGTTCCTTAATTAAATAACCCTTTCTCTTTCGGCGGTTGCGCCTTTAACACTTTCCTAGACACCCCGTAAACAATATACGGTTAAGCGAGCTTCTAAACAAGGTTTATCTTCTCCTAATGAGCGCGAAGTCCTTAGGGCTGAAGTCTAGTATTTTTTTAATTACAATGGACAATGCATATGCTTTAGTGATTTTCGGGGTCCTGGGAAGGGTGATGAAATCCCCACCCAATCTGGATTGGTTTCAAGCCCCTTAAGTCCGTATTAAAGAATGCAAAACAGTAACAATATCAACAGCAAACAATTTTTATTTGCGGCGCAAAGAATCCTGCACAAGAACAGTTTATTGGAAGGGGGAGAAGAATTTGCGCAAAGAAGGCTGCAGAAAACACAATTCAGTGGAGCTCAGAGGAGTGGAGAGAGAAAGAGGGACTTACAGAGAAAAGATCCACCCCTGAAGCCACTAAATGACCGCGGAAGAGCGGCCAAACAGGTGCTAAGGCCGCGGAAGCGCGGCAAGAAGGTAGGCTTGGGCTTTGTAATTTTGTGGAGATTCTGGTCTGTGTCTCCTCTGGTTGTCTGGATGTTCTGAATTTGGATTTGCTCACTGAAACAGCTCCAGATTTGTACAGTAGACCGTATGCTTTGTTTTTGTCCGTCGCGGTGTAGCCGCGAAATGTGGGTCTATCTTCCCACGTCTTTGGCACTGTACTTGAACTCCGTATTTCCAACGTCTTAGGCGTCGATCTTGAGCTTCGTATTTCCTGCACGCTTGCACAAAAACTAATCAAAAATAACAAGATGGTTTCTACAAAGTATATTTTATTTTTTTTGGTTTTTTGGTTGTTTTTATATTCACAAATTAACCCGAAATTTCACTTAGAAATAGACTACCGTCTCCCCGGCAACGGCGCCATTTGATTGTTAGGATACGAGCGTGTTCAAGTTCTAGTTTAAATACCGCAATCAAGACGGTTTCGCACGTAGCTAGCCGGTTGAGTACGGGTCGTCCGCAGGGAGATGGGAATCTTTTTCTATGTGTTTTTCGACGAGTTAAGTCCGGTTGTTCAGATTTTGTTTGTAGTTATCTAAGTGTTGAGTTGATATTTAAAGAGAGCTTGTTAGGGTTAGGATTAGGTTAGTTTGAGTTAGGAGTCTCCACATCTTTCGTTGCCCCACTTAATATCAGTGTTACGGTAATCGGCAACAACGGGGATTAGCACGACTAGGAAGGAACTTGCGAGTATGAGCTAGGCTTTCCAACGCATAGTCCTTCCTTTTGGTGCTTGTCCGTCCGTTCTTGGCTCTTATCCATAACCTCCGGTTAATTCAACCACAACCGATCTCACTACGGAATCACCGCTATCATGTAGGATAGGGTGCCGTAAGGAGCGGATTGTGGTTGGGTTAACGGGAGTTGATTTAAGTTGTTGGGCAAGGAAAGAGTGAGAGAGATTTCCTTCTCTCAAACTTCCCTTATCCTACCCTAACATGTATAGAACTACTCACACTTCATAATACGGAAAAATAAAACAACACAAAAGAGGAAGATAGAAAGAAAGAGATTAGAAGAATACGACTAACTGTTTGCGACCTCACCTTGGCGAGGATCAAGCGTAAGTATCATTGTCGTATGTAAGGATAAAGAAAAAGAGAGAAGAAACAAACAACAAGGAAATAACAACAACTACTTAACAATTAAAATTACAACAATTATAACAAGTAAAGAAAGAGACAAGCATGATAAAAAATGGTCTTCTTTATTCGTCACTCTTCACTCAAAAGCTCACTTACAAGTTTAATGGAGAAGAGGTGAGAAGAGGAAGAAGAACATGTAACTAAAACCTAGCAAAAGAAATACAAAGTTATGGGCCGCTTCCTTCACAAACTTCTGGACTATTTATAGGCCAAAACATGAAACCCTAGGGCAACCAACAGAACATACATGAAAAGACCAACCTACCCCCCAAAACCCTGCACTCTTGGCGCCAGAACGGCCGCGCAAGCGCGGCCAATACCCCTCTTTGGCCGCGCTTCCGCGGCCGTATAGATGACTTGGGCTTGGGTATTTTTGGTGGGACCCTGGTTTGATGTGAGCTTCCTTCTGGTATATGTATTTTCCCATAATTGCTTCACGAATTTTCCAGAATTTCTGTTGAGGGAAAGGTGGACTTTTTGTCAAGATTTTGTCATGATTGCCTCGAGCTCCGCGTAGATCTCTTGGATCTTGTGCTACCATTGAGCCTTGTGCCTGAAAACGACATTGATTTGACATTTTGTCTCCCTAAACTGGTATCTGGCAGCACACGGATGAAGAGCGGAGACCGTGTTTTATCTGTGGTTGGCAGGAACCGGATTTTTGTCGTGTTTTCCATGAATTTCTCCGTTTGAGCACCGGGAACCTGTATTCTGCAATTGACTAGCAAACACGGCTCAAGAGTATCTACCGACATGCAATGTGATAAAAATTGGGCGGTATGAAAATGCAAAAATCTGATATGAACAGTCCTGTCCGGTGTACCCGTAAGCTAACGAGCACCTGTATACTATCTCCCGCACGACGTACTGATGGCTGTGGGATAGACCATCTCCCCAACTGGGATGAGAAGCGTACACACTTAGTCTACTCCGGAATATCGATGCCCTGTCTCGATAATCCTACGACTAGAGACAAGTATAGGATATTGCTTATAGACTACCCAGCCCCCACTAGTGTGACTGCCATCACAACGCTGGTAATCAAGTAATGATCCTATGGGCTATACTAATATGTATAAGTGATACGTTACAAGAAACATATGCACATATTAAAGTAGACACAAACCGAGTAGCATACTACCATGTTTAGCAAGATTGTATATACAACTGTGAATATCCCAAGCTTCCATTAAGTAATATACATACAAGTATGATACAATAATGGCCCCTAGGGCATATACACTAACAGCTGGATGCTATGAGATCTGAAATGGAATCTATGTACACCAACAAAGTCTGGAATTTGGACGTTGTACCCTTTGGGGTAAAACCCGTAGGGTGTAAATGGATCTTTAAAAGAACGATTGGTGTAGATAGGCAGGTGGAGACCTATAAGGCCGGACCTGTGGTGAAAGGATTTCGTCAAAGACCATGTCTGGACTATGACGAAACTTTTGCTCCCGTAGCCATGCTTAAATCCATCCGGATCCTACTGACTTTTGATGGACACTACGACTATGAAATCTGGAAGATGGACGTTAAAACTGCATTTCTAAATGGTGATTTAGAAGAATACGTTTATATGGATTAGCCAGAGGGCTTCGTTGAGAGTGGGAGCAGCGGAAAAGCATGTATGTTGCTTAAATCCATTTATGGATTAAATCAGGCATCACGGAGTTGGAACATTTGTTTTGATGATGTCATCAAAGAGTTTAATTTCATCAAAAATTTAGATGAACCTTTTATTTATAAGAAGATTGTAGGGAGTACTGTCGCATTCCTCGTATTGTACATGGATGACATTCTTCTAATAGGAAACGATGTTTTTATGCTACAATCGGTCAAATTGTTCTTATCGCAAAGGTTCTCCATGAAGGACCTGGGTGATGCCTCGTACATATTGGGCATTAAGATCTATAGAGATAGATCTGAACGGTTGTTGGGATTGTCCCAAACCAGGTACATTAACACCTTCCTAAATAGGTTTAGTATGGAAGACTCTAAGTGGGGTGCCTTACCCGCTTGTCATGGAGTCACTCTCTCCAAGGACTTTAGCCCAAAGAATGATGAAGAGAGAGCTCGCATGAGCATTATAACCTACGCTTCAGCTATAGGATCTATAATGTATGCGATATTATGTACACGCCCTGATGTAGCTTATGCACTAGGTGTAGTAAGCAGGTATCAATCCAACCCAGGGGAAAATCAGTGGACAACTGTGTAGAATATTCTTAAGTACTTGCGAAGTACTAAAGAAATGTTCTTGGTGTATGGTAATGGAGATCTCCAAATCGAGGCTTTACCGATTCGAGCTTCCAGAGTGATAAGAACGACAGCAAATCTATCTCCGGGTTTGTATTTACCCTCAATAGAGGGGCAGTGTTTTGGAATAGTTCCAAACAGGATACCGTTGCAGACTCTACGATGGAAGCTGAGTATATTGCTGCAAATGATGCCCCCAAGGAAGCCGTCTGGATGAGGAAGTTCATCTCGGAGCTAGGAATAGTTCCAACCATTATTGATCTTATACCATTGTATTGTGATAAGAATAGGGCTATGGCCTTAGCCAAGGAGCCCAGGTCCCATCAGCGATCCAGACACATCCTGAGGCGATATCATCTGATCCGGGAGATAGTTGATCACCGAGAGATTGAGATTTGCAGAGTAGATACAAAGAATAACACCGCGGATCCACTCACCAAGGCCCTCCCTCAGCCGCAGCATGAGCGACTTTTTAAGATGTTGGGTATGAGACACGCCAATAATTGGCCTTAGTGCAAGTGGGAGATTGTTGGATATATGTATGCTCTAGAGGCCATTATTTAATAGTGGATGTATTTTCTCATGTATATATATATATTCAGAGGACATTCTTGCTCGACATGATAGTATGCTATCTGGTTACTCTTTATCTTGACATATTCACTTGATCATGCTTTTATTCATTTGGTACATGTTGATAAAGTCCTGAGGATATTTGCTTGACTACTGTGATTATGATGTAGATCATACTAGTGGGACATGTGTAGTTTATAAGCATATCCTGAAATGTCCCTAGTCGTAGGTGTAGCGATACGGGGCATCAATATTCCAGGGTAGACTAGCGTATAAGATTCTTGACCCATGTGATGGGCGATGGATGATCCCATATCCATTGGTGTTTGACACCAAGATTGTATACGGGTGCTCAGTGGAGACTGGGTACACTGGACGGACTCGCCGAGAACTCCTATATGGTATTATATATATCGTTGGATAGCAGTTCTCGGGTGACACTGGTATAGGTTAGTCTGTAGCCCCGAGATTGTCATAGTGTCTTGTGTGTTCTCCCACTGTACTTTGATTTCCATCCTACCACGGCTCTACTGAGTCGTCCAAACAGGTGGCTTTTGGGTACGGTCCCGAGACACATGGTGGCAATGAGCGATAGGAGGGGTTTCGTCTCTCCCGATATTGCGGGTTGATGTTGCGCTGTGCTCGATTGGCTAATCAGCAAGTCCCTGGCCAGGGATGATCAAATTTACTGATAAGTGTTATTAGTAGTTTCTTGATTTGTTATAGGCCATACATCAGCATAACTTATTAGGTTATTGTGGTCGACGATCCCATCCCTAGACTCGATATGCAGCATATCTGATGAAGTGACCATACTGTACGGTAAATGTTACCGGTTAGCTCGACGATAGTCTTTACAGGTTCGCTTGTTTTTCTTCTGATCGCTCAATATCTGGGATCCTTTACATACAGCATGTGCCACTAACGGTTTATGGGTTTGTGATATGATCACTGCCTACTGCTAGCATATTGACGAGCCTTAGAGTCCCACAAAGGGGTTACCAAGCTCATGCGAAACGATGTGGGGTCCACATAGTGATATGCGCGGGTGCTTGATTAAATTCGTGTATATGATACCGCATTATAATTGTAGGGTTACTAGGCACAGTCAAGTGGTCCCACAAGGCATCAACCATGCCAAATTAAAATTTTCCGGTGCCGAGAAACCCTAAACTAGATCGTTAACTAGAGATTAGGCGAAAAGAAAAGCTAGCAAACAACTTTGCTACTAAGTGAAAGGGATTACAACCTTTGTAGATCCGTTCCTCCACTTCTAAAGCTCCGTGTTGACGTCCCTCCGCTACGATCATCGGATCCCGGACTCTAGCGATGGTTTCGTCAGAGAAATGATCGGGCTAGGTCATTGACTTCGAGGCCGAAGATGATCTACGTCGGGGAGACTCAAACTCAAGCTATTCCTTCACTTGGTCAAAAACTTTGTGAAGAGAACACCCTATACTACATGGCAAGTAGTAGAGGATGAAGAAATAGGAAGTGGGTTCACTTTAGAATTGGATTTCTCACTCTTTTTCTCATGGCACCATTGGAGCTAGCAAGCTTTTGTGAGCTTGATGAAGATGAAGAAGAAGAATGAATCATATGAATCAATATCCAAAATGAAACTTATCAAATAAATAATGGCACCATGGTTGAGTTAAGCCCTCATGCTTAACTCATGTAGAGAATTAACCAAAGCATTAGGTTAAGGGTTGGGTTAACTAATATCTTGAACAAATGACAAAATAGTTGACTTTGTCAATGTTTATCAAGCTTCATGAAGCTTGATAACTTTGACCAAAGTCACACTCTTTTGTTATATGCCAGGAAAATAGTAAACCCTAATTTTAACCTTGAGTTGGTTCAAGTCTCATACACACAACTTGTTTGTATCATCAAGCATGATACAAACATGTACACTTGCATATATCACATATAAACAATGTGCACATTCAAGTGAGAAAATCAATCTTAAATGAACCAATACTAGTTAATGTAAAGTAATATATCAAATATATAATTATACATTAAATCATTAAATCAACACTTGATTTAACGATCCAGTCATATCGCATATAACCGACTAATATCAATAGTAACAACTTATCAAATCAACACTTGATCCGATAACCCGGCTATATCGCATACAACCGATCAATGTCACAAATCACGAGAATAGAATTCAGTATCACATACTGGTATTATTCTCAGTCCCGCACATATCTCATATGCGCTCCTATTTCATTTCGCTTGAGCCAGGAAACCCCTGTGTAGGACTCTAAAGACTCGTTAATACGCCGGCAGTAGGTGATGATCATATCAAACACCCACAAGCCGCAAGCGGTCTGCTAAACGTAACGGCCACCCGGGTATTGAGCGATCAGAAGATCAACGAGCAAGCCCGCTCACACTCCTGTGAATCCAACCAGTAACACTACCGTACAGTCCGGTCTGTTCGTCTGATATGTCGCATATCTCGTCTAGGGGTGGTAAACGTCAGACCCCAATAACTCGATAAGTCGTGTCGATATGAGGTTCATACCGGGTCAAGAAACTACTAGTAACACTTACCAGTAAAACCCTAAAGCAGCCTTGGCCAAGGACTTCCTGTTATAGCCAATCGAGCACTGCGCAACATCAACTCCCTATACCGGGAGAGACGAAACCCCTCCTATCGCTCATTGCCTCCATGTGATTCAGGACTGTACCCAAAAGCCATCTTTTTGCACGCCCTCTTGGACGTGGTATGATGGAAATCAAAGCACAGTGGGAATCACACAAGACTCTATGACGATCTCGGGTCTACAGACTAACCTGTACCGGTGTCACCAGAAAACCGCCATCTAACGTAAGGTATAATACCATCTGGGAGTTCTCGGCGAGTCCGTCCAGTGTACCCAGTCTGCATTGAGCACCCGTATATCATCTCTGATGTCAAACACCAATGGATATGGGATCATCCATCGCCCATCTGTATGGGTCGAGAAGGTATACGCTAGTCTATTCTGGTATATCGATGCCTCGTCTCGATACACCCACGGCTAGGGACTTTGAAGGATGTACTTATGGACTACCATGTCCCTACTAGTATGATCCGCATCATAGTCCAGGTAGTCAAGTACACATCCTAAGGGCTTTACCAACATGTAACAGAGAGACAATCAGTGTACACGTTAAGGTAAAGAGTAACCAGATAGCATACTATCATCTCGAGCAAGAAAGTCATCCCTATATATGTCCAAGCATCCACTACAATATACATCCTATGTATAGTAATGGCCTCTAGGGCATACATATAACTAACAATCTCCCACTTGCACTAGGGCCATCTGATAGCAGTGGTTGTAGTATCTCATACTCAACCATCCCATAATAGTCTCTCTCTGGGAATAGGCCTTTGTGAGTGGATCCGCCGTGTTGTCCTCTGAGTCTACTCTCCTAACCTTGATCCCCTGGAGATCAAGCATCTCCATGATCAAGCAACACTGCCCAAGAATATGTCTGGATCACTGATGGGACGGGCGTTCCTTGGCATAAGCCACAACTCCATTGTCACACAATGGATGGAACAAAGTTCATCTCATGAACTAATATATACCCAGACTTCCTCTTTGGTAGCATCTTTGGTAGCGATGTATCCAGCCTTTATCGTCTAGTATGCCACGGTATCTAGCTTGGAACTCTTCCAACATACCGTCCCTTTACTGAGGGTAAAGACAATGCTTGTGACTGACATTCAGTTGTCCTTATCACTCTGGAACCTTTCCAGTGATTCTCCTCAGGATCAACTGATACCATCTCACTGCAACTTGTGAGTATCCTAACATCCAATTAGATCTATCTCATAGATCCAAACTAAGGATTTAGGAGGTATCACTTTGATCCTATATGTAGAATCCTTGTGATAAGAGGAGATTGACCGAGCGTAGCATAGGAAACTCCTTCCCTATCAAGAGTATGTCATCCACGTACTCTACGAGGATCACCAGCGTACTCCCTACTACCTTTTTGTATACACAAGGTTCATCTACCATTTTGATGATATCAAACTCTTTGACTAATCTCATCAAAACAGATGTTCCAACTCCGCGATGCCTGCTTTAATCTGTAAAGCAACTTGCACACGTTTCCGCTGCTCCCACTGTTTACGAAGCCCTCTGGCTGTATACTTATAGACGTTCTCTTCTAAATCAATATTTAGAAAAGCAGTCATGACACCCAACCACCAGATATCGTAGTCATGGTATGTAGCCGTGGCAAGTAGGATCTGGATGGACTTAAGCATAGGTCCCAGAAAAGGTTTCATCATTAGCCACAACTGGTCTATGATGCAAACCTTTAACGAGTCTAGCTTTGAAAGTTTCAACTTTTCCATGTGCACCAAGTAATCTTCTCAAGATATACTTGCTCCTGATGGGAATTTAACCCTTCAGATATAGCAACCAAAGTCCATACTTTGTTGGTGTATAAGGATTCCATCTCAGATCGATAAGCATCCAGCCATTCTTACAGTGTCCTACTCCTGATGGCCAGCCTGAAACTAGTTGGGTCATCATCTCATGATGCAATCCTTGCTCCCACTGTCATAGAGAAACCGAAGTATCTCTCAGGTGGGTGAGGAACCTTACTAGATCGGCGGAGAGGCTGAGGTTCATTGGTTGCTATTGAATCCTTTGGTTCTACCAAATCAGCAGCTGCAGTTTGTATAGCTGGAACTCTTTCCAGTTCTACCTCATGTCCACTAATTTCTTCACAAGAAATTCCCTTTCACAAAGGTGGCATGCTGAGTAACAAAACATCTTTTGTTGCTCGGTTAGGTAGAAGATATTCCCTTGCGTATGCCTGGGATATCCAACAAACTTCTACAGAGTTGACTTTGCCTCGAGCTTGTACGGATTTTGCCTTTTAGACATAGGCCGGACAACCCCAAATCTTAACTGACTTAAGAGATGGGCTCTTCCCTTTCCATATCTCATATGAAATGGTAGGCATCAGATTTGATCGGAACCCTATTCAATAGGTATACAACTTCATAAGTGTATAACTCCCTAAAAAGAAATAGGAAACTCAGTAGTACTCATCATAGAGCACACCATATCACATAGGGTGCTATTGCTCCGCCCCGATATACCATCGTGCTATGGTGTATACGGAGGAGTAATGCTGAGAGAGAATCTTATTCTTAGAATAGTCCAGGAATTCCGTGCTCAAGTATTCTCCTCCCTGATCACATCAAAAGACATAATACTTATACCCGTTGTTGGTTCTCTACTTCTAACTTATATTCTGTGAATATCTCAAAAGCTTCGGACTTGTGTTTCAATAGGAACATATGTCTGAATCTTGAGAGATCATCAGAGAAGGTAATGAAGTATAAAGAACCGGTCTTGGCATGTGCAGACAGGGGACCTTCATACATCAATATGTATCATCCCAAGAGTTTACTAACTCTTTCTCTGTTTCCAATAAACAGAGCTATGGTCATCTAATCTTTGTGACATGACTGGCAAGTTTCATAAGATGTAAATTCAAACTGATTTAAATATGCAACTTAATGTAACTTCAGCTAGTTGGGTCGCATTGATATGACCTAGTCTACAATGCCTCAAGAAGGATTCGTTCATTTCTGAACTCTTCCTCTTGTGTGCGTTCTATATACTAAGAACTGTGGTTTGATTTAGAACGTCAATGCTTTTAGATAACGTGCCTGAACCGATCAACTCTTGATATAGGAAATGTTCAAAACATTATCCAATCAATACAAAATTATATCCTTCTTTATCTAAATAAAGAGACTGATATGATTTTGTATATCAGGTTCGGTATCTAATAACATTTGTTCAGAATCAATGTATTCTGGTAATACAGGGTGACAGTGACCAACAGACTTGGTTGCAACACTTGCACCGTTTTCTGCCTCATGAAACTTATCTTCCGTTCTCTGTTCTCTACCTATCTGTAGCCCATGCAACAGATTACATATGTGGGATCCTGATCCGGTATCATATACCCAAGACGTAAAGGACATGGAGAAACAGTTCTCTGTAATGAACACACCCGAAGATGATACATCGGTATGCACTTTCTTCGTTTGGGCTACACGGGAATTCTGGTAATCCCCAATTTCCTGCTCTGTCTTATAACAATTATAAGTTGGAGCGGGACCAACGTTCCCCAGCTCAGTATAACAAGCGGGTTCGGTCAATATATCCGTTTTATTATCTTGATTAAGGCGTGACATGGTCGCTACCTGGAGAGAGAGAGAAGAAAACACTCTGCGTGCGCTCTTGCAAGATCAGATTGGTTATTATTTTATCTAATCAGGATGGCTCCCACTGTGTTTATCAAATCTTCCTTCAAACCCTAAAAGGAAAGACTATCCGGGATTAATTACACGCTACAAGTTCGCCAATCTTTCAGCCAGGCCAGTGTCGGTACTTTGAGGGAGGTTCCCCGTGTTTTCGCACGGACCTAATTAAAGTAAACCTCGTTTTCCCAGAGGCGTAACCCCGTTGACACCTTTCTAGACACCTACTTGATCGGCTAATTGTAATGTGTAAAACTCTCTCAGGAGTAACAATTACTCGCAGTGGGTATCGGGATCCAACTATCTCATAGAAGGTATGCAATCTCATTGCAAATTTCAACGCTTGAAATTCTCGATAATATTTTGCCCCTAGCAGCTGTATGACCTTAACATAGTCAACAAATCATAAGTGCTAGTCAATTTCAACCCGTCATTTCCCGATTGAATTAAACACACCCGCACGACCCTTAACATAGTCAACAAAGTCGCACGACTACCCTAATCCAATCGCATCATATGCTTATACAGATAAGCACTAATTAGCTACCGCACACTACGCCTTAACATAGTCAACAAACGTAGCACGAATACTAACTAGTACTTATCTGAAATGACGGAGGGCTACGACAGGTTTTTAAGAAAACCTTTTGCGTAATGAACTTGATATCGTTGTAGAATCAAATGATTTTAAAATGGAGTGTTTTTGAGGCTTTTCTAGTTTTGCTAAAGGGGTCACTCCCGGTGAAGGGATCGTCGGCCCTTTCCTCATCGAATGAGGTGCGGGATATATCATATACATCACTGTGCAAAGCAAGAACTAGAGAAGCAATCAAAAGAAAAACCGAGGGTTGTAGCATCTGCCAGTTATTGCTAAAGGAGTCACTCCCGGTGAGGGGATCTCGGTCCTTTCCTTATCGAATAAGGTGCAGGATGTTCTACAAAGAACACCGCGATGCAAAGCAAGAACTGTAGCTACCTGTTTTTGAAAATTCGATTCAACAACATCTTTTAGGTTTATTTTCTTTCATTAATCACATTAATGAAGTCCCATCATTTAATTCACCTAAACATCACAGATAAATACGACGTACACTTATGCCATCCGCATTCGCCTTGATGTCCCCTCGTGCACCGTTAGGTTAGGTAACTAACGGCAGAGCGGGGCAGGGCTAGCGCGGGTGTAAAGCATAAGTAACGTCTATATAATATATCATATATACTATATACAGTATTTATCACAGAACATCAAAATGATCACATCACAGATATCGCAGCAGAAGAATCATATGAAACATTGGATATACTAGGACGTCCGTGTTTTCAATACGAGCCAGTATAAAACACGGATTCCACGGTCGCGATGAATAGCCAAACCCACACCCCTAGACCCCTACGAGAGCGGCAAGCAACCCTACCAATTCTAGAGTTAGGAGACCCGGACTCGACTCCTCGAGTTGGTCTCCCACTGGACTCCAGAACCCGGTTACTTGTGCTCTCCTCCTTAGGTCTATCTTAGTGCGGAAAAGTAAATAATATACAATGGGTGACATCTTCCGCAACCTGGAAGGCCCCAATAAAAGAATATTACATACAACAAATTTTACATGAATGAAAATGAAAAACTCTCATCTCACATAAAACCCCCGGCTATTCAAAACGCGACAATCCAATATAACATATCCAGCAACACATAACATCACATGTCAACAATGTAAGTAAATGTACGCATCCCAATTTTCGTTGACATATAGCAACGAAACCGGCGATATCACATATTACACTTACGGTCACAGAAAAGAAAGTGTAAAACTACAACAGTTGGTATCCGCAACATCCTTAGACATCGCATGCCTAACCATCTGAATTCCTTAGACATCACATGCCTAACAATTATAAACCCCGCATTTTAGTCTCTATATCGAAAACACTTTTTAATATCTAGTCAGGCAATTCAACAAGATTCCCGATAAACTGATCGAATGCTCGTCGCAAACTTTAGTAGGCAGCCGCACCCCCGATGCCGTCGACGAAGGGCACTAAGGCGGAACACCGCTGCCGCAAGCACCCGAACGGATGCTTTCGGCGATGGGGTTCTCCTACAGTCACTTGGTCGGGGCTATGGGGTGTGGCTGTCTATTAAGTTTACCCGGCGAGTATCCGTGTATGCTATGTGATTGCGACGGACTTTTGATCACATCAAAATTCCGTGGCAACCGATCAAGTGAGACTAAAGTGCTATGTTTATAACATTCAAATCAGTTATCTCATAACTATTTGTGGATTCCAAATATTGTATTACATTCCAGATAAATAGACAATGTTAAACTTTCCGATCGAATAATCAAACACCCAAGTTTTCCCAAAAAGCTCAACACATGAAATAAGTTTAAAAACATCCACTTCATGCTACAGTACCAACGGTCCAGCCGTAGAAGGGTCAAGCCAACGCCTCACATGTGGCACGCCGTACTGCCCCAAACCCTAAGGTTCAAAGGGCAGTTCAAGACGGTCACATAATTGTTCAGTTGATAAAACTGCACATTTGTATTACATTTTTCCTACCATTTTCATATTAAAAAAGGACTTTATTATAATATATTATACATATGAGGGTTTATGTGTAAAAACATTATTTTCCATGTGTTAATATATTTTAATTATCATTTGGTAGGAAAATGTATGCAAATATTATTGACCTAATCCTAGTAGAACAAAGTCTACTAAAATCTTATTTGAGTTGTTGTGCAGAATATTTCCAAGTTATTATGAAGAATTTATCAAACAAATCAATTTGTTGAAGAAAACTTGCCAAATTAAGAAGCAAAACTTGGAGACCAAGTCTGGAAGCAACCAAGAGAAGATTTCTGAATTCTAAAGGTGCCTAGGATTGCCACATGTCACGAGAAGAAAGCCCAAGAAATTTGATCGAGAGATCCCCACCTTTGAGCGCGGATATGCGGCCAAACCCACCCTTGGGCCGCGGATCCGCCGCAAGTCTAGGGAGTTAAAGCACAAGATTTTTTGGGGTGAATCAAATCTATATTTTTCCAAGTTTTCAACAATAAGATTCTGGCTTTGCACTATAAAAGGGCACCGAGAGCCTCTTGGAAAAATCATCAAGCCGAAGAGATCACGAAGCTCCCGACGCTCACGCATCCAGGCTGATCATCAACTGTTCGTCTACCTCCTTGGAAGAGATCGAGAAGCAAACTAGTCTTTGTAATCATTTTCTAAGGAATCAAAGTGTAGATTGTTCAAGTTGATTAATAAAGGTAGTTGTTTTATTTAATTCTTTTGCATTTTACATTATGTTTTCCCTCTCTGTCTTTTCATCTTCTTCTCCCAACATGCGCGAGTAATTCTCCGCTTGTTAGGGTTCGTAGGATTAGGGTGGGCTAATGGATGATGAAAATAACTAAACCCTTTTTAAGTCCTATAAAGTTTAGGAACTTTATCAAAAGAATCATTAACATCCTAATCGGGCGCGCTAGCAATTCTTTGCTAGTTCCGACCGCGATTAGAGATTGGATTAATGATTGTTTGGGTAAAGGCTAGATATGAACAGAGTTCCGTGTCGAGATAAGGGTTAAGAGTGGGATTCCTTTTCCCTCCAGAAACCCTAATCTACACGCATCACCGTCGTTCTAGTTCTAAATCTATTAATGGAGAAAAAGGGTAACTTTTAATTAATCGTCCATAACTACTAAATCCTAACGAACCCTACAAGCCCTCTTATTATATTATCTACATCTCTAAAATAATCTAGATCTATATTTTACATTCTTGTTTAACCTAGATCTAGAAACTATTCTATAAAAATTCTTTATCCCTCCTATCTTTCTCAACACATCTAAAGTAAAAGTAAAAGGTTACACGTTTCCCAGAGTATGACCCGTACTCATCTCGGTCTAGCTACAAGCGACACCGTTATTGATCGCGGTTAACTACAAACACACTCTTTCGTATCAATCAAATAGCGCCGTTGCCGGGGATACGTGCGTAATTTTTTTATTTTTTTACTATTTGTGTTGAATTCTTAGACGAGTCATATCTTTATTAACACAAAACTGCAAATTGCATATTTAACGATTTGTGCGTGAATTTTTGCAAGGAGATCTTGATCGCACGCCGATGGCGTGTCGGATGTTCAAAGATTTAAAGTGTAACCGCGATCAGGACGGTGTCGCTTTGCAGCTAGCCGGTTGAGCACGGGTCGGTCCACAGGGAGATGGTGGTATCTTACCTTCTTGTTTTAGACGAGTCAATAAAGAATCTGTGTGAGTTTGATTCTAACCTATGTGTATATCTGCAAGTATAAAGTTGTTAAGAAAAGATACGAGATTGTAAGCTAAGAAATCCGTACTCAAAACCTTTGAGCCGAGTCTTGACCAATTGAAGCTAAGCAATCGGCAACAACGTGGATTAGGGGATTTAAGCGCGGTATTCGTGGAATCCGGCTTATTTACCCTTGTCCTTCCGTTCTTGTCTCTTGCTTTCGCCTCCGGCCAAACCGAACGCAATCGGTCGCGGTTAGGAATCACCGTTACCTTGTCAGGGTACGGTGCCTAACGGAGCGCTTGCGTATGGTTTGGGCGGAGTTCAAATGGAAAATAACGGGAAAAGGAATTGGCAAAGAAACGTTAACTTACAATACCGTATGAATTCTTAACAACAACAATAATTACAACATTCACAAAATAAACAAAAGAGAACAAAAAGAAAAGAACAAAGAAAAGAAAAGATACAAGTATTAAAGTGCATGAATAAAATTGCAAGTAATAAAAGCAAGAATGAAAAATGCAAGTAATAAATAAGCAAATAAAAAGAACACGGAAATAGAACCCAAGCCAAGCATGTGCTCAATAGCCAACCCTTAAACTTGCAGGCTCAATGAAGAGGTTGCAAGATCAAGGGAAGGGTAGAGAACGCATGTGAAGTGAAGAACTAGTCCCGTGAGAAAATACAACCCTTGAGATCAATAACTAACCCTTACCCATTCAAGCTCAATGAAGAGGTTGAATGAGCAAGAGAAAGGAAGAATCTCAAGGGGGAGCAAACTAACAAGAAAGATAAAAAAAACCCTCATCTTCATTAACATCCACTCAAAAGCTCTCACTACAATTTCATGGAGGAAGAATGAAGAAGAAGAAGAAAGAAGAACAAAACTACAAAAAAGAGGCTAAAGAAAAAGCTCCCTTGGTTAAGCTCAGTTCTGCTGTATTTATAGGCAGGGAAATGAAACCCTAGGGCAACCATCTGACCATAGACAAAATTACCAGACAGCCCCCAAAAGATGATACTCTGTCGAGGCCGTACGGCCGCGGATCCGCCGCCAATACCCCCTATTGGCCGCGGATCCGCGGCCCTATAGTGGGATTAGGGGCTCTGATTTTCTGTGCTTCCCTGGTTTCTTGTCCTTTGTTGTCTGGTATATGTATTTTCTGAAAATACATTCACAACTCTTCCAGAATTTCTGTTGAGGAAAGGTGGACTTTTTGTGGATGTCTTTTGTCATGATTGCCTCGAGTTCCGCGTAGATTTCTTGGAACTTGTTGTTGCCATTGAGCCTTGTGCATGAAGGTGACATTGATTTGATATTTTGTCTTCCTAAACTGGTATCTGGCAACATACGGATGACGAGCGGAGACCGTGTTTTCTCAGTGGTTGGCAGGAACCCGGATTTTGTCGTGTTTTCCATGAATTTCACCGTTTTAGAACCGAGAACCTGTATCCTGCAAATATGTAACAAACACGGATTAGAAGCACCTACCTATAAACAACCGAGCGTAAGAATGGGCGGTATAAAATGCAGTATTCTGTGATGAACAAATACCCCCAAACTTAACTTTTGCTCGTCCCGAGCAAAACCAATTATTCACAAAAAATAAAATGATAACCGCACTTTCGCAGGGAACGCGATTGCACTGAGCGCGTGCAACAAGCCGTTAAACCTCTAGGTGTCCCTAGTAGGAGGAGTGTTGTCTCCTGAGGGTTTTCAGCGGATACTACCCACAAAATCCCGTCAAGCTAGTTTTGTAAAATAACTAAGATTCAAACCCCTAAAGTTTTGTTTCAGAAAATAACAATTCTATTATCCTAAGTCTAGACTATCGAACCTTTATTTTTCACACCTCGCTTCTTATTTAACTACAGATTTTATATGTCTTTACGTGCAGTGCAAATAGTGTCGTTAAGTTCCCGAAAGGTCGAATAAAGTCATTATGTCACACAATAAAGCCCAGATAACTATTTTAAAAGGATCACATAAGTTTTATAAAGAGTTAAGCATTTTTCAAGTTTCGTTTTCCAGTAAAGTTTCAACTTCAGAATTTCTATCTTCCCTAACAGGAAACTAGGTCTTATTCTTCACTCCACCTTTTTCTTGTTTTCATTTCATACACACCTCTGTGAACGTGCAATAATCTTTATCATAGAATAAAACCTTCATATCTCCGTTAAAATTTTTTTTATGAAAGCCTGTCTTTTATCAAGATTATTCTCACACAAAGAACCGTTAGGAATTTTAACTCGGAGAGAACACTTGCTTGACTTTGTTTTAATCTGGACTTTCTAGGCTTCTTAGCGAGCTTTGGGCCAATGCACCCAAACCAGTTGGTTTTAGGGCATTAGGTGTAGAAACACCCCAGCGGACTTAATTACTCAAGTTACCTAGGTCCAAAAACAAAAGACAGTTTGACGTGAAAATCAGATGATTTAATACGAACGGAGATATAACCGGCAGTTCAATTATTTTTTTGGATAAAAGACGTGTTTAGTGGGTTTGGTGTGTAATCATTCCAATCAAGTTTCCGATGGGTTATTTTTTAGACTTAGCTCCAATTACGGCATCAATAACATTCCTTTATATTCGCTTTACTTCATAAACTATTCTTGACATTACTTATTTCAGAACAAACCTATTTGATCCTCAGAAAATCATTTATCTGTTTAAAAGTTTAAACATGAAAGACTTGTCATCTAATTCCCAAAATTCACGACACGTGTAGTGTGATGTAAAGACGTATATCAGCTATAGTTAACTTCAAAGGAGAGTTATCTTTCAGGTTTTCAAAATCTAAACATAAGATTTAGTTATTCCTATTTTATCAAACAAAAACCGTCGAATGTTGAATCAGAGTTCTTCCACAATCTAACTCAATTTTTTTTTTATATTTTAAGAAAATTTTCAGATTTTTATGGATTTTATGGATTTAATATGCAGATGCAAAATATACATATGAATGCGAAGGAAGAAAGCTTACCGAGCACACCCCCAAACTTAAACTTGACAGTGCCCTCACTGTCAGGCTATACCAAGAGGGTTAAAATTGCCGGCGCTTCCTAGAAACAAATTATATACAAAACAAAAAGGAAAACAAAAATATATATAAAAAAGTGTCCCCCCCAAACTTAAGTAAAACAGTGTTTCCACTGTTAAGCGTTGAAATTCAGGATTTAGGGGGGAAAGAACAGTATCAAGCTATACAAGGCCTTACACAGGCCAAAAGTGAGCACCAACCATTCAAAGATTTTATCGCTATAATGTACAGGTTGGTGGAAGAAGGCGTAGAGAAAAGAGAAGGACAATACGCGAGACCGTATGCGTAGAGAAGCGGGATATGGTCTCGGTATATGAGAGGAAGAAGAATGGCGGAAGGGAAAAAGAAGTGGAATACGAACTTGAGGGTGCAAATGGAGTAAATAGATTAGCACAATGTGTGATGACTGATGTGTGAAAAGCGATTGTGCTAATATATTTACCCGTCGAGAAATGGGGTCAAATCCCTCAAGGTTCGTGAGAAACCATGGGTACGCCGAACTTGGTAAACCAGACATAGTAAATGAAAGTGAGACGGGTTCTTGCAAGGTCGGAACGATGGAAAGGGTGGAGGGAAGTGGTTGAGGAGGGGTATCGGTTAGGGTTTCGGGAGGGTGCACACAGTCAATGAAAGGAACATGATGAATTGGAAAATCCGACTCATCATCTAGAACTGTTTCATCCTCAAAAATATCCTCAAAATTCTCCTCAAAATTTAGCACATCCATGCTCTTTTCTTCAAAGTCCAGACGCATATGGGGTTCGGAAAAAACAGTTAAAGATTCGGGATGATGATTTGAAGAGACAAACTCAGCCAAATCTACGGGTTCATCATCCAAAATATCCCCAGCGTCAATATCCTCAATCCAGTGAAAATCAAAATTCTCTGACACCTCATCAAAAGCATGGATATTAATCGATTCTGGTTCTAAGATATAGGTGTAGAGGTCAAAAGGATTAGGTATGGTTTCACTTGGAAGGGACCCTTCACAATCGGGCAAATCAAACACTACGAAGTCGCACAACTCATTAAACATTCTATCTTCAACTGATAATTCATTTGGGACATTTGATAGACTTTCAACACAGGAGTTGTGGGATTCAATTTGAGACAGGTAGGTTTGATTTGGAAGGGGGTACATCTCACTCTCTCCACTCAAATTCACAGCCTGTCCTGCCGCCTCATCATACATTGAAAAAGTTGGAGCTAGTTGAAAACTAGCTACCGGGTCACTAGGTTGCATGAGGGCGGCCATGGACGCATTCAAATCCATCATCTGTTGGCTTGACGCTACCCTAAAATCTTCCAACGACTGTTCCAGACTAGACATAGATTGTGATGGGGTTTTAGTGAAAGATTCAAAGTTATTTGGATACTGAAAACTCCCGAATGGCGGTTCTGAAGCAATGTCTAGGGAAGGTGCAAAAGTAGGGTAGGATTGGTAGGAATTGAATGGCTGGACAGGAGTGGGATCAACATTGGGATAAGAAGGTGAATGGATTTGTTGGTCCCAAGAATTTGTAGTGGTGAAAGGAGTGAAAGATCGGCTACGAGATTGTGCAATACGTTCAGCAATAGACATAGGTCTCGGGGTTACAACTGGATTTTCAAAAGGGGTATCAACGCAAGAAGGTATGAATGTTTGAAACGGTTGATACGAAGTGGATTGCGGGGTCCAGTTGTTCGTCCTAGACGCGTCTATCCGATCTTTCAAAGAAATTTTTGGCATGGAGGGGTCGTTTGAAGTTCGACCAAAACAAGAACCGTATGAAGTAATGTCTGGTTGTGGGTACCAAAGGTCGGCAAGAGTTTTGCGAGGTGGAGTACCCATGATATGAAGAGAGAAAGAGAGAAAGGCAGAGAAAAGGAGGGGAAAAAGAATGTGATTTTTTTTTAGTTTATATATTAACAAAAGAATAAAAAACAATATGGACAAAAACAATCACGACGCAAAAATACCACACACCTAATCGTTCTAGGGTTCACCTAGGTCAACTAGACCTGCTCCAGAACTTGATTGTCGAAGTAAAACTGTGTCGAGAAACAGGCTCAAGATACACTGATCACGAGGCCAGGTAAGTGCAGAGATAAGGGGAGGTTTTCCAACGCTTTCGCGAAGTTCCTTAATTAAATAACCGTTTCTCTTTTGGCGGTTTCGCCGTTAACACTTTCCTAGACACCCCGTAAACAATATACCGTTAAGCAAGGTTCTAAACACAGTTAACTTCTCCTAGTGAGCGCGAAGTCCTTAAGGCTTAAAGTCTAGTTTCTTTTAAATTTTGTGCGGGTAAACGTTATGCTCAAGTTCGTGATTTGTGGGCCACGGAAAAGGTGATGAAATCCTTTACCGTATGTTGTGGGGTTCGCTTGCCCTTAAGTCCGTATTAATGTATGCAATGCGCAATTCAAAAATTCTATAAAGAATCAAACAATCGTTTTTTAGTTTAAGCGCGGCGCTGCAACAAATACGGGTTAGTCAATTTTTTTTTTTTAGCGTTTGCTAGCGAACTTGCAAAGAATCCTGCAAAGAATAGTATATTGGAAGCGTCGGATTTGAGAAGAAGGTGTTAGTAAAGTACGTACCGTTAAGTTTTGGGTTAGGAAACCCCCGTTGAATCAAATCCGGTAAGCTTGAAAGGTTCGCTTGCGCGGGTCAAACTACCCGGATCTTTGGCACTGTACTTTGCAATCACCTTAGACTTGAATGTACAGTTTGCTCCCCACAATTGCAGTTTGCAAATCTGCAAAAATCTGCACTCTTGCCTAAAAAAATTATCAAAAATGACAAAAAGAAATTTATTTTTTATTTTTTTTTTATATACAAAAAGAATATTAACCCGAATAACAAGAAAAGAAATACGCTACCGTTTCCCCGGCAACGGCGCCATTTGATCGCACGCCGATGGCGTGTCGGATGTTCAAAGATTTAAAGTGTAACCGCGATCAGGACGGTGTCGCTTTGCAGCTAGCCGGTTGAGCACGGGTCGGTCCACAGGGAGATGGTGGTATCTTACCTTCTTGTTTTAGACGAGTCAATAAAGAATCTGTGTGAGTTTGATTCTAACCTATGTGTATATCTGCAAGTATAAAGTTGTTAAGAAAAGATACGAGATTGTAAGCTAAGAAATCCGTACTCAAAACCTTTGAGCCGAGTCTTGACCAATTGAAGCTAAGCAATCGGCAACAACGTGGATTAGGGGATTTAAGCGCGTTATTCGTGGAATCCAGCTTATTTACCCTTGTCCTTCCGTTCTTGTCTCTTGCTTTCGCCTCCGGCCAAACCGAACGCAACCGGTCGCGGTTAGGAATCACCGTTACCTTGTCAGGGTACGGTGCCTAACGGAGCGCTTGCGTATGGTTTGGGCGGAGTTCAAATGGAAAATAACGGGAAAAGGAATTGGCAAAGAAACGTTAACTTACAATACCGTATGAATTCTTAACAACAACAATAATTACAATATTCACAAAATAAACAAAAGAGAACAAAAAGAAAAGAACAAAGAAAAGAAAAGATACAAGTATTAAAGTGCATGAATAAAATTGCAAGTAATAAAAGCAAGAATGAAAAATGCAAGTAATAAATAAGCAAATAAAAAGAACACGGAAATAGAACCCAAGCCAAGCATGTGCTCAATAGCCAACCCTTAAACTTGCAGGCTCAATGAAGAGGTTGCAAGATCAAGGGAAGGGTAGAGAACGCATGTGAAGTGAAGAACTAGTCCCGTGAGAAAATACGACCCTTGAGATCAATAACTAACCCTTACCCATTCAAGCTCAATGAAGAGGTTGAATGAGCAAGAGAAAGGAAGAATCTCAAGGGGGAGCAAACTAACAAGAAAGATAAAAAACCCTCATCTTCATTAACATCCACTCAAAAGCTCTCACTACAATTTCATGGAGGAAGAATGAAGAAGAAGAAGAAAGAAGAACAAAACTACAAAAAAGAGGCTAAAGAAAAAGCTCCCTTGGTTAAGCTCAGTTCTGCTGTATTTATAGGCAGGGAAATGAAACCCTAGGGCAACCATCTGACCATAGACAAAATTACCAGACAGCCCCCAAAAGATGATACTCTGTCGAGGCCGTACGGCCGCGGATCCGCCGCCAATACCCCCTATTGGCCGCCGATCCGCGGCCCTATAGTGGGATTAGGGGCTCTGATTTTCTGTGCTTCCCTGGTTTCTTGTCCTTTGTTGTCTGGTATATGTATTTTCTGAAAATACATTCACAATTCTTCCAGAATTTCTGTTGAGGAAAGGTGGACTTTTTGTGGATGTCTTTTGTCATGATTGCCTCGAGCTTCGCGTAGATTTCTTGGAACTTGTTGTTGCCATTGAGCCTTGTGCATGAAGGTGACATTGATTTGATATTTTGTCTTCCTAAACTGGTATCTGGCAACATACGGATGACGAGCGGAGACCGTGTTTTCTCAGTGGTTGGCAGGAACCCGGATTTTGTCGTGTTTTCCATGAATTTCACCGTTTTAGAACCGAGAACCTGTATCCTGCAAATATGTAACAAACACGGATTAAAAGCACCTACCTATAAACAACCGAGCGTAAGAATGGACGGTATAAAATGCAGTATTCTGTGATGAACAGATCTGGAGTCACAGAATTAAGGAGAACAGGAAACAGAGACATTTTTAGAGATCCAGAGGAGCACAGAAGGCTATACAAAAAATTTCATCAACTGTTCCTTCTTCCACGCAGCGGAACCGCGGCAAAAGCACCCCTTCTGCAGCGGAATCGCTGCCAGTTGGAGGAATTAGGGAATCAATCTTCTCTGGTATCTTTCTCAACGCCTTCTCTCTCTCCTCAAATCCAATAAAATCTATTTTCTGCAGGATTCTTTGCAAAATAGCGCCGCTCAAAAAAATCTTTTTGCAAAAGTTTTGTGATTGGTTTTGTTTTGCATATTTAATACGGACTCTAAGGGGCAAAGACCAAATCAAGATTAGGTGGGGATTTCATCACCCTTCCTAAGCCCCACAAATCATAAACCGAGCATATAGATCAACCCTTCATTAATTTAAAAAATATCTAGATCAGACTCTAAGGACTGTCGCGCTCAATACGGACAGAGGAAGGTCGTGGGTAATCTATCTTTTATCCGCATTACTTTTGTAGTGCCTAGGCAAGTGTGACAAAGGCTAGTGGTTTTTAATTAGGCCCACGACGTGGTTCCTTCCCACTTACCTGGCACTTATCTGGCTACAAGGGTAGTACGGAGGCGGTAGAGGATTGATCCTGCGGCTTGTCCTTTGGAAGTCTAGGAGCGGTCTAGAGACTGACCTAGGTGACCTTAGTTCTAGGGTTGCTTGTGTATCGTAGGGTGATTTGTCTTGAGTCCCACTTTTTCAAAAACAAGCCAATTTTAAAATCACACACACGCTGCCACTTGCACTAAACCCGCTTAGTGCATGCTCGGCTGGACACGGGATCCTAGTGCCCGTCTTGTCTGCGTTCCTTCTATCGACGCCGAAGTCGGTACTTCTTCATCTTCTTTTCCCCCACCACACACCACGACCGAGATGGACGGCACCCCATCAGAATATAACACTACGCTGCCACCGCCCGGAGGTGCACAGAATCCACCGCGCATCTCTCTCCAAGAGAGACGCTATCCTATTCGTGGTCCTCTTCCTACTTGTCTATCTCTTCCACCACCTAACGGGGATAATTTCGAAATTAAACCCCACTACATCAATCTGCTGCCCAAATTTCACGGGCTTGAGTCGGAAGCCGCGTACGTTTTCATCACCAAATTCGAAAACGTATGCGCAATGATGGGTACTTCACAATTGACTTTAGATGCTATGCGCTTACGTCTTCTCCCATTCACACTGTGCGACTTGGCAGAAAAATGGCTTTATAATACTGCCGCACACTCTATCACTAATTGGGATGAATTCGTCGTAGCATTTCTTAAGAAATTTTACCCAAACCATAAGACTGCCCACATTAGGAGCGAGATCAACCAGTTCACCCAGCTTCCCAATGAACCATTTTGGAAGTGCTTTGAACGTTTCAAAAATCTGCTTGTCCAATGCCCCCATCACGGAATACAAAGATGGGATTTATGTCGGATTATATATGAGGGCATTAATCCAGCGACAAAGCAGATGCTTGAAACAATGTGTCAATGCAATTTCATGTCTAAAGATGATGGTGAAGCATGGAAATATTTTGAAGATCTCGTTGAACACACGTTGCAGTGGGAAAGCGTAAGACCACCTACAACTAAGGGAGGTATTCACCAGCTCGATGTTTCCATCGCAGTAAAAGCCGAAATGGCAGTGATGCAGAAGAAACTTGATTCTATTGAGAACAAACTTTCATCAGTCTCCCTAAATCAGGTCATGCTTCCCAAGACTGTCTGTGGTTGCTGTTCGGATCCTTCACACTTAACGGAAGAATGTCCTATGAATGCATCGTTTCAAACTAATGCTGCTTTTCAGCAGCGACCTAGAAACGACCCTTATTCTTCCACGTACAATCAAGGATAGAGGAATCATCCTAACTTTGCTTGGAATCAAAACCAACAAAGAAATTATCAAAGACCGCCTCCACAGCAACCAAAACCACAGAATCAGCCCCCCTTTCAGTCACAGAATTTCCAAAATCCGGCCAACATTTCTACACCACAAGTGGCCGGTATTGACAACTCACTTGCACAAACTTTGGATATGTTCATGAAACAATCCATGCAAAATTCGGCTGAGATGAGGTCTTCTATTGATGCCCTAACGAAAAACTCCTCCTCCTATGGTGAGAGTATCAAATCAATAGAAAACCAAATCGCACAGTTAAACGCCGCAATGAGTGCGAGAGAGAAAGGGAAACTCCCATCTCAACCCCTATCGAATCCTGGCCATTCACAAAGTCATAATGTGAATGCCATCACTACGTTGAGATCGGGGAGAGTGCTGAACAACCAAGTGGGTGAGCAATTTGATGATAGTGATACATTTGATACCCCTTCTTCTTCTTCTTCTTCTTCCAGTCTTCCACCTTCATCCGAGCCTATTCTCCGTTTTCCCCAAGGCTCAAACATTTCGCCAAATCTATCTAAGTCGATGCCCACTCCAATTTTGGGATCGAATCCGTCGCCACAGTCTTCTCCACAAACGTTGGACCCAAAACTTATTGATCGAGCTCCATTTCCAAACCGATTAAGGGCCAACCGACCTAACCAGCAAATGGAGAAGATTGTGGAAATGTTTAAGCAAGTTAGCGTGACTATTCCTCTCCTAGATGCCATTCAACAAGTCCCATCTTATACAAGAATCCTTAAAGACTTGTGCACTAGGAAGAGAAAAACTCAAGTGCCTAAAAAGGTTTTCATGACGAGTAATGTTAGCACAGCTTTTACCCAACAAATACCAAAGAAACGTAAGGACCCCGGCTGTCCTACAATCTCTATTTCTATTGGGGGTAAAAATATTAATCGTGCTTTACTCGATCTAGGCGCTAGCGTCAACTTGCTTCCTTATTCAGTATACGAGCAGTTAGGGATTGGAGAGTTAAAACCCGCCCATTGTACTCTCCAAATGGCAGACCGATCTATCACCAAACCTCGGGGAGAAATAGAGGATGTGTTAATTAAAGTCGGGGAATTCATATTTCCCGTGGACTTTATTGTTTTGGATACACAACCTGTGGCAAACCCACGCAATCAAATCCCGGTGATACTTGGTCGACCCTTCCTAGCAACTTCTAACGCTGTGATTAATTGTCGTAACGGTTCTATGAACTTATCCTTCGGGAAAATGACAATTGAGCTTAATATTTACAAGCTAGGAAGTCAGCCATCAGAACCGTCTGCTCAATTACTGGATGTTTGTTCCATCCACGAGATAGCTTCCGAAAGCTGCATGGATGAAGAGCTTTGCTTTGATGTTCTCGACAACACTAATGAGACATCGTTTGATCTTGCACCACTTTACAGTGAGGATATGTTCAATGAGTCCGACCTTGAGATTGAACCCGTTGACTCGTTGCAAAAGTCAACAGCACTTTCCGAGTCAATATCTTATGCAAGTTTCGAACCTCTTCGATAGTCCGAATATCATTCGCTTACCCTACCTTCTATAGTCTCTCCGCCAATTCTTGATCTCAAACCGCTACCTTCTCATCTTAAATATGCATATTTAGGAGAGAATGAGACTTTGCCAGTGATTATTTCCGCTTCTCTAGCCTTAGAGCAAGAGAATGCACTTTTGGCAGTGTTGAGATCGAATCGGGAAGCATTTTGTTGGACAATGGCTGACATCAAAGGGATTAGTCCCTTAATTGTTGAACATTACATACATCTGATGGATGAAGCCAAACCAACCCGAGACCCACAAAGACGGTTAAATCCCGTTATGAAGGAGGCGGTAAAGAAAGAAATCGTCAAGTGCCTTGATAGTGGAATAATTTACCCCATATCTGATAGTCAATGGGTAAGTCCAATTCATGTGGTCCCTAAAAAGTCTGGCATTACGGTCATCACTAACGAGGCTAATGAGTTAATCCAAACACGCACCCAAACTGGGTGACGCGTATGTATCGATTACAGGAAACTCAATGCCGCGACGAGGAAAGATCACTTCCCTTTACCTTTCATTGACCAGATGTTGGAACGATTAGCGGGACACGAATACTACTGTTTCTTGGACGGATACTCTGGTTATATCCAGGTCCCCATCGCCGAAAAGGATCAAGATAAAACCACTTTTACTTGTCCTTTCGGAACTTTTGCTTATAGACGCATGCCCTTTGGGTTATGCAACGCTCCCGCTACATTTCAGCGGTGCATGATGGGGATATTTTCAGATATGGTGGAAAATTTCCTAGAAATTTTTATGGACGATTTCTCCATTTTTGGGGACTCCTATGAGGACTGCCTTCGTAATCTTGACGCTGTTCTTACCCGCTGTAAGGATAAGAACTTGACTTTGAATTGGGAAAAATGCCATTTTATGGTCCAAGAAGGTATTGTACTTGGACATATAATTTCACATAAAGGCATTGAGGTTGACAGAGCTAAAATAGATGTCATTCAAAACCTCCCTCGTCCCAATTGCGTCAAAGATATACGATCCTTCCTTGGCCATGCAGGATTTTATAGGAGATTTATTAAGGACTTTAGCAAAATTGCTAGACCCTTAACCCTTCTATTGGCCAAGGACACTACTTTTCACTTCGATTCGGATTGTGAGGCTGCTTTTGAATCGCTTAAAGAATCACTCACTACAGCTCCTGTTTTATCATCTCCGGATCGGAACCACCCGTTTGAGCTTATGTGTGATGCATCGGACTTTGCTATTGGTGCGGTCTTAGGACAGCACATTGATAAGATGCCACATGTAATTTACTATGCAAGTAGGACCTTGAATGATGCACAAATAAATTACACAACTACCGAGAAAGAACTCTTGGCAGTTGTATTTGCATTAGAGAAATTCAGGCCCTACTTGATTGGCTCGCCTATTGTGGTTTACACAGATCATTCCGCCCTACGACATCTTTTATCGAAGAAGGATGCGAAGGCCGGGCTAATACGTTGGATCCTATTGTTACAAGAATTTGATCTTGTCATCAAAGACAAGAGTGGATGTGAAAACGTTGTAGCCGACCATCTTTCACGCATCACTTCTTCGCCAACTGTGACCGTGCCGATAAATGACTCATTTCCCGACGAACAGCTCTTGAATGTATCCTACGAACCTTGGTTCATGGATATCGTGAACTATCTTGCGACGGGACTTATACCTAGCGATTGGTCGAAACAAGACAAACTTCGATTTTCATCCCAAGTAAAATATTTTTACTGGGATGAACCATATCTATTCAAGTATTGTTCCAATCAAATTATTCCCAGGTGTGTCCCTAACGATGAATTCAAGAGCGTGTTATCATTTTGTCATGATCAGGCATGCGGCGGTCACTTTGGACCTCGAAAAACGGCGGAGAAAGTTTTGCAATGTGGCTTTTATTGGCCAACATTATTTAAACATGCATTTGAACATTGCAAAACTTGTCCACGATGTCAGCATTTGGGTCGGATTTCACGAAGGAATGAGATGCCGCTCCAACCTATTTTGGTTGTGGAAATATTTGATGTTTGGGGTATTGATTTTATGGGCCCTTTTCCCAACTCCTTTAGGAATCTATATATCTTGTTAGCGGTTGATTATGTCTCGAAGTGGGTGGAAGCTATACCGTGTCGCACTAATGACAACAAAGTTGTCATTAAGTTCCTTAAAGAAAATATCTTTTCGCGATTCGGACACCCTCGCGCTATCATTAGCGACAACGGGACACATTTCTGCAATAGGTCTTTCGAGGCCTTGATGCGGAAATATTCAATCACTCACAAGCTTTCTACGCCCTATCACCCTCAAACAAGCGGGCAGGCTGAGATTTCAAATAGGCAAATTAAACAGATATTGGAGAAGACGGTTTCGAAAAACCGTAAGGATTGGTCAACCAAATTGACGGATGCTCTTTGGGCATTCCGCACCGCTTATAAGACCGATCTTGGTATGTCTCCATACCGCCTTGTGTTTGGGAAGGCATGCCACCTCCCTGTCGAGATTGAACATAAGGCAATGTGGGCTATTAAAGAGCTTAATTTTGATCTTGAGCATGCAGGCAGCTATCGGAAGCTGCAATTGAATGAGCTAAGCGAACTCCGCGATGAAGCTTACGATAATGCGGTGATAGTAAAGAACAGGACTAAACTGTTCCACGATAAAAATCTTTCTAGAAAAACCTTCACATCGGGGCAACAAGTCCTTCTTTACGATTCCCGTCTCCATCTTCATCCCGGTAAGCTTAAATCTTGTTGGAAAGGACCTTTTGTGGTGCGGTATGTACACCCGCACGGAGCAGTTGAAGTCGAAAATTTGAAAAACGGTTCGATTTTTAAAGTGAATGGGCATAGATTAAAACCGTATTTTTCTGCTGACCCCGCGGAGGAGCTCCTGTTTTTACAGGAGCCGCTTTATCAAAACTAAAATTCCTCCGCCTCACATCCATGTTTTGATAACTTTTTCACATTTTAAGAATGGAGGTGAGTAAAAAAATGATTTGATTGAATATCTGTGCGTGTCAAAGAATAAGTTTGGGGGAATTTTTCATTTCACTATTATTTTACCCCTTGTATCTCTCCCTTAGTATACAGGTCCATGTTCTTAAAAGGCTACATCAGTGAGGACACTGCTGAAAACAGGTTTGGGAGGGAGGTTTGTATTCACTAAATTATCTTTGACACTGGGCATTAAATTTTTTTTATATATATATAACAAAAGAGTAGAAAGTGAAAAATTACATCCAAAAGATTGGAATAGTTTAAGAAAACCAAGAAAATTAGAAGTTTTCTTACACGAACTAGTAATAAGTAGTTATGAGCTGTTGTCCCAAGGGTTAGTAAAATGAAGGAAGTCACTAATCTGAGGATAAAAATAAGTCTGAAAAATAGTTTCTATTCTGGAAGCCAAACATTTGAATGTTGATACCCTACTATATGCACTTACACACGTCTTGAAACTCAGGATAGTAGAGGATACCTTGAAATGCTCTTGTCCAAATGCCAAAGTATGAAGGAAATGAAAAAAAAAAATGAAGAAAATATAAATGGTGAAAAGAAAAAAAAATGAACACTGGTTTTGTTATCGCCAAGGCAGCAATAAAAAAATATAGCGAGGGTGCCTCTTCACCTAGTGCCCTAAGGCCAACTGGTCTGGGAGTCACTGCTAAGCCTTAGGTGGTGCAAGACGAGGAAAATATTATCACCTAATTAGCAAGCACATGAGTAATCGGTTGGTTAGTACCTCAAGAAGTATTAACGGTCGCATGAAAATGTGTGAGCAAATCTTTAATATTCATTAAATTAAAAAGTACTAAGGTAGATGGACAAGAGTATGATAGCTTGAATTGAATTCTCCGAGTGTAGGGATGTCCATTTCACACACGTGGGGTTATATGATCAATGTTTGGAAGAAAGGTAGGAATGAAGAATAAAGACGATGTTTTATTGAGGGTTAATGTGATTTCTAACATTTTTTCATGACTATTAAGATAGGGCTCATGATAACTGAAAAGCTAGCATAGTTGGAAACTCTTCTTTTCAAAGTCTTTCTTTTATGGTTCTTATCTTTATATGTAAATTTCACCATCTTTCTTTTGTTATAGGATTTTGTGGGTGTAATCCGCTGAAAACCCTCAGGAGACAACACTCCTCCTACTAGGGACACCTAGAGGTTTAACGGCTTGTTGCACATGCTCAGTGCAATCGTGTTGCCTACGAAAGTGTGCTTAGTTTTCTCCTTTCTTTTTCTCCTCTTAAATAAACTAGTTTGCTCGGGACGATCAAAGATAAGTTTGGGGGTATTTGTTCAGTTGATAAAATTGCACATTTGTATTACATTTTTCCTACCATTTTCATATTAAAAAAGGACTTTATTATAATATATTATACATATAAGGGTTTATGTGTGAAAACATTATTTTCCATGTGTTAATATATTTTAATTATCATTTGGTAGGAAAATGTATGCAAATATTATTGACCTAATCCTAGTAGAACAAAGTCTACTAAAATCTTATTTGAGTTGTTGTGCAGAATATTTCCAAGTTGTTATGAAGAATTTATCAAACAAATCAATTTGTTGAAGAAAACTTGCCAAATTAAGAAGCAAAACTTGGAGACCAAGTCTGGAAGCAACCAAGAGAAGATTTCTGAATTCTAAAGGTGCCAAGGATTGCCACATGTCACGAGAAGAAAGCCCAAGAAATTTGATCGAGAGATCCCCACCTTTGAGCGCGGATCCGCGGCCAAACCCACCCTTGGGCCGCGGATCCGCCGCAAGTCTAGGGAGTTAAAGCACAAGATTTTTTGGGGTGAATCAAATCTATATTTTTCCAAGTTTTCAACAATAAGATTCTGGCTTTGCACTATAAAAGAGCACCGAGAGCCTCTTGGAAAAATCATCAAGCCGAAGAGATCACGAAGCTCCCGACGCTCACGCATCCAGGCTGATCATCAACTGTTCGTCTACCTCCTTGGAAAAGATCGAGAAGCAAACTAGTCTTTGTAATCATTTTGTAAGGAATCAAAGTGTAGATTGTTCAAGTTGATTAATAAAGGTAGTTGTTTTATTTAATTCTTTTGCATTTTACATTATGTTTTCCCTCTCTGTCTTTTCATCTTCTTCTCCCAACATGCGCGAGTAATTCTCCGCTTGTTAGGGTTCGTAGGATTAGGTTGGGCTAATGGATGATGAAAATAACTAAACCCTTTTTAAGTCCTATAAAGTTTAGGAACTTTATCAAAAGAGTCATTAACATCCTAATCGGGCGCGCTAGCAATTCTTTGCTAGTTCCGACCGCGATTAGAGATTAGATTAATGATTGTTAGGGTAAAGGCTAGATATGAACGGAGTTCCGTGTCGAGATAAGGGTTAAGAGTTGGATTCCTTTTCCCTCCAGAAACCCTAATCTACACGCATCACCGTCGTTCTAGTTCTAAATCTATTAATGGATAAAAATGGTAACTTTTAATTAATCGTCCATAACTACTAAATCCTAACGAACCCTACAAGCCCTCTTATTATATTATCTACATCTCTAAAATAATCTAGATCTATATTTTACATTCTTTTTTAACGTAGATCTAGAAACTATTCTATAAAAATTCTTTATCCTTCCTCTCTTTCTCAACACATCTAAAGTAAAAGTAAAAGGTTCCACGTTTTCCAGAGGACGACCCGTACTCATCTCGGTCTAGCTACAAGCGACACCGTTATTGATTGCGGTTAACTACAAACACACTCTTTCGTATCAATCAGGTTTGTTGTCTTCTAGAGGGTCCATTGCGTTACTTGCACTACTTAGACATTCTTAAACTACGGAAAAATCCAACACTTGGAAATTTCCCGGCAGGGGAAAAATTGGGTATTTATATCCGGTCGAACTTTTTAACATATTCTAAATTATCCGGAAAAACACAGACAAAGTTAAAGATTCCGATCGAATCGACGAACTCCCAATACAACCCAGAAAACTCAACACTTGAGTATTAGTTAAAATTACCCAGAAAACACAGGAATCAGTATAGGACATAACTGTGTAAAGCACGTGCCAAGAATCACCATTATGGCCGCGGAACCGCCGCACATGCTATGGTGGGGCCGCGGTTCCGCGGCGCTTTGGTTGACTTGGGCTCACGTGCTTCACAGTAACTCTTATAATACCCTGCTGTATTTTTTGGATATTTTTAATTTGGAAAAGTCCACATTTTCAGAAAATGTACAGAGAAGGGTTTGAGTTAGGGTTTCGGGGTTCGATCGGATTTCTAATATCGTCTACACTTCGCCTAAAGCTCTAGCTAGGCTATGATATCACTGTAGGGTTACTAGACACACACAAGAGGTTCCACAAGGCATCAACCATGCCAAATTAAAATTTTCCGATGCCGAGAAACCCTAAACTAGATCGTTAACTAGAGATTAGGCGAAAAGAAAAGCTAGCAAACAACTTTGCTACTAAGTGAAAGGGATTACAACCTTTGTAGATCCGGTCCTCCACTTCTAAAGCTCCGTGTTGACGTCCCTCCGCTACGATCATCGGATCCCGGACTCTAGCGATGGTTTCGTCGGAGAAATGATCGGGCTAGGTCATTGACTTCGAGGCCGAAGATGATCTACGTCGGGGAGACTCAAACTCAAGCTATTCCTTCACTTGGTCAAAAACTTTGTGAAGAGAACACCCTATACTACATGGCAAGTAGTAGAGGATGAAGAAATAGGCAGTGGGTTCACTTTAGAATTGGATTTCTCACTCTTTTTCTCATGGCACCATTGGAGCTAGCAAGCTTTTGTGAGCTTGATGAAGATGAAGAAGAAGAATGAATCATATGAATCATTATCCAAAATGAAACTTATCAAATAAATAATGGCACCATGGTTGAGTTAAGCCCTCATGCTTAACTCATGTAGAGAATTAACCAAAGCATTAAGTTAAGGGTTGGGTTAACTAATATCTTGAACAAATGACAAAAGAGTTGACTTTGTCAATGTTTATCAAGCTTCATGAAGCTTGATAACTTTGACCAAAGTCACACTCTTTTGTTATATGCTGGGAAAATAGTAAACCCTAATTTTAACCTTGAGTTGGTTCAAGTCTCATACACACAACTTGTTTGTATCATCAAGCATAATACAAACATGTACACTTGCATATATCACATATAAACAATGTGCACATTCAAGTGAGAAAATCAATCTTAAATGAACCAATACTAGTTAATGTAAAGTAATATATCAAATATATAATTATACATTAAATCATTAAATCAACACTTGATTTAACGATCCGGTCATATCGCATATAACCGACTAATATCAATAGTAACAACTTATCGAATTAACATTTGATCCGATAACCCGGTTATATCGCATACAACCGATCAATGTCACAAATCGCGAGAATAGAATTCAGTATCACATACTAGTATTATTCTCGGTCCCGCACATATCTCATATGCGCTCCTATTTCGTTTCGCTTGAGCCAGGAAACCCCTGTGTAGGACTCTAAAGACTCGTCAATACGCCAGCAGTAGGTGATAATCATATCAAACACCCACATGCCGCAAGCAGTCTGCTAAACGTAACGGCCACCCGGGTATTGAGCGATCAGAAGATCAACGAGCAAGCCCGCTCACACTCCTGTGAATCCAACCAGTAACACTACCGTACAGTCCGGTCTGTTCGTCTGATATGTCGCATATCTCGTCTAGGGGTGGTAAACGTCAGACCCTAATAACTCGATAAGTCGTGTCGATATGAGGCTCATAACGGGTCGAGAAACTACTGGTAACACTTACCAGTAAATCCCTAAAGCGGCCTTGGCCAAGGACTTCCTGTTATAGCCAATCGAGCACTGCGCAACATCAACTCCCTATACCGGGAGAGACGAAACCCCTCCTATCGCTCATTGCCTCCATGTGATTCGGGACAGTACCTAAAAGCCACCTTTTTGCATGCCCTCTTGGACGTGGTATGATGGAAATCAAAGCACAGTGGGAATCACACAAGACTCTATGACAATCTCGGGTCTACATACTAACCTGTACCAGTGTCACCATAGAACTGCCATCTGACGTAAGGTATAATACCATCTGGGAATTCTCGGCGAGTCCGTCCAGTGTACCCAGTCTGCACTGAGCACCCGTATATCATCTCTGATGTCAAACACCAATGGATATGGGATCATCCATCGCCCATCTGTATGGGTCGAGAAGGTATACGCTAGTATACTCTGGTATATCGATGCCCCGTCTCGATACACCCACGACTAGGGACTTTGAAGGATGTACTTATGGACTACCATGTCCCCACTAGTATGATCCGCATCATAGTCCAGGTAGTCAAGTACACATCCTAAGGGTTTACCAACATGTAACAGAGAGACAATCAGTGTACACGTTAAGGTAAAGAGTAACCAGATAGCATACTATCATATCGAGCAAGAAAGTCATCCCTATATATGTCCAAGCATCCACTACAATATACATCCTATGTATAGTAATGGCCTCTAGGGCATACATAAAACTAACAATAATCTGGCGTTTTCTATTAGTCGAGTCGTATATGATATGACCGGTTTATTAAATCAATAGTTGATTTAATATTAATGACCATTAGCCATTTTACTTATAACCTTTTCTTTATATGTTGTATGCATGAATGTATATATGTACATATGTTGATATGAATGCACACATGCATGCATACATGTGTCATGGTTGATGATACATCGGAGTTGACTATGCAAGACTCATATGGTTAGATATTTATATATTTTGATTATTTATTAAAGATAATTAGGATTAAATCATGGTAGGATTTCTTCTACACTCTTCTTGAGTCAATGATGACTCAAACCATTGTTTAATCTCTAATTCATTCTTTAACTCCTTAATAAAATATCTAGATATTTTAGAACCATGGTTATGAGTGGGTGTGACTCTCTCATATATTAATTATTCATTTTATTTTTTGGCATAACAATTTTTTGGAGCTTTTGCTTAGCCATCTCCTCCTTCTTCTTCCTCAAAGCTTACTACCTCATCATAAGTGGGTGAAGAACAAAAAAGGAAAGGTTTTTTAAGTGAGATCTAAACACACATCATCGATCTATACTAGTTTAGCCCACTAGTGTAGGTTTTTTGCTTCACTTCTACATAGTTCTTATGAAGCTAGGAGCTTGAGCCAACGGACTCCGTAGTGGATCGTCGTGGACAACGAAGGACTCAAGCGGACTCGTACAAACACTAAGTTGATCCAAGGAGTCACAAAGGGGAGATCTACAAAGGTTGTATTTCTCATCTCTTGGTATTAGACTCTCTTTTAGTATGTGATACTTTGTTTTGTTACCTTAAATTTCTAGTTTGATCCTAGGTTAGTTTGCTTAGCACCCTAAAATTTTTATTATAGCATGTTTGATGCAAGACAAACTCATGGTAAGGTGCTAGGGAAACCCAACAACATATACAATAATGGCCTCTAGGGCATACACATCCAACAATCTTCCACTTGCACTAAAGGCCAGTAAATTGTGTACCGCATACCCAACGTCTGCACTAAGGCCAGCTGTTGGCATACCGCATACCCAATAGCACAAAAAGTTGCTCGAATTGTGCTTGAAGGCGGGCCTTTGTAAATGGATCCACCGTGTTTTCTTTAGTGTCCACTCTCCATACCTCAATCTCCTAGCGATCAATGATTTCCCTGATCAGGTGATACCGCCTTAAAATGTGTCTGGATTTCTGATGGGATCATGATTCCTTCGCTAAAGAAATAGCCTCATTGTTATCGCTTTACAAAGGTATTGGATCAACAATGGACGGAACCACCTGAAGTTCAGTAATGAACTTCATCATCCAGACCGCTTCTTTTGCGGCATCGCTGGCAGCAATGTATTCAGCCTCCATCGTCGAGTCTGCGATGGTGTTCTGTTTGGAACTTCTCCAACACACCACCCCTCCGTTGAGGGTAAACACAAAACCCGAGACAGACTTGCTGTCATCCTTGTCACTCTGGAAGCTTGAATCGGTAAAGGACTCGACCGTAAGGTCTCCATTACCGTAAACCAGGATCATCTCCTTAGTCCTTCTCAGGTACTTAAAAATGTTCTTCACTGCTGTCTAGTGGTTCTCACCTGGGTCTGACTGATACCGGCTCACCACGCTTAGCGCGTAAGCTACATCTGGTCTTGTATATAGCATCACATACATTATAGATCTTATCGCCAAAGCGTATGGTATAGTGCTCATGCGAACCCTCTCCTCGTCAGTCTTGGGAGACATCACCTTGGAGAGGGTGATTCCGTGCAATGCGAGTATGTTACCGCGCTTGGAATCTTCCATACTAAATCTCTTTAGTAAGGTCTCTATGTACCTGGACTGCGAAAGTCCCGGTAATCTCATAGATCCATCTCTGTAGATCTTGATCCTCAGAATGCATGAGGCATCACCCAGGTCCTTCATAGAGAACCGTTGTGACAAGAATAGCTTGACCGATTATAGCATAGGAATATCATTTCATATCAAAAGAATGTCGTCCACGTAAAAGACTAGGAATATGACAGTTCGTCCTACAATCTTCTTATATATAGATGGCTCATCTTCGTTATTGATGAAGTCAAATTCCTTGACAGTTTCATCAAAATAGATGTTCCTACTTCCTGCTGCTCCCACTGTCTACAAAACCTTCTGGCTGATCCATATAATTGCACTCTTCCAACTTCCGTTTAGAAAATTCGTTTTTACGTCCATCTACCAGATTTCATAGTCATGGAAGGCAGCAATGGAAAGTAGGATCCGAATGGATTTGAGCGTAGCCACTGGAGAAAAGGTTTCGTCATATTCTACTCCTGGTCTTTGACAAAAACCTTTTGCAACGAGTCTAGCCTTATAGGTTTCAACATGCCCATCCACACCAAGTTTTCTTTTGTAGATCCATTTGCATCCAACGGGTTTTACCCCAGGTGGAGCAATATCCAAGGTCCCCACTTTATTGGTGTACATAGACTCCATCTCGGATCGCATAACATCCAGCCACTTATCAGAGTCCCTCCCGATAATGGCCTGTCCATAACTAATAGGATCATCTTCTTCCAAGATGCAATCCTCTCGATCCCTATCTATAAGAAAATCGTAGTATCTATCGGGCGGATGAGAAATCCTACCAGATCTGCGGAGTGGCTGAGGCTCATCTGGGATCATTGAATTTTCTGGTTCTACCAAATCCTCAGTTTGAGTTTGTGGTTCTGATCTTTCATCAAGTTCTACCGTACTCCCACTTAATTCTTTTGCAAGAAATTGCCACTCTAAAAAAGTGGTGCGACGAGCAACGAACACCTTCTGTTCCTCAGTGTGGTAGAACAGATATCTTAGATATTTTTTAGGATATCCCACAAACTTGCCCAAAACTAACCGTGCTTGTAGCTTATCCGAATTTTGTACCTTTACATAGGCCAGACAACCCCATATCTTAATACGTTCAAGATATGGTCTTTTACCACTCCATATTTCATAGGGAGTATTCGGCACTGATTTAGAAGGAACCTGATTAAACAAGTACGCTGATGTTTCAAGCGCAAGTCCCTAGAATGAAAGAGGTAACTCGACGTTACTCATCATGGAGTGATGTGTAGTAGGGTATGGTTCATCCGTTCCGATACACCGTTGTGCTGTGGTGTATACAGAGGAGTAAACTGGGAGAGAATGCCATTCTCTTTTAGAAAGTCCCTGAATTCAATGCTCAAGTACTCCCCTCCTCTATCAGATCGGAGGATCTTGATACTTTTGCCAGTCTCGTTCTCTACTTCGTTTCTGAATTCATTAAATTTCTCAAAAGCTTCAGATTTGTGTTTCATCAAATACACATATCCAAACTTAGAGAGATCGTCAGTGAATGTAATGAAGTATGAGAATCCACCCCGTGTATATATAGACATTGGACCACATAAATCACTATGTATGAGTCCAAAAAACTCTCCTGCTCTTTCTCCATGTCCGGTGAATGGAGATTTGGTCATCTTTCCCTTGAGACAAGACTGACAAGTTTCATAGATGAAAATTTGAACGTATTCAAAAGTCTATCTTTATGCTACTTACTTAGTCTTTTCTCTACGATATGACCAAGTCTACAATGCCATAAGTAGGATTCGTTCGTTTCTGAACTCTTCCTCTTGCACGTGTTTTGTATACTGAAAACTGCGTTTTGATTTAGAACATAGATACCATTAAACAGTGTACCTTCTGCAACCAGTACCTTATCAAGGTAAATGTTCATGATATTTCTATCAAGAACAAAGTTATATCCATCTTTATCAAGTAAAGAAACTGATATTATGTTGCAAACCATGGAAGGTACATAGTAGCAGTTGTTCAAAATCATAGTATTGCCATTTGGCAACAACAGGTGATATTCAGTGACGGCTGCAGCATCAACTTGTGCTCCGTTCCCTACTCTGAGGGACATATTACCAGGTCCAACTATCCTACTTTTTCTCATTCCCTGAAATAAATTACAGATATGAGATCCTGATCAGATATCTAGTACCCAAGAGGTAGGATTGACCGAAAAGCAGTTCTCAATTACAAGAACACCTGAAGTAGATGCAATAGTATGCTTCTTCTTCATTGGGGTCTCCGAGTAATTCAGACTATCCTCTTTCCTCTGCTTATACTTACGATTTCCATCCTAAGTTAGAGCCAAACCGATGTTCCCCCAGCCCCGAATAAGAATTCGGATCGATCAAGCGATACATTTTATTATCTTGATTAAGGCATGAAATGGTTGCTACCTGGAAAGAGAGAAAAGAAACACTTAGCGTGCGCTCTTGCAAGATTAGATTGGTTATTAATTAATCTAACCAGGATGTCTCCCGCTGTTTCCTCGAATTCTTCTTCAAATCTTAAAAGAAGAACAAGTCAGGATTAATCGAACGTTACAATACATGCTTAAACTTTCAGCCAGGCTAGTGTTGGTACTTCGAGGGAGGTTTTCCAACGCTTTTGCGAAATTCCTTAATTATGTAACCTCTTTTCCCTCGAGGCGTAGCCCCTCGAACACAATTCTAGACACCTACTTGGTTTATAGCATTGATTATTAAGTGAAATAATCTTCCGAGAGTAATCCAACTCATCAGTGGGATCGGGATCCAACTATCATTGTGTGATGACCTAGATGGAATCCACTCTAGTCACCACACACCAGAAGGTTTGCTAAATCTACAAGTTTCCTATATATTTGAAACTCCCGATGTGGTTTTTGCCCCTAACAACTTTATGACCTTGACAATGCCAACATATCATAAGCCGCTAGTCAAGTTCGGCCCGTCATTATCATGATTAACTTAGACCCACCTGCATAACCCTTGACAATGCCAATATAGCTATGTGACTATCCTAAATAATCGGAAACAAAGCTGCAAACAAGCAATACTCAGCTACCGATCACTACGCCTTGACAATGCCAAAATACGTAGCTCGAATACTAAATAGTACTCGTAGGAAATGACGGAGGGCTACGACTGGGTTTTTGGAGAAAAACCCGTTAACGTAATGAACTTGATATCGTTGAAGGAACCTGATAGCTTTGAAAAGAAGTGGTTTAAGCTCCGCTTTTTAAAAATTTCTAGTTTTGAGAAAACCGAGTAATCTATAGTATAGACTTTTGCTCAAGAGGTCACTCCCCGTGAAGGGATCTCAGCTCTTGCCTCATGGAATGAGGTGCAGGATATTCACGACCGAATACCACTATACAAAGAGAAAGAATTTAACTGTAGTTTTTCGAAATTTGTTCCAACATCATTTAGGTTTTTTTCTTGCATTAATCAAAATTAATGTTGTCCCATCAATTTACCTATCACACCAGAAAAGAACGAAAATATGATGTACGTATATGCCATCCGCATTCGCCACTGGGCCCCATCATCACCCGTTAGGTTACTTAACTAACGACAGAGCGGGGGCTGGACTAGCGCGGGTGCAAAACATATACAACATCTACTAGTATATATATAAGTATATACAACATTCATCCCAGGCATGATAATAATCAACATCACAGAATCTCAGCCAACATATAAAGAGTGGTGGATAATCTTGGAGCCTCGGGTTTCAATTGAGCCGCAAATGAGACCCGACGTTCCCGGTCGTTTGGATAGCCTGTGTAATGAAAATCTGGACCCCTATGAGCGCAGCAAGTTACCCGTCAATCCCAGAAGTGAGGCAGCCCCCTTCAACAAAGTGAATGGGCCACCCAGCACTTCATGAAATCCGTTAACTTGGGTGCCTCACCTTGGGTCAACCTATACCCCCTACGAGTGGAGCGAATAGCCCACCAATTCTAGAATGAAGCCCCCTCCGTCTCAACGCCATGAGATGCGGGGTTGTTGCCTTCTAGAACTCGGCTATTCATGCACTCCACAGTGGGGTAAACCTAGTACAAAAAAAGAAAATAATATGTACAAATGGTGACATCGACCTCAACCCGGTCGTGCCCCAAACAAATAATATACAACCCGGCAAAGACGGCAGTCCACATGTCGGACGCTCGGCCCGTAAAATGAATATACAAATGAATCTTTAACTGTACCACTAACATTGCACCACTTGCTATCCACCATGACTGTCCAACCATAATCACAGCACAAACACAAAACATCAACGCTAATGTCATGTTCGCAAACCCGTCTAAAAGAACATATATTAATTAGACGAGTTGTACCGATCGAATGACATTCACGATCGCAGATAAAAGTGAATGTACTGTAAACTATTAAACAATGTCAAATATAACAATTTCGAAACACTCCGAATTTCCCTAAACTCAAAAACAACAGAACATCAAACTTGGGCAAAAAACTAACACCTGAAACCCAAACTCCATGGGATAAGAACACAGACCAAAACTCGAGAAAATCCACCAACTTAAAACCGGTGACACCGGATTTTATCAAGGTTTGGCTAACCATAACTAGTTAGAATCATCTCGTTTTTGGTCAGTGTTCATCCCTCTGTGAATAAAGCACTCTGCAATTGTTTAAAAAATTTTTGGAGCCTCTGGAAAAATCGACAGAAACTTGAAGTTTGGTTTCTATGTTTGGAGTTGTTTCAGTATCGTTATTTTAACATTGTTTAAGCTTGCTTGTGTAGGATTTATGGCCTGGCTCTGATACCATCAAAGGTTACGCTAGCGCCCTGGCCAACTTCCGTGGCTAAATGCGGAACAAAAATTTTCTACGAATCGAAACTTGGTGCTATAATAATCTTAAACCGGATCTACCATAATCCCAACAAGAAAAAAGAGAAGCTATCTACTATGAAAAGAGTTATACCATGAAGCTCGAGTCTTTTAGTTGTTCACTCCTCTCCTTTAGCATGCTCCTAGTGGTTTCCATGATCAAACTTGATCGTCGGCTCCTTATGTCGAAGATGATCCACCCGAGAGTGTCTACTTTGAGCTCCTACCTTTAAACCAAGGTAACTAGGTCACTTGGTTTGCTAATCTAAGTGACCTAGGTGATGTAGAGAGTCATGATAGAGTGTTTTGTCTCAAGAGCCCTTGGTTTCTCAACACATGAGACTATAAGGGCTTGAGGTAGAAGAAGAAAGACTTGGAGGCGATGAGAGAGTTGAAGAGAGCAACCATGGAAAAGAAAAACTCTAGTGGGCTCAAGTGAATAATGGGTAATTATATTTTTTATTAATAATTCAAGCATGGGAAAGAAAATATTGAAAGGTTCCTAGGCACCCTATAGAGGTCTCACAAGGCATCGAACATGCCATTTTAAAATTTTTGGTGCCGAGAAACCCTAGACTACGGATCGTCGCTAGAATTCTAGGCGAAACTAAAAGCTAGTTAACACTTAACTACTAGGATACGGAAATTACAACCTTTGTAGATCCGGATATCCACCTCCACGGCTCCGCAACGAAGTCTTCTCGCTGTCCATCTTGAAGCTTGGACTCTCGTGACGGCTTCATCGGAGAAACTTGCGGAATAGGTCGTCGGCTTTGTGTCAAAGACGATCTACGTCGAGGTTGCACAAACTCAAGCTCCGACTTCACAAACTTGTGAAACTTGTGAAGTAAACACCCAAAACAACTTGGCAAGAGGTAGAGGGTGAAGAAATAGGAGGTGGGTTCACTTTAGATTTGGATTTCTCTCACTAAAACTCAAGTTGCCATTAGAGTAGCAAGCTTGAAGAAGAAGAAGAAGATGGAGCTCAAGAAAAGAATATGATAAGTCTTGTGTTAAAAATAAATTTAAATCAAATACTTATCATAACTTGAACTAGGGTTAAGTGTAGAGAATTAACCATGGTCAATTGGATGGGTTAGGGTTAAGCATGAAGATAAGGATGGTTAGCAAAGTCAAAGCTTCATGAAGCTTCAACTTAAAACAAAAAGAGCCACCATTCTTATCTTAACTCATTTCAAATAAATAAATAAACAAATAAATAATTAAATGAATATGCAAAACCCTAATTATCAAATTAACCATGGATTAATTCTATAAACTTAACTATATGATCAAGTATCATCAAACATGATACAAAGTAGTGCACTAAAGCATATCACATATACAATGTGCATCAAGTAAGAAAAATCCGTTTAAAGTGAACCAACACTAGTTAATGCAATGCAATATATCAAATATATAATTATGCATTAAATCATTAAATCAACATTTGATTCAATGATCCGGTCATGTCGCACATGACCGACTAGAATGTAATGTATCGATTCATCGAATCAATGATTCGATAACTAGGTCATATCGAATATAACCAATCGAAACATATATCATGAGAATGAAATGCGGTATCACATACACGCATTATTCTCGGTCCTACACATATCTCATATGCGCTCCTATTTCGTTTCGCTTGAGCCAGGAAACCTCTGTGTAGGACTCTAAAGACTCGTCAATACGCCGGTAGCAGATGATGATCATATCAAGCACCCACAAGCCGTAAGAGGTCTGCTAAACGTAACGGCCACCCGGGTATTGAGCGATCAGAAGATCTACGAGCTAGCCCGCTTACACTCCTGCGAATCCGACCAGTAACACTTACCATACAGTCCGGTCTCTTCGTCTGATACGTCGCATATCAAGTCTAGGGGTGGTAAACGTCAGACCCCAATAACCCGATAAGTCGTGCCGATGTGAGGCTCGTAACGGGTCGAGAAACTACGGGTAACACTTACCAGCAAATCTCTGATCAGCCCTGGCCAGGGACTTCCCTGTTACGGCCAATCGAGCACAGCGCAACATCAACCCCCAATACCGGGAGAGACGAAACCCCTCCTATCGCTCATTGCCTCCATGTGACTCGGGACTGTCCCCAAAGACCACCGTTTTGTACACCCTCATGGACGTGGTAAGGTGGAGATCAAAGCACAGTGGGAATCATACAAGACTCTATGACGATCTCGGGTCTACAGACTAACCTGTACAAGTGTCACCTGAGAACTGCCATCTGACGTGAGGTATAATACCATCTGGGAGTTCTCGGCGAGTCCGTCCAGTGTACCCAGTCTCCACTGAGCACCTGTATACCATCTCTGATGTTAAAAACCAGTGGATATGGGATCATCCATCGCCCATCTCATGGGTCGAGAAGCGTATACGCTAGTCTATTCTGGTATATCGATGCCCCGTCTCGATACACCCACGACTAGGGACCTTGAAGGATGTACTTATGGACTACCATGTCCCTGTTGGAGATAGTGCCCTCAGAGTCAATTATTAGGTCACAGGTACGTGATTGTAATGATTGAGGGAGGACCTATCCCGGTAGGACAGTCTTACTCGAGATGATAGTATGCTATCTGGTTTACCTTTATCATCGTGTACTGTTTTAGGTGACCTGACACGTCGCTATTACACGTTGATAGAGCCCCTAGGATTCTTGCTTGACCACCAGCAGTATGAGGGCGATCATATAAGTGGGAGCTGGGGGTCTACAAGCATATCCTTAAAAGGTCCCTAGTCGTGGGAGTTTCGAGACCGGGCATCGATACTCCATTAGTAGACTAGTGTATACAGTCGAGACCCCGACGAGGGGCGGTGGCCGGTCTCACAAGCCACTGGTGTCAGTTGGATCACCTAAGATGTATACAGGTGCTCATTGGGTTATGAGTACACCGGACAGGACTCGCCGGGAACATGCTAGTTGGTCATATACCAGACGTCAGATGGCAGTTCCCTGGTGACATGTGTGCAGGTTAGTTCATCGACCTGGGGATCGTCATTTGTCTCGTGTGAGTTCCCACTGTACTTTGATTACTACCCTACCACGGCTCAAAGGAGTCGTGCAAACAGGTTTTAGTTGGGTACAGTCCCGAGCCACATGGAGGCAGTGAGCGTATCTTCAGGGGTTCGTCTCTCCCGGTATTGGGGGTGAGGTCGTGCTGTGTCTAGGAGAGCCATTACACAAAGTCCTTGGCCAAGGCAAGGAGATTTACTGGTAGGTATTCCAGTAGTATCTCAGGGTGTTCTGGGCTACACTCCGACACGACTTGTACCGCTTTTGGGGGTCTGACTTTTACCAACCCCCTAGGCCCGCCATACGATACTCATAGACGAACGGACCGGACTGTACGGATATTGTCACTGACAGGCTCAGTAGGGTGTCAGGATGAGTTCGCTCATCGACGTCCTTTTTAGTCAATACCTGGTAGCCCGTTACGTATTGGCTTATAACTCTGACGTGCTAGTGGTTAAATCCACAACCAAGGTGTTGACGAGTCTTTAGAGTCCCCCACATTTCAGTTACTCAGCTTTCGGGCGAAAGGTTGTAGAGGCCGTATGGAGATATGGCAAGGTCCGATCAGATACGTGCGGTATTGCATGGATCAGGATCGGACAGATTGTACTATAGGCCGTATGGTTATATGGCAGGGTTCGATCAGATACGTGCGGTATTGCACGGATCAGGATCGAACAGATATTACTAGCCGGTTTTGGTATAAGCCGGATCCTAGTATAGCACAGTGGAGATTTTGTCTCATTGCATTTGTATTTCGGTCGAAATACAGATGCGGGTGTGTATGCACAGTTTCGGGGTTTTCCTGTAATTTATTACGGGACCAGTTTTCTGGAGTTGCCAGTTTGCTTTTAGTTTCGGCCGATTTCCTTTGTTCCGTTCATTGGCCGAAGATTGGTGGAGGAGGGCTTATTTGCATTGTTGCAAATAAGCAATTGTGGAGGGGGTCTTTGCATATTTCCTTGTATCATGATGGCTCACCATACCTTGACCTTGCTTGTCCTTTTGCTTCATGATGGTGTCATGATGGCTTGACCTTTGTTGTGATGATGAGGTTGGTGGAGTATGGCTTTGTTGATAATCATTTCTTTTGCATGATAGCTTTCCTCACTCTCTCTTTTGGATTAGATGAGAATGGCTCCCAATGGATTCACTCTCCCACTCACTCCATTCTCTTCTCCCTTTCTAGTTATGGTCGGCCAAGCTTGGAGGAGGGGTTGCCCATTTTTGTAGTGGGGATTTTTGCTCTCTTGATGTTAGAAAAATCCCCAAGATCCTCCACATTGTTCTTGTATCATCCCTCCACCTAAAATGGCATCTCCATGAACCCCAAAGTGAGACTTCTTCACTACACATTCTACAGCAAATCTTGGGCACGTCGAGTAGCCGGCTTCGTGCCCGAGTTGCCTCGGCATTGAGGTGGGAGCCCGTAAAAGAAGTAGGCGATGTGGTGCACTTCCGGCGACGAGGAGGAGACGGGACATTCCGCAGGAGATCGGGACCATGACGAGAAGACCGGAGGACTTGGATCGTCGGTATATCTCTATTCCCTTTCTTGTAGATAGCTAGGACTAGTTAATGGTTCGATCCGGGTGTTTAGTGCGCGGTGGTGCCGGTTTGCTAAGTCCGCAAAATTAAAGTTTTTCACCGCTTCCGCATTCCGGCGTCGGATTGACGGCCGGGGCGCCGCCGTGCACTTACAGTGGTATCAGAGCCTCGCCATTAACTTAGTCTAGCTTTGTGTAATGTGTTTGCATTTCCGATCGATCAAAAAGTTCCAAAAACCCGTATTGCCTTCGCATCAGTTTCTGTTGAAATTTTTTGGTCTCGAAAATTTTTTCAGGTTGTAAAATATTGATGTACTAGAAATTATAAGACTACTGTACAAATTCGAGGCACTGACCTTCTAGACAGAGCGCGGAAGGGCGGCCAAAACCCACTTGTGGCCGCGCTTCCGCCGCAGCATGAAGGAATCAGTGGTTTGGGTTTTTACAGTGGGCTTCTGAGGAGATTTTAGGGTTTCTGGAACATTAACATTGGGCCCAGAATTTCTCTAACTGCTACAGTATTGCTTGGGGGCCCACTTGTTATAATTTGATTGATCGGATATTTTAAACACATTATTTCACAGTATTTACATTATATCTGCGACCGTGAATGTCACTCGATCGGTAAATCCGTCTAACTGCTATAGCCCGGTTAGACGGATTTGCGAACGTGACTTTCACGTTGATGTTCTATGTTTATGCTGTGATGTTGCGGATCGGTCGTGGGGGATAGCCTGGATGCAATGCTAGTACAGTTGTGGTGGTATTATGTACATTTGATTTTGCGGGGCGAGCGTCCGACATGTGGACTGCCATCACTGCCTGTTTGTATTATTCTTTTGGGGCACGACCTGGTTGCGGTCGATGTACCCGGTGTATGTATATTTTACTTTCTGTACTAGGATTGCCCCGCGGAGGGGTGCACGGATAGCCGGGTTCTGGAGGGCAACAAGCCCGCATCTCATGGCATTGAGAAGGAGGGGGCTTCACTCTAGGATTGGCGGGCTATTCGCCGCACTCGTAGGGGGTACAGGTTGACCCAGGAGGGGTGCCCAAGTTGCCGGATTCCGTGGAGTGCTGGGTGGTCCATTCACGGAGCTGAAGGGGGCTGCCTCGCTTCAGGTCTTGGCAGGTGACTTGCCGCGCCCGTAGGGGTCTAGGATTTCATTGCACAGGCTATCCACACGACCAGGGGAACGTCGGGTTTCAGTAGTGGCTCTGTGAAACCCGGGGATCCCAGATATCTGTATTGTTCTGTGATGCTGTTCATTCTCTGTGATGTTGCATTTCTATTCACGCCTTGAGCGAATTATGATATATTGGTATATATATTAGTAGATGTCGTATATGTTTTGCATCCGCGCTAGTCCAGTCCCCGCTCTGTCGTTAGTAAGCTAACCTAATGGGTAATGACGGGACCCAGTGGCGAATGCGGATGGCATATACGTACATCAGTATATTTTCGTTCTTTTTGGTGTGATCAATTGATGGGGCTGCATTGATTCGGATCAATGCAAGTTTAAAAACAAACCTATTCTGATGTTGTTGGAACACTTTTCAAAAAGCTGTTATTGCAAGGACGTTTACTTTTGTTTTGCATCGTGGTATTCATTGGAATATCCTGCTCCTCAGTCGACGAGGCAAGGGCCGAGATCCCTTCACCGGGAGTGACCCCTTGGACAAAAAGTTTGCGTCAGGGCATTAACTTCACTATAGCCGATTACTTTTGCTTTGCATCGCGGTATTCATTTGGAATATCCTGCACCCCATTCTACGGGGAAAGAGCCGAGATCCCTTCACCGGGAGTGACCTCTTTAGCAACGGTTTTCGTCACTATATTTTCAAAAAGCTATCAGTTCCTTCAACGATATCAAGTTCTTTACGTTAAAGGTCTTCGCCAGAAACCATTCGTAGCCCTCCGTCGTTTCATATGGGTAGTCAATAGTATTCAAGCTGTGTTTGTTGGCCAAAGTCAAGGCACAGTGTTTGGTAGCTGTTGGTTATTCATATGCAGCATAGATAGATGCGTTGGTTTGGAACAGTCGTATAGCCTTGTTGGCCAAAGTCAAGGGCTTGTGCGGGTGGATTCGAATCAACCTGGAGAATGACGGGTAGAACTTGACATGTGACTTATGATTTGTTGGCCAAAGTCAAGGTCATAAGAGCATGGGGCAGAAATCACATCGGGAGTTTCAAAAGAACTGAAACTTGCCAGATATGCGCATACCTTCTGGAGTGTGATGACGTGAGCGGATTCCGTCATGTTATCATGCGAGGATAGTTGGATCCCGATTCCCACTGATGAGTTAGTTTACTCCTCGGGTGACCCCGACTAATTCTTCTTTCTGGTTTGGAGGAGAATTTGACGGTACAGTGGGAGGTTTCCAGATTAGATAAATTGGTAACCATTCTGATCTAGGATAGAGTGCACGCTGAGTGTTTCTTTTCTCTCTCTCTCTGGCAGCGACCATTGACCCGACCCTAGACTATGACTCACTGACCAAGTTGACCGAACCTACTTAACACTGGCTTTTGGATTGTCTGAGTTGCGAACCTCATTGCCACTCCTACTTTTACCCTTTTCTCCAGGACACCCCGTATTACTACGAACGTCCACTTCCATTGGACAAAACCATCGTATGGTTAGATACGAACTCGAAGGAATTCGAGGATGGTTTCCGGTTCTGGAGAAAACGGATAGGACTATTCAGTTGTCTTTTCTTTTCATCTTCTCTCAGGCTGCGAGTACTCCTTGGTTTAGGAGTAGTACACCTATTACGCAAATTGGATAGTCTTCTTCCAAACCATAGGCTGGTGCCGACCGGTAGGGAATGAAGAAAACCAGTTAGCCTAAACGGTGTACAGAAGGTATTAAGTTCAGAAAAAGCAAGGGATCAGTAAGAGGGCAAAGTAAATTGCGACTGCTATTCACGACCAAACCGAGTATTTCTTCGCCAATCCTAAATCACCTTTGTATTTCTCCAGGACACTCCGTATCACTACGAAGATCCCATTTTATTGGATAATCCATCGTATGGTTATATACGAACTCGAAAGGAACTTGTTCCAGTTCGGGGATGGATCCTGGTTCAGGAGAAATAGGAATAAAGTACATTCAGGTGTCTTTTATCTTCACCCTCTCTCGCAATGCGAGTGATCCTAGGATTAGGACAGTACACCCTTTATGCTTTTTGGATAGTCTTCTTCCAAACCATAGGCTGGTGCCGAACGGTAGGGAAGGAAGAAAACCATTTGGCCTAAAGGGGTGTACAGAAGGTAATGACTAAAGACACATAAAGGAATTTTGAGAGGTGGCAAAGAATTATACGGTTACAGTTGTGAATCTGGATAATGGATGAGGCATTACTAGGAATACCAGGATACCCCATCGAAACATTTCAATGTTTCAGTTCAACTGTGTACTGTTAAAAGAAAACTGATTTCCCAATTAGTCTTTACTCCAGGGTATGTATTTACCAGGTATGATTTTCACATCTGTATGGTTTTATAGATGATGAGTGGGAGTAAGTCATTGGGAATTGGGTGATCATCCTCTTTATATCGGGATTCGTTGTAATCGGTGATATTTGAGGAGATCATCTGGGTTGTTTGCCGGTCGGCAAATATTTGGTTTTGAATATCCGCTGTTGTGCACCAATTTCAAATTGATATATCTGTACGTCTATTTTCATAGTGTGAGATATACCTTTTGATATTATGTCGATGACATTTACCTATATCAGTGGATGGTTAGGTAAGGAGTATTGAACAGCGGTGTAATTCTTCTTAACCAAAAGTACAGTTTTCAACCTACGACACACAGTGAATGAGTTATCAGACTCAAGGGACTTATACAGAGTATTGTATGTTGTCCAGGGTCCATCAGGACAGAGGGGTTGGTCCTCGTACTACATTCAGTTTACTTATGACTTCTCTAGTTATTAGACAGGTGTTTCGTGGAAACACAGGGTCCGAATTTGGAGAAGTTATTGGTATTTGAATAGAGTAGAGAACCAGGTATAGCAATTATCGGGATTCTTCAAAGAGATCGAAGATGTAGATACTTGTGTATGGTATTCAGTTGATAGTAATGATAAAGAGATCTTGCTTCTCTTTCAGGTTACTCATAATTGGAAGTATTCCTAAGTTGAGTAACGCTGATCGGCCTCCTTCCATTTAGTTGACATGCACTGGAGACAGCTGCATGATTTGAATCTGGTTCAATTAAATCAGCGCCTCTGGTTCTATATTGGATATAGAACAGTTCATATCTTAACGGTGTTAAGGTACGGGGAGTTGTCCGGTTTATGATTAAAACCAGACACTGGACAACTCAAGGCACGTTTCTGTAATGGCTGTTTGTGGGTTGACCCAGGCTATGACGCGGGTTGATTTTCTACCATCTGGATGAACAATAGCAATATTGTTCTAGACTCGCCACAGTTTTATTAAAAATGGATTTTTCAGAAAACAGTAGTGGGAGTATGGTAGAACTGGAAGTGATTCCAGAACCGCAAACGATTACTGAAGATTTGATAAGGAACCTAAAGATTCAATCTGATTTGACATTCCATTGGCCACTCCGCAGATAAGGTGGGTAACTTCAGGCACCCGAGAGGTACTCCGGTAGCCTCAAGGACGGTGACAGGGAAGTTCTTGTTTACCCACAATTACCATTGCTGTTGTTCCAGGCTGCGAGACCCGGCGGGAGAATGAGTACAGCGTCGTTCTAAACTAGTTTTAGAAGTGTACGTCTATATGACTCTGCCAGAGGGTTGTCGTAGTCAGTGGTAGCAGCGGAAGCATTGGTGGACAAGTAGCTTATGTCTATTTATAGACTAAAGCAGATGTAGCGGAGATTGATCATCTATTTCTGACGTGACAGTCATGGGTTTGACTTCATCAGAATAGGAGATGGATCTGTTGAGAAGGTAGTAGGGTGTGATATCCTGGTATTTGGATAACATACACAAAGTAGGAAAAGAAACTCCTATACTACAATCGGTTATACTTTGGTCGTCACACAGTAGTTTCTCCACAAAGGACTTGGACTTTATGTCTGACATACTGGTTACTAGATCTATGGTTTTAGATCTAGATTTGGGTGGTTTCCCAATCAGGGTACTTAGACAACATTCTAAGAGTATTTAGAATGGACGACTCCTGGCACGGTAGTGTACCTGCAGGTAATGGAGTCACCCTCTCCAAAGGTGTCTTACAGACTAAAGGGGAGAGGGACGGGCATGATTGACAGATCACTTGCTCAAGCAATTGAGTCAATCGTGAGATGTCAAGTACCACACCAGATGTTGTTCTTGCACTAGATGCAATAAGTTGACATTAATCCAATCCTGGAGAAATAGTCGGAAGCAGTTTTAGAACATAAGTGGATGTTCTAGGGATATGATAACGACAGCCTCATGTGGGAGACAGTTATCATTCCAGGCTTCCAAGGTGAAATAGACGACAAGAAGGTTGTCAGAGTTATAGTTTTCCTTCCGACGAGGGGCAGTATTTTGGACAGGTGGTCTAAGGCAATACTGAGGGTGGCATGACACGGGATACTGATTAATTTCGGTTGACGATACAGTCTAAGAAGTTTGGATTTGGAGTTCGTTTATGAGCTAAGTCCCATCAAACATCCAGACATTCTAAGACAGGTATTGCTCATTTCGTGAGATGGTTTTCTCCGCGAACTTGAGATAAAGAGAGACATAGAAAGAAACAACTAAGCGGATCCACTCACTGAGGCTATTCCTCGAACGCAATAGTTCCGCAAACGAGCTTTGTGAGACTGACTAGTAGAGGAGTTGGATGTTCGGTATCACACGGGCTGTGAGTATGCGACATCGCAATAATTAGCCTTGAGTGCAAGTGGGAGATTGTTGGAGATAGTGCCCTCAGAGTCAATTATTAGGTCACAGGTACGTGATTGTAATGATTGAGGGAGGACCTATCCCGGTAGGACAGTCTTACTCGAGATGATAGTATGCTATCTGGTTTACCTTTATCATCGTGTACTGTTTTAGGTGACCTGACACGTCGCTATTACACGTTGATAGAGCCCCTAGGATTCTTTCTTGACCACCAGCAGTATGAGGGCGATCATATAAGTGGGAGCTGGGGGTCTACAAGCATATCCTTAAAAGGTCCCTAGTCGTGGGAGTTTCGAGACCGGGCATCGATACTCCATTAGTAGACTAGTGTATACAGTCGAGACCCCGACGAGGGGCGGTGGCCGGTCTCACAAGCCACTGGTGTCAGTTGGATCACCTAAGATGTATACAGGTGCTCATTGGGTTATGAGTACACCGGACAGGACTCGCCGGGAACATGCTAGTTGGTCATATACCAGACGTCAGATGGCAGTTCCCTGGTGACATGTGTGCAGGTTAGTTCATCGACCTGGGGATCGTCATTTGTCTCGTGTGAGTTCCCACTGTACTTTGATTACTACCCTACCACGGCTCAAAGGAGTCGTGCAAACAGGTTTTAGTTGGGTACAGTCCCGAGCCACATGGAGGCAGTGAGCGTATCTTCAGGGGTTCGTCTCTCCCGGTATTGGGGGTGAGGTCGTGCTGTGTCTAGGAGAGCCATTACACAAAGTCCTTGGCCAAGGCAAGGAGATTTACTGGTAGGTATTCCAGTAGTATCTCAGGGTGTTCTGGGCTACACTCCGACACGACTTGTACCGCTTTTGGGGGTCTGACTTTTACCAACCCCCTAGGCCCGCCATGCGATACTCATAGACGAACGGACCGGACTGTACGGATATTGTCACTGACAGGCTCAGTAGGGTGTCAGGATGAGTTCGCTCATCGACGTCCTTTTTAGTCAATACCTGGTAGCCCGTTACGTATTGGCTTATACCTCTGACGTGCTAGTGGTTAAATCCACAACCAAGGTGTTGACGAGTCTTTAGAGTCCCCCACATTTCAGTTACTCAGCTTTCGGGCGAAAGGTTGTAGAGGCCGTATGGAGATATGGCAAGGTCCGATCAGATACGTGCGGTATTGCATGGATCAGGATCGGACAGATTGTACTATAGGCCGTATGGTTATATGGCAGGGTTCGATCAGATACGTGCGGTATTGCACGGATCAGGATCGAACAGATATTACTAGCCGGTTTTGGTATAAGCCGGATCCTAGTATAGTACAGTGGAGATTTTGTCTCATTGCATTTGTATTTCGGTCGAAATACAGATGCGGGTGTGTATGCACAGTTTCGGGGTTTTCCTGTAATTTATTACGGGACCAGTTTTCTGGAGTTGCCAGTTTGCTTTTAGTTTCGGCCGATTTCCTTTGTTCCGTTCATTGGCCGAAGATTGGTGGAGGAGAGCTTATTTGCATTGTTGCAAATAAGCAATTGTGGAGGGGGTCTTTGCATATTTCCTTGTATCATGATGGCTCACCATACCTTGACCTTGCTTGTCCTTTTGCTTCATGATGGTGTCATGATGGCTTGACCTTTGTTGTGATGATGAGGTTGGTGGAGTATGGCTTTGTTGATAATCATTTCTTTTGCATGATAGCTTTCCTCTCTCTCTCTTTTGGATTAGAAGAGAATGGCTCCCATTGGATTCACTCTCCCACTCGCTCCATTCTCTTCTCCCTTTCTAGTTATGGTCGGCCAAGCTTGGAGGAGGGGTTGCCCATTTTTGTAGTGGGGATTTTTGCTCTCTTGATGTTAGAAAAATCCCCAAGATCCTCCACATTGTTCTTGTATCATCCCTCCACCTAAAATGGCATCTCCATGAACCCCAAAGTGAGACTTCTTCACTACACATTCTACAGCAAATCTTGGGCACGTCGAGTAGCCGGCTTCGTGCCCGAGTTGCCTCGGCATTGAGGTGGGAGCCCGTAAAAGAAGTAGGCGATGTGGTGCACTTCCGGCGACGAGGAGGAGACGGGACATTCCGCAGGAGATCGGGACCATGACGAGAAGACCGGAGGACTTGGATCGTCGGTATATCTCTATTCCCTTTCTTGTAGATAGCTAGGACTAGTTAATGGTTCGATCCGGGTGTTTAGTGCGCGGTGGTGCCGGTTTGCTAAGTCCGCAAAATTAAAGTTTTTCACCGCTTCCGCATTCCGGCGTCGGATTGACGGCCGGGGCGCCGCCGTGCACTTACAGTCCCCACTAGTATGATCTGCATCATAGTCCAGGTAGTCAAGTACAAATCCTAAGGGCTTTACCAACATGTAACTATAAGACAGTATAAAGAGACTAGTGTACATGTTAAGATAAAGAGTAACCAGATAGCATACTATCATGTCGAGCAAGAAAGTCATCTCTATATATGTCCAAGCATCCAATATAATATACATAATCTGTACAATACTGGCCTCTAGGGCATACACACAACTAACAATCTCCCACTTGCACTAGGGCCAGCTGCTGTAGTATCTCATACCGAGCATCCCGAAGAGTCTCTTAAACTGTATCTGGGGAATGGTCTTCGTGAGTGGATCCGCCGTGTTGTTCTTCGTGTCAACTCTCCTGACCTCGATCTCCCGGCGATCAACTATCTCCCGGATCAGGTGATACCGCCTCAGAATATGCCTGGATCACTGATGGGACCTGGGTTCCTTGGCCAAAGCCACCGCTCCATTGTTATCGCAATACAAAGGTATTGGATGCTCAATGGATGGAACCACTCCAAGTTCAGAAATGAACTTCTTGATCCAGACAGCCTCTTTGGCAGCATCATTGGCAGCGATGTATTCAGCCTCCATCGTCGAGTCTGCCACGGTTTCCTGCTTGGAACTCTTCCAGCTAACCGCCCCTCCGTAAAGGGTAAAGACAAAGCCCGACTGCGACTTAGAGTCGTCCTTATCACTCTGGAAGCTCGAATCGGTAAAGGACTCCACTTGGAGTTCTCCGTTACCATACACCAAGAACATATCTCTAGTCCTTCGCAAGTACTTGAGAATGCTCTTCACAGCTGTCCAGTGACTCTCTCCAGGATCAGCTTGAAACCTGCTCACTACACTTAGTGAGTATGCTACATCGGGTCTGGTACATAGCATCGCATACATGATAGAGCCTACTGCCGAAGCATAGGGTATCCCTTGCATGCAAGCTCTCTCCAAATCAGTCTTGGGAGACATCTCTTTGGAGAGAGTGACTCCAGAGATCGTGGGCAAGCTCCCACGCTTGGACTCTTCCATACTAAACCTCTTTAGTATGGTGTCAATGTACCTGGATTGGGACAATCCCAAAATCCGTTTGGATCTATCTCTATAGATCCTGATCCCCAATATGCAGGAGGCATCACCAAGATCTTTCATTGAGAATCTTTGTGATAAGAAGAGCTTGACCGATTGCAGCATAGGAATATCATTTCCTATCAAGAGTATGTCGTCCACGTACAATACGAGGAAGACAACCTTACTCTCTGCCACCTTCTTGTAGATACAAGGTTCATCTGGATTTTTGACGAAATCAAACTCTTTGATAACGACGTCAAAGCAGATGTTCCAACTCCGCGATGCTTGCTTTAATCCATAAATGGATTTAAACAACTTACACACCTTCCCGCTGCTCCCACTGTCTACGAAGCCCTCTGGCTGAGTCATGTACACGCACTCTTCTAAATCACCATTTAGAAAGGCGGTCTTAACATCCATTTGCCAGATTTCGTAGTCATGAAAGGCAGCAATGGCAAGCATGATCCGGATGGATTTAAGCATAGCCACTGGAGAAAAGGTCTCGTCATAGTCCACACCTGGTCTTTGACGAAAACCCTTTGCTACAAGTCTAGCTTTGAAAGTCTCCACTTTCCCATCTACACCAAGTTTTTTCTTGAAGATCCACTTGCTCCCAATGGGTTTTACCCCTTCAGGAGCAACTTCCAAAGTCCATACTTTGTTGGTGTACATGGAATCCATCTCGGACCGCATAGCATCCAGCCATTTCACTGAGTCCCCACTCGTGATGGCCTGCTCGAAGCTAGTTGGGTCATCATCCTCCATGATGCAATCCTCACTACCACCATCAATGAGAAAACCATAGTATCTCTCAGGTGGACGAGAAACCCTACTAGATCGGCGGAGAGGCTGGGGTTCGTCGGGAACTACGGAATCCTCTGGTTCCACCAGATCTTCTGTTGTAGCTTCTGCAGCTGGAACCTCTTCCAGTTCTACCTCATGACCACTAATCTCTTTTTCAAGAAATTCCTTTTCTAAAAAGGTGGCATGCCGAGAAACAAACACTCTTTGTTCCTCAGGGTGGTAGAAGATATACCCTTGAGAATTCTTGGGATATCCTACAAATTTGCATAGAACAGACCGTGCCTCGAGTTTGTCCGGATTTTTTCGTTTGACATAGGCTGGACAACCCCATATCTTAACATAGTTAAGACTTGGTCTCTTCCCTTTCCATATCTCATATGGAGTGGTAGGCACAGATTTGGTGGGGACCATATTCAATAGATGTATGGCTGTCTCAAGCACATACCCCCAGAAGGAAATAGGTAACTCAGCTGTGCTCATCATAGAGCGCACCATATCTAATAAGGTGCGGTTCCTCCATTCTGATACACCGTTGTGCTGTGGTGTATATGGAGGAGTCAGCTGAGAGAGAATCCCATTCTCTTTTAGGAAGTTCAGGAATTCATTGCTCAAGTATTCACCTCCTCGATCAGATCGAAGGATTTTAATACTCTTTCCGGTTTGGTTTTCGACTTCTTGTTTATATTCTCTAAATTTCTCAAAAGCTTCAGACTTGTGTCTTATTAAGTACACATGTCCGTATCTTGAGAGATCGTCAGTGAATGTAATGAAGTACGAAGAACCATCCCTAGCATGTGTAGACATGGGACCACATACATCACTATGTATCAGTCCCAAGAGTTCGGTAACTCTTTCTCCGTGTCCCGTAAACGGAGTTTTGGTCATCTTTCCTTTGAGACATGACTGGCAAGTGTCATAAGATGAAAATTCAAACGGATTTAAATATCCATCTTTATGCAACTTAGCTAGTCGTGTCACATTGATGTGACCCAGTCTACAATGCCACAAGAAGGATTCGTTCAGTTCAGAACTCTTCTTCTTGTGTGTTTGTTATGCTCAGAACTGTTGATTGATTTAGAACATAAATGCCATTGCATAACGTGCCTGATCCAACCAACTTTTGGTTACGGAAAATGTTCATAACATTGTCCTGTAATACAAAATTATATCCTTCTTTGCTTAATAAAGAAACCGATATAATGTTGCATATCAGGTTCGGCATGTAATAGCATTCGTTCAGAACCAATGTATTACCAGTTGGTAATACAAGGTGATATTCTCCGACAGTCTTAGCTGCAACAATTGCACCATTTCCAACTCTAATGTCTTTATCACCTTCTCCAAGTTCTCTACCTTTCCTAAGCCCATGTAACTGATTACATATATGGGATCCTGACCCGGTATCTAATACCCAGGACGTAGAGGAAATGGAGAAACAGTTCTCTGTAACGAACACACCCGAAGAAAATGCATCAACATGTACTTTCTTCATTCGGGTGGCATGGGAATCCTGGTATTCCCCTATTTCCTGTTCATTCCTATAACTCTTACAGGAAAGAACGGAACCAACGTTCCCCAGCACAGTATAACATGCGGGTTCGGTCAATACATCCATATTATTATCTTTATTAAGGCATGAAATGGTCGCTACCTGGAGAGAGAGAGAAGAAAACACTTTAGCGTATGCTCGTGCAAGATCAGATTGGTTATTATCTTATCTAATCAGGATGGCTCCCACTGCTTTTTATCAAATCTTCCTCCAAACCCTAAAAGGAAAGACTAGCCGGGATTAATTACACACTACAAGTTCGCCAATCTTTCAGCCAGGCCAGTGTCGGTACTTTGAGGGAGGTCCCCCGTGCTTTCGCACGAACCAAATTAATGTAAACCTCGTTTTCCCAGAGGCGTAACCTCGTTAACACCTTTCTAGACACCTACTTGATCAGCTAATTGCAATGTGTAAAACTCTCCCAGGAGTAACTCTTACTCACAGTGGGTATCGGGATCCAACTATCTCATAGAAGGTATGCAATCTCATTGCAAATTTCAAGACTTGAAATTCCCGATATGCTTTTGCCCCTAGCGTGCTATGACCTTGACAAAAGCCAACAAACCACAGCCCGCTAGTCAAGTTCAACCCGTACATTTCTTGACTGAATTAAACCCACCCGCACGACCCTTGACGAAAGCCAACAAAGCCGTACGACTACCCTAATCCAGTCGCATCATATGCAGCAGATAAATAGCATATAGCTACCGCACACTACACCTAGACGAAAGCCAACAAATGTAGCACGAATACTATATGTAATTTATCTGAAATGACGGAGGGCTACGCAGGTTTTTCATAAAAACCATGAGCGTAATGAACTTGATATCGTTGTAGAATCAAATAAAGTTTTGAAATGGAGTGATTTTGAGGCTTTTCTAGTTTTGCTAAAGGAGTCACTCCCGGTGAAGGGATCTCGGTCCTTTCCTCGTCGAATGAGGTGCGGGATATATCATATATATCGCTGTGCAAAGAAAAAACGCAAAAGCAGTCAAAAGCAAACCGAGTGTGTAGCATCTGCCAGTTATTGCTAAAGGAGTCACTCCCGGTGAAGGGATCTCGGTCCTTTCCTCGTCGAATGAGGTGCGGGGTATATCATATATACCGCTATGCAAAGCAAGAACTGTAGCTACCTGTTTTATTTAAAATCTGATTCTACAACATCTTAGGTTTCTTTCCTTTCATTAATCACATTAATGAAGTCCCATCATTTAAATACCTAAACATCACAGATAGATATGACGTACACTTATGCCATCCGCATTCGCCTCGATGTCCCCTCGTGCACCGTTAGGTTAGGTAACTAACGACAGAGCAGGGCAGGGCTAGCGCGGGTGTAAAACATAAGTAACGTCTATATAATATATCATATATACTATATACTATATCCATCACAGAGTCACAACACAGATATCGCAGCAGAATAAACATATGAAATATTGGATATACTAGGACGTCCGTGTTTTCAATATGAGCCAGTATAAAACACGGATTCCACGGTCGTGATGAATAGCCAATCCCACACCCCTAGACCCCTATGAGAGCGGCAAGCAACCCTGCCAATTCTAGGGTTAGGAGACCCGGACTCGACTCCTCGAGTTGGTCTCCCACTGGACCCCAGAACCCGGTTACTTGTGCTCCCCTCCTTGGGTCTATCCTAATGCGGAAAAGTAAATAATATACAACGGGTGACAACTTCCGCTACCTGGAAGCGCCCCAAATAAAAGAATATTACATACAAGTTTTTACATGAATGAAAATGAAAAACACTCATCTCACATAAAAACCCCCGGCTATTCGAACACGACGATCCAATATAACATATCCAGCAACACATAACATCACATGTCATCAACGTAAGTAAGTATGCATACCCCAATTGTCGTTGACGTATAGCAACGAAACCGGCGATATGAACATACTACACTTACGGTCACAGAAAAGAAAGTGTAAAACTACAACAGTTGGAATCCGCAACTACTTTAGACATCGCATGCCTAACAGATATAAATCCCGCATTTTAGTCTCATTATCGAAAACTCTTATCAATATCATATGGGACTAAATTGCTAGATTTATAACATTCATTCAGTTATCACATAACTGTTTGTGAATTCCAATTATTGTATCACATTCCAGATAAACAGAAAATGTTAAACTTTCCGATCGAACAGTCAAATACCCAAGTTTTCCCGATACAGCTCAACACATGAAATAAGTCTAACAACATTCAGTTCGTGCCTCAGTACCGACGGTCCAGCCGTAGAAGGGTCAAGCCAACGCCTCACATGTGGCACGCCGTACTGCCCCAAACCCGAAGGTTCAAAGGGCAGTTCAAGACGGTCACATAATCGAGTTAAGGTTTGTTGTCTTCTAGAGGGTCCATCGCGTTACTTGCACTACTTAGAAAGTCGTTAAACTACGGAAAAATCTAACACTTGGAAATTTCCCGACAGGGGAAAAGTTGGGTATTTATATCCGGTCGAACTTTTTAACATATTCTAAAATTTATCCGGAAAGCCACACAGACAAAATTTGATAAACCCGATCGAATCATCAAAGCTCCAAAACATCCCAGATTATTCAACACTTGAATAAATTTTAAAAATAACCAGAGAAGTCAGCACAGAAAACAATGAATTACTGTGCAAAAATTGGATGATGACGTCACAATTTTGCCGCTAATCCGCCGCATTATCCTTCATTATGCCGCGGATCCGCGCCAATGTGTACTGTTCATCAAAAAAATTTTGTGCCGAAATTCTTATATTTCTCTGCTGGTTTTTCTGCATGTTTTTAATACTGAAAAATCACTGTTTTTAGAAAAAGTACAGAGAGCACATTTTGGAGTTGGTTTCGGGTTCGTTCCGGTTTCAAATTCCGTCTGGACTTCGCCTAAGGCTCTAGCTAGGCTCTGATACCAGTGAAAGGTTCCTAGGCACCCTATAGAGGTCTCACAAGGCATCGAACATGCCATTTTAAAATTTTTGGTGCCGAGAAACCCTAGACTACGGATCGTCGCTAGAATTCTAGGCGAAACTAAAAGCTAGTTAACACTTAACTACTAGGATACGGAAATTACAACCTTTGTAGATCCGGATATCCACCTCCACGGCTCCGCAACGAAGTCTTCTCGCTGTCCATCTTGAAGCTTGGACTCTCATGACGGCTTCATCGGAGAAACGTGCGGAATAGGTCGTCGTCTTTGTGTCAAAGACGATCTACGTCGAGGTTGCACAAACTCAAGCTCCGACTTCACAAACTTGTGAAACTTGTGAAGTAAACACCCAAAACAACTTGGCAAGAGGTAGAGGGTGAAGAAATAGGAGGTGGGTTCACTTTAGATTTGGATTTCTCTCACTAAAACTCAAGTTGCCATTAGAGTAGCAAGCTTGAAGAAGAAGAAGAAGATGGAGCTCAAGAAAAGAATATGATAAGTCTTGTGTTAAAAATAAATTTAAATCAAATACTTATCATAACTTGAACTAGGGTTAAGTGTAGAGAATTAACCATGGTCAATTGGATGGGTTAGGGTTAAGCATGAAGATAAGGATGGTTAGCAAAGTTGAAGCTTCATGAAGCTTCAACTTAAAACAAAAAGAGCCACCATTCTTATCTTAACTCATTTCAAATAAATAAATAAACAAATAAATAATTAAATGAATATGCAAAACCCTAATTATCAAATTAACCATGGATTAATTCTTTAAACTTAACTATATGATCAAGTATCATCAAACATGATACAAAGTAGTGCACTAAAGCATATCACATATACAATGTGCATCAAGTGAGAAAAATCCGTTTAAAGTGAACCAACACTAGTTAATGCAATGCAATATATCAAATATATAATTATGCATTAAATCATTAAATCAACATTTGATTCAATGATCCGGTCATGTCGCACATGACCGACTAGAATGTAATGTATCGATTCATCGAATCAATGATTCGATAACTAGGTCATATCGAATATAACCAATCGAAACATATATCGCGAGAATGAAATGCGGTATCACATACACGCATTATTCTCGGTCCTGCACATATCTCATATGCGCTCCTATTTCGTTTCGCTTGAGCCAGGAAACCTCTGTGTAGGACTCTAAAGACTCGTCAATACGCCGGTAGCAGATGATGATCATATCAAGCACCCACAAGCCGCAAGCGGTCTGCTAAACGTAACGGCCACCCGGGTATTGAGCGATCAGAAGATCGACGAGCTAGCCCGCTCACACTCCTGCGAATCCGACCAGTAACACTTACCATACAGTCCGGTCTCTTCGTCTGATACGTCGCATATCAAGTCTAGGGGTGGTAAACGTCAGACCCCAATAACCCGATAAGTCATGCCGATGTGAGGCTCGTAACGGGTCGAGAAACTACTGGTAACACTTACCAGCAAATCTCTGATCAGCCCTGGCCAGGGACTTCCCTGTTACGGCCAATCGAGCACAGCGCAACATCAACCCCCAATACCGGGAGAGACGAAACCCCTCCTATCGCTCATTGCCTCCATGTGACTCGGGACTGTACCCAAAGACCACCGTTTTGTACGCCCTCATGGACGTGGTAAGGTGGAGATCAAAGCACAGTGGGAATCATACAAGACACTATGACGATCTCGGGTCTACAGACTAACCTGTACAAGTGTCACCTGAGAACTGCCATCTGACGTGAGGTATAATACCATCTGGGAGTTCTCGGCGAGTCCGTCCAGTGTACCCAGTCTCCACTGAGCACCCGTATACCATCTCTGATGTCAAACACCAATGGATATGGGATCATCCATCGCCCATCTCATGGGTCGAGAAGCGTATACGCTAGTCTATTCTGGTATATCGATGCCCCGTCTCGATACACCCACGACTAGGGACCTTGAAGGATGTACTTATGGACTACCATGTCCCCACTAGTATGATCTGCATCATAGTCCAGGTAGTCAAGTACAAATCCTAAGGGCTTTACCAACATGTAACTATAAGACAGTATAAAGAGACTAGTGTACATGTTAAGATAAAGAGTAACCAGATAGCATACTATCATGTCGAGCAAGAAAGTCATCTCTATATATGTCCAAGCTGTAAGTCCATATTGCGACCCCCGGTGCTTACGGGGAGGCGGAAACGGTATAAAAACGAATTTTTATCGCAAGAGGCAACATGGACTAAACTAGGTCGGGATCGTTGTCTAAACTAAAACTAGTATACTTGCTAAAGAGAGTTAGCTACTATGGAAGATGGTTATACCTAAACTTGAACTCCTTCTTCTTCAAACCTTGTAGAGGTTTATGGTTCTCTTTTCGTCGCCTTCTTCCGTCGAAGATGGATCCACCTCGAAGGTTCGACCTTTGGGCTCTTCCTCGATCTTTGAGTGAACTAGGGTTTCCGGCTTGCTAAACCTTCATCCTAGAATGAGTAGAGAGTGATTAGGGTTTGCTTTTCCTTTTAAAGAGAAGGATTCTCAACACATGAGAGGGTTTCTCTTTGCTAGAGGAAGAAGAAGATGAAATGAGGAGAGAGAGAGGTTATGATAGAATGAGATATCTTTTCTCTTTCTTGCAACCATAATGCCAAAAGAAAAGAATTATCTAATAATAATAATTGAAAATGAGAATAGTTGATGGTAATTTGGAATGACCACTACCATGCTTCATGTAAGCATAAATCAAGGAGGACCTTTTAAAGCATGATGGTGGTCAACATTCAACCATGGTCAACAAGTCAACCATGGTCAACAAGTCAACAAAATCAACCATAACAAAATTCTCATTTAATTACTATTATTAATAGATAATTTATAAATCCATTAGGGTTTGGAAAATGAAGACTGTCAACTGTGCATACGCACCCGTTCCGAAACCCTAATGAAAAACCTCATCCTCCGCCTCAAGCAACTGTGCATACACACCTGCATTCTCGTTCCGAGGAACAAGAATACCAAGAGATAAAAGCAACCCCCAAAACATATACCAGTATCTGGCTCAAACCAGAGCCTGCCAGTATAATCCGTCCGGACTCCAAACGTGCACAAGTGCGCGGATGAGAACGAACCCTATCGCAAAACCATGCGACCTCTACTCTGTTTTGCCCAGAGGCGAATACCCTCTGTGTGGGACTCTAAAGACTCGACACTACGCTGGCAGTGGGTTTAACCACAGACCGCAAGCGGCACTAGCTGTGCGTAACGGTCCCCAGGTAGATGTCGACAAGAAGGCTGACGAGGTGAAACCCCATCTGAACTCCTACTGAGTCTGAATGTGACATTCTCCGCACAGTCCGGTCTGTTCGTCTGATACATCGCATGGCGGGCCTAGGGGGCGGTAAACGTCAGTCCCCCAATAGCGGTACAAGTCGTGTCGGAGTGAAGCCCAAAACACCCTGAGATAACACTGGAACCTACCAGTATATCTCGCTTGCCCTGGCTAGGGACTACTCGTGTAATGGCTCTCCTAGACACAGCGCGATGTCAACCCCCAATACCGGGAGAGACGAATCCTGTCTAACCGTCACTGCCTCCAAGTGCTTCGGGACTGCACCCAACCACTACCTGTTTGCACGACTCCTTTGAGCCGTGGTAGGGTAGTGATCAAAGTGTAGTGGGAACACACTCGAGGCGAAGTGCCAGTATCAAGTCAGCGGACTAAGCTGTACTCATGTCACCTGGGAACTGATAACTGACGATAGGTATAATACCAACCTTTCAGTTCCCTACGAGTCCTGTCCAGTGTACCCGTAACCTAACGAGCACCCGTATACTATCTCCAGTACGACGTACTGATGGCTGTGGGACAGACCATCTCCCACACTGGGATGAGAAGCGCATACGCTAGTCTACTCCGGAGTATCGATGCCCCGTCTCGATAGTCCTGCGACTAGGGACCTGTATAAGGATGTGCTTATAGATTACCCAGCCCCCACGAGTGTGACTGCCATCACAACGCTGGTAATCAAGCAAAGATCCTAAGGGCTCCACTAATGCGTATAAGTGATATACTGAAATAAACACAAGTACACATTGAAGTAGAAACAAACCAAGTAGCATACTACTATATTGAGCAAGATTGTTTATACAAGGTGAATATCCCAAGCTTCCATTAAGTAATATACAAACTAGTATGATACAGTAATGGCCTCTAGGGCATATACACTAACAATCTCCCACTTGCACTAAGGCCATGTACTGGCGTATCGAAGACCTATCATCTCGATCAGCCGCTCGAACTGAGTCTGGGGTAGGGCCTTGGTGAATGGATCTGCAGTGTTCTCTTCTGAAGCAACCCTCCGAACCTCGATCTCCTTGCGATCCACGATCTCCCTGATCAGGTGATACCGCCTCAAGATGTGCCTGGATCTCTGATGGGACCTGGGTTCCTTTGCTAAAGCTATAGCCCCGTTGTTGTCGCAATACAGAGGTACTGGGTCAACAATGGACGGAACCACCTGAAGTTCTTTTAAGAACTTCCTTATCCAGACAGCTTCTTTTGCGGCATCAGATGCAGCGATGTATTCCGCTTCCATAGTCGAGTCTGCAACGGTTTCCTGTTTGGAACTCTTCCAACACACCGCCCCTCCATTGAGGGTAAAGACAAAACCCGACATGGACTTGGAATCATCCTTGTCACTCTGGAAGCTGGAGTCAGCAAAGGCCTCAATCTGGAGGTCTTTTCCGCCATACACCAAGAACATCTCCTTAGTCCTTCTCAGGTACTTGAGAATGTTCTTTACTGCTATCCAATGTTTCTCCCCAGGGTTTGACTGATACCGGCTTACTACACTCAGTGCATAAGCTACATCCGGTCTGGTACACAACATCGCATACATTATAGAGCCTACCGCAGAAGCGTAGGGTATAATAGACATGCGATCCCTCTCCAAATCAGTCTTGGGAGACATCTCTTTAGAGAGGGTGATCCCGTGACAAGCCGGTAGGTTACCGCGCTTGGAATCTTCCATACTGAATCTTTTCAGTACGGTGTCGATGTACCTGGACTGTGAAAGTCCTAATATCCTCTTGGATCTATCACGATGGATCCGGATCCCCAGGATGTAAGAGGCATCACCCAGGTCTTTCATGGAGAACCTGTGTGACAAGAAACCCTTGACAGATTGTAGCATAGGAATGTCATTTCCTATTAAGAGAATGTCATCCACGTATAAAACAAGGAATACTACAGTTCTCGCTACAAATCTACTATAGATGCATGGTTCATCTGGATTTTTGATAAAGTCAAATTCCTTGACCGTCTCATCAAAACAGATGTTCCAACTCCGCGATGCCTGCTTTAGTCCATAGATGGACTTAAGCAACTTGCACACCTTTCCGCTGCTCCCACTCTGAATGAAACCCTCTGGCTGATCCATATAGACACACTCCTCTAAATTTCCATTTAGAAAAGCGGTTTTTACGTCCATCTGCCAAATCTCATAATCGTGGAAGGCAGCAATGGCAAGAAGGATCCGAATGGATTTCAGCATAGCCACTGGAGAAAAGGTTTCGTCATAGTCCAAGCCAGGTCTTTGACGGAAACCCTTTGCTACAAGTCTAGCTTTATAGGTCTCAACCTGTCCATCTACACCAATCTTCCTTTTGAAGATCCACTTGCATCCTACGGGTTTTACCCCGTCTGGAGCAATGTCCAACGTCCATACTTTGTTGGTGTACATGGACTCCATTTCGGTCCGCATTGCATCCAGCCATTTTACCGAGTCATCGCTCTGAACGGCCTGCTGGAAGCTAGTAGGCTCATCATAGTCTATGATGCAATCCTCTCTATCCCCGTCTATGAGAAAACCGTAGTATCTCTCGGGCGGATGATACTGCCTACTACTTCTGCGGAGCGGCATAGGAATGTCCTGTTCTTTTGAACTTACTGGCTCTTCCAAGCTTTCAGTAATAGCTTGTGGTTCTGGAATTTCTTCCAGTTCTATTGCGTTCCCACTTATCTGGGTTTCCAAAAACTCAGTTTCCAAGAAGCGGGCATGTTGAGAAACAAAAACCTTTTGTTCCTCAGCGGAATAGAACAGATACCCCCTGGAGTTCTTTGGGTATCCCACAAACTTACACTGTACTGAACGTGCCTCGAGCTTGTCCGCATGCTGCTTTTTTACAAAAGCTGGACATCCCCATATCTTAAGGTACTTAAGACAGGGTTTCTTCCCACTCCACATCTGATATGGAGTGGTAGGCACAATCTTGGTAGGAGCCTTGTTCAAGAGATATGCAGCTGCTTCTAGTGCATAGCCCCAGAAAGATCGCGGTAACTCAGCCTTACTCATCATGGAACGAACCATATCCAATAGGGTTCGATTCCTCCTTTCCGATACACCGTTATGTTGCGGAGTGTATGGAGGAGTACACTGAGAGAGAATTCCATTCTCTTTTAAATAGTCCAGGAACTCGGCACTCAAGTATTCACCACCTCGATCCGATCTTAGGATCTTAATACTTTTGCCTGTTTGTTTTTCAACTTCATTCTTATAATCCCGAAATTTCTCAAAGGCCTCGGATTTGTGCTTCATTAAGAAGACATGTCCATACCTAGAGAAATCGTCTGTGAAAGTAATGAAGTATGAATAACCGCTTCGCGCATGTGTAGACATTGGACCACACACGTCACTGTGTATGAGTCCCAAGAGCTCGCTCGCTCTTTCTCCGTGTCCAGTGAACGGAGTCTTTGTCATCTTTCCCATGAGACAAGATTCACAAGTGGCATAAGACTGATACTCGAACGGATCCAAGTATCCTTCTTTATGTAACTTAGTCAACCGTGTCTCATTGATGTGACCCAGTCTACAATGCCATAAGAAAGCCTGATTGATATCTGGAGACTTTCTTTTGTGTGTATTCTGGACATTAAAAATCTGTGGTTGGTTTAATACGTATATACCATTGCTCAGTGTACCTGACCCAATCAGAACTTGATTAAGGTGAATATTTACAACATTACTTACAAACGCAAATTCATAACCTTCTTTAGAAACCAAAGATACAGAAATGATATTACAAGTTGCGTTGGGTACAAAAAAGCAATTACGCAAAACCAAAACATGTCCATCTGACATTCCCAGGTGATAGTCCCCCACGGCTTTAGCATCCATGCTAGCTCCGTTCGCAACTCTGAGGGTCATGTCACCTGCCTTCAAAAACCTACGGTTTCTCAACGCCTGCAAAGAATTACAGATATGAGATCCTGATCCGGTATCCAATACCCAGGAAGTAGAGTTTATAGAAAGACAGTTTTCAATAACATACACACCTGAAGCTGAAGCCGCAACCTGCTTCAGTTCCTGTGTCCTGGCTTTCCAAGCCCTGCAATCTTTCTTCCAGTGTCCACTCTTGTGACAATAGAAGCATTCCTCTTTACCAACAAGCTTCCCCGCTATCTTTGTTGCCTTTTCCTTTCCCTTCGTACCCACTTTACTAACACCGCCCCTTGGTTTGGCGGGGGCTTTCCTCTTCTTTCCCTTGGCTTTCGCCTTGGACCTAGAAGAAGAAGATCCTCCTACAAACAAAGTGGATGTATCCCTACCCTTCTGTAGGGTGCCCTCTGCGCTCCTCAGCAGGTTGAGGAGTTCTGAAAGTTCAACTTCCTTTTCTTGCAAGTTGAAATTCAGTATGAACTGGGCGTAAGTGGATGGAAGGGACTGGAGAATTATATCCGTATAAAGTTCACTGTCCAACGTGGTCCCAAGTTCCGCGAGCTCCTCAGTGTAGCCAATCATCTTAAGCACGTGGTCCGCTACCGATGATCCGACGGCCAACTTAGTCGAAAATAACTTCTTCGACACTTCGTATCTTGCGATACGAGACTGCTCTCCATACAGTTCTTTTGTATGAAGAAATATGGATTCCAAATCCATATTCTCGTGCCTCCTCTGATGGTCGTTGTCCATCGAGGCAAGTACGAGGCATCTGGCCTTCGCGCTGTCAATCTCCCAAGTCTTACGGATTTCCTTATCCGCGACGCTGGAGGTGGGACCTGGGACGGGGGGAGCTTTGGTGGTAAGAAGATACCCCAGCTTGTCGTAAGAGATTGCCAATTTGACATTCCTGAGCCAATCTTTGTAGTTTGGCCCTGTCAATATGTTTTTATCTAGAAGTAACTTAAGTCCAGTCATTTCGATTTGGTCGCTGCAGGGGGAGAGAAGAAACACTTAGCACGATGCTCTTGCAAGTTTAGAATGGTTTTTAATTTTTCTAAACAGGATGGCTCCCACTGTCTCTCGAATCCCTCCTCAAACCACAAAGGAAGAATTAGCCGGGATCAATCCCACCGTACAATACTTGCTTAACCGTTCAGCCAGGCCAGTGTCGGTACTTCGAGGGAGGTTTTCCAACGCTTTCGCGAAGTTCCTTAATTTAAGAACCTCTTTTCCCTGGGGGCGTAGCCCCGCTAACACCTTTCTAGGCACCTACTAGGTTTATAGCATTGATCGTTTAGTGAGAAATTTCCCGAGGAGTAGCATATACTCACAGTAGGATCGGGATCCAAATATCATCGCGTGACGAAAATGAAGGAATCCTACCATAATCATCACACTCCAAATGGTATGCAAATCTAGCAAGTTTCAGTACTTATGAAACTCCCGATGTGGATTTTTTGCCCCATGCTCTTATGACCTTGACGAAGGTCAACAAATCATAAGTCACATGTCAAGTTCTTCCCGTCATTATCCAGGTTAATTTGAACCCACCCGTATATACCCTTGACGAAGGTCAACAAGGCAATACGACTGTCCCAAACCAACGCATCTATCTATGCTACATATGAACACCCAATAGCTACCAATCTCTATGTCTTGACGAAGGTCAACAAACATAGCTTGAATACTATTGAATTTTCATACGAAACGACGGAGGGCTACGAATGGTTTTGGTAAAACCGTGAACGTAGTGAACTTGATATAATCGATGGAACGAGATAGCTTTTAGAAGGAGTGGCTCAAGCTCCGCATTTAAAAGTTAGTTTTGAAAAGAACCGAGTGGTTTTTCGAAAGTGTTCCATCGACTTAAACTTGGTTTATTATCTTGCATTAGTTCTTTTAATGCGTGATATTCTTGCATTAGTTCTTTTAATGCGTCCCATCATTTAATCCTACCATTGCAGAAAACAACTAAAATATGACGTACGCTTATGCCATTCGCATTCGCCACGGGGTCCCGTCATCACTCGTTAGGTTACTTAACTAACGACAGAGTGGGGGCTGGGCTAGCGCGGCTGTAAAACATAAGCAACGCCTAAGTAGAAAGCAATGATAGACATTACAGATCACAGATGAATACATTGGATATACTAGCAATCCGCAATCCTTTCAAGCCTGAAACGAAAAGCGGATAACACGGTCGCGGTGAATAGCCAAATACCCCACCCAAGACCCCTACGGGTGCGGCAAACTACCCGCCAAGTACTCGGTAGTTTGTGCACCCCTCCATGGGTCTATCCTAGGAGCAAAAACAGTAAAAAGAATTATACAATGACGGCTACAATCCCGACCCGGTTGTGCGGCCAAACAAATAATATTATTACATCAATTTACATTTACAATGAATGAAAGAAAAACAAAAGCTCATCTCACATCCACCCCGGCTATTCACCCGCGACAGTCCAACAGATTCATATACACATTCCAGCACATTACAGATCATGTATAACCCCGACTAATCGACTTATAGCGATTAGCCGACGTTCAATACATGCAAGCAACACAGATATAACCAACATAGCCAAAGTGCAGTGAAGTTCGGAAAAAAATACGGAATTATAGGACCCCAAAAGTGAATTTCTGTTCTGGAAAATCTGGGTACATATAATACATCTTAAAAATCCCAAAATCCCACCAGAAGAACACTGCATGAAAAACGATGCACAGAAGACGACAAACCGCGGCGCTTCCGCGGCAAATGCCTACCTCGTGCGGCGGAAGCGCGGCGGTTTGAATGAATTAGGTCAACGTTTTTCTTGTGTGTTCAAACAAAACCCTGAGCCGAATTTACAAGTATAAAGTTTTTCATTTTGAGCAGAAAAAATTTCAACAGAAACTTAGGGTTTTGGTTTTTCCGGTTTTGTGATTTTTTCGGTTCCGAACTTCGTTACACTTCACTACCAAGCTAGTTTAAGTTTAGTTAGGCTCTGATACCACTGTAAGTCCATATTGCGACCCCCGGTGCTTACGGGGAGGCGGAAACGGTATAAAAACGAATTTTTATCGCAAGAGGCAACATGGACTAAACTAGGTCGGGATCGTTGTCTAAACTAAAACTAGTATACTTGCTAAAGAGAGTTAGCTACTATGGAAGATGGTTATACCTAAACTTGAACTCCTTCTTCTTCAAACCTTGTAGAGGTTGATGGTTCTCTTTTCGTCGCCTTCTTCCGTCGAAGATGGATCCACCTCGAAGGTTCGACCTTTGGGCTCTTCCTCGATCTTTGAGTGAACTAGGGTTTCCGGCTTGCTAAACCTTCATCCTAGAATGAGTAGAGAGTGATTAGGGTTTGCTTTTCCTTTTAAAGAGAAGGATTCTCAACACATGAGAGGGTTTCTCTTTGCTAGAGGAAGAAGAAGATGAAATGAGGAGAGAGAGAGGTTATGATAGAATGAGATATCTTTTCTCTTTCTTGCAACCATAATGCCAAAAGAAAAGAATTATCTAATAATAATAATTGAAAATGAGAATAGTTGATGGTAATTTGGAATGACCACTACCATGCTTCATGTAAGCATAAATCAAGGAGGACCTTTTAAAGCATGATGGTGGTCAACATTCAACCATGGTCAACAAGTCAACCATGGTCAACAAGTCAACAAAATCAACCATAACAAAATTCTCATTTAATTACTATTATTAATAGATAATTTATAAATCCATTAGGGTTTGGAAAATGAAGACTGTCAACTGTGCATACGCACCCGTTCCGAAACCCTAATGAAAAACCTCATCCTCCGCCTCAAGCAACTGTGCATACACACCTGCATTCTCGTTCCGAGGAACAAGAATACCAAGAGATAAAAGCAACCCCCAAAACATATACCAGTATCTGGCTCAAACCAGAGCCTGCCAGTATAATCCGTCCGGACTCCAAACGTGCACAAGTGCGCGGATGAGAACGAACCCTATCGCAAAACCATGCGACCTCTACTCTGTTTTGCCCAGAGGCGAATACCCTCTGTGTGGGACTCTAAAGACTCGACACTACGCTGGCAGTGGGTTTAACCACAGACCGCAAGCGGCACTAGCTGTGCGTAACGGTCCCCAGGTAGATGTCGACAAGAAGGCTGACGAGGTGAAACCCCATCTGAACTCCTACTGAGTCTGAATGTGACATTCTCCGCACAGTCCGGTCTGTTCGTCTGATACATCGCATGGCGGGCCTAGGGGGCGGTAAACGTCAGTCCCCCAATAGCGGTACAAGTCGTGTCGGAGTGAAGCCCAAAACACCCTGAGATAACACTGGAACCTACCAGTATATCTCGCTTGCCCTGGCTAGGGACTACTCGTGTAATGGCTCTCCTAGACACAGCGCGATGTCAACCCCCAATACCGGGAGAGACGAATCCTGTCTAACCGTCACTGCCTCCAAGTGCTTCGGGACTGCACCCAACCACTACCTGTTTGCACGACTCCTTTGAGCCGTGGTAGGGTAGTGATCAAAGTGTAGTGGGAACACACTCGAGGCGAAGTGCCAGTATCAAGTCAGCGGACTAAGCTGTACTCATGTCACCTGGGAACTGATAACTGACGATAGGTATAATACCAACCTTTCAGTTCCCTACGAGTCCTGTCCAGTGTACCCGTAACCTAACGAGCACCCGTATACTATCTCCAGTACGACGTACTGATGGCTGTGGGACAGACCATCTCCCACACTGGGATGAGAAGCGCATACGCTAGTCTACTCCGGAGTATCGATGCCCCGTCTCGATAGTCCTGCGACTAGGGACCTGTATAAGGATGTGCTTATAGATTACCCAGCCCCCACGAGTGTGACTGCCATCACAACGCTGGTAATCAAGCAAAGATCCTAAGGGCTCCACTAATGCGTATAAGTGATATACTGAAATAAACACAAGTACACATTGAAGTAGAAACAAACCAAGTAGCATACTACTATATTGAGCAAGATTGTTTATACAAGGTGAATATCCCAAGCTTCCATTAAGTAATATACAAACTAGTATGATACAGTAATGGCCTCTAGGGCATATACACTAACACAAGCATCCAATATAATATACATAATCTGTACAATACTGGCCTCTAGGGCATACACACAACTAACAAATATAAACTAATATTTCCATATCAAAATATCTTGATATTTTCTACAAAATATCTAGACGCCACCTTGCATCAATAGTAAACCCTAACTCACTGAGTGAGTTAACAAACTAGCCATTGTTCACTTGAAGAATAGTCAACCCATCAAAACTCCACCTCATTAACCATTTAACAAAATGGTTAAAAAATAATAATAGGGTTTCTTCTTCTATTAGCACTCTTGTAACAAATTACAAGGATACCCCTCACCGTATATACATACCCATATCCGTATTCCCAAAACTACGAATACAAAGAGACAAAAATAATCCATCAATATAATACTAGGATCCGGTTTAAACCAAAGCCTGCTAGTATTATCCGCCCGAACATCATACGTGCACGAGTGCACGCAAGTGATCGAACCCTTGCCGTAAAACCATACGGCCTCTACATCGTTTCGCCCAAAGCAGCGAAACCCTCTGTGTAGGACTATAAAGACTCGACAGTACGCTGGCAGTGGGTGTAACCACAAGAACGTCAGCGGCACTAGCTGTACGTAATGGCTACCCAGGTACCCACCGAAAAGGAAAGCCGACGAGCAAACTCATCTGGACCCTACTGAGCCTATCCGTGACAATATCCGTACAGTCCGGTCTCATCGTCAAAGAGTATCGCATACCGGGTCTAGGGGGTGGTGAACGTCAGACCCTAATAACCTGATAAGTCGTGCTGATGTGGCTCGGGACCAATACGGGAAACTACTGATCAACCTACAAGTAAAACCCAACTGCCTTGGCCAAGGTCTTATGGTCCTGACCAATCGAAAACACAGTGCGACATCGACTCCAAATACTGGGAGAGACGAATCCCCAACAATCGCTTATTGCCTCCATGTGACTCGGGACGGTACCCAATCAAAACCGGTTTGCACGACTCAGTAGAGCCGTGGTAGGATAGTGATCAATGCACAGTGGAAACTCACACAAGAAAAATGATGATCTCAGGTCCGAAGACTAACCCGTACACATGTCACCTGAGAACTTTCATCTGACGATAGGTATAGTACCATCTGGAAGTTCTCCGTGAGTTCGTCCAGTGTACTCACACCCAGTGAGCACATGCATATGATCTTAGGTGCATCCGACCAATGGCTGCAGGACCAACCATTACCCCTTGTCAGGGCTAGAAGCGTATACACTAGTCTACTCTGGAGTATCAATGCCCAGTCTCGATACTCATGCGACTAGGGACCATTTAAGGATGTGCTTATGGACTACCCTGCTCCTATAAGTATGATCGCCATCACAACGTAGGTAGTCAAGCAAGATCCTACGAGCTTTATCAACATGTAACCGCAATATGTAATAACATGTATAACATATGCCATATTAAGATAAAGACAAACCATAATAGTATACTACTGTATTGAGACTTTATCAATATGTGCAAGCTGGATAAAACATCAATAGAAATAAATACACATATACTGACAAAGACCACTCAAATAATACACTATATAACTGTGCAAGAATGCCCTGTACATACATATCCCTAGCATCTACATGTATGCATATACAATAATGGCCTCTAGGGCATACATATCAAACAAGAATATCGCTAGTCACCCTTAGATAATTGACTATTACACTTTGTTTGGTCGGATACTCCGATGCGAAGTCATCAATTGACTGGCTTCAGTTAGAAGGGGAGCTCACTCAGATGTGTTAAGATTCGATCGAGAAAGGACGAGCGAAAGCGCATTACTCCGATGACTTGGACGAGTTTTCGAGGACGTAATTTGCCAGACAACTTCTACAGGGTATTAGAGATTCCGAGTTCATAGCTTCGAAAGAGAATCTAGATATGAGTTTAGCCAATTAGAGCGCAGTCCACACAAATACAAAATGATGATTCTTAATTGGTCCATACTGTAGGGAAGCAGAGTATGAAGTTCGTGCGAGATTTTCATGAGTTGTCATTCCAATCCGTAGATGTCAGAGATTTACTACGCATGCAGAGGTGTTGGATATGGCCACCTTTCCAAAAGAACGTCGTGATGAGAATGCAGCTGCCCCGGAACAAGAAACAGACTAAGTAAAGAGTACTAACTTCCGGGCAGTCCGGCAGAGATTAGATTGGAAAGAGACCCTGACAGGATCTTTCGGGAGTACTTCATGATAAAGACTTGAACCAGGAACGATTGTATCGCGCACGCTCAGTGGGCCAGAGATTGCCATCATTGACGTGATATGTTACGTGTGACCATGAAAATTGGTCAGGAGATCTTCAGAGAAGCGCCAGAACGGGACTGTTTCCGTTAGTACTCCGAGGCTGTCAAACCAAGGAGTCATGTAACTGGTAATCCGCAGAGAGAAATAAGGATCTAAAAGAAGAAGACGCCAGACCATGGGCAAGAGGCAAGTTGATATTCTTGCTCTGCCAGTCTTGGATGCACCAACACCTTTCTACATTGAAGGAGGGGCACCTCGATGACTGTTATTATAATTTGCACATTGGTGATTTGAATATCGCATTTTCATCATTTTGGATTCCGGTATTTAGATGATGTGTTTCATGATTGATATTCCCTATGTTCACCACGGTTGCAATTGATTTGTATTTTCATGTATCAGTTGTACTGATTTTTGTTTTATGCATACCTATTTGCCCTCGATTTTGATTTCGTATGCGTCGATATATTTGATTTGCCTTATGTATTCGATGTAGTTTACACCAACATTTACTACTTGATTTGGGTTTTGTGCATGCAGTTGCACACGTTTACGAGTTCTTATTCTGTGGTATACATGATTTCGATTTGGTGTATATCGTATACCGTTGATTTCGATTTTGATACTTGATATTCGTTTTCGTGCACCCTAGTGCACTGGATTTATATTTTCTTGCACCTTGTGCACTTGATTGGGATTCTAGCGAACAATTGGTGCACTTGATGTGATTTTGTACATACCAGATGCACTAAATCGAGATTCTTTGTGCACATGAGATGCACCAGATATTGTTGTCGTGCACATCCGTTGCACTCGACGTATGTATTCTTGCACACCCGTTGAACTTAGTTTTGTTTCTGTGACATTCGTGGCACCTGTATTAATTTCGATTTTCGTTCGCACCAGACACAAGTAGTATTTTTATGTACACTATTTGAGATTGATTCCTTTCGTGCATCATGTTTTCATGATACATAGTATATGGTGAAATAACCGAGCAGGACTAGTCTGAGGACAGTACCTGAGTATTTTTGCATGCATCGATATTTACCAAGGAGATTTTCAAAAGGAGCTATAGTCTCAATATTTTCCTATGTGTCCATGATGACACGAAACTTTATGAAGAAAACCCTTCTAAAATCTTTTTCAAAAGGAAGGACGTATATGCTAAACAACGAATATGTACATATATATATATAGCTATTTCTTATAATGCACGTCTGCTACTTGTGCCGTGATTTGCACATCGCACGGTGATTTAAAAAGATTTTGCATGCACTTTTATTCAGTTGTTCAGATAACTTCACAACGATGCGTACTATATATATGATATAGTCATAACTACATTTATACTTGATCTTGACAATGGATTTTGAAATTGGTATTTTCGCATTAACTTTGATGATTGCGTGGTACTTGACGGAGTTTTGATTTTGAGTTTTACACTCGGTTTCATGCACACGCATTGTGCTATCGTATGTCTTACGTATTCATAATTTCGGCGTCTCGACGACTTGATTGTTTTAATAAAATGTTTTAGTCATTGGGGGGTTTAAATTTAAATTCGGGAACTGAATTTATTTAAGGGGGAAGATTGTAACATTTCAGAAAAAAATTAAAATATTATTTTTTGAATTTAAATAAATAAAATAATAAATTTCATGAATATTATAACGATATAGAAATTGGTTTTAATGAGGTAGTATGGTTATATACTTATAGTTTTAAAAATAATTGGAAAATTAGTATAAATTATTGATTTGAAGGTATTTATGTGATTTGGGCATTTTATAAATTATTATACAATTAATAGTATACAAGTTCATGCTAAACTTGATTAACATTTCGCTAATTACCCATTAATCTTGCTTCTGTTCATGGCATGCAACAAAACATATTGCAAACACTTATTTCATATTTTTGAACCACGCTTCATTGCATTTACATGGATTTTGTTTTGTTTTGGAAATAAAAAGGAAAAGGGAAAATAAAAGGAAAAAGAAATGAGGAGATATTTTGATGAGGGGACAAAGGGGTATGGGGTGAGAGAGAATGAGAGATAGGGGGAGCATCTTCTCACCATGGCTTCTACACTTCACTTCCTCATCTTCCTTTATCCTGCATTCCTTCATTTTCCACTCCCTCCACCTCCTCTTCCACCACAAAAACACCCCCAAAACTTAATCAAAAACCACACCCTCCTTCACAAAAAAATTACCACAACCTCTTTTCAAGCATGATGGATCAATCAAGTGAAGATTTTGAGCACTTTAGGCAACCCAAGAATTTTCTTGAGTTGCCAAATGAGGTAATCTCTACACACCTAGTTATGTTTTTAGTGTTTCTAATATCCTATAGTAGTTTAGAGTTAAGCTAATGAGGATTAGTGATGTTAGAATTTTCCAAGATGAGTTAAGGAACATTTGGAGTTATAAGGGTGTAATTGAGGTTTAGACATGACTATAACCCCTTTAGTGTCAAAACCTGGACTAAACCATGTATAGAAACCCCAAGACTTGAACTTTGAAATTTGTCGATATCGGAATTTGTGACAATATTTAAGGGTCTGCTATGGCCTGGAGGACCTGAAAAATATATAGTGATTATAGTGAATCGTGCAGGTGACCTAAAAGCTACCCTGGAGACCCGAGACCCTATGTCCATCACTTGGCCGCAAAAAAATTAGAATTGGACGCAATTTGCGGCCTGGGGATGTTGGATTGGGTTTGTGCTTGGTCCATGGCTCCATTATATGTTAAATAGACCTATCCTATGTGCAAAATTGGCTAATTTCACCTGAGACAAAATCTGAAAGTGTTTTTCAAAGTTTCTGATTTCGATTTGCGAATTTTAATAACTTGGGATTTGGTATTTGTGTTTTATCTCGGTCGATTGACGTTCGTAGGTCAATGTCGATAGTTGTTTGGTTGTTTTTGCATGCGTAGACCATATGTTCTAACCTATGTGTGTTTTGTGTGCCGTATCGGCATTTCTTGTATTTGATTCTTGTTTTACAATATGATGTGCTTGAAAAGTCTAGGTACCTTCATGTGGACTTCATGACGACAAGGGAGAGCAAGGCGTCATCGACATCAGCAAGCGAGGATCGAAGGTGAGTAGATGTATATCTACGGGGAAAGTCGGGTGGATGGCGTATAGCACCCCCGCAACCGTAGAATAGGATATTCGTATATTGTATATATGTGTGTGTGTGTGTTAATGCGAGACTTAGGTACTTAGCAAATAGGTTTCTAAGAGACTATAGGCTAGGTTAAGCATACTCATAGGATGGTTTACTTTTAGTTTTAGTCCCTTAGTCGTGAGTCATTAGCTTTATTTTGTCGCGGACACACACACGCACACACTTGGTTGATATGTGGTATATGTATATGGGTATATATATATTTATGGACATGTTGATATATATATATATATATATATATACAGTATACATATACGTGTAAGATGAGAATATGATGTATTATATGGTTTGAGTCGATACGATTGAGCAAGATGTCAAGAGATAATTAATATATGATTTGGGATGAGACATCGTTTATGATGCGATATATTACCGGATCATTGGGCGTTGTATACATAACATGCGATAACATGTGTCTTGATATATGATAGATTGTACGAGACCTTAGATCCGTACCCTTAATTATGATATTGTACGTGTTAGTTGTTGTAGGGTTACTAGGCACTCTAACAAGATTCTACAAGGCATCAACCAGGCCCGATAATAATTTTACCCATGCCGAAGAACTCTAAACAAGATCTTTAAACTAGAGATTAGGCGAAAACTAGCAAGTTAAAAACTTTAACACTAAGTGAATACGAAATACAACCTTTGTAGATCGGTCCTTCACTTCTTGAGCTCCTTGTAGTAGTCCCTTCGCTGTGATCATCGAACTCCCGGACTGTAACATTTCAGAAATCGTTTTGCGAATTTTTCTGTTTTAGGGCAAAATAGTCGGTATTTTCCGTTTTAACCCGATTTCGATCAAACTTTCGTAGAAACTTACCGGCACTTTTTTTTGCTAAAATAAAACTTGTGCGCGAACTTTAGGGGTATTTGGGAGGTTTTGGTTCAGATAGAATTTTTCCCAAATAAAATATTATTTTAAGCGATATTTTGTGCACGTAAATCGGGAAATTTCTTCTAAATGAAATTTTTTGGAAATCATCACTAAAATTATTTTTAGAACCTTCTTTTCAAATATCTAGATATTTTTAGTGCAAAAGGGTTTTGAATTAAAAAAGAAAAGAAAATGAAAGAAAATGTGTCATTTTTGCATTTAATAAAGCAATTAATGAATTAAACTAGAACTTTCTTCTTCTTTTTTGCACAAAACAACCCCCACACCCTCATGGCCGGCCTCTCTCTCCCCCTTACTTCCCTTGTTCTTCCTCACTCATTTTTCATCATTTCTTGCACAAATAAATAATGAAAAATCCAAATTAATTCATAGAAATTCAAATAAAATCCAAAACCTTTATTCTTCTTCACAAAAGTTGCTTGGATCTTCATTCTAGTGAGGATTTTGGAGGCTAAAGTTTGGTTTTATTCTTGATTCAAGTGGTGTTCTTGATGGTATAAAATCCTAACCCTAATCTCTAATTGTTACTTAATACTTTATGCTAGCTTAATAAGATGTTAGTTTAAGTTTTAAATTTCATGTTTCAAAATTCTTGAAATGGTTTTAGAAATTCAAGTTAAGGTTAAAGCTTAATTTAAGTGTTTAATATTTAATTGAAGTGTTAATTTATGTTTAGGAAAAGCTTAACCTAGTAGAAAATGCTAATTATTGTTAATAAATATTTTGTTTAATTAAGGATTTTTGCTTACTAGGTTTTTGCTAAAACTCTTTTTGCAAGTGTTAAAAATATAGAAATGGTTTAGATAGATTAGTTAAGCTATTTTAAGGTGTTTTTAATCGCTAGATATGCGTTAGCTTGAAACTAGTGCGAAATATTGCGGTAGGTTGTTTACTAGGTTTCGGGGTTTTTCCGACGTGGGTTCGATTGGTCGTTGCGAGGTTATATCTATTTTATTCCTCGTAATTGTTTGTGTTGTATTGCGCGATCGGGACGATCGGAGTCTAGACTTGGTGTTTCGTAGTTTAGCGACCCTAGTTAGGGTTTTTGACCGATCTCTTACGCGTTAGATGCGCTAAGTGCGCAGTGTAATTTTCTGGCCATTTTCGTTTCGTTTCGTTGTCTTTTCGTCGATATCGGATATTTAGCTTATGTGATGTGTTTGTGAAATTTTAGGTTCGCAGGCGGGGACTTCGGACACTACGACAAAGGGAAAACAGGTGGTAGGCTTCACTTAGCAAGAAGCGTTGGTGGGTAGATTTAACATCTACAGGGGAATCGCCCGCATGGCGTTATGCGTCTGGGCTAGAAATGACTTGACTTGTCGCATATTCTATTTCATATTTAGAATTGCGCATTCACCCTACTGCTTAGTTATTGTTGTGCTTGGACTAGTATCCTTAGGACACTGCACTATTATTGACGGCTCATGTTGCACGAGCACTGATTGTATGCCACACATACCGTCAATAATTGCCATGTCACGCACAACCCACTTATAGATATGATATTGTTTAGTTAGGGACATTGAGACATTGATTCATATTTCTTTACGCATATGACATATAGCATACCTGTATACCCACATGCTTACACATATACCTTGACATGCTTACATGCTAGTTACCTGTATACCTATAGGGTATTGTACCATTAGTGATAGGTACATACACACATAATGACATAACTACATGTATATCTTTCATACATACTTCACTTATACCCGGAGGATATATTACATCATTACTGATAGGTAGATACACATACCTTGCTATACCTTCATGTTTACACACATATCTGGTTATAGCTACATATTTATCTTTACTTGATGTTATTTAGAATTGGAGAAATTAGGAACCGCATATATTTATATTTAACTTGTTGCGGTTAAATAGCGGCTTTTCCTTTATATGCTTACATTACAGTTTTCTGTTGCATATATTATATTCATGGATTTTCGCATTAAGATATGAATTTTTCATGATGTTTTCTGGATTTGGGGACCGTGGGAGTTCATGAAATTATGCGTTATTTGAAAAACCCGGTTTCCCTTGATATGATATTTCAGCAGCCACCATGAGATTTATCGGTTCGGATATATATATACCCCACGCGAGGAACGGACGGGTCCGTGTGCAGGTACATGGTGGGGCCCGGAGGTACCCCGGGGCAAGAATCTCAGTGAGGAGATGAGTTAGTGGGAGAACCATACTTTCCGGTGACATTACCAATGACTCAGCGGTTATCATGGGGATACCGACGGGAGTCATGTACATACGATACGTTGAGAGGCGAGAGTAAGAGTTAGGCACTCGAGCTTTCGGGAGAGCGTATGATACGTACCTATCAGGGTGCCAGTCGTGGTGACAGCACCTGATAGACCTGCATTTCTATGTCGATGCTTGACACAATGGTTTCATGATATTTCTTTTTATTCCTTTGTATATATAACAGAGGTTTAGGCCGCTGTTATATATGCCCTTACACCAATATTAGTGGAATGAGACGCTAATATATGTGTATTGACATTAAATTATATACATCATCATATTTATTCATGGAAATATATTTAGGATGTTAGATTTTTACTTGATAATTTGATTTGGGATATAGGGGATTCATTTGATTTGGATACAGGATATTTATGAGATTGCTGATTTGTACATTCAGGATATATGAGATTTATTCGATATTGTACATTCAGGATTTGTGAGACTTGTATGATATGAGAGACAATTTAGGGGCTGATTTGACGAATTGGGATTTGGATTTGTCTTGGTGGATTGTGATCCTACCACGATGTCAGGATTCCATGGAAATGACATATTTCATTCCATACTCCACATTTATTGTTTATGCACTGCTTCATGTATTAGTAGTACCCGTTAGAGTACCTTTCATGACTGTTGCATTTACATACCTTTATTTATATGCATTTCTTCATGTATTAGTTGTACCTGCTAGTGTACCTTTCACGATTATTGCATTCATTTGACTTTTTATTGCTATTAATTGCACATGTTAGATTCATGCTGTACGTGCATACTTGCGATTACCTGCATAGGTTATTTACTATTCACGAATTGGAAACTCACCCCCGTTGTGCCACAGGTGTTACAGAGTGTTCCCCAGAGTAGTTAAGGCTGGCTATTCATCTATCATCTTTTGCTACAGATACAGCATCGGCTCACAGTGTGCTGTTTCGTTTAGGTGGGTTTTGGTGGTTATCTGTATTTGTATTGTATATTCGTTGTATCTTGTACTCTCCATGTACTATTTTCATATTGACTTAGAGACTTGGTGAGGACGATGTTGTATATTATGTTGTGACTTGTTGTCTTTTAAACAGTTTCCGTTCTATCGTCTTCTATTTCTTCGCTACGGCGTCGTATATTTGTTGTGGTGGTTGTTTTCTGCCTTTGGGCGTGGATTTGCTCCCGTTGGGGATGCTTTACTTTATATTTATGTTGTACCCATTTTTGGGGTTGGTTTTTATAAAGGAGGTGCAGCCGAAATTTTCAAGAAAGAAAATTGGACTTAAAGAATTTATACTTGAGATTTTTTTTAAAGGTTTAAACAATGTTTCTTATCTTTTCTTGTCTTTTAATGGTTTAGATTTCTGGGTTTTGGCTTTCTTTTACTGCGTTACGCCTGTAGACATTGCGTAGTATTAAGGCCGTCACGTGCTAATTTCGGGTCGTGACAAAGTTGGTATCAGAGCGCTAGGTTTCACCTTTCGGAGTGTAGGATGACCTTGGTATGATGGAGTCGGTAGCTTTAGCAGAGTAACGTAGTGTGTGTATGTCTGCAGCATACTAATGATGCAGTACACCGCCTAAAGTGACCTAAGTACAATTGCTTGAAATTCCTTTCTTGATGATTCATATCCTTGTGATTCGATTTCCGTGTTCATATCGAATCCTATCCCTATTTATAGCCTTTGCCGCCGACGACTATGGGGACTCAGAGAGGTGCAGCGAGGGCCGAGGTCAGAATTGACTCGGGTAGGACAAGGACTGACCAGGATGGCACGCTTGTTGCACAGGTGCAGACGGATCCTCCTTCGACAGATAGTATCGCTAGGCTTGTGGCGGAGATGCAGGACTTGCGCCAGACGATGAGATCATTAGTTGATGTCGTTCGAGCGCAGCGACATGAGGTTGTCACCCGTGTTACACAGTTGTTCCTTGGGATCACCATGCAGCAGTCCGTCACCTACTTAGCACCAGTGGATGCAGCCCCAGTTGACGAGGCACATATTCCAGAGACTCTGAGAGTTCCGGAACAGTGGAGGACTCGTACCGGTGTACCAGCCCAGAGATAGAGGCTTAGTCTTCAGACAGATTTCGTGGCTACCGTGGGAGTAGCAGAGGCTTTGGATGAGGACAGTCATTCAGCTCTTATCCTTAGGAGGGTTAGCAGCCATCGTATAGATGTTTTCGATGCGGAAGCCTTCAGCACTTCGTCAGGGATTGTTCTTTAGCACTGCGTCAGGATCGTATTCAGAGAGGTCGTGGACGTGGAAGGTTTGTTCAGAGGGGACAGTCTAGCAGAGGAAGATTTCAGTCAGTTGCGGGTAGAGGGCAGACACAGGAGTTTTCTTCTACTCATCGAGAGGCGCGGGCGTCCAATGCAGAGTTTTCAGGTATCCTTAATGTTAGTGTATATGCCCTAGAGGCCATTACTGTATCATACTAGTTTGTATATTACTTGATGGAAGCTTGGGATATTCACAGTTGTATATACAATCTTGCTCGAAATGGTAGTATGCTACTTGGTTTGTCTCTGCTTTAATATGTGCATGTGTTTCTTTTAGCATATCGCTGTTATACATATTAGTAGAGCCCTTAGGATCTTTGCTTGATTACCAGCGTTGTGATGGCGCTCACACTCGTGGGAGCTGGGTGATCTATAAGCACATCCTTATACAGGTCCCTAGTCGTTGGACTATCGAGACAGGGCATCGATACTCCGGAGTAGACTAGCGTATGCGCTTTTCATCTCAGCGTGGGAGACGGTCTGTCCCACAGCCGTCAGTACGTCGTACTTGAGATAGTATGCGGGTGCTCGTTAGGTTACAAGTACACTGGACAGGACTCGTCGGGAACTGTTGGTTGGTATTATACCTATCGTCAGTTATCAGTTCCCAGGTGACATGAGTACAGCTTAGTCCGTTGACTTGACACTGTCACTTCGCCTCGAGTGTGTTCCCACTGCACTTTGATTACTACCCTACCACGGCTTAAAGGAGTCGTGTAAACAGGTAGTTTTTGGGTGCAGTCCCGAAGCACTTGGAGGCAGTGACGGTTAGACAGGATTCGTCTCTCCCGGTATTGGGGGTTGACATCGCGCTGTGTCCAGGAGAGCCATTACACGAGTAGTCCCTGGCCAGGGCAAGCGAGATATACTGGTAGGTTTCCAGTGTTATCTCAGGGTGTTCTGGGCTACACTCCGACACGACTTGTACCGCTATTAGGGGACTGACGTTCACCGCCCCCTTAGGCCCGCCATGCGATGTATCAGACGAACAGACCGGACTGTACGGAGATTGTCACATACAGGCTCAGTAGGAGTTCGGATGGGGTTCACCTCGTCAGTCTTCTTATCGACATCTACCTGGGGACCGTTACGTACAGCTAGTGCCGCTTGCGGTCTGTGGTTAAACCCACTGCCAGCGTAGTGTCGAGTCTTTAGAGTCCCACACAGAGAGCTATTCGCCTTTAGGCAAAATGAGTAGAGGTCGCATGGTTTTGCGACAGGGTTCGTTCACATTCGCGCACTTGTGCACGTTTGCTGTCCGGACAGTTTATACTAGCGGGCTTTGGTTTAAGCCGGATCCTAGTATATATTTTAAGATTGGTTTTTCTCAGTGTATTCGTGTTCCTCGGATCACGAATGCGGGTGCGTATGCACAGTTGCTTGAGATTGAGGGAGAGGACCTTGATTAGGGTTAATGGCTATTGCCATTTTATTAACCCTAATGTTTATGTGTGTATTATTGTTAATTAATAATTAGTTTAATAATTGTCCATGGTTATGGTTGTTGACCATTTGACTTCTTTGACTTGTTGACCTAAGTTGACACTTTGACCATCATCATTTCTTTTGGAAGATGCTTTTTGATCTTTGCAAATTGAAATGATAATGGTCATGTCATGATTAACCATGACAATTATCTAGCTAATTATTCAATTAAAATAATTCACATATATTAGTGAGCATGGCTCAATTATTTCTCATTCTATCATATCCTTTCTCTCTCTTGTTCTTCCTCTCCCTCAAGCTCTCTCCCTCTCATGTGTTGAGAAACACTTGAGCTTGAGAAAAACCCTCTCTTGATCTTCTCTACTCTCATCTAAGGTTGAAGGACTAGCACTTCTTGAACCCTAGTTACTTCTAGCTTGGAGTTGAAGCCAAAGGTCGAGGCTTTCGGGTGGATCTTTCTTCGGCGTGAGAAGACGAGCAAGGTGACCTCCTTCCACTACTCCAAGGAGCAAGGAGAGAAGGACTAAGAGACCAAAGGTATAACTTTTCTACCACTTAGCTACTTTCAAGTTAGCTTTTGCAAGTTTTTGTTTAGTAAAGATCCTTAAAGCATAGTCCATGTTGCCTATAGTTGATAAAAATCCGATTTTTATTATGTTTTCCGCCTCCCCGTAAGCACCGGGGTGGGCAACATGGACTTACAGTGGTATCAGAGCCTAACTAAACATAAACTAGCTAGGTAGTGAAGTGTAACGAAGTTCGAAACCGAAAAATCCAAAAACCGAGTTTTCAAAAACCCTAGTTTCTGTTAAAAAATTTTCTGGTCAAAACAAAATTTGTCATACACCAAAAATCATCTCAGGGTTTTTTAAAGATAACCACAAAACCCGGTCCAGTGAGTCGACTAAACCGCCGCGGAACCACCGCCGTTTGGACTCCTTACTGGGTCAAGTTTGGTGCAGTGTATCTCTGGCTTGGTTTTAGGATATTTAAGATGTGTTATATGTGCCCAGATTTTCCAGAATAGAAATTTATTTTTGGGGGCCTATAAATCTGTATTTTTTCCGAACTTCACTACACTTTGACTATGATGGTTATATCTGTGATGTTTGTATATATTGAACGTCGGCTAATCGCTATATGTCGATTAGTCGGGGTTATACATATCTGTGATCTGTGTTTGATATTGGTTTGTGTATATGAATGGGTTGGATCGTCGCGGGTGAATAGCCGGGGTGGATGTGAGATGAGTATTGCTTTTCTTTCATTCATTTGTAATATGTAAATTGATGTAATATTATTATTTGTTTGGCCGCACAACCGGGTCGGGGTTGTAGCCGTCATTGTATAATTCTTTTTACTGTTTTTGCTCCTAGGATAGACCCATGGAGGGGGTGCACAAACTACCGGGTATCTCGAAGTGCCGAGTGGCCTACTCACGGTGGTGAGGGAGGTTGCTTCGCTTCGGGTACTTGGCGGGTAGTTTGACGCACCCGTAGGGGTCTTGGGTGGGGTATTTGGCTATTCACCGCGACCGTGTAATCCGCTTTTCGTTGCAGGCTCGAACGGATTGCGGGTTCCTAGTATATCCAATGTATTCATCTGTGATCTGTAATGTCTATCATTGCTATATATTTATATATAATAACTATTTAGGCGTTGCTTATGTTTTACAGCCGCGCTAGCCCAGCCCCCGCTCTGTCGTTAGTTAAGTAACCTAACGGGTGATGACGGGGCCCCGTGGCGAATGCGAATGGCATAAGCGTACGTCATATTTTGGTTGTTTTCTGCAATGGTAGGATTAAATGATGGGACGCATTAAAATAACTAATGCAAGAAAATAAACCAAGTAAAAGTCGATTGGAACACTTTGAAAACCACTCGGTTCTTTTCAAAACCAAACTTTTAAACGCGGAGCATGAACCACTCCTTTTAAAAGCTATCTCGTTCCATCGATTATATCAAGTTCACTACGTTCACGGTTTCGCCAAAACCATCCGTAGCCCTCCATCATTTCAGTTAAATATTCGGTAGTATTCAAGCTATGTATTTTGACCTCACGCCAAGGCATAGTGATTGGTAGCTGCCGGATATTTATCTGTTGCATAGATAGAATGTGTTGGTTTGAGACAGTCGTACTGCCGTTTTGGTCTACGTCAAGGGTAGGTACGGGTGGGTTCAAATTAACCAGGATAATGATGGGAAGAACTTGACATGTGACTTATGACATTTTGACCTTACGCCAAGGTCATAAGAGCATGGGGGCAAAAATCCACATCGGGAGTTTCATAAGTACTGAAACTTGCTAGCGCTGCATACCATTTGGAGTGTGATAATTCTGGTAGGATTCCTTCGGTTTTATCACGCGATGATATTTGGATCCCGATCCTACTGTGAGTATATGCTACTGCTCGGGAAAACTCTCACTTAACGATTAATGCTATAAACTTAGTAGCTGTCTAGAAAGGTGTTAGCGGGGCTACGCCCACAGGGAAAAGAGGTTACTTAATTAAGGAACTTCGCGAAAGCGTTGGAAAACCTCCCTCGAAGTACCGAAACTGGCCTGGCTGAACGGTTAAGCAAGTATTGTACGGTGAGAGTGATCCTGACTAATCCTTTCTTTACGGTTTGAGAAGGGATTCGAGAGACAGTGGGAGCCATCCAGTTTAGACAAACTAAAAACCACTCTAAACTTGCAAGAGCATCATGCTAAAGTGTTTCTTTTCTCTCTCCTAATTGCAGCGACCATTCAACATGACCGGACTTAAGTTATTACTAGATAAAAACATATTGACAGGGCCAAACTACAAAGATTGGCTCAGGAATGTCAAGATGGCAATCACTTACGACAAGCTGGGGTATCTCCTTACCACCAAAGCTCCCCCTGTCCCAGGTCCCAAAACCAGTGTCGTAGATAGGGAAATCTACAAGACCTGGGAAATAGATTGCGCGAAGGCCAAATGCCTCGTACTTGCCTCGATGGACAACGAACATCAGAGGTGGCACGAGAATATGGACCTAGAGTCCATATTTCTTCATACAAAAGAACTGTATGGAGAGCAGTCTCGTATCGCAAGATACGAAGTGTCGAAGAAGTTGTTTTCGGCAAGGTTGGCCATCGGATCATCGGTAGCGGAACACGTGCTTAAGATGATTGGCTACATTGAGGAGCTCGCGGACCTTGGGACCACGTTGGAGAATGAACTCTATACTGATTTGATTCTCCAGTCCCTTCCTTCCACTTACGCCCAGTTTATTCTTAACTTCAACATGCAAGGAAAGGAGGTTGAACTTTCCGAGCTTCTGAACATATTGAGGAGTGCAGAGGGCACCCTACAGAAGGGTAGGGAGACATCCACTTTGTTTGTAGGAGGATCTTCCTCTTCTAGGTCCAGGGTGAAAGCCAAGGGCAAGAAGAAGAAATCCCCCGCCAAACCATGAGGCGGTGTCGGTAAAGTGGATACGAAGGGAAAAGGAATGGCAACAAAGATAGTGGGGAAGCTAGTGGGGAAGGAAGAATGCTTCTATTGTCACAAAAGTGGTCACTGGAAACAGGATTGCAAGGCTTGGAAGGCCAGAACACAGGATTTGAAGCGAGTTGCAGCTTCAGCTTCAGGTGTGTATGTTATTGAAAACTGTCTATCAATAAACTCTACATCCTGAGTATTGGATACCGGATCAGGATCTCATATCTGTAATTCTTTGCAGGCGTTGAGAAAGCGTAGAGTTTTGAAGACAGGTGACATGACCCTCAGAGTTGCGAACGGTGCTAGCATGGATGCTGAGGCCGTGGGGGACTATCACCTGGGATTGTCGGATGGACATTTTTTGGTTTTGCGTAGTTGTTATTATGTACCAAATGCAACCTGTAATATCATTTCTGTATCTTTATTGTCTAAAGAAGGTTATGAATTTGCATTTGTAAGTAATGTAGTGAACATTCACCTTAATCAAGTTTTGATTGGGTCAGGTACATTGAACAACGGTATATACGTATTAAACCAGCCACAGATTTTCAATGTCCAGAATACACACAAAAGAAAGTCTCCAGAAATCGATAAAACTTTCTTATGGCATTGTAGACTGGGTCACATCAATGAGAGAAGGTTGACTAAGTTACATGCAGAAGGATATTTGGATTTATTCGAATATCAATCGTATGCCACTTATCAATCCTGTCTCAAAGGAAAGATGACAAAGACTCCGTTTACTGGACACGGAGAAAGAGCGAGCGAGCTCTTGGGACTCGTACACAGCGACGTGTGCGGTCCAATGTCTACACATGCGCGAAGCGGTTATTCTTACTTCATTACTTTTACGGATGATTTCTCAAGGTTCGGACATGTCTTCTTAATGAAGCATAAATCCGAAGCTTTTGATAAGTTCCAGGAATATAAGAATGAAGTAGAAAAACAAACAGGCAAAAGTATCAAGGCACTGAGATCTGATCGAGGTGGTGAATACTTAAGTGCCGAGTTCCTGGGTTACTTAAAAGAGAATGGAATTCTCTCTCAGCTTACTCCTCCATACACTCCGTAACATAATGGTGTATCGGAGAGACGGAACCGAACCCTATTGGATATGGTACGGTCCATGATGAGTAACGCTGAGTTGCCGCGATCGTTCTGGGGATATGCGCTAGAAACAGCTGCATACCTTTTGAACCGTGTTCCCACTAAGACTGTGCCTACCACACCATATGAGTTATGGAGTGGGAAGAAACCCTATCTTCAATTCTTGAAGATTTGGGGATGTCCAGCTTATGTCAAAAAGCAGCATGCGGACAAACTAGAGGCACGCTCAGTATTGTGCAAGTTTGTGGGATACCCAAAGAACTCCAAGGGGTATCTTTTCTATTACGCAGAGGAACAAAAAGTCCTTGTTTCTCGTAATGCCCATTTTCTAGAACACCAGTTCTTAGAAAAAGAAATAAGTGGGAGCGCAATAGAACTGGAAGAAATTCCAGAACCACAAGCTATTACTGAAAGCTTAGTAGAACCAGAGGGTTCGAAAGATCAAGACATTCCCACGCCACTCCGCAGGAGTAGTAGGCAGTCTCATCCGCCCGAGAGATACTACGGTTTTCTCATTGACGGGGATAGAGAGGATTGCATCATAGACCTTGATGAGCCTACTAGCTTCCAGCAAGCCATTCAGAGCGTCGACTCGGTAAAATGGCTGGATGCAATGCGGACCGAAATGGAGTCCATGTACACCAACAAAGTATGGACGTTGGACATTGCTCCAGATGGGGTAAAACCCGTAGGATGCAAGTGGATCTTCAAAAGGAAGATTGGTGTAGATGGACAGGTTGAGACCTATAAAGCTAGACTGGTAGCAAAGGGTTTTCGTCAACGACCTGGTTTAGACTATGAAGAAACCTTTTCTCCAGTAGCTATGCTGAAATCCATTCGGATCCTTCTTGCCATTGCTGCCTTCCACGATTATGAGATTTGGCAGATGGACGTAAAGACAGCTTTTCTAAATGGACATTTAGAGGAGTGTGTCTATATGGATTAGCCAGAGGGTTTCATTCAGAGTGGGAGCAGCGGAAAGGTGTGCAAGTTGCTTAAGTCCATTTATGGACTAAAGCAGGCATCGCGGAGTTGGAACATCTGTTTTGATGAGACGGTCAAGGAATTTGGCTTTATCAAAAATCTAGATGAACCATGCATCTATTGTAGATTTGTAGCAAGAACTGTAGTATTCCTCGTTTTATACGTGGATGACATTCTCTTAATAGGAAATGACATTCCTATGCTACAATCTGTCAAGGGGTTCTTGTCACACTGGTTCTCCATGAAAGACCTGGGTGATGCCTCATACATTCTGGGTATCCGGATCTACCGTGACAGATCCAAGAGGATATTAGGACTTTCGCAGTCCAGGTATATCGACTGTAAGTCCATGCTACCTCTCCCGGTACTTTCGGAAATGCGGAATTTGGTAAAAAACGATTTTTACGGAGGTGGTAACATGGACCTATAACCCGGATCTGGGTTAAATATCTATCTAGCAACCTAACTACGAGTTTCTAGCTACTCGGTTAGGGGGTTATACCTTGCTTGTCTTGAACTCCTTCGTCTTCAAACTCCGATGGTGGTCCGGATTGGCTTCTTCCCGTCGTCTCCGTACGCCGAAGATAGATCCACCTGAAAGCTCCAACCTTTAGCTCCTTCTTCGTTCTTTGAAGAAACTAGTTCACTTGGTTTGCTAAACCTAGTGAACTAGAATGAGTAGAGAAGAGTTTGTATGGGATTTTATCTATGGTTCTTGATTCTCAACTCATGAGACAAGAGAACCATAGAATCAAGAGAGGGAGCAAGAGGTTGAGGGTGAAAGCAAGAGCAAGAGAGCTCAAGAACAAGAGAGAGAATGTGTAAGTGAGAATAATGCTCTCTTTTGTCTTTCACCCTCTCATAATCCAAAGCAATGATCACACATCATACCAATCAAGTGTTATGTGATGGTTGAAGCAACCATAACCATATCATTTCATGCACTTATTTTGCACAAATGAGCAAGCAAGCAAAAGTCTTTGCCATGAAATGATAGCTATGGTTATCATGATGGTCAACTAGTCAAGCCTAGTCAACCGGTCAACAAAGTCAACATGTCAACAAAAGTCAACAAGTCAACAAAGTCAACAACCATGTCACCATAATACTTAATTAATATAATTGTTAATCTCATACCATATTCTCATTAGGGTTGATCAAAAGGTCAATAGTCAACGGTCAACTGTCAACAACCCTAATGAGAATCCACTGCCTCTGTCTCCCTGTCAACTGTGCATACACACCCGCATCCGCGTTCCGAGGAACATGAATGCAAACTGGATAAATCCAATCCCATAAGGTACACTAGGATCTGGCTTAAACCAAAGCCCTCTAGTGTAAACTGTCCGGACACTGTACGTGCACAAGTGCACGGATGTGACCGAACCCTGTCGCAAAACCATGCGACCTGTCGCAATACCATGCGACCTCTACTCTTTTGCCTAAAGGCGAAAAGCTTTCTGTGTGGGACTCTAAAGACTCGACACTACGCTGGCAGTGGGTTTAACCACAGACCGCAAGCGGCACTAGCTGTGCGTAACGGTCCCCAGGTAATGCCGACAAGAAGACCGACGAGGCGAAACCCATCCGAACTCCTACTGAGCCTGAGTGTGACATTCTCCGTACAGTCCGGTCTGTTCGTCTGATACATCGCATGGCGGGCCTAGGGGGCGGTAAACGTCAGTCCCCCAATAGCGGTACAAGTCGTGCCGGAGCGAAGCCCAAAACACCCTGAGATAACACTGGAAGCCTACCAGTATATCTCGTTTGCCCTGGCCAGGGACTACTCGTGTAATGGCTCTCCTAGACACAGCGCGATGTCAACCCCCAATACCGGGAGAGACGAATCCTGTCTAACCGTCACTGCCTCCAAGTGCTTCGGGACTGCACCCAACCACTACCTGTTTGCACGACTCCTTTGAGCCGTGGTAGGGTAGTGATCAAAGTACAGTGGGAACACACTCGAGGCGAAGTGACAGTGTCAAGTCAGCGGACTAAGCTGTACTCATGTCACCTGGGAACTGATAACTGACGATAGGCATAATACCAACTAGTCAGTTCCCGACGAGTCCTGTCCAGTGTACCCGTAACCTAACGAGCACCCGCATACTATCTCAAGTACGACGTACTGACGGCTGTGGGACAGACCGTCTCCCACACTGGGATGAGAAGCGCATGCGCTGGTCTACTCCAGAGTATCGATGCCCTATCTCGATAGTCCTGCGACCAGGGACCTGCATAAGGATGTGCTTATAGATTACCCAGCCCCACTAGTGTGACGGCCATCACATCGCTGGTAATCAAGCAAGGATCCTAAGGGCTCCACTAATGTGTATAGGCGATATACAAAAATAAACACATGTACACATTGAAGTAGAAACAAACCAAGTAGCATACTACTATTTTGAGCAAGATTGTATATACAAGGTGAATATCCCAAGCTTCCATTAAGTAATATACAAACTAGTATGATACAGTAATGGCCTCTAGGGCATATACACTAACAATCTCCCACTTGCACTAAGGCCATGTACTGGCGTATTGAAGACCTATCATCTCGATCAGCCGCTCGAACTGAGTCTGGGGAAAGGCCTTGGTGAATGGATCTGCAGTGTTATCTTCTGAATTTACTCTCTTTACCTCGATCTCCTGGCGATCAATGATCTCCCTGATCAGGTGGATCCGCCTCAAAATGTGCCTGGACTTCTGATGGGACCTTGGTTCCTTCGCTAAAGCTATAGCGCCGTTGTTGTCACAATACAACGGTATTGGATCAACACTGGTAGGAACCACCTGAAGTTCCGTGAGGAACTTCTTCATCCATACAGCTTCCTTTGCGGCATCGCAAGCAGCTATGTACTCTGCTTCCATGGTTGAGTCAGCAACGGTTTCTTGCTTGGAACTCTTCCAGCAAACCGCCCCTCCATTGAGGGTAAAGACATAACCCGACATGGACTTGGAGTCATCCTTGTCACTCTGGAAGCTGGAGTCAGCAAAGGCCTCAATCTGGAGGTCTTTTCCGCCATACACCAAGAACATCTCCTTAGTCCTCCTCAGGTACTTGAGAATGTTCTTTACTGCTATCCAGTGTTTCTCCCCTGGGTTCGACTGATACCGGCTTACAACGCTCAATGCGTATGCTACATCTGGTCTGGTACATAACATCGCATACATGTTAGAGCCTACCGCAGATGCGTAGGGTATCGATGACATGCGAGCCCTTTCCAAATCAGTATTGGGAGACATCTCTTTAGAGAGGGTGATTCCGTGACAAGCCGGTAGATTACCGCGCTTGGAATCTTCCATACTGAATCGTTTCAGTATGGTGTCGATGTACCTTGCTGTGAAAGTCCCAACATCCTCTTAGATCTATCACGATAGATCTGGATCCCCAGAATGTAGTTGGCATCACCCAGGTCCTTCATGGAGAACCTCTGTGACAAGAATCCTTTGACTGACTGTAGCATAGGAATATCATTTCCTATTAGGAGAATGTCATCGACGTACAAGACGAGGAATACCACATTTCTCCCTACAATCTTACTGTAAATGCATGGTTCATCTGGGTTTTTGACAAAGTCGAATTCTTTGACAGTATCATCAAAGCAGATGTTCCAACTCCGCGATGCCTGCTTAAGTCCATAGATGGACTTGAGCAACTTGCACACTTTACCGCTGCTCCCACTCTGAATGAATCCCTCTGGCTGATCCATATAGACGCACTCTTCCAAATTTCCATTTAGGAAAGCCGTCTTTACGTCCATCTGCCAGATCTCATAATCGTGGAAGGCAGCAATGGCAAGAAGGATCCGAATGGATTTAAGCATGGCTACTGGAGAAAAGGTCTCGTCATAGTCCAAACCAGGTCTTTGACGAAAGCCCTTTGCAACGAGCCTAGCCTTATAGGTTTCAACCTGCCCATCTACACCAATCTTCTTTCTGAAGATCCATTTGCAGCCTACGGGTTTTACCCCTTCTGGAGCAAAGTCCAAAGTCCAAACTTTGTTGGTGTACATGGACTCCATCTCGGTCCGCATTGCATCTAGCCATTTTACCGAGTCACCGCTCTGAATGGCTTGCTGGAAGCTAGTAGGCTCATCATAATCTATGATGCAATCCTCTCTATCCCCGTCTATGAGAAAACCGTAGTATCTCTCGGGCGGATGAGACTGCCTACTACTCCTGCGGAGCGGCGTAGGAATGTCCGGTTCCCCTGAACCTTCTGGTTCTACTAAGGTTTCAGTAATAGCTTGTGGTTCTGCAATTTCTTCCAGTTCTATTGCGCTCCCACTTATCTGATTTTCTAAAAACTCAGTTTCCAAGAAGCGGGCATGACGAGAAACAAGGACTTTTTGCTCCTCTGCGTAATAGAAAAGATACCCCTTGGAGTTCTTTGGGTATCCCACAAACTTGCACTGTACTGAGCGTGCCTCGAGCTTGTCCGCATGCTGCTTTTTTACAAAAGACGGACATCCCCATGTCTTAAAGGATTTAAGACAGGGTCTCTTCCCACTCCACATCTGATATGCTGTGGTAGGCACTGTCTTAGTAGGAACTTGGTTCAAGAGATGTGCAGCTGTTTCCAGTGCATAACCCCAGAAAGATCGCGGTAACTCAGCCTTACTCATCATGGAACGAACCATATCTAATAGGGTTCGATTCCTTCTTTCCGATACACCGTTGTGTTGTGGTGTGTATGGAGGAGTACGCTGAGAGAGAATTCCATTCTCTTTTAAGTAGTCCAGAAACTCGGCACTCAAGTATTCACCACCTCGATCCGATCTTAGGATCTTGATACTTTTGCCTGTTTGTTTTTCTACTTCATTCTTATATTCTTGAAATTTCTCAAAGGCATCGGATTTGTGCTTCATTAAGAAGACATGTCTAAACCTAGAGAAATCATCTGTGAAAGTAATGAAGTATGAATAACCGCTTCGCGCATGTGTAGACATTGGACCACACACGTCACTGTGTATAAGTCCCAAGAGCTCGCTCGCTCTTACTCCGTGTCCAGTGAACGGAGTCTTTGTCATTTTTCTCATGAGACAAGATTCACAAGTGGCATAAGACTGGTACTCGAACGGATCCAAGTATCCTTCTTTATGTAACTTAGTCAACCGTGTCTCATTGATGTGACCTAGTCTACAATGCCATAAGAAAGCCTGATTTAATTCTGGAGACTTTCTTTTAAGTGTGTTCTGGACACTGAATATCTGAGCTTGATTCAATACGTATATACCATTATTTAATGTACCTGACCCAATCAGTGCTTGATTTAGGTGGATGTTTACTACATCGCTTACAAATGCAAAATCATATCCTTCCTTAGAAAGTAAGGATACAGATATGATATTACAAGTCGCACCTGGTACATACAAACAGTCACGCAGAATCAATATCTGCCCAGTTGTCAGTCCTAGGTGATATTCCCCTACGGATACAGCATCCATGCTCATTCCGTTAGCAACCCTGAGAGTCATATCACCTTTCCTGATAACCCTACGGTTTCTCAGACCCTGTAACGAATTACAGATATGAGATCCTGATCCGGTATCCAATACCCAGGAAGTAGGGTTAACTGACAAACAGTTCTCAATTACAAACACACTCGAAGCCGAAGCCACAACATGCTTCGAATTCTGGCTATTGGCTTTACAAGCCCTGCAATCTTTCTGCCATAGTTCATTCCCGCTACAATAGGAACATCCCTCTTTTACTATATCCAGTCCTGAAACTTTTGCCCTTGTTTTTCCTTTTTCTTCCCTGGTTTCTTTCAGGGTATGAGCAGAGGGCAGGGACTGTAGAATTAGGTCAGTACTTGACCCATTCTCCAACGTGGTCTCCAGGTCCGTGAGCTCAATATAGCTGGTCTCTGTAAGGACGTTGCCCCCTACAGATGACCCGACAGCCAACCTCGCTTGAAGCAATTCGTTCGAGGTCTCATATCTTGCGATACGAGATTGCTCTCCATATAAAACTTTGTTATGGAGGAAGATAGAAACTGAGTCCATCTTCTCGTGCTGCCTCTGGTTTGCACCATCAACTGAGGCTAACACGAGGCACTTGGCTTTCGCACAATCCTTTTCCAATGTCCTGCGGATGTGAACATCCGTGACCGGGGAAACTGGACCTGAGACAGCAGGGTTTTGATTAGTTAAGAGGTGTTCCAGCTTGTCATGGGCAATGGACATCTGGACAGACCTTTGCCAGTCATAACAGTCAGGTTCAGTCATATTTTTATCTAGATGTAACCTAGGCGTGGTCACAGGGTCGCTGCAATTAAGAGAGAGAAGAAGAAACACTCAGCAAGATGCTCTTGCAAGTTTAGAGTGGTTTTTAGTTTGTCTAAACAGGATGGCTCCCACTGTTTCTCGAATCCCTCCTCAAACCATAAAGGAAGAATTAGCCGGGATCAATCCCACCGCACAATACTTGCTTAACCGTTCAGCCAGGCCGGTGTCGGTACTTCGAGGGAGGTTTTCCAACGCTTTCGCGAAGTTCCTTAATTAAAGAACCTCTTTTCCCTGGGGGCGTAGCCCCGCTAACACCTTTCTAGGCACTTACTAGGTTTATAGCATTGATCGATTAGTGAGAAATTTCCCGGGGAGTAGCATATACTCACAGTAGGATCGGGATCCAAATGTCATTGCGTGACAAAACTGAAGGAATCCTACCAGAATCATCACACTCCAAATGGTATGCAGTGCTAGCAAGTTTCAGTTCTTTTGAAACTCCCGATGTGGATTTTTGCCCCATGCTCTTATGACCTTGACTAAGGCCAACAAATCATAAGTCACATGTCAAGTTCTACCCGTCGTTGTCCAGGTTAATTTGAACCCATCCGTATATACCCTTGACTAAGGCCAACAAAGTAATACGACTGTCCCAAACCAACGCATCTATCTATGCAACATATGAATATCCACCAGCTACCAATCACTGTGCCTTGACTAAGGCCAACAAACACAGCTTGAATACTGTTGAATATTCATATGAAACGACGGAGGGCTACGAATGGTTTTGGCGAAACCGTGAACGTAGTGAACTTGATTTAGTCGATGGAACGAGATAGCTTTTAAATGGAGTGGCTCAAACTCCGCATTTTAAAAGTTTGTTTTTGAAAAGAACCGAGTGGTTTTTCGAAAATGTTCCAACGACTTATACTTGGTTTATTTTCTTGCATTAGTTCTTTTAATGCATGTTTTGCTTGCATTAGTTCTTTTAATGCGTGATATTCTTGCATTAGTTCTTTTAATGCGTCCCATCATTTAATCCTACCATTGCAGAAAACAACCAAAATATGACGTACGCTTATGCCATTCGCATTCGCCACTGAGCCCCGTCATTACCCGTTAGGTTATTTAACTAACGACAGAGCGGGGGCTGGGCTAGCGCGTCTGTAAAACATAAGCAACGCCTAAATAATATCATATATAGATATACTGCAATGATAAACATTTCAGATCACAGATGAATACATTGGATATACTAGGAATCTGTAATTCGTACGAGCCTGTAACGAAAAACAGATTACACGGTCGCGGTGAATAGCCAATACCCCACCCAAGACCCCTACGGGTGCGGCAAACTACCCGCCAAGTACCCGAAGCGTAGCAACCTCCCTCATCTCCATGAGTAGGCCACTCGACACTTCGGCATACCCGGTAGTTTGTGCACCCCCTCCATGGGTCTATCCTAGGAGCAAAAACAGTAAAAAGAAATTATACAATGACGGCTACAACCCCGACCCGGTTGTGCGGCCATACAAATAATTATTACATCAATTTACAAATTTACATGAATTGAAAGAAAGGAAAACTCTCGTCTCACAACCCCCGGCTATTCACCCGCGACAATCCAACATATTCATATCCACATTCCAGCAACATTACAGATCACAGATTTGCATAACCCCCACTAATCGACATATAGCGATTAGTAGACGTTCAATACAAATATCACATTACAGAAAACCCGTTAGCTTAAGTCTTTTAGAAGTTCGATCAAAAATACGGATTTTCGGGACCCCAAAATAAAATTTTCGTTCTGGAAAATCTGGGTTGAAAATACATGTACCAAAATTCCCAAAATACCCCCAGATGCACACTGTAGCAAAGAAACACCAGAGAGGCGCCAAGGAGGCCGCGGAACCGCGGCAATAGCAAGCTATTGCCGCGTTTCCGCGGTCGTTTAGAGGGATCGGTTGGTGATTTTTCTACAGTGTCATCTAAAAACCCTGAGCCGATTTTTGGTGTTAAAATAATCAAATTTTGAACAGTAAAAAAATCGACAGAAACTCGAATTTTTGGGGTTCGTTTTCGGGACATTTTCTTTGATCGATCTTCTAGTTACTTGCTAACATGTTAGATAGAGTTTAACTAGGCTCTGATACCACTGTAAGTCCATGCTACCTCTCCCGGTACTTTCGGGAATGCGGAATTTGGTAAAAAACGATTTTTACGGAGGTGGTAACATGGACCTATAACCCGGATCTGGGTTAAACATCTATCTAGCAACTTAACTACGAGTTTCTAGCTACTCGGTTAGGGGGTTATACCTTGCTTGTCTTGAACTCCTTCGTCTTCAAACTCCGATGGTGGTCCGGATTGGCTTCTTCCCGTCGTCTCCGTACGCCGAAGATAGATCCACCTGAAAGCTCCAACCTTTAGCTCCTTCTTCGTTCTTTGAAGAAACTAGTTCACTTGGTTTGCTAAACCTAGTGAACTAGAATGAGTAGAGAAGAGTTTGTATGGGATTTTATCTATGGTTCTTGATTCTCAACTCATGAGACAAGAGAACCATAGAATCAAGAGAGGGAGCAAGAGGTTGAGGGTGAAAGCAAGAGCAAGAGAGCTCAAGAACAAGAGAGAGAATGTGTAAGTGAGAATAATGCTCTCTTTTTTCTTTCACCCTCTCATAATCCAAAGCAATGATCACACATCATACCAATCAAGTGTTATGTGATGGTTGAAGCAACCATAACCATATCATTTCATGCACTTATTTTGCACAAATGAGCAAGCAAGCAAAAGTCTTTGCCATGAAATGATAGCTATGGTTATCATGATGGTCAACTAGTCAAGCCTAGTCAACCGGTCAACAAAGTCAACAAGTCAACAAAAGTCAACAAAGTCAACAACCATGTCACCATAATACTTAATTAATATAATTGTTAATCTCATACCATATTCTCATTAGGGTTGATCAAAAGGTCAATAGTCAACGGTCAACTGTCAACAACCCTAATGAGAATCCACTGCCTCTGTCTCCCTGTCAACTGTGCATACACACCCGCATCCGCGTTCCGAGGAACACGAATGCAAACTGGATAAATCCAATCCCATAAGGTACACTAGGATCTGGCTTAAACCAAAGCCCGCTAGTGTAAACTGTCCGGACACTGTACGTGCACAAGTGCACGGATGTGACCGAACCCTGTCGCAAAACCATGCGACCTGTCGCAATACCATGCGACCTCTACTCTTTTGCCTAAAGGCGAAAAGCTTTCTGTGTGGGACTCTAAAGACTCGACACTACGCTGGCAGTGGGTTTAACCACAGACCGCAAGCGGCACTAGCTGTGCGTAACGGTCCCCAGGTAATGCCGACAAGAAGACCGACGAGGCGAAACCCATCCGAACTCCTACTGAGCCTGAGTGTGACATTCTCCGTACAGTCCGGTCTGTTCGTCTGATACATCGCATGGCGGGCCTAGGGGGCGGTAAACGTCAGTCCCCCAATAGCGGTACAAGTCGTGCCGGAGCGAAGCCCAAAACACCCTGAGATAACACTGGAAGCCTACCAGTATATCTCGTTTGCCCTGGCCAGGGACTACTCGTGTAATGGCTCTCCTAGACACAGCGCGATGTCAACCCCCAATACCGGGAGAGACGAATCCTGTCTAACCGTCACTGCCTCCAAGTGCTTCGGGACTGCACCCAACCACTACCTGTTTGCACGACTCCTTTGAGCCGTGGTAGGGTAGTGATCAAAGTACAGTGGGAACACACTCGAGGCGAAGTGACAGTGTCAAGTCAGCGGACTAAGCTGTACTCATGTCACCTGGGAACTGATAACTGACGATAGGCATAATACCAACTAGTCAGTTCCCGACGAGTCCTGTCCAGTGTACCCGTAACCTAACGAGCACCCGCATACTATCTCAAGTACGACGTACTGACGGCTGTGGGACAGACCGTCTCCCACACTTGGATGAGAAGCGCATGCGCTGGTCTACTCCGGAGTATCGATGCCCTGTCTCGATAGTCCTGCGACCAGGGACCTGCATAAGGATGTGCTTATAGATTACCCAGCCCCACTAGTGTGACGGCCATCACATCGCTGGTAATCAAGCAAGGATCCTAAGGGCTCCACTAATGTGTATAGGCGATATACAAAAATAAACACATGTACACATTGAAGTAGAAACAAACCAAGTAGCATACTACTATTTTGAGCAAGATTGTATATACAAGGTGAATATCCCAAGCTTCCATTAAGTAATATACAAACTAGTATGATACAGTAATGGCCTCTAGGGCATATACACTAACATCGACACCATTCTGAAGAGATTCAGTATGGAAGATTCCAAGCGCGGTAATCTACCGGCTTGTCATGGGATCACCCTCTCCAAAGAGATGTCTCCCAAGACTGATTTGGAGAGGGATCGCATGTCTATTATACCCTACGCTTCTGCGGTAGGCTCTATTATGTATGCGATGTTCTGTACCAGACCGGATGTGGCTTATGCACTGAGTGTGGTAAGCAGGTATCAATCAAACCCTGGGGAGAAACATTGGATAGCAGTAAAGAACATTCTCAAGTACCTGAGAAGGACTAAGGAGATGTTCTTGGTGTATGGCGGAAAAGACCTGCAGATTGAGGCCTTTGCTGACTCCAGCTTCCATAGTGACAAGGATGATTCCAAGTCCATGTCGGGTTTTGTCTTTACCCTAAATGGAGGGGCGGTGTGTTGGAAGAGCTCCAAACAGGAAACCGTTGCTGACTCGACTATGGAAGCGGAATACATCGCTGCATCTGATGCCGCAAAAGAAGCTGTCTGGATGAGGAAGTTCTTGAGAGAACTTCAGGTGGTTCCGTCCATTGTTGACCCAATACCTCTGTATTGCGACAACAACGGGGCTATAGCTTTAGCGAAGGAACCCAGGTCCCATCAGAAATCCAGACACATCTTAAGGCGGTATCACCTGATCAGGGAGATCGTGGATCGCCAGGAGATCGAGGTCCGGAGGGTTGCATCAGAGGATAACACAGAAGATCCATTCACCAAGGCCTTGCCCCAGACTCAGTTCGAGCGGCTGATCAAGATGATAGGTCTTCAATACGCCAGTACATGGCCTTAGTGCAAGTGGGAGATTGTTAGTGTATATGCCCTAGAGGCCATTACTGTATCATACTAGTTTGTATATTACTTGATGGAAGCTTGGGATATTCACAGTTGTATATACAATCTTGCTCGAAATGGTAGTATGCTACTTGGTTTGTCTCTGCTTTAATATGTGCATCTGTTTCTTTTAGCATATCTCTGTTATACATATTAGTAGAGCCCTTAGGATCTTTGCTTGATTACCAGCGTTGTGATGGCGCTCACACTCGTGGGAGCTGGGTGATCTATAAGCACATCCTTATATAGGTCCCTAGTCGTTGGACTATCGAGACAGGGCATCGATACTCCGGAGTAGACTAGCGTATGCGCTTCTCATCCCAGCGTGGGAGACGGTCTGTCCCACAGCCGTCAGTACGTCGTACTTGAGATAGTATGCGGGTGCTCTTTAGGTTACGAGTACACTGGACAGGACTCGTCGGGAACTGTTGGTTGGTATTATACCTATCGTCAGTTATCAGTTCCTAGGTGACATGAGTACAGCTTAGTCCGTTGACTTGACACTGTCACTTCGCTTCGAGTGTGTTCCCACTGCACTTTGATTACTACCCTACCACGGCTCAAATGAGTCGTGCAAACAGGTAGTTTTTGGGTGCAGTCCCGAAGCACTTGGAGGCAGTGACGGTTAGACAGGATTCGTCTCTCCCGGTATTGGGGGTTGACATCGCGCTGTGTCCAGGAGAGCCATTACACGAGTAGTCCCTGGCCAGGGCAAGCGAGATATACTGGTAGCTTTCCAGTGTTATCTCAGGGTGTTCTGGGCTACACTCCGACACGACTTGTACCGCTATTAGGGGACTGACGTTCACCGCCCCCCTAGGCCTGCCATGCGATGTATCAGACGAACAGACCGGACTGTACGGTGATTGTCACATACAGGCTCAGTAGGAGTTCGGATGGGGTTCACCTCGTCAGTCTTCTTATCGACATCTACCTGGGGACCGTTACGTACAGCTAGTGCCGCTTGCGGTCTGTGGTTAAATCCACTGCCAGCGTAGTTTCGAGTCTTTAGAGTCCCACACAGAGCGCTATTCGCCTTTAGGCAAAATGTGTAGAGGTCGCATGGTTTTGCGACAGGGTCCGTTCACATTCGCGCACTTGTGCACGTTTGCTGTCCGGACAGTTTATACTAGCGGGCTTTGGTTTAAGCCGGATCCTAGTATATATTTTAAGATTGGTTTTTCTCAGTGTATTCGTGTTCCTCGGATCACGAATGCGGGTGCGTATGCACAGTTGCTTGAGATTGAGGGAGAGGACCTTGATTAGGGTTAATGGCTATTGTCATTTTATTAACCCTAATGTTTATGTGTGTATTATTGGTAATTAATAATTAGTTTAATAATTGTCCATGGTTATGGTTGTTGACCATTTGACTTCTTTGACTTGTTGACCTAGGTTGACACTTTGACCATCATCATTTCTTTTGGAAGATGCTTTTTGATCTTTGCAAATTGAAATGATAATGGTCATGTCATGATTAACCATGACAATTATCTAGCTAATTATTCAATTAAAATAATTCACACATATTAGTGAGAATGGCTCAATTATTTCTCATTCTATCATATCCTTTCTCTCTCTTGTTCTTCCTCTCCCTCAAGCTCTCTCCCTCTCATGTGTTGAGAAACACTTGAGCTTGAGAAAAACCCTCTCTTGATCTTCTCTACTCTCATCTAAGGTTGAAGGACTAGCACTTCTTGAACCCTAGTTACTTCTAGCTTGGAGTTGAAGCCAAAGGTCGAGGCTTTCGGGTGGATCTTTCTTCGGCGTAAGAAGACGAGCAAGGTGACCTCCTTCTACTACTCCAAGGAGCAAGGAGAGAAGGACTAATAGACCAAAGGTATAACTTTTCTACCACTTAGCTACTTTCAAGTTAGCTTTAGCAAGTTTTTGTTTAGTAAAGATCCTTAAAGCATAGTCCATGTTGCCTATAGTTGATAAAAATCCGATTTTTATTATGTTTTCCGCCTCCCCATAAGCACCGGGGTGGGCAACGTGGACTTACACTTAATTCGTATGTTCTTTTGATGTATTGGTTTGTTTTTCACACTTTGTGCCATGGTTGGGATGATGATCGTGTTAGCTAGATCAGTCGTTTGTTGTGTTAACTTCTGTCAACGATTCTTTTGTTGCGCAACACGTAATTCAGTCGTATGCCAATTGGTTAGGAGATTTGTCCGTCACTTTGATCCTTCTAGAGATGTTGGATTTGACGTTCTCCTGGGCATGGACTGGTTAGTTACGTGCTAGGCGTCTGTGGACTACCATGAGAAAACAGCTAGGTTTTGTTTTCCCGGCGAGTTAATTCTTGTTGTGCAGGTGGATAGTTGTGCCGCCCTCACAGCTTGAATTCAGCCTTTTTCGCTATTCGGGTTTTGAGGAGATGTCGTGGATTCTTGGCGTTCATTCATGATACCGTAGCCACAGAGGGTTGTTGGACCTGTTTTCTTTCGTGCAAGAGTTTTCCGACGATTTTCCAGAGGAGCTGGCGAATCTTAGGGAGCTTCAGAATCAGCTGCAGAGTTGTTTGTTGGGGAGTTTTGTGCGTCTGAGCGTTTCGCTTTTGGAAGCTCCTATTTCTGTTTGTCAAGGAGAAAGACGGCAGTTTGAGGTTTTGTATTGATGGATCATCAATTGAACCGGCTTACGGTGCGGATAGGTATCCTTTATCTCGCATTGACGATTTCTTCGATCAGCTCCAGAGTGTGAGACATTCTCTAAGTTTGTTTGGGATCCGGTCATCATTGTTGCGGGTTCGGAGTGATGACATTCCGAAGACTGCCTTGTGCGTGCTACGGGATTTGTGTGGTTTGGTGGTGTCATTGGACTCACCAATGCCCTAGCAGCATTCGTAGATATGATGAACCAGATTTCTTCAGGTCGTTCCTCGACCAGTTATTGTTGTGTTATTGACGACATTCTGGTCTATTCAATGTGTCGTGAGGGATAGGAGTAGCACTTGAGGATTTGTTTTGCAGACATTGGGAGAGCCCCAGCTTTTGCTAGATTCTCGGAGTGTTCCTTCAGGCTTGTTTGTGTTGACTCCTAGGTCTTGTAGTTACGGGAGACGATTTTCGTATGGTCCCGAGAAAGATCGAGGCCGTACAGCTTTAGCCCAGTCTTGTATATAGACGGAGGTTTGCAGATTTTTGGGCTTAGCCGGTTTTTACCGCCGTTTCGTGCAGGATTGCCTGTGTATCGCTGCACAGTCGACTGGACTGACCGGAAAGGAGGTTCTTTTTCCTTGGACTGGGGCATGTGTGCGGAGTTTTCAGCAGTTGGAGATTCGGTTGACAACTGCACCAGTTCTTTCTTTGCTTTCTGGTTCGGGCGACTTTGTTGTGTAACTGTGATGTTTCGCGAGTGGGGCTCGATTGTGTACCGAGGTGACACTATAGAGTTATCGCTTTTGCTTCCCGCCAGTGGGAGGAAGTACGAGCAGGATATCCCACTCATGATCTGGAGATGGCCGTGGTGGTCGTGCGTCGAAGATTGGAGACACTACTTGTTCGGAGAGTCGTGTCAGATTTTCACGGACAACCAGAGCTTAATGTTTATCTTGCTGCAGCGGGTTTTGATTGTTGAGACAGCGCCGTTGGATGAAGCTTGTGTAGGATTGTGTTTGTGAGATCCTCGTTACCCGTGGCAAGGCGATTGTGGTAGCTGATGCTGGAGTCGTAGGATCGGGGTTAGCTTGTTCCAGCTGTGCGCAGTGTTGAGATAGTTTTCTGCAGATATACAGTTCTTGTGCGATCGTTGAGTACAGCTTATGTTCGCCTCTACTGAGGGGAAAGCTTGCTCATGTCCGCGTCCGACCACTTTTCCTTAATCGCTTTCGCGAGGCACTGCCCGCCGATGCTCGTTCGTCAAAGATTCTTGAGCATACTTGGCTGGGTAATGATTCGGAGCCCTTGATTTGTAACAAGGGTGTGCTAAGTTTAGGGACGCATTTGTGTACCTGATACTATTGGGTAGATACGTGAAATCCTAGAGCAGGCACATATGTCAACTCTCTGTACTCATTCAAGTTCCACCAGCATTTGACGTGACTTGTGAGATAGTTACGGGTGGGCAGGGATGTAAAGAGAAGTTTCGGATTTTGTTTCGAGGTGTCTGTCTTGTTGTGAGTTAAAGTTGAGCATCTGAGACCGGCTGGAGAGTTGCAAACTTTAACCGTTCCAGAGTGGGAATGGGAGCAGGTCTCCATGAATATTCGTTGTGGCGTCTACCCAGGTTTAGTCAGGATGTGACTCTATTCGGATGCTTGTTGTCCGGTTTTACTCGGTTTGCTTAGTTGTTCTTTGTTAAGTTGTGCGTTGCACGGAGTTCCTTCGAGGGTCGTGTCCAATGAAGGCACCCTGTTCGCTTGCCGTCTTGGACAGAAGCTGTTGGAGATAGTGCCCTCAGAGTCAATTATTGGATCACAGGCACGTGATTGCAATGATTGAGGGAGGACCTGTCCCGGTAGGACAGTCTTACTCGAGATGATAGTACGCTATCTGGTTTACCTTTGTCGTCGTGTACTGCTTTAGGTGACCTGACAGGTCGCTATTACACGTTGATAGAGCCCCTAGGTTTCTTGCTTGACTGCCAGCAGTATGAGGGCGATCATATAAGTGAGAGCTGGAGTCTATAAGCACATCCTTAAAAGGTCCCTAGTCGTAAGAGTTTCGAGACTGGGCATCGATTCTCCAGAGTAGACTAGTGTATACAGTCGAGACCCCGACGAGGGGCGGTGGCCGGTCTCACAAGCCACTGGTGTCAGTTGGTTCACCTAAGATGTGTACAGGTGCTCATTGGGTTATGAGTACACCGGACAGGACTCGCCAGGAACATGCTAGTTGGTCTTATACCTGACGTCAGATAGCAGTTCCCAGGTGACATGTGTACAGGTTAGTTCTTCGACCTGGGGATCGTCATTTGTCTCGTGTGAGTTCCCACTGTGCTTTGATTACTACCCTACCACGGCTCAAAGGAGTCGTGCAAACAGGTTTTAGTTGGGTACAGTCCCGAGCCACATGGAGGCAGTGAGCGGATCTTCAGGGGTTCGTCTCTCCCTGTATTGGGGGTGAGGTCGCGCTGTGTCTAGGAGAGCCATTGCACGAAGTCCTTGGCCAAGGCAGGAGATTTACTGGTAGGTATTCCAGTAGTATCTCAGGATGTTCTGGGCTACACTCCGACACGACTTGTACCGCTTTTAGGGGTCTGACTTTTACCAACCCCCTAGGCCCGACATGCGATGCTCATAGACGAACGGACCGGACTGTACGGATATTGTCACTGACAGGCTCAGTAGGGTGTCAGGATGAGTTCGCTCATCGACGTCCCTTTTGGTCAATAGCTGGTGGCCCGTCACGTATTGGCTTATACCTCTGACGTGCTGGTGGTTAAATCCACAGCCATAGTATTGACGAGTCTTTAGAGTCCACCACACTTTCAGTTACTCAAGCTTTCGGGCGAAAAGCTGTAGAGGCCGTATGGAGATATGGCAGGGTCCGATCAGATACGTGCGGTATTGCACGGATCAGGATCGGACGGTTAGTACTAGAGGCCGTATGGATATATGGCAGGGTTCGATCAGATACGTGCGGTATTGCACGGATCAGGATCGGACGGTTTTTACTGGCCGGCTTTGGTTTAAGCCGGATCCTAGTATAGTACAGTGTAGATTTGTCTCATTGCATTTGTATCCGGTCGGAATACAGATGCGGGTGTGTATGTACAGTATCGAGGTTTTCCTGTAATTTATTACGGGACCAGTTTTCTGGAGTTGCCATTTTGCATTCCGTTCCGGCCGATTTTCCTTTGTTCTTTCCCGGCCGGACTTTTCCGATGGAGGGGGTTATTTGCAAGTTTGCAAATAACTTTTGTGGAGGGGGTTTCTTGCACTTGTGGCATTATGATTGATTAAGCATCTTTTGCTTTTTCATCCATGATGGTGCATTTATGAGATTAGAAAGGATTTGAGGTTGATTTGAGTTTTTGTTATGATGATGTTTTGGTTGTGGTCACCCTCCACCTTTTACTACACTCACCTCCCTCTTGCATTATGTTCACACTCCACCACCATTCCTCATGAGAGCATGGCCGGCCACTCCTTGGAGAGGGAATGAGAGAGTTTCATTTTTGAGCTTGTGGCATTCTTGATCTCATTTCATGCTAGAAAAATGCAAGCACCATTTTTCTTATCTTGATTCCTCCATCTATCAAATGGCAACATCCACTACCCCAATATGAGACATGAGTCCTACACATATTCTACAGCATATCTTGGGCATGTCGACTTGCCAGCTTCATGCCCGAGTTGCCTCGGTATTGAGGTGGGAGCCCGTAAAAGATGCAGGCGATGTGGTGCCCTTCCGGCAAGGAGGCGACGACCGGAGTTTCCGCAGGAGATCGGGACGACGACGAGAAGACCGGAGGACTCGGATCACTCGGTATATCTCTTCCCCATCTTGTAGTTAGCTAGATCTAGTTTAATGGCCCGATCCGGGGTTTAGTGCGCGGTGGTGCCGGTTTGCTAAGTTCGCAAAATTAAAGTTTATCACCGCTTCCGTATTTGGCCGTCGGTTTGACGGCCGGGGCACCGCCGTGCACTTATAGTGGTATCAGAGCCTCGCCATTAACTTCGTCTAGTTTTGTTTGATGTGTTTGCATTTCCGATCGACCAAAATTCCAAAAACCCGCGTTTTTCCTTACATCAGTTTTCTGTCGAAATTTTTTGAAGTCCAAAAATTTTTCAGGTTGTAAAAAACTAATGTACTTGAAATTCTAAGACTGCTGTAAAAATTCGATACAGTGAATCGACCACTGAAGCGCGGAACTGCGGCCAAACCCCCCTTGGTCCGCGGTTCCGCCGCACATTGGTGTCCTCGCTGCATCAATTTTTTCCAGTGGGCTTCTGGGATGATTTTAGGGGTTTTGGAATATTAAAATTGGGCCCAGAATTTCTGTGAGTGCTACAGTATTGCTTGGGGGCCCACTTGTTAATTTTTGATCAATCGGATATTTTAAACACATTATTTCACAGTATTTACATTATATCTGCGACCGTGAATGTCACTTGATCGGTAAATCCTGTCTAACTGCTATAGCCCGGTTAGACGGATTTGCGAACGTGACTTTCACGTTGATGTTCTGTGTTTTTGCTGTGATGTTGCGGATCGGTCGTGGAGGATAGCCTGGATGCAATGCTAGTACAGTTTTGTTGTATTATGTACATTTGATATTGCGGGACGAGCGTCCGACATGTGGACTGCCGTCACTGCCTGTTTGTATTATTCTTTTGGGGCACGACCAGGTTGCGGTCGATGTACCCGTTGCATGTATATTTTACTTTCTGTACAAGGGTTACCCCGCGGAGGGGTGCACGGATAGCCGGGTTCTAGAAGGCAACAAGCCCGCATCTCATGGCATTGGGACGGAGGGGGCTACACTCCAGGATTGGCGGGCTATTCGCCGCACTCGTAGGGGGTACAGGTTGACCCAGGAGGGGTGCCCGAGTTACCGGATTCCGTGAAGTGCTGGGTGGTCCATTCACGTTGCTGAAGGGGGCTGCCTCGCTTCAGGTTTTGGCGGGTAACTTGCCGCGCCCGTAGGGGTCTAGGATTTCATTGCACAGGCTATCCACATGACCAGGGGAACGTCGGGTTTTCAGTAGTGGCTCTGTGAAACCCGGGATCCCAGATATCTGTATTGTTCTGTGATGCTGTACATTTCTATGATGTTGCATTTTTTTTATCACGCCTTGAGCGAATATAATATATTGGTATATATATTAGTAGATGTTGTATATGTTTTTCATCCGCGCTAGTCCAGTCCCCGCTCTGCCGTTAGTTAGCTAACCTAACGGGTAATGACGGGACCCAGTGGCGAATGCGGATGGCATATACGTACATCAGTATATTTTCGTTCTTTGTGGTGTGATCAATTAATGGGACTGCGTTGATTCGGATCAATGCAAGTTAAACAAACCTAATCTGATGTTGTTGGAACACTTTTCAAAAAGCTATTATTGCAAGGACGTTCACTTTTGTTTTGCATCGTGGTATTCATTTGGAATATCCTGCTCCTCAGTCGACGAGGCAAGGGCCGAGATCCCTTCACCGGGAGTGACCCCTTGGACAGAAGTTTGCGTCAGGGCATTAACTTCACTATAGCCGATAACTTTTGCTTTGCACAGTGATATTCGGTTATGAATATCCAGCACCCCATTCTACGGGGAAAGAGCCGAGATCCCTTCACCGGGAGTGACCTCTTTAGTAATGGTTTTCGTCACTATATTTTCTAAAAAGCTATCCGTTCCTTCAACGATATCAAGTTCATTACGTTAAAGGTTTTCGCCAGAAACCATTCGTAGCCCTCCGTCGTTTCATATGGATAGTCAATAGTATTCAAGCTGTGTTTGTTGGCCAAAGTCAAGGCACAGTGTTTGGTAGCTGTTGGTTATTCATATGCAGCATAGATAGATGCGTTGGTTTGGAACAGTCGTACTGCCTTGTTGGCCAAAGTCAAGGGTAGGTACGGGTGGATTCAAATTAACCTGGAGAATGACGGGTAGAACTTGACATGTGACTTATGATTTGTTGGCCAAAGTCAAGGTCATAAGAGCATGGGGTAAAAATCCACATCGGGAGTTTCAAAAGAACTGAAACTTGCCAGATATGCGCATACCTTCTGGAGTGTGATACCGTGAGTGGATTCCGTCACGTTATCATGCGATGATAGTTGGATCCCGATTCCCACTGATGAGTTAGTTTACTCCTTGGGTATTCCCGACTAATTCTTCTTTTAGGTTTGGAGGAGAATTTGAGGTACAGTGGGAGGTTTCCTGATTAGATAAATTGGTAACCATTCTGATCTAGGTTAGAGTGCACGCTGAGTGTTTCTTTTCTCTCTCTCTTTGGCAGCGACCATTGACCTGACCCTAAGACTATGACTCAGTGACCAAAATTGACCGAACCTTCTTAACACTGGCTTTTGGATTGTCAGAGTTGCAGACCTCATTGCCACTCCTACTTTTACCCTTTTCTCCAGGACACCCCGTATTACTACGAACGTCCACTTCCATTGGACAAAACCATCGTATGGTTAGATACGAACTCGAAGGAATTCGAGGATGGTTTCCGGTTTTAGAGAAAACGGATAGGATTATTCAGTTGTCTTTTCCTTTTACCTTCTCTCAGGTTACGAGTACTCCTTGGTTTAGGAGATAGTACACCTATTACGCAAATTGGATAGTCTTCTTCCAAACCTTAGGCTGGTGCCGACCGGTAGGGAATGAAGAAAACCAATCAGCATAACGATGGTGTGCAGAAGGTATTAAGTTAAGACAAAGCAAGGGATTAGTAAGAGGGCAAAGTAAATTGCGACTGATATTCACAACCAAACCAAGTATTTCTTCGCCAATCCTAAATCACCTTTGTATTTCTCCAGGACACTCCGTATCACTACGAAGATCCACAGTTTATTGGATACTCCATCGTATGGTTATATACGAACTCGAAAGGAACTTGTTCCAGTTCGGGGATGGATTCTGGTCCAGGAGAAATAGGAATAAGGTTTATTCGGTTGTCTTTTATCTTCACCTTCTCTCGCATTGCGAGTGCTCCTAGGACTAGGACAGTACACCCATTATGCTTATTGGATAGTCTTCTTCCAAAACATAGGCTGGTGCCGAACGGTAGGGAAGGAAGAAAACCATTTGGCCTAAGGGGTGTGCAGAAGGTAACGACTAAAGACATATAAAGGGATTTGGAGAGGTGGCAAAGAATTATACGGTTATAGTTGTGAATCTGGATAATGGTAGAGGCATTACTAGGAATACCAGGATACCCCATCGAAACATTTCAATGTTTCAGTTCAACTGTGTACTGTTAAAAGAAAACTGATTTCCTGATTAGACACTTGCTCCAGGATATGTATTTACCAGGTTTGATTCTCACATCTGTATGGCTTTACAGATGATGAGTGGGAGTAAGTTATTGGGAATAGGGTGATCATCCTCATTATATCGGGATTCGTTGTAATCAGTGATATTTGAGGAGATCATCTGGGCTGTTTGCCGGTCGGCAAATATTTGGTTTTGAATATCCGCTGTTGTGCACCAATTTCAAATTGATATATCTGTACGTCTATTTTCATAGAGTGAGATATACCTTTTGATATTATGTCGATGACATTTACCTATATCAGTGGATGGTTAGGTAAGGAGCATTAAACAGCGGTGTAATTCTTCTTAACCATAAGTACAGCTTTCAACCTACGACGCACAGTGAATGAGTTGTTAAACTCAGCGGACTTATACAGAGTATTGTATGTTGTCCAGTGTCCATTAGGACAGAGGGGTTGGTCCTCATACTATATTCTGTTTACTTTTAACTTCTCTAGTTCTTAGACATGTGTTTCGTTGAAAAACAGGGTCTAAGTTTTGAGGAGTTATAGGTATTTGAATAGAGTAGAGAACCAGGTGTAGCAAGTATCGGGATTCTTCAAAGTGATCGAAGATGTAGATACTTTTGTATGGTATTCAGATGATATTAATGATAAAGAGAAATTGCTTCTCTTTCAGGTTACTTATAATTGGAAGCATTCCTAAGTTGAGTAACGCTGATCAGCCTTTTTCCATTTAGTTGACATACACTGGAGACAGCTGCATGATTTGAATCTGGTTAAATTAAATCAGTGCCTCTGGTTCTATATTGGATATAGAACAGTTCATATCTTAATGATGTTAAGGTATGGGGAGTTGTCCGGCTTATGATTAAAACCAGACACTGGACAACTCAAGGCACGTTTCTGTAATGGCTGTTTGTGGGTTGACCCAGGCTATGACGAAGGTTGACTTTCTACCATCTGGCAGATCAATAGAAGTATTGTTCTAGACTCGCCACAGTTTTATTAAAAATGGATTTTTTCAAAAACAGTAGTGGGAGTATGGTAGAACTGGAAGTGATTCCAGAACCGCAAACGATTACTGAAGATTTGATAAGGAACCTAAAGATTCAATCTGATTTGACATTCCATCGGCCACTCCGCAGATAAGGTGGGTAACTTCAGGCACCTGAGAGGTACTCCGGTAGCCTCAAGGACGGTGATAGGGAAGTTCTTGTTTACCCACACTTGCCATTGTTGTTGTTCCAGGCTGCGAGACCCGGCAGAAGGATGAGTATAGCGTCGTTCTAAACTAGCTTTAGAAGTGCACGTCTATATGACTCTGCCAGAGGGTTGTCGTGGTCAGTGGGAGCAGCGGAAGCATTGGTGGACATCAGGCTTATGTCTATTTATAGACTAAAGCAGATATAGCGGAGATAGATCATTTATTTCTGATGTGACAGTCATAGGTTTGATGTCATCAGAATAGGGGATGGATCTGTTGAGAAGGTAGTAGGGTGTGATGTCCTGGTATTGGATGACATACACAAAGTAGGAAGTGATATTCCTATACTACGATCGGTTATACTTTGGTCGTCACACAATGGTTTCTCCACAAAGGAAATGGATTTTGTATCAGACATACTGGTTACTAGATCTATGGTTTTAGATCTAGATTTGGGTGGTTTCCCAATCAGGGTATTTTGACAACATTCTAAGAGTATTTAGAATGGACGACTCCTGGCACGGTAGTGTACCTGCAGGTGATGGAGTCACCCTCTCTAAAGGTGTCTTATAGACTAAAGTAGAGAGGGATGTGCATGATTTGCAGATCACTTGCTTAGGCAATTGAGTCAATCATGAGATGTCAAGTACCACACCAGATGTTGTTCTTGCACTAGATGCAATAAGTTGATATTGATCCAATCCTGGAGAAACAGTCGGGAGCAACTTTAGAACATAAGTAGATGTTCTAGGGAAATGATAACGACAGCCTCATTTGGGAGACAGTTATCATTCCAGGCTTCCAAGGTGACATGGACGACAGGGAGGTTGTCAGAGTTATAGTTTTCCTTCTGATGAGGGACAGTATTTTGGATAGGTGGTCCAAGGAAATACTGAGGGAGGCATCGCGCAGGATACTGATTAAGTTCAGTTGACGATACAGTCGAAGAAGTTTGGATTTGGAGTTCATTTATGAACTAGGTCCCATCAGACATCCAGACAATCTAAGACAGGTATTGCTCATTTCGGGAGATAGCTTTCTCCGCGAACTTGAGACATAGAGAGACATAGAAAGAAACATCATGGCGGATCCACTCACTGAGGCTAATCCTCGAACGCAAGAGTTTCGCAAACATGCTTTGTGAGACTGACTAGTAGAGGAGTTGGGTGTTCAGTATCACACGGGCTGTGAGTATGCGACATCGCAATAATTAGCCTTGAGTGCAAGTGGGAGATTGTTGGAGATAGTGCCCTCAGAGTCAATTATTGGATCACAGGCACGTGATTGCAATGATTGAGGGAGGACCTGTCCCGGTAGGACAGTCTTACTCGAGATGATAGTACGCTATCTGGTTTACCTTTGTCGTCGTGTACTGCTTTAGGTGACCTGACAGGTCGCTATTACACGTTGATAGAGCCCCTAGGTTTCTTGCTTGACTGCCAGCAGTATGAGGGCGATCATATAAGTGAGAGCTGGAGTCTATAAGCACATCCTTAAAAGGTCCCTAGTCGTAGGAGTTTCGAGACAGGGCATCGATTCTCCAGAGTAGACTAGTGTATACAGTCGAGACCCCGACGAGGGGCGGTGTCCGGTCTCACAAGCCACTGGTGTCAGTTGGTTCACCTAAGATGTGTACAGGTGCTCATTGGGTTATGAGTACACCGGACATGACTCGCCAGGAACATGCTAGTTGGTCTTATACCTGACGTCAGATAGCAGTTCCCAGGTGACATGTATACAGGTTAGTTCTTCGACCTGGGGATCGTCATTTGTCTCGTGTGAGTTCCCACTGTGCTTTGATTACTACCCTACCACGGCTCAAAGGACTCGTGCAAACAGGTTTTAGTTGGGTACAGTCCTGAGACACATGGAGGCAGTGAGCGGATCTTCAGGGGTTCGTCTCTCCCGGTATTGGGGGTGAGGTCGCGCTGTGTCTAGGAGAGCCATTGCACGAAGTCCTTGGCTATAGCAGGAGATTTACTGGTAGGTATTCCAGTAGTATCTCAGGGTGTTCTGGGCTACACTCCGACACGACTTGTACCGCTTTTGGGGGTCTGACTTTTACCAACCCCCTAGGCCCGACATGCGATGCTCATAGACGAACGGACCGGACTGTACGGATATGTCACTGACAGGCTCAGTAGGGTGTCAGGATGAGTTCGCTCATCGACGTCCCTTTTGGTCAATAGCTGGTGGCCCGTCACGTATTGGCTTATACCTCTGACGTGTTGGTGGTTAAATCCACAGCCATAGTATTGACGAGTCTTTAGAGTCCACCACACTTTCAGTTACTCAAGCTTTCGGGCGAAAAGCTGTAGAGGCCGTATGGAGATATGGCAGGGTCCGATCAGATACGTGCGGTATTGCACGGATCAGGATCGGACGGTTAGTACTAGAGGCCGTATGGATATATGGCAGGGTTCGATCAGATACATGCGGTATTGCACGGATCAGGATCGGACGGTTTTTACTGGCCGGCTTTGGTTTAAGCCGGATCCAAGTATAGTACATTGTAGATTTGTCTCATTGCATTTGTACCCGGTCGGAATACAGATGCGGGTGTGTATGCACAGTATCGGGGTTTTCCTGTAGTTTATTACGGGACCAGTTTTCTGGAGTTGCCATTTTGCATTCCGTTCCGGCCGGTTTTCCTTTGTTCTTTCCCGGCCGGACTTTTCCGATGGAGGGGGTTATTTGCAAGTTTGCAAATAACTTTTGTGGAGGGGGTTTCTTGCACTTGTGGCATTATGATTGATTAAGAATCTTTTGCTTTTTCATCCATGATGGTGCATTTATGAGATTAGAAAGGATTTGAGGTTGATTTGAGTTTTTGTTATGATGATGTTTTGGTTGTGGTCACCCTCCACCTTTTACTACACTCACCTCCCTCTTGCATTATGTTCACACTCCACCACCATTCCTCATGAGAGCATGGCCGGCCACTTCTTGGAGAGGGAATGAGAGAGTTTCATTTTTGAGCTTGTGGCATTCTTGATCTCATTTCATGCTAGAAAAATGCAAGCACCATTTTTCTTATCTTGATTCCTCCATCTATCAAATGACAACATCCACTACCCCAATATGAGACATGAGTCCTACACATATTCTACAGCATATCTTGGGCATGTCGACTTGCCAGCTTCATGCCCGAGTTGCCTCGGTATTGAGGTGGGAGCCCGTAAAAGATGCAGGCGGTGTGGTGCCCTTCCGCCAAGGAGGCGACGACCGGAGTTTCCGCAGGAGATCAGGACGACGAAGAGAAGACCGGAGGACTCGGATCACTCGGTATATCTCTTCCCTATCTTGTAGTTAGCTAGATCTAGTTTAATGGCCCGATCCGGGGTTTAGTGCGCGGTGGTGCCGGTTTGCTAAGTTCGCAAAATTAAAGTTTATCACCGCTTCCGCATTTGGCCGTCGGTTTGACGGCCGGGGCGCCGCCGTGCACTTACAGAAGCTTCAGGGAGCCTTGGGTACTGGTTAAGCTTTAGCTCCATCTTTCCATCCGCAGGTTGATGGGTTTGTGAGAGCGGGCTGTACCAGACTCTGGAGGATATGTTTGTGCGTTCGTGTTGTTTTTGTCGGCAGTTGGGGATCGTCACTCGCCATTGTTAGGATTCTCCTTCGATAGTTGTTATCAGGAGACACTCCAATTGGCAACCTTTAGGTTTAGGGGTTAGGTCGTGTCGATCACCAATCTGTTTTTCTGACTCTGCGTTGTTGGATTTTTGGACCCCAGCTAGTCTAGAGACTTCGGAAATGATCCAGTTGTTCAGGTCAGGATGATGACAGTCCTGTGCGGATAGAGATCTTATGCCGACCAGGGTGGTCGCAGGCCTGAGTTTGCAGTGGGAGATCATGTATTCCTATGCATTTTTCGATAAATGACGTGTGGAGTTTTGGGAATCTTATCCCAGGATTGTAAGTCCTTTTGAGATCCTTTAAGCGAGTTAGTTCGTTGTCTTTAATTTGGCACTTCCGCCTAGATTATTAAGTTTTCACCCCGCATTCTTTGTGTTGATACTTTGCAATTACCTTCATGACTTTTTTCACATGATTCAGCATTAGACCATTTGCTTTGACGCGATCTTTTCGCTGACCGGCAGCCATTGGTGTTAATGGCCCGGTAGGTGGAGAAACTTCGGTCAAGGGTCTTGCTATCTGTGGAGAGTTTTCTTGGACGTAGCCGTATAGTGAGATGATCACTCGGGCGGCTGCGAGCGAGAATTGGAAGTTTTGTACTCTTCTTTTTGAAGGTACGCTTAGTGAAAATTTTAATTCGGGGACCGAATTTCTTTAAAGGGGGAAGATTGTAACATTTCAGAAATCGTTTTGCGAATTTTTCTATTTTAGGGCAAAATAGTCGGTATTTTCCGTTTTAACCCGATTTCGATCAAACTTCCGTAGAAACTTACCGGCACTTTTTTTAGCTAAAATAAAGCTTGTGCGCGAACTTTAGGGGTATTTGGGAGGTTTTGGTTCAGATAGAATTTTTCCCAAATAAAATATTATTTTAAGCGGTATTTTATGCACGTAAATCGGGAAATTTCTTCTAAATGAAAATTTTTGGAAATCATCACTACGATTATTTTTAGAACCTTCTTTTTAAATATCTAGATATTTTTAGTGCAAAAGGTTTTTGAATTAAAAAAGAAAAGAAAATGAAAGAAAATGTGTCATTTTTGCATTTAATGAAGCAATTAATGAATTAAACTAGAACTTTCTTCTTCTTTTTTGCACAAAACACCCCCCACACCCTCATGGCCGGCCTCTCTCTCCCCCTTGCTTCCCTTGTTCTTCCTCACTCATTTTTCATCATTTCTTGCACAAATAAATCATGAAAAATCCAAATTAATTCATAGAAATTCAAATAAAATCCAAAAGTTTCATTCTTCTTCACAAAAATTGCTTGGATCTTCATTCTAGTGAGGATTTTGGAGGCTAAAGTTTGGTTTTATTCTTGATTCAAGTGGTGTTCTTGAAGGTATAAAACCCTAACCCTAATATCTAATTGTTGCTTAATACTTTATGCTAGCTTAATAAGATGTTAGTTTAAGCTTTAAATTTCATGTTTCAAAATTCTTGAAATGGTTTTAGAAATTCGAGTTAAGGTTAAAGCTTAATTTAAGTATTTAATATTTAATTGAAGTGTTAATTTGTGTTTAGGAAAAGCTTAACCTAGTAGAAAATGCTAATTATTGTTAATGAATATTTTGTTTAATTAAGGATTTTTGCTTACTAGGTTTTTGCTAAAACTCTTTTTGCAAGTGTTAAAAATATAGAAATGGTTTAGATAGCTTAGTTAAGCTATTTTAAGGTGTTTGTAATCGCTAGATATGCGTTAGCTTGAAACTATTGCGAAATATTGCGGTAGGTTGTTTACTAGGTTTCGGGATTTTTCCGACGTGGGTTCGATTGGTCGTAGTGAGTTTATATCTATTTTATTCCTCGTAATTGTTTGTGTTGTATTGCGCGATCGGGACGATCGGAGTCTAGACTTGGTGTTTCGTAGTTTAGCGACCCTAGTTAGGGTTTTTGACCGATGTCTTGCGCGTTAGATGCGCTAAGTGCGCAGTGTAATTTTCTGGCCGTTTTTGTTTCGTTTCGTTGTCTTTTCGTCGATATAGGATATTTAGCTTATGTGATGTGTTTGTGAAATTTTAGGTTCGCAGGCGGGGACTTCGGACACTACGACAAAAGGAAAACAGGTGGTAGGCTTCATTTAGCCACGAGCGTTGGTGAGTAGATTTAACATCTACAGGGGAATCGCCCGCATGGCGTTATGCGTCTGGACTAGAAATGACTTGACTTGTCGCATATTCTATTTCATATTTAGAATTGCGCATTCACCCTACTACTTAGTTATTGTTGTGCTTGGACTAGTATCCTTAGGACACTGCACTATTATTGACGGCTCATGTTGCACGAGTACTGATTGTATGCCACACACACAATCAATAATTGCCATGTCACGCACAACCCACTTGTAGATATGATATTGTTTGGTTAGGGACATTGAGACATTGATTCATATTTCTTTACGCATATGACATATAGCATAACTGTATACCCACATGCTTACACATATGCCTTGACATGCTTACATGCTAGTTACCTGTATACCTATAGGGTATTGTACCATTAGTGATAGGTACATACATACATAATGACATAGCTACATGTATACCTTGCATACATATTTCACTTATACCCGGAGGGTATATTACATTATTACTGATAGGTAGATACACATACCTTGCTATACCTTCATGTTTACACACATATCTGGTTATAGCTACATGTTTATCTTTACTTGATGTTATTTAGAATTGGAGAAATTAGGAACCACATATAGTTATATTTAACTTGTTGCAGTTAAATAGCGGCTTTTCCTTTATGTGCTTACATTACAGTTTTCTGTTGCATATATTATATTCATGGATTTTCGCATTAAGATATGGATTTTTCATGATGTTTTCTGGATTTGGGGACCGTGGGAGTTCATGAAATTATGCATTATTTGAAAAACCCGGTTTCCCTTGATATGATATTTCAGCAGCCACCACAAGATTTATCGGTTCAGATATATATATACCCCACGCGAGGAACGGAGGGGTCCGTGTGCGGGTACATGGTGGGGCCCGGAGGTATCCCGGGGCAAGAATCTCAGTAAGGAGATGAGTTAGTGGGGGAACCATACTTTCCGGTGACATTACCAATGACTCAGCGGTTATCATGGGGATACCGACGGGAGTCATGTACGTATAGATACGTCGAGAGGCGAGGGTCAGAGCTAGGCACTCGAGCTTTCGGGATAGCGTATGATACGTACCTATCAGGGTGCCAGTCGTGGTGACAGCACCTGATAGACCTGCATTTCTGTGTCGATGCTTGACACATTGGTTTCATGATATTTCTTTGTACTCCTTTGTATATATAACAGAGGTTTAGGCCGCTGTTATATATGCCCTTACACCAATATTAGTGGAATGGGACGCTAATATATGTGTATTGACATTAAATTATATACATCATCATATTTATTCATGCAAATATATTTAGGATGTTAGATTTTTACTTGAAAATTTGATTTGGGATATAGGGGATTCATTCGATTTGGACACAGGATATTTATGAGATTGTTGATTTGTACATTCAGGATATATGAAATTTATTCGATATTGTACATTCAGGATTTGTGAGACTTGTATGATATGAGAGCCAATTTAGGGGCTGATTTGAGGAATTGGGATTTGGATTTGTCTTGATAGATTGTGATCCTACCACGATGTCAGGATTCCGTGGAAATGACATATTTCATTCCATACTCCACATTTATTGTTTATTCACTGCTTCATGTATTAGTAGTACCTGTTAGAGTACCTTTCATGACTGTTGCATTTACATGCCTTTATTTACATGCATTGCTTCGTGTATTAGTTGTACCTGCTAGTGTACCTTTCATGATTATAGCATTCATACGACTTTTTATTGCTATTAATTGCACATGTTAGATTCACGCTGTACGTGCATACTTGCGATTACCTGCATATGTTACTTACTATTCACGAGTTGGCAACTCACCCCCGTTGTGCCACAGGTGTTACAGAGTGTTCCCCAGAGTAGTCGAGGCTGGCTATTCATCTATCATCTTTTGCTACAGATACCGCATCGGCTCACAGTGTGCTGTTTCGTTCAGGTGGGTTTTGGTGGTTATCTGTATTTGTATTGTATATTCGTTGTATCTTGTACTCTCCATCTACTATTTTTATATTGACTTAGAGACTTGGTGAGGACGATGTTGTATATTATGTTGTGACTTGTTGTCTTTTAAACAGTTTCCGTTCTATCGGCTTCTATTTCTTCGCTACGGCGTCGTATATTTGTTGTGGTGATTGTTTTCCACCTTTGGGCGTAGATTTGCTCCAGTTGGGGATGCTTTACTTTATATTTATATTGTACCCATTTTTGGGGTTGGTTTTTATAAAGGAGGTGTTGCCGAAATTTTCAAGAAAGAAAATTGGACTTAAAGAATTTATACTTGAGATTTTTTTTAAAGGTTTAAACAATGTTTCTTATCTTTTCTTGTCTTTTAATGGTTTAGATTTCTGGGATTTGGCTTTATTTTACTGCGTTACGCCTGTAGACGTTGCGTAGTATTAGGGCCGTCACGTGCCAATTTCGGGTCGTGACACGGACTCTCGGACGGCTCCATGAGAAAATTGAAACGGTATTGCTTGAAGTCTTCGAGGCCGAAGATGATTTACGTCGAGGGAATACGAACTCAAGCTTCTACTTCACTAACTAGATAATTAGTGAAGCAAACATCCTAAACTAAAGTGCTAGTCTAGTAGAGGATGATGAAATAGGAAATGGGTACACTTTAGAATTTCTTTTCTCACTTTGTTTCTCTCTCTTTTTCAAACCCTAGAAAGAAATTGAAGGAGGAAGAAGATGAGCTCAAAATGAGAATGAAGACTTATCAAGAGAGAGTTAGCTAACCATGGGTGAGTGTGTATCATATACTAACTCATGTAGAGACATAACCATGGCAAATTATAGTGGTTAGGTTTATAAAAATCCTAAGTAAAAACAAAACTAGTGGACTTTGGTCAATGCATTCATAAGCTTCATGAAGCTTCATGCACTTGAACAATTATCCACTAATTTTGTATTTACTTTGTATATTAAAACCCAACCAATATAATTACAATGGTGTATGTCTCATACACCCATGTAGTGTGTATCAACAACCATGATACAAAATGTACACAAATAAATATATATCACATATATATTAAGTTGTGCACAAGTGAGAAAAATAAATGCTTAAGTGAACCAATGTTAGTTAATGTAAATTAGTATATCACATATACAATTATACACTAAATTATTAAATCAACACTTGACTTAATAATCCGGTTATATCTCATATAACCGACTAACACAAAATGTACCAACTTATCTAATCAACACTTGATTCGATAATCCGACTATATCTCATATAATCGGCCGATACAATAGTTGCGAGAATAGAATACGGTATCACATACACGCATTATTCTCGGTCCCGCACATATCAAATATGCGCTCCTATTTCGTTTTGCCTGAGCCGGTATAACCTCTATGTAGGACTCTAAAGACTCGTCAATATGCCGGCAGTAGGTGATGATCATATCAAGCACCCATAAGCCGTCAACGGTACTAGCTGGACGTAACGGCTACCCGGGTATTGAGCGATCAGAAGATCAGCAAGCAAGCCCGCTCCAACTCCTGCAAAAAGCCTGACAGTGACACTACCGTACAGTCCGGTCTCCTCGTCAGCATATCAAGTCTAGGGGTGGTAAACGTCAGATCCCAATAACCGATAAGTCATGCTGATATGAGACTCATAACGGGTCGAGAAACTACTGGTAACACTTACGAGTAAATCTCTAAACCAACGCTGGCCAGAGACTTCCCTGTTATAGCCAATCGAGCATAGCGCAACATCAACCCCCAATACCGGGAAAGACGAAACCCCTCCTATCGCTCATTGCCTCCATGTGACTCGGGACTGTACCCAAAAACCACCGTTTTGCACACCCTCTTGGACGTGGTAAGGTGGAAATCAAAGCACAGTGGGAATCACACAAGACTCTATGACGATCTTGGGTCTACAGACTAACCTGTACCAGTGTCACCAGAGAACTGCCATCTGACGTAAGGTATAATACCATCTCGGAGTTCTCGGCGAGTCCGTCCAGTGTACCCAGTCTCCACTGAGCACCCGTATATCTTTTCTGATGTCAAACACCAATGGATATTGGATCATCCATCGCCCATCCACATGGGTCGAGAAGGTATACGTTAGTCTACTCTGGTATATCGATGCCCTGTCTCGATACACCCACGACTAGGGACCTTGAAGGATGTACTTATGGACTACCATGTCCCTACTAGTATGATCCGCATCATAGTCCAGGTAGTCAAGTACACATCCTAAGGGCTTTACTAACATGTAACAGAGAGACAATCAGTATACACGTTAAGGTAAAGAGTAACCAGATAGCATACTATCATGTCGAGCAAGAAAGTCCTCCCTATATATGTCCAAGCATCCACTACAATATACATCTCATGTATAGTAATGGCCTCTAGGGCATACAAATAACTAACAATCTCCCACTTGCACTAGGGCCATCTGATAACAGTAGTTGTAGTATCTCATACTCAACCATCCCATAAAAGTCTCTCTCTGGGAAAAGGCCTTTGTTAGTGGATCCGCCGTGTTGTCCTCTGAGTCTACTCTCCTGACCTCGATCCCCTGGAGATCAACAATCTCCATGATTAGGTGACACTGCCTTTGAATATGTCTGGATCACTGATTGGACGGGCGTTCCTAGGCATAAGCCACAACTCCATTGTCACACAATGGATGGAATGAAGTTCATCTCATGAACTAATATACACCCAGACTGCCTCTTTGGTAGCATCTTTGGTAGCGATGTATCCAGCCTTTATCGTCTAGTATGCCACGTTATCTAGCTTGGAACTCTTCCAACATACCGTCCTTTTACTGAGGGTAAAGACAATGCCTGTGACTGACATTCAGTCGTCCTTATCACCCTGGAACCTTTCCAGTGATTCTCCCTAGGATCGATTGATACCATCTCACTACAGCTAGTGAGTATCCTAACGTCCAATTAGATCTATCTCATAGATCCAAAACCCAGGTTTAGTAGGTATCACTTTGATCCTATATGGAGAATCATTGTGATAAGCGGAGATTGATCGAGCGTAGCATCAAGAGTATGTCATCCACATACTCTACGAGGATCACCACCGTACTCCCAGTACCTTTTTGTATATACAAGGATCATCTACCATTTTGATGAAGTCAAACTCTTTGACTACCACATCAAAACAGACGTTCCAACTCCGCGATGACTGCTTTATCCCATAAAGCAACTTGTACACGCTTCCGCTGCTCCCACTGTCTACGAAGCACTCTGGCTGTGTAGTTATAGACGCTCTCTTCTAAAACATCATTTAGAAAAGCAGTCATGACACCCAACCGCCAGATATCATAGTCATGGTATGTAGCCGTGGCAAGTAGGATCTGGATGGACTTAAGCATAGCTACTAAGAAAAGGTTTCATCATAATCCATACCTGGTCAATGATGCAAACCTTTAACAAGTCTAGCTTTGAAAGTCTCAATTTTTCCATGTACACCAAGTAATCTTCTTAAGATATACTTGCTCCTGATGGGGATTTAACCCTTCAGATAAAGCAACCAAAGTCCATACTTTGTTGGTGTATAAGGATTCCATCTCAGATCGCTATGCATCCAGCCATTCTTACAGAGTCCCACTCCTGATGGCCAGCTCGAAACTAGTTAGGTCATCATCTCATGATGCATTCCTCGCTCCCACTGTCATAGAGAAACTGAAGTATCTCTCAGGTGGGTGAAGAACCCTACAAGATCGGCGGAGAGGCCGAGGTTCGTTGGAAACTATTGAATCCTTTGGTTCTACCAAATCATCAGCTGCAGTTTGTATAGCTGGAACTCCTTCCAGTTCTACCTCATTTCCACTAATTTCTTCACAAGAAATTCCCTTTCACAAAGGTGGCATGCTGAGAAGCAAAACATCTCTTGTTCTTCGGTTAGGTAGTAGATATTCCATTGCAAATGCTTGGGATATCCAACAAACTTCTACAGAACCGACTTTGCCTCGAGCTTGTCCGGATTTCGCTTTTAGACATAGGCCGGACAACCCCAAATCTTAACAAACTTAAGATATGGGCTCTTCCCTTTCCATATCTCATATGAAGTGGTAGGCAACTGATTTGATCGGAACCCTATTCAATAGGTATGCAACTTCTCCAGTGCATAACTCCCAAAAGAAAATAGGTAACTCAGTAGTACTCATCATAGAGCACACCTTATCATATAGGTGTGATTGCTCTGCCCCGATACACCGACGTGCCGTGGTGTATACGGAGGAGTAATGCTGAGAGAGAATCTCATTCTCCTTTAGAATAGTCCAGGGATCCCGTGCTCAAGTATTCTCCTCCCTGATCACATCAAAGGACATAATACTTATACCCGTTTTTGGTTCTCTACTTCTAACTTATATTCTGTGAATATCTCAAAAGTTCGGACTTGTGTTTCAACAGGAACATATGTCTGAATCTTGAGAGATCATCAGAGAATGTAATGAAGTACAAAGAACCGGTCTTGGCATGTGTAGACAGGGGACCTTCATACATCAACATGTATCAATCCCAAGAGTTCACTAACTCTTTCTCTGTTTCCAATAAACAGGGCTATGGTCATCTTATCTCTGTGACATGACCGGCAAGTTTCACAAGATGTAAATTCAAACTAATTTAAATATGCATCTATATGTAACATCAGCTAGTCGGGTCGCATTGATATGACCTAGTCTACAATACCTCAAGAAGGATTCGTTCATTAATGAACTCTTCCTCTTGTGTGTGTTCTGTATACTAAGAACTGTAGTTTGATTTAGAACGTCTATGCTTTTAGATAACGTGCCTGAACCGATCAACTCTTGATATAGGAAATGTTCAAAACATTATCCAACAATACAAAATTATTTCCTTTCATTACTGATATGATGTTGTATATCAGGTTCGGTATCTAATAACATTCATTCAGAATCAATGTATTCTGGTAATACAGGGTGATAGTGACCAACAGACTTGGTTGCAACACTTGCACCGTTTTCTATCTCATGAAACTTATCACCCGTTCTCAGTTCTCTACCTATCTGTAGCCCATGTAACAGATTACATATGCGGGATCCTGATCCGGTATCTCATACCCAGGACGTAAAGGATACTGAGAAACAGTTCTTTGTAATGAACATACCCGAAGAAGATGCATCAGCATGCACTTTCATCGTTTGGGCGGCACGGGAATTCTGGTAATCCCCTATTTCCTGCTCTGTCTTATAACATTTATACGTTGGAGCGGGACCAACGTTCCCCAGCTCAGTATAACAAGTGGGTTCGGTCAATACATCCGTATTATTATCTTGATTAAGGCGTGACATGGTCGCTACCTGGAGAGAGAGAGAAGAAAACACTCTGCGTGCGCTCTTGCAAGATTAGATTGGTTATTATATTTTCTAATCAGGATGGCTCCCACTGTTTTTATCAAATCTTCCTTCAAACCCTAAAAAGAAAGACAAGCCGGGATTAATTACACCCTACAATTTCGCCAATTTTTCAGCCAGGCCAGTGTCGGTACTTTGAGGGAGTTTCCCCGTGCTTTCGCACGGACCTAATTAAAATAAACCTCGTTTTCCCAGAGGCGTAACCCCGTTGACACCTTTCTAGAAACCTACTTGATCGGCTAATTGTAATGTGTAAAACTCTCCAAGGAGTAACAATTACTCGCAGTGGGTATCGGGATCCAACTATCTTATAGAAGGTATGCAATCTTATTGCAAATTTCAACACTTGAAATTCCCGATAATTTTGCCCCGAACCATCTATGACCTTGACAAGGTCAACAAACCATAGACCTTAAGTCAAGTTCAACCCATCATTTCTTGATTGAATTAAACCCACCCGCACGACCCTTGACAAGGTCAACAAGGCCGTACGACAACCCTAATCCAATCTGCATCATATGCATAAACAGATAAATACTGGTCAGCTACCGCACACTGCGCCTTGACAAGGTCAACAAACGCAGCACGAATACTAAGCAGGACTTATCTGAAATGACGGAGGGCTACGTCAGGTTTTTCTAAAAACCTATTGCGTAATGAACTCGATATCGTTGTAGAATCAAATAATTTTAAAATGGAGTATTTTTTAGGCTTTTGCTAGTTTCGCTAAAGAGGTCACTCCCGGTGAAGGGATCTCGGCTCTTTCCTCGTCGAATGAGGTGAAGGATATATCATATATATCACTATGCAAAGCAAGAACTAGAAAAGCAATCAAAAGACAAAACCGAGGGTTGTAGCATCTTCCAGTCATTGCTAAAGGGGTCACTCCCGGTGAAGGGATCTCGGCTCATTCCTTATGGAATAAGGTGCACGATGTTCTACAAGGAACACCGCGATGCAAAGCAAGAACTGTAGCTACCTGTGTTTGAAAATTCGATTCCACAACATCTTTTAGGTTTCTTTTCTTTCATTAATCATATTAATGAAGTCCCATCATTTAAATCACCTAAACATCACAGATAAATACGACGTACACTTATGCCATCCGCATTCGCCTCGATGTCCCCTCATGCACTGTTAGGTTAGGTAACTAACGGCAGAGCGGGGCAGGGCTAGCGCGGGTGTAAAACATAAGTAACGTATATATAATATATCATATATACTATATACAGTATCTATCACAACATATCAAATGATCACATCACAGATATCGCAGAAGAAGAAACATATGAAACATTGGATATACTAGGACGTCCGTGTTTTATTTTGATCCTCTATAAAACATGGATTCCACGGTCGTGATGAATAGCCAACCCACACCCCTAGACCCCTACGAGAGCGGCAAGCAACCCTACCAATTCTAGAGTTAGGAGACCCGGACTCGACTCCTCGAGTTGGTCTCCCACTGGACCCTAGAACCCGGTTACTTGTGCTCTCCTCCTTGGGTCTATCCTAGTGCGGAAAAGTAAATAATATACAAATGGTGACATCGACCTCATCCCGGAAGTGCCACAATAAAAGAATATTACATACAATGAATTTTACATGAATGAAAGTAAAAACCCTCATTTGACATAAAACCCCTGGCTATTCAAAACGCGGCTATCCAATATAACATATCCAGCAACACATAACATCACATGTCATCAACGTAAGTAAATATGCGATCCCAATTGTCGTTGACATATAGCAACGAAACCGGCGATAACACATATTACACTTACGGTCGCAGAAAAGAAAGTGTAAAACTACAATAGTTGGAATCCGCAACCTCCTTAGACATCGCATGCCTAACAATTATAAACCCCGCATTTTAGTCTCTATATCGAAAACACCTTTCAATATCTAGTCGGGCAATTCAACAAGATTCCCGATATTTTGATCGAATGCTCGTCGCAAACTTTAGTAGACGGCCGCACCCCCGGATGCCGTCGACGAAGTGCACTAAGGCGGAACACCGCTGCCGCGAGCACCCGAACGGATGCTTTTGGCGACGGGGTTCTCCTACAGTCACTTGGTCGGAGCTATGGGGCATGGCTGTCTATTAAGTTTACCCGGCGAGTATCCGCGTACGCTACGTGATTACGACGGACTTTTGATCGTATCAAAATTCCGTGGCAACCGATCACTTGAGACTAAACTGCTATGTTTATAATATCCAAATTAGTTATCTCATAACTACTTGTGGATTCTAAATATTGTATCACATTCCAGATAAATAGACAATGTTAAACTTTTCGATTGAATGATCAAACACCCAAGTTTTCCAAATAGTTCTCAACACTTAAGGGGAGTTTAAAAACATCCATCACATGCCACAGTACCAATGGTCCAGCCGTAGAAGGGTCAAGCCAACGCCTCATAAGTGGCAACGCCGTACTGCCCCAAACCCTAAGGTTCAAAAGGCAGTTCAAGACGGTCACATAATCGAGTTAAGGTTTGTTGTCTTCTAGATGGTCCATTGCGTAACTTGCACGATTACGTTCTTAAACAACGGAAAAATCCAACACTTGGAAATTTTCCGGGTCGGGAAAAAGTGAGTTATTGATATCCGTTCGAACTTTTTAATACTTTCTAAATTATCCGGAAAAACACATAGACGAAGTTAAACTTTCCGATCGAATCAATGAGCTCCTAATAAAACCCAGAAAACTCAACACTTGAGTATAAATTAAAAATACTCAGAAACATCAGGAAATTAAATAGGAATATTACTGTGCAAAAAGATAAGCGTGACGTCACCTTATGGCCGCGGAACCGCCGCGGGAGCCTGCTCGTGCCGCGGTTCCGCGGCGCTTTGGGCGCCAAACTTTGTCGTTTTGCACAGTTTCCCTTATAATTGTCTGCTGATTTTTTAAGCATTTTTAATCCAGAAAAAACCAACATTTTCAAAAATGTCCAGAGTGGGGTAAAATCGGGGGATTCGGAGTTCGTTCGGAGTTTTAACTTCGTATACACGTCGCATAATGCTCTAGCTAGGCTTTGATACCACTGTAGGGTTACTATGCACTCTAACAAGGTTCTACAAGGCATCAACCATACACGATAATAATTTTAGCCGTGCCGAATAACTCTAAATAAGATCGTTAAACTAGATATTAGGCGAAAACTAGCAAGTTAAAAACTTTAACATTAAGTGAATATGAAATACAACCTTTGTAGATCGGTCCTTCACTTCTTAAGCTCCTTGTAGTAGTCCCTTCGCTGCGATCATCGAACTCCCGGACTCTCGGACGGCTCCATGAGAAAATTGAAACGGTATTGCTTGAAGTCTTCGAGGCCGAAGATGATCTACGTCGAGGGAATACGAACTCAAGCTTCTACTTCACTAACTAGAGAATCAGTGAAGCAAACACCCTAAACTAAAGTGCTAGTCTAGTAGAGGATGATGAAATAGGAAATGGGTACACTTTAGAATTTCTTTTCTCACTTTGTTTCTCTCTCTTTTTCAAACCCTAGAAAGAAATTGAAGGAGGAAGAAGATGAGCTCAAAATGAGAATGAAGACTTATCAAGAGAGAGTTAGCTAACCATGGGTGAGTGTGTATCATATACTAACTCATGTAGAGACATAACCATGGCAAATTATAGTGGTTAGGTTTATAAAAATCCTATGTAAAAACAAAACTAGCGGACTTTGGTCAATGCATTCATAAGCTTCATGAAGCTTCATGCACTTGAACAATTATCCACTAATTTTGTATTTACTTTGTATATTAAAACCCCACCAATATAATTACAATGGTGTATGTCTGATACACCCATGTAGTGTTTATCGATAACCATGATACAAAATGTACACAAATAAATATATATCACATATATATTAAGTTGTGCACAAGTGAGAAAAATAAATGCTTAAGTGAACCAATGTTAGTTAATGTAAATTAGTATATCACATATACAATTATACACTAAATTATTAAATCAACACTTGACTTAATAATCCGGTTATATCTCATATAACCGACTAACACAAAATGTACCAACTTATCGAATCAACACTTGATTCGATAACCCGGCTATATCTCATATAACCGGCCGATACAATAGTCGCGAGAATAGAATACGGTATCACATACACGCATTATTCTCGGTCTCGCACATATCACATATGTGCTCCTATTTCGTTTTGCCTGAGCCAGTATAACTTCTATGTAGGACTCTAAAGACTCGTCAATACGTCGGCAGTAGGTGATGATCAAATCAAGCACCCACAAGCCGTCAGCGGTACTAGATGGACATAACGGCTACCCGGGCATTGAGCAATCAGAAGATCAGCAAGCAAGCCCGCTCCAACTCCGGTAAAAAGCCCGACAGTGACACTACCGTACAGTCCGGTCTACTCGTCTGATATGTCGCATATCAAGTCTAGGGGTGGTAAACGTCAGACCCCAATAACCGATAAGTCATGCTGATATGAGGCTCATAACGGGTCGAGAAACTACTGGTAACACTTACCAGTAAATCTCTAAACCAGCCATGGCCAGGGACTTCCCTGTTATGGCCAATCGAGCATAGCGCAACATCAACCCCCAATACCGGGAGAGACGAAACCCCTCCTATCGCTCATTGCCTCCATGTGACTCGGGACTGTACCCAAAAACCACCGTTTTGCACGCCCTCTTAGACGTGGTAAGGTGGAAATCAAAGCACAGTGGGAATCACACAAGACTCTATGACGATCTCGGGTCTACAGACTAACCTGTACCAGTGTCACCAGAGAACTGCCATCTGACGTAAGGTATAATACCATCTGGGAGTTCTCGGCGAGTCCGTCCAGTGTACCCAGTCTCCACTGAGCACCCGTATATCATCTCTGATGCCAAACACCAATGGATATGGGATCATCCATCGCCCATCTACATTGGTCGAGAAGGTATACGATAGTCTACTCTGGTATATCGATGCCCTGTCTCGATACACCCTCGACTAGGGACCTTGAAGGATGTACTTATGGACTACCATGTCCCCACTAGTATGATCCGCATCATAGTCCAGGTAGTCAAGTACACATCCTAAGGGCTTTACCAACATGTAACAGAGAGACAATCAGTATACACGTTAAGGTAAAGAGTAAACAGATAGCATACTATCATGTTGAGCAAGAAAGTCCTCCGTATATACGTCTAAGCATCCACTACAATGTACATCTCATGTATAGTAATGGCCTCTAGGGCATACATATAACTAACAGTTGGATGTATGCCCTAGAGGCCAGTATTGTACAGATGATGTATATTATATTGGATGCTTGGACATATATAGATTGGACTTTCTGACTCGATATGTTAGTATGCTATCTGGTAGCTCTTTATCTTAACATGTATACTTGTCTATTGATACTGTCTTATAGCTACATGTTGGTAAAGCCCTTAGGATGTGTACTTGACTACCTGGACTATGATGCAGATCATACTAATGGGGCCATGGTAGTCCATAAGTACATCCTTTAATGTTCCTAGTCGTAGGTGTATCGAGACAGGGCATCGATATACAATAGTAGACTAGCGTATACGCTTCTCGACCTATGAGATGGGTGATGGTTGATCCCATATCCATTGGTGTTTGACATCAGAGATGGTATACGGGTGCTCACTGGAGACTGGGTACACTGGACGAACTCGCCGAGAACTCCCAGATGGTATTATACCTCACGTCAGATGGTAGTTCTCTAGTGACACTTGTGCAGGTTAGTCTGTAGATCCGAGATCGTCATAGAGTCTTGTGTGATTCCCACTGTGCTTTGATTTCCACCTTACCACATCTAAGAGGGCGTGCAAAACGGTGGTTTTTGGATACAGTCCCGAGTCACATGGAGGCGATGAGCGATAGGAGGGGCTTCGTCTCTCCCGGTATTGGGGGTTGATGTTGCGCTGTGCTCGATTGGCCATAATAGGGAAGTCCCTGGCCAGGGCTGATTTAGAGATTTACTGGTAAGTGTCACCAGTAGTTTCTTGACCCGTTATGAGCCTCACATCGGCACGACTTATCGGTTATTGGGGTCTGACGTTTACCACCCATAGACTTGATATGCGACATATCAGACGAGGAGACCGGACTGTACGGAAAGTGTTACCGGCAGGCTTTTACAGGAGTTGGAGCGGGCTTGCTTGTTGATCTTCTGATGGCTCAATACCCGGGTGGCCATTACGTCCAGCTAGTAACGCTGACGGCTTGTGGGTGCTTGATGTGATCATCACCTACTGCCGGCGTATTTACGAGTCTTTAGAGTCTTACATAGAGGTTTTACTGGCTCAGGCAAAACGAAATAGGAGCACATATGTGATATGTGCCGGACCGAGAATAATGCGTGTATGTGATACCGTATTCTATTCTCGCGACTTTTTCTATCGGTCGGTAATATATGATATAGCCGGGTTATCGAATCAAGTGTTGATTCGATAAGTCGATACAATGGATGTTAGTCGGTTATATGAGATATGACCGGATTATTAAGTCAAGTGTTGATTTAATAATTTAGTGTATAATTGTATATTAGATATACTAGTTTACATTAACTAACACTTGTTCACTTAAGGATTTTTCTCACATGTGCACAACTTTAATATATATGTGATATATATTAAAATATGTTTTCTTTTTGTGTCATGGTTGATGATACATCATATATGGGTGTGCAAGACATATACCATTCTATTTTAAATGGTGGTTAATAATTATATAAGGTAATTACAAATTAGTGGAGCTTTTGTCACAAGCATGAAGCTTGTAGAAGCTTGTGGATGCTTTGACAAAGTCTACTAACTTTGTTTTACTTTAGATTTTTATTAACCTAACCATTTAGCATTAGCCATGGTAATGTCTCTACATGAGTTAGTATATGATACTCAATCACCTTGGTTAGCTCACTTACTTGATCATTATCCTCATCTTTTCTTTTGTTCATCTTCTTCTTCTTTGAGCAAAAGAAAACCTTGCTAGGGTTTTCAAAAGAGAGTGAATGATTGTGAAAAATAAAATTCTAAAGAGAACCCACTTCCTATTTCTCCATCCTCTACTAGACTAGCACTTTAGTATAGGGTGTTTGCTTCACTAATTCTCTGGTTAGTGAAGTAGTAGCTTGAGTTGATATTCCCTCGACGTAGATCATCTTCGGCCTCGAAGACTTCAAGCAAGGACGCTTCTTACGCCTCGTGAAGCCATGCAAGAGCCCGGGAGAACCATGATCGCAGCAAAGGGACTACAACAAGGAGCTTTAGAAGTGAAGGACCGATCTACAAAGGTTGTATTTCGTATTCACTTAGTGGTATATGTAATTTACTTGCTTGTGAAACCCTAATTATCTAGCAAAGATCTTGTTTAGGGTTATTCGGCACGGCTAAAATTTTAAACGGGCATGGTTGATGCTTTGTAGAACCTTGTTAGAGTGCCTAGTAACCCGACAGTGGTATCAGAGCCTAGCTAGAGCATTAGGCGACGAGTATACGAAGTTAAAACTCCGAACGAACTCCGGAACGTCATTTTAAACCCCTCTCTGGACATTTTTTTAAAACTAAGATTTTTCTGTATTAAAAATACCTAAAAAAATCAGTAGGGAATTCTAAGAATTACCACAAAATTCGAGCCCCTAATTCCGTACAGCCGCCGCGGAACCGTGGTCCCACCCCACTTTAGGCGGCGGTTCCGTGGCAGTAAAAGTGAAATGTGGACAGAATTTTGTGCAGTAATTTCTGTAGCTATTCCTTATATTTTATGGGTATTTTTTTATCGAACTCAAGTGTTGAGTGTTCTGGGGTTTATTTTGTAATCGTTGATTCGATCGGAAAATTTAAATTCGTTATTGTTTTCCGGATATTTAGAAACTATTAAAAAGTTCGAACGGATATCAATAACTCATTTTTTCCCGACCCGGGAAGTTTCCAAATGTTGGATTTTTCTGATGTTTAAGAATGTCTAAATCGTGCAAGTTACGCAATGGACCCTCTAGAAGACAACAAACCTTAACTCGATTATGTGACCGTCTTGAACTGCCTTTTGAACCTTAGGGTTTGGGGCAGTACGACATTGCCACATGTGAGGCGTTGGCTTGACCCTTCTACGGCTGGACCATTGGTACTGTGGCATGTGATGGATGTTTTTTTAAACTCCCCTCAAGTGTTGAAAACTATTTGGAAATCCTGGGTATTTGATTATTCGATCGGAAAGTTTAATACTGTCTATTTATCTGGAATGTGATACAATATGTGGAATTCATATAGTTAGGCATGAAATGCGAAATATGTGATATTTCGGATTTACGATATCTAAAGAGATTGTGGATTCCAAATGTTGTAGTTTTACACTTTCTTTTCTGCGACCGTAAGTGTAATATGTGATATCGCCGGTTTCGTTGCTATATGTCAACGACAATTGGGATGCGCATATTTACTTACGTTGATGACATGTGATGTTATGTGTTGCTGGATATATTATATTGGATCGTCGCGTTCTGAATAGCCGTTTTTTTTAATGTGAGATGAGAGTTTTTATTTTCATTCATGTAAAATTTAATGTATGTAATATTCTTTTATTGGGGCACTTCCGGGATGAGGTCGATATCACCATTTGTATACTATTTACTTTTCCGCACTAGGATAGACCCAAGGAGGAAAGCACAAGTAACCGGGTTCTAGAGTCCAGTGGGAGACCAACTCGAGGAGTCGAGTCCGGGTCTCCTAACTCAAGAATTGGAAGGGTTGCTTGCCGCTCTCGTAGGGGTCTAGGGGTGTGGGTTTGGCAATTCATCGCGACCGTGGAATCCATGTTTTATACAGGCTCAAAATAAAACACGGACGTCCTAGTATATCCAATGCTTCATATGTTTCTTCTCCTACGATATCTGTGATTTGATCATTTGATATGTTGTGATAAATACTATATATAGTATATATGATATATTATATTGACGTTACTTATGTTTTACACCCGCGCTAGCCCTGCCCCGCTTTGCCGTTAGTTACCTAACCTAACGGTGCACGAGGGGACATCGAGGCGAATGCGGATGGCATAAGTGTACGTCGTATTTATCTATGATGTTTAGGTGACTTAAATGATAGGACTTCATTAATATGATTAATGAAAGAAAAGAAACCTAAAAGATGTTGTAGAATCAAATTTTCAAAAAAAAAGGGTAGCTACAGTTTTTGCTTTGCATAGCGATATATATGATATATCCTGCACCTTAATCGATGAGGAAAGAGCCGAGATCCCTTCACCGGGAGTGACCTCTTTAGCAAAACTTGCAGATGCTACAACACTCGGTTTGTTTTTGATTGCTTTTGGAGTTTTTGCTTTGCATAGTGATATATATGATATGTCCTGCACCTTATTTGATGAGGAAAGAGACGAGATCCCTTCACCGGGAGTGACCTCTTTAGCAAAACTAATGAAATCCTCAAATTCACTCCATTTAAAAATTCACTCGATTCTACAACGATATCAAGTTCATTACGCAATAGGTTTTCAGAAAAACCTGTCGTAGCCCTCCGTCATTTCAGATAAGTCCTGCTTAGTATTCGTGCTGCGTTTGTTGACCTTGTCAAGGCGCAGTGTGCGGTAGCTGACCAGAATTTATCTTCTTATGCATATGATGCAGATTGGATTAGGGTAGTCGTACGGCCTTGTTGACCTTGTCAAGGGTCGTATGGGTGTGTTTAATTCAGTCAAGAAATGACGGGTTGAACTTGACTTACGGTCTATGGTTTGTTGACCTTGTCAAGGTCATAGATCGTTTGGGGCAAAATATTATCGGGAATTTCAAGTGTTGAAATTTGCAATGAAATTGCATACCTTCTATAAGATAGTTGGATCCCGATACCCACTGCGAGTAATTGTTACTCCTGGAAGAGTTTTACACAGGACAATTAGCCGATCAAGTAGGTGTCTAGAAAGGTGTCAACGGGGTTACGCCTCTGGGAAAACGAGGTTTACTTTAATTAGGTCCGTGCGAAAGCACGGGGAACCTCCCTCAAAGTACCGACACTAGCCTGGCTGAAAGATTGGCAAAATTGTAGGGTGTAATTAATCCCGACTAGTCTTTTCCTTTTAGGGTTTAAAGGAAGATTTGATAAAAACAGTGGGAGCCATCCTGATTAGATAAAATAATAACCAATCTGATCTTGCAAGAGCATACGCTAAAGTGTTTTCTTCTCTCTCTCTCCAGGTAGCGACCATATCATGCCTTAATAAAGATAATAATATGGATGTATTGACCGAACCCGCATGCTATACTGTGCTGGGGAACATTGGTTCCGTTCTTTCTTATAAAAGTTATAAGACTGAACAGGATATAGGGGAATACCAGGATTCCTATGCCACCCGAATGAAGAAAGTACATGTTGATGCATTTTCTTCGGGTGTGTTCGTTACAGAGAACTGTTTCTCCATTTACTCTACGTCCTGGGTATTAGATATCGGGTCAGGATCCCATATATGTAATCAATTACATGGGCTTAGGAAAGGTAGAGAACTTGGAGAAGGTGATAAAGACATAAGGGTTGGAAATGGTGCAATTGTTGCAGCTAAAACCGTCGGGGAATATCACCTTGTATTACCAACCGGTAATACATTGATTCTGAACGAATTCTATTACATGCCGAACCTGAAATGCAACATTATATTGGTTTCTTTGTTGAGTAAAGAGAGATATAATTTTGTATTACAGGATAATGTTATGAACATTTTCCTTAACCAAAAGTTGGTTGGATCAGGCACGTTGTGCAATGGCATTTATGTTCTAAATCAATCAACGGTTCTGAGCATAACAAACACACACAAGAGGAAGAGTTCAGAACTGAACGAATCCTTCTTGTGGAATTGTAGACTTGGTCATATAAATGCGACACGACTAGCTAAGTTGCATAAGGATGGATATTTGAATCCGTTTGAATTTTCATCTTATGATACTTGCCAGTCATGTCTCAAAGGAAAGATGACCAAAACTCCGTTTACGGGACATGGAGAAAGAGTTACGGAACTCTTGGGACTGGTACATAGTGATGTATGCGGCCCCATGTCTACACATGCTAGGGATGGTTCTTAATACTTCATTACATTCACTGACGACCTCTCTAGATTCGGATATGTGTTCCTGATGAAACACAAATCAGAAGATTTTGAGAAATTTAGAGAATATAAACAAGAAGTCGAGAACCAAACAGGGAAAAGTTTTAAAATCCTTCGATCTAATTGAGGAGGTGAATACTTAAGCAATGAATTCCTGGACTTCCTAAAAGAGAATGGGATTCTCTCTCAGCTGAGTCCTCCATATACACCACAGCACAACGGTGTATCGGAACGGAGGAACCGCACCCTATTAGATATGGTGCGCTCTAGGATGAACACAGCTGAGTTACCTATTTCCTTCTGGGGGTATGCGCTGGAGACAGCAACATACCTATTTGTCACGTGCCGAAAGTACGGAACATGACCGGCACTTAAACTACGAAACGTCTCGAGGCGTACGTAATCTAAGTAAACCGAAAACCCAGAAATCCAAACCAAGAAAAGAAGTAGAGTGAAGGAAAACCAATTTAAAACAAGTAGTTTTAATAGCATAAGCCGAATTATGCGGTTTTTAAGAACATCAAAATTTACTGAAAATTTCGGCAGAGTCTCCTTTGTAAATACTGGCTCCCAAACGGGATACAACATGAATAGTATACGAAATCAATAAAAAGGCATCCCCAAGCGGGAGCTAGCTCTTCGTCAATCGACGGTCACAACCACACAAGCAATATAATATACAACGCCAATGGAGAAAATCAAAATTCAAAACGAAACTCAAATCCACAAGAAAACCGCAGAAAAATAACGCGCGACTCTAAGGTCGAAGGAATAACATCACTGGTCTCTATCTCAAAATAAATACATGTTTGGTTGATGGAATTTACTAGATACAACGGAATAATATTATACAAGGTAATATGATGGGTACGATACAAGAAAAACCCACCTACTAGCAAGTCACCCGAATGAAACTGAGCCCGCAAAGCCGTAATTAAACCTGTACGGCAAAACCTGCAAGAAACTGGGGCACAACGGGGGTGTGTTGCCAACTCGTGAATAGAAAAACATCTACGAATAGAAATCGCATGTATGACGCAATCCTAGGTCATACGGTCATAATATATCCTCAAAAAAAAGTATATAACATGCAGCCTATAACAAGGCTAGGGTAAATATCTAACCCGAGTGTAATCTCATGTGCCCGTGTCAGTGCCTCAGGTAGCAATATATCATATGAATGAGGTATGAATGCATGAAAACAGAATACATGTAAATGAAGAACAGTTTTCATAATTTAGTGAGATTTCCTTTTTATTTTTAAAATGAGGTATCATAATGAAATCAGCATAAAACAGTGCCTAGCATCGGCACAAAATGTAATCCCAATATCTCGATATCTCTGTATCACAGTCTCTGTACCTCAATATCTCAAAATCTCAATGTCTCAATCACAATATCTAGGGTGCCGTCAGTCCAGACCGGCCCATACCATCCATCTCAAGACCACGACGGTATCCTCCGGATATTCGACGCGTCGGGTAAAGTCACCGGTAGGTAGTGCTCCCCTGCCAGGCTCACATCGTCATCATCACGCGCTTCTTTCCCTGGGGTACCTTACCGGGTCCACCATGTACCCGAAACGGTTCATCCGCCTCCTCGAATCGGGTCTCGAAATCCATCAGCAAACTCATGGTGGACGACTCATACATCATGGGAAAACCGCACATTTTATTTTAAAGAGAGAAAGAAGCTTATATAAGTTTTGCAGTTTTCCCCCAAAACCAGAAAATCTCATAGAAATCCGAATCCAATCCTCAATAGCATGTAAACAGTGCATATCCGCATAAAAATCCATGAATGCGGCATAACAATGAATATTAACATGCATGAAGTAACAAGTAATATCTACAATGTCTAATCTAGCATATAAGGCGAGTACACTAATATCATGTCTAAATTATTAGCTAACAACCTGTGTCAATGCAATAGTATTTCTAAAGTGTACGTTGCATGACAATTACCGATGAAGATGTGTGTGAGCCGGCAAGTAAGTGTACGTGGTACATACGCATCATCGGTAATGGTGCTGGTGTCCTAACAGCATGATATCAATAATGTAGTACGAAACATAATATATGCATGCGATGCGAAGCGAACCACAATAATGAGCGGAAGCTGAAAACTAGACGCAACTATAACTAATCTGCATTAATCTAATATAAGTCCTACAAATGGTGCCTTTTGAAATAACACGAATCATGGGGTTTTGAAAATAGGGGCTACGGTGTTTTTATGAAAAGATACGTCTTTTGAAATCTCCGTAGGATCCCTTGGGCTGTCTCTTAAAATACCCACGATTCGTTAGTTTTTAAAATAGGTAAGAATCGAATCTAATCTAACAACTAAACTAAACTAAAGGGCTAAGCTAACCAGCTGGACTACAGGTAAGGAAACCGCCTAACATCTGAGTCGATGTATATACATACCTGTATATGTATAGTCGGTGATCCCGCCTCAATAATATCATATCCATAACCAGACATCCCAAGTCAAGAGTGCGGATCAATCATCAAAATATAGCTCGTACGTAAATCCGTCGTATAGCATCCCCAAATCTGGGTACGGGTCAATATCACATTCATCATACTATTCACCTGGTATCCTCTTTATCAAATATCATGATCGGGGTACTGATCTACGTCTAGTACAATACTGATACCGCCTAAGTTTGCATGGACGTGTGTGAAACACTACGTCAAGGACCAGCTACAACGTCATGTCGTATCTCAAATACGAATCCTGCCATATCACCGAAGTCACAACCTCAATACAAATCTCATCGACTCATCTCAAACCCAAGCCTCAAATTCGTATGTGAACCCATAGTCTCATACACATGTGAACACATAACTATATATCCCGTATAAGCATAAATGAAAGAAGAAAGTATGCAAGTATGGGTTGGTGTGTGCATGTGTAGTGCGACCACTACTCTAGGGTTTCGGGACACTAAATCATCCAAGAACACAAAATATCCATATTATCATCAATATACTGAAACAATATATAAACAATATATATATATGTGTGTATACGTATTCGTATACATCACCACGAACTGCGAGGGTGCTATACGCCATCCACCCGACATCTCCCCGTAGATATAAATCTACTCACCTGGTCCTCGCTTGCCGGTGCCGACGCCGCCACGCGCTTGCTTGTCGTCTCGAAGTCCACATGGGGTACCTACATATCATAACGTACCGTATCGTATTAAAATCCGACTCATAACCAAAACGACGCACGAATCCCACATAGGTCAAAACCTATGGTTGCTTCACAAATCGACCCAAAAACCCTCGATGTCGGCGTACAAACGCCAAACCATCGAGAAAGCTCCCAACACACTCATATGTACAATTAAAAGCACTAATTATAATATAAAATAGCTTAAAATTCACAAAAACCCCAATTTCACTTAAAAAGTCATTTTTCCGAAAATCTAGCAAGCACAAATCACCGTTTTTGTACAAAACTCGATGTATAGACGAATTTAGAGGCCACAATACTCACTAAATATCTTAAATAAGTCAAAAAAATGATTCCCATAATTTAATCTCATTAAATTCCATAAACCCCAAAAACCTAGTTTACAAATTATCCAATTTTAATAATTTTCAAGCAAAAATTCTCGATTTAAGAATTAAGCTTAGATTTGCATAACCTAAGGTATTAAACCACTCATTATAATGTTAATAATGCTATGAAACCATAATTAGATTTTTAAACCTAATTATTAGGCTAATTATAAAAACCTAGTTAGCAATTAGCAAAGTTATCACAATTTTAAATTAACAAATTAGCAAATAGCAACTAACTTAGATTTTGCATACAACTACATGTTAATCTCCTCATTACAACCATAAACAAATGATAAAAACCTCACTTGATCACATACCCTAACCATTAATTCAAAACCCTTCTCTTGAATTTTAATTCAAGCACCTAGAACTAATTAAAAAAACCTAATTAAGCTAACATGAAACAATTAGCACAATTTAAGAAAAGGTTAGAATTATACCCAAAAACATTTGAAGATCCACAAGCATCCATGGCCTCCCAAAATGCTCTCTTTTCACAAAGATCCATGCTATACGGGCTAAGCTAAAATGGGTAGGAGTCGGATTTGGGTTTTGGGATTTTTTTGATGGATTTTGGGGCAATTTTTGATGAAGTTTTGAAGAGAAAAGAGAAGGGAAATGGGGGGGCTGTTGCTGCAGTAGGAGAGGGGAGGGTCGGCTGGAATGGGAAGGGGAGAGGAGAGAGAGGGAGGTAGAGAAAGTGGGGGGAGAAAGTCAAGGTCAAAGCAAAGTCAAAAGTCTAACTAATTTATCCATTTTCTTTTCTTTTCTTTCATTTCATTTCCTTTGAAATTCAAGTGGGGAAAAAGATGGTGGCTGCTGAATTCAGCCATGGGGAGAAGTGAATGGGGGTGTGTGGGTGTGGGTACGGGTTTGGGGTGATGAAAAATGATAAATACAATACCCCAAACATCCATTTACGCTAAAAAAAGCCTTTTTTCTTCAATAATTTCTAAACCGTTTTGGCAAATTATTTCGTTCCAAAAACCACATGATAAAATTTTATTTAATGTTTTATGATGCACAAAATTTGTTTCAACTCATTCCAATTTGTAATTTTCCCTAATTAAATGTATTAGTGACGGCTTAAAATAATAATAAAATAATATTTTTTTCAGAAAATTTGAAATTTCACCAGCGGCTCAATAAACACCAAATAATAGCAATTACATTGCTAGAATATGTATATTTAATTTTTATAATAAGATATTTGTATTTTGAGTTTTTACAGAAAACCCCCTTATTTTACCGATTTTTCGAAATTTCACCGAAACGATTTTCAAAACGTTACAATCTTCCCCCCTTAAAGAAATTCGGTCCCCGAATTTAAATTCAAACTCCCCCAAATACTAAAACATCTAAGAAAAACCATCAAGTCATCGGGGCTCCGAAATTGTAACTACATAAAACAAAACGTAGCGCAGCGCATGCGCTTGAAAAATTAGCATATAACTCAAATCAAAACTCCGTCAAGCATCCCGCAATCATCAGAGTCATGGAGAAGACATCAATGCCAAATCCAAATCAAAACCAATATGACATAACTCGAAACTATACATGTAAATATCGAATCTATATCTGTAAGTATCTGAGGAAATGCATGCCAAATATCTTTAAGTCGCTGTGCAACGCGTATAACACTGCACAGTGGCGGACGTCTATCATAAGAAAATAACTATATACATATATACCTTTGTTTGAAATGTACGTTCCGCCGTTTTGGAAACAATTTAGAAGGGTCTCCTTGTTTTAAACATTTCGTGTCATATCAGACACGTAGGTAAATACTGAGGCTATAGCTCGCTTTTTGGAAATCCCTTCAATAACTATCAATGCATGCAAAAATATATTCAGGTACTGTTCTCTGACTAGTCCTGCTCAGTACGAAAACACATAGCAATATCATAAAAACGTACTGCTCTATACGAAATCAATCCCAAAATATGCACATGAATGCTACATGCGTCTGGTGCGCACGGAAATCAAAATCCATGAATGTGCCATACATGCGCACAGAAACAACATCTAAGTGTATCGGGTGTGCACGAAACATCTATCGTAGACAACATGTGTGCCTGACAGCAAAATCAGGTGCACCTGACATGCACGAAAAATTCTCAATTTAGTGCCTCTGGTGTGCACCAAAATCACCCTTCAAAACATGCGCCCAACATGCGCGAAAATCCAAATCAGGTGCATCCATCGTGCACGAAATCATGAAATCCAATATCAAGCGCCGAACGTGCGCAAAATCAATCAGGTGCACAAGGTGCACAAAACAAATATCGAGTATCACAATCGAAATCGAAGTCCAGTGCACACTGCAAGGATATAATAACTATACAGAGTGCAGGAACCAATTCGTATGCATGCATACGCACAAAACCAACTCAACTGTTTAAAACCGTAAAATCACAAACATGTGAAACTAAATCACGAAAACGATATCAAGTGCAACACTGTGCAAAGATCGTAAATCCTCAATCATCAAAATCAAATCATACGAATAAATCACCCAAAACATCGAAATCAATAATGGCGGAACAGTACCGCTCAAGTGCATCCTCTAAGAATCTCGGGCCAACTGTCCGGAAGTCGTTGTCCTTTTCTATATCTACATCTTGCTCTGGAACGACTGCATACTCATCGCGACTCCTTCTGGAAGGTAAGTCCAAGTACCATGCCTCGGCATGCGCATCGCATCTCTGATGTCGGCGGAGTGGAACGTCATCTCATCTAGATCTGGTACGAACCTCTTACTCCACTTTTCTCTAATGTCGTCTGCTTCGGACTTGTCTCGTCGTGGCTGCATGGACTGAGCTCCAACGGCTATCCTCGTATCTGGAGTCTCCCAAGAATGCATCTCACCACCTAGCATCCGAATTAAGTCGAGCCATCCAATCGATTCGTCAAAACCTCATAATCCCCCAAGAGCTCAACATCTTGGGTACAGTTTAATAGTATCGAGTACATACCACAGTATCGGTGGTCCAGCCGTAGAAGGGCAAACCCAAGCCTCACTAATGGCGCCGCAGAACTGCCGCAAACCCTAAGGTTCAAAGGCTTTCACATGGTCATTAAGTCGAGTTAGGGTTTCATTCTTCTAGAGGGACCATAGAATTTCCTGCATGTCTTTCCGACTACCTTAAATTTGGAATAATAGGTTTCTGACATTCGATCGTCTCTGTCGACTCCCAACGTCTCCGCGTGAAGTCGTCTCTACCTGGAATCAATCTATCTGATGACCTCGCATCGGGGTAGGCGAACGATCCACATGTCCTAGTCATTCATCCTCGATGACTAGCGACCTTCTATCATCTCTTAGTACAACTTATAGTGCAATAGCTCCAACATCTGGGGCGATATCTCGTCGTTCGCAGCCATAACTGGCTCACTCGTCTGCATGCTGAACCGTGCCTCAATCATCATGAGTGAGCAACACACCAACGGTCATCAAAATCTGGCCGGCCTCCATCATTGGCTCAATTCTCTAGTGTCGATCAGCACCTCCGAGTAACCTCATAAAGGCGATCCGCCAAACGCTCGTGGCGCGGAAACACAGTAAAAAGACACATCTCTGCAATTGGGTGTCGCCGGAATCACGCCCTGGTCAGTCCTCGTTTGTGACGAGCTCCTGTTGACCGCAACTCTAGCCGTAGCTCTCCCTGCCCGTAATCGAGGCAGCAAAACCATAACTGGTACCGATGAGGCTAGATCAGGAAGGAATATAATACTGAACAAGGAAATGTACATCCTAAGGCTTCTTAAGTGGAGTGGCGTGTCGTAAATATGCCGCGGAACATACCAACGGTACGTCACTCTACTTTAGTCACCTATTCCATCAACCAAGGGTCATCCTACGCTCCGAAGGTTAAAACCTAACGCTCTGATACCAACTTTATCACGTCCCGAAAGTACGGAACATGACCGGCACTTAAACTACGAAACGTCTCGAGGCGTACGTAATCTAAGTAAACCGAAAACCCAGAAATCCAAACCAAGAAAAGAAGTAGAGTGAAGGAAAACCAATTTAAAACAAGTAGTTTTAATAGCATAAGCCGAATTATGCGGTTTTTAAGAACATCAAAATTTACTGAAAATTTCGGCAGAGTCTCCTTTGTAAATACTGGCTCCCAAACGGGATACAACATGAATAGTATACGAAATCAATAAAAAGGCATCCCCAAGCGGGAGCTAGCTCTTCGTCAATCGACGGTCACAACCACACAAGCAACATAATATACAACGCCAACGGCGAGGATCAAAATTCAAAAGGAAACTCAAATCCACAAGAAAACCGCAGAAAAATAACGCGCGACTCTAAGGTCGAAGGAATAACATCACTGGTCTCTATCTCAAAATAAATACATGTTTGGTTGATGGAATTTACTAGATACAACGGAATAATATTATACAAGGTAATATGATGGGTACGATACAAGAAAAACCCACCTACTAGCAAGTCACCCGAATGAAACTGAGCCCGCAAAGCCGTAATTAAACCTGTACGGCAAAACCTGCAAGAAACTGGGGCACAACGGGGGTGAGTTGCCAACTCGTGAATAGAAAAACATCTACGAATAGAAATCGCATGTATGACGCAATCCTAGGTCATACGATCATAATATATCCTCAAAAAAAAGTATATAACATGCAGCCTATAACAAGGCTAGGGTAAATATCTAACCCGAGTGTAATCTCATGTGCCCGTGTCAGTGCCTCAGGTAGCAATATATCATATGAATGAGGTATGAATGCATGAAAACAGAATACATGTAAATGAAGAACAGTTTTCATAATTTAGTGAGATTTCCTTTTTATTTTTAAAATGAGGTATCATAATGAAATCAGCATAAAACAGTGCCTAGCATCGGCACAAAACGTAATCCCAATATCTCGATATCTCTGTATCACAGTCTCTGTACCTCAATATCTCGAAATCTCAATGTCTCAATCACAATATCTAGGGCATCGTCAGTCCAGACCGGCCCCTACCATCCATCTCAAGACCACAACGGTATCCTCCGGATATCCGACGCGTCGGGTAAAATCACCGGTAGGTAGTGCTCCCCTGCCAGGCTCACATCGTCATCATCACACGCTTCTTGCCCAGGGGTACCTTACCGGGTCCACCATGTACCCGAAACGGTTCATCCGCCTCCTCGAATCGGGTCTCTAAATCCATCAGCAAACTCATGGTGGACGACTCATACATTATGGGAAAACCGCACTTTTATTTTAAAGAGAGAAAGAAGCTTATATAAGTTTTGCGGTTTTCCCCCAAAACCAGAAAATCTCATAGAAATCCGAATCCAATCCTCAATAGCATGTAAACAGTACATATCGGCATAAAAATCCATGAATGCGGCATAACAATGAATATTAACATGCATGAAGTAACAAGCAATATCTACAATGTCTAATCTAGCATATAAGGCGAGTACACTAATATCATGTCTAAATTATTAGCTAACAACCTATGTTAATGCAATAGTATTTCTAAAGTGTACGTGGCATGACAATTACCGATGAAGATGTGTGTGAGCCGGCAAGTAAGTGTACGTGGTACATACGCATCATCGGTAATGGTGCTGGTGTCCTAACAGCAAGATATCAATAATGTAGTACGAAACATAATATAAGCATGTGATGCGAAGCGAACCACAATAATGAGCGGAAGCTGAAAACTAAACGCAACTATAACTAATCTGCATTAATCTAATATAAGTCCTACAAATGGTGCCTTTTGAAATAACACGAATCATGAGGTTTTGAAAATAGGGGCTACGGTGTTTTTATGAAAAGATACGTCTTTTGAAATCTTCGTAGGATCCCTTGGGCTGTCTTTTAAAATACCCACGATTCGTTAGTTTTTAAAATAGGTAAGAATCGAATCTAATCTAACAACTAAACTAAACTAAAGGGCTAAGCTAACCAGCTGGACTACAGGTAAGGAAACCGCCTAACATCTGAGTCGATGTATATACATACCTGTATATGTATAGTCGGTGATCCCGCCTCAATAATATCATATCCATAACCAGACATCCCAAGTCAAGAGTGCGGATCAATCATCAAAATATAGCTCGTACGTAAATCCGTCGTACGGCATCCCCAAATCTGGGTACGGGTCAATATCACATTCATCATGCTATTCACCTGGTATCCTCTTTATCAAATATCATGATCGGGGTACTGATCTACGTCTACTACAATACTGATACCGCCTAAGTATGCATGGACGTGTGTGAAACACTACGTCAAAGACCCGCTACAACGTCATGTCGTATCTCAAATACGAATCCTGCCATATCACCGAAGTCACAACCTCAATACAAATCTCATCGACTCATCTCAAACCCAAGCCTCAAATTCGTATGTGAACCCATAGTCCCATACCCATGTGAACACATAACTATATATCCCGTATAAGCATAAATGAAAGAAGAAAGTATGCAAGTATGGGTTGGTGTGTGCATGTGTAATGCGACCACTACTCTAGGGTTTCGGGACACTAAATCGTCCAAGAACACCAAATATCCATATTATCATCAATATACTGAAAATATATATAAACAATATATATATATATGTGTGTGTATACGTATTCGTATACATCACCACGAACTGCGGGGGTGCTATACGCCATCCACCCGACTTCTCCCCTTAGATATAAATCTACTCACCTGGTCCTCGCTTGCCGGTGCCGACGCCGCCACGCGCTTGCTTGTCGTCTCAAAGTCCACATGGGGTACCTACATATCATAACGCACCGTATCGCATTAAAATCCGACTCATGACCAAAACGACGCACGAATCCCACATAGGTCAAAACCTATGGTTGCTTCACAAATCGACCCAAAAACCCTCGATGTCGGCGTACAAACGCCAAACCATCGAGAAAGCTCCCAACACACTCATATGTACAATTAAAAGCACTAATTATAATATAAAATAGCTTAAAATTCACAAAAACCCCAATTTCACTTAAAAAGTCATTTTTCCGAAAATCTAGCAAGCACAAATCACCGTTTTTGTACAAAACTCGATGTATAGACGAATTTAGAGGCCACAATATTCACTAAATATCTTAAATAAGTCCAAAAAATGATTCCCATAATTTAATCTCATTAAATTCCATAAACCCCAAAAACCTAGTTTACAAATTATCCAATTTTAACAATTTTCAAGCAAAAATTCTCGATTTAAGAATTAAGCTTAGATTTGCATAACCTAAGGTATTAAACCACTCATTATAATGTTAATAATGCTATGAAACCATAATTAGATTTTTAAACCTAATTATTAGGCTAATTATAAAAACCTAGTTAGCAATTAGCAAAGTAATCACAATTTTAAATTAACAAATTAGCAAATAGCAACTAACTTAGATTTTGCATACAACTACATGTTAATCTCCTCATTACAACCATAAACAAATGATAAAAACCTCACTTGATCACAAACCCTAATCATTAATTCAAAACCCTTCTTTTGAATTTTAATTCAAGCACCTAGAACTAATTAAAAAAACCTAATTAAGCTAATATGAAACAATTAGCACAATTTAAGAAAAGGTTAGAATTATACCCAAAAACATTTGAAGATCCACAAGCATCCATGGCCTCCCAAAATGCTCTCTTTTCACAAAGATCCATGCTATACGGGCTAAGCAAAAATAGGTAGGAGTCGGATTTGGGTTTTGGGATTTTTTTGATGGATTTTGGGGCAATTTTTGATGAAGTTTTGAAGAGAAAAGAGAAGGGAAATGGGGGGGGGGGGCTGTTGCTGCAGTAGGAGAGGGGGGGTCGGCTGGAATGGGAAGGGGAGAGGAGAGAGAGGGAGGTAGAGAAAGTGGGGGGAGAAAGTCAAGGTCAAAGCAAAGTCAAAAGTCTAACTAATTTATCCATTTTCTTTTCTTTTCTTTTCTTTCATTTCCTTTGAAATTCAAGAGGGGAAAAAGATGGTGGCTGCTGAATTCAGCCATGGGGAGAAGTGAATGGGGGTGTGTGGGTGTGGGTACGGGTGTGGGGTGATGAAAAATGATAAATACAATACCCCAAACATCCATTTACGCTAAAAAAAAAGCCTTTTTTCTTCAATAATTTCTAAACCGTTTTGGCAAATGATTTCGTTACAAAAACCACATGATAAAATTTTATTTAATGTTTTATGATGCACAAAATTTGTTTCAACTCATTCCAATTTGTAATTTTCCCTAATTAAATGTATTAGTGACGGCTTAAAATAATAATAAAATAATATTTTTTTCAGAAAATTTGAAATTTCACCAGCGGCTCAATAAACACCAAATAATAGCAATTACATTGATAGAATATGTATATTTAATTTTTATAATAAGATATTTGTATTTTAACTTTTTACAGAAAACCCCCTTATTTTACCGATTTTTCGAAATTTCACCGAAACGATTTTCAAAACGTTACACTATTGAATCAAGTTCCATCTAAATCTGTACCTACCACACCATATGAGATATGTAGTGTGAAGAGGCCATATCTTAAACGAGTTAAGATATGGGGTTGTCCGACCTATCTCAAAAGACAAAATCCGGACAAACTCGAGGCACGGTCAGTTCTTTGCAAGTTTATGGGATATCCAAAGAACTCATATGGGTATTTTTTTTATACCACAGTGAGGAACAAAAGGTGTTTGTTGCTCAACATGCCATCTTTTTGGAAAAGGAATTTCTTGTAAAAGAAATTAGTGGCAAAGTGGTAGAGCTGGAAGAGGTTCCAGATACATAAACTGCAACTGAAGATTTAGTGGAACCGGAGAATTCGGTTGTTCCCGATGAACCCCAGCCACTCCGCCGATCTAGTAGGGTTCCTCACCCACCTGAGAGATACTATGGTTTTCTCATAGATGGCGCGAGTGAGGATTGCATCATGGAGGATGATGACCCAACTAGCTTCGAGCAGGCCATCACGAGTGGAGACTCAGTAAAATGGCTGGATGCAATGCGGTCCGAGATGGAATCCATGTACACCAACAAAGTATGGACTTTGGAAGATGCTCCTGAAGGGGTAAAACCCATTGGGAGCAAGTGGATCTTCATGAAAAAACTTGGTGTAGATGGGAAAGTGGAGACTTTCAAAGCTAGACTTTTTGCAAATGGTTTTCGTCAAAGACCAGGTGTGGACTATGACGAAACCTTTTCTGCAGTGGCTATGCTTAAATCCCTCCGGATCATGCTTGCCATCGCTGCGTATCATGACTACGAAATCAGGCAAATGGATGTTAAGACTGCCTTTCTAAACGGTGATTTAGAAGAGAGCGTGTACATGACTCAGCCAGAGGGCTTCATAGCTAGTGGGAGCAGTGGGAAGGTGTGCAAGCTGCTTAAATCCATTTATGGATTAAAACAAGCATCGCGGAGTTGGAACATCTGCTTTGACGTCGTTATCAAAGAGTTTGATTTCGTCAAAAACGTAGATGAACCTTGTATCTACAAGAAGGTGGCAGAGAGTAAGGTTGTCTTCCTCGTATTGTACGTGGACGACATACTCTTGATAGGAAATGACATTCCTATGTTACAATCGGTCAAGCTCTTCTTATCACAAAGATTCTCAATGAAAGATCTAGGTGATGCCTCCTGCATACTGGGAATTATGATCTATAGAGATAGATCTAAAAGGATATTGGGATTGTCCCAATCCAGGTACATTGACACCATACTAAAGAGGTTTAGTATGGAAGAATCCAAGCGTGGGAATTTACCCACGATCTCTGGACCCACTCTCTCCAAAGAGATGTCTCCCAAGACTGATTTGGAGAGAGCTCGCATGCAAGGGATACCCTATGCTTCGGCTGTAGGCTCTATCATGTACACGATGCTATGTACCAGACCCGATGTAGCATACTCACTAAGTGTAGTGAGTAGGGATCAAGCTGATCCTGGAGAGAGTCACTGGACAGCTGTGAAGAGCATTCTCAAGTACTTGCGAAGGACTAAGGAGATGCTCTTGGTGTATGGTAACGGAGAACTCCAAGTGGAGTCCTTTACCGATTCGAGCTTCCAGAGTGATAAGGACGACTCTAAGTCGCACTCGGGATTTATTTTTACCCTTTACGGAGGGGCGGTTAGCTGGAAGAGTTCCAAGCAGGAAACCGTGGCAGACTCAACGATGGAGGATGAATACATCGCTGCCAACGATGCTGCCAAAGAGGCTGTCTGGATCAAGAAGTTCTTTACTGAACTTGTAGTGGTTCCATCCATTGAGCATCCAATACCTTTATATTGTGATAAAAATGGAGCGGTGGCTTTGGCCAAGGAACCCAGGTCCCATCAGTGATCCAGGCATATTCTGAGGCGGTATCACCTGATCTGGGGGATAGTTGATCGCCGGGAGATCGAGGTCAGGAGGGTTGACACGAAGAACAACAATGCGGATCCATTCACGAAGGCCATTCCCCAGATATAGTTTGAGAGACTCTTCGGGATGCTAGGTATGCGATACTACAGCAGCTGGCCCTAGTGCAAGTGGGAGATTGTTAGTTGTATGTACGCCCTAGAGGCCAGTATTGTACATATGATGTATATTATATTGGATGCTTGGACATATATATAGAGGACTTTCTTGCTCGATATGATAGTATACTATCTGGTTGCTCTTTATCTTAACATGTATACTTGTCCCTTGATATTGTCATATAGCTACATGTTGGTAAAGCCCTTAGGATATGTACTCGACTACCTGGACTATGATGCAGATCATACTAGTGGGGCCATGGTAGTCCATAAGTACATCCTTTAATGTTCCTAGTCGTTGGTGTATCGAGACAGGGCATCGATATACCAGAGTAGACTAGCGTATACGCTTCTTGACCCATAAGATGGGCGATGGATGATCCCATATCCATTGGTGTTTGACATCAGAGATGGTATACGGGTGCTCAGTAAAGACTGGGTATACTGGACGGACTCGCCTAGAACTATCAGATGGTATTATACCTCACGTCAGATGGCAGTTCTCTGGTGATACTTGTGCAGGTTAGTCTGTAGACCCGAGATCGTCATAGAGTCTTGTGTGATTCCCACTGTGCTTTGATTTCTACCTTACCACGTCCAAGAGGGTGTGCAAAACGGTGGTTTTTGAGTACAGTCCCGAGTCACATGGAGGCGATGAGCGATAGGTGGGGTTTCGTCTCTCCCGGTATTGGGGGTTGATGTTGCGCTGTGCTCGATTGGGCATAACAGGGAAGTCCCTGGCAAGGGCTGATTTAGAGATTTACTGGTAAGTGTTACCAGTAGTTTCTCGACCCGTTATGTTCCTCACATCGGCATGGCTTATCGGTTATTGGGGTCTGACGTTTACATCCCATAGACTTGATATGCGACATATCATACGAGGAGACCGGACTGTACGGGAAGTGTTACCGGCAGGCTTTTACAGGAGTTGGAGTTGGCTTGCTTGCTGATCTTCTGATCGCTCAATACCCGGGTGGCCGTTACGTCCAGCTAGTACCGCTGACGGATTGTGGGTGCTTGATGTGATCATCACCTACTGCCGACATATTGACGGGTCTTTAGAGTCCTACATAGAGGTTTTACTGGCTCAGACAAAACGAAATAGGAGCACGTATGTGATATGTGCGGGACCGAGAATAATGCGTGTATGTGATACCCTATTCTATTCTCGTGACTTTTTGTATCAGTCAGTTATATATGATATAGCCGGGTTATCGAATGAAGTGTTGATTCGATAAGTCGATACAATGGATGTTAGTCGGTTATATGAGATATGACCGGATTATTAAGTCAAGTGTTGATTTAATAATTTAGTGTATAATTGTATATTAGATATACTAGTTTACATTAACTAACACTTGTTCACTTAAGGATGTTTCTCACATGTCCACAACTTTAATATATATGTGATATATATTAAAATGTGTTTTCTTTTTGTATCATGGTTGATGATACATCATACATGGGTGTGCAAGACATACACTATTCTATATTAAATGGTGGTTAATAATTATATAAGGTAATTACAAATTAGTGGAGCTTTTGTCACAACCATGAAGCTTGTGGATGCTTTGACAAAGTCCATTAACTTTGTTTTACTTTAGATTTTTATTAACCTAACCATTTAGGATTAGCCATGGTAACGTCTCTACATGAGTTAGTATATGATACTCAATCACCATGGTTAGCTCACTTACTTGATCATTATCCTCATCTTTTCTTTTGTTCATCTTCTTCTTCTTTGAGCAAAAGAAAAGCTTGCTAGGGTTTTCAAAAGAGAGTGAAAGATTGTGAGAAATAAAATTCTAAAGAGAACCCACTTCCTATTTCTCCATCCTCTACTAGACTAGCACTTTAGTATAGGGTGTTTGCTTCACTAATTCTCTAGTTAGTGAAGTAGTAGCTTGAGTTGATATTCCCTCGACGTAGATCATCTTCGGCCTCGAAGACTTCAAGAAAGGAGGCTTCTTACGCCTCGTGAAGCCATGCAAGAGCCCGGAAGAACCATGATCGCAGCGAAGGGACTACAACAAGGAGCTTTAGAAGTGAAGGACCGATCTACAAAGGTTGTATTTCGTATTCACTTAGTGGTATATGTAATTTACTTGCTTGTGAAACCCTAATTATCTAGCAAAGATCTTGTTTAGGGTTATTCGGCACTGCTAAAATTTTAAACTGGCATGGTTGATGCTTTGTAGAACCTTGTTAGAGTGCCTAGTAACCCTACAGTACGACGATTGATACCATACGAATTATATGTAATTGACCCGTACCCTCGCTTTTGAGGATGCCGTACAACGGACTATACCATACATTATGTATATATGATGATTGATTCGCACTCTTGACTCGAGGATGCCCTACTGTTAGTTATATGTATGCCCTAGAGGCCATTACTGTACATACGATGTATATTTTAGTAGATGCTTGGACATATATAGGGAGGACTTTCATGTTTGACATGATAGTACGTTATCTGGTTGCTCTTTATCTTAACATGTACTCTGATTGTCTCTATGTTACATGTTGATAAAGCCCTTAGGATGAGTACTTGACTACCAGGACTATGATGCAGATCATGCTAGTGAGGACAGCGTAGTCGCCAAGTACATCCTCCAAATGTTCCTAGTCCTGGGAGTACCGAGACAGGGCATCGATACTCCAGAGTAGACTAGCGTATGCGCTTCTTGACTCAGATGATGGGCGATGCATGATCTCATATCCATTTGTGTTTGACATCAGAGAAGGTATACGGGTGCTCAGTGGAGACTGGGTACACAGGACGGACTCGCCGAGAACTCCCAGATGGTATTATACCTCACGTCAGATAGCAGTTCTCTGGTGACACTAGTACAGAGTAGTCTGTAGACCCGAGATCTGTAAGTCTACGTTGCCCACCCCGGTGCTTGCGGGGAGGCGGAAACGGTATAAAAATTGGATTTTTAGCACTCAAGACAACATGGACTAACTAAAGGCGGGATCTTTTCTAAACAAAACTAACTAACAAGCTAAAGAGAGTTAGCTACTAGGATAAGATGTTATACCTTGAGCTTTATGTCCTTCTCTCCTTACTCCTTGGAGTGGAAGAAAGAGATCACCTTGTCTCCTTCTCTAGTCAAAGAAGGATCCACCCGAGAGCCGCAACCTTTGGCTTCAACTTCAAGCTAGAAGTAACTAAGGTGCTAGAAGTGCTAATTCTAGAACCTTAGATGAGAGTAGAGATTACTTTAGAGAGGTTTATCTCAAGCTCAAGTGTTTCTCAACACATGAGAGGGGAGAGCTTGAGGAAGAGGAAGAGCAAGAGAGAGAAAGCATATGATAGAATGAAAATGGTTTTTACAACCACAACAAAATATATGTGATTTTTCAAATAATAATATTAATCAAAAATGAAAAGGAGATGGTTAGTTTGAAGAGACCATTATCATATCACAATAAATGATTTTGCAAAGATCAAAGAGCATTTAAAAAGTAATGATGACGGTCAATGTTTCAAACCTAGTCAACTAGTCAACCTTGGTCAACAAGTCAACAAGCCCAACCATGACACAATTTCACTTAATTAATATTATTAATTGATAAATCCCAATATCATTAGGGTTTGGAAAAAAGACGACTGTTAACTGTGCATACACACCCGTTCCAAAACCCTAATGAAAAACCTCTTCCTCCGCCTCAATCAAATGTGCATACGCATCCGTATTCGTGATCCGAGGAACACGAATACAAAGAGATAAAACCAATCCTAAATCATATACTAGGATCTGGCTTAAACCAAAGCCCGCTAGTATAAGCTGTCCGGACAGCAAACGTGCACAAGTGCGCGGATGTGAACAAACCCTGTCGCAAAACCATGCGACCTCTACTCATTTTGCCTAAAGGAGAATAACTCTCTGTGTGGGACTCTAAAGACTCGACACTACGCTGGCAGTGGGTTTAACCACAGACCGCAAGCGGCACTAGCTGTACGCAACGGTCCCCAGGTAGATGCCGATAAGAAGACTAACGAGGTGACCCCATCTGAACTCCTACTGAGCCTGTATGTGACAGTCTCCGTACAGTCCGGTCTGTTCGTCTGACACATCGCATGGCGGGCCTAGAGGGGCGGTAAACATCAGTCCCCTAATAGCGGTACAAGTCGTGTCGGAGTGTAGCCCAGAACACCCTGAGATAACACTGGAAACCTATCAGTATATCTCGCTTGCCCTGGCCAGGGACTACTTGTGTAATTGCTCTCCTGGACACAGCGCGATGTCAACCCCCAATACCGGGAGAGACGAATCCTGTCTAACCGTCACTGCCTCCGAGTGCTTCGGGACTGCACCCAACTACTACCTGTTTGCACGATTCCTTTAAGCCGTGGTAGGATAGTAATCAAAGTGCAGTGGGAACACACTCGAGGCGAAGTGACAGTGTCAAGTCAGCGGACTAAGCTGTACTCATGTCACCTGGGAATTGATAACTGACGATAGGTATAATACCAACCAACAGTTCCCGACGAGTCCTGTCCAGTGTACTCGTAACCTAACGAGCACCCGCATACTATCTCATGTACGACGTACTGACGGTTGTGGGACAGACCGTCTCCCACGCTGGGATGAGAAGCGCATACGCTAGTCTACTCTGGAGTATTGATGCCCTGTCTCGATAGTCCAACGACTAGGGACCTGTATAAGGATGTGCTTATGGATTACCCAGCCCCCAGGAGTGTGAGCGCCATCACAACGCTGGTAATCAAGCAAAGATCTTAAGGGCTCTACTAATATGTATATAAGCGATATGCTAAAAGAAACACATGCACATATTAAAGCAGTGACAAACCAAGTAGCATACTACCATTTCGAGCAAGATTGTATATACAACTGTGAATATCCCAAGCTTCCATCAAGTAATATACATACTAGTATGATACAGTAATGGCCTCTAGGGCATATATACTAACAATCTCCCACTTGCACTAAGGCCATGTACTGGCGTATCGAAGACCTATCATCTCGATCAGCCGCTCGAACTGATTCTGGGGTAAGGCCTTCGTGAATGGATCTGCAGTGTTATCTTCTAAAGCAACCCTCCGAACCTCGATCTCCTGGCGATCCACGATCTCCCTGATTAGGTGATACCGCCTCAAGATGTGTCTGGATTTCTGATGGGACCTGGGTTCCTTCGCTAAAGCTATAGCCCCGTTGTTGTCGCAATACAGAGGTATTGGGTCAACAATGGACGGAACCACTTGAAGTTCTTTCAAAAACTTCCTCATCCAGACAGCTTCTTTTGCGGCATCAGATGCAGCGATGCATTCCGCTTCCATAGTCAAGTCAGCAATGGTTTCCTGTTTGGAGCTCTTCCAACACACCGTCCCTCCATTGAGGGTAAAGACAAAACCCGACATGGACTTGGAATCATCCTTGTCACTCTGGAAGCTGGAGTCAGCAAAGGCCTCAATCTGGAGGTCTTTTCCGCCATACACCAAGAACATCTCCTTAGTCCTTCTCAAGTACTTGAGAATGTTCTTTACCGCTATCCAATGTTTCTCCCCAGGGTTTGACTGATACCTGCTTACCACACTCAGTGCATAAGCCACATCTGGTCTGGTACACAATATCGCATACATTATAGAGCCTACCGCAGAAGCGTAGGGTATAATAGACATGCGATCCCTCTCCAAATCAGTCTTGGGAGACATCTCTTTGGAGAGGGTGATCCCGTGACAAGCCGGTAGATTACCGCGCTTGGAATCTTCCATACTGAATCTTTTCAGTATGGTGTCGATAAACCTGGACTGTGAGATGTTGCGCCACGGCAGCGCCCCGGCCTCGTACTCGAGGCTAAAATGCGGAATTAAAAATTTTCCTTACTCGGAAACCGGCGCTACCGCGGACAATGAAAAACCCGGATCGTTTACCATTAACCTAATGCTAGCAATCAAGAGATAGGGTGAGAAGTATACCGAGTGATCCGAGTTCTCCGGTCTTCTCGTCATCGTCCCGATCTCCCGCGGAAAGTGTTGCCTCCACATCGTCGCCTCCTCGCCGGAAAGGGCACCGCATCGCCTTCTTCTTTTACGGGCTCCCGCCTCAATGCCGAGGCAACTCGCGCATGAAGCCGGCAACTCGACATGCTCAAGATGTGCTGTAGAATGTGTAGTGTAGAGGGTATGTCTCTTTGGGGTTTGTTGCCATGGTGATGGAGGAATCAAGAATGGAAAAATGGTGCTTGCATTTTTCTAGCAAGAAAATGAGATCATGGATGAAACTCTCAAGATGAAGCTCTCTTCTTCTTCTTCTCTCTTTCTTTTTCCTCTCATGAAAAACTTATCATATTCCTCAAGTGAGAAGAAGAATGGTGGAGGAAACAATATGAACACCAAAACATCAAGGGAGGTGAGTGTAGGAAAAAGGAGAGGGTGACCATATCCTAACACCATCATCACAATCTCACATCAAGCTTAAAATCAATCCTAATCACCTTTTCAAGAAATGATGATAGAAAAGAAAGGAATATAAAAGATGCTTTCATAATAAATACTTTTACAAATAAAACCTCCACCAAAAGTAATTTGCAAAACTGCAAATTACCCCCTCCATCAGAAAAGTCCGGCCGGGAAAGAACAAAGGAAAACCGGCCGGAACGGAATGCAAACTGGCAACTCCAGAAAACTGGTCCCGTAATAAATTACAGGAAAACCCCGATACTGTGCATACACACCCGCATCTGTATTCCGACCGGATACAAATGCAATGAGACAAAATCTACACTGTACTAAACTAGTACCGGCTTAAACCAAAGCCGGCTAGTAAAATCCGTTCGATCCTGATCCGTGCAATACCGCACGTATCAGATCGAACCCTGCCATATAACTATACGGCCACTAGTACATAACTGTCCGATCCTGATCCGTGCAATACCGCACGTATCTGATCGGACCCTGCCATATCTCCATACGGCCTCTACAGCGTTTCGCCCGAAAGCTGAGTAACTGAAAGTGTGGTGGACTCTAAAGACTCGTCAATACTATGGCTGTGGATTTAACCACTGGCACGTCAGAGGTATAAGCCAATACGTGACGGGCCACCAGCTATTGACCAAAAGGGACGTCGATGAGGAAGCTCACCCCGACACCCAACTGAGCCTGTCAGTGACAATATCCGTACAGTCCGGTCCGTTCGTCTATGAGTATCACATGGCGGGCCTTGGGGGTTGGTGAAAGTCAGACCCCCAAAAGCGGTACAAGTCGTGTCGGAGTGTAGCCCAGAACGCCCTGAGATACTACTGGAATACCTACCAGTAAATCTCCTGCCTCGGCCGAGGGCTTTGCGTAATGGCTCTCCTAGACACAGCGCGACCTCACTCCCAATACCGGGAGAGACGAACCCCTGAAGATCCGCTCACTGCCTCCATGTGGCTCGGGACTGTACCCAACTAAAACCTGTTTGCACGACTCCTTTGAGCCGTGGTAGGGTAGTAATCAAAGCACAGTGGGAACTCACACGAGACAAATGACGATCTCAGGTCGATGAACTAACCTGTACACATGTCACCTGGGAACTGCTATCTGACGTATGGTATAAGACCAACTAGCAGGTTCCCGGCGAGTCCTGTCCGGTGTACTCATAACCCAATGAGCACCTGTATACATCTTAGGTGAACCAACTGACACCAGTGGCTTGTGAGACCGGCCACCGCCCCTCGTCGGGGTCTCGACTGTATACACTAGTCTACTAATGGAGTATCGATGCCCAGTCTCGAAACTCCCACGACTAGGGACCTTTTAAGGATGTGCTTATAGACTACCAGCTCCCACGTATATGATCGCCATCATACTGCTGGTCGTCAAGCAAGAATCCTAGGGGCTCTATCAACGTGTAATAGCGACATGTCAGGTCACCTAAAGCAGTACACGATGATAAAGATAAACCAGATAGCATACTATCATCTCGAGTAAGACTGTCCTACCGGGATAGGTCCTCCCTCAATCATTGCAATCACGTGCCTGTGATCCAATAATTGACTCTGAGGGCACTATCTCCAACAATCTCCCACTTGCACTCAAGGCTAATTATTGCGATGTCGTATACTCACAGCCCGTGTGATACCGAACACCCAACTCCTCTACTAGTCAGTCTCACAAAACTCGTTTGTGAAACTATTGCGTTCGAGGAATAGCCTCAGTGAGTGGATCCGCTGTGATGTTTCTTTCTGTGTCTCTCTATATCTCAAGTTCGCGGAGAAAGCCATCTCCCGAAATGAGCAATACCTGTCTTGGAATGTCTGGATGTCTGATGGGACCTAGTTCATAAATGAACTCCAAATCCAAACTTCTTAGACTGTATCAACAACTGAACTTAATCAGTATCCTGCGCCATGCCTCCCTCAGTATTGCCCTGGACCACCTGTCCAAAATACTGCCCCTCGTCAGAGGGAGAACTATAACTCTGACAACCTCCTTGTCATCCATGTCACCTTGGAAGCCTGGAGTGATAACCGTCTCCTAAAGGAGACAGCCGTTATCATATCCCTAGAACATTCACTTATGTTCTAAAACTGCTTCCGACTGTTCCTCCAGGATTGGATCAATATCAACTTATTGCATCTAGTGCAAGAACAACATCTGGTGTGGTACTTGACATCTCATGATTGACTCAATTGCCTAAGCAAGTGATCTGTCAATCATGCGTATCCCTCTCCCCTTTAGTCTGTAAGACACCTTTAGAGAGGGTGACTCCATTACCTGCAGGTACACTACCATGCCAGGAGTCGTCCATTCTAAATACTCATAGAATGCTGTCAAGGTACCCTGATTGGGAAACCACCCAAATCTAGATCTAAAACCATAGATCTAGTAACCAGTATGTCTGATATAATGTCCAAGTCCCTTTTGGAGAAACCACTGTGTGACGACCAAAGTATAACCGATCGTAGTATAGGAATATCACTTCCTACTACCTTCTCAACAGATCCACCCCCTATTCTGATGACGTCAAACCTATGACTGTCACATCAGAAATAGATGATCTATCTCCGCTACATCTGCTTTAGTCTACAAATAGACATAAGCCTGATGTCCGCCAATGCTTCCGCTGCTCCCACTGACTACGACAACCTTCTGCCAGAGTCATATAGACGCGCACTTCTAAAACTAGTTTAGAACGACGCTATACTCATCCTCCCACCGGGTCTCGCAGCCTGGAACAACAGCAATGGTAATTGTGGGTAAACAAGAACTTCCCTGTCACCGTCCTTGAGGCTACCGTAGTACCTCTCGGGTGCCTGAAGTTACCCACCTTATCTGCGGAGTGGTCAATGGAATGTCAAATCAGATTGAATCTTTAGGTTCCTTATCAAATCTTCAGTAATCGTTTGCGGTTCTGGAATCTCTTCCAGTTCTACCATACTCCCACTACTTTTTCTGAAGAAATCCATTTTTAATAAAAACTGTGGCGAGTCTAGAACAATATTGCTATTGTTCATCCAGATGGTAGAAAGTCAACCCTCGTCATAGCCTGGGTCAACCCACAAACAGCCATTACGGAAACGTGCCTTGAGTTGTCCAGTGTCTGGTTTTAAGCATAAGCCGGACAACTCCCCGTACCTTAACATCGTTAAGATATGAACTGTTCTATATCAATATAGAACCAGAGGCACTGATTCAATTGAACCAGATTCAAATAATGCAACTATCTCCAGTGCATGTAAACTAAATGGAAGGAGGCCGATCAGCGTTACTCAACTTAGGAATGCTTCCAATTATAAGTAACCTGAAAGAGAAGCAAGTTCTCATTACTATCAACTGAATACCATACACAAGTATCTACATCTTCGATCACCTTGAAGAATCCCGATACTTGCTACACCTGGTTCTCTACTCTATTCAAATACCTTTAACTCCTCAAAACTTAGACCCTGTGTTTCTACGAAACACATGTCTAAGAATTAGATTAGTTAAAGGTAAACAGAATATAGTATGAGGACCAACCCCTCTGTCCCAATGGACACTGGACAACATACAATACTCTGTATAAGTCCGCTGAGTCTTACAACTCTTTCACTGTGCGTCGTAGGTTGAAAACTGTACTTATGGTTAAGAAGAATTACACCGCTGTTTGATGCTCCTTACCTAACCATCCACTGATATAGGTAAATGTCATCGACATAATATCAAAAAGTATATCTCACTCTATGAAAATAGACGTACAGATATATCAATTTGAAATTGGTGCACAACAGCGGATATTCAAAACCAAATAACTGCCGTCCGGCAAACAACCCAGGTGACTTCCTCAAATATCACCGATTACAACGAATCCCGATATAATGAGGATGATCACCCAATTCCCAATAACTTACTCCCACTCATCATCTGTAAAACCATACAGATGTGAGAATCATACCTGGTAAATACATACCCTGGAGTAAGTGTCTAATCGGGAAATCAGTTTTCTATTAACAGTACACAGTGAAACTGAAACATTGAAATGTTTCGTCGGGGTATCCTGGTATTCCTAGTAATGCCTCTTCCATTATCCAGATTCACAACTGTAACCGTATAATTCTTTGCCACCTCTCCAAATCCCTTTATATGTCTTTAGTCATTACCTTCTGTACACCCCTTTAAGCCAAATGGTTTTCTTCCTTCCCTACCGTTCGGCACCAGCCTATGGTTTGGAAGAAGACTATCCAAAAGGCATAAAGGGTGTACTGTCCTAATCCTAGGAACACTCGCAATGCGAGAGAAGGTGAAGATAAAAGACACCTGAATGTACTTTATTCCTATTTCTCCTGAACCAGAATCCATCCCCGAACTGGAACAAGTTCCTTTCGAGTTCGTATATAACCATACGATGGAGTATCCAATAAACTGTGGATCTTCGTAGTGATACGGAGTGTTCTGGAGAAATACAAAGGTGATTTAGGATTGGCGAAGAAATACTTGGTTTGGTCGTGAATAGCAGTCGCAACTTACTTTGCCCTTTTACTAATCCCTTGCTTCGTCTTAACTTAATACCTTCTGTACACCGTTTTAGGCTAACTGGTTTTCCTCATTCCCTACCGGTCGGCACCAGCCTATGGTTTGGAAGAAGACTATCCAATTTGCGTAATAGGTGTACTGCTCCTAAACCAAGGAGTACTCGCAACCTGAGAGAAGGTGAAAAGAAAAGACAACTGAATAATCCTATCCGTTTTCTCCAGAACCAGAAACCATCCTCGAAGTCCTTCGAGTTCGTATCTAACCATACGATGGTTTTGTCCAATGGAAGTGTACGTTCGTAGTAATACGGGGTGTCCTGGAGAAAAGGGTAAAAGTAGGAGTGGCAATGAGGTCTGCAACTCTGACAATCCAAAAACCAGTGTTAAGAAGGTTCGGTCAACTTGATCACTGAGTCATAGTCCAGGGTCGAGTCAATGGTCGCTGCCAAAGAGAGAGAGAAAAGAAACACTCAGCGTGCACTCTAACCTAGATCAGAATGGTTACCACTTTATCTAATCAGGAAACCTCCCACTGTATCTCAAATTCTCCTCCAAACCTGAAAGAAGAATTAGTCGGGATCACCCGAGGAGTAAACTAACTCATCAGTAGGAATCGGGATCCAACTATCATCGCATGATAACTTGACGGAATCCACTCAAGTCACCACACTCCAGAAGGTATGCGCATGCCTGGCAAGTTTCAGTTCTTTTGAAACTCCCGATAAGATTTTTACCCCAAGCGGTTTATGACCTTGACTAGGTCAACAAACCATAAACCGCCAGTCAAGTTCAACCCGTCATTTTTCTGGATTGCATTAAACCCACCCGTACGTGCCCTTGACTAGGTCAACAAGGCCGCACGACTGTCTTAACCAATCCCACTTATGCTACAAACAAGTACCACTTAGCTACCGAACACTACGTCTTGACTAGGTCAACAAACGCAGCACGAATACCAAATAATACCTGTAGGAAATGACGGAGGGCTACGAATGGTTTTTGGCGAAAAACCTTTAACGTAATGAACTTGATATCGTTGAAGGAACTGCACAACTTTTTATAAAATATAGTGACGAAAACCTTTACTAAAGAGGTCACTCCCGGTGAAGGGATCTCGGCTCTTTCCTCGTAGAATGAGGTGCAGGATATTCCAACTGAATACCACGATGCAAAACAAAAGTGAACGTTCTTGCAATAACAGCTTTTTGAAAAATGTTCCAACAACATCAGAATAGGTTTGTTTAACTTGCATTGATCCGAATCAACGCAGTCCCATCAAATGATCACACCACAAAGAACGAAAATATACTGACGTACGTATATGCCATCCGCATTCGCCACTGGGTCCCGTCATCACCCGTTAGGTTAGCTTACTAACGACAGAGCGGGGACTGGACTAGCGCGGATGAAAAACATATACAACATCTACTAATATATATACCAATATATAGTATTTCGCTCAAGGCGTGAATAAAATGCAACATCACAGAAATGTACAGCATCACAGAACAATACAGATATCTGGAAGCCCCGGGTTTCACAGAGCCGCTGCTGAAACCCGACGTTCCCCTGGTCGTGTGGATAGCCTGTGCAATGAAATCCTAGACCCCTAGGGGCGCGGCAAGTCACCCGCCAAAACCTGAAGCGAGGCAGCCCCCTTCAGCACCGTGAATGGACCACCCAGCACTTCACGGAATCCGGTAACTTGGGCACCCCTCCTGGGTCAACCTGTACCCCCTACGAGTGCGGCGAATAGCCCGCCAATTCCAGACAGAAGCCCCCTCCGTCTCAATGCCCTGAGATGCGGGCCCGTTGCCCTCCAGAACCCGGCTATCCGTGCACCCCTCCGCGGGGTAACCCTAGTACAGAAAGTAAAATATACATACACCGGGTACATCGACCGCAACCAGGTCGTGCCCCAAAAGAATAATACAAACAGGCAGTGACGGCAGTCCACATGTCGGACGCTCGCCCCGCAATATCAAATGTACATAATACAACAAAAACTGTACTAGCATTGCATCCAGGCTATCCCCACGACCGATCCGCAACATCACAGCATAAACATAGAACATCAACGTGAAAGTCACGTTCGCAAATCCGTCTAACCGGGCTATAGCAGTTAGACCGGATTTACCGATCGAGTGACATTCACGGTCGCAGATATAATGTAAATACTATGAAAAATGTGTTTAAAATTTTCCGATTGACCAAAAATTAACAAGTGGGCCCCCAATCAAAACTGTAGCACTCACAGAAAACATGGGCCCAATTTTAATATTCCAAAACCCTTAATTTAAGCCCATAAAACAACTGAAGAAAAACGACAAAGTGGGCCCACCATATTGCGGCGGAAGGGCGGCAGAAAGAGGGTTAGTGCCGCGCTTCCGCGCTCGAGGTCAGGGCTCACTGTATCATTTTTTCCCAGTATTCTTAGAACACCCTGCACATCTTTCTGAGATCACCTGAAAAATTTTTGGACTTCAAAAAATTTCGACAGAAACTGATGTGCAATAAAAATACGGTTTTTGGAAATTTCGGTCGATCGGAAACGCAAACACATCAAACGAAGCTAGGTAAGGTTAATGGCGTGGCTCTGATACCATGTTGCGCCACGGCAGCGCCCCGGCCTCGTACTCGAGGCCAAAATGCGGAATTAAAAATTTTCCTTACTCGGAAACCGGCGCTACCGCGGACAATGAAAAACCCGGATCGTTTACCATTAACCTAATGCTAGCAATCAAGAGATAGGGTGAGAAGTATACCGAGTGATCCGAGTTCTCCGGTCTTCTCGTCATCGTCCCGATCTCCCGCGGAAAGTGTTGCCTCCACATCGTCGCCTCCTCGCCGGAAAGGGCACCACATCGCCTTCTTCTTTTACGGGCTCCCGCCTCAATGCCGAGGCAACTCGCGCATGAAGCCGGCAACTCGACATGCTTAAGATGTGCTGTAGAATGTGTAGTGTAGAGGGTATGTCTCTTTGGGGTTTGTTGCCATGGTGATGGAGGAATCAAGAATGGAAAAATGGTGCTTGCATTTTTCTAGCAAGAAAATGAGATCATGGATGAAACTCTCAAGATGAAGCTCTCTTCTTCTTCTTCTCTCTTTCTTTTTCCTCTCATGAAAAACTTATCATATTCCTCAAGTGAGAAGAAGAATGGTGGAGGAAACAATATGAACACCAAAACATGAAGGGAGGTGAGTGTAGGAAAAAGGAGAGGGTGACCATATCCTAACACCATCATCACAATCTCACATCAAGCTTAAAATCAATCCTAATCACCTTTTCAAGAAATGATGATAGAAAAGAAAGGAATATAAAAGATGCTTTCATAATAAATACTTTTACAAATAAAACCTCCACCAAAAGTAATTTGCAAAACTGCAAATTACCCCCTCCATCAGAAAAGTCCGGCCGGGAAAGAACAAAGGAAAACCGGCCGGAACGGAATGCAAACTGGCAACTCCAGAAAACTGGTCCCGTAATAAATTACAGGAAAACCCCGATACTGTGCATACACACCCGCATCTGTATTCCGACCGGATACAAATGCAATGAGACAAAATCTACACTGTACTAAACTAGTACCGGCTTAAACCAAAGCCGGCTAGTAAAATCCGTTCGATCCTGATCCGTGCAATACCGCACGTATCAGATCGAACCCTGCCATATAACTATACGGCCACTAGTACATAACTGTCCGATCCTGATCCGTGCAATACCGCACGTATCTGATCGGACCCTGCCATATCTCCATACGGCCTCTACAGCGTTTCGCCCGAAAGCTGAGTAACTGAAAGTGTGGTGGACTCTAAAGACTCGTCAATACTATGGCTGTGGATTTAACCACTGGCACGTCAGAGGTATAAGCCAATACGTGACGGGCCACCAGCTATTGATCAAAAGGGACGTCGATGAGGAAGCTCACCCCGACACCCAACTGAGCCTGTCAGTGACAATATCCGTACAGTCCGGTCCGTTCGTCTATGAGTATCACATGGCGGGCCTAGGGGGTTGGTGAAAGTCAGACCCCTAAAAGCGGTACAAGTCGTGTCGGAGTGTAGCCCAGAACGCCCTGAGATACTACTGGAATACCTACCAGTAAATCTCCTGCCTCGGCCGAGGGCTTTGCGTAATGGCTCTCCTAGACACAGCGCGACCTCACTCCCAATACCGGGAGAGACGAACCCCTGAAGATCCGCTCACTGCCTCCATGTGGCTCGGGACTGTACCCAACTAAAACCTGTTTGCACGACTCCTTTGAGCCGTGGTAGGGTAGTAATCAAAGCACAGTGGGAACTCACACGAGACAAATGACGATCTCAGGTCGATGAACTAACCTGTACACATGTCACCTGGGAACTGCTATCTGACGTCTGGTATAAGACCAACTAGCAGGTTCCCGGCGAGTCCTGTCCGGTGTACTCATAACCCAATGAGCACCTGTATACATCTTAGGTGAACCAACTGACACCAGTGGCTTGTGAGACCGGCCACCGCCCCTCGTCGGGGTCTCGACTGTATACACTAGTCTACTAATGGAGTATCGATGCCCAGTCTCGAAACTCCCACGACTAGGGACCTTTTAAGGATGTGCTTATAGACTACCAGCTCCCACGTATATGATCGCCATCATACTGCTGGTCGTCAAGCAAGAATCCTAGGGGCTCTATCAACGTGTAATAGCGACATGTCAGGTCACCTAAAGCAGTACACGATGATAAAGATAAACCAGATAGCATACTATCATCTCGAGTAAGACTGTCCTACCGGGATAGGTCCTCCCTCAATCATTGCAATCACGTGCCTGTGATCCAATAATTGACTCTGAGGGCACTATCTCCAACATGAGAGTCCTAAAATCCTCTTGGATCTGTCATGGTAGATCCGCATCCCTAGAATATATGAGGCATCACCCAGGTCTTTCATGGAGAACCTGTGTGACAAGAACCCCTTGATAGATTGTAGCATAGGAATGTCATTTCCTATTAAGAGAATGTCATCCACGTATAAAACGAGAAATACTACAGTTCTCGCTACAAATCTACAATAGATGCATGGTTCATCTGGATTTTTGATAAAGCCAAATTCCTTGACCGTCTCATCAAAACAGATGTTCCAACTCCGCGATGCCTGCTTTAGTCCATAAATGGACTTAAGCAACTTGCACACCTTTCCACTGCTCCCACTCTGAATGAAACCCTCTGGCTGGTCCATATAGACACACTCCTCTAAATGTCCATTTAGAAAAGCGGTCTTTACGTCCATCTGCCAAATTTCATAATCGTGGAAGGCAGCAATGGCAAGAAGGATCTGAATGGATTTCAACATAGCTATTGGAGAAAAGGTTTCGTCATAGTCCAAACCAGGTCGCTGATGAAAACCCTTTGCAACCAGTCTAGCTTTATAGGTCTCAACCTGTCCATCTACACCAATCTTCCTTTTGAAGATCCATTTCCATCCTACGGGTTTTACCCCATCTGGAGCAATGTCCAACGTCCATACTTTGTTGGTGTACATGGACTCCATTTCGGTCCGCATTGTATCCAGCCATTTTACCAAGTCGACGCTCTGAATGGCTTGCTGGAAGCTAGTAGGCTCATCACAATCTATGATGCAATCCTCTCTATCCCCGTCTATGAGAAAACCGTAGTATCTCTCGGGCGGATGAGACTGCCTACTACTCCTGCGGAGTGGCATGGGAATGTCCTGATCTTTCGAACCCTCTGGTTCAACTAAGCTTTCAGTAATAGCTCGTGGTTCTGGAATTTCTTCCAGTTTTATTGTGCTCCCACTTATTTCTTTTTCTATGAACTGGTGTTCTAGAAAGTGGGCATGGCGAGAAACAAAAACCTTTTGTTCCTCTTCGCAATAGAAGAAATATCCCTTGGAGTTCTTTGGATATCCCACAAACTTGCACTGTACTGAGCGTGCCTCGAGCTTGTCCGCATGCTGCTTTTTTACAAAAGCTGGACATCCCCATGTCTTAATGTGATTAAGATAGGGTTTCTTCCCACACCACATCTGATATGGTGTAGTAGGCACAGTCTTAGTCGGAACTCGGTTCAAAAGGTATGCAGCTGATTCTAGCGCATATCCCCAGAACGATCGCGGCAACTCAGCGTTACTCATCATGGACCATACCATATCCAATAGGGTTTGGTTCTGTCTCTCCGATACACCGTTATGTTGCGGAGTGTATGGAGGAGTAAGCTGAGAGAGAATTCCATTCTCTTTTAAGTAACCCAGGAACTCGGCACTCAAGTATTCACCACCTCGATCAGATCTCAGTGCCTTGATACTTTTGCCTGTTTGTTTTTCTACTTCATTCTTATATTCCTGGAATTTTTCAAAAGCCTCGGATTAATGTTTCATTAAGAAGACATATCCGTACCTTGAAAAGTCATCCGTAAAAGTAATGAAGTAAGAATAACCGCTTCGTGCATTTGTTGACATTGGACCGCACACGTCGCTGTGTACGAGTCCCAAGAGCTCGCTCGCTCTTACTCCGTGTCCAGTGAACGGAGTCTTTGTCATCTTTCCTTTGAGACAGGATTGACAAGTTGCATACGATTGATATTCGAACGGATCCAAATATCCTTCTGTATGTAACTTAGTCAACCTTCTCTCATTGATGTGACCCAGTCTATAATGCCATAAGAAAGTTTTATTGATTTATGGAGACTTTCTTTTGTGTGTATTCCGGAAATTGAAAATCTGTGGTTGGTTTAATACGTATATACCGTTGTTTAATGTACCTGACCCAATCAAAACTTGATTAAGGTGAATGTTCACTACATTACTTACAAATGCAAATTCATAACCTTCTTTAGATAATAAAGATACAGAAATGATATTACAGGTTGCATTTGGTACAAAATAACAACTACGTAAAACCAAAAAGTGTCCATCCGAGAATCCCAGGTGATAGTCCCCCACGGCCTCAGCATCCATGCTAGCTCCGTTTGCAACTCTGAGGGTCATATCACCTGCCTTCAAAACTCTACGCTTTCTCAACGCCTGCAAAGAATTACAGATATGAGATCCTGATCCGGTATCCAATACCCAGGAAGTAGAGTTTATTGATAGACAGTTTTCAATAACATACACACCTGAAGCTGAAGCCGCAACTCGCTTTAGATCCTGGGTTCTGGCCTTCCAAGCTTTGCAATCCTGTTTCCAGTGTCCACTTCTGTGACAGTAGAAGCATTCTTCCTTCCCCACCAGCTTTCCCGCTACCTTTGTTGCCTTTCCCTTTCCCTTGGTATCCACTTTACTGACACCGCCTCTTGGTCTGGCGGGGGCTTTCTTCTTCTTACCCTTGGCTTTCGCCCTGGACCTAGAAGTGGAAGATCCTCCTACAAACAAAGTGGATGTCTCCCTACCTTTCTTTAGGGTGCCCTCAGCACTCCTCAACATGTTCAGAAGTTCGGAAAGTTCAACCTCCTTTCCTTGCATGTTGAAGTTAAGGATAAACTGGGCGTAAGTGGATGGAAGGGACTGGAGAGTCAAATCAGTGTAGAGTTCATTCTCCAACGTGGTCCCGAGGTCCGCGAGCTCCTCTATGTAGCTAATCATCTTAAGCACGTGTTCCGCTACCGATGATCCGATGGCCAATCTTGTCGAAAATAGCTTCTTCGACACTTCGTATCTTGCGATACGAGACTGCTCTCCATACAGTTCTTTTGTATGAAGAAATATGGACTCTAGGTCCATATTCTCGTGCCTCCTCTGATGTTCGTTGTCCATCGAGGCAAGCACGAGGCATTTGGCCTTCGCGCAATCGATCTCCCATGTCTTACGGATTTCTTTATCCGCGACGCTGGAGGTGGGACCTGGGACTCGGGGAGCTTTGGTGGTAAGGACATACCCCAACTTGTCGTAAGTGATTGCCATCTTGACATTCCTGAGCCAATCTTTGTAGTTTGGCCCTGTCAGTATGTTTTTATCTAGTAATAACTTAAGTCCGGTCATGTTGAATGGTCGCTGCAATTAGGAGAGAGAAAAGAAACACTTTAGCATGATGCTCTTACAAGTTTAGAGTGGTTTTTAGTTTGTCTAAACAGGATGGCTCCCACTGTCTCTCGAATCCCTTCTCAAACCATAAAGAAAGAATTAGTCGGGATCAATCTCACCGTACAATACTTGCTTAACCGTTCAGCCAGGCCAGTGTCGGTACTTCGAGGGAGGTTTTCCAACGCTTTCGCGAAGTTCCTTAATTAAGTAACCTCTTTTCCCTGTGGGCGTAGCCCCGCTAACACCTTTCTAGACACCTACTAGGTTTATAGCATTGATCGTTAAGTGAGAACTTTCCCGAGGAGTATCATATACTCACAGTAGGATCGGGATCCAAATATCATCGCGTGATAAAACCGAAGGAATCCTACCAGAATCATCACACTCCAAATGGTATGCAGCGCTAGCAAGTTTCAGTACTTATCAAACTCCCGATGTGGATTTTTGCCCCATGCTCTTATGACCTTGACTTTGGCCAAAATATCATAAGTCACATGTCAAGTTCTACCCGTCATTCTCCTGGTTAATTTGGACCCACCCGTACCTGCCCTTGACTTTGGCCAAAATGGTAGCACGACTGTCCCAAACCAACGCATCTACCTATGCTGCACATGAATAGCCAATAGCTACCAATCACCATGCCTTGACTTTGGCCAAAATACATAGCTTGAATACTTTTGACCATTCATGTGGAATGACGGAGGGCTACGAATGGTTTTGGCGAAACCGTGAACGTAGTGAACTTGATATAATCGATGGAACGAGATAGCTTTTAAAAGTAGTGGTTCAAGCTCCGCGTTTAAAAGTTTAGTTTTGAAAAGAACCGAGTGGTTTTCAAAGTGTTCCAATCGACTTTTACTTGGTTTATTTTCTTGCATTAGTTCTTTTAATGCGTTCCATCATTTAATCCTACCATTGTAGAAAACAACCAAAATATGACGTACGCTTATGCCATTCGCATTCGCCACGGGGCCCCGTCATCACCCGTTAGGTTACTTAACTAACGGCAGAGCGGGGGCTGCGCTAGCGTGGCTATAAAACATAAGCAACGCCTAAATAGTTATAGTATATAGATATATAGCAATGATAGACATTACAGATCACAGATGAATACATTGGATATACTAGGAATCCGCAATTCGTTCGAGCCTGCAACGAAAAGCGGATTACACGGTCATGGTGAATAGCCAATACCCCACCCAAGACCCCTACGGGTGCGGCAAACTACCCGCCAAGTACCCGAAGTGAAGCAACCTCCCTCAACACCGTGAGTAGGCCACTCGGCACTTCGAGATACCCGGTAGTTTGTGCACCCCCTCCATGGGTCTATCCTAGAAGCAAAAACAGCAAAAAGAATTATACAATGACGGCTATAACCCCGACCCGGTTGTGCGGCCATACAAATAATATTACATCAATTTACATATTACATGAATTGAAAGAAAAGAAAACTCTCGTCTCACAAAACCCCCGGCTATTCACCCGCGACAATCCAACGCATTCATATACACATACCATCAACAAACACAGATCACAGATATGTATAACCCCCACTAATCAACGTATAGAGATTAACAGACGTTCAATACATATAAACATCACAGATATAACCCATTAGTCAAAGTATAATGAAGTTCGATCAAAAATACGGATTTATAGGCCGCCAAAAACAAATTTCTTTTCTGGAAAATCTGGGCATAAATAAACCATCTTAAAAATCCTAAAACCTTACCATAAGAATACTGCACAAAACCCGGTCCAGAACAGAGTCAAAACGGCCGCGGTTCCGCGGCAATAGGCATGCTTTTGCCGCGGAACCGCCGCACTTTGAACTGTTCACATGACCGTTTTTGGTGTGCTTCTTCACAAAACCCTGAGACGATTTTTGAAATATGATTTTTTATTTTTTGAGCAGAAAAAATTTCAACAGAAACTTAGGGTTTTGTATTTTTAGTTTTGCGAATTTTTCCGATCGAACTTCTATACACTTTACTAACTAGCTAGTTTATGTTTAGTTAGGCTCTGATACCACTGTAACATCACGTTGCCCACCCCGGTGCTTGCGGGGAGGCGGAAACGGTATAAAAATCGGATTTTTAGCACTCAAGGCAACATGGACTAACTAAAGGCGGGATCTTTTCTGAACAAAACTAACTAACAAGCAAAAGAGAGTTAGCTACTCGGAAAAGAGGTTATACCTTGGGCTTTATGTCCTTCTCTCCTTGCTCCTTGGAGTGGAAGAAAGAGATCACCTTATCGCCTTCTCTAGTCGAAGAAGGATCCACCCGAGAGCCGCAACCTTTGGCTTCAACTTCAAGCTAGAAGTAACTAAGGTGCTAGAAGTGCTAATCCTAGAACCTTAGATGAGAGTAGAGATTACTTTAGAGAGGTTTAACTCAAGCTCAAGTGTTTCTCAACACATGAGAGGGGAGAGCTTGAGGAAGAGGAAGAGCAAGAGAGAGAAAGCATATGATAGAATGAAAAATGGTTTTTACAACCATAACAAAATATATGTGATTTTTCAAATAATAATATTAATCAAAAATGAAAAGGTGATGGTTAGTTTGAAGAGACCATTATCATATCACAATAAATGATTTTGCAAAGATCAAAGAGCAATTAAAAAGTAATGATGATGGTCAATGTTTCAAACCTAGTCAACTAGTCAACCTTGGTCAACAAGTCAACAAGCCCAACCATGACACGATTTCACTTAATTTGTTAGTGTATATAGCCTAGAGGCCATTACTGTATCATACTAGTATGTATATTACTTGATGGAAGCTTGGGATATTCACAGTTGTACAGATAATCTTGCTCAATATAGTAGTATGCTACTTGGTTTGTCTCTGCTTTAATGTGTACTTGTGTGTTTATTTATTATATCACCTATACGCATTAGTAGAGCCCTTTGGATCGTTGCTTGATTACCGGTGTTGTGATGGCGATCACACTCGTGGGGGCTGGGTAATCTACAAGCACATCCTTATACACGTCCCTAGTCGTGGGAGTATCGAGATAGGGCATCGATACTCCGGAGTAGACTAGCGTATGCGCTTCTCATCCCAGCACGGGAGACGGTCTGTCCCACAGCCGTCGGTACGTCGTACTTGAGATAGTATGCGGGTGCTCGTTGGGTTACGAGTACACTGGACAGGACTCGTCGGGAACTGATGGTTGGTATTATACCTATCGTCAGTTATTAGTTCCCAGGTGACATGAGTACAGCTTAGTCCGCTGACTTGACACTGTCACTTCGCCTCGAGTGTGTTCCTACTGTTCTTTGATTGCTACCCTACCACGGCTCTACTGAGTCGTGCAAACAGGTAGTAGTTGGGAGCTGATTGAAACGTTTTCTGATGTGTAAAATAAACTTGTAAAGATATCACAATCAAAAAATTATATTGACCGCAATCAAACCACGGTGTCGGATGTAGTTAATGAATGAGTGCGGATCGTCCACAGGGATTGTGCAATTCAATTGTATTATGATACGTCTGAAATGAAATGTTAGGCAACAATAAACGAAAACATGATTCAAGATGTGATTTGTATTCGAGTGTCACTATTCTTTACTCAAGAATCAAGAAACTATAAACAATCAAGAATCGGTTGTTTTGATAGTATTTCCAATCAACAATCAAGAATATAAGGGAGGCTCGTAGGAATCGATCGGATCTTTAGACGTGATGTAATCTAAAGGGTTTCGTGTTCTTGTCTTTCGAAGAATTGATACTAGATCAATGGCGATCGACGAGAGTTAGGGTTTTCTTGATGAAATTAGGGTTTCATCTCTTAACCCTTGTTCTTTCGAGGATACCATTTATATTCTAGCCTCTAGCAATCTCAAGAAACGATCGGAACTCCCCAATCTCGAGCGATGTCGATCAAGAAAGCATCGCAACGAATTGGGTCGTCGATTCTTGAACTTGCTAGGGTTTACAAACTCGTGGGATTCAAGAATCGATTACAAATTTGTTACATCATCATACTAAAGATCGTTTCGACTCCCCGACGAGCGGAGTTTTATTCACACATCACCACAAAGACAATATTCAAGAATAGTAATGATAACATGATGCGTAATTTAAAGAAAACAAGATAAAAGAATATCACCTTTTATTTAATCAACAATTTCAATACATTCTTTCAAGAATCTACAAGAAGAAGAAATCGATCGTTGACTCGGCTTCGCTCGTCTCCGTGGATCGTGGATCTACTTTGATCTCTTGCCCGATTGAAGATCGGCTCGGCTCATAAAAGGGTTGAAGGCATCTTGCTTGGCTTGCACTCAAGATCTTGAATTGTGGTTGGATTTAGGGTTAGGGTTTCCTACAAGCTCTCTCACTAAACTTGAGGAAGAGGGGATGAAGAAAGAGATTGATTTTCTAAACTTCAATCAAGGTTGAATAATATTTTCTAACATGAGAAATGAGTGAGCCTAGGGTCTTATTTATAGAACTCCCAAACCCTAGGTTAGATTTGAATTAGAACTTTCCCTCCCAAAGTTTGTTGAAGGGTTTCTAGAAGGAGTTTGTTAGGAGTTAGCTTAGGGTTTAAGCTAGGGTTTAGGGAAAGTTCTAGAATGATTAGGCTAGTTTAGGTGTTTGCTGATCTGGAGGAAGTATCTGGCATATTCTGGAAGTTTGTGTGCATTTCTGAGCTGTAGCCACTGAAACAGGAATTTTGGTGCCAAAATTCCTTGATGACGTCACCAGTATGCCGCGCTTCCGCCGCATTTACCCTATATATGCCGCGCTTCCGCGGTCTGTTGGTGGCCTTGGGATCTGTGTCTTCTGCAGTGGTCTTGTACTGCTGTTTTTAGCTTCCTTTGATGTTTAGATTTGTACTTCCTCTTCTGTGTTGATACCAGATTTGAGTTAAGTGAATTTACGAGCAATTGTAATGGTCGAGCAATGTAATGATCGAGCAAGCTTCTCTTTTCCTGCATAGACTTCGAAACAGGGGTTGCAAGATATAGAAAATATGCTATGTAATGCAATGCAGTCAATTTCCCTCGAAATGATGGTTTTAAGGTCGAATACATGTAATCTGATATTTTGCGACCGATTTGCTAATATGTAGAATATGAATACCGTACACTTCTATATGGATGCAGATGATATGGAAATTGCCTGTTAAAATATGCAATATTTTCGACTGATCAAATACCCCCAAACTTAATTTCGATCGTCTCGAGAGAATGTTTTATTAAAAAGAGAGAAGGAGAAAATAAAGAAAGAGAAAAACCAACTAGCACACTTTCGTAGGCAACACGATTGCACTGAGCATGTGCAACAAGCCTTTAAACCTCTAGGTGTCCCTAGTAGGAGGAGTGTTGTCTCCTGAGGGTTTTCAGCGGATTGCACCCACAAAATCCAATAATAAAAGCAAGATCATGAATATTACATTTAAAGAAGAGAATTGTAAAAGAAAAGCTTTGAAAATTAGGGTTTCCAACTAAGCTAGCTTTTCGGTTGTCATGAGCCCTATCTTAATGGTCATGAAAAGATGTTAGAAATCACGTCCTCCCTCAATAAAACATCGTCTTATTCTTCATTCCTATCTTTATTCCAAACATCGATCATATCACCCTGCGTGTGTGTAAAGACATCCCTACACCCGGAGAATTCAATTCAAGCTATCATACCCTTGCCCATCGGCCTCAGTACTTCTTGGCAAACGAGATTGCTTACACACTTTCATGCGACCGTTAATACTTCTTGAGGTACTAACCGACCGATTACTAATGTGCTTGCATGCTTGGTGTATTTTCCTCGTCTTGCACCACCTCAGGCATAGCAGTGACTCCCAGACCAGTTGACCTTGGGGCACTAGGTGAAGAAGCACCCTTTTGCTATATATTTTTATTGCCCTCGGTGATAACAAAACCAGTATCCATTTTTCTCACCACTTTAGAACAAATATTTTTTTTTTTCATACTTTTGGCTTTAAGACAAGAGCATTTCAAGGTATCCTCTACTATCCCAGGCTTTAAGACGTGTGTAAGTGCGAATAGCAGGGTAGCCACGTTCAAAATGTTTGGCTTCCAGAATAGAAACTATTTTTCAGACTTATTTTTATCCTCAGATTAGTGACGTCCTTCATCTTACTAACCCTTGGGACAACGGCTCATAACTACTTATTACTAGTTCGTATAAGAAAACTTCTAATTTTCTTAGTTTTCTAAAAATTTTCTAATCTCATGGATGCAATTTTTCACTATCTAAACTTTCATTATCTTATTTATATACAAAAAAGGTGTAAATATTAAAATTATTTTTATATTTGAAAATTTTTAAATTTTTATGGGTTTTGAAAATTTTTCAATTTTTATAGATTTTTAAAAGAAATGTTTTGTGCTTATGCAGATGATATGCAAATGATGCGAAAATAAGCACAAACCTCCCCCAAACTTGTTTTCAACAGTGTCCTCACTGTTGCCGACAGCTATACCTACAAAAATCTGTAAATCTGGGGGGAATTATTAGTGGGGGCAAAATATATAAGTGAAGAACTTCCCCCAAACTTATCTTTCACTCACCTTCATTCAAAAGATGATGCAATGATATACAGGATATGAAGGTGAGACGGAGGAATTTTAATCCAAATAAACTGGCTCTTGTAAGAACAAGAGCTCCTCCGTGGGGTCAGTGGAAAAATACGGCTTTAGTCTATGTCCATTTACTTTGAAAACTGTGCCGTTTGTAACATTTTCTACTTCTACTGCCCCGTGCGGGAATACAGACCGCACAACAAAAGGTCCCTTCCAACGAGATCGGAGCTTACCCACATGAAGGTGTAAACGTGAATCATAAAGAAGGACTTGTTGACCAGGTAAAATTGTTTTCCTTAAAATGCTTTTATCGTGAAAAACCTTAGTCCTATTCTTTGTGATTACAGCATTATCATAAGCTTCATCGCGGAGTTCGCTTAGCTCGTTAAGTTGCAGCTTCCGAAAGTTGCAAGCAAGGTTTAGATCAAAATTTATTTCCTTTATAGCCCACAATGCTTTATGCTCTATCTCAACAGGTAGATGACATGCTTTTCCAAACACTATCCTATATGGAGACATTCCTAGGTCGGTCTTATATGCAGTCCTGAATGCCCAAAGAGCATCCGTCAATTTGGTCGACCAGTCTTTTCTATTCTTAGCAACAGTTTTCTCCAGGATAAGTTTGATTTGTCTGTTTGAGATCTCAGCCTGCCCGCTTGTTTGGGGGTGATAGGGTGTAGAAAGTCGGTGGTTGATTGAGTATTTTCGCATCAGAGTCTCGAAAGACCTGTTGCAGAAATGTGTCCCATTATCGCTAATGATAGCGCGTGGGTGTCCAAATCGCGAAAAGATATTCTCTTTCAAGAACTTAATGACAACTTTCCTGTCATTAGTGCGACATGGAATGGCTTCTACCCACTTTGAGACATAATCAACCGCCAGCAAAATGTACAGATTCCCAAAGGAGTTGGGAAAAGGACCCATAAAATCAATGCCCCAAACATCAAACATTTCAACAACCAGAATGGGTTGCTGAGGCATTTCATTCCTCTGGGATATTCTACCTGTATACTGACATTGTGTACAGGTTTTGCAATACTCAAATGCGTCCTTGAATAAGGTCGGCCAATAAAATCCACATTGCAAAACCTTTTCCGCTGTCTTTCTAGGACCAAAGTGACCCCCACAAGCCTGATCATGACAAAATGAAAGAACACTCTTGAACTCTTCATTTGGGACGCACCGGCGAATGATCTGATCAGGACAATATTTAAACAAATAGGGCTCGTCCCAGTAAAAGTGTTTTACTTGGGAAAGAAAACGATATTTGTCCTGTTTTGACCAATCGCTCGGTATAAGTCCCGTGGCATGATAGTTCACAATATCCCTGAACCATGGTTCAGCGGATATGCTCAAGAGTTGTTCATCAGGGAATGAATCATTGATCGGCAGGGTCACAGGGGAAGAAACGATGCGTGAAAGGTGGTCAGCTACTACGTTTTCACATCCTTTCTTATCTTTGATAACAAGATCGAATTCTTGTAACAGTAGGATCCAACGTATTAGTCGACCTTTTGCATCTTTCTTCGCCAGAAGATGTTTCAAAGCGGAATGGTCAGTATATACAACTATAGGTGAGCCGATTAAGTAAGGCCTGAATTTTTCTAATGCAAATACAACCGCTAAAAGCTCTTTCTCGGTGGTTGTATAATTGATTTGCGCATCATTCAGGGTCTTACTGGCATAGTAAATCACGTGTGGCATCTTATCGATGTGCTGTCCTAAGACTGCACCTACTGCAAAATCAGATGCGTCACACATCAGCTCAAAGGGGTAGTCCCAATTTGGTGATGATAAAACGGGGGCTGAAGTGAGTGAGTGTTTAAGTGAGTCGAAAGCTGTCTCGCAATCCGAGTCAAAGTGGAAGGTCGTATCCTTGGCCAGGAGTAGTGTTAAAGGTCTAGCAATTTTGCTAAAGTCCTTTATGAATCTCCTATAAAAGCCTGCATGGCCAAGGAAAGAGCGAATATCTTTGACGCTTTTGGGATGAGGCAGATTTTGAATGACATCTACTTTAGCTCTGTCAACCTCAATGCCTTTTTGTGAAATGACATGTCCAAGGACTATTCCTTCTTGGACCATAAAGTGGCATTTTTCCCAGTTCAATGTCAAGTTCTTCTCTTTGCAACGAGTAAGAACAGCGTCTAGATTCGCTAGGCAATCAGAAAAAGAGTCTCCAAAAATCGAGAAGTCGTCCATAAAGATCTCCAAGAAATTCTCTACCATATCAGAGAATATCCCCATCATACACCGCTGAAAGGTAGCGGGAGCATTGCATAACCCAAAGGGCATGCGACTGTAAGCAAAGGTACCAAAAGGACAAGTAAAAGTGGTTTTATCTTGATCCTTTTTGGCGATGGGGACCTGATTGTAGCCTGAGTAACCGTCCATAAAACAATAAAACTCTCGTCCCGCTAAGCGTTCCAGCATTTGATCAATAAATGGTAGAGGAAAATGGTCTTTCCTCGTAGCAGCGTTGAGTTTTCTATAATCGATGCATACACGCCACCCAGTTTGGGCGCGTGTCTGAATCAACTCATTCGCTTCATTTGTGATAACTGTGATGCCGGATTTCTTAGGAACGACATGTATAGGACTTACCCACTGGCTGTCGGAGATGGGGTAGATAATACCATTATCTAAGCACTTGACGATTTCTTTCATGACAGCTTCCTTCATGACGGGATTCAACCGTCTCTGTGGTTCTCGGGTTGGTCTGGCATCATCCATCACATGTATATGATGTTCAACTATCAAGGGACTAATCCCTTTGATGTCCGCCATACTCCAACCAAACGCCTCTTTGTTAGATCTCAATACCGATAAAAGGGCATTCTCTTGCTCTGATGCAAGAGAAGCAGAAATGATAACCGGTAATGACTCGTTCTCACCAAGATATGCATATTTCAGGTGAGAAGGTAAAACTTTGAGATCTAACTCAGGCGGAGAAATGATAGAAGGAAGGGTCATAGATTGATTTTTGGATCTACAAAGAAGCTCAGAGCCTGTGAAAGATACAGACTCGGGTGGAGAAAAGTCAGAAGTGCAGGACTCATGTGTAGCTAAAGTGTCCTCACTAAGATCATGTGTGAAATCAAACAGAGATGTGCTAATGTCATCGAGATCAGTCAAGCAAAGATCCTTAGCTCCACAACTATCGGGAGCGATCTCATGGACAGAGCACACATCTAAAATATGAGCAGAGGGTTCTGACGGCTGACTTCCAACTCTATAGATATTTAGTTCAATGGTCATATTTCCAAATGATAAATTCATTGAACCATTTCTACAGTTTATAACAGCGTTGGAAGTGGCAAGGAAAGGACGACCTAGAATCACCGGAATTTGGCCCCGGGGGTTTGCTACAGGATGTGTGTCGAGCACAATGAAGTCTACGGGGAAAACAAATTCCCCGACCTTTATCAGCACATCCTCTAATTCACCCCTTGGTTTGGTGATAGATCGGTCTGCCATCTGGAGAGTGCAATGAGCAGGTTTCAGCTCTCCAATCCCTAATTGCTCATAGACAGAATAAGGTAACAGGTTAACACTCGCGCCAAGGTCTAACAGAGCACGATTTATGTTTTTACCCCCAATCGAAATCGATATTGTAGGACAACCTGGGTCCTTTCTTTTCTTTGGAAGCTGGGGTATAAAAGCAGTGCTGATGTTATTAGACATAAAGACCTTCTTCGGCACTTGGGTCTTCCTCTTCCTAGTGCACAAGTCCTTTAGAATCTTCGCATAAGCGGGGACTTGCTGAATCGCATCTAAGAGAGGGATATTGATGTTAACCTGTTTGAACATCTCTAAAATTTTCTCCATATGAGGACTCGTTCTATTAGCCCTTAGCCGGTTCGGGTAAGGTGCTTTCGCAATAAGCGCGGGGTCCATCATAGGAGAAGGAAAGGGGGGTAGACGAGGTCCCAAAGGAGGTGTGGGGACCGTCTGTGGAGAACTATAAGGGTTGGGTGAAGGTGTTGAGCCTAAGGGGAAATGGAGAATAGGCTCGTGCGAAGGTGGTTTGGTAGAAGAAGAAGGATCAGAAGGTGAAGTGTGTGTATGTGGGAAAGACTCAGCCGGGGTGTTGATATGATTTTCAGTATTATCAATATCTTCCCCGACATGATTGTTCAGCACTCTTCCCGATCTCAACGTTGTGATGGCATTTACATTGTAATGCCCAGGATTCTGTAGGGGTTGAGAGGGAAGTTTCCCTTTTTCTCTCGCACTCATTTCGACTTTTAAGCGTGCGATTTCAGCTTCCATCGTGCGAATACTCTCAGCTTGGGATGCTGAGTTTTTCTTTATTTCACTGACGGAAGATCTAACTTCAGTCGAAACATCCATGAAATTTGATAAAAGTGATTTCATGGTTTGAGTGAATTGAGAGAACTCGTCAGAACAGGGCTGCATAGGATTAGACTGTGCAGGAGTGTTGCCCTGATTTTGGAAATTTTGTGACTGGTAGGGGTGCTGAGTGAGTTGTAGGGGTTGCTGTTGTGGTGGAGGAAGAGCCCGTTGAAATTGATTCGTGTTTGGAACCGTGTTTTGAGATTGTGATTGGTTCCAAGCAAAATTCGGGTGGTTCCTCCAACCCTGATTGTAACTGGAAGAATATGGATCGTTTCGAGGTCTTTGAAATGCGGCATTAGAATGCTCTTGACCTTGAAACGCAGAGTTTAATGGACATTCTTCCGTTAAATGTGACGGATCAGAACAGCACCCGCAAACAGTTTTGGGGAGTGACATTGGGTTTAGGGAGGCTGCTGCAAATTTGTGTTCCATAGCGTCGAGCTTCTTTTGCATTGCTGCCATTTCAGCTCGGACACCTATGGACACATCTATTTGGTGTACGCCACCCCTATTCAATGGTTGTGTTCCACTCTCCCAAATTAGTGACTTTTCAGCGAACTCTTCTAAGTATCGCCAAGCTTCCCCGTCATCTTTGGTCATAAATGTACCTTGACACATATTTTCAAGGCTTTGTTTAGTGCTAGGGTTACTGCCCTCATATATGATTCGGCAAAGCTCCCATCTCGGGATGCCGTGATGAGGACATTGAACCAATAGATCCTTGAAACATTCAAAGTATTTTGAAAATGGTTCGGCAGGGAGCTGGGCAAATTGGTTCAGTTCGCTACGGATTCGAGCCGTCTTTTGGACTGGGTAAAATTTCTTAAGGAATGCAGCGACGAATTCTTCCCAATTCGTAATAGAGTGTGCGGTGGTGTTATATAGCCACTTCTCGGCTATATCGCACAAAGTAAATGGAAGAAGTCGTAGACGCATCGCATCTACTGAAAGTTGAGACGTACCCATCATTGCGCAAACGTTTTCAAATTTGGTAATGAAAACGTAAGCGTCCTCGGTCTCGAGTCCGTGGTATTTGGGTAAAAGATTGATATACTGGGGCTTAATCTCAAAATTATCCCCATTGGCTGGTGGTGTGGATAAGCAGGTCGAAAGAGGACCTCTATGTGGATAGCATCTTTCCTGGAGAGAAATGTGGGGTGGAGTAGGATTCTGCGCACCAACGGACGGTGGCAGATTAGGGTTAAAGAAGTTTGATGGATTCGGATCCATCGGTGTGGGTGTGGTAGTAGGTAAAGAAAAGGTAAATGGAGAATTACCGACTTCGGAGTCGATAGGAGGTACGCGGACTAAACGGGCACTAGAATCCCGTGTCCAGCCTATCTTGTACTAAAAAGGGTTAGTACAAGTGGCAGCGTTGACTTATAATTAGGGGTAAAATGAATGCGGTGCTTGCTTTAAAAAGGGACGGATTTTGAAAAAAAATGATGCGACAAAACAAATGCAGCACACAAACCCTAGAATCTAATGGTCACCTAGGTCCGATCTCTAGACCGCTCCTAACTGCCAAAAGACAAGCCGCAGGATAGAATCCTCCACTGCCTCTTTGTCCCCCTGTGGCCGGATAAGTGCCAGGTAAGTGGGAAGGAACCACCACTACAGTGGACCTAATTAATAACCACTAGCCTTAGACACACTCGCCTTAGGCACCACAAGAAAACGCGGATAAGCAATGAATTACCCACGACCTTCTCTTGTCCTATTGAGCGCGACAGTCCTTAGAGTCTTCTCTAGATTTCTTTTAGTTAATGGGGGTAATGCGGATGCAAGTTTGACGATTTTCGGGGCCTAGGAAGGGTAATGAAATCCCCACCTAATTTGGATTTGGCCGTGCCCCTTAAATTTCCGTATTAGAATGCAAACAACCAAGAAATCAAAATCACACACAATTTTATTTTGCTTTTGCGCGCTGCGATTTATTTGCAAAGAATCCTGCAGCAAAGGGTTAATTGGAGCTAAAAAGGGAGAGGGGAGAGAGACAGAAAATACCTGCACTGAAAATATTTCAGTGATCCCTCAAGACTGCGGCGCTTCCGCCGCAATATGCATGTATATGCCGCGCTTCCGCGGCTTGATGATGGATTCACTGTACCAAACTTTTTCAGCTGCTTCCTGTTCCTATCTCCAGCTCTCTGGTATATCCCAAATAATTTTTCAACAGCACAAAATGCTCCAGATCACCTTGCAGTCAAATTACAACACACGTGTAAGAGTTTGTACGAATTTTGATTTCAAGAAGTAAAACGTAATAATTCTTTCACTTCAAACTATAAATGCAAATGAATTAGCGCGATCCCCGGCAACGGCGCCATTTTGATTGGAACGTTTTCTGATGTGTAAAATAAACTTGTAAAGATATCACAATCAAAAAATTATATTGACCGCAATCAAACCACGGTGTCGGATGTAGTTAATGAATGAGTGCGGATCGTCCACAGGGATTGTGCAATTCAATTGTATTATGATACGTCTGAAATGAAATGTTAGGCAACAATAAACGAAAACATGATTCAAGATGTGATTTGTATTCGAGTGTCACTATTCTTTACTCAAGAATCAAGAAACTATAAACAATCAAGAATCGGTTGTTTTGATAGTATTTCCAATCAACAATCAAGAATATAAGGGAGGCTCGTAGGAATCGATCGGATCTTTAGACGTGATGTAATCTAAAGGGTTTCGTGTTCTTGTCTTTCGAAGAATTGATACTAGATCAATGGCGATCGACGAGAGTTAGGGTTTTCTTGATGAAATTAGGGTTTCATCTCTTAACCCTTGTTCTTTCGAGGATACCATTTATATTCTAGCCTCTAGCAATCTCAAGAAACGATCGGAACTCCCCAATCTCGAGCGATGTCGATCAAGAAAGCATCGCAACGAATTGGGTCGTCGATTCTTGAACTTGCTAGGGTTTACAAACTCGTGGGATTCAAGAATCGATTACAAATTTGTTACATCATCATACTAAAGATCGTTTCGACTCCCCGACGAGCGGAGTTTTATTCACACATCACCACAAAGACAATATTCAAGAATAGTAATGATAACATGATGCGTAATTTAAAGAAAACAAGATAAAAGAATATCACCTTTTATTTAATCAACAATTTCAATACATTCTTTCAAGAATCTACAAGAAGAAGAAATCGATCGTTGACTCGGCTTCGCTCGTCTCCGTGGATCGTGGATCTACTTTGATCTCTTGCCCGATTGAAGATCGGCTCGGCTCATAAAAGGGTTGAAGGCATCTTGCTTGGCTTGCACTCAAGATCTTGAATTGTGGTTGGATTTAGGGTTAGGGTTTCCTACAAGCTCTCTCACTAAACTTGAGGAAGAGGGGATGAAGAAAGAGATTGATTTTCTAAACTTCAATCAAGGTTGAATAATATTTTCTAACATGAGAAATGAGTGAGCCTAGGGTCTTATTTATAGAACTCCCAAACCCTAGGTTAGATTTGAATTAGAACTTTCCCTCCCAAAGTTTGTTGAAGGGTTTCTAGAAGGAGTTTGTTAGGAGTTAGCTTAGGGTTTAAGCTAGGGTTTAGGGAAAGTTCTAGAATGATTAGGCTAGTTTAGGTGTTTGCTGATCTGGAGGAAGTATCTGGCATATTCTGGAAGTTTGTGTGCATTTCTGAGCTGTAGCCACTGAAACAGGAATTTTGGTGCCAAAATTCCTTGATGACGTCACCAGTATGCCGCGCTTCCGCCGCATTTACCCTATATATGCCGCGCTTCCGCGGTCTGTTGGTGGCCTTGGGATCTGTGTCTTCTGCAGTGGTCTTGTACTGCTGTTTTTAGCTTCCTTTGATGTTTAGATTTGTACTTCCTCTTCTGTGTTGATACCAGATTTGAGTTAAGTGAATTTACGAGCAATTGTAATGGTCGAGCAATGTAATGATCGAGCAAGCTTCTCTTTTCCTGCATAGACTTCGAAACAGGGGTTGCAAGATATAGAAAATATGCTATGTAATGCAATGCAGTCAATTTCCCTCGAAATGATGGTTTTAAGGTCGAATACATGTAATCTGATATTTTGCGACCGATTTGCTAATATGTAGAATATGAATACCGTACACTTCTATATGGATGCAGATGATATGGAAATTGCCTGTTAAAATATGCAATATTTTCGACTGATCAGGAGCAGTCCCGAAGCACTTGGAGGCAGTGACGGTTAGACAGGATTCGTCTCTCCCGGTATTGGGGGTTGACATCGCGCTGTGTCTAGGAGAGCCATTACACAAGTAGTCCCTGGCCAGGGCAAGCGAGATATACTGGTAGGTTTCCAGTGTTATCTCAGGGTGTTCTGGGCTTCACTCCGACACGACTTGTACCGCTATTAGGGGACTGACGTTTACCGCCCCCCTAGGCCCGTCATGCGATGTATCAGACGAACAGACCGGACTGTACGGAGATTGTCACATACAGGCTCAGTAGGAGTTCGGATGGGTTTACCTCATCGGCCTTCTTATCGACATCTACCTGGGGACCGTTACGTACAGCTAGTGCCGCTTAAGGTCCGTGGTTAAACCCACTGCCAGCGTAGTGTCGAGTCTTTAGAGTTCCACACAGAGAGTTTCCCTGCACTGAGCGAAACGTGTAGAGGCCGTATGGTTTTACGGCAGGGCTGCGATCACTTACGTACACTTGTGTGCGTATGGTGTTAGGGCAGGCAGTACTAGTAGGCTTTGGTTTAAGCCGGATCCTAGTATTGCACGGATGGATTTGTTTTGTCTTCTGTGCATCCGCATTCTACGGAATACGGATGCAGGTGTGTATGCACAGTTTTTCGGAGCGATGAAGGAGGAGGTACCTCATTAGGGTTTTGGCAGTTGGTTCGGCCAAAACCGTTATGTGGCAGGCTCATTAGGGTTTTGACAGTCGATTCGGTCAAAACCATTTTGAGGCGGACTCATTAGGGTTTTGACAGTTCGTTTGGTCAAAACCATTATGAGCCGCGAACATCATTTACTAATCCTATTAGTGATAATCTTATGATGGCTAATTGCATTGACCATTTGACCCCGTTGACCTCTCTTGACTTTGTTGACCGGTTGACCGGGTTGACCATTGACTTTCAAGAGGGTTCCACACTCTTCTTTTCTTTTCTTTTTTCTTTTGGATTATGATAATGGTCATTTCAAAGTAGCCATCAACTTTATCTTGATGGGATTAGTAATGATGTTGTTTTGCATTATTTGCAACCATGGTTGTTTTTCTTTTGTATCATAATTTTATTCTCATTCTCTCTCTTGAAATGAGAAGCTCCATGGTTGCTAGCAAGCTCCTTCTTTTTCCTCCTCTTGATTTCTCCTTTGATCTCATGTGTTGAGAGAAAAAGGATTCCACTTGACAAACACATCCATACATCTCCTCTACACATCCTAGGGCTTCTAGATTAGCAATCTCCTTGCCCTAGTTACCTCGGCTTGAGGTGGAGCTCGGTGTACATCTCTCGGGTGGATCGTCTTCGACTCAAGGAGGCCGCGGAGGTGACCAAAGTCCGTATCAACCATTGAGCAAGCAAAGAGAAGAACAACAAGGAGAGAAGAACAACAAGAAGAGAAGAGCAACAAGAAGTGAAGAACAACAAGAAGAGAAGGAGTTCAAGTTGAGGTATAACCCCTAACCAAGTAAATAACATCTCATGTTAGGATGCTAGTGTATTGTTTAGCAAAGATCCGGCTTTTACGGTCGATGTTGCCAAGTCTAGAAATTTTTTTGTTTTACCGTTTCCGCAACCCCGAAAGTACCGGGAGAGGTAACGTGGACCTAACAGTGGTATCAGAGCCTAACTAAACACACCCTAGCATGTTAGCAAAGTATTAAGAATATCGACCGGACGAAAAACCGCAAAATCACTCCGAAAAAATTCAGTTTCTGCCGATTTTCAGATCTGTTCCAAAATTAAAAATTTATACACTAAAAATCGGCTCAGGCTTTTATTTGAAAACTGGAAAAATTTCATCCCCCAACTCGTCCAAAGCGCCGCGTTTCCACGGCATAAGCTTGCTTATGCCGCGGAACCGCGGCTTCCTTGGCTCTGTTGGGGAATATTTTTCTTGCAGTTTTCATATTTGGGTATTTTGGGATTTTTGGTATATGACTTTTCTGCCCAGAATTTCCAGAAAGCAAAATTTGTTTTTGGGGCTTAAAAGTCCGTATTTTTGGTCGATGTTCTGTAGACTTTGGCTAATGGTTATATCTGTAATGTTCATATGTATTGAACGTCGGCTAATCGCTATATGTCGATTAGTCAGGGTTATACATATCTGTGATCTGTGATTGTTGTTGATGGTTTGTATATATGAACTCGTTGGATTGTCGCGGATGAATAGCCGGGGTGGATGTGAGATGAGAGTTTCTTTTTCTTTCATTCATGTAATAATTTGTAAATTGATGTAATATTATTTGTTTGGCCGCACAACCGGGTCGGGGTTGTAGCCGTCATTGTATAATTCTTTTTACTGTTTTTGCTCCTAGGATAGACCAATGGAGGGGGTGCACAAACTACCGGGTATCTCGAAGTGCCGAGTGGCCTACTCATGGCGTTGAGGGAGGTTGCTTCGCTTCGGGTACTTAGCGGGTAGTTTGCCGCACCCGTAGGGGTCTTGGGTGGGGTATTGGCTATTCATCGCGACCGTGTAATCCGCTTTTCGTTGCAGGCTCGAACGAATCGCGGGTTCCTAGTATATCCAAAGTGTTCATCTGTGATCTGGATTGGCTATCATTGCAGTATATCTATATATAATAACTATTTAGGCGTTGCTTATGTTTTACTGCCGCGCTAGCCCAGCCCCCGCTCTGTCGTTAGTTAAGTAACCTAACGGGTGATGACGGGGCCCAGTGGCGAATGCGAATGGCATAAGCGTACGTCATATTTTGGTTGTTTTCTGCAATGGTAGGATTTAAATGATGGGACGCATTAAAAGAACTAATGCAAGAAAATAAACCTAAAAGACGTTGTTGGAACAAGTTTTTCCAAAAAGCTGTTATTGCAAGGACGTTCACTTTTGTTTTGCATCGCGGTATTCGGTTTTGAATGCCCAGCACCTCAGTCGACGAGGCAAGGGCCGAGATCCCTTCATCGGGAGTGACCCCTTGGACAAAAGTTTGCGTCTGGGTAATAACTTCACTATAGTCGATTATTCTTGCTTTGCATCGAGGTATTCAGTTTGGAATACCCTGCACCTCATTCGACGAGGAAAGAGCCGAGATCCCTTCACAGGGAGTGACCTCTTTAGCAAAAAGTTTTCGCCACTATATTTTTCCAAAAAGATTATCAGGTTCCTTCAACGACATCAAGTTCATTACGTTAACGGGTTTTTGGCGAAAAACCCAGCCGTAGCCCTCCGTCATTTCATACAAGTACTACTCAGTATTCGAGCTACGTATTTTGGCATTGTCAAGGCGTAGTGATCGGTAGCTAAGTATTGCTTGTTTGCAGCCTTATTTTTCAGATTATTTAGGATAGTCGCATAGCTATGTTGGCATTGTCAAGAGTTATGCGGGTGGGTCTAAGTTAATCAAGATAATGACGGGCCGAACTTGACTAACGGTTCATGATATGTTGGCATTGTCAAGGTCATGAATCGTTAGGGGCAAAAACCACATCGGGAGTTTCAAAAGAACTGAAACTTGCAGATTTAGCATACCTTCTGGAGTGTGGTGGCTAGAGTGGATTCCATCTAGGTCATCATACAATGACAGTTGGATCCCGATCCTACTGATGAGTTGGATTACTCTCGGGAGATTACTTTCACTTAACGATCAATGCTACAAACCTAGTAGGTGTCTAGAAAGGTGTTAGCGGGGCTACGCCCCCAGGGAAAAGAGGTTCTTAAATTAAGGAACTTCGCGAAAGCGTTGGAAAACCTCCCTCGAAGTACCGACACTAGCCTGGCTGAAAGGTTAAGCAAGTATTGTGACGTGAATTAAATCCCGGCTAGTTCTTCTTTTAAAAGGTTTTAAGAAGAATTTGAGAAAACAGTGGGAGACATCCTGGTTAGATAAATTAATAAACCAATCTAATCTTGCAAGAGCATACGCTGAGCGTTTCTTTTCTCTCTCTCCAGGCAGCAACCTTTTCACGCCCTAATCAAGATAATAAAATGTATCGCTTGACCGATCCGAATTCTTATTCGGGACTGGGGAAAGTTGGTTCAGCTCTAACTTGTGACAACAGTCATGAGTATGAGAATGGGAAAGGGGATTGTATGGATTTCCAGGATACCCAGTTGAAGAAGAAGCATGGTTTTGCATCTACTTCAGGTGTTCTTGTAATTGAGAACTGTTTTACGGTCAGCCCTACCTCCTAGGTACTTGATACCGGATCAGGATCTCATATCTGTAATTTATTGCAGGGACTGAGAAAAAGTAGGAAAGTTGCACCGGGTGATATGTCTCTCAGAGTAGCGAACGGAGCACAAGTTAATGCGGCAGCCGTCGGTGAATATCACCTAGTATTGCCAAATGGCAAGACTATGATTTTGAACGATTGCTACTATGTACCCTCCATGGTTTGCAACATCATATCAGTTTCTTTACTCGATATAGATGGATATAACTTTGTTCTTGAAAAGAATATCATGAACATTTACCTTAATAAGGTACTGGTTGCAGAGGGTACACTATGTAATGGTATCTACGATCTAAATCAGAATACAGTTCTCAATGTACAAAACACACGCAAGAGGAAGAATTCAGATACGAATGAATCCTACTTGTGGCATTATAGACTTGGTCATATTGGAGAGAAAAGACTGAGTAAGTTGCATAAAGATGGACTCTTGAATGAGTTCGAGTTTTTATCTTATGAAACTTGTCAGTCTTGTCTCAAAGGGAAGATGACCAAATCTCCGTTCACCGGACATGGAGAAAGAGCAACAGAGCTCTTGGGACTCATACACAGTGATGTGTGTGGTCCGATATCTATACTTGCAAGGGGTGGGTTCTCGTACTTCATCACATTCACTGACGATCTCTCTAGGTTCGGATATGTGTATCTGATGAGACACAAATCTGAAACTTTTGAGAAATTCAAGGAATTCAGAAACGAAGTAGAGAACCAGACATGCAAAAGTATCAAGATCCTCCGGTCTGATAGAGGAGGGGAGTACTTAAGCACGGAATTCCGAGATTACTTAAAAGAGAATGGTATTCTCTCTCAGCTTACTCCTCCTTATACACCACAGCACAACGGTGTATCGGAGAGAAGGAATCGTATCCTATTGGATATGGTTCGATCCATGATGAGTGATGCTGAGTTACCTCTTTCATTCTGGGGACTTGCGCTAGATACAGCGGCATACTTACTGAATCAGGTTCCGTCTAAATCCGTGCCTAAGACTCCATATGAAATATGGAGTGGTAAGAAGCCATATCTAGAACGAAATAAGATATGGGGTTGTCCGGCCTATGTAAAAGTACAAAAACCAGACAAGCTTGAGGCACGGTCAGTTTTATGTAAGTTTGTGGGATATCCTAGAAATTCTCTGGGATATCTGTTCTACCACACTGAGGAACAGAAGGTGTTCGTTGCTCGCCGCGCCACCTTTTTAGAGTGGCAATTTCTTGCAAAAGAAATAAGTTGGAGCACGGTAGAACTGGATGAAATATCTGATCCACAAACTCAAACTGAGGATTTAGCAGAACCAGAAAATTCAGTGACCCCAAACGAACCTCAGCCACTCCGCAGATCTGGTAGGATTTCTCATCCACCCGAGAGATACTACGGTTTTCTCATAGACGGGGATCGAGAGGATTGCATCTTGGAAGAAGATGACCCTACCAGTTTCAGGCAGGCCATTATCAGTAGGGACTCTGATAAGTGGCAGGAAGCAATGCAATCCGAAATGGAGTCCATGTACGCCAATAAAGTGCGGACCTTGGATATTGCTCCACCTGGGGTAAAACCCGTTGGATGCAAATGGATCTACAAAAGGAAACTTGGTGTAGATGGGCAGGTGGAAACCTATAAAGCTAGACTCGTTGCAAAAGGTTTTCGTCAAAGACCTGGTTTGGACTATGATGAAACTTTTTCTCCGGTGGCTATGCTCAAATCCATTCGGATCCTACTTGCCATTGCTACCTTCCATGACTATGAAATCTGGCAGATGGATGTTAAAACGGCTTTCCTAAACGGTTGTTTGGAAGAGTGCGTTTACATGGATCAACCAGAAGGTTTCGTAGTGGGAGCAGCGGAAAGGTGTGCAAGTTGCTTAAATCCATTTATGGATTAAAGCAGGCATCGCGGAGCTGGAACATCTGTTTTGATGAGGCAATCAAGGAATTTGATTTCATCAAGAACGAAGATGAACCCTGTGTATATAAGAAGATTGTAGGACGAACTGTCGTATTCCTAGTCTTGTACGTGGACGACATTCTTTTGATAGGAAATGATATTCCTATGCTACAATCGGTCAAGCTATTTTTGTCACAAAGGTTCTCCATGAAGGACCTGGGTGATGCCTCGTACATTCTGGGGATCAAGATCTATAGAGATAGATCCAAGAGACTATTGGGACTTTCGCAGTCCAGGTACATAGAGACCGTACTAAAGAGATTTAGTATGGAGGGTTCCAAGCGCGGTAACATACCCGCATTGCGCGGAATTACCCTCTCCAAGAAGATGTCTCCTAAGACTGACGAGGAGAGGGTTCGCATGAGCACTATACCCTATGCTTCGGCGGTAGGATCTATAATGTATGCGATGCTATGTACAAGACCAGATGTAGCTTACGCGTTGAGTGCGGTAAGCCGGTATCAGTCAGACCCAGGGGAGGACTACTGGACAGCAGTGAAGAACATTCTCAAGTACCTAAGATGGACTAAGGAGATGTTCCTGGTTTACAGTAATGGAGACCTCAGGGTCGAGTCCTTTACCGATTCAAGCTTCCAGAGTGACAAAGATGACAGCAAGTCTGTCTCGGGTTTTGTGTTTACCCTCAACGGAGGGGCGGTATGTTGGAGGAGTTCCAAGCAGGATACCTTCGCAGACTCGACGATGGAGGCTGAATACATTGCTGCAAGCGATGCCGCAAAAGAGGCGGTCTGGATGAAGAAGTTCATTAGTGAACTTCAGGTGGTTCCGTCCATTGTTGACCCAATACCTTTGTATTGCGATAACAATGGGGCTATAGCTTTAGCGAAGGAACCAAGGTCGCATCAGAAATCCAGGCACATCTTAAGGCGGTATCACCTGATCAGGGAGATCATTGATCGACAGGAGATCGAGGTGCGGAGAGTGGACACAAAGGACAACACTGCGGACCCATTCACGAAGGCTTTACCCCAGACTCAGTTCGAGCGGCTGATCGAGATGATACGTCTTCGATACGCCAGTACATGGCCTTAGTGCAAGTGGGAGATTGTTAGTGTATATGCCTTAGAGGCCATTACTGTATCATACTAGTATGTATATTACTTGATGGAAGCTTGGGATATTCACAGTTGTACAGACAATCTTGCTCAATATAGTAGTATGCTACTTGGTTTGTCTCTGCTTTAATGTGTACTTGTGTGTTTATTTATTATATCACCTATACGCATTAGTAGAGCCCTTTGGATCTTTGCTTGATTACCGGCGTTGTGATGGCGATCACACTCGTGGGGGCTGGGTAATCTACCAGCACATCCTTATACACGTCCTTAGTTGTGGGAGTATCGAGATAGGGCATCGATACTCCGGAGTAGACTAGCGTATGCGCTTCTCATCCAAGCACGGGAGACGGTCTGTCCCACAGCCGTCGGTACGTCGTACTTGAGATAGTATGCGGGTGCTCGTTGGGTTACGAGTACACTGGACAGGACTCGTCGGGAACTGATGGTTGGTATTATACCTATCGTCAGTTATCAGTTCCCAGGTGACATGAGTACAGCTTAGTCCGCTGACTTGACACTGTCACTTCGCCTCGAGTGTGTTCCCACTGTTCTTTGATTGCTACCCTACCACGGCTCTACTGAGTCGTGCAAACAGGTAGTAGTTGGGAGCTGTCCCGAAGCACTTGGAGGCAGTGACGGTTAGACAGGATTCGTCTCTCCCGGTATTGGGGGTTGACATCGCGCTATGTCTAGGAGAGCCATTACACAAGTAGTCCCTGGCCAGGGCAAGCGAGATATACTGGTAGGTTTCCAGTGTTATCTCAGGGTGTTCTGGGCTTCACTCCGACACGACTTGTACCGCTATTTGGGGACTGACGTTTACCGCCCCCCTAGGTCCGCCATGTGATGTATCAGACGAACAGACCGGACTGTACGGAGATTGTCACATACAGGCTCAGTAGGAGTTCGGATGGGTTTACCTCATCGGCCTTCTTATCGACATCTACCTAGGGACCGTTACGTACAGCTAGTGCCGCTTGCGGTCCGAGGTTAAACCCACTGCCAGCGTAGTGTCGAGTCTTTAGAGTCCCACACAGAGAGTTTCCCTGCACTAAGCGAAACGTGTAGAGGCCGTATGGTTTTACGGCAGGGCTGCGATCACTTACGTACACTTGTGTGCGTATGGTGTTCGGGCAGGCAGTACTAGTAGGCTTTGGTTTAAGCCGGATCCTAGTATTGCACGGATGGATTTGTTTTGTCTTCTGTGCATCCGCATTCTACGGAATACGGATGCAGGTGTGTATGCACAGTTTTTCGGAGCGATGAAGGAGGAGGTACCTCATTAGGGTTTTGGCAGTTGGTTCGGCCAAAACCGTTATGTGGCAGGCTCATTAGGGTTTTGACAGTCGATTCAGTCAAAACCATTTTGAGGCGGACTCATTAGGGTTTTGACAGTTCGTTTGGTCAAAACCATTATGAGCCGTGAATATCATTTACTAATCCTATTAGTGATAATCTTATGATGGCTAATTGCATTGACCATTTGACCCCGTTGACCTCTCTTGACTTTGTTGACCGGTTGACCGGGTTGACCATTGACTTTCAAGAGGGTTCCACACTCTTCTTTTCTTTTCTTTTTTCTTTTGGATTATGATAATGGTCATTTCAAAGTAGCCATCAACTTTATCTTGATGGGATTAGTAATGATGTTGTTTTGCATTATTTGCAACCATGGTTGTTTTTCTTTGGTATCATAATTTTATTCTCATTCTCTCTCTTGAAATGAGAAGCTCCATGGTTGCTAGCAAGCTCCTTCTTCTTCCTCCTCTTGATTTCTCCTTTGATCTCATGTGTTCAGAGAAAAAGGATTCCACTTGACAAACACATCCATACATCTCCTCTACACATCCTAGGGCTTCTAGATTAGCAATCTCCTTGCCCTAGTTACCTCGGCTTGAGGTGGAGCTCGGTGTACATCTCTCGGGTGGATCGTCTTCGACTCAAGGAGGCCGCGGAGGTGACCAAAGTCCGGATCAACCATTGAGCAAGCAAAGAGAAGAAAAACAAGGAGAGAAGAACAACAAGAAGAGAAGAGCAACAAGAAGTGAAGAACAACAAGAAGAGAAGGAGTTCAAGTTGAGGTATAACCCCTAACCGAGTAGATAACATCTCATGTTAGGATGCTAGTGTATTGTTTAGCAAAGATCCGGCTTTTACGGTCCATGTTGCCAAGTCTAGAAAAAATTTTGTTTTACCGTTTCCGCAACCACGAAAGTACCGGGAGAGGTAACGTGGACCTAACATAATTAATATTATTAATTGATAAATCACAATATCATTAGGGTTTGGAAAAAAGACGACTGTCAACTGTGCATACACCCGTTCCAAAACCCTAAAGAAAAACCTCTTCCTCCGCCTCAATCAACTGTGCATACGCACCCGTATTCGTGATCCGAGGAACACGAATACAAAGAGATAAAATCAATCCCAAATCATATATTAGGATCTGGCTTAAACCAAAGCCCGCTAGTATAAGCTTTCCGGGCAGCAAACGTGCATATGTGCGCGGATGTGAACGAACCCTGTCGCAAAACCATACGACCTCTACTCATTTTGCCTAAAGGCTAATAACTCTCTATGTGGGACTCTAAAGACTCGACACTATGCTGGCAGTGGGTTTAACCACAGACCGTAAGCGGCACTAGCTATACGTAACAGTCCCCAGGTAGATGCCGATAAGAAGACTGACGAGGTGACCCCATCTGAACTCCTACTGAGCCTGTATGTGACAGTCTCCATACAGTCCGGTCTGTTCGTCTGATACATCGCATGGCGGGCCTAGGGGGTGGTAAACGTCAGTCCCCTAATAGCGGTACAAGTCGTGTCGGAGTGTAGCCCAGAACACCCTGAGATAACACTGGAAACCTACCAGTATATCTCGCTTGCCCTGGCCAGGGACTACTTGTGTAATGGCTCTCCTGGACACAGCGCGATGTCAACCCCCAATACCGGGAGAGACGAATCCTGTCTAACCGTCACTGCCTCCGAGTGCTTCGGGACTGCACCCAACTACTACCTGTTTGCACGACTCCTTTGAGCCGTGGTAGGATAGTAATCAAAGTGCAGTGGGAACACGCTCGAGGCGAAGTGACAGTGTCAAGTCAGCGGAGTAAGCTGTACTTATGTCACCTAGGAACTGATAACTGACGATAGGTATAATACCAACCAACAGTTCCCGACGAGTCCTGTCCAGTGTACTCGTAACCTAACGAGCACCCGCATACTATCTCAAGTACGACATACTGACGGTTATGGGACAGACCGTCTCCCACGCTGGGATGAGAATCGCATACGCTCGTCTACTCCAGAGTATCGATGCCCTGTCTCGATAGTCCAACGACTAGGGACCTGTATAAGGATGTGCTTATGGATTACCCAGCCCCCACGAGTGTGAGCGCCATCATAACGCTGGTAATCAAGCAAAGATCCTAAGGGATCTACTAATATGTATATAAGCGATATGCTAAAAGAAACACATGCACATATTAAAGCAGAGACAAACCAAGTAGCATACTACCATTTCGAGCAAGATTGTATATACATCTGTGAATATCCCAAGTTTCCATCAAGTAATATACATACTAGTATGATACTGTAATGGCCTCTAGGGCATATACACTAACAAGATCATCATAGAGTCTTGTGTGATTCCCACTGTGCTTTGATTTTCATCATACCACGTCCAAGAGGGCGTGCAAAAAGGTGGCTTTTGGGTACAGTCCCGAATCACATGGAGGCAATGAGCGATTGGAGGGGATTCGTCTCTCTCGGTATGGAGAGTTGATGTTGCGCTTTGTTCGATTGGCTATAACTGGAAATCCCTGGCAAAGGATGCTGAGATTTACTGGTAAGTGTTATCAGTAGTTTCTCAAACTGTTATAGACCTCATATCGACACGACTTATCAAGCTACTGGGGTCTGACGTTTACCACCCCTAGGCGAGATATGCGACATATCAGACGAAGAGACCGGACTGAACGGGAGTGTTACAGATTCGATTCGCGGGAGAAAGTACAGGCTTGCTTGTTGATCTTCTGATCGCACAATACCTGGGTGTCTATTACGTTTAGATGACCGCTTGCAGCTTGTAGGTATTTGATATGATCATCACGTACTGCCGGCGTATTGACGATTCTTTAAAGTCCTACACAGAGGTTTCTTGGCTCAGGCAAAATGGAGTTGGAGCATATATATGATATGTTTAGGACCGAGAACAATACGTGTATGTGATACCGTACTAGATTCTCGCGATATGAGATATCGGCCGGGTATATGTGATATGGCCGGGTCATCGGATCAAGTGTTGATTCGATGAAATGATACAGATTATATTAGTCGGTTATTTGTGAAATAGCCGGATTATCGGATCAAGAGTTGATTCGATAATTTAATGTATAATTATATATTTGATATATTAAATTACATTAACTAATATAAGCTCACTAAAAGATTCTTTTTCTCACTCGGGTAATACATTGATATATATGCGATATATGTTAATTGTATTATTTTATTTTGTTACAATAAATATTGTATATGTGATATATAATATTGTAACATGTTATGGTTATAAATTCAACATGATTTGTGGAGTTTAATTGTGGTTAGGGTTTGGATTAGGGTTAAGCAAGCATAAAGCTTTCAAGAAGCTTCTTGAAGCTTTGACTTTGACTTTGGATATTTTGTGTAGATATTTGCTTAACTCAACCCAACTCATCACCGTAGTTAACTCTCTACATGGGTTAAGACATCATTATTAACCCATGGTTGCATTTCTAACCTCACTTTAGTTTTCATTATTCATCACAAAAGGATAAGATCTTCTTCTTCCTTCTTCTTCTTTCATGAAAAAGCTTTCTAGCTTTTTAATTAGTGATGAGTTTGAGTGAGATTAAGAAAACAAAAGAGTGCTAAATTCCTATTTCATCATCCTAATCTATCCTAGCCTTTTAGATTAGGGTGTTCACTTTATTTAGTGAGTGAGAGCTTGTGTTAAAGAAACTTCAAGGTAGATCATCTTAGTTATCGAAGATCGGAAGTAAGCATGCATCTTTCTCTTCGTGGAACCTCTTTAGAGTCCGGGAAATCGATGATCGCAGCCAAGGGACCTCAACACGGAGCTTATGAAGTGAAGGACCGGACTACAAAGGTTGTAATCCCAAACTCTTAGATGTTAAAGTGTTTAACATGCTTTGTTTCGCCTAATCTCTAGTTTAAGATCTTGGTTTAGGGTTGTTCGTACGTCTAAATTTTAAATCGGGCATGGTTGATGCCTTATAGACCCTTGTGTGAGTGCCTAGTAACCCTACAGAGGAATCAGAGCCAAGCTAGAGCTTTAGGCGAAGTTTAAAGTCCGATCGAACTCCGAAAGCCCGTAAAACCCTAGTTTCTGGAAATTTTTCCAAAATGTTGATTTTTTCATATTAAAAATACTGAAAAAAATCAGCAGGGAATTCTAAGGATTTATGTGAAAAACGAGCCACTAATATGCTTAAAGCGCCGCGGAACCGCTGCTGGACCATGCCTTGTGCGGCTGTTCCACGGCGCTTTAGTGCGATTATGGTGTTCTTTTTCCACAGTAACTTCTGTACGAATTTCCTGATGCTTCTGGGAATTTTTAATTATAATCAATTGTTGAGTTTTCTGTGTTGTATTGGGAGCTCGTTGATTCGATCGGAAAGTATAACTTCGTTTATTTTTCCCGGATAATTTTTAGAACGTGTTAAAAAGTTCGAACGGATATCAATAACCAACTTTTTCCCCTGCCGGAAAATTTCCAAGTGTTGGATTTCTCCGAAGTTTAAGAACGTTCTAAGTCGTGCAAGTAACGCGGTGGTCCCTCTAGAAGAACACAAACCTTAACTCGATTATGTGACCGTCTGAACCACCTCTGAACCTTAGGGTTTGGGGCAGTACGGCGTTGCCACATGTGAGGCGTTGGCTTGACCCTTCTACGGCTGGACCATTGGTACTGTGGCATGTGATGGATATTTTTTGAACTCCGCTCAAGTGTTGAGCTATTTGGGAAATCTTGGGTGTTTGTTTATTCGATCGGAAAGTTTAATATTGTCTATTTATCTGGAATGTGATGCAATATTTGGAATCCACATGTATTTATGAGATAACTAATTTGAATGTTATAAATCTAGCAGTTTAGCCTCAGATGATTGGTTGCCACGGGATTTTGATGTGATCAAAAGTCCGTCGCAATCACATAGCGTACGCGAATACTCGCCGGGTAAACTTAATAGATAGCCACGCCCCATAGCCCCGAAAAAGTGACTGTAGGAGAACCCCGTCGCCAAAATCATCCGTTCGGGTGCTCGCGGCAGCGGTGTTCCACCTTAGTGCACTTTGTCGACGGCATCCGGGGGTGCGGCCGTCTACTAAAGTTTCCGACGAGCATTCGATCAGGATATCGAGAATCTTGTTGAATTGCCCGACTAGATATTGAAAAGTGTTTTCGATAATGAGACTAAAATATGGGGTTTATAATTGTTAGGCATGAGATGTCTAAGGAATTCATTTGGTTGGGCATGAGATATCTAAAGAGGTTGCGGATTCTAACTGTTGTAGTTTTACACGTTCTTTTCTGTGACCGTAAGCGTAGTATGTGGTGTATCGCCGACTTCGTTGCTATACATCAACGACAATCGGGATACGCATACTTGCTTACAATGATGATATGAGATATTATGTGTTGCTGTGATATGTTATATTGGATCGTCGCATTCTGAATAGCCGGGGGTTTTATGTGAGATGAGAGTTTTTATTTTCATTCATTTAAAATTCATTTGTATGTAATATTCTTTTATTGGGGCACTTCCGGGCTGAGGATGATGTCACCATTGTATATTATTTACTTTTCCGCATTAGGTAGACCCAAAACTGGAAGCACAAGTAACCGGGTTCTAGGGTCCAGTGGGAGACCATCTCGAGGAGTCAAGACCGGGTCTCCTAACCCAAGAATTGGCAGTGTTGCTTCCCGCTCTTGTAGGGGTCTAGGGATGTGGGTTTGGCTATTCATCGCGACCGTGGAATCCGTGTTTTATACAGGCTCATATTAAAACACGGACCTCCTAGTATATCCAATATTTCAAATATGTTTCTTCTGCTGCAATGTTCTGTGATGAGATCATATTACTGCATGAGACGAATGTTTATATTATATATATGAGATATATGTTATATTGCAGATTTCGTTTCAAATGTGATGCTTATGAAGCATAATAAAATGGGACTTCATTAATGAGATTAATGAAACTAAAAGAAACCTAAAGATGTTGTAGAAACTTGTCTCAAAAACAGGTAGCTCTAGTTTTTGCTTTGCATAGCGGTGTTCCTTGTAGAACATCCATCACCTTATTCGATAAGGAAAGAGCCGAGATCTCTTCACCGGGAGTGACCTCTTTAGCGAAACTAGCAGATGCTGCATACTCGGTTTGTCTTTTGATTGCTTCTATAGTTTGGCTTTGCACAGCGGTATTTGTGAAATATCCTGCACCTTATTCGAGAAAGAAAGAGCCGATGATCCCTTCACCGGGAGTGACCTCTTTAGCAAAACTAGAAAAGGCCTTAAAAACATTCCATTCAAAAATCACTCGATTCTACAACGATATCAAGTTCATTACGCTCATGGTTTTCTTAAAAACCTGCGTAGCCCTCCGTTATTTCAGATAAAGACTGTTTAGTATACGTGCTACGTTTGTTGGCCTGCGTTAAGGCGCAGTATGCGGTAACTAACTAGTACTTATCTGTTGCATACGATGTGATTGGATTAGGGTAGTCGTACGACTTTGTTGGCCTGCGTCAAGGGTCGTGCGGGTGGGTTTAATTCAATCAGGAAATGTACGGGTTGAACTTGACTAGCGGACTACTGTTTGTTGTCCTACGTCAAGGTCATATGACGCTAGGGGTAAAATATTATTGGGAATTTCAAGTGTTGAAATTTGCAATGAGATTGCATACCTTCTATGAGATAGTCGGATCCCGATACCCGCTGCGAGTAAGAATTACTCTTGGGAGAGTTTTACACATTACAACTAGTCGATCAAGTAGGTGTCTAGAAAAGTGTCAACGGGGTTACGCCCCTGGGAAAATGAGGTTTACTTTAATTAGGTCCGTGCGAAAGCAAGGGGAACCTCCCTCAATGTACCGGCACTGGCCTGGCTGAAAGATTGGCGAACTTGTAGAGTGTAATTAATCCCGGCTAGTCTTTCCTTTTAGGGTTTGAAGGAAGATTTGACTAAAAACAGTGGGAGACATCCTGATTAGATATATTAATAACTAATCTAATCTTATAAAAGCGCACGCTGAGTGTTTTCTTTGTAAGGTTCCTAGGCACTCTAGTGAGGTCTCACAAGGAATCGAACATGCCAATTTAATAAAAATGGTGCCGAGAAACCCTAGACTACGGATCTTTAGACTAGAATTCTAGGAGAAATGAAAACTTAGTTAACTACTTAACTAAAGGAAGAGAGCTACAACCTTTGTAGATCCGGATACCCACTTCCTTAGCTCCACGAGGGCGTCCTCTCGCTGTCCATCTTGAACCTTGGACTCTCGTGACGGCTTCATCGGAGAAACGTGCGGAATAGGTCGTCGGCTTCGTGTCAAAGACGATCTACGTCGAGGTTGCACAAGCTCAAGCTCCGACTTCACAAAGTTGTGAAACTTGTGAAGAAAACACCCAAAACAACTTGGCAAGAGGTAGAGGGTGAAGAAATAGGAGGTGGGTTCACTTTAGAATTGGATTTTACTCACTTTTGCTCATGTTGCCATTGATGGCAACTAGTTTTCTCTCTTGAAGAAGAAGGAGAAGAAGAAGAAAGAATTTGATAAGTGTTGAGATTTAATAAAATTAAATCAATACTTATCATAAAGAGAACCATAGTTAAGTGTAGAGAGTTAACTAAGGTTAGAAGAATGGTTAGGGTTTAATGTGAAGACAAATGGTCACAAAGTCAAAGCTTCATGAAGCTTCAACAATGTTCAAGAAAGAAAGCAACCATTTTGTATTCTTATGCCATTCTTTTTCCAAAAAAGAATAAATAAAAGAATGGATAAATGAAAACCCTAATCACTTTCTTAACCTAGGTTTAATTCTATACACTTAACCGAATGAGCAAGCATCATCAAACATGATACTAACATGTGCACAAAAATATATCACATATACAATTTGCACATCAAGTGAGAATATCCATTTAAAGTAAACCAATACTAGTTAATGCAAAGTAATATATCAAATATATAATTATACATTAAATCATTAAATCAACATTTGATTCAATGATCCGGTCATGTCGCACATAACCGACTAGAATCCAATGTATCGATTTATCGAATCAATGATTCGATAACTAGGTCATATCGAATACAACCAATCGAAACATTTAACGCGAGAATGAAATGCGGTATCACATACACGCATTATTCTCGCTCCCGCACATATCTCATATGCGCTCCTATTTCGTTTCGCTTGAGCCAGGAAACCTCTGTGTAGGACTCTAAAGACTCGTCAATGCGCTGGTAGCAGATGATGATCATATCAAGCATCCACAAGCCGCAAGCGGTCTGCTAAACGTAACGGCCACCCGGGTATTGAGCGATCAGAAGATCAACGAGCTAGCCCGCTCACACTCCTGTGAATCCATCCAGTAACACTTACCGTACAGTCCGGTCTGTTCGTCTGATATGTCGCATATCAAGTCTAGGGGTGGTATACGTCAGACCCCAATAACCGATAAGTCGTGCCGATGTGAGGCTCATAACGGGTCGAGAAACTACTGGTAACTCTTACCAGCAAATCTCTGATCAGCCCTGGCCAGGGACTTCCCTGTTACGGCCAATCGAGCACAGCGCAACATCAACCCCCAATACCGGGAGAGACGAAACCCCTTCTATCGCTCATTGCCTCCATGTGACTCGGGATTGTACCCAAAGACCACCGTTTTGCATGCCCTCCTGGACGTGGTAAGGTGGAGATCAAAGCACAGTGGGAATCACACAAGACTCTATGACGATCTCGGGTCTACAGACTAACCTGCACAAGTGTCACCGGAGAACTGCCATCTGACGTGAGGTATAATACCATCTGGGACTCCCTCGGCGAGTCCGTCCAGTGTACCCAGTCTCCACTGAGCACCCGTATACCATCTCTGATGTCAAACACCAAAGGATATGGGATCATCCATCGCCCATCACATGGGTCGAGAAGCATATACGCTAGTCTACTCTGGTATATCGATGCCCCGTCTCGATACACCCACGACTAGGGACCTTGAAGGATGTACTTATGGACTACCATGTCCCCACTAGTATGATCTGCATCATAGTCCAGGTAGTCAAGTACACATCCTCAGGGCTTTACCAACATGTAACTACAAGACAGTATAAAGAGGCTAGTGTACATGTTAAGATAAAGAGTAACCAGATAGCATACTATCATATCGAGCAAGAAAGTCATCTCTATATATGTCCAAGCATCCAATATAATATACAACATCTGTACAATACTGGCCTCTAGGGCATACATACAACTAACAATCTCCCACTTGCACTAGGGCCAGCTGCTGTAGTATCGCATACCGAGCATCCCGAAGAGTCTCTCAAACTGTGTCTGTGGAATGGCCTTCGTGAGTGGATCCGCCGTGTTTTTCTTCGTGCCAACCCTCCTGACCTCGATCTCCCGGCGATCAACTATCTCCCGGATCAGGTGATACCGCCTCAGAATATGCCTGGATCGCTGATGGGACCTGGGTTCCTTGGCCAAAGCCACCGCTCCATTGTTATCGCAATACAAAGGTATTGGATGCTCAATGGATGGAACCACTCCAAGTTCAGTAATGAACTTCTTGATCCAGACAGCCTCTTTGGCAGCATCGTTGGCAGCGATGTATTCAGCCTCTATCGTCGAGTCTGCCACGGTTTCCTGCTTGGAACTCTTCCAGCTAACCGCCCCTCCGTAAAGGGTAAAGACAAAGCCCGACTGTGACTTAGAGTCGTCTTTATCACTCTGGAAGCTCGAATCGGTAAAGGACTCCACTTGGAGTTCTCCATTACCATACACCAAGAACATATCTCTAGTCCTTCGCAAGTACTTGAGAATGTTCTTCACAGCTGTCCAGTGACTCTCTCTAGGATCTGCTTGATACCGACTCACTACACTTAGTGAGTATGCAACATCAGGTCTGGTACATAGCATCGCATACATGATAGAGCCTACTGCCGAAGCATAGGGTATCCCTTGCATGCGAGCTCTCTCCAAATCAGTCTTGGGAGACATCTCTTTGGAGAGAGTGAGTCCAGAGATCGTGGGCAAGTTCCCACGCTTGGATTCTTCCATACTAAACCTCTTTAGTATGGTGTCAATGTACCTGGATTGGGACAATCCCAAAATCCTTTTGGATCTATCTCTATAGATCCTGATTCCCAATATGCAGGAGGCATCACCAAGATCTTTCATTGAGAATCTTTGTGATAAGAAGAGCTTGACCGATTGCAGCATAGGAATATCATTTCCTATCAAGTGTATGTCGTCCACGTACAATACGAGGAAGACAACCTTACTCTCTGCCACCTTCTTGTAGATACAAGGTTCATCTGGATTTTTGACGAAATCAAACTCTTTGATAACGACGTCAAAGCAGATGTTCCAACTCCGCGATGCTTGCTTTAATCCATAAATGGATTTAAGCAGCTTGCACACCTTCCCGCTGCTCCCACTGTCTACAAAGCCCTCTGGCTGAGTCATGTACACGCACTCTTCTAAATCACCATTTAGAAAGGCGGTCTTAACATCCATTTGCCAGATTTCGTAGTCATGATATGCAGCGATGGCAAGCATGATCCGGATGGATTTAAGCATAGCCACTGGAGAAAAGGTCTCGTCATAGTCCACACCTGGTCTTTGACGAAAACCCTTTGCTACAAGTCTAGCTTTGAAAGTCTCCACTTTCCCATCTACACCATGTTTTTTCTTGAAGATCCACTTGCTCCCAATGGGTTTCACCCCTTCAGGAGCAACTTCCAAAGTCCATACTTTGTTGGTGTACATGGATTCCATCTCGGACCGCATAGCATCCAGCCATTTCACTGAGTCCCCACTCGTGATGGCCTGCTCGAAGCTAGTTGGGTCATCATCCTCCATGATGCAATCCTCACTGTCACCATCAATGAGAAAACCATAGTATCTCTCAGGTGGACGAGAAACCCTACTAGATCGACGGAGAGGCTGGGGTACGTCGGGCACCACTGAATCCTCTGGTTCTACTAAATCGTTAGTTGCAGTTTGTGGTGCTGGAACCTCTTCCAGCTCTACCTCTTTGCCATTAATTTCTTTTGCAAGAAATTCCCTTTCTAAAAAGGTGGCATGTTGAGCAACAAACACTCTTTGTTCCTCAGCTTGGTAGAAAAAATATCCTTGAGAATTCTTAGGATATCCCACAAACTTGCAAAGGACTGATCGTGCCTCGAGTTTGTCCGGATTTTGTTTTTTGACATAGGCCGGACAACCCCATATCTTAATTCGTTTAAAATATGGTCTCTTCCCACTCCATATCTCATATGGTGTGGTAGGTACAGATTTAGACGGAACCAGATTCAATAGGTATATGGCTGTCTCAAGCGCATACCCCCAAAAGGAAATAGGTAACTCAGCATTACTCATCATTGAACGCACCATATCTAATAGGGTGCGATTCCTTCGTTCCGATACACCGTTGTGCTGTGGTGTATAAGGAGGAGTAAGCTGAGAGAAAATCCCATTCTCTTTTAGATAATCCAGGAATTCACTGCTTAAGTATTCACCTCCTCGATCAGATTGAAGAACCTTAATACTTTTGCCCGTTTGGTTCTCTACCTCGTGCTTATATTCTTTGAATTTCTCAAAAGCTTCAGACTTGTGTTTCAACAGGAACACATGCCCGTATCTAGAGAGATCGTCAGTGAATGTAATGAAGTAGGAAGAACCATTTCTGGCATGTGTAGACATTGGACCGCATATATCACTATGCACCAGTCCCAAGAGTTCAGTAACTCTTTCTCCGTGTCCCGTAAACGGAGTTTTGGTCATTTTTCCTTTGAGACATGAATGGCAAGTGTCATAAGATGATAATTCGAATGAATTCAAATATCCATTCTTATGCAACTTAGCTAGTCGTGTCTCATTGATATGGCCAAGTCTACAGTGCCACAAGAAGGATTCGTTCATTTCTGAGCTTTTCCTTTTGTGTGTGTTTTGTATATTGAAGACTGTATTTTCATTGAGAATGAATATGCCATTATGTAGCGAGCCTGATGCAACAACCTTTGATCCAGGAATATGTTCATAACATTATCCTTTAGTACAAAATTATATCCTTCTTTACTTAATAAAGAAACTGATATAATGTTGCACATCATGTTCGGTATATAATAGCACTCATTCAGGACTAGTGTATTACCATTTGGTAATACCAGGTGATATATGCCAACTGCTTTGGCTGCAACATTTGCCGCATTCCCTACTTGAACGGAATGATCACCTTTTCCCAGTTCTCTACCTTTCCTTAGCCCATGTAACTGCTTACATATGTGGGATCCTGATCCGGTATCTAATACCCAGGACGTAGGGTGAACTGAGAAACAGTTCTCAATGACAAACACACCCGAAGATGATGCATCAACATGCATGTTCTCCTTTTGGGCGGTGTGAGAATCCAGATATTCTCCTGTTTCCTGTTCATTCTTATAACACTTATAAGATAGAACGGGTTCAACGTTCCCCTGCACAGTATAACTTGCGGGTTCGGTCAATACATCCATATTATTATCTTGATTAAGGCATGAAATGGTCGCTACCTGGAGAGAGAGAGAAGAAAACACTTTAGCGTAAGCTCGTGCAAGATCAGATTGGTTATTATCTTATCTAATCAGGATGGCTCCCACTGCTTTTTATCAAATCTTCCTTCAAACCTTAAAAGGAAAGACTAGCCGGGATTAATTACACACTACAAGTTCGCCAATCTTTCGGCCAGGCCAGTGTCGGTACTTTGAGGGAGGTCCCCTGTGCTTTCGCACGAACCTAATTAATGTAAACCTCGTTTTCCCAGAGGCGTAACCTCGTTAACACCTTTCTAGACACCTACTTGATCGGCTAATTGTAATGTGTAAAACTCTCCCTGGAGTAACTCTTACTCGCAGTGCGTTTCGGGATCCAACTATCTCATAGAAGGTATGCAATCTCATTGCAAATTTCAACACTTGAAATTCCCGATAATGCTTTTGCCCCTAGCGATCTATGACCTTGACTAAGTTAACAAACCATAAATCGCAAGTCAAGTTCAACCCGTACATTTCCCGATTGAATTAAACCCACCCGTACGACCCTTGACTGAGTCAACAAGGCCGTGCGAATGCTCTAATCCAATCACATTTCATGTTGTTGCAGATAAACATAATTTAGCTACCATACACTATGCCTTGACTAAGTCAACAAACATAGCATGAATACTAAATAATATCTATCTGAAATGACGGAGGGCTACGCGGGTTCTTTCAGAAAAAACCATGAGCGTAATGAACTTGATATCGTTGTAGAATCGAATGAAGTTTTGAAATGGAGTGATTTTGAGGCTTTTCTAGTTTTGCTAAAGGGGTCACTCCCGGTGAAGGGATCGTCGGCCCTTTCCTCGTCGAATGAGGTGCGGGATATATCATATATATCACTGTGCAAAGCAAAAACTCTTAAAAGCAATCAAAACCAAACCGAGTGTGTAGCATCTGCCAGTTACTGCTAAAGGAGTCACTCCCGGTGAAGGGATCTCGGTCCTTTCCTCATCGAATAAGGTGCAGGGTATATCATATATACCGCTATGCAAAGCAAGAACTGTAGCTACCTGTTTTATTTTAAAATTCAATTCCACAACATCTTAGGTTTCTTATCTTTCATTAATCACATTAATGAAGTCCCATCATTTAAATACCTAAACATCACAGATAGATATGACGTACACTTATGCCAACCGCATTCGCCTCGATGTCCCCTCGTGCACCGTTAGGTTAGGTAACTAACGACAGAGCAGGGCAGGGCTAGCGCGGGTGTAAAACATAAGTAACGTCTATATAATATATCATATATACTATATACTATATCCATCACAGAGTCACAACACAGATATCGCAGCAGAATAAACATATGAAATATTGGATATACCAGGACGTCCGTGTTTTCAATACGAGCCAGTATAAAACACGGATTCCACGGTCGTGATGAATAGCCAATCCCACACCCCTAGACCCCTACGAGAGCGGCAAGCAACCCTGCCAATTCTAGGGTTAGGAGACCCGGACTCGACTCCTCGAGTTGGTCTCCCACTGGACCCCAGAACCCGGTTACTTGTGCTCCCCTCCTTGGGTCTATCCTAATGCGGAAAAGTAAATAATATACAAAAGGTGACATCTTCCGCTACCTGGAAGTGCCCCAAATAAAAGAATATTACATACAAGTTTTTACATGAATGAAAATGAAAAACACTCATCTCACATAAAAACCCCCGGCTATTCAAACACGACAATCCAATATAGCATATCCAGCAACACATAACATCACATGTCATCAACGTAAGTAAATATGCGCATCCCAATTGTCGTTGACATATAGCAACGAAACCGGCGATTCACATATTGCACTTACGGTCACAGAAAAGAAAGTGTAAAACTATAACAATTGGAATCCGCAACTTCTTTAGACATCGCATGCCTAACAGATATAAATCCCGCATTTTAGTCTCATTATCGAAAACTCTTTTCAATATCATATGGGACTAAATTGCTAGATTTATAACATTCATTCAGTTATCTCATAACTACTTGTGAATTCCAATTATTGTATCACATTCGAGATAAACAGAAAATGTTAAACTTTCCGATCGAACAGTCGAATACCCAAGTTTTCCCGATACAGTCCAACACATGAAATAAGTCTAGCAACATTCAGTTCGTGCCTCAGTACCAACGGTCCAGCCGTAGAAGGGTCAAGCCAACGCCTCACATGTGGCACGCCGTACTGCCCCAAACCCGAAGGTTCAAAGGGTAGTTCAAGACGGTCACATAATCGAGTTAAGGTTTGTTGTCTTCTAGAGGGTCCATCGCGTTACTTGCACTACTTAGAACGTCGTTAAACTACGGAAAAATCCAACACTTGGAAATTTCCCGACAGGGGAAAAATTGGGTATTTATATCCGGTCGAACTTTTTAACATATTCTAAAAATTATCCGGAAATACACAAAGACGAAATTTGATACCCCGATCGAAACACCGAATCCCCAAAGCAACCCCAGAAAATTCAACTCTTGAATAATTATTAAAAATACCCATAAAATCCAGCACCAGAAAACAAGAATTACTGTGCAAACAGTATTGAGTAAAGTGAACAGTTGGCCGCGGAACAGCGGCAGAAGCCATGCTTCTGCCGCGTTTCCGCGGCTGTTTGGAAGCTTCATGAGCTCGTGTTTTACCATAATTCTTAGATATTCCTGCTGAATTTTTTAGGCATTTTTAATCTTGAAAAATCCTAGATTTTAGAAAATGTACAGAGAGCATGTTAAGTTTAGGGTTTCGGGTTCGTTCGGGCTTCAAATTGCGTCTAGACTTCGCCTAAGGCTCTAGCTTGGCTCTGATACCAGTGTAAGGTTCCTAGGCACTCTAGTGAGGTCTCACAAGGCATCGAACATGCCAATTTAAAAAAAATGGTGCCGAGAAACCCTAGACTACGGATCTTTAGACTAGAATTCTAGGCGAAATGAAAACTTAGTTAACTACTTAACTAAAGGAAGAGAGCTACAACATTTGTAGATCCGGATACCCACTTCCTTAGCTCCACGAGGGCGTCCTCTCGCTGTCCATCTTGAACCTTAGACTCTCGTGACGGCTTCATCGGAGAAACGTGTGGAATAGGTCGTCGGCTTCGTGTCAAAGACGATCTACGTCGAGGTTGCACAAGCTCAAGCTCCGACTTCACAAAGTTATGAAACTTGTGAAGAAAACACCCAAAACAACTTGGCAAGAGGTAGAGGGTGAAGAAATAGGAGGTGGGTTCACTTTAGAATTGGATTTTACTCACTTTTGCTCATGTTGCCATTGATGGCAACTAGTTTTCTCTCTTGAAGAAGAAGGAGAAGAAGAAGAAAGAATATGATAAGTGTTGAGATTTAATAAAATTAAATCAATACTTATCATAAAGAGAACCATAGTTAAGTGTAGAGAGTTAACTAAGGTTAGAAGAATGGTTAGGATTTAATGTGAAGACAAATGGTCACAAAGTCAAAGCTTCATGAAGCTTCAACAATGTTCAAGAAAGAAAGCAACCATTTTGTATTCTTATGCCATTCTTTTTCCAAAAAAAGAATAAATAAAAGAATGGATAAATGAAAACCCTAATCACTTTCTTAACCTAGGTTTAATTCTATACACTTAACCTAATGAGCAAGCATCATCAAACATGATACTAACTTGTGCACAAAAATATATCACATATACAATTTGCACATCAAGTGAGAATATCCATTTAAAGTAAACCAATACTAGTTAATGCAAAGTAATATATCAAATATATAATTATACATTAAATCATTAAATTAACATTTGATTCAATGATCCGGTCATGTCGCACATAACCGACTAGAATCCAATGTATCGATTTATCGAATCAATGATTCGATAACTAGGTCATATCGAATACAACCAATCGAAACATTTAACGCGAGAATGAAATGCGGTATCACATACACGCATTATTCTCGCTCCCGCACATATCTCATATGCGCTCCTATTTCGTTTCGCTTGAGCCAGGAAACCTCTGTGTAGGACTCTAAAGACTCGTCAATGCGCCGGTAGCAGATGATGATCATATCAAGCATCCACAAGCCGCAAGCGGTCTGCTAAACGTAACGGCCACCCGGGTATTGAGCGATCAGAAGATCAACGAGCTAGCCCGCTCACACTCCTGTGAATCCATCCAGTAACACTTACCGTACAGTCCGGTCTGTTCGTCTGATATGTCGCATATCAAGTCTAGGGGTGGTATACGTCAGACCCCAATAACCGATAAGTCGTGCCGATGTGAGGCTCATAACGGGTCGAGAAACTACTGGTAACTCTTACCAGCAAATCTCTGATCAGCCCTGGCCAGGGACTTCCCTGTTACGGCCAATCGAGCACAGCGCAACATCAACCCCCAATACCGGGAGAGACGAAACCCCTTCTATCGCTCATTGCCTCCATGTGACTCGGGACTGTACCCAAAGACCACTGTTTTGCACGCCCTCATGGACGTGGTAAAGTGGAGATCAAAGCACAGTGGGAATCACACAAGACTCTATGACGATCTCGGGTCTACAGACTAACCTGCATAAGTGTCACCTGAGAACTGCCATCTGACGTGAGGTATAATACCATCTGGGAGTTCTCGGCGAGTCTGTCCAGTGTACCCAGTCTCCACTGAGCACCCGTATACCATCTCTGATGTCAAACACCAATGGATATGGGATCATCCATCGCCCATCACATGTGTCGAGAAGCATATACGCTAGTCTACTCTGGTATATCGATGCCCCGTCTCGATACACCCACGACTAGGGACCTTGAAGGATGTACTTATGGACTACCATGTCCCCACTAGTATGATCTGCATCATAGTCCAGGTAGTCAAGTACACATCCTCAGGGCTTTACCAACATGTAACTGCAAGACAGTATAAAGAGACTAGTGTACATGTTAAGATAAAGAGTAACCAGATAGCATACTATCATATCGAGCAAGAAAGTCATCTCTATATATGTCCAAGCATCCAATATAATGTAGGGTTCCTAGGCACCCTAATGAGGTCTCACAAGGCATCAACCATGCCAATTTCAAATTTTAACGTGCCGAGAAACCCTAAACTACGGATCGTCGGCTAGATGTTTAGGCGAAACAATGAACTAGTTAACACTTAACTAAGAGATACGGAAATACAAACTTTGTAGATCCGGTTCTCCACCTCCATAGCTCCGCAATGAAGTCTCCTCGCTGTCCATAACAAGTCCCGGGCTCTAGCGTCGGCTTCATCAGAGAATGGACGGGCTAGGTCATCGATGTCCATGCCGAAGATGATCTACGTCGAGGCATCGCTAAATCAAGCTCCGACTTCACCAAGTCAAGAAACTTGTGAAGAAAACACACTCTACTACTTGGCAAGAGGTAGAGGATGATGAAATAGGAAGTGGGTAGACTTTAGAATTGGATTTCTCACTAATTTCATCAATCCACCATTGATGAAGCAAGCTTTTCTTCCTTGAAGAAGATGAAGAAGAAGAAGCTAATTGTTATGATAAGAATTTTTTTAAAATCAAAAGTAAATCAATACTTATCATAATAATAACCATGGTCAAGTGTAGAGAGTTAATCATGGTTGAATGGAATGGTTAGGGTTAAGCATGAGACAAAATGGTCACTTGGTCAAAGTCTTCATGAAGCTTCAACAAGCTTCCAAAGAAAGCCACCATTTTGCATTATGCTTATCATTTTCCAATATGAATAAACAAATAAATAAATAGATATGAAAATGAAAACCCTAACCATTACATAACCAAGGTTTAAACTTTACACAAAACACAAGTTAGCATGCATCATCAAACATGATACATACAAGTGCACAAAAATATATCACATATACAATGTGCACAAACCAAGTGAGAAAATCCATTTAAAGTGAACCAATACTAGTTAATGCAAAGTAATATATCAAATATATAATTATGCATTAAATCATTAAATCAACACTTGATTCAATGATCCGGTCATGTCGCACACAACCGACTAGTATACAATGTATCGGCTTATCGAATCAATCCTTGATTCGATAACTAGGTTATATCGCATACAACCATTCGACACATTCATCGCGAGAATAGAATACGGTATCACATACACGCATTATTCTCGTTCCCGCACATATCTCATATGCGCTCCTATTTCGTTTCGCTTGAGCCAGGAAACCTCTGTGTAGGACTCTAAAGACTCGTCAATACGCCGGCAGCAGATGATGATCATATCAAACACCCACAAGCCGCAAGCGGTCTGCTAAACGTAACGGCCACCCGGGTATTGAGCGATCTGATGATCGACGAGCAAGCCCGCTCACACTCAAGTGAATCCAACCAGTAACACTACCGTACAGTCCGGTCTGATCGTCTGATATGTCGCATATCTCGCCTAGGGGTGGTAAACGTCAGACCCCAATAGCTCGATAAGTCGTGTCGATATGAGGTCTATAATAATTCGAGAAACTACTGGTAACACTTACCAGTAAATCTCAACAACCCTGGCCAGGGATTTCCTGTTATAGCCAATCGAACACAGCGCAACATCAACCCCCTATACCGGGAGAGACGAATCCCCTCCTATCGCTCATTGCCTCCATGTGACTCGGGACTGTACCCAAAAACCACCGTTTTGCACGCCCTCTTGGACGTGGTAAGATGGAAATCAAAGCACAGTGGGAACCACACAAGACTCTATGACGATCTCCGGTCAACAGACTACTCTGTACCAGTGTCACCAGAGAACTGCCATCTGACGTAAGGTATAATACCATCTTGGAGTTCTCGGCGAGTCCGTCCAGTGTACCCAGTCTCTACTGAGCACCCGTATACCATCTCGGATGTCAAACACCGATGGATATGGGATCATCCATCGCCCATCTGTATGGGTCGAGAAGGTACACGCTAGTCTACTATGGTATATCGATGCCCCGTCTCGATACACCCACGACTAGGGACTTTGAAGGATGTACTTATGGACTACCATGTCCCCACTAGTATGATCCGCATCATAGTCCAGGTAGTCAAGCACACATCCTAAGGGCTTTACCAACATGTAACAGAGAGACAATCAATGTACACGTTAAGCTAAAGTTCAACCAGATAGCATACTATCATGTCGAGCAAGAAAGTCCTCACTATATATGTCCCAGCATCCACTACAATATACATCCTATGTATAGTAATGGCCTCTAGGGCATACATATAACTAACAATCTCCCACTTGCGCTAGGGCCATCTGTAGCAGTGGTTTGAAGTATCTCATACTCAACCATCCCATAAAAGTCTCTCTCTGGGAACAGGCCTTTGTGAGGGGATCCGCTGTGTTGTCCTCTGAGTCTACTCTCCTGACCTCGATCTCCCTGGAGATCAACCATCTCCATGATCAAGTGATACTGCCTTAGAATATGTCTGGATCACTGATGGGACCGGCGTTCCTTGGCATAAGCCTCAACTCCTTTGTCACACAATGGGAGGAACATAGTTCATCTCATGAACCAATATACACCCAAACAGCCTCTTTGGTAGCATCTCAAGTAGCGATGTATCCAGCCTTTATCGTCTAGTATGTCACGGTATCTAGCTTGGAACTCTTCCAACATACCGTCCCTTTACTGAGGGTATAGACAATGCCTGTGACTGACATTCAGTCGTCTTTATCACCCTGGAACACTTCCAGTGATTTTCCCCAGGATCAACTGATACCATCTCACTACAACTAGTGAGTATCCTAACATCTATTTAGATCTATCTCAAAGATCCAAAACCCAGGATTTAGGAGGTATCACTTTGATCCTATATGGAAAATCCTAGTGATAAGCGGAGATTGATCGAGCGTAGCATAGGAAACTCTTTCCCTATCAAGAGTATGTCATCCACGTACTCTACGAGGATCACCACCATACTCCCTACTACCTTTTTGTTTATACTAGGTTCATCTACCATTTTGATGATGTCAAACTCTTTGACTATCTCATCAAAACAGATGTTCCAACTCCGCGATGCCTGCTTTAATCCTATAAAGCATCTTGCACACGTTTCCGCTGCTCCCACTGTCTACGAAGCCCTCTGGCTGTGTACTTATAGACGCACTCTTCTAAAACATCATTTAGAAAAGTAGTCATGACACCCAACCACCAGATATCATAGTCATGGTATGTAGCCGTGACAAGTAGAATCTGGATGGACTTAAGCATAGATACTGGAAAAAGGTTTCATCATTATCCATGCCTGGTCAATGAAGAAAACCTTTAACATGTCTAGCTTTGAAAGTCTCAACTTTTCCATCTACACCAAGTAATCTTCTCAAGATATACTTGCTCCTGATGGGGATTTAACCCTTCAGATATAGCAACCAAAGTCCATACTTTGTTGGTGTATAAGGATTCCATCTCAGATCGATAAACATCCAGCCATTCTTACAGAGTCTTACTCTAGATGGCCAGCTCGAAGCTAGTTGGGTCATCATCTCATGATGCAATCCTCGCTCCCACTGTCATAGAGAAACCGAAGTATCTCTCAGGTGGGTGAGGAACCCTACTAGATCGGCGGAGAGGTTGAGGTTCATTGGTAACTATTGAATCCTTTAGTTCTATCAAATCATCAGCTGCAGTTTGTATAGCTGGAACCTTTCCAGTTCTACATAACTGACTTTGCCTCGAGCTTGTCCGGATTTTGCTTTTAGACATTGGCCGGTCAACCCCAAATCTTAACTGACTTAAGACATGGGCTCTTCCCATTCCATATCACATATGAAGTGGTAGGCAACTGACTTGATTGGAACCCTATTCAATAGGTATGCAGCTTCTCAAGTGCATAACTCCCAAAAGGAAACAGGTAACTCAGTAGTACTCATCATAGAGCGCACCTTATCATATAGGGTGTGATTGCTCTGCCCCGATATACCATCGTGCTATGGTGTATAGGAGGAGTAATGCTGAGAGAGAATCTCATTCTCCTTTAGAATAATCCAGGAATTCCGTGCTCAAGTATTCTCCTCCTTGATCACATCAAAGGACATAATACTTTTACCCGTATTTTGGTTCTCTACTTCTAACTTATATTCTGTGAATATCTCAAAAGGTTCGGACTTGTGTTTCAACAGGAACATATGTCTGAATCTTGAGAGATCATCAGAGAATGTAATGAAGTACAAAGAACCGGTCCTGGCATATGTAGACAGGGGACCTTGCATACATCATCATGTATCAGTCCCAAGAGTTTACTAACTCTTTCTCTGTTTCCAATAAACAGAGCTGGTGTCATTATATTTTTGTGACATGACTGGCGAGTTTCACAAGATGTAAATTCAAACTAATTTAAATATGCATCTTTATGTAACTCTAGCTAGTCGGGTTACAATGATCTGACCTAGTCTACAATACCTCAAGAAGGAATCATTCAATTCTGAACTCTTCCTCTTGTGTGTGTTCTGTATACTAAGAACCGTTGTTTGATTTAGAACATCAATGCTTTTAGATAACGTGCCTGAACCGATCAACTTTTGATATAGGAAATGTTCAAAACACTATCCAACTATACAAAATTTTATCATTTCTTTACTAATAAAGAGATAGATATGATTTTGTATATCAGGTTCGGTATCTAATAACATTCGTTCAGAATCAATGTATTTGGAATACAGGGTGACAGTGACCAACAGACTTGGCTGCAACACTTGCCCCATTTTCTGCCTCATGAAACTTATCACCCGTTCTCAGTTCTCTACCTTTCTGTAGCCCTATGTAACAGATTACATATCTGGGATCCTGATCTGGTATCACATACCCAGGACGTAGAGGATACGGAGAAACAGTTCTTTGTAACGAACACACCCGAAGATGATGCATCATCATGCACTCTCCTCGTTTGGGCGGCACGGGAAATCTGGTATTCCCCAATTTCCTGCTCTGTCTTATAACAATTATAAGTTGGAGCGGGACCAACGTTCCCCATCTCAGTATAACAAGCGGGTTCAGTCAATATTCCGTATTATTATCTTGATTAAGGCGTGATATGGTCGCTACCTGGAGAGAGAGAGAAGAAAACACTCAGCGTGCGCTCTTGCAAGAATAGATTGGTTATTATTTTATCTAATCAGGGTGGCTCCCACTGCTTTTTATCAAATCTTCCTTCAAACCCTAAAAGGAAAGACTAGCCGGGATTAATTACACACTACAAGTTCGCCAATCTTTCAGCCAGGCCAGTGCCGGTACTTTGAGGGAGGTCCCCCATGCTTTCGCACGAACCTAATTAATGTAAACCTCGTTTTCCCAGAGGCGTAACCTCGTTGACACCTTTCTAGACACCTACTTGATCGGCTAATTGTAATGTATAAAACTCTCCCAGGAGTAACAATTACTCACAGCGGGTATCGGGATCCAACTATCTCATAGTAGGTATGCAATCTCATTGCAAATTTCAACACTTGAAATTCCCGATAATATTTTGCCCCTAGCGTCCTATGACCTTGACGCAGGCCAACAAACCATAGTGCGCTAGTCAAGTTCAACCCGTCATTTCCTGATTGAATTAAACCCACCCGCACGACCCTTGACGCAGGCCAACAAAGTCGCACGACTACCCTAATCCAATCTGCATCATATGCATAAGCAGATAAATACTAGTTAGCTACCGCACACTACGCCTTGACGCAGGCCAACAAACGCAGCACGAATACTAACTACCACTTATCTGAAATGACGGAGGGCTACGACAGGTTTTTCTGAAAACCTATTGCGTAATGAACTTGATATCGTTGTAGAATCAAATGATTTTAAAAAATGGAGTGTTTTTTAGGCTTTTGTAGTTTTGCTAAAGGAGTCACTCCCGGTGAAGGGATCGTCGGTCCTTTCCTCGTCGAATGAGGTGCGGGATATATCATATATATCACTGTGCAAAGCAAAAACTCTTAAAAGCAATCAAAAGACAAACCGAGTGTGTAGCATCTGCCAGTTATTGCTAAAGGAGTCACTCCCGGTGAAGGGATCTCGGTCCTTTCCTTATCGAATAAGGTGCAGGATATATCATATATACCTCTGTGCAAAGCAAGAACTGTAGCTACCCTTTTTTATTTTGAAATTCAATTCTACAACATCTTAGGTTTCTTTTCTTTCATTAATCTCATTAATGAAGTCCCATCATTTAAATTACCTAAACATCACAGATAAATACGACGTACACTTATGCCATCCGCATTCGCCTCGATGTCCCCTCGTGCACCGTTAGGTTAGGTAACTAACGGCAGAGCGGGGCAGGGCTAGCGCGGGTGTAAAACATAAGTAACGTCTATATAATATATCATATATACTATATACTGTATCTATCACAGAACATCACATGATCACATCGCAGATATTGCAGCAGAAGAAACATATGAAATATTGAATATACTAGGACGTCCGTGTTTTCAATAAGGGCCAGTATAAAACACGGATTCCACGGTCGTGATGAATAGCCAAACCCACACCCCTAGACCCCTACGAGAGCGGCAAGCAACCCTACCAATTCTGGAGTTAGTAGACCCGGACTCGACTCCTCGAATTGGTCTCCCACTGGACTCTAGAACCCGGTTACTTGTGCCCTCCTCCTTGGGTCTATCCTAGTGCAGAAAAGTAAATAATATACAAAAGGTGACATCTTCCGCAACCTGGAAGCGCCCCAATAAAAGAATATTACATACAAGTTTTTACATGAATGAAAATGAAAAACACTCATCTCACATAAAAACCCCCGGCTATTCAAACACGACGATCCAATATAACATATCCAGCAACACATAACATCACATGTCATCAACGTAAGTAAATATGCGCATCCCAATTGTCGTTGGCATATAGCAACGAAACCGGCGATATCACATATTACACTTACGGTCACAGAAAAGAAAGTGTAAAACTACAACAGTTGGAATCCGCAACCACCTCAGACATCGCATGCCTGACCAAATGAATTCCTTAGACATCACATGCCTAACAATTATAAACCCCGCATTTTAGTCTCATTATCGAAAACACTTTTCAATATCAAGTCGGGCAATTCAACAAGATTCCCGAAAAACTGATCGAATGCTCGTCGCAAACTTTAGTAGGCGGCCGCACCCCTGATACCGTCGACGAAGTGCACCAAGGCGGAACATCGCTACCGCGAGCACCCGAACGGATGCTTTCGGCGACGGGGTTCTCCTACAGTCACTTAGTCGTGGCTATGGGGTGTAGCTGTCTATTAAGTTTACCCGGCGAGTATCCGCGTACGCTACGTGATTGCGACGGACTTTTGATCACATCAAAACTCCGTGGTAACCGATCAAGTGAGACTAAACTGCTATGTTTATAACATTCATTCAGTTATCTCATAACTACTTGTGAATTCCAATTATTGTATCTCATTCCAGATAAATAGAAAATGTCAAACTTTCCGATCGAACAATCGAACACTCAAGTTTTCCCGATACAGATCAACACATGAAATATTAGTCTAACAACATTCAGTTCGTGCCTCAGTACCAACGGTCCAGCCGTAGAAGGGTCAAGCCAACGCCTCACATGTGGCACGCCGTACTGCCCCAAACCCGAAGGTTCAAAGGGCAGTTCAAGACGGTCACATAATCGAGTTAAGGTTTGTTGTCTTCTAGAGGGTCCATCGCGTTACTTGCACTACTTAGAACGTCGTCAAACTACGGAAAAATCCAACACTTGGAAATTTCCCGACAGGGGAAAAATTGGGTATTTATATCCGGTCGAACTTTTTAACATATTCTAAAATTTATCCGGAAGGCCACACAGACAAAATTTGATACTCCGATCAAAACACCGAATCCCCAAAACAACTCCAGAAAATTCAACTCTTGAATAAATATTAAAAATTCCCAGAAAAATCAGCATCTGAAAACATGAATTACTGTGCAGAAAGGGGAGGATGACGTCACTATGCTGCCGCGGAACCGCCGCAGAAGCAATGCTTCAGCCGCGGTTCCGCCGCCGTTTATACTGTTCATCGAAAAATTTTTGCATCGTAATTCTTATTTTTCCCTGCTGAATTTTTTAGCAATTTTTAATTCACAAAAATCCCTGTTTTTAGAAAAAGGACAGAGAGCATGTTTAGGTTTGGGTTTTCGGGTCGTTCGGACTTCAAATTCCGTCTAGACTTCGCCTAAGGCTCTAGCTAGGCTCTAATGCCACTGTAGGGTTCCTAGGCACCCTAATGAGGTCTCACAAGGCATCAACCATGCCAATTTCAAATTTTAACGTGCCGAGAAACCCTAAACTACGGATCGTCGGCTAGATGTTTAGGCGAAACAATGAACTAGTTAACTCTTAACTAAGAGATACGGAAATACAACCTTTGTAGATCCGGTTCTCCACCTCCATAGCTCCGCAATGAAGTCTCCTCGCTGTCCATAACAAGTCCCGGGCTCTAGCGTCGGCTTCATCGGAGAATGGACGGGCTAGGTCATCGATGTCCATGCCGAAGATGATCTACGTCGAGGCATCGCTAAATCAAGCTCCGACTTCACCAAGTCAAGAAACTTGTGAAGCAAACACACTCTACTACTTGGCAAGAGGTAGAGGATGATGAAATAGGAAGTGGGTAGACTTTAGAATTGGATTTCTCACTAATTTCATCAATCCACCATTGATGAAGCAAGCTTTTCTTCCTTGAAGAAGATGAAGAAGAAGAAGCTAATTGTTATGATAAGAATTTTTTTTAAAATCAAAAGTAAATCAATACTTATCATAATAATAACCATGGTCAAGTGTAGAGAGTTAATCATGGTTGAATGGAATGGTTAGGGTTAAGCATGAGACAAAATGGTCACTTGGTCAAAGTCTTCATGAAGCTTCAACAAGCTTCCAAAGAAAGCCACCATTTTGCATTATGCTTATCATTTTCCAATATGAATAAACAAATAAATAAATAGATATGAAAATGAAAACCCTAACCATTACATAACCATGGTTTAAACTTTACACAAAACACAAGTTAGCATGCATCATCAAACATGATACATACAAGTGCACAAAAATATATCACATATACAATGTGCACAAACCAAGTGAGAAAATCCATTTAAAGTGAACCAATACTAGTTAATGCAAAGTAATATATCAAATATATAATTATGCATTAAATCATTAAATCAACACTTGATTCAATGATCCGGTCATGTCGAACACAACCGACTAGTATACAATGTATCGGCTTATCGAATCAATCCTTGATTCGATAACTAGGTTATATCGCATACAACCATTCGACACATTCATCGCGAGAATAGAATACGGTATCACATACACGCATTATTCTCGGTCCCGCACATATCTCATATGCGCTCCTATTTCGTTTCGCTTGAGCCAGGAAACCTCTGTGTAGGACTCTAAAGACTCGTCAATACACCGGCAGCAGATGATGATCATATCAAACACCCACAAGCCGCAAGCGGTCTTCTAAACGTAACGGCCACCCGGGTATTTAGCGATCTGAAGATCGACGAGCAAGCCCGCTCACACTCCAGTGAATCCAACCAGTAACACTACCGTACAGTCCGGTCTGATCATCTGATTTGTCGCATATCTCGCCTAGGGGTGGTAAACGTCAGACCCCAATAGCTCGATAAGTCGTGTCGATATGAGGTCTATAACAATTCGAGAAACTACTGGTAACACTTACCAGTAAATCTCAACAACCCTGGCCAGGGATTTCCTGTTATAGCCAATCGAACACAGCGCAACATCAACCCCCTATACCGGGAGAGACGAATCCCCTCCTATCGCTCATTGCCTCCATGTGACTCGGGACTGTACCCAAAAACCACCGTGTTGCACGCCCTCTTGGACGTGGTAAGATGGAAATCAAAGCACAGTGGGAACCACACAAGACTCTATGATGATCTCGGGTCAACAGACTACTCTGTACCAGTGTCACCAGAGAACTGCCATCTGACGTAAGGTATAATACCATCTGGGAGTTCTCGGCGAGTCCGTCCAGTGTACCCAGTCTCTACTGAGCACCCGTATACCATCTCTGATGTCAAACACCGATGGATATGGGATCATCCATCGCCCATCTGTATGGGTCGAGAAGGTACATGCTAGTCTACTATGGTATATCGATGCCCCGTCTCGATACACCCACGACTAGGGACTTTGAAGGATGTACTTATGGACTACCATGTCCCCACTAGTATGATCCGCATCATAGTCCAGGTAGTCAAGCACACATCCTAAGGGCTTTACCAACATGTAACAGAGAGACAATCAATGTACACGTTAAGGTAAAGTTCAACCAGATAGCATACTATCATGTCGAGCAAGAAAGTCCTCACTATATATGTCCCAGCATCCACTACAATATACATCCTATGTATAGTAATGGCCTCTAGGGCATACATATAACTAACATATAATATACAACATCTGTACAATACTGGCCTCTAGGGCATACATACAACTAACATTCTTCTCTCTCTCTCTCTCCAGGTAGAGACCATGTCACGCCTTAATCAAGATAATAATACGGATGTATTGACCGAACCCGCTTGTTATACTGCTCTAAGGAACGTTGGTCCCGCTCCAACTTATAATTGTTATAAGACAGAGCAGGAAATAGGGGATTACCAGAATTCCCATGCCGCCCAAACGAAGAAAGTACATGTTGATGCATCTTCTTCGGGTGTGTTCATTACACAAAACTGTTTCTCAATATCTTTTACGTCCTAGGTATTTGATACCGGATCAGGATCCCACATTTGTAATTTGTTACATGGACTACAGATAAATAGAGAACTGAGAACGGATGATAAGTTTCATGAGATAGAAACGGTGCAAGTGTTGCAGCTAAGTCTGTTGGTAGTTATCACCCTGTATTACCAAAATACATTGATTCTGAACGAATGTTATTAGATACCGAACCCGATATACAACATCATATCATTCTCTTTATAAGTAAAGAAAGGATATAATTTTGTATTGATGGATAATGTTTTGAACATTTCCTATATCAAGAGTTGATCGGTTCAGGCACGTTATCTAAAAGCATAGACGTTCTAAATCAAACTACAGTTCTTAACGTACAGAACACACACAAGAGGAAGAGTTCAGAAATGAACGAATTCTTCTTGAGGCATTGTAGACTAGGTCATATCAATGCGACCCGACTAGCTGAAGTTACATATAGATGCATATTTAAATTAGTTTAAATTTACATCTTGTGAAACTTTCCGGTCATGTCACAGAGATAAGATGACCACAGCTCCATTTATTGGAAACAGAGAAAGAGTTAGTGAACTCTTGGGATTGATACATGCTGATCTATGAAGGTCCCCTGTCTATACATGCCAGGACCGGTTCTTTCTACTTCAGTATATTCACTGATGATCTATCAAGATTCAGACATATGTTCCTGTTAAAACACAAGTCCGAAACTTTTGAGATAATCACATAATATAAGTTAGAAGTAGAGAACCAAAAATAGGTATAAGTATTATGTCCTTTGATGAGATCAAGGAAGAGAATACTTGAGCACGGGATTCCTGGACTATTCTAAAGGAGAATGAGATTCTCTCTCAGCATTACTTCTCCGAATACACCACAGCACGTCGGTGTATCAGGGCAGATCAATCACACCATAATTGATATGGTGCGCTCTATGATGAGTACTACTGAGTTTCCTATTTTCTTTTCGGGTTATGCCCTTGAGATGTTGCACACCTATTGAATAGGGTTCCAATCAAATCAGTTGCCTACCACTTCATATGTGATATGGAATGGGAAGAGCCCATATCTTAAGTAAGTTAAGATTTGGGGTTGTCCGGCCTTTGTCTAAAGGCAAAATCCGGACAAGCTTGAGGCAAAGTCAGTTCTGTAGAAGTTTGTTGGATATCCCAAGCATTCGCAAGGGAATATCTTCTACCAAACCGAGGAACAAAAGATGTTTTATTTCTCAGCATGCCACCTTTATGAAAGGGAATTTCTTGTGAAGAAATTAGTGGTCATGAGGTAGAACTGGAAGGAGTTCCAGCTATACAAACTGCAGCTGATAATTTGGTAAAACCCGGAGGATTCAATAGTTGCCAACGAACCACAGCCTCTCCGCCGATCTAGTAGGGTTCCTCACCTACCTGAGAGATACTTCGGTTTCTCTATGACAGTGGGAGCGAGGAATGCATCATGAGATGATGACCCAACTAGTTTCGAGCAGGCCATCAGGAGTGGGACTCTGTAAGAATGGCTGGATGCTTAGCGATCTGAGATGGAATCCTTATACACCAACAAAGTATGGACTTTGGTTGCTTTATCTGAAGGGTTAAATCCCCATCAGGAGCAAGTATATCTTGAGAAGATTACTTGGTGTACATGGAAAAGTTGAGACTTTCAAAGTTATGCTTATGTCCATCCAGTTCCTACTTGCCACAGCTACATACCATGGCTACGATATCTGGCGGTTGGGTGTCATGACTGCTTTTCTAAATGATGATTTAGAAGAGAGCGTCTATAAGTACATAGCCAGAGAGCTTCATAAATAGTTAAAGAAGCGGAAACGTGAGCAAGATGTTTTATGTGATAAATCAGGCATCGCGGAGTTGGAACGTCTGTTTTGATGTGGTAGTCAAAGAGTTTGACTTCATCAAAATGGTAGATGAACCTTGTATATACAAAAAAGTAATAGAGAGTATGGTGGTGATCCTCGTAGAGTACGTGGATGACATACTCTTGATAGGGAAGGAGTATCCTATGCTACGCTCGGTCAATCTCCTCTTATCACAATGATTCACCATATAGGATCATGGTGATACCTCCTAAATCCTGGGTTATGGATATATGGGATAGATCTAATTGGATGTTAGGATTTTCACTAGTTGTAGTGAGATGGTATCAATCGATCCTATGGAGAATCACTGGAAAGGTTCCAGGGTGATAAGAACGACTGAATGTCAGTCGCAGGCTTTGTCTTTACCCTCAGTGGAGGGACGGTATGTTGGAAGAGTTCCAAGCTAGATACCGTGACTTACTAGACGATTAAAGGCAAGATACATCGTTACCAAGGATGCTACCAAAGAGGCAATCTGGTTATATATAAGTTCACGAGATGAACTTCGTTCCTACCATTATGTGACAATGGAGTTGTGGCTTATGCCAAGGACCCCCCGTCCCATCAGAAATCCAGATATAATTCTTAGGCAGTATCACCTGATCATGGAGATGGTTGATCCCTAGGGAGATCGAGGTTAGGAGTGTAGACACAGAAGACAACAGCGTGGATCTACTCACAAAGGCCTTTTTCCCAGTAGAGACTTTTATGGGATGGTTGAGTATGAGATACTTCAACCACAGCTAATTGTTGGGTATGCGACACCACAACAGATAGCCCTAGTGCAAGTGGGAGATTGTTAGTTATATGTATGCTCTAGAGGCCATTACTATACATACAATGTATATTGTAGTGGATGCTTGGACATATATAGGGAGGACTTTCATGCTCGACATGATAATACGTTATCTGGTTGCTCTTTATCTTAACATGTACTCTGATTGTCTCTATGTTACATGTTGATAAAGCCCTTAGGATGAGTACTTGACTACCAGGACTATGATGCAGATCATACTAGTGAGGACAGTGTAGTCGCCAAGTACATCCTTCAAATGTTCCTAGTCGTGGGAGTACCGAGACAGGGCATCGATACTCCAGAGTAGACTAGCGTATGCGCTTCTTGACTCATATGATGGGCGATGGACGATCTCATATCCATTGGTGTTTGACATCAGAGAAGGTATACGGGTGCTCAGTTGAGACTGGGTACACTGGACGGACTCGCCGAGAACTCCCAGATGGTATTATACCTCACATCAGATGGCAGTTCTCTGGTGACACTAGTACAGAGTGTTGGAGATAGTGCCCTCAGAGTCAATTATTAGGTCACAGGTACGTGATTGTAATGATTGAGGGAGGACCTATCCCGGTAGGACAGTCTTACTCGAGATGATAGTATGCTATCTGGTTTACCTTTATCATCGTGTACTGCTTTAGGTGACCTGACATGTCGCTATTACACGTTGATAGAGCCCCTAGGATTCTTGCTTGACCACCAGCAGTATGAGGGCGATCATATAAGTGGGAGCTGGGGGTCTACAAGCATATCCTTAAAAGGTCCCTAGTCGTGGGAGTTTCGAGACTGGGCATCGATACTCCATTAGTAGACTAGTGTATACAGTCGAGACCCCGACGAGGGGCGGTGGCCGGTCTCACAAGCCACTGGTGTCAGTTGGATCACCTAAGATGTATACAGGTGCTCATTGGGTTATGAGTACACCGGACAGGACTCGCCGGGAACATGCTAGTTGGTCATATACCAGACGTCAGATGGCAGTTCCCTGGTGACATGTGTGCAGGTTAGTTCATCGACCTGGGGATCGTCATTTGTCTCGTGTGAGTTCCCACTGTACTTTGATTACTACCCTACCACGGCTCAAAGGAGTCGTGCAAACAGGTTTTAGTTGGGTACAGTCCCGAGCTACATGGAGGCAGTGAGCGTATCTTCAGGGGTTCGTCTCTCTCGGTATTGGGGGTGAGGTCGTGCTGTGTCTAGGAGAGCCATTACACAAAGTCCTTGGCCAAGGCAAGGAGATTTACTGGTAGGTATTCCAGTAGTATCTCAGGGTGTTCTGGGCTACACTCCGACACGACTTGTACCGCTTTTGGGGGTCTGACTTTTACCAACCCCCTAGGCCCGCCATGCGATACTCATAGACGAACGGACCGGACTGCACGGATATTGTCACTGACAGGCTCAGTAGGGTGTCAGGATGAGTTCGCTCATCGACGTCCCTTTTAGTCAATAGCTGGTGGCCCGTTACGTATTGGCTTATACCTCTGACGGGCTAGTGGTTAAATCCACAGCCATTGTATTGACGAGTCTTTAGAGTCTACCACACTTACAGTTACTCAAGTTTCGGGCGAAACGCTGTAGAGGCCGTATGGAGATATGGCAGGGTCCGATCAGATACGTGCGGTATTGCACGGATCAGGATCGGACGGTTTGTACTAGTAGCCGTATAGGTATATGGCAGGGTTCGATCAGATACGTGCGGTATTGCACGGATCAGGATCGAACGGATATTACTAGCCGGCTTTGGTTTAAGCCGGTCCTAGTTTAGTACAGTGTAGATTTTGTCTCTTTGCATTTGTATCCGGACGGAATACAGATGCGGGTGTGTATGCACAGTATCGGGGTTTTCCTGTAATTTATTATGGGACCAGTTTTCTGGAGTTGCCAGTTTGCATTCCGTTCCGGCCGGTTTTCCTTTGTTCTTTCCCGGCCGGACTTTTCCGATGGAGGGGGTAATTTGCAGTTTTGCAAATTACATTTGTGGAGGGGTTTTCTTGCAAAAGGGTTTGATATGATAAGAATATTTGCTTTTTCAACCATGCTTTTGCTTTATGAGATTTGATTGAATTGGAAAGGGTATGGAGGAAAAAGTATGGTTGATGTTTCTTTGACTTTGGATGTGGTCACCTCTTTCATCTCCTACACTCACCTCCCTTCATGCTTCATAACCTTTCCTCCACCATTTTCCAAGAGAGAAGGTTTTCATTTAGAAAAGTGAGAAGAAGAAAAGATGAAAGAAGTTTTTCATTGTTGAGAGAAAGAAAAAGATGAGAGCTTCATCTTTGAGAGAGTAGCATTCTTGATTTCATTTTCGATGCTAGAAAAATGCAAGCACCATTTTTCTTCTTGATTCCCTCCATCTAAAGGCAACTCTAAAACCCCAAAGTGAGACATCCACTCTACACTACACTTCCTACAGCATATCTTGAGCATGTCGAGTTGCCGGCTTCATGCGCGAGTTGCCTCGGTATTGAGGTGGGAGCCCGTAAAAGTACCCGGCTTCGTGGTGCCCTTTCCGACGAGGAGGAGACGGACGGAGATCCCGCGAGGAGATCGGAGTGGAGATGAAGACCGGAGGACTTGGATCGTCGGTATACATCTCTTCCCTTTCTTATTAGTAGCGTAGACTTGTTAATGGTTACGATCCGGAGTTTAGTGCGCGGTGGTGCCGGTTTGCAAAGTCCGCAAAAATTTAAGTTTATCACCGTTTCCGCTTTCCGGCGTCGGATTGACGGCCGGGGCGCCGCCGTGCACTTACAGTGGTATCAGAGCCTCCCCATTAACTTAGTCTAGCTTTGTGTAATGTGTTTGCCTTTCCGATCGATCAAAAAGTTTCAAAACCCGTATTTTGTTAGCATCAGTTTTCTGTTGGAAATTTTTGGTGTCTAAAAATTTTTCAGGTGGTCTCAGAATGATGTTCAGAAAGTTCTAAGAACTCTGGGAAAATTCGACGCACTGATCCCTCTTCCAGAGCGCGGAACCGCGGCCTCACCCTTCTATTGGGCCGCGGATCCGCCGCAACTTAGAGAGATCAATGGGCCAAAATTTCCCAGTGGGCTTCTGGGCTAGTTTTAGGGGTTTTGGAATATTAAAATTGGGCCAATTATTTCTGTGAGTGCTACAGTATTGGTTTGGGGCCCACTTGTTAATTTTTGATCAATCGGAAAATTTTAAACACATTTTTCACAGTATTTACATTATATCTGCGACCGTGAATGTCACTCGATCGGTAAATCCGGTCTAACTGCTATAGCCCGGTTAGACGGATTTGCGAACGTGACTTTCACGTTGATGTTCATTGTTTATGCTGTGATGTTGCGGATCGGTCGTGGGGGATAGCCTGGATGCAATGCTAGTACTGTGATGTTGTATTATGTACATTTGATATTGCGGGGCGAGCGTCCGACATGTGGACTGCCGTCACTGCCCGTTTGTATTATTATTTTGGGGCACGACCTGGTTGCGGTCGATGTACCCGGTGTATGTATATTTTACTTTCTGTACTAGGATTGCCCCGCGGAGGGGTGCACGGATAGCCGGGTTCTGGAGGGCAACAAGCCCGCATCTCATGGCATTGAGACGGAGGGGGCTTCACTCTAGGATTGGCGGGCTATTCGCCGCACTCGTAGGGGGTACAGGTTGACCCAGGAGGGGTGCCCAAGTTGCCGGATTCCGTGAAGTGCTGGGTGGTCCATTCACGGCGCTGAAGGGGGCTGCCTCGCTTCAGGTTTTGGCGGGTGACTTGCCGCGCCCGTAGGGGTCTAGGATTTCATTGCACAGGCTATCCACACGACCAGGGGAACGTCGGGTTTCAGCGGCTCTGTGAAACCCGGGGATCCCAGATATCTGTATTGTTTCTGTGATGCTGTACATTTCTGTGATGTTGCATTTTATTCACGCCTTGAGCGAATATAATATATTGGTATATATATTAGTAGATGTTGTATATGTTTTGCATCCGCGCTAGTCCAGTCCCCGCTCTGTCGTTAGTTAGCTAACCTAACGGGTAATGACGGGACCCAGTGGCGAATGCAGATGGCATATACGTACGTCAGTATATTTTCGTTCTTTGTGGTGTGATCAATTGATGGGACTGCATTGATTCGGATCAATGCAAAGTTAAAAACAAACCTAATCTGATGTTGTTGGAACACTTTTTCAAAAAGCTGTTATTGCAAGGACGTTTACTTTTGTTTTGCATCGTGGTATTCATTAGAATATCCTGCTCCTCAGTCGACGAGGCAAGGGCCGAGATCCCTTCACCGGGAGTGACCCCTTGGACAGAAGTTTGCGTCAGGGCATTAACTTCACTATAGCCGATTACTTTTGCTTTGCACCGTGGTATTCAGTTGGAATATCCTGCACCCCATTCTACGGGGAAAGAGCCGAGATCCCTTCACCGGGAGTGACCTCTTTAGCGAAGGTTTTCGTCACTATATTTTCAAAAAGCTATCCGTTCCTTCAATGATATCAAGTTCATTACGTTAAAGGTTTTCGCCAGAAACCATTCATAGCCCTCCGTCGTTTCATATGGGTGGTCAATAGTATTCAAGCTGTGTATGTTGGCCAAAGTCAAGACACAGTGATTGGTAGCTATTGGGGCATTCATATGCAGCATAGATAGATGCGTTGGTTTGGGACAGTCGTACTGCCATGTTGGCCAAAGTCAAGGGTATGTACGGGTGGGTTCAAATTAACCTGGAGAATGACGGGTAGAACTTGACATGTGACTTATGATATGTTGGCCAAAGTCAAGGTCATAAGAGCATGGGGCAGAAATCACATCGGGAGTTTCAAAAGAACTGAAACTTGCCAGATATGCGCATACCTTCTGGAGTGTGTTGACGTGAGCGGATTCCGTCACGTTATCATGCGATGATAGTTGGATCCCGATTCCCACTGATGAGTTAGTTTTACTCCTCGGGTGTTCCCGACTAATTCTTCTTTCAGGTTTGGAGGAGAATTTGAGGTACAGTGGGAGGATTCCAGATTAGATAAATTGGTAACCATTCTGATCTAGGTTAGAGTGCACGCTGAGTGTTTCTTTTCTCTCTCTCTCTGGCAGCGACCATTGACCCGACCCTAAGACTATGACTCAGTGACCAAGTTGACCGAACCTTCTTAAACACTGGCTTTTGGATTGTCAGAATTGCAAAGCTCATTGCCACTCCTACTTTTACCCTTTTCTCCAGGACACCCCGTTTTACTACGAACGTCCACTTCCATTGGACAAAACCATCGTATGGTTAGATACGAACTCGAAAGAATTTATTCGAGGATGGTTTCAGGTTCTGGAGAAAACGGATAGGATTATTCAGTTGTCTTTTCCTTTTACCCTCTCTCAGGTTACGAGTACTCCTTGGTTTAGGGGTAGTACACCTATTACGCAAATTGGATTGTCTTCTTCCAAACCTTAGGCTGGTGCCGACCGGTAGGGAATGAAGAAAACCAATTAGCATAACGATGGTGTGCAGAAGGTATTAAGTTAAAACAAAGCAAGGGATTAGTAAGAGGGCAAAGTAAATTGCAACACATATTCACGACCAAACCAAATATTTCATTACCACTCCCACATCACCTTTGTATTTCTCCAGGACACTCCGTATCACTACGAAGATCCACAGTTTATTTGGATACTCCATCGTATGGTTATATACGAACTCGAAAGGAACTTGTTCCAGTTCGGGGATGGATCCTGGTTCAGGAGAAATAGGAATAAAGTACATTCAGGTGTCTTTTATCTTCACCTTCTCTCGCATTGCGAGTGCTCCTAGGACTGGGAAAGTACACCCATTATGCTTATTGGATAGTCTTCTTCCAAACCATAGGCTGGTGCCGAACGGTAGGGAAGGAAGAAAACCATTTGGCCTAAAAGGGTGTGCAGAAGGTAAAGACTAAAGACATATGAAGGGATTTGGAGAGGTGGCAAAGAACTATACGGTTACAGTCGTGAATCTGGAAGAGGCATTACTAGGAATACCAGAATACCCCATCGGAACATTTCAATGTTTCAGTTTCACTGTGTAATGTTAAAGGAAAACTGATTTCCCGATTAGATACTTACTCCAGGGTATGTATTTACCAGGTACGATCCTCACATCTGTATGGTTTTACAGATGATGAGTGGGAGTAAGTTATTGGGAATTGGGTGATTATCCTCATTATATCGGGATTCGTTGGAATCAGTGATATTTGAGGAAGTCACCTGGGTTGTTTGCCAGTCGGCAAATATTTGGTTTTTGAATATCCGCAGTTATGCACCAATTTCAAATTGATATATCTGTACGTCTATTTTCATAGAGTGAGATATACCTTTCTGAAATTATGTCTACGACATTTACCTATATCAGTGGATGGTTAGGTAAGGAGCATTAAACAGCGGTGTAATTCTTCTTAACCATAAGTACAGTTTTCAACCTACGACACACAGTGAAAGAGTTATCAGACTCAAGGGACTTATACAAGGTATTGTATGTTGTCCAGTGTCCATAAGGACAGAGGGGTTGGTCCTCATACTATATTCTGTTTACTTTTAACTTCTCTAGTTCTTAGACATGTGTTTCGTTGAAACACAGGGTCTAAGTTTTGAGGAGTTATAGGTATTTGAATAGAGTAGAGAACCAAGTGTAGCAAGTATCGGGATTCTTCAAGGTGATCGAAGATGTAGATACTTGTGTATGGTATTCAGTTGATAAAGAGATCTTGCTTCTCTTTCAGGTTACTCATAATTGGAAGTATTCCTAAGTTGAGTAACGCTGATCGGCCTTCTTCCATTTAGTTGACATGCGCTGGGGACAGCTTCATGATTTGAATCTGGTTTAATTAAATCAGTGCCTCTGTTTCTATATTGGATATAGAACAGTTCATATCTTAACGATGTTAAGGTACGGGGAGTTGTCCGGTTTATGATTAAAACCAGACACTGGACAACTCAAGGCACGTTTCTGTAATGGCTGTTTGTGGGTTGACCCAGGCTATGACGAGGGTTGACTTTCTACCATCTGGATGAACAATAGCGATATTGTTCTAGACTCGCCACAGTTTTATAAAAAATGGATTTTTTCAGAAAAACAGTAGTGGGAGTATGGTAGAACTGGAAGTGATTCCAGAACCGCAAACGATTACTGAAGATTTGATAAGGAACCTAAAGATTCAATCTGATTTGACATTCCATTGGCCACTCCGCAGATAAGGTGGGTAACTTCAGGCACCCGAGAGGTACTCCGGTAGCCTCAAGGACGGTGACGGGGAAGTTCTTGTTTACCCACACTTGCCATTGTTGTTGTTCCAGGCTGCGAGACCCGGCAGGAGGATGAGTATAGCGTCGTTCTAAACTAGCTTTAGAAGTGCACGTCTATATGACTCTGCCAGAGGGTTGTCGTAGTCAGTGGGAGCAGCGGAAGCATTGGTGGACATCAGGCTTATGTCTATTTATAGACTAAAGCAGATGTAGCGGAGATAGATCATCTATTTCTGATGTGACAGTCATAGGTTTGACGTCATCAGAATAGGGGATGGATCTGTTGAGAAGGTAGTAGGAAATGATATTCCTTTACTACGATCGGTTATACTTTGGTCGTCACACAGTGGTTTCTCCACAAAGGACATGGATTTTATATCAGACATACTGGTTACTAGATCTATGGTTTTAGATCTAGATTTGGGTGGTTTCCCAATCAGGGTACTTGACAGCATTCTAAGAGTATTTAGGATGGACGACTCCTGGCACGGTAGTGTACCTGCAGGTAATGGAGTCACCCTCTCCAAAGGTGTCTTACAGACTAAAGGGGAGAGGGACGGGCATGATTGGCAGATCACTTGCTCAGGCAATTGAGTCAATCATGAGATATCAAGTACCACACCAGATGTTGTTCTTGCACTAGATGCAATAAGTTGACATTAATCCAATCCTGGAGAAACAGTCGGAAGCAGTTTTAGAACATAAGTGGATATTCTAGGGAGATGATAACGACAGCCTCATTCAGGAGACAGTTATCATTCCAGGCTTCCAAGGTGACATGGACGACAAGGAGGTTGTCAGAGTTATAGTTTTTCCTTCTGATGAGGGGCAGTTTTTTGGACAGGTGGTCCAAGGCAATACTGAGGGAGGCATGGCGCGCAGGATACTGATTAAGTTCAGTTGACGATACAGTCTAAGAAGTTTGGATTTGGAGTTCATTTATGTGCTAGGTCCCATCAGACATCCAGACACATTCTAAGACAGGTATTGCTCATTTCGGGAGATGGTTTTCTCCGCGAACTTGAGATATAGAGAGACATAGAAAGAAACAACAAAGCGGATCCACTCACTGAGGCTATTCCTCGAACGCAATAGTTCCGCAAACGAGCTTTGTGAGACTGACTAGTAGAGGAGTTGGATGTTCGGTGTCACACGGGCTGTGAGTATGCGACATCGCAATAATTAGCCTTGAGTGCAAGTGGGAGATTGTTGGAGATAGTGCCCTCAGAGTCAATTATTAGGTCACAGGTACGTGATTGTAATGATTGAGGGAGGACCTATCCCGGTAGGACAGTCTTACTCGAGATGATAGTATGCTATCTGGTTTACCTTTATCATCGTGTACTGCTTTAGGTGACCTGACATGTCGCTATTATACGTTGATAGAGCCCCTAGGATTCTTGCTTGACCACCAGCAGTATGAGGGCGATCATATAAGTGGGAGCTGGGGGTCTACAAGCATATCCTTAAAAGGTCCCTAGTCGTGGGAGTTTCGAGACTGGGCATCGATACTCCATTAGTAGACTAGTGTATACAGTCGAGACCCCGACGAGGGGCGGTGGCCGGTCTCACAAGCCACTGGTGTCAGTTGGATCACCTAAGATGTATACAGGTGCTCATTAGGTTATGAGTACACCGGACAGGACTCGCCGGGAACATGCTAGTTGGTCATATACCAGACGTCAGATGGCAGTTCCCTGGTGACATGTGTGCAGGTTAGTTCATCGACCTGGGGATCGTCATTTGTCTCGTGTGAGTTCCCACTGTACTTTGATTACTACCCTACCACGGCTCAAAGGAGTCGTGCAAACAGGTTTTAGTTGGGTACAGTCCCGAGCTACATGGAGGCAGTGAGCGTATCTTCAGGGGTTCGTCTCTCCCGGTATTGGGGGTGAGGTCGTGCTGTGTCTAGGAGAGCCATTACACAAAGTCCTTGGCCAAGGCAAGGAGATTTACTGGTAGGTATTCCAGTAGTATCTCAGGGTGTTCTGGGCTACACTCCGACACGACTTGTACCGCTTTTGGGGGTCTGACTTTTACCAACCCCCTAGGCCCGCCATGCGATACTCATAGACGAACGGACCGGACTGCACGGATATTGTCACTGACAGGCTCAGTAGGGTGTCAGGATGAGTTCGCTCATCGACGTCCCTTTTAGTCAATAGCTGGTGGCCCGTTACGTATTGGCTTATACCTCTGACGGGCTAGTGGTTAAATCCACAGCCATTGTATTGACGAGTCTTTAGAGTCTACCACACTTACAGTTACTCAAGTTTCGGGCGAAACGCTGTAGAGGCCGTATGGAGATATGGCAGGGTCCGATCAGATACGTGCGGTATTGCACGGATCAGGATCGGACGGTTTGTACTAGTAGCCGTATAGGTATATGGCAGGGTTCGATCAGATACGTGCGGTATTGCACGGATCAGGATCGAACGGATATTACTAGCCGGCTTTGGTTTAAGCCGGTCCTAGTTTAGTACAGTGTAGATTTTGTCTCTTTGCATTTGTATCCGGACGGAATACAGATGCGGGTGTGTATGCACAGTATCGGGGTTTTCCTGTAATTTATTATGGGACCAGTTTTCTGGAGTTGCCAGTTTGCATTCCGTTCCGGCCGGTTTTCCTTTGTTCTTTCCCGGCCGGACTTTTCCGATGGAGGGGGTAATTTGCAGTTTTGCAAATTACATTTGTGGAGGGGTTTTCTTGCAAAAGGGTTTGATATGATAAGAATATTTGCTTTTTCAACCATGCTTTTGCTTTATGAGATTTGATTGAATTGGAAAGGGTATGGAGGAAAAAGTATGGTTGATGTTTCTTTGACTTTGGATGTGGTCACCTCTTTCATCTCCTACACTCACCTCCCTTCATGCTTCATAACCTTTCCTCCACCATTTTCCAAGAGAGAAGGTTTTCATTTAGAAAAGTGAGAAGAAGAAAAGATGAAAGAAGTTTTTCATTGTTGAGAGAAAGAAAAAGATGAGAGCTTCATCTTTGAGAGAGTAGCATTCTTGATTTCATTTTCGATGCTAGAAAAATGCAAGCACCATTTTTCTTCTTGATTCCCTCCATCTAAAGGCAACTCTAAAACCCCAAAGTGAGACATCCACTCTACACTACACTTCCTACAGCATATCTTGAGCATGTCGAGTTGCCGGCTTCATGCGCGAGTTGCCTCGGTATTGAGGTGGGAGCCCGTAAAAGTACCCGGCTTCGTGGTGCCCTTTCCGACGAGGAGGAGACGGACGGAGATCCCGCGAGGAGATCGGAGTGGAGATGAAGACCGGAGGACTTGGATCGTCGGTATACATCTCTTCCCTTTCTTATTAGTAGCGTAGACTTGTTAATGGTTACGATCCGGAGTTTAGTGCGCGGTGGTGCCGGTTTGCAAAGTCCGCAAAAATTTAAGTTTATCACCGTTTCCGCTTTCCGGCGTCGGATTGACGGCCGGGGCGCCGCCGTGCACTTACACAGAGTAGTCTGTAGACCTGAGATCGTCATAGAGTCTTATGTGATTCCCAATGTGCTTTGATTTTCATCATACCACGTCCAAGAGGGCATGCAAAAAGGTGGCTTTTGGGTACAGTCCCGAATCACATGGCAATGAGCGATAGGAGGGGATTCGTCTCTCCCAGTATAGGGAGTTAATGCTGCGCTGTGTTCGATTGGCTATAACTGGAAATCCCTGGTCAGGGTTGCTAAGATTTTCTGGTAAGTGTTATCAGTAGTTTCTTGAACTCTTATAGAACTCATATCTACACGACTTATCAAGCTACTGGGGTCTGACGTTTACCACCCCTAGCCGAGATATGCGACATATCAGAAGAAGAGACCGGGCTGTATGGGAGTGTTACTGATTGGATTCGCGGGAGAAAGTACAGGCTTGCTTGTTGATCTTCTGATTGCTCAATACCTGGGCGGCTGTTACGTTTAGCTGACCACTTGCAGCTTGTGGGTGTTTGATATGATCATCACCTACTGCCGGCGTATTGACGATTCTTTAGAGTCCTACACAGAGGTTTCTTGGCTCAGGCAAAACGGAGTAGGAGCATATATATGATATGTGCAGGACCGAGAACAATACGTGTATGTCATACCGTACTAGATTCTCGCGATATGAGATATCGGCCTGGTATATGTGATATAGCCGGGTCATCGGATCAAGTGTTGATTCGATGAATTGATACAGATTATATTAGTCGGTTATTTGTGAAATAGCTGGATTATCGGATCAAGTGTTGATGCGATAATTTAATGTATAATTATATATTTGATATATTAAATTACATTAACTAATATAAGCTCACTAAAAGATTCTTTTTCTCATTCGGGTAATACATTGATATATATGCGATATATGTTAATTGTATTATTTTATTTTGTTACAATAAATAATGTATATGTGATATATAATATTGTAACATGTTATGGTTATAAATGCAACATGATTTGTGGAGTTTAATTGTGGTTATGGGTTGGATTAGGGTTAAGAAAGCATGAAGCTTTCAAGAAGCTTCTTGAAGCTTTGACTTTGACTTTGGATATTTTGTGTAGATATTTACTTAACTCAACCCAACCCTTCACCATAGTTAACTCTCTACATGGGTTAAGACTTCATTCTTAACCCATGGTTGCATTTCTAAGCTCACTTGAGTTTTCATTATTCATCACAAAAGGATAAGATCTTCTTCTTCCTTCTTCTTCTTTCATGAAAAAGCTTTCTAGCTTTTTAATTAGTGATGATTTTGAGTGAGATTAAGAAAAAAAAAGAGTGCTAAATTCCTACTTCATCATCCTAATCTATCCTAGCCTTTTAGATTAGGGTGTTCACTTTATTTAGTGAGTGAGAGCTTGTGTTAAAGAAACTTCAAGGTAGATCATCTTAGTTATCGAAGATCGGAAGCAAGCATGCATCTTTCTCTTCGTGGAACCTCTCTAAAGTCCGGGAAATCGATGATCGCAGCGATGGGACCTCAACACGGAGCTTATGAAGTGAAGGACTGGACTACAAAGGTTGTAATCCCAAACTCTTAGATGTTAAAGTGTTTAACATGCTTTGTTTCGCCTAATCTCTAGTTTAAGATCTTGGTTTAGGGTTGTTCCGCACGTCTAAACTTTAAATCGGGCAAGGTTGATGCCTTATAGACCCTTATGCGAGTGCCTAGTAACCCTACACGTACAATGGATTATACCGTACGTGATGATATGAGGCTGGATCGCTGACTATTAGATATATCGACTCGGAAATATTATAGATTTTCTTATCACTTTCGACTATGTCCTTAGTTTAGTCTTTTAGTCGCTTAGGTAGATGTTAGATTAGGCTCGAGCCATACCTATTTTCAAAACTAACGAATCGTATGTATTTCAAATGTCAATCCGAGGGACGCTACAGATTTTCATAAAGATAACTCTTTTCTCAAAAACACCGTAACCCCTACTTTTCCAAAAAGAACGATTCATGCTATTTCCAATACCATAACTGTATGGCTCGTATATAGATATGTATCTTATATGCTGTTGCGTTTACTGTTTATTTCCTGTTATTTTCTTATCGTTCTCATTTTATTTTGTATATACATGTGTTTCATTTGCTTTATGATCGCGTCTGCTAGGACACTTGCATCATTACCGATGATGCGTATGTTGCACGTACACTTGTTTGCCGGCTCACACTCATCATCATCGGTAATTGCCATGTCACGCACACATTAGAAAACTTTACTTCACTTGTATAAGCTGATAGCTTGTATTTAATAGTACTGTTTAGCATACATGATCTCACATGCTAGTATAGACATTGTAATTCTTACTAAGATGCCACATGCATTTGTATACCTACATTCTGGTAATGTACTGCAGTTGGGCACTTTGCCGATATTCATTGTTCATTATTAGCTCATAATTTTGAGATTCCGATTTTCAAGAGATTTATGGATTTGGGAAACCGCGTGTGAAATTAAAAACTTATGCTCCTTTTAAAAGAAAAATGTGGTTTTCCTTGATATGACTTGTGGCGTCCACCATGAGATTTCTCGGTTCTGGAGCATATATGATATATGATTACCGGATTCGAGGAGCGAGGAGACACCGTCTGCGGGTACATGGTGGGCCCGGTGCGGTACCCCGGGGCAAGAAGGACATATAGAGAGAGACGTTGAGCCCAGCAGGGAAGCACTACAGACCGGTGATGTAACATTTCAGAAATATAAAATATTATTTTTGGAAATTAAATTATAAAATAATATATTTCATGAAAAACTATTCGATTTGCGAATAGGGGTTTTCGTAAAATAGTATAATTATATACCAATATTTGGATAATTATTGGAGATTAATATGGTTTGTTTATTTAAAAGATAATTATTGGAATTTGGCATTTTATAAATAATTATGCAATTAATTATATACAAGTTTAAATTAAACATGATTAGTTCACTACTAATCACGATTAGGCCAAATCCGTATTTTTAAATATCCATGGCTAGTGCACCATCACATGTTGCATGTTTGTTTGATTTACATTGTTGATTGTTGGCTGTTTTATATGAGAGAAAGAAAATAAGAAAACGAAAAGAGAAAAGAAAAGTCAAGAAGAGGAGACATAGAGGCATGGGCATGAGTGTGAAAGAGAGGGGGGTTATCTTCCATGGCTTTCCCCCACCATTCCTTTCTTCATTTCATTCTACAACTCCTCCATCTTCTTCACTTCCTCCACCTCCTCTACCTCCATGGTTCATCCCTAAATAATCACCAAAACCCCACACTACCTTCACAAAAGTTGTTCCCCACCTCATCCTACAACCCATAGTGGAACCAAGATTGGATTTTGAGCACTTTGGGCAACTCAAGAATTTTCTTTAGTTGCAAAGGAGGTATAATCCCACACTTCTAGTTTAGTTATTACTTTTCCTTATGTCCTAAATTAGTTTAGAGTTAAATCGATATAGATTAGTGATCTTTGAATTTCCTAGATGAGATTTAGGGTATGAGTTGTGTTGTGATGGTGTATTTAAGGTGTAGTGAGTGTTTTAGTTGACCTTAGTGATGTTTAATTGCCTAAACTAGAGATTAGAACCCGATACATGAACTTGGAATTTCCCCGTATCGGTTTTATAAAGCTTTGAGGACTACAGGGTATCTGGAGCAACCTGAGATGTTTATAAATAATTAAATAAGTACACTGACCTAATTAAACCACTAGAAGACCACCACACAGAGACGAGACCAAATCTTCATGGTCGGGCCGGCGACACCGGGCTAAAGGGCATTCTCGCCGGGCCAATGTAGGTGTCTGGTGTTGAGTTTTGGTCTGTAAGTCCCTATCCTTATAACCTAGCCCATGTATTATTAGATTTGTCCCTATTTACCTGTGCCAAAATCTAGGAGCACTTTGAGTTGATTTTGGCTATGGTTTTCCGATTTCTAAAACATAGATTTTGGTATTTGAATTTGGATTTGTTCGTTTGACGTTTGTATGTCAACGACGAGGGTGATTTGATTGTTTTTGCATGCGTAAGCTATAGGTACGGACCTATAAGCAATTCGTGTGCCGTATCGGTTTTCGGACTTGGTTTTCATAACGTTGCGATATGTGTTGATTTGTATGTACCCTCGCATGGACTTCCGAGACGACGGAGCACAACGACTTAGACTAAGCGAGGATTTAGCAGGTGAGTAGATTTATATCTACAGGGGAAATCGGGTGGATGGCGTATAGCACCGACACAACTTAGATATGAAAAATAGATATATAAATTACATTTGGAGAAAAGATATGCTACAAACTTATGGATACGATTAATGGTTTTAGTATGAGATGATATGATAAAGGTTGACATTAGTGGATAGGTTGGTTTAAGGATGCAAGGCTATGTACATGTTATATTCGTACGCCAATAGATGATATGAGATTCTACATACATACAAATGAGAATGTGATGTATATGCAAGATGACTTGATGTGAGATATTGTTATGATGAAAAAAGAATGTGATGAGATAAGATGACTTGGCTTAATATGTCGATATACGAATGTGAGACATGATATGAGTTTGATATAGATCTGACTTGAGTTATATGTGTACATATATATATATATACATATATATATATATATACATACATACATACATATATTTATATATATATATGAGAATAAAGAGTGGTATGTTGTACGTTACCTTAGATCTGTACCCTTGTTTATGATATCGTAAGATGGATCATACCGTACGAATTATGATATATGATATTTGACCTGTACCCTCGATTTTTAGCAGGCTGTACGACGAACTATACCGTATGAGATGTATATTTGATGATCGATCCGTACTTTTGACTCGGGAGTAGTTTAGCATTTTAGTCTTTTCATTACTTAAATAGATGTTAGAATCAGGTTCGAGTCATACCTATTTTCAAAACCAACGAATCGTTAAATTCAAAGGAAAAACCGAGGGACACTACGGATTTCTAACGTATTTCTTTTCATTAAAAACACTGTAGTCCCTACTTTTCAAAAAAATAAAGATTCGTGCTATTTTAGATATGATATTGTATGGCTCGTATATCGAGATATATCTTAGCTTGTTGCGTACTATTTACCTTTTTGCTACGTTCATTTTACCCTCATTGCATTTTATACACACACATGCGCTTTCATTAGTTGTTATGATATCGTCTGTTAGTACACCTGCACAATTATCGATGATGTGCACGTTACAATTACACAGATTTGCCGGCTCACACACATTCACATCGGTAATTGCCATGCCACTTACACAGTAGAACTTCCTTATCATGATATTATTCATAACCGTAAAGTACATTCATTGTTCAGTACTATCACTTGATATGTTTGCAAGCTATACTTGATATGCTCTTATTACTGTTCTATGTTTGCTTACATCGTACTTATGGTTATATGCATTGAGATGTTGTTTTTATGAGATTTCTGGATTTGAGAACCGCGGATATATTTCAAAGGTAATTATAAATTGTTTTAAAAATGCGGTTTCTCGTGAAGTGATTTCGATGTGTCCACCATGAGTTTTCTCGGTCCTGAGATTTGTTTTCGAGCCCCGATTCGAGGAGTTAGACGAACCGTTTGCAGGTACGTGGTGGACCCGGTAAAGTACCCCGGGGAAAGAAGATCATGGGGATGACATTAATCCTGTCATAGGGAGTACTACCTACCGGTGATATTTTGGACCCGGAGGATACCGACCGGAGTCGTGAGATAGATATGGGCCGATCCGGACTGACTGAGCCCAGCGATCAAGACTGACGGAGCCCAAGATATGAGGATTTGCGTGTCGATGCTGGACACGGGTTTCATGATGTTTCGAGTGTGGATGCTGGACACTCAGGTTCCATGATTTTTAGGTGTCGTTGATGGACACATGTTGGTTGATATCCTCATATATATAGGCATATGTTTTCATGATGATTCGAGTGTCGATGCTGGACACTCAGGTTCCATGATATTGATTGTGTCATTGATGGACACACGTGGATGATATCCATATGCATACATGCATATGATTTCAGATGTTTATTTGTATATGTCGTTGGCTTGACTCTATTGTTGACATATATGCATATATGGTCACCCTAGAGATCATAGTATTACCTTCTTGTTACAGTGATTAGCCCACAAAGAATAATAGGTAGTAGTAGTAACCGCAATCAATAACGGTGTCGCGTGTAGCGAGCGTTAGTGAGCACGGGTCGTTCTCTGGGATTCGAGGAATTCGTAAATTCTTGCTTTAGTTGAGTCGAAAAAACTATTAAAGAAATTCAAGAAATTGTTTAAGATTTGGTTGAAGTATAGTTTCAAGAAATTCAAGAAATTGTTTTCAAGAAAGGAAATCAAGAAAATGTTCAAGATCTAATTATCAAGAAAATATGAAGATGGCTCGTAGGATTCGATCGGATTTATTAGCCATGAATGACTAATAAAGGTAACTCGTCTTTTCTATTGATAGTTTAACGCTAGATTGATAGCGATGAATGCGGATTATGGTTTTTTTGGAAGAAACTAGGGTTTCTACTCTATAATACCTTGTCCTTTCATTGATCTCATTCATTTTCTAGCCTTTCACAAAAAGATCGTTAATCTTCTATCACATCATGGTCAAGATAATCAATAATTTGATATCGTACCCAATGAGGATGTTAACGATTCTTTTGCGAAGGTTTGTAAAATTCATAAGAAGTTTCTTCTCTATAATCCCTTATCCTTTCATTGATCTCATTCATTTTCTAGCCCTTCACAAAAAGATCATTAATCTTCTATCACATCATGGTCAAGATAATCAATAATTTGATATCGTACCCAATGAGGATGTTAACGATTCTTTTGCGAAAGTTTGTAAACTTCATAAGACTAAAGAAAAGTATAGAATTCTATCATCCATCGATCTACCCTAATCCTACGAATCCTATCAAGCGGAGATTTACTCGCGCATCATGAAAATCGAAGAAAGATTAGAAAAAGAACTCATAATACGAAAATTAAAAGAAAGCGAAATTGAAACTAATTATCACCTTTATTATTCAACTTCAAATTACAACTTCTTCAATCCAAGATTTACAAGAAGAATTGCTCTCGATCACTCCCTTGAAGAGGTAATTTTTTCGTCGATCTTCACATCGCTCGATCACCGTGATTCTTGGACCTGTCGTGGATCGCTTGCTCGTTGATGATGATCGGCTTCGTATAAAAGATCTTTTGTTGAATCACTTGATGAACTTCTCGACGATTCTTGATTTTGGATCTTGGATTTGATGTTGGCTCTTTTCTTGATTTGATTTGATGAATGAATTTGGGGAAAATTAGAAACTAATTGGGAACCTTTCTCTTCATGACCTTGGTCCTTTTTATAGACCCCTCTTTAAGCTTCCTCAACAAGCTAGGTTGTTATAGAGAAGTTTTCAGAACAACGTTGTTACAACGAGGCTTCCCCCGCAAGCTAGGATGTTGATAAGAAGTTTTCAGAGAGTTCCCGACCCTGAAGCCCACGACTCGGCCGCGGATCCGCTGCGACTAGGCATGACTGGGCCGCAGTTCCGCGGCCAATTGGTGGCTTCATTGGTTGAAACTTCAGGTGTTTTCTTCTGTTGGTCTTTGGGCCTTCTTGTGATATTTGGAATCTTCTAATATTTTCTGAGTCTCTGCCAGAATTTAATTCTTCGACTTTCTTGTATTTTATCAGCAGATTCCTGATTCCCGATATCTGACCTGAGCTAATCTTGCACAAGATCACAATGAAGAATGTGAGATACAAAATATTATGCGTAAAAATATTAAACATACAATTTCCTTCATAATGTTTATTATAATGTATAACACATGGTAAATGATATTTTGCAGATGAACTTCTAATATGTGTTATATTGATAGCAAATACCTTTAGATGATTAAGAAAAGTACGGAAATTATCATGTTAAAAGTGCATTATTTTCGACTGAACAAATACCCCCAATTTTGACTTTGATCGTCCCGAGCAAACTTTATTTATTCAAGAGAAGGAGAAAAATAGAAAGAAGAAGAAAAACTAACTAGCAAACTTTCGTAGGCAACACGATTGAATTGAGCACTTGCAAAAGCCTTTAAACCTCTAGGTGTCCCTAGTAGGATGCGTGTTGTCTCCTGAGGGTTTTCAGCGGATTGCACCCACAAAATCCTATAATAAAAGAAAGACTGTGAAAATTACATATAAAGATAAGAACTGTAAAAGAAGGAACTTGAAAATCAGGGCTTTCAACCACGCTAGCTTTTCGGTTGTCATGAGCCCTATCTTAATAGTCATGAAAAGATGTTAGAAATCACATCATCCCTTAAAAAAAACATCGCCTTTATTCTTCATCCCTACCTTTCTTCCAAACAACGATCATATACCCTTACGTATGTATAAAAGACATCCCTACACTAAAAGAATTCAATTCAAGCTATCATACTCTTGTCCATCTACTTCAGTACTTTTTAGTCCGTGAATATTTTAGATGGAATTGCTCACACATTCTTCATGCGACCGATAATATTTCTTGAGGTACTAACCGAACGATTACTAAATGTGCTCACTTATTAGGCGTAATTATCAATTTGCTCGTCTTGCAACACCTAAGGCTTAGCAGTGACTCCCAAACTAGTTGGTCCAAGGCACTAGGTGATGAAGCACCATCGTTATATTTTTTTATGCTGCCTTGGTGATTACAAAAACCAGTGTTCATTTTTCTTCACCATTTTTTACTTTTATGCTTCATTTATTATTATTTTCTTCGTACTTTGGCTTTTAGACAAGAGCATTTCAAGGTATCGTCTACTATCCCGAGTTTCAAGACGTGTGTAAGCGCGTATAGTAGGGTATCAACGTTCAGATGTTTGGCTTCCAGAATAGGAACTATTTTTCAGACTTATTTTTATCCTCAGATTAGTGACTTCCTTAATCTTACTAACCCTTGGGACAACGGCTCATAACTACTTATTACTAGTTTCGTTTAAGAAAACGTCTAACTTTCTTGGTTTTCTTAAACTCTTCCAATCTTTCAAATGTAATTTTTTTCACTTTCTAATCTTTCATTATAAAAGAAAATTTTTGAAAATTTTATGCTTATGCAATGTGTAATGCAAAGTAATGCGTAAATAAGCACAAACCTCCCCACAAACCCGTTTACAGCAGTGTCCTCACTGTTATCATCTTTTAAATCTCAAAAACCTATAGACTTGGGAAGAAAAGTTATTAATGGGGTACAAGAATAAACGAACAAGAAAATCTCCCCCAAACTTATTTTTAATCATATAGTTATTCAGTTAAGTCCTTTAATTAACTCACCTCCATTCTTATGATGAGAAAAATTTATCGAGACATGGAGGTGAGGCGGAGGAAATTTAGTTATGATAAAGAGGCTCCAGTAAAAATAGGAGCTCCTCCGTGAGGTCAGTGGAAAAATATGGTTTTAATCTATGCCCATTCACTTTTAAAATATAGCCGTTTTTAATATTTTCAACTTCAACTGCCTCGTGCATGTATACATACCGCACCACAAATGGTCCTTTCCAACGAGATCTTAGCTTACCCGCATGAAGATGGAGACGGGATTTCGTAAAGAAGGACTTGTTGTCCCGGAATAAAAGTTTTTCTCAAAATATTTTTATCGTGAAATATCTTAGTCCGGTTCTTTACTATAACCGCATTATCGTAAGCTTCATCGCAGAGTTCGCTTAGTTCATTTAATTGCAGTTTCCGAAAGTAGCAGGCTTGATTTAAATCGATATTAAGTCTTTAATGGACCACATTGCTTTATGTTCGATCTCGACAGGAAGGTGGAAAGCATTTCCAAACACTAGACGGTAAGGAGACATACCAAGATCTGTCTTATAAGCGGTACGAAATGCCAAAAGAGCATCCGTCAATTTGGTAGACTAATCTTTACGGTTTTTAGAAACCGTCTTCTCCAAAATTTGTTTGATTTGCCTATTGGAAATCTCAGCTTGCCCGCTTGTTTGGGGATGATAGGGAGTAGAAAGTTTATGGTTGATTGAATATTTCCGCATCAAAGTCTCGAAAGACCGATTACAGAAATGTGTCCCATTTTCTCTAATTATACTGTGAGGGTGTCCAAATCGTGAAAAGATATTTTCTTTAAGAAACTTAATAACAACCTTGTTGTCATTAGTGTGACATGTTATTTCTTCCACCCATTTTGAGACGTAATCAACCGCTAACAAGATATATAAATTCCCAAAAGAGTTGGTAAAAGGACCCATAAAATCAATACCCCAAACATCAAAAATTTCCACAACCAAGATAGGTTGGAGTGGCATCTCATTTTTTCGAGAAATCTGACCCGTAAGTTGACACCGTGGACAAGTTTTGCAACGATCAAATGCATCTTTGAATAATGTAGGTAAGTAAAAACCACATTGCAAAACTTTCTCCGCCGTTTTATGTGGACCAAAGTGACCACCACATGCCTGATCATGACAGAAAGACAAAACACTTTTGAATTCATCATTAGGGACACATCTGCGAATGATTTGGTCGGGACAATACTTAAACAAATAAGGTTCATCCCAGTATAAATGCATTACTCGGGATAGAAATCGATGATTGTCTTGTTTAGACAGTTCGCTGGGAATAAGTCCCGTTGCTAGATAATTCACAATATCCATGAACCAAGGTTCGCAGGATACGTTCAAGAGTTGTTCATCAAGAAAATAGTCATTTATTGGAATGGTCACAGTAGGTGAAGAAGAGCTGCAAGAAAGATGGTCGGCTACTACATTTTCATATCATCTATTATCTCGTATGACAAGATCAAATTCTTGTAATAACAGGATCCAACGTATTAACTTGGCCTTAGCATCATTCTTAGATAAAAGATGTTTTAAGGTGGAGTGATCAATGTAAACCACAATCGGTGAGCCAATCAAGTAAGGCCTGAATCTTTCTAATGCAAATACAACTGCCAAGTGTTCTTTCTCGGTAGTTGTATAATTAATTTGGGCATCATTCAAGGTCTTACTTGCTAAATAAATTGCATGTGGCATCTTATCAATGTGTTGTCCTAAGACTGAAACAATAGCAAAATCTGAGGCATCACACATTAGCTCAAACGGGTGGTTCCAATCAGGAGATGATAGAACATGGGCTGTAGTGCGAGATCTTTTAAGTGATTCAAAAGCAACCTCACAATACGAATCAAAGTGAAATATAGTTTTCTTGGCCAAGAGAAGAGTTAATGGTCTAGCAATTTTGCTAAAATCCTTAATGAATTTCCTATAAAATCTTGCATGACCAAGGAAAGATCGTATATATTTGAGGCATTTGGGATGAGGAAGGTTATGGATGACATCTATTTTAGCTCTATCTAGCTAAATGCCTTTTCATGAAATGACATGTCCAAGCACGATACCTTCTTGGACCATCGAATGGCCTTTTTTCCTAATTCAAAGTTAAGTTCTTATCATTACAGTGGGTAAAAACTGCGTCAAGATGACGTTGGCAATTCTCAAATGAGTTCCCAAATATAGAGAAATCATCCATGAAAATCTCCAGAAAATTATCGACCATATCTAAGAATATCCCTATCATACACCGCTGAAATATAGCAGGAGCATTGCATAACCCAAATGGCATGCGTCTATAAGAAAAGGTACCGAAAGGAAAAGTAAATGTTGTTTTATCTTGATCCTTTTCGGTGACAGGGACCTGGTTATAGCCAGAGTATCCATCCATGAAACAATAATATTCATGTCCGGCTAATCGTTCCAACATCTGGTCAATGAAAGGTAGAAGGAAGTGATCTTTCCTCGTTGCGGCATTGAGTTTTCTATAATCAATACATACACGCCACCCAGTTTTGGTGGGTGTTTGGATCAACTCATTAGCCTTATTAGTTATAACCGTGATGCCAGACATTTTAGGGACCACATGAATAGGACTTACCCATTAGCTATCAGAGATTGGGTAAATTATACCACTATCTAGGCACTTGACGGTTTTTTTTTTTACCGCCTCCTTCATGACGGGATTCAACTATCTTTGTGGGTCTCGGGTTGGTTTTGCTTCATCCATCAGATGTATAAGATGTTCCACAATCAAGGGACTAATCCCTTTGATGTCTGCCATTGTCCAACCAAATGGTTGCCGATTTCATCAAAAGAGCGTTCTCTTGCTCTAAAGCTAGAGAAGCGGATATGATTACGGGAAAAGACTCATTCTCACATAAATATGCATATTTAAGAAAAGAAGGTAACATTTTGAGATCTAATGTCAGCGGAGAGACAATAGAAGGTGGGGTAAGGGAATGATATTCGGATTCCTTAAGAAGTTCATAACCTGCATAGGATATCGATTCGGAAAGCGCTACTGACTTTTGTGATGAGTCAAAAGGTTCGAACTCGGGGGTGGACTCGTCAAAGGTGTCCTCGCTATAATAATGTGCTAGATCAAACAATGATGTACTAATGTCGTCGAGATTATTATAGCAAAGTTCATCAACCTTGCAGCTTTCGGGAGCAATCTCGTGGACAGAACAGACATCAAGTAAATGAGCAGATGGTTCAGATGGTTGACTTCCTAGCTTGTAAATGTTAAGCTCAATTGTCATTTTCCCGAAGGTTTAGTTCATAGAACTGTTACGGCAATTAATAACAGCATTGGAAGTGGCTAAGAAGGGTCGACTGAGAATCACCGGTATTTGGTTTCGTTGGTTCGCTACAGGTTGTGTATCTAAAACAATAAAGTGCACAGGGAATATAAATTCCCCGAATTTTATCAACACATCCTCAAGCTTACCCCTAGGTTTGGTGATAGATCAATCTTCCATCTGGAGAGTGCAGTGGGCAGGTTTCAACTCTCCAATACCTAACTGCTCACAGACAGAGTAAGGAAGCAGGTTAACACTAGCGCTAAGGTCGAGTAGAGCACGGTTAATATTTTTACCCCTAATAGAAATAGAGATTGTAAGACAGCCAGGGTCCTTACGTTTCTTTAGTAATTGCTGTGTAAAAGCTGTGCTAACATTACTCATCATGAACACTTTTTTCGGCACTTCAGTTCTTCTCTTCCTAGTGCACAAGTCCTTAAGTATTTTTGCATAAACCGGAATTTGTTGGATCGCATCTAGGAGAGGGATATTTATGTTAACCTATTTAAATATTTCCATAATCTTCTTAATTTTTGCGTTAGGATTGTTGGCCCTCAACCTATTTGGATATAGAGCTTTATCAATAATAGTTGGGTCCAACATTTGTGGAGAAGTTCGTGTGGGTAGAACGGATCCCAAAATTCGAGTAAGGATTGTTTCAGGTTAACACAATGAGGTGGGCGGAGGGTTCAATCCGAGAGGAAAATAGAGAACAGGCTCGGAAGAAGATGAACTAGGGTCAGAAGGGGAAGTGGAAGCCGGGGTGTCATTGATTGATTCATCATTATCAATCTGTTCACCGACATGGTTATTCAGTAATCTTTCGAATCTCAACGTGGTAATGGCATTTACATTATGATATTGTGAGTGGCCAGGATTTGGTTAGGGTAGAGATGGAAGTTTCCCTTTCTCTCTAGCACTCATTGCGGCATTTAATTGTGCAATTTGTGCTTGTATCGATTCTATACTCTCACCGGGGGAGGCGGAGTCCTTCTTTATGGTATCGATAGAAGACCTTATATCAGCCGACATTTGCATAGAATGTTTCATAAACAAATCCAAGGTTCATTCGAGTGAAGAGGAGTTTTCATTACCGGTCGTTTGGAAAGAATTATTATAAGGTGCAGAATTGTTGGCAGGATTTTGAAAAGTTTGTGGTTGAAAGGAGTGTTGATTTTGTGGTGGTTGTTGCTGCTGTGGAGGAACCCTTTGATAGTTATTTTGGTTTGGAACCGTATTTTGGTGTTGGTGTTGGTTCCAAGCAAAATTAGGGTGATTCCTCCAACCTTGATTATATGTGGAAGAATAGGGATCGTTTCTAGGTCGCTGCTGAAAAGCAGCATTAGTGTGTTCTTGACCTTGAAACGGAGAATTCAAAGGACATTCTTCCGTCAGATGTGATGGATCTGAACAGCATCCACGCACGGTTTTAGGGAGCGTCACCTGGTTTAGGGAGGCTAATAAAAATTTGTTTTCCATATCTTCGAGTTTCTTTTGTAATGCTTCCATTTCGGATTTTACTGCTATAGAAACATCAATTTGATGGATACCACCCCTAGATGATGGACTAACGCTTTCCCATTGCAAAGTGTTTTGAGCAAAATCTTCCAAAAATTTTCAGGCTTCACCATCTTCATTAGACAAGAAATTGCCTTAACACATGGTTTCAAGCATCTTTTTTTTCATTGGATTAGTGCCCTCATATATAATTCTGCACAGATCCCATCTATGGATTCCGTGATGAGAACATTAGGCAAGCAGATCTTTGAACCGTTCAAAGCATTTCCAAAATGGTTCATTGAGAAACTGGGTAAACTGGTTGATTTCTCTCCTAACACAGACGGTCTTATGATTGGGATAAAATTTCTTAAGGAATGCTTTAACGAATTCATCCCAATTGGAAATAGATTGTGCGGTTGTGTTATAAAGCCATTTTTCGGCTAAATCGCACAAAGTAAACGGGAGAAGATATAAACGCATAGCATCCACAGAAAGTTATGAAGTGCCCATCATAGCACATACGTTTTCGAATTTGGTGATAAAAATGTATGCGACTTCAGACTCTAGACCGTGATTTAGGCAAAAGATTAATAAAGTGTGGTTTGATTTCTAAATTATCCCTATTGACTGGTGGAATAGAAAGACAAGTAAAAAGAGGACCATGTATAGGGTAGCATCTCTCTTGGAGAGATATACGCGGTAGATTCTGCGCACCTGCGGGTGGTGGCAGAGTGGTGTTTTTAAAATTTGATGGAGAACCATCCATCTCGATGGATGTTGTGGGTGGTATGAAAAAAGAAGATGAAGAAATACCGAATTCGGAGTCGATAGAAGAAACGCGGCCAAGATGGACACTAGAATCACGTGTCCAGCCGAGCATGCACTAAGCGGGTTTAGCGCAAGTGGCAGCGTATGTGTAAATTAAAAGAAATATTTTATTTATGGTTTGTTTTGAAAAAGACGTATTTAGACAAATCACAAAAATGTACAATCAACCCTCGATCTAAGGTCACCTAGGTCAACTCACTAGACCGCTCCTAGACTTCCAGAAGACAAATCGCAGGATAAATCTTCTACTACCTCTTTATCTCTCTTGTGGCCAGGTAAGTGCAAGGTAAGTGGGAGGTATCCGCTATATAAATAGTGGGCCTAATTAAGTAACCACTTGACTTAGACAAACTTTCCTAGACACCAGAAAAGAAATGCGGATAAGCAGTAGATTACCCACGACCTTCCTCTATCCTAATTGAGCGCGACGGTCCTTAGAGTCTTGGTCTAGATAATTTTTTAATTAATGAAGGGTGATGCGGATGCTAGTTTTATGATTTGTGGGGGCTTAGGAAAGGTAATGAAATCCCCACCTAATCTGAATTTGGTTTTTGCCCCTTAATTTCCGTATTACAATATGCAAAAACAACCAATATCAAAACACGCAACAAGAATTTTTTTTCGCAGCGAATTTTTGCATAGATTCCTGCAGAAAATTTTTTATTGGACTTTTCAGAGGAGAGAGAAGAAGATAGAAATTATACCACAGAGAGCTGAAACCCTAATTCTCCAAGAACACCCGCTTCCACGGCCAATTCCAGCTTATTGCCGCGGTTCCGCGGTCAACTAGACCGTTCTTTGAATAATTTTTAGTTCTGATGCTCCCCTTGGTCCTATGATCTTGATGAAATGCTCGGAATCTTTATCTCCCTGCTACAGTGATTCCAGATCTCCTTGCAAAATTCACACACTAATCGTTAAGCATACGATGCGTTTTTGATTTAAATTTTGATGGAATAATAATATTTCAACCCAAATAGCAAGAAAGAACAAATTACGCACGTATCACCGGCAACGGCGCCATTTGATTAACTCAAAAAGAATAAAAGGTAGTAGTAGTAGAAGTAACCGCAATCTATAATGGTGTCGCCGGTAGAGAGCGTTAGTGAGCACGGGTCGTCCTCTGGGATTCGAAGAATTTGTAAATTCTTGCTTTAGTTGAGTCGAAAGAACTAGTAAAGAAATTCAAGAAGTTATTTAAGATTTGGTTGAAGTAATAGTTTCAATAAATTCAAGAAATTGTTTTCAAGAAAGGAAATCAAGAAAATATTCAAGATCTAATTATCAAGGAAATATGAAGAAGGATCGTAGGATTCGATCGGATTTAGTAGCCATGGATGACTAATAAAGGTAACTCATCTTTTCCATTGACAGTTTAACGCTAGTTTGATAGCGATGAATGCGGATTAGGTTTTTTTTTGGAAGAAACTATGGTTTCTTCTCTATAATCCCTTGTCCTTTCATTGATCCCATTCATTTTCTAGCCCTTCATAAAAAGATCGTTAATCTTCTATCACATCATGGTCAAAATAATCAATAATTTGATATGGTACCCAACGAGGATGTTAACGATTCTTTTGCAAAGGTTTGTAAATTTCATAAGACTAAGGAAAAGTATAGAGTTTTATCATCCATCAATCTACCCTAATTCTATGAATCCAATCAAGCGGAGATTTACTCGCGCATAATGAAAATCGAAGAAAGATTAGGAAAAGATCTCACAATGCGAAAATTAAAAGAAAGGGAAATTGAAACTAATTATCACCTTTTTTATTCAGCATCAAATTACAACTTCTTCAATCTGATATTTACAAGAAGAATTGCTCTCGATCACTCCCTTGAAGAGGGAATTTTTCCGTCGATCTTCACATCGCTCGATCGCCGTGAGTCTTGGACCTGTCGTGGATCGCTTGCTCGTTGATGATGATCGGCTTCGTATAAAGAATCTTTTGTTGAATTGCTTGATGAACTTCTCGATGATTCTTAATTTTGGATCTTGGATTTGATGTTGGCTCTTTTCTTGATTTGATTTGATGAATGAATTTAGGGAAAATTAGGAACTAATTGGGAACCATTCTCTTCATGACCTTGGTCCTTTTTATAGACCCTTCCTTAAGCTTCCCCAACAACCTAGGTTGTTATAGAGAAGTTTTCAGAACAAGCTTGTTACAACGAGACTTCCCAAGCAAGCTAGGATGTTGATAAGAAGTTTCCGGAGAGTTCCCAACCCCGAAGCCCACGACTCGGCTGCGGATCCGCGGCGACTCGGCCTGACTCGGCCGCGGTTCCGCGGCCAATTGGTGGCTTCATTGGTCGAAACTTCAGGTGTTTTCTTCTGTTGGTCATTGGATCTTCTTGTGATATTTGGAATCTTCTAATATTTTCTGAGTCTCTGCCAGAATTTAATTCCTCGACTTTCTTTTATTTTATCGGTAGATTCCTGATTCCCGATATCTGACCTGAGCTAATCTTACACAAGATCTCAATGAAGAATGTGAGATACAAAATATTATGCGTAAAAATATTAAACATAAAATTTCCTTTAAAATGTTGGTTATAATGTATAACACATGGTAAATGATATTTTGCAGATGAACCTCTAATATGTGTTATATTTATAGCAAATACCTTTAGATGATTAAGAAAAGTAAGGAAATTGTCATGTAAAGAGTGCACTATTTTCGACTGAACATACATCATGACCTAGGAATCGTTGTTTTATTTGATTTCTACCTGCTGATGTTTTCTACTCACGAGTTGGCAACTCACCCCCGTTATGCCACAGTTTTCTTGAAGGTCCGACCGCTTGGATCAATACCGGTTTCGCTGTCACACAGTTCCTTCAGGATGTTTGCTTGAGTAGATAGGACACATTGGATCGTGCCCATTCCTGTATTATTATTCCTGTTGTATCTAGATAAACTCCATCAGTCAGAAAATAAATTTGTATATTGGTATACCTAGACAGACTTGTATTGGCGAGACTTAGAGCGACGGGTGTATGTTCCCTTCTTTTGAGGTTTTGATGTCTTGCTTTATTTATCTTTTCTTTCTAGGTCGATCTTCGCTGTTGGGCGTCGTATATATGTTTATTACATGGTTGTGATTCCACCAATTGGCGAAGAGCTAGCTCCTGGTTGGGGATGCCTATATATATTGTTAGTTGTATGTATGCCCTAGAGGCCAGTATTGTACAGATGATGTATATTATATTGGATGCTTGGACATATATAGAGATGACTTTCTTGCTCGATATGATAGTATGCTATCTGGTTACTCTTTATCTTAACATGTACACTAGTCTCTTTAAACTGTCTTATAGTTACATGTTGGTAAAGCCCTTAGGATGTGTACTTGACTACCTGGACTATGATGCAGATCATACTAGTGGGGACATGGTAGTCCATAAGTACATCCTTCAAGGTCCCTAGTCATGGGTGTATCGAGACGGGGCATCGATATACCAGAGTAGACTAGCGTATATGCTTCTCGACCCATGAGATGGGCGATGGATGATCCCATATCCATTGGTGTTTGACATCAGAGAGGGTATACGGGTGCTCAGTGGAGACTGGGTACACTGGACGGACTCGCCGAGAACTCCCAGATGGTATTATACCTCACGTCAGATGGCAGTTCTCAGGTGACACTTGTACAGGTTAGTCTGTAGACCCGAGATCGTCATAGAGTCTTGTGTGATTCCCACTGTGCTTTGAACTCCACCTTACCACGTCCATGAGGGCGTGCAAAACGGTGGTCTTTGGGTACAGTCCCGAGTCACATGGAGGCAATGAGCGATAGGAGGGGTTTCGTCTCTCCCGGTATTGGGGGTTGATGTTGCGCTGTGCTCGATTGGCCGTAACAGGGAAGTCCCTGGCCAGGGCTGATCAGAGATCTGCTGGTAAGTGTTACCAGTAGTTTCTCGACCCGTTATGAGCCTCATATCGGCACGACTTATCGGTTATTGGGGTCTGACGTTTACCACCCCTAGACTTGATATGCGACATATCATACGAACAGACCGGACTGTACGGTAAGTGTTACTGGTTGGATTCACAGGAGTGTGAGCAGGCTAGCTCGTCGATCTTCTGATCGCTCAATATCCGGATGGCCGTTACGTTTAGCAGACCGCTTGCGGCTTGTGGGTGCTTGATATGATCATCATCTGCTACCGGCGTATTGACGAGTCTTTAGAGTCCTACACAGAGGTTTCCTGGCTCAAGCGAAACGAAATAGGAGCGCATATGAGATATGTGCAGGACCGAGAATAATTCGTGTATGTGATACCGCATTTCATTCTCGCGATATATGTTTCGATTGGTTATATTCGATATGACCTAGTTATCGAATCATTGATTCGATAAATCGATACATTGGATTCTAGTCGGTTATGTGCGACATGACCGGATCATTGAATCAAATGTTGATTTAATGATTTAATGTATAATTATATATATGATATATTACTTTGCATTAAGTAGTATTGGTTCACTTTAAATGGATTTTATCACTTGATGTGCAAGCTGTATATGTGATATACTTTTGTGCACATGTTTGTATCATGTTTGATGATACATGTTGACTTGTGCTTGTGTAAAGATTAAACCATGGTTATATGAATGGTTAGGGTTTTATATACTTATTCATTTATTTATATTGATTATTCATTTTGGAAAAGAAAAGAAAAATGGTGGCATTATTTGTTTCTTTCATGAAGCTTCATGAAGAGTTGAATAATTGACCATTTTTGTTTTCTTCTCTTAACCTAACCATCCACTTAACCCTAGTTTGCTCTCTACACTTGACCATGGTAAGTATATGATAAGTATTGATTTTATTATTCTTTTTACATAATACTTATCATATTCTATCTACTTCTTCTTCTTCATCTTCAAAAGAAAAAGCTTGATGCCATTAATGGCAACTTGAGTTCCAAAGTGAGAAATCCAATTCTAAAGTGAACCCACCTCCTATTTCTTCACCCTCTACCTCTTGCCAAGTTGTTTTGGGTGTTTTCTTCACAAGTTTCACAAATTTGTGAAGTCGGAGCTTGAACTTGTGATGCCTCGACGTAGATCATCTTCGGCACGAAGCCGACGACCTAGTCCGCCCAAATCTCCGATGAAGCCGACGTATGAGTTCGGGATTCGAGATGGACAGCGAGAGGATGCCTACATGGAGCTAAGGAAGTGGATAACCGGGTCTACAAAGGTTGTAGCTCTCTTCTTTTAGTTAAGTTGTTAACTAGATTCACTTATCGCCTAAACTTCTAGTCAACGATCCGTATTAGGGTTTCTCGGCACCCATAATTTTTGAAATTGGCATGGTTGATGCCTTGTGAGACCTCTTGAGAGTGCCTAGGAACCCTACATATATTGTTCGTATGTGGTTTTGGATCAAAATATAGAAGGGAAGTGCTGCTTAAATTTTTAAGACGAAAAATGTTTTCAACTATAGTATAATCCACTTGCACTTTTATGTATCATACCCTTACTTTAGAAACTTTACCTCTATTATTTTCCCTAAAATGGTTTAGATTTCTGGTCTTTGGTTTATTTGAATAAGGTGGGGTCCTATAGACATCACATGAATCAAGTGCCAGTCACTTGCTTTTTTCCGGGTCGTGACAAAGTTGGTATCAAAGCGTTAGGTTTAACCATAGTTCGAGGCTAGATTTGACTATGCGGAGTCTCGAGCGTATATATTTCGGAAACTAGGCTTGACATTACGGAACTTAGACTTGGCCGAGGGGGTATTAGACCCAAAATTCCGTTACATTGGTTGACCTTGATTGATGGAGTAGGTAGCTTATGTAGAGTGATGTACCGTGCGTATGTTCCGCAGCATACTTACAATACGATACTCCGCTTGAAAGGTTCCTAGGCACTCTAGTAAGGTCTCACAAGGCATCGAACATGCCATTTTACAAAAATTATGGTGCCGAGAAACCGTAACACGGATCTTAGACTAGAATTCTAGGCGAAAAACTAAACAAGTTAGCAAATTAACTAAAGGTCGGAAGCTACAACCTTTGTAGATCCGGATATCCACCTCCTTAGCTCCTCGTGGCCAAGCCCTCGCTGTCCATCATGAATCTTGAACTCAAGTTTCGTCTTCGTCGGAGAAACGGGTGAGCTAGGTCGTCGGCTTCGTGCCGAAGATGATCTACGTCGAGGCATCACTAGTTCGAGCTCCGACTTCACAAACTTGTGAAACTTGTGAATTAAACACCCAAAACAACTTGGCAAGAGGTAGAGGGTGAAGAAATAGGAGGTGGGTTCACTTTAGATTTGGATTTTGCTCACTAGATCACAAGTTGCCATAGATGGCATCAAGGTTGCTCACTTGAAGAAGAAGAAGAAGATGAGCTAGAATATTATGATAAGTATTTTAAAATGAAAAGAAAAACAATACTTATCATAATTTGCACCATGGTTAAGTGTAGGGAGTTTACTAAGGTTAGATATATGGTTAGGGTTAGGAATGAGGACAAAAATGGTCACTTTAGTCAAGCTTCATGAAGCTTCACTAAACTTCAAGAAGAAAGCAACCCTTTTTGTTTTCTTATCCTTTTCTTTTAATCCAAAATAATTAATGATAAAAGAAAGAATAATTAGGAACCCTAACCATTTACTTAACCTAAATTTAATTCTTCACACTTAACCAAAAGAGCAAGCATCATCAAACATGATACTAAAAAGTGCACAAAAGTATATCACATATACAATGTGCAATCCAAGTGAGAAAAATCCGTTTAAAGTGAACCAATACTAGTTAATGCAAAGTAATATATCAAATATATAATTATACATTAAATCATTAAATCAACACTTGATTCAATGATCCGGTCATGACGCACATAACCGACTAGTATTCAATGCATCGATTTATCGAATCAATGATTCGATAACTAGGTCATATCGAATATAACCAATCGAAACATATATCGCGAGAATGAAATGCGGTATCACATACACGCATTATTCTCGGTCCTGCACATATCTCATATGCGCTCCTATTTCGTTTCGCTTGAACCAGGAAACCTCTGTGTAGGACTCTAAAGACTCGTCAATACGCCGGTAGCAGATGATGATCATATCAAGCACCCACAAGCCGCAAGCGGTCTGCTAAACGTAAGGCCACTCGGGTATTGAGCGATCAGAAGATCGACGAGCTAGCCCGCTCACACTCCTGCGAATCCGACCAGTAACACTTACCGTACAGTCCGGTCTCTTCGTCTGATATGTCGCATATCAAGTCTAGGGGTGGTATACGTCAGACCCCAATAACCCGATAAGTCGTGCTGATGTGAGGCTCGTAACGGGTCGAGAAACTACTGGTAACACTTACCAGCAAATCTCTGATCAGCCCTGGCCAGGGACTTCCCTGCTACGGCCAATCGAGCACTGCGCAACATCAACCCCCAATACCGGGAGAGACGAAACCCCTCCTATCGCTCATTGCCTCCATGTGACTCGGGACTGTACCCAAAGACCACCGTTTTGCACGCCCTCATGGAAGTGGTAAGGTGGAGATCAAAGCACAGTGGGAATCACACAAGACTCTATGACGATCTCGGGTCTACAGACTAACCTGTACAAGTGTCACCTGAGAACTGCCATCTGACGTGAGGTATAATACCATCTGGGAGTTCTCGGCGAGTCCGTCCAGTGTACTCAGTCTCCACTGAGCACCCGCATACCATCTCTGATGTCAAACACCAATGGATATGGGATCATCCATCGCCCATCACATGGGTCGAGAAGCGTATACGCTAGTCTACTCTGGTATATCGATGCCCCGTCTCGATACACCCACGACTAGGGACCTTGAAGGATGTACTTATGGACTACCATGTCCCCACTAGTATGATCTGCATCATAGTCCAGGTAGTCAAGTACACATCCTAAGGGCTTTACCAACATGTAACTATAAGACAGTATTAAGAGACTAGTGTACATGTTAAGATAAATAGCAACCAGATAGCATACTATCATGTCGAGCAAGAAAGTCATCTCTATATATGTCCAAGCATCCAATATAATATACATAATCTGTACAATACTGGCCTCTAGGGCATACATACAATTAACAATCTCCCACTTGCACTAGGGCCAGCTGCTGTAGTATCTCATACAGAGCATCCCGAAGAGTCTCTCAAACTGTATCTGGGGAATGGCCTTCATGAGTGGATCCGCCGTGTTGTTCTTCGTGTCAACTCTCCTGACCTCGATCTCCCGGCGATCAACTATCTCCCGGATCAGGTGATACCGCCTCAGAATATGCCTGGATCGCTGATGGGACCTGGGTTCCTTGGCCAAAGCCACCGCTCCATTGTTATCGCAATACAAAGGTATTGGACGCTCAATGGATGGAACCACACCAAGTTCAGTAATGAACTTCTTGATCCAGACAGCTTCTTTAGCAGCATCGTTGGCAGCGATGTATTCAGCCTCCATCGTCGAGTCTGCCACGGTTTCCTGCTTGGAACTCTTCCAGCTAACCGCCCCTCCGTAAAGGGTAAAGACAAAGTCCGACTGCGACTTAGAGTCGTCCTTATCACTCTGGAAGCTCGAATCGGTAAAGGACTGCACTTGGAGTTCTCCGTTACCATACACCAAGAACATATCTCTAGTCCTTCGCAAGTACTTGAGAATGCTCTTCACAGCTGTCCAGTGACTCTCTCCAGGATCATCTTGATACCTGCTCACTACACTTAGTGAGTATGCTACATCGGGTCTGGTACATAGCATCGCATACATGATAGAGCCTACTGCCGAAGCATAGGGTATCCCTTGCATGCGAGCTCTCTCCAAATCAGTCTTGGGAGACATCTCTTTGGAGAGAGTGACTCCAGAGATCGTGGGCAAGTTCCCACGCTTGGACTCTTCCATACTAAACCTCTTTAGTATGGTGTCAATGTACCTGGATTGGGACAATCCCAAAATCCGTTTGGATCTATCTCTATAGATCCTAATTCCCAATATGCAGGAGGCATCACCAAGATCTTTCATTGAGAATCTTTGTGATAAGAAGAGCTTGACCGATTGCAGCATAGGAATATCATTTCCTATCAAGAGTATGTCGTCCACGTACAATACGAGGAAGACTACCTTACTCTCTACCACCTTCTTGTAGATACAAGGTTCATCTGGATTTTTGACGAAATCAAACTCTTTGATAACGACGTCAAAGCAGATGTTCCAACTCCGCGATGCTTGCTTTAATCCATAAATGGATTTAAGCAGCTTGCACACCTTCCCGCTGCTCCCACTGTCTACGAAGCCCTCTGGCTGAGTCATGTACACGCACTCTTCTAAATCACCATTTAGAAAGGCGGTCTTAACATCCATTTGCCAGATTTCGTAGTCATGAAAGGCAGCAATGGCAAGCATGATTCGGATGGATTTAAGCATAGCCACTGGAGAAAAGGTCTCGTCATAGTCCACACCTGGTCTTTGACGAAAACCCTTTGCTACAAGTCTAGCTTTGAAAGTCTCCACTTTCCCATCTACACCAAGTTTCTTCTTGAAGATCCACTTGCTCCCAATGGGTTTTACCCCTTCAGGAGCAACTTCCAAAGTCCATACTTTGTTGGTGTACATGGATTCCATCTCGGACCGCATAGCATCCAGTCATTTCACTGAGTCCCTACTCGTGATGGCCTGCTCGAAGCTAGTTGGGTCATCATCCTCCATGATGCAATCCTCGCTCCCACCGTCCATGAGAAAACCGTAGTATCACTCAGGTTGGCGAGGAACCCTACTAGATCGGCGGAGTGGCTGGGGTTCATCGGGAACTATGGAATCCTCTGGTTCCACCAGATCTTCTGTTGTAGCTTCTGCAGCTGGAACCTCTTCCAGTTCTACTTCATGACCACTAATTTCTTTTTCAAGAAATTCCTTTTCTAAAAAGGTGGCATGCCGAGAAAAAAACACTCTTTGTTCCTCAGGGTGGTAGAAGATATACCCTTGAGAATTCTTGGGATATCCTACAAATTTGCATAGAACAGACCGTGCCTCGAGTTTGTCCGGATTTTGTCGTTTGACATAGGCTGGACAACCCCATATCTTAACATAGTTAAGACATGGTCTCTTCCCTTTCCATATCTCATATGGAGTGGTAGGCACAGATTTGGTGGGGACCATATTCAATAGATGTATGGCTGTCTCAAGCGCATACCCCCAAAAGGAAATAGGTAACTCAGCTGTGCTCATCATAGAGCGCACTATATCTAATATGGTGCGGTTCCTCCGTTCTGATACACCGTTGTGCTGTGGTGTATATGGAGGAGTCAGCTGAGAGAGAATCCCATTCTCTTTTAGGAATTCCAGGAATTCATTGCTCAAGTATTCACCTCCTCGATCAGATCGAAGGATTTTAATACTTTTTCCGGTTTGGTTTTCGACTTCTTGTTTATATTCTCTAAATTTGTCAAAAGCTTCAGACTTGTGTCTTATTAAGTACACATGTCCGTATCTTGAGAGATCGTCAGTGAATGTAATGAAGTACGAAGAACCATCCCTGGCATGTGTAGACATGGGACCACATACATCACTATGTATCAGTCCTAAGAGTTCGGTAACTCTTTCTCCGTGTCCCGTAAACGGAGTCTTGGTCATCTTGCCTTTGAGACATGACTGGCAAGTGTCATAAGTTGAAAATTCGAAAGGTTTCAAATATCCATCTTTATGCAACTTAGCCAGTCGTGTCACATTGATGTGACCCAGTCTACAATGCCACAAGAAGGATTCGTTGAGTTCAGAACTCTTCCTCTTGTGTGTGTTTGTTATGCTCAGAACTGTTGATTGATTTAGAACATAAATGCCATTGCACAACGTGCCTGATCCAACCAACTTTTGGTCACGGAAAATGTTCATAACATTGTCCTGTAATACAAAATTATATCCCTCTTTACTTAATAAAGAAACCGATATAATGTTGCATATCAGGTTCGGCATGTAATAGCATTCGTTCAGAACCAATGTATTACCAGTTGGTAATACAAGGTGATATTCCCCGACAGTCTTAGCTGCAACAATTGCACCATTTCCAACTCTTATGTCTTTATCACCTTCTCCAAGTTCTCTACCTTTCTTAAGCCCATGTAACTGATTACATATATGGGATCCTGACCCGGTATCCAATACCCAGGACGTAGAGCAAATGGAGAAACAGTTCTCAGTAACGAACACACCCGAAGAAAATGCATCAACATGTACTTTCTTCATTCGGGTGGCATGGGAATCCTGGTATTCCCCTATATCCTGTTCAGTCCTATAACTCTTATAGGAAAGAACGGAACCAACGTTCCCCAGCACAGTATAACATGCGGGTTCGGTCAATACATCCATATTATTATCTTGATTAAGGCATGAACTGGTCGCTACCTGGAGAGAGAGAAGAAAACACTTTAGCGTATGCTCGTGCAAGATCAGATTGGTTATTATCTTATCTAATCAGGATGGCTCCCACTGCTTTTTATCAAATCTTCCTCCAAACCCTAAAAGGAAAGACTAGCCGGGATTAATTACACACTACAAGTTCGCCAATCTTTCAGCCAGGCCAGTGTCGGTACTTTGAGGGAGGTCCCCCGTGCTTTCGCACGAACCTAATTAATGTAAACCTCGTTTTCCCAGAGGCGTAACCTCGTTAACACCTTTCTAGACACCTACTTGATCAGCTAATTGCAATGTGTAAAACTCTCCCAGGAGTAACTCTTACTCACAGTGGGTATCGGGATCCAACTATCTCATAGAAGGTATGCAATCTCATTGCAAATTTCAACACTTGAAATTCCCGATATGCTTTTGCCCCTAGCGTGCTATGACCTTGACGAAAGCCAACAAACCACAGCCCGCTAGTCAAGTTCAACCCGTACATTTCTTGACTGAATTAAACCCACCCGCACGACCCTTGACGAAAGCCAACAAAGCCGTACGACTACCCTAATCCAGTCGCATCATATGCAGCAGATAAACAGCACATAGCTACCGCACACTACACCTTGACGAAAGCCAACAAATGTAGCACGAATACTATATGTAATTTATCTGAAATGACGGAGGGCTACGCAGGTTTTTCATAAAAACCATGAGCGTAATGAACTTGATATCGTTGTAGAATCAAATAAAGTTTTGAAATGGAGTGATTTTGAGGCTTTTCTAGTTTTGCTAAAGGAGTCATTCCCGGTGAAGGGATCTCGGTCCTTTCCTCGTCGAATGAGGTGCGGGATATATCATATATATCGCTGTGCAAAGCAAAAACGCAAAAGCAGTCAAAAGCAAACCGAGTGTGTAGCATCTGCCATTTATTGCTAAAGGAGTCACTCCCGGTGAAAGGATCTCGGTCCTTTCCTCGTCGAATGAGGTGCGGGGTATATCATATATACCGCTATGCAAAGCAAGAACTGTAGCTACCTGTTTTATTTAAAATCTGATTCTACAACATCTTAGGTTTCTTTCCTTTCATTAATCACATTAATGAAGTCCCATCATTTAAATACCTAAACATCACAGATAGATATAACGTACACTTATGCCATCCGCATTCGCCTCGATGTCCCCTCGTGCACCGTTAGGTTAGGTAACTAACGACAGAGCAGGGCAGGGCTAGCGCGGGTGTAAAATATAAGTAACGTCTATATAATATATCATATATACTATATACTATATCCATCATAGAGTCACAACACAGATATCGCAGCAGAATAAACATATGAAATATTGGATATACTAGGACGTCCGTGTTTTCAATACGAGCCAGTATAAAACACGGATTCCACGGTCGTGATGAATAGCCAATCCCACACCCCTAGACCCCTACGAGAGCGGCAAGCAACTCTGCCAATTCTAGGGTTAGGAGACCCGGACTCGACTCCTCGAGTTGGTCTCCCACTGGACCCCAGAACCCGGTTACTTGTGCTCCCCTCCTTGGGTCTATCCTAATGCGGAAAAGTAAATAATATACAAAGGGTGACAACTTCCGCTACCTGGAAGTGCCCCAAATAAAAGAATATTACATACAAGTTTTTACATGAATGAAAATGAAAAACACTCATCTCACATAAAAACCCCCGGCTATTCGAACACGACGATCCAATATAACATATCCAGCAACACATAACATCACATGTCATCAACGTAAGTAAGTATGCATACCCCAATTGTCGTTGACGTATAGCAACGAAACCGGCGATATGAACATACTACACTTACGGTCACAGAAAAGAAAGTGTAAAACTACAACAATTGGAATCCGCAACTGCTTTAGACATCACATGCCTAATCAGATATAAATCCCGCATTTTAGTCTCATTATCGAAAACTCTTTTCAATATCATATAGGACTAAATTGCTAGATTTATAACATTCATTCAGTTATCTCATAACTACTTGTGAATTCCAATTATTGTATCACATTCCAGATAAACATAAAATGTTAAACTTTCCGATCGAACAATCGAACACCCAAGTTTTCCCAATACAGATCAACACATGAAATAAGTCTAACAACATTCAGTTCGTACCTCAGTACCAACGGTCCAGCCGTAGAAGGGTCAAGCCAACGCCTCACATGTGGCACGCCGTACTGCCCCAAACCCGAAGGTTCAAAGGGCAGTTCAAGACGGTCACATAATCGAGTTAAGGTTTGTTGTCTTCTAGAGGGACCATCGAGTTACTTGCACTAATTAGAACGTCGTTAAACTACGGAAAAATCTAACACTTGGAAATTTCCCGACAGGGGAAAAATTGGGTATTTATATCCGGTCGAACTTTTTAACATATTCTAAAATTTATTCGGAAAGCCAAATAGACAAAATTTGATACCCCGATCGAAACACCGAATCCCCAAAACAATTGCAGAAAATTCAACTCTTGAATAATTTTTAAAAATATCCAGAAAAAACACCACTGAAAACTAACAGTTACTGTACAAAATTATATAAAAATTGTGGCCGTACGGCCGCTGAACCGCCGCCTGAGCTATTGCTCAGGCCGCGGATCCGCGCTGAGAAAAAGGAATTGGGCCACCAAATTTTTACAGTAACTCTTATATGTTTGTGATGTGTTCTCTGCATATTTTTAATGTGGAAAAATCCCCGATTTTAGAATTCGTCTAGAGAGCAATTTTAAGGTTGGGGTTTCGGGTCGTTCGGACTTCAAAATCCGTCTAGACTTCGCCTAAGGCTCTAGCTAGGCTCTGATACCACTGAAAGGTTCCTAGGCACTCTAGTAAGGTCTCACAAGGCATCGAACATGCCATTTTACAAAAATTATGGTGCCGAGAAACCGTAACACGGATCTTAGACTAGAATTCTAGGCGAAAAACTAAACAAGTTAGCAAATTAACTAAAGGTCGGAAGCTACAACCTTTGTAGATCCGGATATCCACCTCCTTATCTCCTCGTGGCCAAGCCCTCGCTGTCCATCATGAATCTTGAACTCAAGTTTCGTCTTCGTCGGAGAAACGGGTGAGCTAGGTCGTCGGCTTCGTGCCGAAGATGATCTACGTCGAGGCATCACTAGTTCGAGCTCCGACTTCACAAACTTGTGAAACTTGTGAAGTAAACACCCAAAAACAACTTGGCAAGAGGTAGAGGGTGAAGAAATAGGAGGTGGGTTCACTTTAGATTTGGATTTTGCTCACTAGATCACAAGTTGCTATGGATGGCATCAAGGTTGCTCACTTGAAGAAGAAGAAGAAGATGAGCTAGAATATTATGATAAGTATTTTAAAATGAAAAGAAAAACAATACTTATCATAATTTGCACCATGGTTAAGTGTAGAGAGTTTACTAAGGTTAGATATATGGTTAGGGTTAGGAATGAGGACAAAAATGGTCACTTTAGTCAAGCTTCATGAAACTTCACTAAACTTCAAGAAGAAAGCAACCCTTTTTATTTTCTTATCCTTTTCTTTTAATCCAAAATAATTAATGATAAAAGAAAGAATAATTAGGAACCCTAACCATTTACTTAACCTAAATTTAATTCTTCACACTTAACCAAAAGAGCAAGCATCATCAAACATGATACTAAAAAGTGCACAAAAGTATATCACATATACAATATGCAATCCAAGTGAGAAAAACCCGTTTAAAGTGAACCAATACTAGTTAATGCAAAGTAATATATCAAATATATAATTATACATTAAATCATTAAATCAACACTTGATTCAATGATCCGGTCATGACGCACATAACCGACTAGTATTCAATGCATCGATTTATCGAATCAATGATTCGATAACTAGGTCATATCGAATATAACCAATCGAAACATATATCGCGAGAATGAAATGCGGTATCACATACACGCATTATTCTCGGTCCTGCACATATCTCATATGCGCTCCTATTTCGTTTCGCTTGAACCAGGAAACCTCTGTGTAGGACTCTAAAGACTCGTCAATACGCCGGTAGCAGATGATGATCATATCAAGCACCCACAAGCCGCAAGCGGTCTGCTAAACGTAACGGCCACCCGGGTATTGAGCGATCAGAAGATCGACGAGCTAGCCCGCTCACACTCCTGCGAATCCGACCAGTAACACTTACCGTACAGTCCGGTCTCTTCGTCTGATATGTCGCATATCAAGTCTAGGGGTGGTATACGTCAGACCCCAATAACCCGATAAGTCGTGCTGATGTGAGGCTCGTAACGGGTCGAGAAACTACTGGTAACACTTACCAGCAAATCTCTGATCAGCCCTGGCCAGGGACTTCCCTGCTACGGCCAATCGAGCACTGCGCAACATCAACCCCCAATACCCGGAGAGACGAAACCCCTCCTATCGCTCATTGCCTCCATGTGACTCGGGACTGTACCCAAAGACCACCGTTTTGCACGCCCTCATGGACGTGGTAAGGTGGAGATCAAAGCACAGTGGGAATCACACAAGACTCTATGACGATCTCGGGTCTACAGACTAACCTGTACAAGTGTCACCTGAGAACTGCCATCTGACGTGAGGTATAATACCATCTGGGAGTTCTCGGCGAGTCCGTCCAGTGTACTCAGTCTCCAATGAGCACCCGCATACCATCTCTGATGTCAAACACCAATGGATATGGGATCATCCATCGCCCATCACATGGGTCGAGAAGCGTATACGCTAGTCTACTCTGGTATATCGATGCCCCGTCTCGATACACCCACGACTAGGGACCTTGAAGGATGTACTTATGGACTACCATGTCCCCACTAGTATGATCTGTATCATAGTCCAGGTAGTCAAGTACACATCCTAAGGGCTTTACCAACATGTAACTATAAGACAGTATTAAGAGACTAGTGTACATGTTAAGATAAATAGCAACCAGATAGCATACTATCATGTCGAGCAAGAAAGTCATCTCTATATATGTCCAAGCATCCAATATAATATACATAATCTGTACAATACTGGCCTCTAGGGCATACATACAACTAACACCGCTTAGGTAACCATAGGATGTACATATCTTGAGATCTGTGATTCTCTTCGTTCCTATTATCATATATCCATTTTGGATCTGTTGATTTCTTTTGATTCTTTTGATCTATTTTCATCAATACCTGCTTGAGGTTCCTGTCAACATGGTTTGAGCATAGATTGAGCTGCTGCTAGAGATGCGGTCAGAGCGAGCTCGTCACGGACGAGGATTGGCCATGATGTTTTTCTGGTGACGTAGGAACGCATCGGCATATTTGTGTTGAGATCTCTCGTTTGAGACGAGCGTTCGGATTTGCACCAGATGATCGGGCCATTGATAGCGGCTGTTAGATTGAGAGGACTGTTGATGTACAGCCTACCTCAGAGATCGCGTTGTTGTCTACCGTAATGACAGATGACCCAGCTGATTACTGAGATTTGACGGGATGTCGCCTCCAGAGTTTATAAGCTAAAACCGCTGGAGCTTTCAGACAGAAGATAGCTGGTCTATCTTGAGTTGAGCGACTGAGATGATTCGTCTGATCTGATGCGCCAACGCAGGCTCAGTTGAGTTGAAGAATTATAGTTTGAAGGATCTTACTCAGATCTAGAGTAAATCGAGTAAGAGAGGACATTGATCATTGGTTGCTCTGATATGAGATCGGTAAGTTGAACAGCTTCGGATAGAAGGACCTCACCCAGACGCGTTGTGAGTTGATCGAGAACGGATGACTGAAGCTTATTCCTCCAATGTTTTGGACGAGTTCAAGAGGATGTAGTCATCTAGATATCTTCCATAGAGTGGTGAAGATACCCGAGTTCGTTTTTTCGAGTCCGTGTGAAAGACTCCAGATTGACTGTAGCCGAGAACGAATTGCAGCACTTAGCCCACAAGTTATGACATCGACGTGGACGATGATGAAGTCAGGTGAAACTATAGGTTTGTGAGAGATGTTAACGAGCTATGTTACTCCCCGTTGATACCAGAGGGTTGACATGTATTCAGAGGCGCCGGATGCAGCCAAATTCTAAAGGGAAGCCGTGCTGAGTACGCAGCCGTTCGAATATGAGAAAAAGGATTAAGTAAAGAGTGCCAACCTCCGTATAGTTCGGCATAGATAAGATCGGAAGAGACCCTAATCAGGTTCTTTCCAGGACACGGCAGCGATAAAGATTTGCACCCAGGATCAGTTGCATCGCGCTTATTCAGAAGGACAGATGCCGTCACCAGTGACGTGCTGCTTTGCGAGTAGTCATGTTAATTGGCCAAGAGAGGGTCAACGGAGTGCTAGAGCAATATTGTTTCCATCGTTATACCCAACCTGGCTGATGAGCGGATGTATTTTGGGAATAGTAATTTACAAAGAAGACAAGGATTTAGAGACCGAGGATGCAAAACCGTGAGAAGAGTCAAGCGGATGTTCTCTCTTTGCCAACTTTGGGCGCACCGATATTTTTCGAGATTGAAAGAGGTGTACCTCAATGTCATTTATTGCGATTTGTGTTTTGTGATCCAAGTATCATATTATTATCGCTTGGACTTGGGTTTCGATGATAGAGTTTTATGATATTTTTTTTCGTGCACCCTGGCTACACCTATTAGATATTTTCAATTGTGCACATATATTGCACATGATTTATGTTTTATACACCGTTACATTGGGTTATGATTTATGCATATCTATTGCACTTTATATCGATTTTGAACCTTGGCTGCACATATTTATGATTAAGTGGATTTCGATACTGTCGATGAGATTTTGTGTATGTTGTACGCACTCGATTTGATTTATGCACTCAGTATAGCTTACAGGTGCTCGTAGTGCATTGATATGAATTTTGTGCACGCAGTTGCACACACTTATGATTTTAATACTGTAGGGTTATTAGGCACTCTCACAAGGGTCTATAAGGCATCAACCATGCCCGATTTAAAATTTAGATGTGCCGAACAACCCTAACCAAGATCTTTAAACTAGAGATTAGGCGAAACAAAGCAAGTAAACAATTTTACTTCTAAGAGTTTGGGATTACAACCTTTGTAGTCCGGTCCTTCACTTCTAAAGCTCCGTGTTGTGGTCCCTTCGCTGCGATCATCGAGTTCCCGGACTCTAAAGAGGCTCCACGAAGAGAAAGATGCAAGCTTGCTTCCGATCTTCGATAACGAAGATGATCTAACTTGAAGTTTCTATAACACAAGCTCTCACTCACTAAATGAAGTGAACACCCTAATCTAATTGGCAAGAATAGATTAGGATCATGAAGTAGGATTTTAGCTCTCATTTATTTTCATCAACTCACTCATTTTCATCACTTCATAAAAATCTAGAAAGCTTTTCATGCAAAGAAAAAGAAGGAAGAAGATGATCTATTTCTTTTGTGATGAATAATGAAAACTCAAGTGTAATTAGAATTGCAACCATGGGTTAAGTATGAAGACTTAACCCATGTAGAGATTTAACTAGGGTAAATGGTTGGTTGGGTTAAGGAAATATCTATGCAAAATGTCCTAGTCAAAGTCAAAGCTTCAAGAAGCTTCTTGAAAGCTTCATGAAGACTTAACCCTAATCCAAACCCTAACCTCAATTAAACTCCACAAAACATATTGGATTTATAACCACAACATGTTACAATATTATATATCACATATACAATATTTATTGTAATAAAATAAAATAATACAATTAACACTAGTAAAATAGGGGGTTGCCCCTACGGATGGCAATATCCGTAGGGGCAGATTTAACTTGGCCCTACGGATTAATCCGTAGGGCTAAAAGGTTGCCCCTACGGGCACAGACGTCCAAGAATAAAAATATTAATTCTTAATTTGGTGTTTGCCCCTACGGAGCCGCAAACAAAAGACCTACGGTTATGTCCGTAGGGGCAAGTAAATATCGTTTTAAAATAAAGCCAGATCGATCGCCTATGCTCACTTTCTCTCTCTCTCTCAATCGCGCGCGAGAAAAAACCCCAAATCGCCACGCCGTCGTTGCCACCGTAGCCACCGTCGTCGCCACCGCCGGTTTCGTCGCCACTGTCGTCGCCACCGCCGGTTTCGTCGCCAAATCGCCACCGTCGTCGCTCCAGCCCACCAGCAGCCGTTCAGGTATAAATCTCGAGGTAAATTAAAGCATTTTTGGATTATTTTGGGCTTAGGGTTCATGGCTGGGTCTGGGTTGCGCGCGTGAGAGTTGGGGTTGGGCAGGGGTCGCGGTGGCGGTCGGGGTAGGGGTCGGGGTAGGGTTAGGGTTGGGGTTCGGCTGCTGCTAGGGTGGGGCTGGGGTTAGGGTTACGGTAGGGCTGGGGTTAGGGTTACGGTGGGGCTGGTTGAATGGCTCTTCTGATTAGTTGACAAATACAATGTTAATCATAATTTACTCGACACAGATGGTAGAAAATCAAAAAAAGATCAAGAAAAAAATAATCGATTTTGATTTTAACATGCGGGGTGTTGATGCAAGATGTAATATCTAGTAGCAGATGCTAGGCATATAGACTAAAGAATAGTTGTAAATGAACCGCTAGCAAGAAAATCCTATAATTATACACATCGCTTGACGCATGAAGCCTGAAGCTCTTTCTTTTGGGGGATAAAACTAGTTATATTCCTGCATTGCCTAGAAATAGCAGTAAGTTGGTTAAAACCTTTCAAACACAACCCCCCCACCCCCAAAAAAAAAGAAAGAAAGAAAGGGCAAGGAAAAAAAAGAATAGCAACAAGCAATACAAGCTAGCAACCGTAAATAACTGCTGAGATTATGTCTACCTTGGCAATTTGAACAATGATGGTCTTGTCTGGATTGTTAAGATCCACTTTATGGGGGTGAGGAACACATTTTGCAACTGTATTTATGATTTTCATTCTGTCAAGTGTTGAAATAAAAATCAACACTTGACAATCAATCCAAGATGCTCAATAACTTGCTTCAAAACCATAATCTAATCTTGATGATGCTCAATATTAGCGATTTCCATGATCACGACACGTGGCAGATGACGTGTCTCATAACGCTTTATGATATCAGTATCCTATATTTGTAGTTTTAATTGTTGATTGTTATAGATGTATACCATTGCAATAATAGTTTTTGGTTGATGAATGCTATTGCAATGTAGGATGATCAGTTCTATCAATCTTGATCTCAATGGTTTAAAATCATGTTACACATACAACACGAATGCACAACAAACGCATAATTAGAGAGCGACTCGAGATATTCAGGTTAAAACCAATATATGATACTCGATGATAATATGAAACCTTCATATTCCCATCGATACCCATATATGAAACTAAAAGCGCCACTTAGTCCCCGTCTATCGGTTAACATACGTGCGATGCTCGTCGTGACCTAGAACTATACGAAGGTTGTTAAATATCGGACAGTATAGCTCGATACTAACAACCGTCGTATAGTCTACGCGACGAGAAAATTCAATCGTATGGTAACCCATAGATTTGTCCCGTGTGGACAAGTTAAGAATGTATAAAGCAAACGCCTTCATTCACTTGTGTTTTCATCCGTTTCGAGATATTTCGTCGGTATCTTTCCTCTGGTTCTCCGTGTACAAAGATAGATTAGATGTTCATTTCAACGTTGTTTCACAGCTTTGAAATGATTATCTATTCTATTACAGTGTACTCGGAGAACAGCGGGGAGGTGCTGCCGAAATTTACTCGAAACGGTTGAAAGCACAAGTGATGGGCGTTCGCTCTATACATTCTTAATGGGATAGAAGCCTACCCCCGACAGCCGGAACACATACATACAAACGCATAATTAGAGAGCGATTCAAGATGTTCGGGTTAAAACCAATATATGATAATATGAAACCTTCATATTCCCATCGATACCCATATATGAAACTAAAAGCGCCACTTAGTCCCCGTCTATCGGTTAACATACGTGCGATGCTCGTCGTGACCTAGAACTATACGAAGGTTGTTAAATATCGGACAGTATAGCTCGATACTAACAACCGTCGTATAGTCTACGCGACGAGAAAATTCAATCGTATGGCAACCCATAGATTTGTCCCGTATGGACAAGTTAAGAATGTATAAAGCAAACGCCTTCATTCACTTGTGTTTTCATCCATTTCGAGATATTTCGTCGGTAACTTTCCGCTGGTTCTCCGTGTACAAAGATAGATTAGATGTACATTTCAACGTTGTTTCAAACCTTTGAAATGATTATCTATTCTATTACAGTGTACTCGGAGAACAGCGGGGAGGTGCTGCCGAAATTTACTCGAAACGGTTGAAAGCAAAAGTGATGGGCGTTCGCTCTATACATTCTTAATGGGATAGAAGCCTACCCCCGACAGCCGGAACACATACATACAAACGCATAATTAGAGAGCGATTTGAGATGTTCGGGTTAAAACCAATATATGATAATATGAAACCTTCATATTCCCATCGATACTCATATATGAAACTAAAAGCGCCACTTAGTCCCCGTCTATCGGTTAACATAACGTGCGATAATTTATTCTTTTCAACGACAAACGCACACATAAAGCATATAAACGGATTTCTCCTTTGTCAGTAACTATCCCGTTCTTATATTTCTCAATATAGTCGGCATAACCTACAATTTATATGTTATTCAGTCTAACTTGGCCCATGAGTACGTCAGAGTTAAGGACTGGATGTATGTGGATTGGAAACAACGTATGCAACCTAAGTTTGTCGCAGGAGTTGCTGCTTTCCTTGAATTTGCATGAGCACATAATAAGATCATAATAGAGAAGATTCTCTGTCCGTGCGATAGATGTGGCAATAAGTACTGGCAGAAGGTAGAATTGGCAGAGCTTCATATTGTAAAACATGGGTTTACTAGACTTTATTCAACTTGGAAATATCACGGGGAAGAAGAAGAATGCAGTACTGCGATAGAAGAAGAAGGAGAACACGATAATGCGGCAGGAGAAGAAGAAGAATTCGGTAATACTGCAGGAGACGGAAATTTATTTCCATCAGAAGAAATGGAGGATATGGTAGAGGCTGCCCTAGGTGAATCTATTCGTACCGAAGATGACATTCCATCCGGTCAAGGACCGCGTGCGGATAAATATGAAAATTTCATGAATGATCCTAGGAAACCAATTTATGAGAATGCGAAGTATTCCACCCTCTCATGGTTCGTCCAACTTTTCCAAATTAAGTGCCTAAATGGATGGAGCAACAAGTCATTCACAATGCTTCTTTCGTTCTTGAAAGATTCTATGCCTCCGGGAAATAATGTGCCCGAAAGCTGGTACGAAGCCCAGAAAATGATGTCTGATTTGGGTCTAAAGTGCGAGAAGATTCAAGCATGTCCTAAAAATTGCGTGTTGTACCGGAAAGAGAATTCAGATTTGAAAGAGTGTCCAACATACGGAGAGGCCAGGTATAAGCCGAAAGATTCTGATAAGAAACCTGATATACCTGTGAAGATAGCACGATATTTTCCCATAACACAGAGGCTACAGAGGCTATTCAGGTGCAAGAAAACAGCCGAGGCAATGATTTGGCATCACCGTGCTCCTCCAAGCGAAAATGGAAAAATGAGCCATCCAAGAGATTCACCGGCATGGAAGGATTTCGATAGGAGGCACGCAATATTCAGTAGCGATCCTCGCAAATTCCGGCTCGGACTGGCTGCCGATGGCTTTTGCCCATTCAACTATATGGCTGGAAGTCACAGTACATGGCCCGTTGTAATGATAATTTATAATCTGTCGCCTTGGTTGGCTATGGACCAATCATACTTTATGATGCCTCTTCTTATCGACGGACCAAACTCACCGGGGAACAATATCGACGTCTATCTCCGACCTTTGATCGAGGAGCTGAAAACTTTGTTCATTGATGGTGTAGAGACATATGATTCAAACACAAATACAACCTTCATACTGCGTGCGGCTTTAATGTGGACAATTAATGACTTTCCTGCGTATGGAATGCTATCAGGTTGGTCCGTACATGGTCACAAAGCATGTCCTCATTTCCATGAACACACAACATCAAAATTTTTGAATTTTAGCAGGAAGGTTTGTTATTGCGGCCATCGACGTTTTCTGCCTCCAGACCACCCCTATAGGTTAGATACGGTTCACTTTGATGGTCATCAGGAGCTTCTTGGGCCTCCATCCCCATTGTCCGGAGAGGACGTGATTGCTAAATGGGATGGTTACAATAACGTGACCTTCGGGATGAATCCGACGAAACAGGTCAAACCACAATATTGGAACAAGTTAAGCATTCTCTTCGAGCTTCCGTACTGGTCTACAAATTCAGTGCGTCATTGTCTGGACGTCATACATATAAAGAAGGGAGTATCAGAGCACATACTTAACTAGCTTCTGTGCAAAGACGGGAAATCGAAAGACAACATGAATGCCCGGATGGATCTACAAGAGTGGGAAATAAGAAGTGAACTGCACCCTAAACCGGTAGCGGGTAAACCGGGCAAGTTTGTACTTCCCAATGCCGCTTATCATATGTCACAACCGGAGAAGAAAAGATTCCTGCAGGTGTTGCATGATTTGAAAGTCCCCACAGGTTTCTCAGGATCATTCAGCAAGAAAATAAAAATTGTGAAGGGCAAGATCGATAGGCTGAAAAGTCATGATCACCATGTTATCGTGGAGCACCTTCTTCCATTAGCCCTCAGGACTTCTCTCCCCGACTCGGTTGGTCTAGTAATCAACGACCTATGTTGTTTTTTCAGGGAGTTGTGTGCTAAAACACTGGAGGTTGCGACGCTGGATAAACAAGAAAATTCTATTGCGTTGATACTTTGCAAGTTTGAGCGTATTTTCCCATAGTCATTCTTCGATATCATAATACACTTGACGGTTCATCTTGCAACTGAGGCGAAGTTAGCCGGACTGGTACAATATCGATGGATGTATCCCGTCGAGAGGTACGTGTAATTTTTCGTTTCGCGCAATTTATAAATTTATTGTTGTCCTGTATGCCCGTGTTTATTTATTCAACATATTCTCATTAGGTACCTTTACACTCTTAAGAAGTATATACGCAATAAAAATCGACCAGAGGGTTCTATCATGCAAGGTTATCTTCTTGATGAAGCAACCACATTTTGTTCCCGCTATCTGGACGAGAACATTGAGACAAGGCTTAACCGACCACGAAGAATTCAAGACGGGCCATATGGTAAAGCCGAGTATAAGAGGGTAGATGATCTGTCGAAAATATTGCATATTTTAGCCGGCAATTTCCTCATCATTTGCATTCATATAGAAGTGTTCGGTATCCGTATTTCACATATTAGCAAATCTATCACAGATTATAAGATTACATGTATTAGACCTTAAAACCGGCATTTCTAGGGGAATTGACTGCATTGCATTGCAATATTTCTATATGTCGCAACCCGTGTTTCGAAGTCTGTGCAGGAAAAGGAAAGCTTGCTCGAACATTACACCGCTCAAAAGATACGTCAACTCACTAATTTCAGATCTGGTATCATTACAAAAGAGAAATTGCAAATCAACATATCAGAAGAAGCCCTAAAATACAGTACAAAGCATCACCAAAAGAATCAAGGCCCAAGCCTCCAACATGGCCGCGGATCCGCGGCAGGGGCTTGCTAATGTCGCGGATCCGCGGTTGAACAAGGGAGTTACCTCCTCAATTTTGGTGCAAAACTCCTTTCTCTGTGGCTGCAGTTCAGAAATGCACTCCAACTTCCAGAAGACTCCAGGGACTTCTACCAGATCAGCAAACTAAGGTTTCCAAGCCTAATTAAACCTTGCTTAAACCCTAAGCTAGCTCCTAACAAACTACCTTCTAGAAGACTCAACAAACTTTTGGAGGGAACTACCATTTCAAACCTAAACCTAGGGTGTGGGAAGTCTATAAATAGAAGCCTAAACCTAGGGTAAGGGGATCCCCAATCTAGTATCAAACTAGAGCCATTTCATCTCTTATCTCATCTTCTTCCACAAATCTAGTGAGAGGATTTGTGTGAAACCCTAACCCTAATTCCAATCAAAAGCCAAGATCCCGAGTACCCATCAAGCAAGAAGCCTAGCAACCTTTTATGAGCCGAGCCGATCTTCAACGGAGCAAGTGATCAAAGCCGATCCGCGACTCACGGAGCCGAGCGACGCCGATTCAACAACTTAGATTCTTCCTCTTGTAGTTCTTGAGCGATTGTAATCAAAGTGTTGATATAAATAAAAGGTGATATTCTTTTATCTTGTTTTCTTTAAATTCTTGCATCATGAATCAATCTAAAATTCTAGTTATAATTCTTGTTGTGATGTTTGAGAAATACTCCGCTCGTCGAGGAGTCGAGACGATCAATAGAATGATGTTGTAATATATCTGAAAACGATTCTTGATTCCTACGAGTTTTGTAAACCCTAGCAAGTTCAAGAATCGACGACCCATTTTGTTGCGATGCTTTCTTGATTGATATCGCTCGAAATTGGGAAGTTACGATCGTTTCTTGAAAATTGCTGGAGGCTAGAGTGTGAATGATATCGACGAAAGAACAAGGGTTAAAAGTTGGAACCCTAGTTTCATCAAGAAAGCCCTAACTCTCGTCGATCATCATCGATCTAGTATCAATCCTTCGAAGGACAAGAACACGTTATCTTTAGATTACATCACGTCTATAGATCCGATCGATTCCTACGAGCCTCTTTTAGATTCTTGACTGTTGATTGGAAATATCATCGATACACCGATTCTTGATTGTTTAACATTTTCTTGATTCTTGAATAGAATAGTGACACTTGAAAATCAAAATTCTTGAATCATGTTTTCGTTTATCTTAGCTTAACTTTTCAATTCAAGCATATCATAATACAAACGAATCGTGCAATCCCTGTGGACGATCCGCACTCATTCATAAACTACAATTGACACCGTAGTTTGATTGCGGCCAAAAATAATTTTTGGTTGTGATTCTATACATTCTAATTACCTACACAAAGAAACTCATTCGCTTTGTTCGATTTACACAAACAAGAATTCTTTATCAATCAAAATGGCGCCGTTGCCGGGGATAGTGCGCTAATTGTTCATATTTTGAAATTTGAGTTGAAAATTTTATTCCATCTAAATTTTGTGATCTAAACTCGCACAAACCCTAATACGTGTGTTGTGATTTGATTGCGAGGAATTCTGGAATCATTGGAGCTTGGATAAAATTTTTCTGAGCATTCCAGAGAGCTAAGGGGAGCAATAGAAGCATTCTCCTAAATTTCTGTGCAGTGATCCCTTTCCCTAACCGCGATTCCGCGGCCTCTTCAAGGCTTCTCTGTTCCAAACTTCTTCAGGTATCTTCTTACCTTCTTCTCTCTCCTCTTTTAGCTCCAAATAACAAATTTCTGCAGGTTTCTTTGCAAATAATCGCAGCGCCGCAAAATGCAAAATTAAAAATTTGTGCGTGTTTTGATTTTTGGTTGTTTGCATATTAATACGGAAATTAAGGGGCACGACCAAATCCAAATTAGGTGGGGAGTTCATTACCCTTCCTAAGCCCCAAAAATCACAAACCTGCATCCGCATTACCCTCATTAATTAAAAAATATCTAGAGATGACTCTAAGGACCGTCACGCTCAATTAGGACAAGAGAAGGCCGTGGGTAATTCATTGCTTATCCGCGTTTTCTTGTGGTGTCTATGGCGAGTGTGTCTAAGGCTAGTGGTTTTTAATTAGGCCCACTACTTACATAGTGGAGTACCTTCCCACTTACCTGGCACTTATCCGGCCACAGGGGGACAAAGAGGCAGTGGAGGATTCTATCCTGTGACTTGTCTTTTGGCAGTTAGGAGCGGTCTAGAGCCGGACCTAGGTGACCCCTAGAATTAGAGTTTTGTGTGTTGCATTTGTTGTGTTGCATCATTTTTTCAAAAATCCGTCCAATTTTCAAAGCAAACACCGCATTCATTACCCCTAATTATAAATCAACGCTGCCACTTGTACTAACCCATTTTAGTGCAAGATAGGCTGGACACGGGATTCTAGTGCCCGTTTAGTCCGCGTACCCTTTATCGACTCCGAAGTCAATATTTCTCCATTTACCTTTCCTTTACCTACTACCACACCCACACCGATGGATCCGAATCCATCAAACTTCTTTAACCCTAATTTGCCGCCGTCCGTTGGTGCGCAGAATCCACCTCGCATCTCTCTCCAGGAGAGGTGCTACCCTATTCGAGGTCCTCTTTCGACCTGCTTATCCACACCACCAGCCAACGGGGATAACTTTGAGATTAAGCCCCAGTATATCAATCTTTTACCCAAATTCCACGGACTCGAGACTGAGGACGCTTGCGTTTTCATTACCAAATTTGAAAACGTATGCGCAATGATGGGTACGTCACAACTTTCAGTGGATGCTATGCGTCTACGACTTCTTCCATTTACTTTGTGCGATATAGCCGAGAAGTGGCTATATAACACTACCGCACACTCTATTACGAATTGGGAAGAATTCGTCGCTGCATTCCTTAAGAAATTTTACCCAATCCAAAAGACAGCTCGAATCCGTAGCGAACTGAATCAATTTGCCCAGCTCCCTGCTGAACCATTTTCAAAATGCTTTGAACGTTTCAAGGATCTATTGGTTCAATGTCCTCATCATGGCATCCCGAGATGGGAGCTTTGCCGAATCATATATGAGGGCAGTAACTCAAACACTAAACAGAGCCTTGAAAACATGTGTCAAGGTATTTTTATCACCAAAGATGATGGGGAGGCATGGAAGTATTTAGAAGAGTTCGCTGAAAAATCACTACAGTGGGAGAGTGGAACCCAACCATTGAATAGGGGTGGCGTTCACCAAATAGACGTGTCCATAGGTGTTCGAGCTGAAATGGCAGCAATGCAAAAGAAGCTCGACGCTATGGAACACAAATTTGCAGCAACCTCCCTAAACCCAGTGTCACTCCCCAAAACTGTTTGTGGGTGCTGTTCTGATCCGTCTCATTTAACGGAAGAATGTCCATTAAACTCTGCGTTTCAAGGTCACGAGCATTCTAATGCCGCATTTCAAAGACCTCGAAACGATCCATATTCTTCCACGTACAATCAGGGTTGGAGGAATCACCCGAATTTTGCTTGGAACCAAAATCAATCTCAAAACACGGTTCCAAACACAAATCAATTTCAAAGGGTTCTTCTTCGACCACAACAGCAACCCCTTCAACTCACTCAGCACCCCTATCAGTCACAAAATTTCCAAAACCAGGGAAACACTCCTGCACAGTCTAATCCTATGCAGTCCTGTTCTGACGAGTTCTCTCAATTCACTCAAACCATGAAATCACTTTTGTCAAATTTCATAGAGGTTTCGACTGAGGTTAGATCTTCCGTCAGTGAGATAAAGAAAAACTCAGCGTCCCAAGCTGAGAGTATCAAATCGATAGAAGCTGAAATCGCTCGCCTAAAAGCCGAAATGAGTGCGAGAGAAAAAGGGAAACTTCCCTCTCAACCCCTACAGAATCCTGGGCATTACAATGTAAATGCCGTCACAACGTTGAGATCTGGAAGAGTGCTGAACAATCATGTTGGGGAAGGTATTGATGATACTGAAAATCATATCAACACCCCGGCTGAGACCTTTCCACACACACACACTTCTCCTTCTGATCCTTCTTCTTCTACCACACCACTTTCTCGCGAGCCTATTCTCCATTTCCCACTAGGCTCGACAACTTCTCCCAAACCTTATAGTTCTCCACAGACGGTCCCCACACCTCTTTTGGGACCACGTCTACCCCTTCTTCCTTCTCCTGTGATGGACCCTGCGCTTATTGCGAAAGCTCCTTACCCGAACCGGTTAAGGGCTAATAGAACGAGTCCTCATATGGAGAAAATTTTAGAAATGTTCAAACAGGTTAACATCAATATCCTTCTCCTAGATGCTATTCAGCAAGTCCCTGCTTATGCGAAAATTCTTAAGGACTTGTGCACTAGGAAGAGGAAGACTCAAGTGCCGAAGAAGATCTTCATGTCTAATAATATCAGCACTGCTTTTATACCCCAGCTTCCAAAGAAAAGAAAGGACCCAGGTTGTCCTACAATATCGATTTCGATTGGGGGTAAAAACTTAAATCGTGCTCTTTTAGACCTTGGCGCAAGTGTTAACCTGCTCCCTTATTCTGTCTATGAGCAATTAGGGATTGGAGAGCTGAAACCTGCTCACTGCACTCTCCAGATGGCAGACCGATCTATCACCAAACCAAGGGGTGAATTAGAGGATGTGTTGATAAAGGTCGGGGAATTTGTTTTCCCTGTAGACTTCATTGTGCTCGACACACATCCTGTAGCAAACCCCCGGGGCCAAATTCCGGTGATTCTGGGTCGTCCTTTCCTTGCCACTTCCAACGCTGTTATAAACTGTAGAAATGGTTCAATGAATTTATCATTTGGAAATATGACCATTGAACTAAATATCTACAAAGTTGGAAGTCAGCCATCAGAACCCTCTGCTCATATTTTAGATGTGTGCTCTGTCCATGAGATCGCTCCCGATAGTTGTGGAGCTGAGGATCTTTGCTTGCTAGATCTCGACGACATTAACACATCTCTGCTTGATCTTACACATGATCTTAGTGAGGACACTTTCTCTACACTTAAGTCCTGCACTTCTGACTTTTCTCCACCCGAGTCTGTATCTTTCACAGGCTCTGAGCTTCTTTGTAGATCCAAAAATCACTCAATGATCCCTCCTTCTATCATTTCTCCGTCTGAGTTAGATCTCAAAATTTTACCTTCTCACCTGAAATATGCATATCTAGGTGAGAATGAGTCTATACCGGTTATCATATCCGCTTCTCTTGCATCAGAGCAAGAGAATGCCTTTTTATCGGTATTGAGATCTAACAAAAAGGCGTTTGGTTGGAGTATGGCGGACATCAAAGGGATTAGTCCCTTGATAGTTGAACATCATATACATGTGATGGATGATGCCAGACCGACCCGAGAACCACAGAGACGGTTGAATCCCGTCATGAAGGAAGCGGTCATGAAAGAGATCGTCAAATGCTTAGATAATGGTATTATATACCCCATCTCCGATAGCCAGTGGGTGAGTCCTATACATGTCGTTCCTAAGAAATCCGGCATCACAGTTATAACCAATGAGGCAAATGAGTTGATTCGGACACGCGCCCAAACTGGGTGGCGTGTATGTATTGATTATAGAAAACTCAATGCTGCCACGAGGAAAGACCACTTTCCTCTACCATTCATTGATCAGATGCTGGAACGCTTAGCGGGACGAGAGTATTATTGTTTTATGGACGGATACTCAGGCTACAATCAGGTCCCCATCGCCAAAAAGGATCAAGATAAAACCACTTTTACTTGTCCTTTTGGTACCTTTGCTTACAGTCGCATGCCCTTTGGGTTATGCAATGCTCCCGCTACCTTTCAGCGGTGTATGATGGGGATATTCTCTGATATGGTAGAGAATTTTTTGGAGATCTTTATGGACGATTTCTCGATTTTTGGAGACTCTTTTTCTGATTGCCTTGCGAATCTTGACGCTGTTCTTACTCGTTGCAAAGAGAAGAACTTGACTTTGAACTGGGAAAAATGTCATTTTATGGTCCAAGAAGGAATAGTAGTTGGACATGTCATTTCACAGAAAGGCATTGAGGTTGACAGAGCTAAAGTAGATGTCATTCAAAACCTCTCTCATCCCAAAAGTATCAAAGATATTCGCTCTTTCCTTGGCCATGCGGGCTTTTATAGGAGATTCATTAAGGACTTTAGCAAAATTGCTAGACCTTTAACTCTTCTCCTCGCCAAGGATACGACCTTCCATTTTGACACGGACTGCGAGACAGCTTTCGACTCACTTAAACACTCACTCACTTCAGCCCCCGTTTTATCATCACCAAATTGGGACTACCCCTTTGAGCTGATGTGTGACGCATCTGATTTTGCAGTAGGTGCAGTTTTAGGACAGCACATCGAAAAGATGCCACACGTGATTTACTATGCAAGTAAGACCTTGAATGATGCGCAAATCAATTATACAACCACCGAAAAAGAACTTTTAGCGGTTGTATTTGCATTAGAAAAATTCAGGCCTTACTTAATTGGCTCTCCTATAGTTGTGTATACTGACCATTCCGCTTTAAAACATCTTCTGGCGAAGAAAGATGCAAAAGGTCGACTAATACGTTGGATCCTTCTGTTACAAGAATTTGATCTTGTTATCAAAGATAAGAAAGGATGTGAAAACGTAGTAGCTGACCATCTTCCACGCATCATTTCTTCCCTTATGACCCTGCCAATTAATGACTCGTTCCCTGACGAACAACTCTTGAGCATATCTGCTGAACCATGGTTCAGGGATATTGTGAACTATCATGCCACGGGACTAATACCGAGCGATTGGTCAAAACAGGACAAATATCGTTTTCTTTCCCAAGTAAAACACTTTTACTGGGACGAGCCCTATTTGTTTAAATATTGTCCTGATCAGATCATTCGCCGGTGTGTCCCGAATGAAGAGTTCAAGAGTGTTCTTTCATTTTGTCATGATCAGGCCTGTGTGGGTCACTTTGGTCCTAGAAAGACAGCGGAAAAGGTTTTGCAATGTGGATTTTATTGGCCGACCTTATTCAAGGACGCATTTGAGTATTGCAAAACCTGTACACAATGTCAGTATACGGGTAGAATATCCCAGAGGAATGAAATGCCTCAGCAACCCATCTTGGTTGTTGAAATATTCGATGTTTGGGGCATTGATTTTATGGGTCCTTTTCCCAACTCCTTTGGGAATTTGTACATTTTGCTGGCAGTTGATTATGTCTCCAAGTGGGTAGAAGCCATTCCATGTCGCACTAATGACAAGAAAGTTGTCATTAAGTTCTTAAAAGAGAATATCTTTTCGCGATTTGGACACCCACGCGCTATCATTAGCGATAATGGGACACATTTCTGCAACAGATCTTTCGAGACTCTGATGCGAAAATACTCAATCAACCACCGACTTTCTACACCCTATCATCCCCAAACAAGCGGGCAGGCTGAAATCTCAAACAGAGAAATCAAACTTATCCTGGAGAAGACTGTTGCTAAGAATAGAAAAGACTGGTCGACCAAACTTACGGATGCTCTTTGGGCATTCAGAACTGCATATAAAACCGACCTAGGAATGTCTCCATATAGGATAGTGTTTGGAAAAGCATGTCATTTACCTGTCGAGATAGAGCATAAAGCATTGTGGGCTATTAAAGAAATAAATTTTTATTTAAACCTTGCTTGCAACTTAACGAGCTAAGCGAACTCCGCGATGAAGCTTATGATAATGCTGTAATCACAAAGAATAGGACTAAAGTTTTTCACGATAAAAACATTTTGAGGAAAACATTTTCAGCTGGTCAACAAGTCCTTCTTTATGATTCACGATTACACCTTCACGCAGGTAAGCTCCGATCTCGATGGAAGGGACCTTTTGTTGTGCGGTCTGTATACCCGCACGGGGCAGTAGAAGTAGAAAATGTTAAAAACGGCACCTTTTTCAAAGTAAATGGACATAGACTAAAGCCGTATTTTTCCACTGACCTCACGGAGGAGATCTTGTTTTTACAAGAGCCAGTTTATTTGGATTAAAATTCCTCCGTCTCACCTTCATGTCCAGTATATCATTGCATCATTTTTTGAATGAAGGTGAGTAAAAAGAGTAAGTTTGGGGGAAGTTCTTCACTTAAATATTTTTCCCCCACTAATAATTCCCCCCAGGCTTACAGTTTTGTAGGTATAGCATTTGGCAACAGTGAGGACACTGTTGAAAACAAGTTTGGGGGAGGTTTGTGCTTATTTTCGCACCATTTGCATATCATCTGCATAAGCACAAAACATTTCTTTAAAAATCTATAAAAATTGAAAATTTTTCAAAACCCATAAAAATTTAAAAAATTTCAAGTATAAAAATAATTTTAATATTTACACTTTTTTGTATATAAATAAGATAATAAAAATTTAGATAGTGAAAAATTACATCCATGAGATTAGAAAAATTTAAGAAAACTAAGAAAATTAGAAGTTTTCTTATACGAACTAGTAATAAGTAGTTATGAGCCGTTGTCCCAAGGGTTAATAAGATGAAGGACGTCACTAATCTGAGGATAAAAATAAGTCTGAAAAATAGTTTCTATTCTGGAAGCCAAACATTTTGAACGTTGCTACCCTGCTATTCGCACTTACACACATCTTAAAGCCTGGGATAGTAGAGGATACCTTGAAATGCTCTTGCCTTTAAGCCGATGTATGAAGGAAATAAAAAGAAAAAAAAAATGATGAATAAAGAAAATATAAGTGGTGAGAAAAATGAACACTAGTTTTGTTATCACCAAGGGCAATAAAAAATATATAGCGAGGGTGCCTCTTCACCTAGTGCCCTAAGGCGAACTGGTCTGGGAGTCACTTCTATGCCTGAGGTGGTGAAAGACGAGGATAATACACCAAATAAGCAAGCACATGAGTAATCGGTCGGTTAGTACCTCAAGAAGTATTAACGGTCGCATGAAAGTGTGTGAGCAATCTCATCTAAATATTCATCAATTAAAAAGTACTGAGGCTGATGGGCAAGAGTATGATAGCTTGAATTGAATTCTCCGGGTGTAGGGATGTCCTTTACACACATGCAGGGTTATATGATCGATGTTTGGAATAAAGATAGGAATGAAGAATAAGATGATGTTTTATTGAGGGAGGACGTGATTTCTAACATCTTTTCATGACCATTAAGATAGGGCTCATGACAACCGAAAAGCTAGCTTAGTTGGAAACCCTAATTTTCAAGGCTTTTCTTTTACAATTCTTTTCTTTAAATGTAATATTCATGATCTTTCTTTTATTATTGGATTTTGTGGGTGCAATCCGCTGAAAACCCTCAGGAGACAACACTCCTCCTACTAGGGACACCTAGAGGTTTAAAGGCTTGTTGCACATGCTCAGTGCAATCGTGTTGCCTACGAAAGTGTGCTAGCTAGTTTTCTCTTTCTTTATTTTCTCCTTCTCTTTTTAATAAAACATTCGTTCGAGATGATCGAAATTAAGTTTGGGGGTATTTGATCAGTCGAAAATATTGCATATTTTAGCCGGCAATTTCCTCATCATTTGCATTCATATAGAAGTGTTCGGTATCCGTATTTCACATATTAGCAAATCTATCACAGATTATAAGATTACATGTATTAGACCTTAAAACCGGCATTTCTAGGGAAATTGACTGCATTGCATTGCAATATTTCTATATGTCGCAACCCGTGTTTCGAAGTCTGTGCAGGAAAAGGAAAGCTTGCTCGAACATTACACCGCTCAAAAGATACGTCAACTCACTAATTTCAGATCTGGTATCATTATAAAAGAGAAATTGCAAATCAACATATCAAAAGAAGCCCTAAAATACAGTACAAAGCATCACCAAAAGAATCAAGGCCCAAGCCTCCAACATGGCCGCGGATCCGCGGCCATGTTGGAGGCTTGGGCCCTGCCGCGGATCCGCGGCAGGGGCTTGCTAATGCCGCGGATCCGCGGTTGAACAAGGGAGTTACCTCCTCAATTTTGGTGCAAAATTCCTGTCTCAGTGGCTACAGTTCAGAAATGCACTCCAACTTCCAGAAGACTCCAGGGACTTCTACCAGATCAGCAAACTAGGGTTTCCAAGCCTAATTAAACCTTGCTTAAACCCTAAGGTAGCTCCTAACAAACTACCTTCTAGAAGACTCAACAAACTTTTTGAGGGAACTACCATTTCAAACCTAAACCTAGGGTGTGGGAAGTCTATAAATAGAAGCCTAAACCTAGGGTAAGGGGATCCCCAATCTAGTATCAAACTAGAGCCATTTCATCTCTTATCTCATCTTCTTCCACAAATCTAGTGAGAGGATTTGTGTGAAACCCTAACCCAAATTCCAATCAAAAGCCAAGATCCCGAGTACCCATCAAGCAAGAAGCCTTGCAACCTTTTATGAGCCGAGCCGATCTTCAACGGAGCAAGTGATCAAAGCCGATCCGCGACTCACGGAGCCGAGCGACGCCAATTCAACAACTTAGATTCTTCCTCTTGTAGTTCTTGAGCGATTGTAATCAAAGTGTTGATATAAATAAAAGGTGATATTCTTTTATCTTGTTTTCTTTAAATTCTTGCATCATGAATCAATCTAAAATTCTAGTTATAATTCTTGTTGTGATGTTTGAGTAATACTCCGCTCGTCGAGGAGTCGAGACGATCAATAGAATGATGTTGTAATATATCTGAAAACGATTCTTGATTCCTACGAGTTTTGTAAACCCTAGCAAGTTCAAGAATCGACGACCCATTTTGTTGCGATGCTTTCTTGAATGATATCGCTCGAAATTGGGAAGTTACGATCGTTTCTTGAAAATTGCTAGAGGCTAGAGTGTGAATGATATCGACGAAAGAACAAGGGTTAAAAGATGGAACCCTAGTTTCATCAAGAAAGCCCTAACTCTCGTCGATCATCATCGATCTAGTATCAATCCTTCGAAGGACAAGAACACGTTATCTTTAGATTACATCACGTCTATAGATCCGATCGATTCCTACGAGCCTCTTTTAGATTCTTGACTGTTGATTGGAAATATCATCGATACAGCGATTCTTGATTGTTTAACATTTTCTTGATTCTTGAATAGAATAGTGACACTTGAAAATCAAAATTCTTGAATCATGTTTTCGTTTATCTTAGCTTAACTTTCCAATTCAAGCATATCATAATACAAACGAATCGTGCAATCCCTGTGGACGATCCGCACTCATTCATAAACTACAATTGACACCGTAGTTTGATTGCGGTCAAAAATAATTTTTGGTTGTGATTCTATACATTCTAATTACCTACACAAAGAAACTCATTCGCTTTGTTTGATTTACACAAACAAGAATTCTTTATCAATCAGTAGACACTATATTTATCAACAAGATATACCGGTTTATCTTGCTTAATTGCGCATGTCTTGAATAAATTAGAGAGTAAGTTCTTTTGGATTAATTGTTATATCTGTGTTTGTGTGTGTATGAAATGACATAATATTAATGTCACAATTATTTGTCGAAAACAGAACTCATTTTAACGAGGTACGTGAGGGGCATCCTGATTGGAACGAAGAGCGTTTGGAAAAATACCATCAGGATAATTTTTGTGATTGGGTCACAGAGCATGTAAGTTATTCGAATTACATTTTATTGTTATCAGTTTTAATCTAAACTTGTATCGTTATGTATTTATCGTAAAATTTGTTTTGTTAGATCCACGATCCGAACTTGTCTGCATCATTTGAGAGTGATTCAAGATGTTTAGCTCAATTTCCTAGTATGGAGGTTGCATATTACAAAGGATTTGGTGTCCTTGGATACAAATTCGATGTTAAGGACATAGAAACATCTAGAACCACTCAGAATAGTGGGATTACGACGGTAGGATCGGACGGTGTGATTTACTATGGGTACTTAAATTGTATACTCGGCATCCACTATCCCGAATGATCAGAACCCTTTTATATATTCCACTGTACTTGGTACGATCCGCGAACCGATACAGACAGGTGGAGAAGCAGTCTTGGGACTTGGAAAGATGAATATGGATTGACCAGTGTGAACACACTTCGATTTTACGGTCAGGACGATCCGTTTATCTTTCCGAACCAAGCGTTCCAAGTATACTACTCACAGTGTTTGAAGCATCCGGGGTGGAGTGTTGTATGCCGATGGAAACCTAGAGATGTCTACGATGTCCCAGAATACAAGGACAGCGATGAGGACGAAGAAGAGAGAAGGCTTAAAGTGCTCCGACCGTCTGTTTCGAAGGACGGGTTGTCTTCGACCGATCATGAAGTTACGTGGGTTAGAAATGACATCGACGATGAAATCCAAGTAGATATGTATGATGCGCCCACGAAACGAAAAAGGTTATCAGTAATGTTATATTATTACTTTACATTTTACGCTCTAGATCATATATAGTCAATACTTTTAATGATTGTCTAATGCGTCCACGAACCGTTTATCTAGATTTGATGACGATGTCGGGAGCAGCGAGGGGCGGTAGGAGCTCCAGCCGTGGCAGAGGCAGAGCGGTTCTGCCGCCCGGAGAGCTCCGTAAGGAGCTTCAGAGGGCCGGTCTTGCACCCAGATCGGAGACCCCATCGGATGCCTCCTTCCGTGTTGATTTGGCCACACCTCCAGGTATACTGCACGCATATCCATTTTGAATGTAATATTACAGATATTCATGCATGTTTATGTCAAAATTACTTATATTGTCAATGTTTGATTGTCTAGTTGTTGGTGATGCGTCCACATCTGGGACAGAGGCCACCCCCGCTCCTCCAGGTATGTTTATATATCATATAGTGTATGTATATTGATTTAGAATGCTATATCATAAATACACAAATTCCTTTTGCTCTTACTTAGCAATTTTTATTATTGTCTAGCTGTAGGTGGTGACACCACCGCACCTGCGGGTATGTTTATATATCCTATAGTGCATGCATATTGATTTAGAACGTTATATTATTGATCTACACATTCTTTTTGCAATTACTTATATAATCTATTTTTAATTGTCTAATTATAGGTGGTGCGTCCACACCTTCCACAGGGGCCACTCCTGCCACTTCCATACCCTCCGCATCGTCTGCAGGTTAGTATGAATAAATTTAAAATATTTATTCATTTTACATATGCTCTATAGAATAAATATGAACTTCATGGAAATTTAGCGTCGATGTTTATTTTATAGTTGGAGGGGATGCGTCCGGGTCCGGGACCCCGGTTGTTCCTCACCGGAGGAACTATCGTCCCGCTCGTGCTGCTGCTCAGGCCCAGGCTCGTGCGCTAGTCACCGGAGGTATATATCACACTTGAATTTTTGTTTAACCTTGATTTCTTAATACAACTTTGTCTTATTATTGATTGTCTTGATATTTCGTGCAGACGCAGGGCCTCTCCATCCCCAGAGGGGGACTCGAGGCCCGAATCAGTCCCATAGGCTGAGGCCTGATAGAGCTAGGGGGGAGGCAGCATTTCCCCTATTTTTTACCCTTGACTATCGCTATACCGGTCCTCATGCCGAGTGCTTCGGCCGGTATTTGGGGGACGAGAGCCGGATCGTGAAGAACTATCCACTTCACGTTGAGTGGGGCGAGCAGCACCAGCGCTCATTCGCCCTCTTCTTTGATCAGGCTCGGGTATGTATTAATATATATTTTCATTTGATCTATCCAATATATTTATTATTAACACTTGCAATCTAATAACAATGTTTTTTTTTGTATTTTCAGTTGGATTGCGATTTTCAACCTGTAGCCGACCCTGATCACCCGGGGAGGGTGCTCGACCTTCATGCTCTGTACAATGGCCTGATGAAGAACATGCAGGCCAAGGTCCGATACAACAGGAATGAGCTGAAGGCCGACTGCTACTCCCTGTGGATAGCGACCCCCGAGGCAGAGAGAGCGGCCCTCCTATCTACTCCGGCGTTTGCGAGAGTCGACGTAGAGACATGACCTCTATTGTGCGCTTATTTCGACTCCGAACGCAAACAAGTATGTATTTTAAATTTAATTCATTATTTATGATATAATTTATTTCTTTGTGTTTCTTAATTAGAAAACTAAATGTTAATGCGTTGTGCAGAAACAGGCCGCTCAGAATACGGAGAACAGGAAGTCGGCGAAGAGGGGTCGCCCCACTTACACAGGTGGCTCGAGGAACATTACTCGAGCCATGGAGTTATCGGTAAATTAAGAGTTATTCTCTAATATTCTGCAATATTAAGAGTTATTCTCTAATATTTCTAATATTAAGAGTTACTTTCTAATATTGCAGACATCTCGGACTGTGTCGTCAGGTGGTACACCGAGCGTGCTGTCCGCATATCTTGCCGTCCACGGCACCTCGACAGATCCCGCCACGGGCGAGCTTCGATATCCCGACGTCGCTACCCAGGAGTACTGCGTAAGTGTTAATATTTTTTCTACCCAAATTTGTAATTTTAGTTTTGGAAGGTTCAAGTTTAAATTTTATACTTATACTTTACTGCTTAATGTGGGTGTAGGAGCGGGTGGTTGAGCAGGCCCAGGCCTGGGGGATCGATTTTACCGGACAGAACGATCCGAGGCTGCTGACCCCAGTTCTGGACGCCGCACACGGAGGGCACCACGGAGGTTGGGAGAGAGGCCGGGGATTGGGCCCTAGCAGGGCCCATATGAGGTTGGACTCCACCCCGGCGGTTACTTCCTCCGTCTCCAGTGACCGGCATGTCCATCAGGAACTGGATAGCTTGAGGGCCACCGTTCAGGAGTTGAAGGAGATGCTGGTATCTATACTACTTTATAGTAAAATATCATTTCATATTATATACATATCAACATATCCATAATTAGTACGTTGCTTGAGCTTATTTGGTTTTAGACTTAAGTTTGATTAATCATACATACATATGTAATTAAAATAAACAACGCTTTTCCAAACTAGATATCCAAACAGGGTTTCGAAATAACTTAATAATGAAACGAATTCGAATAATACACAGTTCTTACACGCTTCTTACACACGTTATATCCAGACGCGACAGGGTAGATCGGCCGAGCCTCCACATGCAACTCCTTCGGCTGCGGCTCCGCAAGCCACTACATCGGCTGCGGTTCCGCAGACAGCTCCTGCAGCTCCACCGCCCACTCAGACTCCCGCAGCCGCGGCTCCGCAAGCGACTACCTCGACGGCGGCTGCGCAGACCACATCGCCAGCTCCACATGCCGCTCAGACTCCCGCTCGCGACGCATTGCAGAGTGTATTGACCGAGGAGCAGGCGCGCGTTATTCTAACGTTATTCAGAGGTGGAGCTGGACCGAACTAGGGTAGCTTTTTGGTTCTTATTTTTTGAAACATGTATTTATTTATATCACATTGTACTACATTTTGAAACGATATTGATATTGGTTTGTATTTATATCATATTCAGTTTTTGGATTTCTTTTGTATATTATATATATGCGTGAGATGTGATTATGAATACTGCAATATATGATTTGATTGATGTATATAGTATTGTGCACATGGCGGGAAAAAATCTAGCAGCCCATTTTTAAAAAAAAAAATACAGACAATATGTACCTACGGATTAAACCGTAGGTATATATGTTGCCCCTACGGATATATCCGTAGGGGCAAACTATCAGGAAACCTGATATTTTCCCCCCTGATCACAGTGCAGGGTTTTGGGAGTGCCCCTACGGATATGTCCGTAGGGGTCACTGTCTATCCCCTACGGAGTTATCCGTAGGGGCCAAATATCAGGTTTCCTGATATTTTTCCCCTACGGCATATTACCTACAGATATATGCGTAGGGGTAGAATAAGGACCTACGGTTGTATCCGTAGGTACATACAATATATTCAAAAAAAAATACATATATGATTTGATTGCCCCTATGGAGTAATCCGTAGGGGCAACAACACCTACAGATATATCCGTAGGGGCAAGAATTTGCCCGTAGGGGCAAGTTCAGGGCCTCAACTTGCACCTGCGGCCTTTGCACCTACGGGGTATTTTTTCGCCCCTACGCAGATATCCGTAGGGGCAACCCTTATTTGTAGTAGTGTAACATATATCGCATATATATCAATGTATTACCCAAGTGAGAAAAAGAATCATTTAATGAGCTTATATTAGTTAATGTAATTTAATATATCAAATATATAATTATACATTAAATTATCGAATCAACATTTGATCCGATAATCCAGCTATTTCATAAATAACCGACTAATATAAACTGTATCAGTTCATCGAATAAACACTTGATCCGATGACTCGGCTATATCACATATACCCGGCCGATATCTCCTATCGTGAGAATCTAATACGGTATCACATACACGTATTGTTCTCGGTCCCGCACATATCATATATGTGCTCCTACTCCATTTTTCCTGAGCCAAGAATCCTCTGTATAGGACCCTAAAAAATCGTCAATATGCCGGCAGTAGGTGATGAACATATCAAACACCCACAAGCTGCAAGCGGTCAGCTAAACGTAATAGCCACCCAGGTATTGAGCGATCAGAAACTCAATAAGCAAGCCTGTACATTCTCCCGCGAATCCAATCAGTAACACTCCCGTACAGTCCGGTCTCTTCGTCTGATATGTCGCATATCTTGCCTAGGGGTGGTAAACGTCAGACCCCAGTTGCTTGATAAGTCGTGTCGATATAAGGTCTATAACAGTTCGAGAAACTACTGATAACACTTAGCAGTAAATCTCAGCAACCCTGACCAGGGATTTCCAGTTATAGCCAATCGAACACAACGCAACATCAACTCCCAATACCGGCAGAGACGAATCCCCTCCTATCGCTCATTGCCTCCATGTGATTCGGGACTGTACCCAAAAGCCACCTTTTTGCACGCCCACTTGGACGTGGTATGATGGAAATCAAAGCACAGTGAAAATCACACATGACTCTATGACGATCTCGGGTCTACAGACTAACCTGTACTAGTGTCACCAGAGAACTGCCATCTGACGTGAGGTATAATACCATCTGGGAGTTCTCGGCGAGTCCGTCCAGTGTACCCAGTCTCCACTGAGCACCCGTATACCTTATCTGATGTCAAACACCAGTGAATATGTGATCATCCATCGTCCATCATATGGGTCAAGAAGCGCATACGCTAGTCTACTCTGGAGTATCGATGCCCTGTCTCGGTACTCCCACGACTAGGAACATTTGAAGGATGTACTTGACGACTACTCTGTCCCCACTAGTATGATCCGCATCATAGTCCTGGTAGTCAAGTACTCATCCTAAGGGCTTTATCAACATGTAACATAGAGACAATCATAGTACATGTTAACATAAAGAGCAACCAGATAGCGTACTATCATGTCGAGCAAGAAAGTCCTCCCTATATATGTCCAAGCATCCACTACAATATACATCGTATGTACAGTAATGGCCTCTAGGGCATATATATAACTAACAATCTCCCACTTGCACTAGGGCCATCTGTTGTGGTATCACATACCCAACAATTAGCTGTGGTTGAAGTATCTCATACTCAACCGTCCTATAAAAGTCTCTACTGGGAAAAAGGCCTTTGTGAGTGGATCCGCGCTGTTGTCCTCTGTGTCTACTCTCCTAACCTCGATCTCCCTGGAGATCATCCATCTCCATGATCAGGTGATACTGCCTAAGAATTATATCTGGATTTTTGATGGGATGGGGGTTCCTTGGCATAAGCCACAACTCCATTGTCACACAATGGTAGGAACGAAGTTCATCTCATGAACTTATATATATCCAGACTGCCTCTTTGGTAGCATCCTTGGTAACGATGTATCTAGCCTTTAATCGTCTAGTATGTCACGGTATCTAGCTTGGAACTCTTCCAACATACCGTCCCTCCACTGAGGGTAAAGACAAAGCCTGCGACTGACATTCAGTCGTCCTTATCACCCTGGAACCTTTCTAGTGATTCTCCCCAGGATCGTATGATACCATCTCACTACAACTAGTGAGATTCCTAACATCCAATTAGATCTATCCCATAGATCCATAACCCAGGATTTAGGAGGTATCACCTTGATCCAATAAGGAGAATCCATGTGATAAGAGGAGATTGACCGAGTGTAGTATAGGAAACTCCTTCCCTATCAAGAGTATGTCATCCACGTACTCTACGAGGATCACCACCATACTCCCTACTACCTTTTTGTATATACAAGGTTCATCTACCATTTTGATGAAGTCAAACTCTTTGACTACCACATCAAAACAGACGTTCCAACTCCGCGTTGCCTGATTTATCACATAAAACATCTTGCTCACGTTTCCGCTGCTCCCACTGTCTACAAAGATCTCTGGCTGTGTACTTATAGACACTCTCTTCCAAATCATCATTTAGAAAAGCTGTCATGACACCCAATCGCCAGATATCATAGTCATGGTATGTAGCCATGGCAAGTAGGATCTGGATGGACTTAAGCATAGCTTTGAAAGTCTCAACTTTTCCATGTACACCAAGTAATCTTCTCAAGATATATTTGCTCCTGATGAGGATTTAACCCTTCAGATAAAGCAACCAAAGTCCATACTTTGTTGGTGTATAAGGATTCCCTCTCAGATCACTAAGCATCCAGCCATTCTTACAGAGTCCCACTCCTGATAGCCAGCTCGAAACTAGTTAGGTCATCATCTCATGATGCAATCCTCGCTCCCACTGTCATAGAGAAAACCGAAGTATCTCTTAGGCGGGTGAGGAACCCTACTAGATCAGCGGAGAGGCTGAGGTTCGTTGAAAACTATTGAATCCTTTGGTTCTACCAAATCATCAGCTGCAATATGTATAGATGGAACTCTTTCCTGTTCAACCACATGACCAATAAATTCTTCACAAGAAATTCCCTTTCACAAAAGTGGCATGCTGAGAAACAAAATATCGTTTGTTCCTCGGTTTGGTAGAAGATAATCCCTTGCTAATACTTGGGATATCCAACAAACTTCCACCGAACTGACTTTGCCTCGAGCTTGTCCGGATTTTGCTTTTAGACATAGGCCGGACAACCCCAAATCTTAACTTACTTAAGTATAGGCTCTTCCCATTCCATATCACATATGAAGTGGTAGGCAACTGATTTGATTGGAACCCTATTCAATAGGTATGCAACTTCTCAAGTGCATAACTCCCAAAAGGAAATAGGAAACTCAGTAGTACTCATCATAGAGCACACCATATCACATAGGGTGCTATTGCTCCGCCCCGATATACCATCGTGCTATGGTGTATACGGAGGAGTAATGCTGAGAGAGAATCTCATTCTCCTTCAGAATAGTCCAGGAATCCCATGCTCAAGTATTCTCCTCCTTGATCTCATCAAAGGACATAATACTTATACCCGTTTTTGGTTCTCTACTTCTAACTTATATTCTGTGATTATCTCAAAAGTTTCAGACTTGTGTTTCAACAGGAACATATGTCTGAATCTTGAGAGATCATCAGCGAATGTAATGAAGTACAAAGAATCGGTCCTGGCATGTGTAGACAGGGGACTTTCATACATCAGCATGTATCAATCCCAAGAGTTCACTAACTCTTTCTCTGTTTCCAATAAACGGAGCTGTGGTCATCTTATCTCTGTGACATGACAGGCAAGTTTCACAAGATGTAAATTCAAACTAATTTAAATATGCATCTATATGTAACTTCAGCTAGTCGAGTTGCATTGATATGACCTAGTCTACAATGCCTCAAAAAGGATTCGTTCATTTCTGAACTCTTCCACTAATGTGTGTTCTGTACGTTAAGAACTGTGGTTTGATTTAGACCGTCTATGCTTTTAGATAATGTGCCAGAACCGATCAACACTTGATATAGGAAATGTTCAAAACATTATCCAACAATACAAAATTATATCCTTTATTTACAAATAAAGAGACTGATATGATTTTGTATATATTGGAGATAGTGCCCTCAGAGTCAATGATTGGATCACAGGCATGTGATTGCAATGATTGAGGGGAGGACCTGTCCCAGTAGGACAGTCTTACTCAAGATGATAGTATGCTATCTGGTTTATCTTTATCATCGTGTACTGCTTTAGGTGACCTTACGAGTCGCTATTACACGTTGATAGAGCCCCTAGGATTCTTGCTTGACTACCAGCAGTATGAGGGCGATCATATACGTGAGAGCTGGAGTCCATAAGCACATCCTTTAAAGGTCCCTAGTCGTGGGAGTTTCGAGACAGGGCATCGATACTCCGGAGTAGACTAGTGTATAAAGTCGAGACCCCGACGAGGGGCGGTGGCCGGTCTCACAAGCCACTGGTGTCAGTTGGTTCACCTAAGATGTATACAGGTGCTCATTGGGTTATGAGTACACTGGACATGACTCGCCGGGAACCTGCTAGTTGGGATTATACCTGATGTCAGATGGCAGTTCCCTGGTGACATGTGTACAGGTTAGTTCATCGACCTGAGATCGTCATTTGTCTCGTGTGAGTTCCCACTGTGCTTTGATTACTACCCTACCATGGCTCAAAGGAGTCGTGCAAACAGGTTTTAGTTGGGTACAGTACCGAGCCACATGGAGGCAGTGAGCGGATCTGCAGGGGTTCGTCTCTCCCGGTATTGGGGGGGAGGTCGCGCTGTGTCTAAGAGAGCCAGAACATGAAAAGTCCTTGGCCAAGACAGGAGATTTGCTGGTAGGTATTCCAGTAGTATCTCAGGGTGTTCTGGGCTACACTCCGACACGACTTTTACCGCTTTTGGGGGTCTGACTTTTATCAACCCCCTAGGCCCGCCATGCGATGCTCATAGACGAACGGACCGGACTGTACGGATATTGTCACTGACAGGCTCAGTAGGGTGTCAGGATGAGTTCGCTCATCGACGTCCCTTTTGGTCAATAGCTGGTGGCCCGTTACGTATGGCTAATACCTCTGACGTGCTAGTGGTTAAATCCACAGCCATAGTATTGATGAGTCTTTAGAGTCCACCACACACAGTTACTCAGGTTTCGGGCGAAACGCTGTAGAGGCCGTATGGAGATATGGTAGGGTTCGATCTGATACGTGCGAAATACTAGGATCCGGCTTAAGCCAAAGCCGGCTAGTAAAATCTGTTCGATCACGATCCGTGCAATACCGCACGTATCTGATCGAACCCTGCCATATCTCCATACGGCCTCTACAGCGTTTCGCCCGAAACCTGAGTAACTGTGTGTGGTGGACTCTAAAGACTCGTCAATACTATGGCTGTGGATTTAACCACTAGCACGTCAGAGGTATTAGCCATACGTGACGGGCCACCAGCTGTTGACCAAAAGGGACGTCGATAAGGGAACTCATCCTGACACCCTATTAAGCCTGTCAGTGACAATATCCGTACAATCCGGTCCGTTCATCTATGAGCATCGCATGGCGGGCCTAGGGGGTTGGTAAAAGTCAGACCCCCCAAAGCGGTACAAGTCGTGACGGAGTGTAGCCCAGAACATCCTGAGATACTACTGGAATACCTACCAGCAAATCTCTTGCCTTGGCCAAGGACTTTTCATGTTCTGGCTCTCCTAGACACAACGCGACCTCACCCCCAATACCGGGAGAGACGACCCCCTGCAGATCCGCTCACTGCCTCCATGTGGCTCGGGAATGTACCCAACTAAAACCTGTTTGCACGACTCCTTTGGGCCATGGTAGGGTAGTAATCAAAGCACAGTGGGAACTCACACGAGACAAATGACGATCTCAGGTCGATGAACTAACCTGTACACATGTCACCAGGGAACTGCTATCTGACATCATGTATAATCCCAACTAGCAGGTTCCCGGCGAATCCTGTCCGGTGTACTCATAACCCAATGAGCACCTGTATACATCTTAGGTGAACCAACTGACACCAGTGGCTTTTGAGACCGGCCACCGCCCCTCGTCGGGGTCTCGACTGTATACACTAGTCTACTCCGGAGTATCGATGCCCTGTCTCGAAACTCCCACGACTAGGGACCTTTTAAGGATGTGCTTATGGACTCCAGCTCTCACGTATATGATCGCCCTCATACTGCCGGTAGTCAAGCAAAAATCCTTGGTGCTCTATCAACGTCTAATAGCGACTCGTAAGGTCACCTAAAGCAGGTTACGATGATAAAGATAAACCAGATAGCATACTATCATCTTGAGTAAGACTGTCCTACTGGGACAGGTCCTCCCCTCAATCATTGCAATCACGTGCCTGTGATCCAATAATTGACTCTGAGGGCACTATCTCCAACAATCTCCCACTTGCACTCAAGGCTAATTATTGCGATGTCGCATACTCACAGCCCGTGTGACACCGAACACCCAACTCCTCTACTAGTCAGTCTCACAAAGCTCGTTTGCGAAACTATTGCATTTGAGGAATAGCCTCAGTGAGTGGATCCGCTCTGGTGTTTCTTTTTATGTCTCTCTATATCTCAAGTTCGCGGAGAAAGCCATCTCCCGAAATGAGCAATACCTGTCTTAGAATGTGTCTGGATATCTGATAAGACCTAGCTCATAAGTGAACACCAAATCCAAACTTCTTAGACTGTATCGTCAACTGAACTTAATCAGTATCCTGCGCCATGCCTCCCTCAGTATTGCCTTGGACCACCTGTCCAAAATACTGCCCCTCGTCAGAAGGAAAACTACAACTCTGACAGCCACTCTGCCATCCAGGTCACCTTAGAAGCCTGGAATGATAACTGTCTCCCGAAGGAGGCTGCTGTTATCATATCTCTAGAACATCAACTTATGTTCTAAAACTGCTTCCGATTGTTTCTCCAGGATTGGATTAATATCAACTTATTGCATCTACTGCAAGAACAACATCTGGTGTGGTACTTGACATCTCATGATTGACTCAATTGCCTAAGCAAGTGATCTGCCAATCTTGCACATCCCTCTCCCTTTTAGTCTGTAAGACACCTTTAGAGAGGGTGACTGCATTACCTGCAGGTACACCACCATGCCAGGAGTTGTCCATTCTAAATACTCTTAGAATGCTGTCTAAGTACCCAGATTGGGAAACCACCCAAATCTAGATCTAAAAGCATAGATCTAGTAACCAGAATGTACGATATAAGATCCAATTCCTATGTGGAGAAACTACTGTGTGACAACCAAAGTATAACCGATCGTAGTATAGGAATATCACTTCCTACTCTGTGTATGTCATCAAATTCCAGGACATCACACCCTACTACCTTCTTAACAGATCCATCCCCTATTATGATGAAGTCAAACCTATGACCGTTACATTAGAAATAGATGATCTATCTCCGCTATATCTGCTTTAGTCTATAAATAGACATAAGCCTGATGTCCACCAATGCTTCCGCTGCTCCCACTGACTACGACAACCCTATGGCAGAGTCATATAGACGTACACTTCTAAAGCCAGTTTAGAATGACGCTATACTCATCCTCCTGCCGGGTCTCACAGTCTGGAGCAACAGCAATGGAAAGTCTGGGTAAACAAGAACCTCCCTGCCACCGTCCTTGAGCATGCCGAAGTACCTCTCGGGTGCCTGAGGTTACCCACCATATCTGCGGAGTGGCCAATAGAATGTCAAACCAGATTGAATCTTTGGGTTCTTATCAAATCTTCAGTAATCGTTTGCGGTTCTGGAATCACTTTGAGTTCTACCATACTCCCACTACTGTTTTCTGAAAAAAATCCATTTTTAATTAAAACTGTGGCGAATCAAGAACAATATCACTATTGATCTTTCAGATGGTAGAAAGTCAACCCTCGTCATAGCCCGGGTAGTGTCTGGTTTTAAGCATAAACTGGACAACTTACCGTACCTTAACAATGTCAAGATATGAACTGTTCTATATCCAATATAGAAACAGAGACACTGATTTAATTGAACCAGATTCAAATCATGCAGCTGTCACCAGTGCATGTCAACTAAATGGAAGGAGGCCGATCAGCGTTACTCAACTTAGTAGTACTTCCAATCATGAGTAACCTGAAAGAGAAGCTAGTTCTCTTAACCAATACTATCAACTGAATACCATATACAAGTATCTACATCTTCGATCACCTTGAAGAATCCCGATACTTGCAATACCTGGTTCTCTACTTTATTTATATACCTATAACTTCTCAAAACTTGGACCCTGTGTTTCTACGAAACACCTGTCTAAAACTAGAGAAGTCATAAGTAAACTGAATATAGTATGAGGACCAACCCTTCTGTCCTAATGGACACTGGACAATATACAATACTCTGTATAAGTCCCCTCAGTCTAGTGACTCATTCACTGTGTGTCGTAGGTTGAAAACTGTACTATGGTTATGAAGAATTACACCGCCGTTTAATGCTCCTTACCTAACCATCCACTGATATAGGTAAATGTCATGGACATAATCTCAAAAAGGTATATCTCACTCTATGAAAATAGACATACAGATATATCAATTTGAAATTAGTGCACAAGAACGGATATTCAAAACCAAATATTTGCCGACCGGCAAACAACCCAGGTGGCTTCCTCAAATATCACCAATTACAACGAATCCCGATATAATGAGGATGGTCACCTAATTCCCAATAACTTACTCCCACTCATCATCTGTAAAACCATACAGATGTGAGAATCATACCTGGTAAATACATACCCTGGAACAAGTGTCTAATCGGGAAATCAGTTTTCTATTAACAATACACAGTGAAAATGAAACATTGAAATGTTTCGATGGGGTATCCTGGTATTCCTAGTAATGCCTCTTCCATTATCCAGATTCACAACTATAACCGTATAATTCTTTGCCACCTCTCCAAATCCCTTTATATGTCTTTAGTCATTACCTTCTGTACACCCCTTTAGGCCAAATGGTTTTCTTCCTTCCCTACCGTTCGGCACCAGTCTATGGTTTGGAAGAAGACTATCCAATAAGCATAAAGGGTGTACTGTCCTAATCCTAAAAGCACTCGCAACGCGAAAGAAGGTAAAGATAAAAGACACCTCAATGTACTTTATTCCTATTTCTCCTGAACCAGGATCCATCCCCGAACTGGAACAAGTTCCTTTCGAGTTCGTATATAACCATACGATGGATTATCCAATAAACTTAGGATCTTCGTAGTGATACGGAGTGTCCTGAAGAAATACAAAGGCGATTTAGGATTGGCGAAGAAATATTCGGTTTGGTCATGAATAGCAGTCGCAATTTACTTTGCCCTCTTACTAATCCTTTGCTTTTTCTTAACTTAATACCTTCTGTACACCATTTAGGCTAATTGGTTTTCTTCATTCCCTACCGGTCGGCACCTGCCTATGGTTTGGAAGAAGACTATCCAATTTGCGTAATAGGTGTACTATCTCCTAAACCAAGGAGTACTCGCAACCTGAGAGAAGGTAAAAGGAAAAGACAACTGAATAGTCATATTCGTTTTCTCCAGAACCAGAAACCATCCTCGAATTCCTTCGAGTTCGTATATAACCATACGATGGTTTTGTCCAATGGAAGTGGACGTTCGTAGTAATACGGGGTATCCCGGAGAAAAAGGGTAAAAGTAGGAGTGGCAATGAGGTTTGCAACTTTGACAATCCAAAAGCCAGTGTTAAGAAGGTTCGGTCAACTTGGTCACTGAGTCATAGTCTAGGGTCGGGTCAATGGTCGCTGCCAAAGAGAGAGAGAAAAGAAACACTCAGCGTGCACTCTAACCTAGATCAGAATGGTTATCACTTTATCTAATCTGGAAACCTCCCACTGTAACGTCAAATTCTTCCCCAAACCTGAAAGAAGAATTAGCCGGGATCACCCGAGGAGTAAACCAACTCATCAGTGGGAATCGGGATCCAACTATCATCGCATGATAACATGACGGAATCCGCTCACGCTATCACACTCCAGAAGGTATGCGCATATCTGGCAAGTTTCAGTTCTTTAGAAACTCCCGATGTGGATTTTTGCCCCATGTTCTTATGACCTTGACGAAGGCCAACAAATCATAAGTCACATGTCAAGTTCTACCCGTCATTGTCCAGGTTGATTTGAACCCACCCGTACAAGCCCTTGACGAAGGCCAACAAGGATATACGACTGTCCCAAACCAACACATCTATCTATGCAGCAGATAAATATCCGGCAGCTACCAATCACTATGCCTTGGCGTGATGTCAAAATACATAGCTTGAATACTACCGAATATTTAACTGAAATGATGGAGGGCTACGAATGGTTTCTGGCGAAAACCTTTAACGTAATGAACTTGATATCGTTGAAGGAACTGATAGCTTTTAAAAAATATAGTGACGAAAATCTTTGCTAAAGAGGTCACTCCCGGTGAAAGGAACTCGGCACTTTCCCTGTGGAATGAGGTGCAGGATATTCCAACTGAATACCACGATGCATTGGAAAATACGGTTTTTGGGGATTTTTGTTCGATCGTGATCGAACGGATTTTACTAGCCGGCTTTAGCTTAAGCCGGATCCTAGTATTTGACAGTGTAGATATTGTCTCTTTGCATTTGTGTTCAGTGGGAATACAAATGCGGGCATGTATATGCAGTAGCAGGGTTTTCTTGTAATTTATTACGGGATCAGTTTTCTGAAGTTTCCAGTTTGCATTCCGTTCTGGCCGGTTTTCTTTTATTCCATTTTCTCCACCATTTTAGAGGGGCCGGCTACTAGAGAGGAGAGGAGAGGGATCAATTTTTGGAGCAAAAAAAATTTCGACAGAAACACTTGTCTAAGAACCAGAGAATTTGGTCGCGAGATCACAGAATAATACAGATATCTAGGATCCCCGGGTTTCATTGAGCCGCTGCTGAAACCCGACGTTCCCCTGATCGTGTGGATAGCCTGTGCAATGTAAATCCTAGACCCCTACGGGCGCGGCAAGTCACCCGCCAAAACCTGAAGCGAGGCAGCCCCCTTCAGCGACGTGAATGGACCACCCAGCACTTCACGGAATCCGGTAACTTGGGCACCCCTCATGGGTCAACCTATACCCCCTACGAGGGGTGCACGGATAGCCGGATTCTAGAGGGCAACAAGCCCGCATCTCATGGCATTGAGACGGAAGGGGCTTTACTCTAAAATTGGCGGGCTATTCGCCCCGTCAACTCCTCGTCGGAAAGGGCACCACGTAGCCGGAATCTTTTACGGGCTCCCACCTCTGGACCGAGGCAACTTGGGCGCGAAGTTGGCTAGCCGACGCGTCCAAGATGTGCTGTAGAAAAGTGTAGAATCGTTGTCTCTTTAGGGTTTAAGTGAAGTAGCCAAGATGGAGGAATCAAAGAGCATTTGGAGAAGGATGGTGTGTATTTTGCGGGAGATTGGAGTGGAGACGAAGACCGAAGGACACGGATCGCTTGGTATACTTCTCTACTCTTTTCTTGTTTGCTAGTAGCTAGGTTAATGGCCCGATCCGGGTGAAAAGTGCGCGGTGGTGCCGGTTCAATAGTTTTTGAAAGTTTTTGTTTCCGCATTTCCGGCGTCGGATCGACGGCCGGGGCACCGCCACGGACTTACAGTATATCAGGTTCGGTATCTAAATACATTCGTTCAGAATCAATGTATTCTGGTAATACAGGGTGATTACTACCAACAGACTTGGCTGCAACACTTGCACCGTTTCTATCTCAAGAAACTTATCACCCGTTCTCAGTTCTCTACCTATCTGTAGCCCATGTAACAAATTATATATGTGGGATCCTGATCCGGTATCAAATACCCAGGACGTAAAGGATATTGAGAAACAGTTCTTTGTAATGAACACACCAGAAGAAGATGCATCAACATGCACTTTCTTCGTTTGGGCTGCACGGGAATTCTGGTAATCCCCTATTTCCTGCTCTGTCTTATAACAATTATAAGTTGGAGCGGGACCAACGTTCCCTAGCTCAGTATAACAAGCGGGTTCGGTCAATACATTTGTATTATCTTGATTAAGGAGTGACATAGTCGTAACCAAGAGAGAGAGAGAAGAAAACACTCAACGTGCGCTTTTATAAGATTAGATTGGTTATCAATTTATCTAATCAGGATGTCTCCCACTATTTTAGTTAAATCTTCCTTCAAACCCTAAAAGGAAAGACTGGCCGGGATTAATTACACCCTACAAGTTCGCCAATCTTTCAGCCAGGCCAGTGCCGGTACTTTGAGGGAGGTTCCCCGCGCTTTCACACGGACCAAATTAAAGTAAACCTCGTTTTCCCAGGGGCGTACCCCCGTTAACAACTTTCTAGACACCTACTTGATCGGCTAATTGTAATGTGTAAAACTCTCCCAAAAGTAACTCTTACTCACAGCGGGTATCGGGATCCAACTATCTCATAGAAGGTATGCAATCTCATTGCAAATTTCAACACTTGAAATTCCCAATAATATTTTACCCCAAGCGATCTATGACCTTGACTAAGTCAACAAACCATAGACCGCAAGTAAAGTTCAACCCGTCATTTTCCGATTGAATTAAACTCACCCGCACGTCCCTTGACTAAGTCAACAAGGCCGCACGACTACCCTAATCTAATCGCATCATATGCTTTGCAGATAAGCACTAATCAGCTACCGCACACTACGCCTTGACTAAGTCAACAAACGCAGCACGAATACTAAAAACTACTTATCTGAAATAACGAAGGGCTACGACAGGTTTTTAAGAAAACCCTTTGCGTAATGAACTTTATATCGTTGTATAATCGAGTGATTTTGATTGGAATGTTTTTGAGGCTTTTTCTAGTTTTGCTAAAGAGGTCACTCCCGGTGAAAGGATCGTCGGCTCTTTCCTCATCGAATAAGGTGCAGGATATTTCACAAATATCACTATGCAAAGCAAAAACTATAAAAACAATCAAAAGACAAACCGAGTTTGTAGCATCTGCTAGTCTCGCTAAAGAGGTCACTCCCGGTGAAGGGATCTCGGCTCTTTCCTTATCGAATAAAGTGCTGGATGTTCTACAAGAAACACCGCTATGCAAAGCAAGAACTAGAGCTACCAGTTTTTAAACAAGTTTCTACAACATTTTTAGGTTTCTTTTGTTTCATTAATCTCATTAATGAAGACCCATTTTAATATGCTTCACAAGCATCACATTTGAAACGAAATCTGCAATATAACATATATCTCATATATATAAATAAACATTCGTTTCAGGCAGTAATATGATCTCATCATAGAACATTGCAGCAGAAGAACATATATGAAATATTGGATATACTAGGACGTCCGTGTTTTAATACGAGCCTGTATAAAACACGGATTCCACGGTCGCGATGAATAGCCAAACCCACATCCCTAGACCCCTACGAGAGCGGCAAGCAACACTGCCAATTCTAGGGTTAGGAGACCCGGTCTCGACTCCTCGAGATGGTCTCCCACTGGACCCTAGAACCCGGTTACTTGTGCTCCCCGCCTTGTGTCTACCTAATGCGGAAAAGTAAATAATATACAATGGTGACATCATCCTCAGCCCAGAAGTGCCCCAATAAAAGAATATTACATACAAATGAATTTTACATAAAGAAAAAGAAAAACCCTCATCTCACATAAAATCTCTGGCTATTCAAAACACGACAATCCAATATAACATATCTCAGCAACACATAATATCTCATATCATCAACGTAAGCAAGTATGCGTATCCCGATTGTCGTTGATGTATAGCAACGAAGCCGGCGATACACCACATACTACGCTTACGGTCACAGAAAAGAAAGTGTAAAACTACAACAGTTGGAATCCGCAACCTCTTTAGACATCGCATGCCTAACCAAATGAATTCCTTAGACATCGCATGCCTAACTATTATAAACCCCGCATTTTAGTCTCATTATCGAAAACTCTTTTCAATATCAAGTCGGGCAATTCAACAAAATTCCCGACATCCTGATCGAATGCTCGTCGCAAAGTTTAGGAGACGGCCGCACCCGCAGATGCCGTTGATGAAGTGCACTAAGGCGGAACACCGCAGCCGCGAGCACCCGAACGGATGCTCTTGGCGGTGGGGTTCTCCTATAGTCACTTGGTCGGGGCTATGGGGCGTGGCTATCGATTAAGTTTACCCGGCGAGTATCGGCAAACGCTACGTGATTGCGACGGACTTTTGATCGCATCAAAATCCCGTGGCAACCGAACACCCAAGATTTCCCAAATAGTTCTCAACACTTGAAATTAGTTTAAAAACATCCATCACATACCACAGTACCAATGGTCCAGCCGTAGAAGGGTCAAGCCAATGCCTCACATGTGGCAACGCCGTACTGCCACAATGTCACGACCTAAAGTTTGGCCCGTGACCGGCACTTAACCACGTAACGTCTACAGGCGTAACGCGACTAAGTAAGCCGAAAACCCAGAAATCAAACCAGTAAAAGTATAGAGTGATTTAAGCATTTAATAGAACCAATTACTAAGATAACAATATACGACGCCGTAGCGAAGAAAATGAGCAACAAGTGGGAAACATCACAGATAGAATAAACTGCATAAGTAAAGTCGGCTCACAACGAGCGCGACGCCAGAATACAAAATAATATACATCGTCCTCACAACTGGTCTCTAAGTCAATACATAAGTGGTAGATGGAGAGTATTAGATACAACAATGTACATAACTGAAAGATAACCAGATACTGCACAAAACCCACCTATCAGCAAAAGAGCTAGTACACCAACTGTAGGGGTATCTGTGTCAAAAAGATGCAAGAACGCAGCGTGCCGCGACTACTCCGAAGGGCAACCTGCAAACACTGTGGCACAACGGGGGTGAGTTGCCAACTCGTGAATAGATAACATATAAAGGTAATCGCGAGTATGCATGTGCAACGATACTCTAACCTATATCAACAGATAACATCTATATGATGAACTGGATGCTCAAAACATGCAACAAGTGCGATCTAATAACATCTCCATGTGATGAGCAAGAAATGTGATGATCAGGTATAGCAATGCAGTCTAACCACCCTATATAGAATGAACAGGGTATGCAATGATCGTGCAAGCATGTGTACTATGTCAGGTACAACAGATACAGGATGAGATATCAATTACTACATACAGAGCATGGGAAATATAACATATACACGGAATGTCATCGTGGAAAGTATAATCGGTACCCATCAATGCACCCAAATCCCAATACTACTCAGGCGTCGTCATCCTCCTCGGTCCTCAAATCCTGTAAATCTCATATAATCGTGAGTGCCCAACATCGGCACCCAAAATATCAAGAAATACTCGTGCCAAGCATCGACACGCAAATCCTCCTGTATAGGGCATCTGTCAGTCCGGATCCGCCCACGTGCTCTGTCTGCGGTATCGGCCCTCGGCCCCGGCAGTACGAGTCGTCCCGTATCCATCCATCGACTCTGGTCGGTATCCTCCGGATAACCGCCAGGTCCAACCAATCACCGGTAGATAGTAGTCCCTCTGCCAGGCTCACCGTCTACTACACAGCGAAACCGTTCTCGCCCCGGGGTACCATACCGGGTCCACCATGTACCCGTAATCGGCCTCATCCAACTCCTCGATTCGGATTCACATATATCACTCTAGTACCGAGAAAACACATGGTGGACACACCGAAATATCATATCAAGGGAAACCGGGTTTTTAAATAATTAACTATTCTCTTTGAATTATCCACGGTTCCCCAAATCCAGAATTAACATGGAAACAACATATCTCAAAGCGTAATCTAAGCAAGTATGAAGATATCAATATATGTGTGCACTGGTATGAATATACAGTGTGCATGTGCGCAGGTATGAAGATATCAATATATGTGTGCACTGGTATTAGTATACAGTATGCATGTGCGTGTAAGGTTAGTCTAGCACCCTATGAAGTGTTTTGAAGCATCACATGACCCAAAGTTTAAATTTTTATGGTGCTAAACGAACATGCAAAGGAATCGATCCTAGAAAATTAGGGTTTCGAAATATAAAGCGAACTAATCTAGGGTTTCGAGACTACAACCTTTGTAGCTCCCTTTCGCCGGACTCCTTGGTCTCTAGGGTGTTGAACGGAGGTCCTCTTGAAGTCCTCTTGTGTCCACGACGATCCACCATGGAGATCTCCATCCAAGCTCGCAACTTCGTAAAACCGAAGAGAACACTCTAAACAAAACGGCTAAGCTTGTGTAGAATGAAGTTGTGGTTAAGTTTCTCACTTCAAAAACATATCTTTAAGTGGTATTTGCTCACTAGAAAAAACTAGAGAGCAAAAGAGAAAGAGGAAGAAGATGGTGGCAATTTTTAACAAGAGGTAAAAAGATAACTCATAAGAAGAAAAAGAAATATATCAATATATATTTTATTCCTTCTTACTATGAACCATGGTTAAAGGGATGGAGACATTATTTAACTTGAGTTTTAAATGATAAAGAGAAGGATAACCTTAGGTTAGTGGTAGTTGAGCATGGTTAGGTCAAAGGAAGAATGTAGAAGCAAGAATGATTATCCTTTCCTTTTCATTTTCTTTTAAATCCAAAATCAAATAATAATCCATTATATAATCCATGGTGTGAGTCTTATATTGCCACCATTTCCATATGCTAACAACCATGATGGATGAGTGTATGTATGTGTGCAAGTATGCACATCCACATGTGCATGAAACTAGCATGAAAGAAAGAAAGAAAAACACACATGCATGCACACATCCATCATCCAAGAAAAGGTTTTAAGAGAGAAAACTAATGGTTAAATGATAAATCAACACTCGATTTATCAACCCGGTCATATCTCATATGACCCCACCAAAAGCAGTTCACCCGATCAATGTTCGGTATCAAATACGCACATTTCAATCGGGTGCATGCGCATATCGCATACGCGCACCACAACGTTTCGCCTGGACTGGGTAACTCCTTTGTGGGACTCTAAGACTCGTCAATACGCCGGCAGAGGGTGATGATCATATCAGGTACCCTCAAGCCGCAAGCGGTCAGCTAAACGTAACGGCCACCGGGGTATTGAGCGATCAGAAGACAACAAGCGAACCTGCTACAACTCCCGTCGAGCCATCCGGCAACACTACCGTACAGTCCGGTCTCTTCGTCAGATATGCAGCATATCGAGCCTAGCGATGGTCACGTCGACCCCAATAACTCAATAAGTCGTGCCGGTGAATGGTCTATAACAGATCGAGAAACTACTGATAACACTTATCAGCAAATCTCAGCAGCCCTGGCCAGGGACTTGCTGTTATAACCAGTGTCACGACCCGAAGGTACGGAACATGACCGGCACTTAGACTACGAACGTCTCAAGGCGTACGTATGCTAAGTAAGCCGAAACCCAGAAATCCAAACCAAGAGAAGCAATAGAGAATAGGAAGAACCATATCAAATCAACCTGTGTGCAACATAATATACAACGCCTCAAGGCGAGGATCACAGCAGAAAAGGGAACTCAACCAGCCTGAAACCCAAAGAAATATAACATGCGACTCTAAGGTCGAAAGTATAAACATCACTGGTCTCTATCTCAAATAAGTACAAGTTTTGGTTGATGGAACTTCTAGATACAACTGAAACATAATATACAAGGTATAATGATGGGTAAGATACAATAAACCCACCTACTAGCAAGTCACCCGAAAAGAAACCGTGCCCGCAAAGCCGTAATGAAATCCGTACGGCAACACCTGCAAGAAACTGGGGCACAACGGGGGTGAGTTGCCAACTCGTGAGTAGAAAAAGATCTACGCACAGAAATCGCATAAATAACGCAACCTAGGTCAAAGATCATAATATATCCTCAAATATATGAATAACATGCAGCCTATAATAATGGCTAGGGTAATATCTAACCCGAGTGTGATCTTATGTGCCCGTGTCAGTGTCTCAGGTAGCAATATATCATATGAATGAGGTATGAATGCATGAAAACAGAATACATGTAAATGAAGAAACTGTTTTCATAAATTAGTGAGATTTCCTTCGTATTTTTAAACTGAGGTATCATAAATGAAATCAGTATCAACAGTGTCTAGCATCGACACAAAACATAAATCTCAATGTCTCGAAATATCAATGTCTCAATCTCAATATCTAGGGCGCCGTCAGTCCGGACCGGCCCCTACCATCCATCTCAAGACCACGACGGTATCCTCCGGATATCCGACGCGTCGGGTAATATCACCGGTAGGTAGTGCTCCCCAGCCAGGCTCAACGTCAACACCACATTCCTCTTGCCCCGGGGTACCATACCGGGCCCACCATGTACCCGTGACGGTTCCTCCACTCCTCGACACGGATCTCCAAAACCACAGCAAACTCATGGTGGACGACACTTTACATCACTAGAAAACCGCAACATTTTATATTTTTAAAAGATCATAAGTTGTAAATTTTGCGGCTTTCCCCGAAATACAGAAATATCATAAATCTCAAGAAATCATCACAAGTGCATATGTCAATGATAATGAACTAGGCATGAACAACTGAATAACCGTATGCATGAAGTGGTAGGTAATAACTACAATGTCTAATATGGCATATAAGGGAAGTACACTAATATCATGTCAAAACTACTAGCTAACAATCTAAGTCAAGCAATTATATTCTCTAAAGTGTACGTGACATTGTAATTACCGATGAAGATGTGTGTGAGCCGGCAAGTAGGTGTACGTGGTACATACGCATCATCAGTAATGGTGCTGGTGTCCTAACAGCATGATATCAATAATGGAATATGCAGCAAAATAAATATGCGAGGCAGAGCGAACAGCAATAATGTGCGGGAGCTGAATACTAGACGCAACTAAAACTAATCTGCACTAATCTAATATAAGTCCTACAAATTGGTGCCTTTTGAAATAACACGAATCATGGGGTTTTGAAAATAGGGGCTACGGTGTTTTTATGAAAAGATACGCCTTTTGAAATATCCGTAGGATCCCTTGGGCTATCTTTAAAAAAATGCCCACGATTCGTTAGTTTTTGAAATAGGTAAGAAGTCTAATCTAATCTAACAACTACACTAAACTATACGGCTGAACTAACAAGCCGAACTACAGGTAAGGAAACCGCCTATCATCTGAGTCGATACATATACATACCTGTATATGTATAGTCGGTGATCCCGCCACAATAATATCATATCCGATACCATATCTATAATCAGGCATCCCAAGTCAAGAGTGCGGATCAATCATCAATATAGCTCGTACGTAAATCCGTCGTACGGCATCCCAATCTGGGTACGGGTCAATATCACATTCATCATACTATTCACCTGGTATTCTCTTTATCAAATATCATGATCGGGGCACTGATCTACGTCTAGTACCATACTGATACCGCCTACGTGTGCATGGACGTGTGTGAAACAGTACGTCAAGGACCCGCTACAACGTCATGTCGTATCTAAGATACGAACCCTGCTATATCACCGATCTCACGGCCTCAAATCGAATCTCATCGACTCAGCTCAATCCCAAGTATCATCTAAAAAAAATCCGTATGTGAACACATAGTCCCATACCCATGTGAACACATAACTATAAAGAATCCCATGAGTACATATAAATAGGAATGTATGCAAGTATGTATGTGTATATGTGTAGTGCAACACTACCCTAGGGTTCGCAACACTAAAGCAGTCCAACACACCAATATCCATCCTAAGCATCGTTATTAATCCCAAATAACATAGAATAATAATTGTTGGTGTGTATACGCATCCGTATACACCACCACGGACTGCGGGGGTGCTATACGCCATCCACCCGACTTCTCCCCGTAGATATAAATCTACTCACCTGGTCCTCGCTAGCCGGTGCCGACGTTGCCACGCGCTTGCTTGTCGTCTCGAAGTCCACATGGGGGTACCTACATATCATAACGCACCATATCTCATTAAAATCCGACTCATGATCAAAACGACGCACGAATCCCACATAGGTCAAAACCTATGGTTGCTTTCACAAATCAACCCAAAAACCATTGATATCGGTGTACAGACGCCGAGTGATCGAGAAAAACACAAACGCACCATTCGTGGTTTCACAATCCACTAAATATATATATATATATATATATAGGGTTTAAATCATCAAAACTTCAAATTCGCTTTAGAAGCCATTTTTCCGAAAGTCTAGTAAGCAATAATTGCCAATTCAGTTCAAATCTAGTTGTTTTAACAATTCTAGCGGTTACAACATTCACTAAATATCTTCAATAAATTATACAAACCATTTCCAAAATTTTATCACGCCAATTGTAGAAATCTTAAAATTTTAGTTTGAAATTTTATCTAATTTTAACCATTTTATGACAAAAATGCACAAAGAACAATTTAGCTTGGTTTTGCATGAACTAAAGTATTAAATTACAATTTAAAATGTTAATAATTTTATGAAAACCTTAATTAGATTTTTTCTTTTATCTTTATTATTTTCATAGTTTACAAAAAACCTATTTTGCTAAAAAAAAGCTTAAATATTACGATTTCAATTTAATAAATTGCAAACTAGCTACGAGAATAGGTTTTTCTATGGCTTAGCATGATAAATACACCATTTAACCATGATCAACGATAAGAACTCTCACTTGGTAGCAATTCCCTTTTCTTGAATTTCAAGTTTGAAGTTAGAACACAAATTAAACATCCAAAATTAAATAAATTGAAGTAATTAGCAACTCATTAAACATGGGGTTAGGATTTATACCTCAAGATTTGTAGATCTAACATGCAACCCTAGCCTCCCAATTGCTAACTTTTCTCCATGATCCAAGCTAGTTTGGCCAAAGAAAGAATGGTTAAAGGTTGAAGGAAGAAATTGCTTTGAATTTGTGACCTTTTGTTTGGATTTTTGATGATTTTTAATGGAAATTTGACATGGAAATCAAGTGGGAAAAATGGTAAAGGGGCTGTTGGGAGTGCTCGGCCAGTAAGGGAGAGGAATTGAGGGAGTGGGGTTATAGTTGTGGCCAAGTCAAAAGTAATACCATACCTCAAGTATAAAAGCCCATACCTCTTGTTTAATGTTTCCCTTCATTCATTTTTTTTTTGTGAGGTGATGTAGAGAAAAGGGGATGGCTGCTGATTTGGGAGGGGGTTCGGCCACATATGGGGCAAGAAAGGTGAATGAATGTGTTGTATAATTTCCTAAGTCAAACTAGCACCACATCATCTTTCTTATATTCATTAAATTTTCTTTTTTTTTTTCTATTTAACCTTAGAACTTTCTAACCATGCAAACAAAAGAGAAAAAGAAACATGTTACAAATTTAGTTTAACATGCCATGATGCACAAAATTTGTTTCAACTCATTCCAATTTGTAATTTTCCCTAATTAAATGTATTAGTGACGGCTTAAAATAATAATAAAATAATATTTTTTTTCAGAAAATTTGAAATTTCACCAGCGGCTCAATAAACACCAAATAATAGCAAATACATAGCTAGAATGTGTATATTTAATTTTTATAATAAGATATTTGTATTTTGACTTTTTACAGAAAACCCCCTTATTTTACCGTTTTTTCGAAATTTCACCGAAACGATTTCCAAAACGTTACAATCTTCCCCCCTTAAAGAAATTCGGTCCCCGAATTTAAATTAAAACTCCCCCCAATACTAAAACATCTAAACCAAAACCATCAAGTCGTCGGGGCTCCGAAATTGTAAATACATAAAACAAATCATAGCGCAGCGCATGCGCATGAAAAATGAGCATATAACTCAAATCAAAACTTCGTCAAGCATCCCGCAATCATCGGAGTCATAGGGAAGACATCAATGCCAAATCCAAAGCAAAACCAATATGATATAACTCGAAACTATAAATGTAAATATCGAATCTATATATGTAAGTATCTGAAGGAAATGCATGCCAAATCTCTTTAAGTCGCTGTGCAACGCGTATAACACTGCACAGTGGCGGACATCTATAATAAGAAAATAACTTATATACATATATACCTTTGTTTGAAATGTACGTTCCGCCGTTTTGGAAACAATTTAGAAGGGTGTCCTTGTTTTAAACATTTCATGTCATATCAGACACGTAAGTAAATACTGAGGCTATAGCTCACTTTTGGGAATCCCTTCAATAACTATGAATGCATGCAAAATATATTCAGGTACTGTCCTCTGACTAGTCCTGCCCAGTACGAAAACACATAGCTATATCATAAAAACGTACTGCTCTATAAGAAAAATCAATCCCAAAATACGCGTATGCATACTACGTGCGTCTGGTGCTCACGGAAATCAAAATCCAAATATGTGCCATACATATGCACAGAAACAACATCCAAGTGCATCGTGTGTGCACGAAACATCTGTCGTAGGCAACATGTGTGTCTGACAGCAAAATCAGGTGCATCTGACATGCACGAAAAATCTCGATTTAGTGCATCTGGTGTACACCAAAATCACATCTCAAAACATGCGCTCAACATGTGCGAAAACCCAAGGCAGGTGCATCCATCATGCACGAAATCATGAAATCCAATATCAAGCGCCGAACATGCGCAAAATCAAATCAGGTACACAAGGTGCACAAAACAAATATCGAGTATCACAATCGAAATCGAAGTCCAGTGCATCTAAGTGCACAAAATGCGTATCACTGCACTGCAAGCATATGCGAATCATACCGAGTGCAAAAACCAAATCGTATGTGTATTTACGCACCATCAACTCAACTGTATGAAACCCCTGAAATCATAAATATGGGAAACCAAGGCACGAAAACGATATCAATTGCAACAACTGAGCAAAATCGTAAATCCTGAATCATCAAAATCAAATCATGCGAATAAATCGCCCAACAATACTGAAACCAAGTATGGCGGAGTAGTCCCGCTCAAGCGCATCCTCCAAGAATCTCTGGCCATCTGTCGTTGTTACTTGTAGCATATCCCGTTGATGATCCTGAACTCTGGCCTGCTGGTGTGCATAACATTGACCACTCCTGGGTCCAAGTCTTCTCGGTGAATTATCAATCTCACGATCCATCTGCTCATCGGCCCTGTCAGGTGTGCTAACGGGGTCAATTCCGTTCTGGCACTTCTCTGGTCATTTCTCGGTCAATCATCGCGACCACTCTTAAGCAGCATGTCACTGGCGTCGGCCTCCGGCTCTCTAAATGCATGTGACCCATCTGATCCTGGGTGTAAGTATCATTGCAGCATTGTCCTGGAAGGAGTCCTGCTCAAGGTCTCTTCCAAGTCTCATCTCTGCCAATTGCCCGGGAGTCATCATCCTTACTATATCTGCTTCTGGTTCCGGAACGGCTGCATATTCATTGCGACTCCTTCTGGAAGGTATATCCAGTACTCTGATGTGGCATGCACATCGCATCTCTGATGTCGGTGGAGGGGAACGTCATCTCATCCAGATCTTCCACGAACCTCTTACTCGACTTTCCTCTAATGTCTACTGCTTCGGACGCGTCTCGTCGTGGCTGCATGGACTAAGCTCCCACGGCTATCCTCATGTCTGGAGTCTCCCAAGAAATGCATCTCACCATCTAGCATCCGAATTAAGTCGAGCCATCCGATTGAGTCGTCAAAACCTCATAATCCCCCAAGAGCTCAACATCTTGGGTACAGTTTAATAGTATCGAGTACATACCACAGCATCGGTGGTCCAGCCATAGAAGGGCAAACCCAAGCCTCACTAATGGCGCCGTAGAACTGCCGCAAACCCGAAGGTTGAAAGGCTTTCACACGGTCATTAAATCGAGTTAGGGTTTCATTCTTCTAGAGGGACCATAGAATTGCCTGCATGTCTTTCCGAATACTTTAAACTTGGAATAATAGGTTTTTGACATTCGATCGTCTCTGTCGACTCTCAACATCTCCGCGTGAAGTCGTCTCAGCTGGAATCAGTCTATCTGATGATCTCGCATCGGGGTAACGAATAATCCATGTGTCCTAGTCATTCATCCTCGGTGACTAGCAACCTTCTATCATCTCTTAGTACAATCTCGCACTGCAATAGCTCCAACATCTAGGGCGATATCTCATCGTTCGCAGCAAAAACTGGCTCGCTCGTCTGTACGCTGAATCGTGCATCAATCATCATGAATGAGCAAGCAATACACCAACGGTCATCAAAATCTGGCTGGCCTCTGTTAATGGCTCAATCCTCTGGTGCTAATCCGCACGTCCGAGTAATCTCATACAGCGATCCATCCATGCTCGTGGCGCGAAACACAATCAAGACACATCTCTGCAAACGCGTGTCTTCGGAATCATGCCCTGGTCAGTCCTCGTTCGTGCCGAGCTCGTGCTGACCGCAACTCTAGCCGTAGCTCTCCCTGCCCGTAATCGTGGCAGCAAAACCAAACTGGTACCGATGAGGCTAGATCAGGAAGGAATATAATACTGAACAAGGAAATGTACATCCTAAGGCTTCTTAAGTGGAGTGGCGTGTCGTAAATATGCCGCGGAACATACCAACGGTACGTCACTCTACTTTAGTCACCTATTCCATCAACCAAGGGTCATCCTACGCTCCGAAGGTAAAACCTAACGCTCTGATACCAACTTTGTCACGACCCGAAGGTACGGAATATGACCGGCACTTAGACTACGAACGTCTCAAGGCGTACGTATGCTAAGTAAGCCGAAACCCAGAAATCCAAACCAAGAGAAGAAATAGAGAATAGGAAGAACCATATCAAATCAACCTGTGTGCAACATAATATACAACGCCTCAAGGCGAGGATCACAGCAGAAAAGGGAACTCAACCAGCCTGAAACCCAAAGAAATATAACATGCGACTCTAAGGTCGAAAGTATAAACATCACTGGTCTCTATCTCAAATAAGTACAAGTTTTGGTTGATGGAACTTCTAGATACAACTGAAACATAATATACAAGGTATAATGATGGGTAAGATACAATAAACCCACCTACTATCAAGTCACCCGAAAAGAAACCGTGCCCGCAAAGCCGTAATGAAATCCGTACGGCAACACCTGCAAGAAACTGGGGCACAACGGGGGTGAGTTGCCAACTCATGAGTAGAAAAAGATCTACGCACAGAAATCGCATAAATAACGCAACCTAGGTCAAAGATCATAATATATCCTCAAATATATGAATAACATGCAGCCTATAATAATGGCTAGGGTAATATCTAACCCGAGTGTGATCTTATGTGCCCGTGTCAGTGTCTCAGGTAGCAATATATCATATGAATGAGGTATGAATGCATGAAAACAGAATACATGTAAATGAAGAAACTGTTTTCATAAATTAGTGAGATTTCCTTCGTATTTTTAAACTGAGGTATCATAAATGAAATCAGTATCAACAGTGTCTAGCATCGACACAAAACATAAATCTCAATGTCTCGAAATATCAATGTCTCAATCTCAATATCTAGGGCGCCGTCAGTCCGGACCGGCCCCTACCATCCATCTCAAGACCACGACGGTATCCTCCGGATATCCGACGCGTCGGGTAATATCACCGGTAGGTAGTGCTCCCCAGCCAGGCTCAACGTCAACACCACATTCCTCTTGCCCCGGGGTACCATACCGGGCCCACCATGTACCCGTGACAGTTCCTCCACTCCTCGACACGGATCTCCAAAACCACAGCAAACTCATGGTGGACGACACTTTACATCACTAGAAAACCGCAAAATTTTATATTTTTAAAAGATCATAAGTTGTAAATTTTGCGGCTTTCCCCGAAATCCAGAAATATCATAAATCTCAAGAAATCATCACAAGTGCATATGTCAATGATAATGAACTAGGCATGAACAACTGAATAACCGTATGCATGAAGTGGTAGGTAATAACTACAATGTCTAATATGGCATATAAGGGAAGTACACTAATATCATGTCAAAACTACTAGCTAACAATCTAAGTCAAGCAATTATATTCTCTAAAGTGTACGTGACATGGCAATTACCGATGAAGATGTGTGTGAGCCGGCAAGTAGGTGTACGTGGTACATACGCATCATCAGTAATGGTGCTGGTGTCCTAACAGCATGATATCAATAATGGAATATGCAGCAAAATAAATATGCGAGGCAGAGCGAACAGCAATAATGTGCGGGAGCTGAATACTAGACGCAACTAAAACTAATCTGCACTAATCTAATATAAGTCCTACTAATTGGTGCCTTTTGAAATAACACGAATCATGGGGTTTTGAAAATAGGGGCTACGGTGTTTTTATGAAAAGATACGCCTTTTGAAATATCCGTAGGATCCCTTGGGCTATCTTTAAAAAAATGCCCACGATTCGTTAGTTTTTGAAATAGGTAAGAAGTCTAATCTAATCTAACAACTACACTAAACTATACGGCTGAACTAACAAGCTGAACTACAGGTAAGGAAACCGCCTATCATCTGAGTCGATACATATACATACCTGTATATGTATAGTCGGTGATCCCGCCACAATAATATCATATCCGATACCATATCTATAATCAGGCATCCCAAGTCAAGAGTGCGGATCAATCATCAATATAGCTCGTACGTAAATCCGTCGTACGGCATCCCAATCTGGGTACGGGTCAATATCACATTCATCATACTATTCACCTGGTATTCTCTTTATCAAATATCATGATCGGGGCACTGATCTACGTCTAGTACCATACTGATACCGCCTACGTGTGCATGGACGTGTGTGAAACAGTACGTCAAGGACCCGCTACAACGTCATGTCGTATCTAAGATACGAACCCTGCTATATCACCGATCTCACGGCCTCAAATCGAATCTCATCGACTCAGCTCAATCCCAAGTATCATCTAAAAAAAATCCGTATGTGAACACATAGTCCCATACCCATGTGAACACATAACTATAAAGAATCCCATGAGCACATATAAATAGGAATGTATGCAAGTATGTATGTGTATATGTGTAGTGCAACACTACCCTAGGGTTCGCAACACTAAAGTAGTCCAACACACCAATATCCATCCTAAGCATCGTTATTAATCCCAAATAACATATAATAATAATTGTTGGTGTGTATACGCATCCGTATACACCACCACGGACTGCGGGGGTGCTATACGCCATCCACCCGACTTCTCCCCGTAGATATAAATCTACTCACCTGGTCCTCGCTAGCCGGTGCCGACGTTGCCACGCGCTTGCTTGTCGTCTCAAAGTCCACATGGGGGTACCTACATATCATAACGCACCATATCTCATTAAAATCCGACTCATGATCAAAACGACGCACGAATCCCACATAGGTCAAAACCTATGGTTGCTTTCACAAATCAACCCAAAAACCATTGATATCGGTGTACAGACGCCGAGTGATCGAGAAAAACACAAACGCACCATTCGTGGTTTCACAATCCACTAAATATATATATATATATATATATAGGGTTTAAATCATCAAAACTTCAAATTCGCTTTAGAAGCCATTTTTCCGAAAGTCTAGTAAGCAATAATTGCCAATTCGGTTCAAATCTAGTTGTTTTAACAATTCTAGCGGCTACAACATTCACTAAATATCTTCAATAAATTATACAAACCATTTCCAAAATTTTATCACGCCAATTGTAGAAATCTTAAAATTTTAGTTTGAAATTTTATCTAATTTTAACCATTTTATGACAAAAATGCACAAACAACAATTTAGCTTGGTTTTGCATGAACTAAAGTATTAAATTACAATTTAAAATGTTAATAATTTTATGAAAACCTTAATTAGATTTTTTCTTTTATCTTTATTATTTTCATAGTTTACAAAAAACCTATTTTGCTAAAAAAAAGCTTAAATATTACGATTTCAATTTAATAAATTGCAAACTAGCAACTAGAATAGGTTTTTCTATGGCTTAGCATGATAAATACACCATTTAACCATGATCAACGATAAGAACTCTCACTTGGTAGCAATTCCCTTTTCTTGAATTTCAAGTTTGAAGTTAGAACACAAATTAAACATCCAAAATTAAATAAATTTAAGTAATTAGCAACTCATTAAACATGGGGTTAGGATTTATACCTCAAGATTTGTAGATCTAACATGCAACCCTAGCCTCCCAATTGCTAACTTTTCTCCATGATCCAAGCTAGTTTGGCCAAAGAAAGAATGGTTAAAGGTTGAAGGAAGAAATTGCTTTGAATTTGTGACCTTTTGTTTGGATTTTTGATGATTTTTAATGGAAATTTGACATGGAAATCAAGTGGGAAAAATGGTAAAGGGGCTGTTGGGAGTGCTCGGCCAGCAAGGGAGAGGAATTGAGGGAGTGGGGTTATAGTTGTGGCCAAGTCAAAAGTAATACCATACCTCTAGTATAAAAGACCATACCTCTTGTTTAATGTTTCCCTTCATTCATTTTTTTTTTGTGAGGTGATGTAGAGAAAAGGGGATGGCTGCTGATTTGGGAGGGGGTTCGGCCACATATGGGGCAAGAAAGGTGAATGAATGTGTTGTATAATTTTCTAAGTCAAACTAGCACCACATCATCTTTCTTATATTCATTAAATTTTCTTTTTTTTTTCTATTTAACCTTAGAACTTTCTAACCATGCAAACAAAAGAGAAGAAGAAACATGTTACAAATTTAGTTTAACATGCCATGATGCACAAAATTTGTTTCAACTCATTCCAATTTGTAATTTTCCCTAATTAAATGTATTAGTGACGGCTTAAAATAATAATAAAATAATATTTTTTTCAGAAAATTTGAAATTTCACCAGCGGCTCAATAAACACCAAATAATAGCAATTACATAGCTAGAATGTGTATATTTAATTTTTATAATAAGATATTTGTATTTTGACTTTTTACAGAAAACCCCCTTATTTTACCGTTTTTTTCGAAATTTCACCGAAACGATTTCCAAAACGTTACAACCAGTCGGGCACAGCACAGCATCAACTCCCAATACCGGGAGAGAAGAAACCCCTCCTATCGCTCATCGTCTTCGTGTGTCTCGGGACTGTACCCAACGGCCACCTGTTTGCACGACTCAGTAGAGCCGTGGTAGGGTGGCAATCAAAGTACAGTGGGAGAACACACAAGACTCGATGACGATCTCGGGTCTACAGACTAACCTGTACCAGTGTCACCTGAGAACTGCTATCCGACGATAGATATAATTCCATATAGGAGTTCTCGGTGAGTCCGTCCAGTGTACCCAGTCACCACTGAGCACCCGTATATGTTCTTGATGTCAAACATCGATGAATGTGGGAACATTCATCGCCCATCATATGGGTCTAGTATCATATACGCTAGTCTACTCTGGTATATCGATACCCCGTCTCGATACACCTCCGACTAGGGACATTTCAGGATATGCTTATAGACTACAGATGTCCCACTAGTATGATCTCTATCATAATCAGAGTAGTCAAGCCGATATCCTCAGGGCTTTATCAGCATGTATGAATGAATAAAAGCATGATCAAATCAACATGTCAGATAAAGAATAACCAGATAGCATACTATCATGTCGAGCAAGAATGCAAACTGAATATATATACATGTATAGATACATCCACTATCACATAATGGCCTCTAGGGCATACATATATCCAACAATCTCCCACTTGCACTAAGGCCAGTTATTGGCGTATCTCATACCCAACATCTCAAAAAGTCGCTCATGCTGTGGCTGAGGGAGGGCCTTGGTGAGTGGATCCGCGGCGTTGTTCTTTGTGTCTACTCTCTTAATCTCGATCTCGCGGCGATCTACAATCTTCCGGATCAAATGAAAGCGCCTCAGGATATGTCTAGACCGCTGATGGGATCTGGGCTCCTTGGCTAACGCCATCGCCCCATTATTGTCACAATCCAAAGGTATTGGATCAATAATGGTTGGAACTACTCCTAGCTCCGAGACGAACTTCTTCATCCAGACGGCTTCCTTGGCGGCATCATTTGCAGCAATGTACTCAGCTTCCATCGTAGAGTCTGCAACTGTAACGTTTTGAAAATCGTTTCGGTGAAATTTCGAAAAAACGGTAAAATAAGGGGGTTTTCTGTAAAAAGTCAAAATGCAAATATCTTTATTATAAAATTAAATATACATATTCTAGATATGTAATTGCTAGTATTTGGTGTTTATTGAGCCACTGGTGAAATTTCAAATTTTCTGAAAAATTTCCCGAAATTTATTATTTTAATATTATTTTAAGCCGTCACTAATATATTTAATTAGGGAAAATTACAAATTGGAATGAGTTGAAACAAATTTTGTGCATCATAAAACATTAAATAAAATTTTATCATGTGGTTTTTGAAATGAAATCGTTTGCCAAAACGGTTTAGAAAATATTGAAGAAAAATGGCTTATTTTGTGAAAATAAAAGGGTTTTGGTTCATATTGTATTGGTGTTTGGTGTTCATTGCTCCACACACACCCCCTCTCATCCCACCCACTCACTTTTCCTACCAATTTATGGCCGAATTCAGCCCCCCCCATTCTCATCTCTTTTTAGAAGAATAAAAGATTAAAGAAAGCAATAAATTATTAAAGTATGGTTAAAGGTAATTGTGATGAACTTTTTGACCCCATTCTCTCTCCAATCACCTCACACTCTCTTCCCCTCCCCATTTGGCCGAGCCACATTCTGCAACAGCTCCTCTTCATATCTCCACTTCTCTTCCCTTCAAAATCTCTCCATTTTGCTTCAAAAATCAACCCAAAGTCTCACAATTTCACCATTTATCCTTTACCCAATATTCTTTGACCCAAAGTGGTTTGGATTGAGATGAAAGAGGGCATTTTGAGAGGCTAGATTTTATGTTGATCCATGGTTCATGAGGTATAATTTTAACCTTATGCTTATTTTGTTGTTTAATTACTTCAATGTAGTCTAATTAGGTGTTAAATTGTGGGTTTAATTGAATGTTTGGAAATTCAAGTGGGGATTTTGAATTGAAGCTAGGGTTTGAATTAAATTAGGTTCTTTATCTTTAGCTTATGATTGTAATGAGGGGATTATCATGTAATTGAATGCAAAATCTAATTTGGTTACTAGTTGCTAATTTGTTAGTTTAAAAATGGTGTTAACTATGCTAAATTGCTAACTAGGTTTTAGAAATTAAATAAAAATGTGGGATTAAAATCTAGTTAGGATTTTTAGCACATCATTAAGGTTTCCATGAGTGGTTTAACCATTTAAAATATGCAAAACCAAGTTTAATTGTAAAATTGTGAATTTTACATAAAAAAGTGTTAAAATTGATATTTTTGCAAACTAGGATTTTGGAAATTATGCAAATTTATGTGATTAAATTATGGAAATGGTTTTATTGACTTATTTAAGTTATTTAATAAGTATTATGGCCGCTAGAATTGTTTAAACATCGAGTTTTGTACTAAAACGGGTAATTTTGCTTGCTAGTTTTTCGGAAAAACGGCTTTTAGAGTGAATTTGGGGTTTTTCTCAGTTTTGACCTATTTTATATTAAAATTAGTGTTCGTGAATGTGCAAATGAGTGTATTTGGGTTTTTCTCGATGGTCTGGTGTTTGTACGCCGACGTCGAGGGTTTTTGGGTCGATTTGTGAAAGCAACCATAGGTTTTGACCTATGTGGGTTTCGTGCGTCGTTTTGGTCATGAGTCGGATTTTAATGCGATATGGTGCGTTATGATATGTAGGTACCCCATATGGACTTCGAGACGACAAGCAAGCGCATGGCGACGTCGGCACCGGCGAACGAGGACCAGGTGAGTAGATTTATATCTACGGGTGAAGTCGGGTGGATGGCGTATAGCACCCCCGCAGTCCGTGGTGGTGTATACGGATGCGTATACACACCAACAATTATTATATGTTACTTAGGATTAATAACGATGTTTAGGATGGATATTGGTGTGTTGGATTATTTTAGTGTTGCGAACCCTAGGGTAGTGTTGCACTACACATACACACATACATACTTGCATACATTCCTATTTATATGTGCTCATGGGATTCTCTATAGTTTATGTGTTCACATAGGTATGTGACTATGTGTTCATATACTGGATTTGAGAATAGTATTTGGAATTTGAGATGAGTCGATGATATTAGGCTTGAGGCCAGAAGATCGGTGATGTGTTTTGGTTCGTATTGAGATACGACATGATGTTTTAGCGGGTCTTTTGAAGTAGCAATTCTTACACCTGTATGCATACTTAGGCGGTATCAGTAATGTACTAGACGTAGGACATTGTCCCGGATCATGATATTTGATAAAGAAGATACCAGATGAATAGTGTGATTGAATGTGAGATTAACCCGTACCCAGATTTGGGGATGCCGTACGACGGATTTACGTACGAGCTATTTATTGATAATTGATCCGCACTCTTGACTTGGAATGTCTAATTATAGATATGGTATCGGATATGATATTATTGAGGCGGGATCACCGACTAATATATATACAGGTATGTATATATATCGACTCAGATGTTAGGCGGTTTCCTTACCTGTAGTCCAGCTGGTTAGCTTAGCCCTTTAGTTTAGTTTAGTTGTTAGATTAGATTCGATTCTTACCTATTTCAAAAACTAACGAATCGTGGGTATTTTAAAAGACAGCCAAGGGATCCTACGGATATTTCAAAAGACGTATCTTTTCATAAAAACACCGTAGCCCCTATTTTCAAAACCCCATGATTCGTGTTATTTCAAAAGGCACCATTTGTAGAACTTTTATTAGATTAATGCAGATTAGTTATAGTTGCGTCTAGTTTTCAGCTACCACTTATTATTGTGGTTCGCTTCGCATCGCATACTTATGTTATAATTTCTTATTGAAATGTTGATATCATGCTGTTAGGACACCAGCACCATTACCGATGATGCGTATGTACCACATACACTTACTTGCCGGCTCACACACATCTTCATCGGTAATTGCCATGTCACGTACACCTTAGAAATATTATTGCTTAACTTAGCTTGATAACTCGTAGTTTGACATAATATTAGTGTACTTACCCTATATGCCAGCTTAGATATTGTAGTTATTACTTGTCACTTCATGCATACTGTTATTCATTGTTATGCCGTATTCATGGATTCTCATATTTATATTCATGGTTTTACATGCTATTGATGATTCGGATTCCCATGATATTTTCTGGATTTGGAGGAAAACCGCAAAAACATATATAAACTGCTTTCCCTCTTTTTAAATAAAAAAATGCGGTTTTCCTATGATGTATGAGTCGTCCACCATGAGTTTGCTAATGGATTTCGAGACCCGATTCGAGGAGTTGGATGAACCGTTTCGGGTACATGGTGGGCCCGGTGCGGTAACCCGGGGCAAGATGAATGTGGTGATGACGTTGAGCCTGGCAGGGGAGCACTACCGACCGGTGATTTTACCTGACGCGTCGGATATCCGGAGGATACCGTCGTGGTCTTGAGATAGATGGTAGGGGCCGGTCTGGACTGACGGCGCCCTAGATATTGTGATTGAGACATTGAGATTTTTGAGATTTTGAGGTACAGAGATTACGACACAGAGATATCGAGATATTTGGATACTTGTTTTGTGTCGATGCTGGGCACTATTTTATGCTGATTTCATTTATGGTACCTCCTATTTAAAAATAAGGAAATCTCACTAAACTATGAAAACAGTTCTTCATTTACATGTATTCTATTTTCATGCATTCATACCTCATTCATATGATATATTGCTACCTGAGACACTGATACGGGTACATGAGATTACACTCGGGTTATATATTTACCCTAGCCTTGTTATAGGCTGCATGTTATATAATGGAGGATATATTTTGATTATTGACCTAGGATTGCGTTATTTATGCGATTTCTGTGCGTAGATGTTTTTCTATTCACGAGTTGGCAACTCACCCCCGTTGTGCCCCAGTTTCTTGCAGGTTTGCCGTACAGGTTTCATTACGGCTTGCGGGCATAGTTTCCTTCGGGTGATTTGCTAGTAGGTGGGTTTACTTGTATCGTACCCCCCCATTATATAGCTTGTATATTATTATTCAGTTTTATCTAGAAGTTCCATCAACCAAACTTGTATTTATCTCAGATAGAGACCAGTGATGTTTATTCTTTCGACCTTAGAGTCGCGCGTTGTATTTCTGTGGTTTTCTTATGGTTTTGAGTTTCCTTTTGAATTTTGAACCTCGCCGTTGGCGTTGTATATTATATTGCTTGTGTGGTTGTGACCGTCGATTGACGAAGAGCTAGCTCCCGCTTGGGGATACATTTTTATTGATTTCGTATACTATTCATGTTGTATCCCGTTTGGGGGCCAGTATTTACAAAGGAGACTCTGCCGAAATTTTCAGAAAATACTTGATGTTTTAAAAACGCATAATTCGGCTTATGCTATTAAAACTACTTGTTTTAAATTGGTTTTCCTTCACTCTACTACTTTTCTTGGTTTGGATTTCTGGGTTTTCGGCTTACTTAGATTACGTACGCCTCGAGACGTTTCGTAGTTTAAGTGCCGGTCATGTTCCGTTTTTTTTGGGTCGTGACAAAGTTGGTATCAGAGCGTTAGGTTTTACCTTCGGAGCGTAGGATGACCCTTGGTTGATGGAATAGGTGACTAAAGTAGAGTGACGTACCGTTGGTATGTTCCGCGGCATATTTACGACACGCCACTCCACTTAAGAAGCCTTAGGATGTACATTTCCTTGTTCAATATTATACTCCTTCCTGATCTAGCCTCATCGGTACCAGTTATGGTTTTGCCGCCACGATTACGGGCAAGGAGAGCTACGGCTAGAGTTGCGGTCAGCACGAGCTCGTCATGAATGAGAACTGACCAGGGCGAAATTCCGGCAACACACGATTGCAGGGATGTGTCTTTTTACTGTGTTTCCGCGCCACGAGCGTTTGGCGGATCGCTTTTATAAGGTTACTCGGATGTGCTGATCGACACTATAGGATTGAGCCAATGATAGAGGCCAGCCAGATTTTGATGACCGTTGGTGTGTTGCTTATTCATGATGACCGAGGTACTGTTCAGCGTGTAGACGAGCGAGCCAGTTAATGCTGCGAACGACGAGATATTGCCCCAGATGCTGGAATTAGTGCAGAACAAGTTGTACTGAGAGATGATAGAAGGTCGCTAGTCATCGAGGATGAATGACTAGGACATGTGGATCGTTTGCCTACCCCGATGCGAGGTCATCAGATAGAATGATTCCAGCTAGAGACGACTTCACGCGGAGACGTTGGGAGTCGACAGAGACGATCGAATGTCAGAAACCTATTATTCCAAGTTTAAAGTAGTCGGAAAGACATGCAGGCAATTCTATGGTCCCTCTAGAAGAATGAAACCCTAACTCGACTTAATGAACGTGTGAAAGCCTTTGAACCTTCGGGTTTGCGGCAGTTCTACGGCGCCATTAGTGAGGCTTGGGTTTGCCCTTCTACGGCTGGACCACCGATGCTGTGGTATGTACTCGATACTATTATTCTGTACCCAAGATGTTGAGCTCTTGGGGGATTATAAGGTTTTGACGACTCGATTGGATGGCTCGACTTAATTCGGATGCTAGGTGGTGAGATGCATTTCTTGGGAGACTCCCGATATGAGGATAGTCGTTGGAGCTCAGTCCATGTAGCCACGATGAGACGAGTCCGAAGCAGTCGACATTAGAGAAAGTGGAGTAAAGAGGTCCGTACAAGATCTGGATAAGACGACGTTCCACTCCGCCGACATCAGAGATGCGATACGCATGCCGAGGCAGAGTACTGGATATACCTTCCAGAAGGAGTCGCGATGGGTATGCAGCCGTTCCGGAACAAGATGCAGATATAGGAAAGGACGATGACTTCCGGACAGTTGGCAGAGACGAGACATGGAAGAGGCCGTGAGCAGGATTCCTTCCAGGACACTGCTGCAATGATACTTGCACCCAGGATCAGATGTGTCACGTACATTCAGAGAGGCAGAGGCCGACGCCAGTGATATGCTGTCTTACGAGTGGTCGCGATGATTGACCGAGAGATGACCAGAGAAGTGCCAGAATGTGATCATCCCCGTTAGCACACCTGACAGGGCCGATGAGCCGATGGACCGAGAGATTGGTAATTCACAGTGAAGACCTTGACCCAGTAGTGGTCATTGTTACGCACACCAGCAGGCCAGAGTTCATGATCATCGACGAGACGTCCCACTAGTGACCGCGACAGTTGGCCCGAGATTCTTAGAGGATGCACTTGAGCGGTACTATTCCGCCATTATTGATTTCGATGTTTTGGGTGATTTATTCGCATGATTTGATTTTGATGATTGAGGATTTACGATCCTTGCACAGTGTTGCACTTGATATCATTTTCGTGCTTGGGTTTCACATGTTTGTTATTTTACGGTTTTAGACATTTGAGTTGATTTTGTGCGTATGCACGCACACGATTTGGTTCATATATGCTTGCAGTGCAGTGATACGCCTTTTGTGCACTTAGATGCATTGGACTTTGATTTCGATGGTGATGTTCGATATTTATTTTGTGCACCTTGTGCACCTGATTTGATTTTGCGCATGTTCGGAACTTGATATTGGATTTCATGATTTCGTGCACGATGGATGCACCTGATTTGGATTTTCGCGCATGTTGGGCGCATGTTTTGAAGTGTGATTTTGGTGCACACCAGATGCACTAAATCGAGATTTTTCGTGCATGTCAGATGCGCCTGATTTTGCTGTCAGGCACACATGTTGCCTACGACAGATATTTTCGTGCACACCCGATGCACTTAGATGTTGTTTCTGTGCATATGTATGGCACATATTTGGATTTTGATTTCCGTGCGCACAAGACGCGCGTAGTATTCATATGCGTATTTTGGGATTGATTTTTTCTTATAGAGCGGTACGTTTTTATGATGTTGCCAAGTGTTTTCGTACTGAGCAGGACTAGTCAGAGGACAGTACCTGAATATATTGTACATGTATAGTTTCGAGTTATGTCATATTGGTTTTGTATTGGATTTGACATTTGTGTCTTTACCATGACTCCGGTGATTGCGGGATGCTTGACGGAGTTTTGATTTTGAGTTATATGCTCATTTTTCATGCGCATGCGTTGCGCTACGATTTGTTTTATGTATTTATAATTTCGGAGCCCCGGCGATTTGATGGTTTTGGCTGAAATATTTTAGTATTTGGGGGAAGTTTTAATTTAAATTCGGGGACCGAATTTCTTTAAGGGGGGAAGATTGTAACGTTTTGAAAATCGTTTCGGTGAAATTTCGAAAAAACGGTAAAATAAGGGGGTTTTCTGTAAAAAATCAAAATGCAAATATCTTTATTATAAAATTAAATATACATATTATAGATATGTAATTGCTAGTATTTGGTGTTTATTGAGCCACTGGTGAAATTTCAAATTTTCTGAAAAATTTCCCGAAATTTATTATTTTAATATTATTTTAAGCCGTCACTAATATATTTAATTAGGGAAAATTACAAATTGGAATGAGTTGAAACAAATTTTGTGCATCATAAAACATTAAATAAAATTTTATCATGTGGTTTTTGAAATGAAATCGTTTGCCAAAACGGTTTAGAAAATATTGAAGAAAAATGGCTTATTTTGTGAAAATAAAAGGGTTTTGGTGCATATTGTATTGGTGTTTGGTATTCATTGCTCCACACACACCCCCTATCATCCCACCCACTCACTTTTCCTACCAATTTATGGCCGAATTCAGCCCCCCCCATTCTCATCTCTTTTTAGAAGAATAAAAGATTAAAGAAAGCAATAAATTATTAAAGTATGGTTAAAGGTAATTGTGATGGACTTTTTGACCCCATTCTCTCTCCAATCACCTCACACTCTCTTCCCCTCCCCATTTGGCCGAGCCACATTCTGCAACAGCCCCTCTTCATATCTCCACTTCTTTTCCCTTCAAAATCTCTCCATTTTGCTTCAAAAATCAATCCAAAGTCTCACAATTTCACCATTTATCCTTTACCCAATATTCTTTGACCCAAAGTGGTTTGGATTGAGATGAAAGAGGGCATTTTGAGATGCTAGATTTTATGTTGATCCATGGTTCATGAGGTATAATTTTAACCTTATGCTTATTTTGTTGTTTAATTACTTCAATGTAGTCTAATTAGTTGTTAAATTGTGGGTTTAATTGAATGTTTGGAAATTCAAGTGGGGATTTTGAATTGAAGCTAGGGTTTGAATTAAATTAGGTTCTTTATCTTTAGCTTATGATTGTAATGAGGGGATTATCATGTAATTGAATGCAAAATCTAATTTGGTTACTAGTTGCTAATTTGTTAGTTTAAAAATGGTGTTAACTATGCTAAATTGCTAACTAGGTTTTAGAAATTAAATAAAAATGTGGGATTAAAATCTAGTTAGGATTTTTAGCACATCATTAAGGTTTCCATGAGTGGTTTAACCATTTAAAATATGCAAAACCAAGTTTAATTGTAAAATTGTGAATTTTACATTAAAAAGTGTTAAAATTGATATTTTTGCAAACTAGGATTTTGGAAATTATGCAAATTTATGTGATTAAATTATGGAAATGGTTTTATTGACTTATTTAAGTTATTTAATAAGTATTATGGCCGCTAGAATTGTTTAAACATCGAGTTTTGTACTAAAACGGGTAATTTTGCTATCTAGTTTTTCGGAAAAACGGCTTTTAGAGTGAATTTGGGGTTTTTCTCAGTTTTGACCTATTTTATATTAAAATTAGTGTTCGTGAATGTGCAAATGAGTGTATTTGGGTTTTTCTCGATGGTCTGGTGTTTGTACGCCGACGTCGAGGGTTTTTGGGTCGATTTGTGAAAGCAACCATAGGTTTTGACCTATGTGGGTTTCGTGCGTCGTTTTGGTCATGAGTCGGATTTTAATGCGATATGGTGCGTTATGATATGTAGGTACCCCATATGGACTTCGAGACGACAAGAAAGTGCATGGCGACGTCGGCACCGGCGAACGAGGACCAGGTGAGTAGATTTATATCTACGGGGAGAAGTCGGGTGGATGGCGTATAGCACCCCCGCAGTCCGTGGTGGTGTATACGGATGCGTATACACACCAACAATTATTATATGTTACTTAGGATTAATAACGATGTTTAATATGGATATTGGTGTGTTGGATTATTTTAGTGTTGTGAACCCTAGGGTAGTGTTGCACTACACATACACACATACATACTTGCATACATTCCTATTTATATGTGCTCATGGGATTCTCTATAGTTTATGTGTTCACATAGGTATGTGACTATGTGTTCATATACTGGATTTGAGAATAGTATTTGGAATTTGAGATGAGTCGATGATATTAGGCTTGAGGCCAGAAGATTGGTGATGTGTTTTGGTTCGTATTGAGATACGACATGATGTTTTAGCGGGTCTTTTGAAGTAGCAATTCTTACACCTGTATGCATACTTAGGCGGTATCAGTAATGTACTAGACGTAGGACATTGTCCCGGATCATGATATTTGATAAAGAAGATACCAGATGAATAGTGTGATTGAATGTGAGATTAACCCGTACCCAGATTTGGGGATGCCGTACGACGGATTTACGTACGAGCTATTTATTGATAATTGATCCGCACTCTTGACTTGGAATGTCTAATTATAGATATGGTATCGGATATGATATTATTGAGGCGGGATCACCGACTAATATATATACAGGTATGTATATATATCGACTCAGATGTTAGGCGGTTTCCTTACCTGTAGTCCAGCTGGTTAGCTTAGCCCTTTAGTTTAGTTTAGTTGTTAGATTAGATTCGATTCTTACCTATTTCAAAAACTAACGAATCGTGAGTATTTTAAAAGACAGCCAAGGGATCCTGCGGATATTTCAAAAGACGTATCTTTTCATAAAAACACCGTAGCCCCTATTTTCAAAACCCCATGATTCGTGTTATTTCAAAAGGCACCATTTGTAGAACTTTTATTAGATTAATGCAGATTAGTTATAGTTGCGTCTAGTTTTCAGCTACCACTTATTATTGTGGTTCGCTTCGCATCGCATACTTATGTTATAATTTCTTATTGAAATGTTGATATCATGCTGTTAGGACACCAGCACCATTACCGATGATGCGTATGTACCACATACACTTACTTGCCGGCTCACACACATCTTCATCGGTAATTGCCATGTCACGTACACCTTAGAAATATTATTGCTTAACTTAGCTTGATAACTCGTAGTTTGACATAATATTAGTGTACTTACCCTATATGCCAGCTTAGATATTGTAGTTATTACTTGTCACTTCATGCATACTGTTATTCATTGTTATGCCGTATTCATGGATTCTCATATTTATATTCATGGTTTTACATGCTATTGATGATTCGGATTCCCATGATATTTTCTGGATTTGGAGGAAAACCGCAAAAACATATATAAACTGCTTTCCCTCTTTTTAAATAAAAAAATACGGTTTTCCTATGATGTATGAGTCGTCCACCATGAGTTTGCTGATGGATTTCGAGACCCGATTCGAGGAGTTGGATGAACCGTTTCGGGTACATGGTGGGCCCGGTGCGGTACCCCGGGGCAAGATGAATGTGGTGATGACGTTGAGCCTGGCAGGGGAGCACTACCGACCGGTGATTTTACCTGACGCGTCGGATATCCGGAGGATACCGTCGTGGTCTTGAGATAGATGGTAGGGGCCGGTCTGGACTGACGGCGCCCTAGATATTGTGATTGAGACATTGAGATTTTTGAGATTTTGAGGTACAGAGATTACGACACAGAGATATCGAGATATTTGGATACTTGTTTTGTGTCGATGCTGGGCACTGTTTTATGCTGATTTCATTTATGGTACCTCCTATTTAAAAATAAGGAAATCTCACTAAACTATGAAAACAGTTCTTCATTTACATGTATTCTATTTTCATGCATTCATACCTCATTCATGTGATATATTGCTACCTGAGACACTGATACGGGTACATGAGATTACACTCGGGTTATATATTTACCCTAGCCTTGTTATAGGCTGCAAGTTATATAATGGAGGATATATTATGATTATTGACCTAGGATTGCGTTATTTATGCGATTTCTGTGCGTAGATGTTTTTCTATTCACGAGTTGGCAACTCACCCCCGTTGTGCCCCAGTTTCTTGCAGGTTTGCCGTACAGGTTTCATTACGGCTTGCGGGCATAGTTTCCTTCGGGTGATTTGCTAGTAGGTGGGTTTACTTGTATCGTACCCCCCCATTATATAGCTTGTATATTATTATTCAGTTGTATCTAGAAGTTCCATCAACCAAACTTGTATTTATCTCAGATAGAGACCAGTGATGTTTATTCTTTCGACCTTAGAGTCGCGCGTTGTATTTCTGTGGTTTTCTTATGGTTTTGAGTTTCCTTTTGAATTTTGAACCTCGCCGTTGGCGTTGTATATTATATTGCTTGTGTGGTTGTGACCGTCGATTGACGAAGAGCTAGCTCCCGCTTGGGGATGCATTTTTATTGATTTCGTATACTATTCATGTTGTATCCCGTTTGGGGGCCAGTATTTACAAAGGAGACTCTGCCGAAATTTTCAGAAAATACTTGATGTTTTAAAAACGCATAATTCGGCTTATGCTATTAAAACTACTTGTTTTAAATTGGTTTTCCTTCACTCTACTACTTTTCTTGGTTTGGATTTCTAGGTTTTCGGCTTACTTAGATTACGTACTCCTCGAGACGTTTTGTAGTTTAAGTGCCGGTCATGTTCCGTTTTTTTTGGGTCGTGACAGCAACGGTATCTTGTTTGGAACTCTTCCAACTTACCGCCCCTCCATTAAGGGTAAATACAAACCCTGAGATAGATTTGCTGTCATCCTTATCGCTCTAGAAGCTCGAATCGGTAAAGGCCTCCATTTGGAGATCTGTATTACCATACACCAAGAACAATTCTTTAGTCCTTCGTAAATACTTAAGAATGTTCTTCACAGCTGTCCAGTGGTTCTCCCCTGGGTTGGATTGATACCTGCTTACAACACTAAGTGCATAAGCTACATCTGGGCGTGTACATAACATCGCATACATTATAGATCCTACTGCCGAAGCATAAGGTATAATGCTCATGCGAGCTCTCTCTTCATCGGTCTTTGGACAAGAATCCTTCGAGAGAGTGACTCCATGGCAAGCAGGTAAGGCACCCCGCTTGGAGTCTTCCATACTAAACCTCTTTAGGATGGGGTTGATGTACCTGGTTTGGGACAATCCCAATAACTTTTTGGATCTATCCCTATAGATCCTTATGCCCAGGATGTACGTGGCATCACCCAGGTCCTTCATGGAGAACCTTAGTGATAAGAATGATTTGACCGACTGTAGCATAGGAATATCATTTCCTATCAGAAGAATGTCATCCACGTACAATACGAGAAATGTGACAGCTCTTCCCACAGCCTTCTTATAAACACAAGGTTCATCTGGATTTTTGATGAAATCAAACTCTTTGATAACATCATCGAAACAGATGTTCCAACTTCGAGATGCCTGCTTTAACCCATATATGGATTTAAGCAATCTACATGCTTTCTCGCTGCTCCCACTGTCAATGAAGCCCTCTGGCTGATCCATATAAACGCATTCCTCTAAATCTCCATTTAGAAATGCTGTTTTAACGTCCATCTGCCAGATTTCATAGTCGTAGTGAGCAGCAATAGCAAGTAGGATCCGAATGGATTTAAGCATGGCTACGGGCGAAAAAGTTTCGTCATAGTCCAAACCTGGTCTTTGACGAAAACCTTTCGCTACAAGTCTTTCCTTATAGGTCTCTACCTGCCCATCTACACCAATCTTTCTTTTAAAGATCCATTTGCACCCTACAGGTTTTACCCCAGGGGGTACAACGTCCAAAGTCCATACTTTGTTGGTGTACATAGACTCCATTTCGGATCTCATGGCATCCAGCCACTTCACAGAGTCACCACTCGTGATAGCTTGCTGAAAACCGGTAGGATCATCATCATCCGTGATACAATCTTCTCCGTCACCATCAATGAGGAAACCGTAGTACCTCTCCGGTGGGCGAGAAGTCCTACCAGACCTACGGAGTGGCCGAGGTTCTCCAGTTTCTGTTACAACAGCCGGTTCAACCAAATCGTCATTTGTAGTTTGTGTCTCCAGAACCTCTTCTAGATCTACCACCTTGCCATCATCTTTATCTGTGAAAAACTCTTTTTCCAAGAATGTGGCATACTGAGAAACAAACACCTTTTGTTCCTCTTTGTGGTAGAACAGATATCCATAAGAATTCTTTGGATATCCCACAAAGTTACACATGACTGACCGTGCTCGAGTTTGTCCGGATTCTGCTTTTTAACATAGGCCGGGCAACCCCAAATCTTAAATCTTTTAAGAGATGGTCTCTTCCCATTCCATATCTCATATGGCGTGGTAGACACGGCTTTGGTTGGAACCCTGTTTAGCAGAAATGCTGCAGTCTCCAATGCATGCCCCCAAAACGAGACTGGTAACTCACCGTCACTCATCATGGACCGGACCATATCTAATAGGGTCCTATTCCATCGTTCTGACACACCGTTGTGCTGTAGTGTGTAAGGAGGAGTGAGCTGAGAGAGAATCCCATTCTCTTTTAGGAAGTTTGCAAATTCTGTACTGAGATACTCTCCACCTCGATCTGATCGAAGTATCTTAATACTCAAGCCGGTTTGTTTTTCTACTTCTTGTTTATATTCAATGATTTTCTCGAAAGCGTCGGACTTGTGCTTTAATAAAAATACATGACCGAATCTTGAGAAATCGTCGGTGAATGTAATGAAGTATGAAAAACCGCCTCTAGCCTGTGTAGACATTGGCCCACATACATCACTATGTATGAGGCCAAGGAGCTGAGTAGCTCTTTCTCCGTGTCCGGTAAACGGAGTTTTGGTCATTTTACCCTTGATACAAGACTGGCAAGTCGCATAAGATTTATATTCAAAAGGGTTTAAATATCCATCTTTGTGTAACCTGTTTAGTCTTGTTTCGTTAATATGACCAAGTCTACAATGCCAAAGAAAAGCTTCATTTAATTCTGAAAGTTTTCTTTTATTAGTGTGTTGTATACTGAAAACTGTGTGTTGATTTAGGACATATATTCCGTTATTAAGCGTACCATACCCAACCAACATTTGATTTAGGTGAATGTTCATAACATTGTTCTGCAACACAAAATTATATCCTTCATTGTCCAACAAAGAAACGGATATTATATTACATAGCATACTTGGTACAAAATAACATGGATTCAATATCAAAATACATCCAGATGGCAACCCCAAGTGATACTCTCCCACTGCGACTGTATGTACATTGGAACCATTTCCAACGCGGAGAGTATGGTTACCTGTCCTCAAAACCTTGCTATTTCTCAGCCCCTGCATAGAATTGAAAATGTGAGAACCCGAACCGGTATCCAATACCCAGGAAGCAGAGTTTATAGAAAAACAGTTTTCAGTCACAAACGCACCTGAAGCAGAAGCATCACCATGATTCTTCTTGAGACTTAGATACTCCGTGCAATTGCGCTTCCAATGTCCTATCTTGTGGCAATGAAAACACTCGCCTTTCCCCGGGTCTCCATCTATGGACTTTCCCTTTCCCTTTACCTTTTTAACTCCGCCCTTAGGATTAGTGGGTTTCTTCTTTTTCTTTCCCTTGGCCTTAGCTTTCGGGCGAGAAGAAGAAGACTGTCCAAAAGTCATAACGGGAGTTTTTGCTAACTTCATAGTGCTCTCTGCACTCCTTAACATATTAAGGAGTTCAGGGAGTTCCTTTTCCATGCCATGCATGTTAAAGTTCACTATGAACTGAGCAAAGGTGGAGGGGAGGGACTGCAGAATAATATCTATATATTGTTCATTGTCCATTGTCCATCCAAGGTCCTCAAGCTCTTCTATAAGAGCTATCATCTTCAAAACATGGTCTCCTACTGGTGTGCCAGGGGCCATTCGCATCTGAAACAGTTTCTTTGATGTTTCGTATCGTAATACGCGGGATTGCTCCCCATACAACTCCTTTGTATGGAGCAATATACCGTGAATGTCTATGTCCTCGTGCTGCTTTTGATGTGTGTTGTCCATCGATACAAGCGTGAGGCATTTTGCCGTGGCATAGTCAGCATCACATGTCTTGCGGACTTCAATGTCCGCAACTGAGGATTTTGGACCTGGGACGGGCGGGGCTGAAGCCGTGAGGACATATGATACTTTATCATAAGTCAAGGCGATCTTCAGATTCCTCAGCCAGTCTTTATAGTTGGTCCCATTCAGTTTGTTTTTATCTAGTAGAAGCTTAAGTCCAGTCATTGGTATCTGCCATTAAGAGAGAGAAAAGAATACACTCAGCGAAAGCTCTTGCACAGATTAGATTGGTTTATTATCTTGTCTAATCGATGTTTCCCACTGCTTTTTATCAAGTTTTTCTTTCAAACCTTAAAAAGAAAAACTAGCCGGGATTAATTACAGTCTACAACTTCGCTAACCGTTCAGCCAGGCCAGTGTCGGTACTTTGAGGGAGGTTCTCCGTGCTTTCGCACGGACCTAATTAGAGTAAACCTCGTTTTCCCAGAGGCGGAGCCCCGTTAACACCTTTCTAGACACCTAATGAGTTAGCTAATTGTAAACTGTAAAATTCTCCTAGGAGCAACTATTGCCCACAGTGGGATCGGGATCCAACCATCACATGGAAGGTATGCAATCTCATTTCAAATTTCAACACTTGAAATTCCCGATGTAATTTTTACCCCTAGTACTTATGACCTTAACTATGGTCAACAAATCATAAGTACTAGTCAAGTTCTACCCGTCATTTCTTGATCAATTAGACCCACACATATGACCCTTAACTATGGTCAACAAAGTCGCATGAATGTCCTAATTAATCTGCATCATATGTAGTGTAGGAAGACATCACTTAGCTACCGTACACTACGCCTTAACTAAAGTCAACAAACGTAGCACGAATACTAAGTACTCTACTTCCTAAAATGACGGAAGGTTGCGAATGATTTTTGAGAAAATCTTTAACGCTTTGAACTTGATATCGTTGTAGAATCAAACAGTTTTCAAAAAGAGTGGCTTAAGCTCCGCAGTTTTGAAATGTAGCTTTTTCATAAATAGCCGAGTAGTTTTTAAATCCGATTCTACAACATCTTTTTATGTTTATTTTCTTTACATTAATCACATTAATGTAATCCCATCATTTAAGTCCTTAAGCCAATCACAGAAAAGAAACGAAAATAACACGTACGCTTATGCCATCCGCATTCGCCGCAATGTTCCGTTATGCACCGTTAGGTTACTTAACTAACAGCATACCGGGACGGACTAGCGCGGGTGTAAAACATAAGCAACGTCTACTATATATCATATATATAATTTGTCATTCGTCTCAGATATCACAGAACACAGGCAGCAGAAACATAGATATAACGTGGGATATCCTAGGACGTCCGTATTTAGTATTTAGCCAGAATAGAAAATACGGATTCCACAGTCGCGATGAATAGCCAAGCCCACACCCTGGACCCCTACGAGAGCGGCAAGTGACCCTACTAATCCTGGTGTTTAGGAGACCCGGTCTCGACTCCTCGAGATGGCCTCCCACTGAAACTCCAGAACCCGGTCACCTGTGCTCCCCTCCTTGGGTCCATCCTAATGCGGAAAAGTAAATAATATACAACACTGGTGACACAACCTCAACCTGGAAGTGCCCCAAATAAAAGAATATTACATTACATTTGAATTTACATGAATGAAAATATAAAACTCTCATCTCACAAAACCCCCCCGGCTATTCGATCGCGACAATCCTGCACATCATATCTCAGCAACACATAATATCACATATCATCAACGTAAATAAGTATGCGTACCCCGATTATCGTTGATGTATAGCAACAAAACCGGCGATATCGTACATACTACACTTAGGGTCACAGAAAAGAAAGTGTAAAACTACAATATTTGGAATCCAGATTCTCTTTAGACATCATAAATGCGAAATATCACATATTTTGTATTTCATGCCTAAACTATATGAATTCCACATATTGTATCACATTCCAGACAAACAGACAGTATTAAAGTTTTCGAACGAACGATCAAGCACCCAAGATTCACTAAAGCTCAACACTTGAGCAGGGTTCAAAAATCCGGAGTGTGACACAGTAGTAGCGGTCCAGCCGTAGAAGGGTCAAGCCAACGCCTCACATGTGGCACGCCGTACTGCCCCAAACCCTAAGGTTCAAAGGGCAGTTCGAGACGGTCACATAATCGAGTTAAGGTTTGTTGTCTTCTAGAGGGACCACCGCAAAAAGACTTGCACGTATCTCCAAAGTATTTAAACCCCGTGAATAGTAAGTAAATGATACTCGTTCAAACACTTCAATACTTTTTAATTTACCCGGAAAAGCTACGAAATAAAAATCCCGATCGAAATGACGAGTCCAAAACCATCTCCAGAATTTTTCAAAACCAAATACAGATTAAAAATATCCAAAAATTTATACAAGCCGATTCATGAATTACTGTACAAAAATTATTCATCAATTCATATATACGGCCGCGGAACCGCGGCCTAAGCAAGCTTAGGCCACGTTTCCGCGGCGAGAATCACTGTTCATGGAATAATTTTTGTACCATAACCCTTATTTTTTCCTGCTGTATTTTTACATATTTTTAATTCTGAAAAATGTCAATTTTTAGAAAATTTCCAGAGAGCACCCTAAAAAGTCGTATTTCGGTTCGATCGGAGTTTTAACTTCGTAAAAAGGTCGCCTAATGTTCTAGGTCGGCTCTGATACCAATGTAAGGTTAGTCTAGCACCCTATGAAGAGTTTTGAAGCATCACATGACCCAAAGTTTAAATTTTTATGGTGCTAAACGAACATGCAAAGGAATCGATCCTAGAAAATTAGGGTTTCGAAATATAAAGCGAACTAATCTAGGGTTTCGAGACTACAACCTTTGTAGCTCCCTTTCGCTAGACTCCTTGGTCTCTAGGGTGTTGAACGGAGGTCCTCTTGAAGTCCTCTTGTGTCCACGACGATCCACCACGGAGATCTCCGTCCAAGCTCGCAACTTCGTAAAACCGAAGAGAACACTCTAAACAAAACGGCTAAGCTTGTATAGAATGAAGTTGTGGTTATGTTTCTCACTTCAAAAACCTATCTTTAAGTGGTATTTGCTCACTAGAAAAAACTAGAGAGCAAAAGAGAAAGAGGAAGAAGATGGTGGCAATTTTTAACAAGAGGTAAAAAGATAACTCATAAGAAGAAAAAGAAATATATCAATATATATTTTATTCCTTCTTACTATGAACCATGGTTAAAGTGATGGAGACATTATTTAACTTGAGTTTTAAATGATAAAGAGAAGGATAACCTTAGGTTAGTGGTAGTTGAGCATGGTTAGGTCAAAGGAAGAATGTAGAAGCAAGAATGATTATCCTTTCCTTTTCATTTTCTTTTAAATCCAAAATCAAATAATAATCCATTATATAATCCATGGTGTGAGTCTTATATTGCCAACATTTCCATATGCTAACAACCATGATGGATGAGTGTATGTATGTGTGCATGTATGCACATCCACATGTGCATGAAACTAGCATGAAAGAAAGAAAGAAAAACACACATGCATGCACACATCCATCATCCAAGAAAAGGTTTTAAGTGAGAAAACTAATGGTTAAATGATAAATCAACACTTGATTTATCAACCCGGTCATATCTCATATGACCACACCAAAAGCAGTTCACCCGATCGATGTTCGGTATCAAATACGCACATTTCAATCGGGTGCATGCGCATATCGCATACGCGCACCACAACGTTTCACCTGGACTGGGTAACTGTTGCGCCACGGCAGCGCCCCGGCCGTCTATCCGAGGCCAAAATGCGGAATCAAAATTTTCTTAACTTTTAAACTGGCGCTACCGCGGACAATAAACCCGGATCATAACCATTAACCGATACTAGCAAGCAAGAGAAAGGGTGAGAGATATACCGAGTGATCCGAGTCCTCCGGTCTTCTCGTCATCGTCCCGATCTCCCGCGGAAACTCCGGTCGTCGCATCCTTGCCGGAAGGGCACCAGATCGCCTGCATCTTTTACGGGCTCCCACCTCAATACCGAGGCAACTCGGGCGCGAAGTTGGCTGGCCGACGCGTCCAAGATTTGCTGTAGAATGTAGTGTAGATGATGCTTGTCTCATTTGGGGTAATGAAGTTGCCATTGGATGGAGGGATAAGGTTATGGAAAAATGGTGCTTTCATTTTTCCCAAACTAGAAGAATGAGATGATGAAATATGTGCTACAACAAAATGGAAATTTCTCTCATTTCTCATCAAAAGTCGCTGGCCATCCAAGCTTGGAAATGGTGGAGGGAAAAGCATCACATATAAGGGAGGTGAGTGTAGGATAAATCAAGAGGTGACCACAAACAAACATCAACCATGCTTATTACTTACAACAAACCCATACCCACTCAAATCTAATTAATGCACCATCATGGATGAAAAACAAAAGATGCTTATCATAATGAATACAAGTGCAAGAAAACCCCTCCTCAAATGTTATTTGCACAATTGCAAATAACCCCCTCCATCGGAAAAGTCCGGCCGGGAAAGAACAAAGGAAAACCGGCCGGAACGGAATGCAAACTGGCAACTCCAGAAAACTGGTCCCGTAATAAATTACAGGAAAACCCCAATACTGTGCATACACACCCGCATCTGTATTCCGTCCGGATACAAATGCAAAGAGACAAAATCTACACTGTACTAAACTAGGATCCGGCTTAAACCAAAGCCGGCTAGTATTATCCGTTCGATCCTGATCCGTGCAATACCGCACGCATCTGATCGAACCCTGCCATATATCCATACGGCTACTAGTACAAACCGTCCGATCCTGATCTGTGCAATACCGCACGTATCTGATCGGACCCTGCCATATCTCCATACGGCCTCTACAGCGTTTCGCCCGAAAACTTGAGTAACTGAATGTGTGGTGGACTCTAAAGACTCATCAATACTATGGCTGTGGATTTAACCACTAGCACGTCAGAGGTATTAGCCAATACTTGACGGGCCACCAGCTATTGACCAAAAGGGACGTCGATGAGCGAACTCATCCTGACACCCTACTGAGCCTGTCAGTGACAATATCCGTACAGTCCGGTCCGATCGTCTATGAGCATCGCATGGCGGGCCTAGGGGGTTGGTAAAAGTCAGACCCCCAAAGGCGGTACAAGTCGTGTCGGAGTGTAGCCCAGAACGCCCTGAGATACTACTGGAATACCTACCAGTAAATCTCCTGCCTCGGCCGAGGGCTTTGCGTAATGGCTCTCCTAGACACAGCGCGACCTCACCCCCAATACCGGGAGAGACGAACCCCTGAAGATCCGCTCACTGCCTCCATGTGGCTCGGGACTGTACCAAACTAAAACCTGTTTGTGTTGGAGATAGTGCCCTCAGAGTCAATTATTAGGTCACAGGTACGTGATTGTAATGATTGAGGGAGGACCTATCCCGGTAGGACAGTCTTACTCGAGATGATAGTATGCTATCTGGTTTACCTTTATCATCGTGTACTGCTTTAGGTGACCTGACACGTCGCTATTACACGTTGATAGAGCCCCTAGGATTCTTGCTTGACCACCAGCAGTATGAGGGCGATCATATAAGTGGGAGCTGGGGGTCTACAAGCATATCCTTAAAAGGTCCCTAGTCGTGGGAGTTTCGAGACCGGGCATCGATACTCCATTAGTAGACTAGTGTATACAGTCGAGACCCCGACGAGGGGCGGTGGCCGGTCTCACAAGCCACTGGTGTCAGTTGGATCACCTAAGATGTATACAGGTGCTCATTGGGTTATGAGTACACCGGACAGGACTCGCCGGGAACATGCTAGTTGGTCATATACCAGACGTCAGATGGCAGTTCCCTGGTGACATGTGTGCAGGTTAGTTCATCGACCTGGGGATCGTCATTTGTCTCGTGTGAGTTCCCACTGTACTTTGATTACTACCCTACCACGGCTCAAAGGAGTCGTGCAAACAGGTTTTAGTTGGGTACAGTCCCGAGCCACATGGAGGCAGTGAGCGTATCTTCAGGGGTTCGTCTCTCCCGGTATTGGGGGTGAGGTCGTGCTGTGTCTAGGAGAGCCATTACACAAAGTCCTTGGCCAAGGCAAGGAGATTTACTGGTAGGTATTCCAGTAGTATCTCAGGGTGTTCTGGGCTACACTCCGACACGACTTGTACCGCTTTTGGGGGTCTGACTTTTACCAACCCCCTAGGCCCGCCATGCGATGCTCATAGACGAACGGACCGGACTGCACGGATATTGTCACTGACAGGCTCAGTAGGGTGTCAGGATGAGTTCGCTCATCGACGTCCCTTTTAGTCAATAGCTGGTGGCCCGTTACGTATTGGCTTATACCTCTGACGTGCTAGTGGTTAAATCCACAGCCATAGTATTGACGAGTCTTTAGAGTCCACCACACTTTCTGTTACTCAGCTTTCGGGCGAAACGCTGTAGAGGCCGTATGGAGATATGGCAGGGTCCAATCAGATACGTGCGGTATTGCACGGATCAGGATGGGACGGTTTGTACTAGTAGCCGTATAGGTATATGGCAGGGTTCGATCAAATACGTGCGGTATTGCACGGATCAGGATCGAACGGATATTACTAGCCGGCTTTGGTTTAAGCCGGTCCTAGTTTAGTACAGTGTAGATTTTGTCTCATTGCATTTGTATCCGGTCGGAATACAGATGCGGGTGTGTATGCACAGTATCGGGGTTTTCCTGTAATTTATTACGGGACCATTTTTCTGGAGTTGCCAGTTTGCATTCCGTTCCGGCCGGTTTTCCTTTGTTCTTTCCCGGCCGGACTTTTCCGATGGAGGGGGTTATTTGCAATTGTGCAAATAATCTTTGTGGAGGGGGTTTCTTGCATAACTATTGATTATGATAGTTTCATTTCTTTTGCTCCATGCTTTTGAATTGAGAGATTTGAAAGGTTATGGGTTGAATAGTGTGAAGCATGGTTGTATGTTTATTTGTCTCTTGATGTGGTTACCTCCACCATTCTCCTACACTCACCTTCCTTCTAATGTTATGCTTCATATTCAATCCTCCACCCTTTTTCTAAGGAGAGAAGTTTTTGATTAGAAAAGAAGAAGAAGAAAAAAGAAAGAGAGAAAGAAGAAGAGAGAGCTTCATTCTTGAGAGTTTCTTTCTTGATCTCTTTTTCATGCTAGAAAAATGCAAGCACCATTTTTCTAATCCTTGTTTCCTCCATCATCTTCAAATGGCAACAAAAACCCAAGTGAGACAATCTACTACACATTCTACAGCACATCTTGAGCATGTCGAGTTGCCGGCTTCATGCGCGAGTTGCCTCGGTATTGAGGCGGGAGCCCGTAAAAGAAGAAGGCTTCGTGGTGCCCTTTCCGACGAGGAGGAGACGGACGGAGATCCCGCGAGGAGATCGGAGTGGAGATGAAGACCGGAGGACTTGGATCGTCGGTATATCTCTTCCCTTTCTTGTTAGTAGCGTAGACTTGTTAATGGTTACGATCCGGAGTTTAGTGCGCGGTGGTGCCGGTTTGCAAAGTCCGCAAAAATTTAAAGTTTATCACCGCTTCCGCATTCCGGCGTCGGATTGACGGCCGGGGCGCCGCCGTGCACTTACAGTGGTATCAGAGCCACCCCATTAACTTAGTCTAGCTTTGTGTAATGTGTTTTTCTGTTCCGATCGATCGAAATGTCCGAAAACCCCAATACACCCACGACAGTTTCTGTTGAAATTTTTCTGCCTCCAAAAATTTTTCAGGTTGCATAAAAGTACTGTGCTAGAAATTCTAAGAACACTGTTCAAATTCGACGCACTAATCTTCTTACTTGACCGCGGAAGGGCGGCCAAAACCCACGTTTGGCCGCGCTTCCGCCGCAGTCTACAGGGATCAGTGGGTTGGGTTTTTACAGTGGGCTTCTGGGCTTAAATTAGGGGTTTTGGGATATTAAAATTGGGTCCAGGTTTTCTTTAACTGCTACAGTATTCTTTGTGGTCCCACTTGTTAAAGTTTGATCAATCGGAATATTTTAAACACATTTTTCACAGTATTTACATTATATCTGCGACCGTGAATGTCACTCGATCGGTAAATCCGGTCTAACTGCTATAGCCCGGTTAGACGGATTTGCGAACGTGACTTTCACGTTGATGTTCTATGTATTTGCTGTGATGTTGCGGATCGGTCGTGGGGGATAGCCTGGATGCAATGCTAGTACAGTTGTGGTTGTATTATGTACATTTGTTATTGCGGGGCGAGCGTCCGACATGTGGACTGCCGTCACTGCCTGTTTGTATTATTCTTTTGGGGCACGACCTGGTTGCGGTCGATGTACCCGGTGTATGTACCCGGTGTATGTATATTTTACTTTCTGTACTAGGATTGCCCCGCGGAGGGGTGCACGGATAGCCGGGTTCTGGAGGGCAACAAGCCCGCATCTCATGGCATTGAGACGGAGGGGGCTTCGCTCTAGGATTGGCGGGCTATTCGCCGCACTCGTAGGGGGTACAGGTTGACCCAGGAGGGGTGCCCAAGTTGCCGGATTCCGTGAAGTGCTGGGTGGTCCATTCACGGCGCTGAAGGGGGCTGCCTCGCTTCAGGTTTTGGCGGGTGACTTGCCGCGCCCGTAGGGGTCTAGGATTTCATTGCACAGGCTATCCACACGACCAGGGGAACGTCGGGTTTCAGCGGCTCTGTGAAACCCGGGGATCCCAGATATCTGTATTGTTTCTGTGATGCTGTTCATTATCTGTGATGTTGCATTTTATTCACGCCTTGAGCGAATATAATATATTGGTATATATATTAGTAGATGTTGTATATGTTTTGCATCCGCGCTAGTCCAGTCCCCGCTCTGTCGTTAGTAAGCTAACCTAACGGGTAATGACGGGACCCAGTGGCGAATGCGGATGGCATATACGTACATCAGTATATTTTCGTTCTTTTTGGTGTGATCAATTGATGGGACTGCGTTGATTCGGATCAATGCAAGTTAAAACAAACCTAATCTGATGTTGTTGGAACACTTTTTCAAAAAGCTGTTATTGCAAGGACGTTCTCTTTTGTTTTGCATCGTGGTATTCAGTTGGAATATCCTGCTCCTCAGTCGACGAGGCAAGGGCCGAGATCCCTTCACCGGGAGTGACCCCTTGGACAAAAAGTTTGCGTCAGGGCATTAACTTCACTATAGCCGATTGCTTTTGCTTTGCATCGTGGTATTCATTTGGAATATCCTGCACCCCATTCTACGGGGAAAGAGCCGAGATCCCTTCACCGGGAGTGACCTCTTTAGCAACGGTTTTCGTCACTATATTTTTAAAAGCTATCCGTTCCTTCGACGATATCAAGTTCATTACGTTAAAGGTTTTCGCCAGAAACCATTCGTAGCCCTCCGTCATTTCAGTTAAATATTCGGTAGTATTCAAGCTATGTATTTTGACCTCACGCCAAGGCATAGTGTTTGGTAGCTGCCGGGTATTTATCTGTTGCATAGATAGATGCGTTGGTTTGGGACAGTCGTACTACTATTTTGGCCTACGTCAAGGGTATGTACGGGTGGATTCAAATTAACCTGGATAATGACGGGTAGAACTTGACATGTGACTTATGATATTTTGACCTTCACGCCAAGGTCATAAGAGCATGGGGCAGAAATCACATCGGGAGTTTCAAAAGTACTGAAACTTGCCAGATATGCGCATACCTTCTGGAGTGTGATACCGTGAGCGGATTCCGTCACGTTATCATGCGATGAGAGTTGGATCCCGATTCCCACTGATGAGTTAGTTTACTCCTCGGGTGACCCCGACTAATTCTTCTTTCAGGTTTGGAGGAGAATTTGAGGTACAGTGGGAGGATTCCAGATTAGATAAATTGGTGACCATTCTGATCTAGGTTAGAGTGCACGCTGAGTGTTTCTTTTCTCTCTCTCTTGGAAGCGACCATTGACCCGACCCAAGACTTATGACTCAGTGACCAAGTTGACCGAACCTTCTTAACACTGGCTTTTGGATTGTCAGAGTTGCGAACCTCATTGCCACTCCTACTTTTACCCTTTTCTCCAGGACACCCCGTATTACTACGAACGTCCACTTCCATTGGACAAAACCATCGTATGGTTAGATACGAACTCGAAGGAATTTATTCGAGGATGGTTTCAGGCTCTGGAGAAAACGGATAGGATTATTCAGTTGTCTTTTCCTTTTACCCTCTCTCAGGTTACGAGTACTCCTTGGTTTAGGGGTAGTACACCTATTACGCAAATTGGATTGTCTTCTTCCAAACCTTAGGCTGGTGCCGACGGTAGGGAATGAAGAAAACCAATTAGCATAACGATGGTGTGCAGAAGGTATTAAGTTCAGACAAAGCAAGGGATTAGTAAGAGGGCAAAGTAAATTGCGACTGCTATTCACGACCGAACCAAGTATTTCTTCGCCAATCCTAAATCACCTTTGTATTTCTCCAGGACACTCCGTATCACTACGAAGATCCCATTTTATTGGATAATCCATCGTATGGTTATATACGAACTCGAAAGGAACTTGTTCCAGTTCGGGGATGGATCCTGGTCCAGGAGAAATAGGAATAAAGTACATTCAGGTGTCGTTTATCTTCACCTTCTCTCGTGTTGCGAGTGTTCCTAGGATAGGGACAGTACACCCATTATGCTTATTGGATAGTCTTCTTCCAAACCATAGGCTGGTGCCGAACGGTAGGGAAGGAAGAAAACCATTTGGCCTAAAGGGGTGTACAGAAGGTAAAGACTAAAGACAGATGAAGGGATTTGGAGAGGTGGCAAAGAATTACAAGGTTACAGACGTGATGATGGAAGAGGCATTACTGGGAATACCAGGATACCCCATCGAAACATTTCAATGTTTCAGTTTCACTGTGTAATGTTAAAAGAGAACTGATTTCCCGATTAGACACTTACTCCAGGGTATGTATTTACCAGGTATGATTCTCACATCTGTATGGTTTTACAGATGATGAGTGGGAGTAAGTTATTGGGAATTGGGTGATTATCCTCATTATATCGGGATTCGTTGTAATCGGTGATATTTGAGGAAATCACCTGGGCTGTTTGCCGGTTGGCAAATATTTGGTTTTGAATATCCGCTGTTATGCACCAATTTCAAATTGATATATCTGTACGTCTATTTTCATAGAGTGAGATATACCTTTATGAAATTATGTCTACGACATTTACCTATATCAGTGGATGTTAGGTAAGGAGCATTAAACAACGGTGTAATTCTTCATAACCAAAGGTACAGTTTTCAACCTACGACATACAGTGAATGAGTTATCAGACTCAAGGGACTTATACAAAGGATTGTATGTTGTCCAGGGTCCATCAGGACAGAGGGGTTGGTCCTCGTACTACATTCAGTTTACTTATGACTTCTCTAGTTTTTAGACAGGTGTTTCGTGGAAACACAGGGTCCGAATTTGGAGAAGTTATTGGTATTTGAATAGAGTAGAGAACCAGGTATAGCAAGTATCGGGATTCTTCAAAGAGATCGAAGATGTAGATACTTGTGTATGGTATTCAGTTGATAGTAATGATAAAGAGATCTTGCTTTTCTTTCAGGTTACTCATAATTGGAAGTATTCCTAAGTTGAGTAACGCTGATCGGCCTCCTTCCATTTAGTTGACATGCGCTGGGGACAGCTGCATGATTTGAATCTGGTTCAATTAAATCAGTGCCTCTGTTTCTATATTGGATATAGAACAGTTCATATCTTAACGATGTTAAGGTACGGGGAGTTGTCCGGTTTATGATTAAAACCAGACACTGGACAACTCAAGGCACGTTTCTGTAATGGCTGTTTGTGGGTTGACCCAGGCTATGACGCAGGTTGACTTTCTACCATCTGGAAGATCAATAGCAATATTGTTCTAGACTCGCCACAGTTTTATTAAAAATGGATTTTTTCAGAAAACAGTAGTGGGAGTATGGTAGAACTGGAAGTGATTCCAGAACCACAAACGATTACTGAAGATTTGATAAGGAACCTAAAGATTCAATCTGGATTGACATTCCATTGGCCACTCCGCAGATAAGGTGGGTAACTTCAGCCACCCGAGAGGTACTACGGTAGCCTCAAGGACGGTGACAGGGAAGTTCTTGTTTACCCACAATTACCATTGCTGTTGTTCCAGGCTGCGAGACCCGGCGGGAGGATGAGTATAGCGTCGTTCTAAACTAGTTTTAGAAGTGTACGTCTATATGACTCTGCCAGAGGGTTGTCGTAGTCAGTGGGAGCAGCGGAAGCATTGGTGGACAGGTAGCTTATGTCTATTTATAGACTAAAGCAGAAGTAGCGGAGATAGATCATCTATTTCTGACGTGACAGTCATGGGTTTGACTTCATCAGAAAAGGGGATGGATCTGTTGAGAAGGTAGTAGGGTGTGATGTCCTGGTATCTGGATGACATACACAGAATACGAAAAGAAACTCCTACACTACAATCGGTTGTACTTTGGTCGTCACACAATTGTTTCTCCACATAGGAATTGGGTATTATATCAGACATACTGGTTACTAGATCTATGGTTTTAGATCTAGATTTGGGTGGTTTCCCAATCAGGGTACTTGACAGCATTCTAAGAGTATTTAGGATGGACGACTCCTGGCACGGTAGTGTACCTGCAGGTAATGGAGTCACCCTCTCCAAAGGTGTCTTACAGACTAAAGGGGAGAGGGACGTGCATGATTGGCAGATCACTTGCTTAGGCAATTGAGTCAATCATGAGATGTCAAGTACCACACCAGATGTTGTTCTTGCACTAGATGCAATAAGTTGATATTGATCCAATCCTGGAGAAACAGTCGGAAGCAGTTTTAGAACATAAGTGGATGTTCTAGGGATATGATAACGACAGCCTCATTCGGGAGACAGTTATCATTCCAGGCTTCCAAGGTGACATGGACGACAAGGAGGTTGTCAGAGTTATAGTTTTCCTTCTGATGAGGGGCAGTATTTTGGACAGGTGGTCCAAGGCAATACTGAGGGTGGCATGGCGCAGGATACTGATTAAGTTCAGTTGACGATACAGTCTAAGAAGTTTGGATTTGGAGTTCATTTATGAGCTAAGTCCCATCAGACATCCAGACACATTCTAAGACAGGTATTGCTCATTTCGGGAGATGGGTTTCTCCGCGAACATGAGATATAGAGAGACATGGAAGGAAACAACAAAGCGGATCCACTCACTGAGGCTATTCCTCGAACGCAATAGTTCCGCAAACGAGCTTTGTGAGACTGACTAGTAGAGGAGTTGGATGTTCGGTATCACACGGGCTGTGAGTATGCGACATCGCAATAATTAGCCTTGAGTGCAAGTGGGAGATTGTTGGAGATAGTGCCCTCAGAGTCAATTATTAGGTCACAGGTACGTGATTGTAATGATTGAGGGAGGACCTATCCCGGTAGGACAGTCTTACTCGAGATGATAGTATGCTATCTGGTTTACCTTTATCATCGTGTACTGCTTTAGGTGACCTGACACGTCGCTATTACACGTTGATAGAGCCCCTAGGATTCTTGCTTGACCACCAGCAGTATGAGGGCGATCATATAAGTGGGAGCTGGGGGTCTACAAGCATATCCTTAAAAGGTCCCTAGTCGTGGGAGTTTCGAGACCGGGCATCGATACTCCATTAGTAGACTAGTGTATACAGTCGAGACCCCGACGAGGGGCGGTGGCCGGTCTCACAAGCCACTGGTGTCAGTTGGATCACCTAAGATGTATACAGGTGCTCATTGGGTTATGAGTACACCGGACAGGACTCGCCGGGAACATGCTAGTTGGTCATATACCAGACGTCAGATGGCAGTTCCCTGTGTTGCGCCACGGCAGCGCCCCGGCCTCTTTCTCGAGCCCAAAATGCGGAATAAAATTTTTTTCCCTTGCTCGGAAACCGGCGCTACCGCGGACAATTACCCGGATCGAAACCATTAACCTATACTAGCTAACTAGAGAGATAGGGTGAGAAGTTATACCAAGCGATCCGTGTCCTTCGGTCTTCATCTCCACTCCGATCTCTTGCGGAATCTCCATCACCTCCTCGCTCGTCGGAAAGGGGCACCACGTAGCCGGAATCTTTTACGGGCTCCCGCCTCTTGACCGAGGCAACTCGGGCGCGAAGTTGGCTAGCCGACGCGTCCAAGGCTTGCTATAGAAATAGTGTAGTGAACTTGTCTCTTGGGGTTTTTGAGGTTGCCATGGTTTGTGGAGGAAACAAGAAGGAACTTTGGAGAAGGGTTATTTTATTTTTGGAGCAAGCAAGAATGAGATGATATCTTTCCACCACTAGAAAAATGATACTCTCCTCTCACCCTCTCAAGAAATGGCCGGCCCTCTCATCTCTTGAATGAGATTGGAGAGAGAAAGAAAAGCAAGAAAGAATAAATCAACCATATAGAAATTAGTCACTCTCATTTCATTTCTTATCATATCAAACAACCATCACAATGAAAGCAAGTGAGAAGACCAAAAAAGGATCTCATGATGAAATAACAATCATGATGCCACAAATATGCAAAGAAACCCCCTCACAAAATGTTAATTGCGAACTTGCAATTAACACCCTCCACCAAGAAAGTCCGACCGAGAAGGAATGAAGGAAAACCGGGCGGAACGGAATGCAAACTGGCAACCCCAGAAAACCGATCCCATAATAAATTACAGGAAAACCCCGCTACTGCAAATACATGCCCGCATTTGTATTCCCACTGAACACAAATGCAAAGAGACAAAACTACACTATCAAATACTAGAATCCGGCTTAAGCCAAAGCCGGCTAGTAAAAACTGTCCGATCACGATCCGTGCAATACCGCACGTATCTGATCGAACCCTGCCATATCTCCATACGGCCTCTACAGCGTTTCGCCCGAAACTTGAGTAACTGTAACTGAGTGTGGTGGACTCTAAAGACTCGTCAATACCTTGGCTGTGGATTTAACCACTAGCACGTCAGAGGTATAAGCCAATACGTGACGGGCCACCAGGTATTGACCAAATGGGACGTCGATGAGGAAGCTCACCCCGACACCCAACTGAGCCTGTCAGTGACAATATCCGTACAGTCCGGTCCGTTCGTCTATGAGTATCGCATGGCGGGCCTAGGGGGTTGGTGAAAGTCAGACCCCCAAAAGCGGTACAAGTCGTGTCGGAGCATAGCCCAGAACACCCTGAGATACTACTGGAATACCTACCAGTAAATCTCCTGCCTCGGCCGAGGGCTTTGTGTAATGGCTCTCCTAGACACAGCGCGACCTCACCCCCAATACCGGGAGAGACGAACCCCTGCAGATCCGCTCACTGCCTCCATGTGGCTCGGGACTGTACCCAACTAAAACCTGTTTGCACGACTCCTTTGAGCCGTGGTAGGGTAGTAATCAAAGCACAGTAGGAACCCACACGAGACAAATGACGATCTCAGGTCGATGAACTAACCTGTACACATGTCACCAGGGAACTGCTATCTGACATCTGGTATAAGACCAACTAGCAGGTTCCCGGCGAGTCCTGTCCGGTGTACTCATAACCCAATGAGCACCAGTATACATCTTAGGTGAACCAACTGACACCAGTGGCTTGTGAGACCGGCCACCGCCCCTCGTCGGGGTCTCGACTGTATACACTAGTCTACTAACGGAGTATCGATGCCCTGTCTCGAAACTCCTACGACTAGGGACCTTTTAAGGATGTGCTTATAGACCACCAGCTCCCACGTATATGATCGCCATCATACTGCTGGCAGTCAAGCAAGAATCCTAGGGGCTCTATCAACGTGTAATAGCGACATGTCAGGTCACCTAAAGCAGTACACGATGATAAAGATAAACCAGATAGCATACTATCATCTCGAGTAAGACTGTCCTACCGGGATAGGTCCTCCCTTAATCATTGCAATCACGTGCCTGTGATCCAATAATTGACTCTGAGGGCACTAACTCCAACAATCTCCCACTTGCACTCAAGGCTAATTATTGCGATGTCGCATACTCACAGCCCGTGTGATACCGAACACCCAACTCCTCTACTAGTCAGTCTCACAAAACCTGTTTGCGAAACTATTGCGTTCGAGGAATAGCCTCAGTGAGTGGATCCGCAGTGATGTTTCTTTCTATGTCTCTCTATATCTCATGTTCGCGGAGAAAGCCATCTCCCGAAACGAGCAATACCTGTCTTAGAATGTCTGGATGTTTGATGGGACCTAGCTCATAAATGAACTCCAAATCCAAACTTCTTAGACTGTATCAACAACTGAAACTAATCAGTATCCCGCGCCATGCCTCCCTCAGTATTACCTTGGACCACCTGTCCAAAATACTGCCCCTCGTCAGAGGGAGAGTCTATAACTCTGACAACCTGCATGTCGTCCATGTCACCTTGGAAGCCCGGAGTGATAACCGTCTCCTAAAGGAGGCAGCCGTTATCATATCCCTAGAACATTCACTTATGTTCTAAAACTGCTTCCGACTGGTTTTCCAGGATTGGATTAATATCAACTTATTGCATCTAGTGCAAGAACAACATCTGGTGTGGTACTTGACATCTCATGATTGACTCAAATGCCTAAGCAAGTGATCTGCCAATCATGCACATCCTCTCCCCTTTAGTCTGTAAGACACCTTTAGAGAGGGTGACTCTATTACCTGCAGGTACACTACCATGCCAGGAGTCGTCCATTCTAAATACTCATAGAATGCTGTCAAGGTATCCTGATTGGGAAACCACCCAAATCTAGATCTAAAACCATAGATCTAGTAACCAGTATGTCTGATATAATATCCAAGTCCCTTGTGGAGAAACCACTGTGTGACGACCAAAGTATAACCGATCGTAGTATAGGAATATCACTTCCCACTACCTTCTCAACAGATCCATCCCCTATTCTGATGACGTCAAACCCATGACTGTCACATCAGAAACAGATGATCTATCTCCGCTACATTTGCTTTAGTCTATAAATAGACATAAGCCTGATGTCCACCAATGCTTCCGCTGCTCCCACTGACTACGACAACCCTCTGGTGGAGTCATATAGACGCGCACTTCTAAAGCTAGTTTAGAACGACGCTATACTCATCCTCTCACCGGGTCTCGCAGCCTGGAACAACAGCAATGGCAAGTGTGGGTAAACAAGAACTTCCCTGTCACCGTCCTTGAGGCTACCGGAGTACCTCTCGGGTGCCTGAAGTTACCCACCGTATCTGCGGAGTGGCCAATGGAATGTCAGTCCAGATTGAATCTTTAGGTTCCTTATCAAATCTTCAGTAATCGTTTGTGGTTCTGGAATCACTTCCAGTTCTACCATACTCCCACTACTTTTTCTGAAAAATCCAATTTTTATTAAAACTGTGGCGAGTCTAGAACAATATTTCTATTGATCTGTCAGATGGTAGAAAATCAACCCTCGTCATAGCCTGGGTCAACCCACAAACAGCCATTACAGAAACGTGCCTTGAGTTATCCGGAGTCTGGTTTTAAGCATAAGCCGGACAACTCCCCGTACCTCAACATCGTTAAGAAATGAACTGTTCTATATCCAATATAGAAACAGAGGCACTGATTCAATTGAACCAGATTCAAATCATGCAGCTGTCTCCAGTGCATGTCAACTAAATGGAAGGAGGCCGATCAGCGTTACTCAACTTAGGAATGCTTCCAATTATGAGTAACCTGAAAAAGAAGCAATTTCTCTTTATCATTACTATCAACTGAATACCATACGCAAGTATCTACATCTTCGATCACTTTGAAGAATCCCGATACTTGGTATACCTGGTTCTCTACTTTATTCAAATACCTATAACTCCTCAAAACTTAGACCCTGTGTTTGCACGAAACATATGTCTAAGAACTAGAGAAGTTAAAAGTAAACAGAATATAGTACGAGGACCAACCCCTCTGTCCTAATGGACACTGGACAACATACAATACTCTGTATAAGTCCGCTGAGTCTAACAACTCTTTCACTGTGTGTCGTAGGTTGAAAACTGTACTTATGGTTAAGAAGAATTACACCGCTGTTTAATGCTCCTTACCTAACCATCCACTGATATAGGTAAATGTCGTAGACATAATATCAAAAGGTATATCTCACTCTATGAAAATAGACGTACAGATATATCAATTTGAAATTGGTGCATAACCGCGGATATTCAAAACCAAATATTTGCCGACCGGCAAACAACCCAGGTGACTTCCTCAAAATATCACCGATTACAACGAATCCCGATATAATGAGGATGATCACCCAATTCCCAATAACTTACTCCCACTCAACATCTGTAAAACCATACAGGTGTGAGAATCATACCTGGTAAATACATACCCTGGAGTAAGTGTCTAATTGGGAAAACAGTTTTCTTTTAACAGTACACAGTGAAACTGAAACATTGAAATGTTTCGTCGGGGTATCCTGGTATTCCTAGTAATGCCTCTTCCATTATCCAGATTCACAACCATAACCGTATAATTCTTTGCCACCTATCCAAATCCCTTTATATGTCTTTAGTCATTACCTTCTGTACACCCCTTTAAGCCAAATGGTTTTCTTCCTTCCCTACCGTTCGGCACCAGCCTATGGTTTGGAAGAAGACTATCCAAAAAGCATAAAGGGTGTACTGTCCTAATCCTAGGTGCACTCGCAACGCGAGAGAAGGTGAAGATAAAAGACACCTGAATGTACTTTATTCCTATTTCTCCTGAACTAGGATCCATCCCCGAACTGGAACAAGTTCCTTTCGAGTTCGTATATAACCATACGATGGATTATCCAATAAACTGGGATCTTCGTAGTAATACAGAGTGTCCTGGAGAAATACAAAGGTGATTTAGGATTGGCGAAGAAATACTTGGTTTGGTCGTGAATATCAGTCGCAATTTACTTTGCCCTTTTACTAATCCCTTTCTTTGTCTGAACTTAATACCTTCTGTACACCGTTTTAGGCTAACTGGTTTTCTTCATTCCCTACCGGTCGGCACCAGCCTATGGTTTGGAAGAAGACTATCCAATTTGCGTAATAGGTGTACTACTCCTAAACTAAGGAGTACTCGCAACCTGAGAGAAGGTGAAAAGAAAAGACAACTGAATAATCCTATCCGTTTTCTCCAGAACCAGAAACCATCCTCGAAGTCCTTCGAGTTCGTATATAACCATACGATGGTTTTGTCCAATGGAAGTGGACGTTCGTAGTAATACGGGGTGTCCTGGAGAAAAGGGTAAAAGTAGGAGTGGCAATGAGGTTTGCAACTCTGACAATCCAAAAGCCAGTGTTAAGAAGGTTCGGTCAACTTGGTCACTGAGTCATAGTCTTAGGGTCGGGTCAATGGTCGCTGCCAAAGAGAGAGAGAAAAGAAACACTCAGCGTGCACTCTAACCTAGATCAGAATGGTTATCACTTTGTCTAATCTGGAAACCTCCCACTGTACCTCAAATTCTCCTCCAAACCTGAAAGAAGAATTAGTCGGGATCACCCGAGGAGTAAACCAACTCATCAGTGGGAATCGGGATCCAACTATCATCGCATGATAACGTGACGGAATCCACTCACGTCACCACACTCCAGAAGGTATGCGCATGCCTGGCAAGTTTCAGTTCTTTTGAAACTCCCGATGTGAGTTTTACCCCTAGGACTCAAGTGACCTTGACACAGTCAACAAATCAAAGAGTCCTAGTCAAGTTCAACCCGTCATTATCCTGGATTGCATTAAACCCACCCGTACGAGCCCTTGACACAGTCAACAAGGCCGCACGACTGTCCTAACCAATCCCATTTATATGCTGCAAACAAACACTACTTAGCTACCGCACACTACGCCTTGACACAGTCAACAAACGCAGCACGAATACTAAGTAATATTTGTAAGAAATGACGGAGGGCTACGTCTAGTTTTTGGCGAAAAACTTTTAACGTAATGAACTTGATATCGTTGAAGGAACTGCATAGCCTTTTATAAAATATAGTGACGAAAACCTTTACTAAAGAGGTCACTCCCGGTGAAGGGATCTCGGCTCTTTCCCCGTAGAATGAGGTGCAGGATATTCCAACTGAATACCACGATGCAAAGCAAAAGTAATCGGCTATAGTGAAGTTAATGCCCTGACGCAAACTTCTGTCCAAGGGGTCACTCCCGGTGAAGGGATCTCGGCCCTTGCCTCGTCGACTGAGGAGCAGGATATTCCAAATGAATACCACGATGCAAAACAAAAGTGAACGTCCTTGCAATAACAGCTTTTTGAAAAATGTTCCAACAACATCAGATTAGGTTTGTTTATCTTGCATTGATCCGAATCAATGCAGTCCCATCAATTGATCACACCACAAAGAACGAAAATATACTGACGTACGTATATGCCATCCGCATTCGCCACTGGGTCCCGTCATCACCCGTTAGGTTAGCTAACTAACGGCAGAGCGGGGACTGGACTAGCGCGGATGTAAAACATATACAACGTCTACTAATATATATACCAATATATAGTATTTCGCTCAAGGCGTGAATAGAATGCAACAACACAGAAATGTACAGCATCACAGAACAATACAGATATCTGGAAGCCCCGGGTTTCACAGAGCCGCTGCAGAAACCCGACGTTCCCCTGGTCGTGTGGATAGCCTGTGCAATGAAAATCCTAGACCCCTACGGGCGCGGCAAGTCACCCGCCAAAACCTGAAGCGAGGCAGCCCCCTCCAGCACCGTGAATGGACCACCCAGCACTTCACGGAATCCGGTAACTTGGGCACCCCTCCTGGGTCAACCAGTACCCCCTACGAGTGCGGCGAATAGCCCGCCAATCCTAGAGTGAAGCCCCCTCCGTCTCAATGCCATGAGATGCGGGCCCGTTGCCCCCTAGAACCCGGCTATCCGTGCACCCCTCCGCGGGGTAATCCTAGTACAGAATGTAAAATATACATACACCGGGTACATCGACCGCAACCAGGTCGTGCCCCAAAATAATAATACAAACAGGCAGTGACGGCAGTCCACATGTCGGACGCTCGCCCCGCAAAATCAAATGTACATAATACAACAAAAACTGTACTAGCATTGCATCCAGGCTATCCCCACGACCGATCCGCAACATCACAGCATAAACATAGAACATCAACGTGAAAATCACGTTCGCAAATCCGTCTAACCGGGCTATAGCAGTTAGACCGGATTTACCGATCGAGTGACTTTCACGGTCGCAGATATAATGTAAATACTGTGAAATAATGTGTTTCAAATATCCGATCGATCAAACAATTAACAAGCGGGCCCCAAACCAATACTGTAGCAGTTACAGAAAACCTGGGCCCAAATTTAATATCCCAAAACCCTCAAAATTAGCCCAAAAGCCCACTGTAAAATTTCCACAGTGTGAGCACAGTAGACGGCGACGGAAGCGCGGCCCAAAGTGGGGTTTGGCCGCGCTTCCGCGGTCAACTGTACGACTGACACTGTCGAATTTTTACAGTGGTCTTAGAATTTCGTGCACATTATTTTTCTGTAACCTGAAAAATTTTTAGACACCAAAAAAATTCCAACAGAAAACTGATGTGAACAAAATACGGTTTTTTTTGAGATTTTGGTCGATCGGATAAGTAAAACGCATTAGAACAAGCTAGGTAAGGTTAATGGCGTGGCTCTGATACCATGTTGCGCCACGGCAGCGCCCCGGCCTCTTTCTCGAGGCCAAAATGCGGAATAAAATTTTTTTCCCTTGCTCGGAAACCGGCGCTACCGCGGACAATTACCCGGATCGAAACCATTAACCTATACTAGCTAACTAGAGAGATAGGGTGAGAAGTTATACCAAGCGATCAGTGTCCTTCGGTCTTCATCTCCACTCCGATCTCTTGCGGAATCTCCGTCACCTCCTCGCTCGTCGGAAAGGGGCACCACGTAGCCGGAATCTTTTACGGGCTCCCGCCTCTTGACCGAGGCAACTCGGGCGCGAAGTTGGCTAGCCGACGCGTCCAAGGCTTGCTATAGAAATAGTGTAGTGAACTTGTCTCTTGGGGTTTTTGAGGTTGCCATGGTTTGTGGAGGAAACAAGAAGGAACTTTGGAGAAGGGTTATTTTATTTTTGGAGCAAGCAAGAATGAGATGATATCTTTCCACCACTAGAAAAATGATACTCTCCTCTCACCCTCTCAAGAAATGGCCGGCCCTCTCATCTCTTGAATGAGATTGGAGAGAGAAAGAAAAGCAAGAAAGAATAAATCAACCATATAGAAATTAGTCACTCTCATTTCATTTCTTATCATATCAAACAACCATCACAATGAAAGCAAGTGAGAAGACCAAAAAAGGATCTCATGATGAAATAACAATCATGATGCCACAAATATGCAAAGAAACCCCTCACAAAATGTTAATTGCGAACTTGCAATTAACACCCTCCACCAAGAAAGTACGACCGAGAAGGAATGAAGGAAAACCGGGCGGAACGGAATGCAAACTGGCAACCCCAGAAAACCGATCCCATAATAAATTACAGGAAAACCCCGCTACTGCAAATACATGCCCGCATTTGTATTCCCACTGAACACAAATGCAAAGAGACAAAACTACACTATCAAATACTAGAATCCGGCTTAAGCCAAAGCCGGCTAGTAAAAACTGTCCGATCACGATCCGTGCAATACCGCACGTATCTGATCGAACCCTGCCATATCTCCATACGGCCTCTACAGCGTTTCGCCCGAAACTTGAGTAACTGTAACTGAGTGTGGTGGACTCTAAAGACTCGTCAATACCTTGGCTGTGGATTTAACCACTAGCACGTCAGAGGTATAAGCCAATACGTGACGGGCCACCAGGTATTGACCAAATGGGACGTCGATGAGGAAGCTCACCCCGACACCCAACTGAGCCTGTCAGTGACAATATCCGTACAGTCCGGTCTGTTCGTCTATGAGTATCGCATGGCGGGCCTAGGGGGTTGGTGAAAGTCAGACCCCCAAAAGCGGTACAAGTCGTGTCGGAGCGTAGCCCAGAACACCCTGAGATACTACTGGAATACCTACCAGTAAATCTCCTGCCTCGGCCGAGGGCTTTGTGTAATGGCTCTCCTAGACACAGCGCGACCTCACCCCCAATACCGGGAGAGACGAACCCCTGCAGATCCGCTCACTGCCTCCATGTGGCTCGGGACTGTACCCAACTAAAACCTGTTTGCACGACTCCTTTGAGCCGTGGTAGGGTAGTAATCAAAGCACAGTGGGAACCCACACGAGACAAATGACGATCTCAGGTCGATGAACTAACCTGTACACATGTCACCAGGGAACTGCTATCTGACATCTAGTATAAGACCAACTAGCAGGTTCCCGGCGAGTCCTGTCCGGTGTACTCATAACCCAATGAGCACCAGTATACATCTTAGGTGAACCAACTGACACCAGTGGCTTGTGAGACCGGCCACCGCCCCTCGTCGGGGTCTCGACTGTATACACTAGTCTACTAACGGAGTATCGATGCCCTGTCTCGAAACTCCTACGACTAGGGACCTTTTAAGGATGTGCTTATAGACCACCAGCTCCCACGTATATGATCGCCATCATACTGCTGGCAGTCAAGCAAGAATCCTAGGGGCTCTATCAACGTGTAATAGCGACATGTCAGGTCACCTAAAGCAGTACACGATGATAAAGATAAACCAGATAGCATACTATCATCTCGAGTAAGACTGTCCTACCGGGATAGGTCCTCCCTCAATCATTGCAATCACGTGCCTGTGATCCAATAATTGACTCTGAGGGCACTAACTCCAACACCCTGGTGACATGTGTGCAGGTTAGTTCATCGACCTGGGGATCGTCATTTGTCTCGTGTGAGTTCCCACTGTACTTTGATTACTACCCTACCACGGCTCAAAGGAGTCGTGCAAACAGGTTTTAGTTGGGTACAGTCCCGAGCCACATGGAGGCAGTGAGCGTATCTTCAGGGGTTCGTCTCTCCCGGTATTGGGGGTGAGGTCGTGCTGTGTCTAGGAGAGCCATTACACAAAGTCCTTGGCCAAGGCAAGGAGATTTATTGGTAGGTATTCCAGTAGTATCTCAGGGTGTTCTGGGCTACACTCCGACACGACTTGTACCGCTTTTGGGGGTCTGACTTTTACCAACCCCCTAGGCCCGCCATGCGATGCTCATAGACGAACGGACCGGACTGCACGGATATTGTCACTGACAGGCTCAGTAGGGTGTCAGGATGAGTTCGCTCATCGACGTCCCTTTTAGTCAATAGCTGGTGGCCCGTTACGTATTGGCTTATACCTCTGACGTGCTAGTGGTTAAATCCACAGCCATAGTATTGACGAGTCTTTAGAGTCCACCACACTTTCTGTTACTCAGCTTTCGGGCGAAACGCTGTAGAGGCCGTATGGAGATATGGCAGGGTCCAATCAGATACGTGCGGTATTGCACGGATCAGGATGGGACGGTTTGTACTAGTAGCCGTATAGGTATATGGCAGGGTTCGATCAAATACGTGCGGTATTGCACGGATCAGGATCGAACGGATATTACTAGCCGGCTTTGGTTTAAGCCGGTCCTAGTTTAGTACAGTGTAGATTTTGTCTCATTGCATTTGTATCCGGTCGGAATACAGATGCGGGTGTGTATGCACAGTATCGGGGTTTTCCTGTAATTTATTACGGGACCATTTTTCTGGAGTTGCCAGTTTGCATTCCGTTCCGGCCGGTTTTCCTTTGTTCTTTCCCGGCCGGACTTTTCCGATGGAGGGGGTTATTTGCAATTGTGCAAATAATCTTTGTGGAGGGGGTTTCTTGCATAACTATTGATTATGATAGTTTCATTTCTTTTGCTCCATGCTTTTGAATTGAGAGATTTGAAAGGTTATGGGTTGAATAGTGTGAAGCATGGTTGTATGTTTATTTGTCTCTTGATGTGGTTACCTCCACCATTCTCCTACACTCACCTTCCTTCTAATGTTATGCTTCATATTCAATCCTCCACCCTTTTTCTAAGGAGAGAAGTTTTTGATTAGAAAAGAAGAAGAAGAAAAAAGAAAGAGAGAAAGAAGAAGAGAGAGCTTCATTCTTGAGAGTTTCTTTCTTGATCTCTTTTTCATGCTAGAAAAATGCAAGCACCATTTTTCTAATCCTTGTTTCCTCCATCATCTTCAAATGGCAACAAAAACCCAAGTGAGACAATCTACTACACATTCTACAGCACATCTTGAGCATGTCGAGTTGCCGGCTTCATGCGCGAGTTGCCTCGGTATTGAGGCGGGAGCCCGTAAAAGAAGAAGGCTTCGTGGTGCCCTTTCCGACGAGGAGGAGACGGACGGAGATCCCGCGAGGAGATCGGAGTGGAGATGAAGACCGGAGGACTTGGATCGTCGGTATATCTCTTCCCTTTCTTGTTAGTAGCGTAGACTTGTTAATGGTTACGATCCGGAGTTTAGTGCGCGGTGGTGCCGGTTTGCAAAGTCCGCAAAAATTTAAAGTTTATCACCGCTTCCGCATTCCGGCGTCGGATTGACGGCCGGGGCGCCGCCGTGCACTTACAGTGGTATCAGAGCCACCCCATTAACTTAGTCTAGCTTTGTGTAATGTGTTTTTCTGTTCCGATCGATCGAAATGTCCGAAAACCCCAATACACCCACGACAGTTTCTGTTGAAATTTTTCTGTCTCCAAAAATTTTTCAGGTTGCATAAAAGTACTGTGCTAGAAATTCTAAGAACACTGTTCAAATTCGACGCACTAATCTTCTTACTTGACCGCGGAAGGGCGGCCAAAACCCACGTTTGGCCGCGCTTCCGCCGCAGTCTACAGGGATCAGTGGGTTGGGTTTTTACAGTGGGCTTCTGGGCTTAAATTAGGGGTTTTGGGATATTAAAATTGGGTCCAGGTTTTCTTTAACTGCTACAGTATTCTTTGTGGTCCCACTTGTTAAAGTTTGATCAATCGGAATATTTTAAACACATTTTTCACAGTATTTACATTATATCTGCGACCGTGAATGTCACTCGATCGGTAAATCCGGTCTAACTGCTATAGCCCGGTTAGACGGATTTGCGAACGTGACTTTCACGTTGATGTTCTATGTATTTGCTGTGATGTTGCGGATCGGTCGTGGGGGATAGCCTGGATGCAATGCTAGTACAGTTGTGGTTGTATTATGTACATTTGTTATTGCGGGGCGAGCGTCCGACATGTGGACTGCCGTCACTGCCTGTTTGTATTATTCTTTTGGGGCACGACCTGGTTGCGGTCGATGTACCCGGTGTATGTATATTTTACTTTCTGTACTAGGATTGCCCCGCGGAGGGGTGCACGGATAGCCGGGTTCTGGAGGGCAACAAGCCCGCATCTCATGGCATTGAGACGGAGGGGGCTTCGCTCTAGGATTGGCGGGCTATTCGCCGCACTCGTAGGGGGTACAGGTTGACCCAGGAGGGGTGCCCAAGTTGCCGGATTCCGTGAAGTGCTGGGTGGTCCATTCACGGCGCTGAAGGGGGCTGCCTCGCTTCAGGTTTTGGCGGGTGACTTGCCGCGCCCGTAGGGGTCTAGGATTTCATTGCACAGGCTATCCACACGACCAGGGGAACGTCGGGTTTCAGCGGCTCTGTGAAACCCGGGGATCCCAGATATCTGTATTGTTTCTGTGATGCTGTTCATTATCTGTGATGTTGCATTTTATTCACGCCTTGAGCGAATATAATATATTGGTATATATATTAGTAGATGTTGTATATGTTTTGCATCCGCGCTAGTCCAGTCCCCGCTCTGTCGTTAGTAAGCTAACCTAACGGGTAATGACGGGACCCAGTGGCGAATGCGGATGGCATATACGTACATCAGTATATTTTCGTTCTTTTTGGTGTGATCAATTGATGGGACTGCGTTGATTCGGATCAATGCAAGTTAAAAACAAACCTAATCTGATGTTGTTGGAACACTTTTTCAAAAAGCTGTTATTGCAAGGACGTTCTCTTTTGTTTTGCATCGTGGTATTCAGTTGGAATATCCTGCTCCTCAGTCGACGAGGCAAGGGCCGAGATCCCTTCACCGGGAGTGACCCCTTGGACAAAAAGTTTGCGTCAGGGCATTAACTTCACTATAGCCGATTGCTTTTGCTTTGCATCGTGGTATTCATTTGGAATATCCTGCACCCCATTCTACGGGGAAAGAGCCGAGATCCCTTCACCGGGAGTGACCTCTTTAGCAACGGTTTTCGTCACTATATTTTTAAAAGCTATCCGTTCCTTCGACGATATCAAGTTCATTACGTTAAAGGTTTTCGCCAGAAACCATTCGTAGCCCTCCGTCATTTCAGTTAAATATTCGGTAGTATTCAAGCTATGTATTTTGACCTCACGCCAAGGCATAGTGTTTGGTAGCTGCCGGGTATTTATCTGTTGCATAGATAGATGCGTTGGTTTGGGACAGTCGTACTACTATTTTGGCCTACGTCAAGGGTATGTACGGGTGGATTCAAATTAACCTGGATAATGACGGGTAGAACTTGACATGTGACTTATGATATTTTGACCTCACGCCAAGGTCATAAGAGCATGGGGCAGAAATCACATCGGGAGTTTCAAAAGTACTGAAACTTGCCAGATATGCGCATACCTTCTGGAGTGTGATACCGTGAGCGGATTCCGTCACGTTATCATGCGATGAGAGTTGGATCCCGATTCCCACTGATGAGTTAGTTTACTCCTCGGGTGACCCCGACTAATTCTTCTTTCAGGTTTGGAGGAGAATTTGAGGTACAGTGGGAGGATTCCAGATTAGATAAATTGGTGACCATTCTGATCTAGGTTAGAGTGCACGCTGAGTGTTTCTTTTCTCTCTCTCTTGGAAGCGACCATTGACCCGACCCAAGACTTTCTGTTACTCAGCTTTCGGGCGAAACGCTGTAGAGGCCGTATGGAGATATGGCAGGGTCCAATCAGATACGTGCGGTATTGCACGGATCAGGATGGGACGGTTTGTACTAGTAGCCGTATAGGTATATGGCAGGGTTCGATCAAATACGTGCGGTATTGCACGGATCAGGATCGAACGGATATTACTAGCCGGCTTTGGTTTAAGCCGGTCCTAGTTTAGTACAGTGTAGATTTTGTCTCATTGCATTTGTATCCGGTCGGAATACAGATGCGGGTGTGTATGCACAGTATCGGGGTTTTCCTGTAATTTATTACGGGACCAGTTTTCTGGAGTTGCCAGTTTGCATTCCGTTCCGGCCGGTTTTCCTTTGTTCTTTCCCGGCCGGACTTTTCCGATGGAGGGGGTTATTTGCAATTGTGCAAATAATCTTTGTGGAGGGGGTTTCTTGCATAACTATTGATTATGATAGTTTCATTTCTTTTGCTCCATGCTTTTGAATTGAGAGATTTGAAAGGTTATGGGTTGAATAGTGTGAAGCATGGTTGTATGTTTATTTGTCTCTTGATGTGGTTACCTCCACCATTCTCCTACACTCACCTTCCTTCTAATGTTATGCTTCATATTCAATCCTCCACCCTTTTTCTAAGGAGAGAAGTTTTTGATTAGAAAAGAAGAAGAAGAAAAAAGAAAGAGAGAAAGAAGAAGAGAGAGCTTCATTCTTGAGAGTTTCTTTCTTGATCTCTTTTTCATGCTAGAAAAATGCAAGCACCATTTTTCTAATCCTTGTTTCCTCCATCATCTTCAAATGGCAACAAAAACCCAAGTGAGACAATCTACTACACATTCTACAGCACATCTTGAGCATGTCGAGTTGCCGGCTTCATGCGCGAGTTGCCTCGGTATTGAGGCGGGAGCCCGTAAAAGAAGAAGGCTTCGTGGTGCCCTTTCCGACGAGGAGGAGACGGACGGAGATCCCGCGAGGAGATCGGAGTGGAGATGAAGACCGGAGGACTTGGATCGTCGGTATATCTCTTCCCTTTCTTGTTAGTAGCGTAGACTTGTTAATGGTTACGATCCGGAGTTTAGTGCGCGGTGGTGCCGGTTTGCAAAGTCCGCAAAAATTTAAAGTTTATCACCGCTTCCACATTCCGGCGTCGGATTGACGGCCGGGGCGCCGCCGTGCACTTACAGTTTGCACGACTCCTTTGAGCCGTGGTAGGGTAGTAATCAAAGCACAGTGGGAACTCACACGAGACAAATGACGATCTCAGGTCGATGAACTAACCTGTACACATGTCACCTGGGAACTGCTATCTGACGTCTGGTATAACCCAACTAGCAGGTTCCCGGCGAGTCCTGTCCGGTGTACTCATAACCCAATGAGCACCTGTATAAATCTTAGGTGAACCAACTGACACCAGTGGCTTGTGAGACCGGCCACCGCCCCTCGTCGGGGTCTCGACTGTATACACTAGTCTACTCTGGAGAATCGATGCCCTGTCTCGAAACTCCCACGACTAGGGACCTTTTAAGGATGTGCTTATAGACCACCAGCTCTCACGTATATGATCGCCGTCATACTGCTGGCAGTCAAGCAAAAAATCCTAGGGGCTCTATTAGCGTGTAATAGCGACCTGTAAGGTCACCTGAAGCAGTACACGATGATAAAGGTAAACTAGATAGCATACTATCATCTCGAGTAAGACTGTCGTCCCGGGATAGGTCCTCCCTCAATCATTGCAATCACGTGCCTGTGATCCAATAATTGACTCTGAGGGCACCATCTCCAACAATCTCCCGCTTGCACTCAAGGCTAATTATTGCGATGTCGCATACTCACAGCCCGTGTGATACCGAACACCCAACTCCTCTACTAGTCAGTCTCACAAAGCTCGTTTGTGAGACTATTGCGTTCGAGGAATAGCCTCAGCGAGTGGATCCGCTCTGATATTTCTTTCTATGTCTCTCTAAATCTCAAGTTCGCGGAGAATACCATCTCCCGAAATGAGCAATACCTGTCTTAGAATGTCTGGATGTCTGATGGGACCAAGCTCATAAATGAACTCCAAATCCAAACTTCTTAGACTGTATCGTCAACTGAACTTAATCAGTACCCAGCGCCATGCCTCCCTCAGTATTGCCTTGGACCACCTGTCCAAAATACTGCCCCTCGTCAGAAGGAGAAAATATAACTCTGACAGCCACTCTGCCATCCATGTCACCTTGGAAGCCTGGAGTGACAACCGTCTCCTAAAAGAGGCTGTCGTTATCACATCCCTAGAACATCAACTTATGTTCTAAAACTGCTTCCGACTGTTTCTCCAGGATTGGATTAAGATGTTGTTCTTGCAGCTACTGCAAGAACAACATCTGGTGTGGTACTTGACATCTCATGATTGACTCAATTGCCTAAGCAAGTGATCTGTCAATCATGCGTATCCCTCTCCCCTTTAGTCTGTAAGACACCTTTAGAGAGGGTGACTCCATTACCTGCAGGTGTACTACCGTGCCAGGAGTCGTCCATTCTAAATACTCATAGAATGCTGTCAAGGTACCCAGATTAGGAAACCACCCAAATCTAGATCTAAAACCATAGATCTAGTAACCAGAATGTCTGATATAATATCCAAGTCCTGTGTGGAGAAAACACTGTGTGACAACCAAAGTATAACCGATCGTAGTATAGGAATATCACTTCCTACTCTGTGTATGTCATCAAATACCAGGACATCACACCCTACTACCTTCTTAACAGATCCATCCCCTATTCTGATCAAGTCAAACCTATGACTTCACATCAGAAATAGATGATCTATCTCCGCTATATCTGCTTTAGTCTATAAATAGACATAAGCCAACTGTCCACCAATGCTTCCGCTGCTCCCACTGACTACGACAACCCTCTGGCAGAGTCATATACACGTACACTTCTAAAGCTAGTTTAGAACGACGCTATACTCATCCTCCTGCCGGGTTTCACAGTCTGGAACAACAGCAATGGTAAGTCTGGGTAAACAAGAACCTCCCTGCCACCGTCCTTGAGCATACCGAAGTACCTCTCGAGTGCCTGAGGTTACCCACCATATCTGCGGAGTGGCCAATGGAAAATCAAACCAGATTGAATCTTTAGGTTCTTATCAAATCTTTAGTAATCGTTTAAGGTTCTGGAATCACTTCCAGTTCTACCATACCCCCACTACTGTTTTCTGAAAAAATCCATTTTTATTAAAACTGTGGCGAGTCAAGAACAATATCACCATTGATCTTCGAGATGGTAGAAAGTCAACCCTCGTCATAGCTTGGGTCAACCCACAAACAGCCATTACAGAAACGTGCCTTGAGTTATCCAGAGTCTGGTTTTAAGCATAAGCCGGACAACTCCCCGTACCTTAACAATGTCAAGATATGAACTGTTCTATATCCAATATAGAAACATAGGCACTGATTTAATTGGAACCAGATTCAAATCATGCAGCTGTCTCCAGTGCATGTCAACTAAATGGAAGGAGGCCGATCAGCGTTATTCAACTTAGGAATGCTTCCAATTATGAGTAACCTGAAAGAGAAGCAAGTTCTCTTAATCATTAGTATCAACTGAACACCATACACAAGTATCTACATCTTCGATCACCTTGAAGAATCCCGATACTTGCTACACCTGGTTCTCTACTCTATTCAAATACCTATAACTCCTCAAAACTTAGACCCTGTGTTTCTACGAAACACATGTCTAAGAACTAGAGAAGTTAAAAGTAAACAGAATATAGTATGAGGACCAACCCCTCTGTCCCAATGGACACTGGACAACATACAATACTCTGTATAAGTCCGCTGAGTCTAACAACTCTTTCACTGTGCGTCGTAGGTTGAAAACTGTACTTATGGTTAAGAAGAATTACACCACTGTTTGATGCTCCTTACCTAACCATCCACTGATATAGGTAAATGTCATCGACATAATATCAAAAGGTATATCTCACTCTATGAAAATAGACGTACAGATATATCAATCTGAAATTGGTGCACAACAGCGGATATTCAAAACCAAATATTTGCCGACCGGCAAACAGCCCAGGTGATCTCCTCAAATATCACCGATTACAACGAATCCCGATATAATGAGGATGATCACCCTATTCCCAATAACTTACTCCCACTCATCATCTGTAAAACCATACAGATGTGAGAATCAAACCTGGTAAATACATACACTGGAGCAAGTGTCTAATCAGGAAATCAGTTTTCTTTTAACAGTACACAGTTGAACTGAAACATTGAAATGTTTCGATAGGGTATCCTGGTATTCCTAGTAATGCCTTTACCATTATCCTGATTCACAACTGTAACCGTATATCTCTTTGCCATATGTCCAAATCCTTTTATATGTCTTTAGTCATTACCGTCTGCACACCCCCTTAGGCCAAATGGTTTTCTTTCTTCCCTACCGTTCGGCACCAGCCTATGGTTTGGAAGAAGACTATCCAATAAGCATAATGGGTGTACTGTCCTAATCCTAGGAGCACTCGCAATGCGAGAGAAGGTGAAGATAAAAGACAACCGAATGAACCTTATTCCTATTTCTCCTTGACCAGAATCCATCCCCGCACTGGAACAAGTTCCTTTCGAGTTCGTATATAACCATACGATGGAGTATCCAAATAAACTGTGGATCTTCGTAGTGATACGGAGTGTCCTGGAGAAATGCAAAGGTGATTTTAGGATTGGCGAAGAAATACTTGGTTCGGTCGTGAATAGCAGTCGCAATTTACTTTGCCCTCTTACTAATCCCTTTCTTTGTCTTAACTTAATACCTTCTGCACACCATCGTTATGCTAATTGGTTTTCTTCATTCCCCACCGCTCGGCACCTGCCTAAGGTTTGGAAGAAGACTATCCAATTTGCGTAATAGGTGTACTATCTCCTAAACCAAGGAGTACTCGCAATGAGAGAAGGTGAAAAGAAAAGACAACTGAATAATCCTATTCGTTTTCTCCAGAACCAGAAACCATCCTCGAAGTCCTTCGAGTTCGTATATAACCATACGATGGTTTTGTCCAATGGAAGTGGACGTTCGTAGTAATACGGGGTGTCCTGGAGAAAAGGGTAAAAGTAGGAGTGGCAATGAGGTTTGCAACTCTGACAATCCAAAAGCCAGTGTTAAGGAGGTTCGGTCAACTTGGTCACTGAGTCATAGTCCAGGGTCGGGTCAAGGGTCGCTGCCAAAGAGAGAGAGAAAAGAAACACTCAGCATGCACTCTAACCTAGATCAGAATGGTTATCACTTTATCTAATCAGGAAACCTCCCACTGTACCTCAAATTCTCCTCCAAACCTGAAAGAAGAATTAGTCGGGATCACCCGAGGAGTAAACCAACTCATCAGTGGGAATCGGGATCCAACTATCATCGCATGACAACGTGACGGAATCCACTCACATTATCACACTCCAGAAGGTATGCGCATGTCTGGCAAGTTTCAGTTCTTTTGAAACTCCCGATGTGATGTTTTTACCCCTAGGACTCAAGTGACCTTGACGGAGTCAACAAATCAAAGAGTCCTAGTCAAGTCCAACCCGTCATTATCTGGATTGCATTAAACCCACCCGTACGTGCCCTTGACGGAGTCAACAAGGCCGCACGACTGTCCTAATCAATCCCATTTATGCAACAAATAAGCACCACTTAGCTACCGTACACTACGCCTTGACGGAGTCAACAAACGCAGCACGAATACTAAATGATACCCATAAGAAATGACGGAGGGCTACGAATGGTTTCTGGCGAAAAACCTTTAACGTAATGAACTTGATATCGTTGAAGGAACTGCATAGCCTTTTATAAAAATATAGTGACGAAAACCTTCGCTAAAAAGGTCACTCCCGGTGAAGGGATCTCGGCTCTTTCCCCGTAGAATGAGGTGCAGGATATTCCAACGGAATACCACGATGCAAAGCAAAAGTAATCGGCTATTGTGAAGTTAATGCCCTGACGCAAACTTCTGTCCAAGGGGTCACTCCCGGTGAAGGGATTTCGGCCCTTGCCTCGTCGACTGAGGAGCAGGATATTCCAAATGAATACCACGATGCAAAACAAAAGTGAACGTCCTTGCAATAACAGCTTTTTGAAAAGTGTTCCAACAACATCAGAATAGGTTTGTTTATCTTGCATTGATCCGAATCAACGCAGTCCCATCAATTGATCACACCACAAAGAACGAAAATATACTGACGTACGTATATGCCATCCGCATTCGCCACTGGGTCCCGTCATCACCCGTTAGGTTAGCTAACTAACGGCAGAGCGGGGACTGGACTAGCGCGGATGAAAAACATATACAACATCTACTAATATATATACCAATATATAGTATTTCTCTCAAGGCGTGAATAAAATGCAACATCACAGAAAAATGCAGTATCACAGAACAATACAGATATCTGGAAGCCCCGGGTTTCACAGAGCCGCTGCTGAAACCCAACGTTCCCCTGGTCGTGTGGATAGCCTGTGCAATGAAAACCTAGACCCCTACGGGCGCGGCAAGTCACCCGCCAAAACCTGAAGCGAGGCAACCCCCTTCAGCACCGTGAATGGACCACCCAGCACTTCACCGAATCCGGTAACTTGGGCACCCCTCCTGGGTCAACCTGTACCCCCTACGAGTGCGGCGAATAGCCCGCCAATTCCAGACTGAAGCCCCCTCCGTCTCAATGCCCTGAGATGCGGGCTCGTTGCCCTCTAGAACCCGGCTATCCGTGCACCCCTCCACGGGGTAACCCTAGTACAGAAAGTAAAAAATACATACACCGGGTACATCAACCGCAACCAGGTCGTGCCCCAAAAGAATAATACAAACAGGCAGTGACGGCAGTCCACATGTCGGACGCTCGCCCCGCAATATCAAATGTACATATAAAACAAAACTGTACTAGCATTGCATCCAGGCTATCCCCCACGACCGATCCGCAACAACACAGCATAAATATAGAACATCAACGTGAAAAGTTACGTTCGCAAATCCGTCTAACCGGGCTATAGCAGTTAGACAGGATTTACCGATCAAGTGACATTCACGGTCGCAGATATAATGTAAATACTGTGAAATAATGTGTTTAAAATATACAATCGATCAAAAATTAACAAGTGGGCCCCCAAGTAATACTGTAGCACTCACAGAAATTCTGGGCCCAATTTTAATATTCCAAAACCCCTATCTTAAGCCCAAAAGCCCACTGCAAAAAATTGATGACATGATCCTTCATTACTGCGGCGGATACGCGGCCTAATAAAGGTAAATGGCCGCGTTTCCGCGGTCTAACTGAGGGATCGTGTTGTCGAATTTTTCCAGTGTTCTTAGAACTCCCTGCACATCATTCTGAGACAACCTGAAAAATTTTTCGAGACCAAAAAATTTCAACAGAAAACTGATGTGAACAAAAATGCGAGTTTTGGAATTTTGGTCGATCGGAAATGTAAAACACATCAAATGAAGCTAGGAAAGGTTAATGGCGAGGCTCTGATACCATGTTGCGCCACGGTAGCGCCCCGGCCGTCTATCCGAGGCCAAAATGCGGAATCAAAATTTTCTTAACTTTTAAACTGGCGCTACCGCGGACAATAAACCCGGATCGTAACCATTAACCGATACTAGCAAGCAAGAGAAAGGGTGAGAGATATACCGAGTGATCCGAGTCCTCCGGTCTTCTCGTCATCGTCCCGATCTCCCGCGGAAACTCCGGTCGTCACATCCTTGCCGGAAGGGCACCACATCGCCTGCCTCTTTTACGGGCTCCCACCTCAATACCGAGGCAACTCGGGTGCGAAGTTGGCTGGCCGACGCATCCAAGATTTGCTGTAGAATGTAGTGTAGATGATGCTTGTCTCATTTGGGGTAATGAAGTTGCCATTGGATGGAGGGATAAGGTTATGGAAAAATGGTGCTTTCATTTTTCCAAAACTAGAAGAATGAGATGATGAAATATGTGCTACAACAAAATGGAAATTTCTCTCATTTCTCATCAAAAGTGGCCGGCCATCCAAGCTTGGAAATGGTGGAGGGAAAAGCATCACATATAAGGGAGGTGAGTGTAGGATAAATCAAGAGGTGACCACAAACAAACATCAACCATGCTTATTACTTACAACAAACCCATACCCACTCAAATCTAATTAATGCACCATCATGGATGAAAAACAAAAGATGCTTATCATAATGAATACAAGTGCAAGAAAACCCCTCCTCAAATGTTATTTGCACAATTGCAAATAACCCCCTCCATCGGAAAAGTCCGGCCGGGAAAGAACAAAGGAAAACCGGCCGGCACGGAATGCAAACTGGCAACTCCAGAAAACTGGTCCCGTAATAAATTACAGGAAAACCCCAATATTGTGCATACACACCCGCATCTGTATTCCGTCCGGATACAAATGCAAAGAGACAAAATCTACACTGTACTAAACTAGGATCCGGCTTAAACCAAAGCCGGCTAGTATTATCCCTTTGATCCTGATCCGTGCAATACCGCACGCATCTGATCGAACCCTGCCATATATCCATACGGCTACTAGTACAAACCGCCCGATCCTGATCCGTGCAATACCGCACGTATCTGATCGGACCCTACCATATCTCCATACAGCCTCTACAGCGTTTCGCCCGAAAACTAGAGTAACTGAATGTGTGGCGGACTCTAAAGACTCGTCAATACTATGGCTGTGGATTTAACCACTAGCACGTCAGAGGTATTAACCAATACTTGACGGGCCACCAGCTATTGACCAAAAGGGACGTCGATGAGCGAACTCATCCTGACACCCTACTGAGCCTGTCAGTGACAATATCCGTACAGTTCGGTCCGTTCGTCTATGAGCATCGCATGGCGGGCCTAGGGGGTTGGTAAAAGTCAGACCCCCAAAGGCGGTACAAGTCGTGTCGGAGTGTAGCCCAGAACGCCCTGAGATACTACTGGAATACCTACCAGTAAATCTCCTGCCTCGGCCGAGGGCTTTGCGTAATGGCTCTCCTAGACACAGCGCGACCTCACCCCCAATACCGGGAGAGACGAACCCCAGAAGATCCGCTCACTGCCTCCATGTGGCTCGGGACTGTACCCAACTAAAACCTGTTTGCACGACTCCTTTGAGCCGTGGTAGGGTAGTAATCAAAGCACAGTGGGAACTCACACGAGACAAATGACGATCTCAGGTCGATGAACTAACCTGTACACATGTCACCTGGGAACTGCTATCTGACGTCTGGTATAATCCCAACTAGCAGGTTCCCGGCGAGTCTTGTCCGGTGTACTCATAACCCAATGAGCACCTGTATACATCTTAGGTGAACCAACTGACACCAGTGGCTTGTGAGACCGGCCACCGCCCCTCGTCGGGGTCTCGACTGTATACACTAGTCTACTCTGGAGAATCGATGCCCTGTCTCGAAACTCCCACGACTAGGGACCTTTTAAGGATGTGCTTATAGACCACCAGCTCTCACGTATATGATCGCCGTCATACTGCTGGCAGTCAAGCAAAAAATCCTAGGGGCTCTATCAGCGTGTAATAGCGACCTGTAAGGTCACCTGAAGCAGTACACGATGATAAAGGTAAACCAGATAGCATACTATCATCTCGAGTAAGACTGTCGTCCCGGGATAGGTCCTCCCTCAATCATTGCAATCACGTGCCTGTGATCCAATAATTGACTCTGAGGGCACCATCTCCAACAGTAACTCCTTTGTGGGACTCTAAGACTCGTCAATACGCCGGCAGAGGGTGATGATCATATCAGGTACCCACAAGCCGCAAGCGGTCAGCTAAACGTAACGGCCACCCGGGTATTGAGCGATCAGAAGACAACAAGCGAACCTGCTACAACTCCCGTCGAGCCATCCGGCAACACTACCGTACAGTCCGGTCTCTTCGTCAGATATGCTGCATATCGAGCCTAGGGATGGTCACGTCGACCCCAATAACTCAATAAGTCGTGCCGGTGAATGGTCTATAACAGATCGAGAAACTACTGATAACACTTATCAGCAAATCTCAGCAGCCCTGGCTAGGGACTTGCTGTTATAACCAGTCGGGCACAGCACAGCATCAACTCCCAATACCGGGAGAGAAGAAACCCCTCCTATCTCTCATCGTCTTCATGTGTCTCGGGACTGTACCCAACGGCCACCTGTTTGCATGACTCAGTAGAGCCGTGGTAGGGTGGCAATCAAAGTACAGTGGGAGAACACACAAGACTCCATGACGATCTCGGGTCTACAGACCAACCTGTACCAGTGTCACCTGAGAACTGCTATCCGACGATAGATATAATTCCATATAGGAGTTCTTGGTGAGTCCGTCCAGTGTACCCAGTCACCACTGAGCACCCGTATATGATCTTGATGTCAAACATCGATGAATGTGGGAACATTCATCGCCCATCATATGGGTCTAGTATCATATACGCTAGTCTACTCTGGTATATCGATACCCCGTCTCGATACACCTCCGACTAGGGACATTTCAGGATATGCTTATAGACTACAGATGTCCCATTAGTATGATCTCTATCATAATCAGAGTAGTCAAGCCGATATCCTCAGGGCTTTATCAGCATGTATGAATGAATAAAAGCATGATCAAATCAACATGTCAGATAAAGAATAACCAGATAGCATACTATCATGTCGAGCAAGAATGCAAACTGAATATATATACATGTATAGATACATCCACTATCACATAATGGCCTCTAGGGCATACATATATCCAACAGTGCGCAGGTATGAAGATATCAATATATGTGTGCACTGGTATGAATATACAGTGTGCATCTGCGCAGGTATGAAGATATCAATATATGTGTGCACTGGTATGAATATACAGTGTGCATGTGCGCAGGTATGAAGATATCAATATGTGTGTGCACTGGTATGAATATACACTATGCATGTGCTCAGGTATGAAGATATCAATATATGTGTGCACTGGTATGAATATACAGTGTGCATGTGCGCAGGTATGAAGATATCAATATATGTGTGCACTGGTATGAATATACAGTGTGCATGTGCGCAGGTTTGAAGATATCAATATATGTGTGCACTGGTATGAGTATACAGTATGCATGTGCGCAGGAATGAAGATATCAATATATGTGTGCACTGGTATGAGTATACAGTGTGCATGTGCGCAGGTATGAAGATATCAATATATGTGTGCATTGGTATGAGTATACAGTATGCATGCTATATGATTTATAGAAATCCTATAATGTGAGTGTCATGGCAATCACAAACGGTGTGAGTGTAGCATATCAATCGTGCTCGTGCTACTTGAACCGTTAGTGACAGTGCATTGTCCTATGCTATCATTTCTATATGCAACAAAAGGGTAAGCAACTACAGTCCATATGAACATCTATACTAAATATCCTAACACGCCCTGACGCTTAACGCCATACGGGCGATTTTCCCGTAGATGTTAAATCTACTCACCTGGTCGTGCGCTACTCGTAGCCGACCACCCGCTTTCCTTTCTAAGCTTCGTCCGACGTACCCGCCTGCGAACCTGGAATTACATAAGAATCCATATATAAGCAACTAACTCGCAAAACGCGATATCGAAGTCAAACGATTCGCTCGCGTCGCGAACTAAACGCGCGTGTGTACGATACGCTAAACGTGTGCACGCGTCTAAAACTAACCCCGAGACGCCGCGATACGCTGAATCATGGAACCCTCTCGTGTATCGCGCGTATCGCGCGAACCAAACGTACTAGAAATACGATATAACATCCCAGATTCTACCCAGGCTAACAACTTACAAAACTATACATACCACTGGCCTAGAAATAACAAAAGACTCCTACCCAAGCAAACATCAACCAAAAAATCCCCTATCTGGCTGCAAATTGCGGCCATAATGAATAAACCGGCGGCTTTACTATGGGGTGGGGGTCTCGGGCTCTGGTGGTGTGGTCTATACCTTGTATACAAGCTCCAGTTAACTCAATTTCAACCTGAACTACTCGGGCCTGTAGCAGATCACAGAAATCCAAAAAGTTCACTTAAAAACACTAAATTTGCACAATTAGAAACCTTATGGTATTTTGGTGTAATCTAGGGTCTAACTAGGTTTACATGGTCTTAATAACACCTAATTAGGCTAGGTTAACCAATACTAACAGCACTAAACCATAAGTCCACACAATTCACCATTTCAAGCACAAAATCTCACTTTTTACACAAACCGAAGCAAATCCTACGTAAGTTAAGAAATCTAGAGGGTTAGACTCAAAGATTATACCTTACTAGACCCTAAGAAGCAGGAAGAGGGAGGAGGAGGAGAAGAGGTGAGCTGCTGTTGCTGCTGCTGCCTGCTGTGCTGCTACTGATGCTGGAGCTGCTGCTCATGCTGTAGTTGCTGCTGATGCTGATGCTTCTGCAGCTGATGCTGGTGCTGTGGCTGCTGATGATGCCTCTGCAGCTGCTGCCTCTCTCTCTCTCAGCTGGGTGTGTGTGTGTGTGTGAGAGTGTTGTGAGAATGAGAAGTGAGAGTGAGAAAATGAGGCCCCAAGTCAACAACCCCCTCTCTCTTTCCCTCTCTCTTCATTTAATGAGCATGGCTCAAGACATGCCCATACTCCCACTCTCATGCACCAAGTCAACAAAACAAAAAGAAAAGAAATTCAAATAAACAAAACAAACAAATAAATAAAGCCCAATTGAATCCCAAAACACTTAATACAAATAGGTTAACCCACCATGGTTGCTAATCATGGTTTTAACCCCAAATCTAAACCCTAGTTAACATGCACAAGTGTGTGTGTGCCTAGAAAAATCCTAATAAAATAGTCATTAATTAGAATAAAATATCTGAAACTTAATTTGTTAAACTTTTTACCAAAATCTATTTATTAAAAAATAATTAACCCCTAAACACGACCTAATGTGTTACAATCTTCCCCCCTTAAAGAAAATTCATCCACGAATTTTAAAATACAAAGCTATGCATACCTTCGTAGGGATGAGGGAACATCTTCCGCATCTCGCCCTCTGCCTCCCAAGTGATCTCTTCACCGTTTGGGATACACCCAAATACCTTCACTGATGGCAAGACCTTCGATCGAAGTTTCTTCACCTGCTGGTCCAATATTACGACTGGCTTTTGGGTGAACGAAGGATCACGCTCGAACTAAATGGTCTGGCGCTGAATCCAATGAGAAAGGTCATGAAGGTAATTGCAAAGTATCGACATAGGGAATACGGGGTGAATACTCAATAATCTGGGTGGAAGTGCCCAACTTAAGGCAACGAACCAACTCTCCTTAAGGATCCTAAAAAGACTTACTATCCCGGAAAGCTTTTCAAAACTCAACATGTCATTTATCGGAAATTTCCGTGGGAATACATGATCTGCCATTGCGAACTAGAATCTGCAACCATCTTGGTCAGCATCTTATCTCTATCCAAAATGGACAATTCTCATCCTGACCTAAAACAACTGGATCATTTCCGAAGTTTCTAAACTAGCTGGGGTCCAAAAATCCTATAACACGGAGTTAGGAAAACAGACTGGTGATCGACATGACCTAACCTCTAAACCTAAAGTTTACCAATTGGAGTGTCTCCTGGTAACCGTCATCGAAGAAGAATCCTAACGATGGCGAGTGACGATCCCCAACTGCCGACAATAATTTCTATATACACATAACTTAACAAGAACAACTGAGTATCACCGGATGACAAGCATCCGAATGGAGTCACATCCTGACAACTCGTGGGTGGACACCATAACAAAATTCGGGGAGATCTGCTCTCGTTCCCTCTTCGGAACGGTTAAAGGTTGCAACTCTCCCATCTGTCTCTGTTGCTCAACTCAAGTACACAACAAGACAAACACCTTGAAACGAATCCCAAGACTTCTTTTTCTATCCCTGCCCACCCGTAACTACCTTAGAAGTCACGTTAACAGTTGGTGGGGCTTGAATGAGTACAGAGAGTTGACCGATGTGCCTGCCCAAGGATTCCACGTCTCCGTCCCATAATATTAGGTACACAAGTGTCTCTCTAACCTAGCACACCCTTGCCACAAGTCAAGGATTCCAAATCATTACCCAGCCGAGTAGGCTCCAATATCTCTGACGAACGAGCGTCGGCGGGCAGTGTCTCGCGAAAGCGATTTAAGAAAAGTGGTCGGGCGCGGACATGAGCCAGCTGTCTCCTTAGTAGAGACGAACTTAAGCTGTACTCAACGATCGTACAAGAACTGTAAATCTACGGAGGACTATCACAACAATCAAAACCCGCTGCAGGAAGATGTACATTTAACTCTGGTGGTCCATGAAAATCTGACACGACTCTCAAACAAGTGGTGTCTCAAATCTCCAACGCAAAACCATCGCGGCCATCTCCAGATCATGAGTGGGATATCCTTCTCGTACTTCTTCCAAATGTAGGGAAGCAAAAGCGATAACTCCATTGTGTCACCTCAGTACACATTCGAGTCCTACTCACGAAACATCACAGTTAAACCACAAAGTCGCCCGAACCAAAAAGCAAGGAAGGAGCAGAAGCAGTTGTTAACCGAGTCTTCAACTGCCGAAACTCCGTACACAAGCCTCGGTCTAAAGAAAGAAACCTCCAATCCGGTCAATTGAGTCAACGGTGCAGCATTACACTAGCAATCCTGCAAGAAACAGTGGTTAAAACCTGCTAAGCTCAAAAATCTGCAGACTTCCGTCCTTCTCACAAATTAGGCCTAAGCTGTACGGCCACGATCATCCTCGAAACCATACCAATTCGTCTCCGTAACTACAAAACCTAGGAGTCAACACAAACAAGCTTAAATGGACACTCCGAGAATCTAGTAAACCGCTGGGGCTCTCCAAGTATCTGTATAACAGATCCTCAAGTGCTACCCTAACCCTCAAGGCACACTAAAAAGACTAGGAAGTCGTAAATAACACAACAATAACTAGTAGAGAAACGGCCCGAAGAAAACCAGTTCATCACACCTACGAATGCTGCTAGAGCATTGGTGAGTCCAGTGACACACCCAAAACACACAAAGCCCGTAGCATGCACAAGACAGTCTTCGGAATGTCATCACTCCGAACCCGCAACAATGATGACCTGATCCTTAACCAACTTAGACAAAGTCTCGCACTCTGGTGCTGATCGAAGAAATCGTCAATGCGAGGTACATGAGACTTATCCGCACCGTCGGCCGATTCAAGTGACGATCCATCAATACACAACCTCAATCTGTCTTTTTCTCCTTGACGAACAGAAATAGGAGCTTCCTAAATGCGAAACACTCAGACGCACAACTCCCTCAACAACCACTCTGCAGCAGATCCGTAGCTCCTTAAGCTTCGCCGGCTCATCTGGAACGACGTCGGAAAAATTCTCGCATGAAAGAAAACCGGTCTAACAAACCAACTGTGGCTACAGTATCACGAATGAACACCAAGAATCCACGACATCTCCTCAAAGGCCAACTAGCGAAAAGGCTAAATTCAAGCTGGGAAAGGCAGCATAACTATCTGCTAGCACCACAAGACTGACTCGCCCGGGAAAACAAAACCTAATCGTTTCCTCACGGTAGCCCACAACGCCTAGCACGTAGCTAACCAGTCCGTGCTCAGGAGATTGCCAAATCCAACATCTCTAGGAGGATCAAAATGACAGACGAATCTCTATCTCCTATCTGATGGGCACATGACCGAATTACGTGTCGCGCAACAAAAGGATTGCTGATAGAAGTTAACACAACAAACGGCTGATCTGCCTAGCACGACTCTCGTCCTAAACACGGCACGAAGTGTGGAAACATACGAGTGCAAGAACCCGGATCAAACAATACGTGTGCAACAAAAGGATATACTGAAAGAGTACCTGAAACCACAGCATTGGATGCCTGAGCATCCTGATGAGTCGAAGAGAAAACTTGGGCCTGCCCTCCATCTGCGACTGATCGAACTCCTCCTCTACTAGCCTGACCCCTCTGTGCAAACCCTCCGCGTCCACGACGTCTCAGAATACGACCCTGACGTGGTATGAAGGAACATTGCCTGATGAGATGTTGAAGGCTTCCGCATCGTAAACACCTACGCGCTGACTGCTGTCCTCCCTGGGGATGAGAGCCAAACGACTGTCCTCGTCTCAAGCCTCTGCTATGGGCTGGTACACCAGTACGATTCCACAACTGTTCCGGAACTCTCACGGTCTCTGGAAGACGTGTCTCGTAAACTGGGGCTGCCTCCACCGGTGCTACGTAGGGGACGAAATACTGCATGATGATCGCAAGGAACAACTGGGTAACATGGGTGACAACCACCTGTCGCTGCGCTCGAACGACCTCTACCAATGAGCTCATCGTCTGGCGCAAACCCTGCATCTCTTCCACTAGTCTAGCGATCTGATCTGTCGTAGGGGAAACAATCTGTCCTGGTACAACATGGGTACTACTCGGATCAGTCCTCGTCTCAGATAAAGCAACTTGACCCTCGGCTCTCCCGGCCTCTCTCTGCACCCTCGTAGTCCTTGGCGGCATAATGGCTGAAAAGAAGGTAGGATTCGATGAGGATACGAAAATCGAATCACAAGGATTTATACAATCATGAGGAAAATTCAATCAATAAGTCCTAAGGTCGCTTAGGCGGAGTACCGTATCGTGAGTATGCCACGGAACATACGCACGCTACGCCACACTACTGCAGCTACCTACTGTTAGTTATATGTATGCCCTAGAGGCCATTACTGTACATTGGATGCATATTGTAGTGGATGCTGGGACATATATAGGAAGGACTTTCTTGCTCGACATGATAGTACGCTATCTGGTTGCTCTTTATCTTAACGTGTATACTTTTCGTCTCTCTGTTACATGTTGATAAAGCCCTTAGGATGTGTACTCGACTTCCAGGACTATGATGCAGATCATACTAGCGGGGCCTGGATAGACCATGAGTACATCCTTGAATTGTTCCTAGTCGAGGGAATATCGAGACGGGGCATCGATATTCCAGAGTAGACTAGCGTATATCTTCTCGACCCATGCGATGGGCGATGGATGATCCCATATCCATCGGTGTTTGACATCGGAGATGGTATGCGGGTGCTCAGTGGAGACTGGGTACACTGAACGGACTCGCCGAGAACTCCCAGATGGTATTACACCTCACGTCAGATGGCAGTTCTCTGGTGACACTGGTACAGCTTAGTCTGTTGACCCGAGATCGTCATAGAGTCTTGTGTGTCTCCCACTGTGCTTTGATTTCCACCCTACCACGGCTCTACTGAGTTGTGCAAACAGGTGGTTTTTGGGTACAGTCTCGATTCACATGGAGGCAATGAGCGATAGGAGGGGATTCGTCTCTCCCGGTATTGGGGGTTGATGTTGCGCAATGCTCGACTGGCCATAACAGGAAATCCCTGGCCAGGGTTGCCGTGATATACTGGTAAGAGTTATCAGTAGTTTCACGAATGTTATGGACCTCAAGTCGGCATGACTTATCGAGCTACTGGGGTCTGATGTTTACCACCCCTAGGCGAGATATGCGACATATCAGACGAACAGACCGGACTGTACGGTAAGTGTTACCGGTTGGATTCACAGGAGTGTGAGCAGGCTTGCTCGTCGATCTTCTGATCGCTCAATACCCGGGTGGCCGTTACGTTTAGCAGACCGCTTGCGGCTTGTGGGTGTTTGATATGATCATCATCTGCTGCCGGCGTATTGACGAGTCTTTAGAGTCCTACACAGAGGTTTCCTAGCTCAAGCGAAACGAAATAGGAGCGCATATGAGATATGTGCGGGACCGAGAATAATTCGAGTATGTGATACCGTATTCCATTCTCGCGATCAATGTATCGATTGGTTATATGCGATATAACCTAGTTATCGAATCAAGGATTGATTCGATAAGCAGATGCATATGATACTAGTCGGTTATATCCGATATGACCGGATCGTTAAATCAAGTGTTGATTTAATGATTTAGTGCATATTTATATATTTGATATATTACTTTGCATTAACTAGTATTGGTTCACTTAGAAAAGGATTTTCTCACTTGAATTGTACACATTGTATATGTGATATACTTTTGTGCACATGTTTGTATCATGTTTGATGATACATGCTTACTTGGTTAAGTGTAAAGAATCAAACCATGGTTTAAACTAATGATTAGGGTTTTGTTTAGTCATTTACTTATTTATCTATTTCTTTATTTATCTTTTTATTTTGGAAAAGATAAATGATGAAATGGTGGCATTATTTGTTTGCTAGTTGAACATTCATGAAGTTTTGACTTAGTCTCCTTTTTTGTTCTTATCCTTAACCCTAACCATTCCATTAACCATGGTCTTTTCTCTACACTTAACTAAGGTTAAAAGTATGATAAGATTTAATTCTTATTCCTTTTTATTTCATCTTATCATATCTTCTTCTTCTTCTTCATCTTCTTCTTCACCATCGTTTACTTGCTTGCTTCGCCTAGTTTATCTAGTTAACGATCCGTATTAGGGTTTTTAGGCACTCGTAAAATTCAAAACAGCCATGTTTGATGCCTTGTGAGACTTCACTAGTGTGCCTAGGAACCTTACAGTGGTATCAGAGCCTAGCTAGAGCCTTAGGCGAAGTCCCGACGGAATTAGAAGTCCGATCGACCCAAAACCCCAATATTTAACATGCTCTCTGGACATTTTTGTAAAATGTGGATTTTTGTGAATTAAAAATATTCAGAAAAATCAGCAGGAAGATCTAAGACATACTGTAAAATTCGTGGTCCTGATTCCATAAAGGCGCCGCGGATCCGCGGCATGAGCGTGCTCATGCGGCGGTTCCGCGGCCATTTTGTCGTTTTGTGTATCCAATTTAGCACAGTAATTCTTAGTTGTCTGTGATGGTTTTCCTGGGGATTTTAATGATTTTTTCCAGAGTTGCATTTCCTGGGTCGTATTGGGGACTCGGTATATCGATCGGATTGTCTAATTCTGTCTGTGTGCTTTTCCGGATAATCTTAGAATATGTTAAAAAGTTCGACCGAATATAAATACCCACTTTTTCCCCTGCCGGGAAATTTCCAATTGTTGGATTTTTCCGTAGTTTAACGACGTTCTAAGTAGTGCAAGTAACGCGATGGACCCTCTAGAAGACAACAAACCTTAACTCGATTATGTGACCGTCTTGAACTGCCCTTTGAACCTTCGGGTTTGGGGCAGTACGGCGTGCCACATGTGAGGCGTTGGCTTGACCCTTCTACGGCTGGACCGTTGGTACTGAGGCACGAACTGAATGTTGTTAGACTTATTTCATGTGTTGAGCTGTTTCGGGAAATCTTGGGTGTTCGAATGTTTAATCGGAAAGTTTAACATTTTCTGTTTATCCGGAATGTGATACAACAATTGGAATTCACAAAAGTTATGTGATAACTGAATGAATGTTATAAACATAGCACTTTAGTCTCACTTGATCGGTTGCCACGGAATTTTGATGTGATCAAAAGTCCGTTGCAATCACGTAGCGTACGCGGATACTCGCCGGGTAAACTTAATAGACAGCCTCACCCCATAGCCCCGACCAAGTGACTGTAGGAGAACCCCGTCGCTGAAAGCATCCGTCCTGGTGCTCGCGGCAGCGGTGTTCCGCCTTGGTGCACTTTGTCGACGGCGTCGGGGGTGCGGCCGCCTACTAAAGTTTGCGACGAGTATTCGATCAGAATGTCGGGAATCCTGTTGAATTGCCCGACTTGATATTGAAAAGTGTTTTCGATTTTGAGACTAAAATGCGGGGTTTATAATTGTTTGGCATGCGATGTCTAAGTAATTCATTTGGTCAGGCATGCGATGTCTGAGGAGGTTGCGGATTCCAACTGTTGTAGTTTTACACTTTCTTTTCTGTGACCGTAAGTGTAATATGCATGTCGCCGGTTTCGTTGCTATATGTCAACGACAATTGGGATGCGCATATTTACTTACGTTGATGACATGTGATGTTATGTGTTGCTGGATATGTTATATTGGATCGTCGTGTTTGAATAGCCGGGGGTTTTTTATGTGAGATGAGTGTTTTTCATTTTCATTCATGTAAAAACTTGTATGTAATATTCTTTTATTGGGGCACTTCCAGGTTGCTGAAGATGTCACCGTTGATGTATATTATTTACTTTTCTGCACTAGGATAGACCCAAGGAGGGGAGCACAAGTAACCGGGTTCTGGGGTCCAGTGGGAGACCAACTCGAGGAGTCGAGTCCGGGTCTCCTAACCCTAGAATTGGTAGGGTTGCTTGCCGCTCTCGTAGGGGTCTTGGGGTGTGGGATTGGCTATTCATCACGACCGTGGAATCCGTGTTTTATACTGGCTCGTATTGAAAACGCGGACGTCCTAGTATATCCAATATTTCATATGTTTCTTCTGCTGTGCTTTATCTGTGATGTGATCATGCGATGTTCTGTGACAGGTATTATATATAGTATATATGATATATTATATAGACGTTGCTTATGTTTTACACCCGCGCCAGCCCTGCCTCGCTCTGGCGTTAGTTACCTAACCTAACGGTGCAGACGGGACATCGAGGCGAATGCGGATGGCATAAGCGTACGTTATATTTATCTGTGATGGTTAGGTGGACTTAAATGATGGGATATTCATTAATGAGATTAATGAAAGAAAATAAACCTAAATGATGTTGTGGAATCGAATTTCAAAATAAAAAAGGTAGCTACAGTTCTTTCTTTGCATCGTGGTGTTCCTTGTAGAACATCCTGCACCTTATTCGATAGGGAAAGGACCGAGATCCCTTCACCGGGAGTGACTCCTTTAGCAATAACTGGCAGATGCTACATCGCTCGGTTTGTCTTTTGATCGCTTCTATAGTTTCTGCTTTGCACAGTGATATATATGATATATCCCGCACCTCATTCGACGAGGAAAGGGCCGACGATCACTTCACCGGGAGTGACCCCTTTAGCAAAACTAGAAAAGCCTCAAAAACATTCCATTTAAAAACCATTTGATTCCGCAACGAGATCAAGTTCAAAGCGTTAAAGGTTTTCACAAAAACCATTCGCAACCCTCCGTCATTTTAGGAAGTAGAGTACTTAGTATTCGTGCTGTGTTTGTTGACCATAGTCAAGGCACAGTGTACGGTAGCTAAGTGATGTCTTCCTACACCGCATATGATGCGATTAGTTAGGACAGTCGCGTGACTTTGTTAACCTTAGTTAAGGGTCATGTGGGTGGGTCTAATTAATCACGAAATGACGGGTAGAACTTGACTAGTACTTATGATTTGTTGACCATAGTTAAGGTCATAGGTGCTAGGGGTAAAAACCTTTATCGGGAGTTTCAAGTGTTAAAATTTGCAATGAGATTGCATACCTTCTATAAGATAGTTGGATCCCGATACCCACTGCGAGTAATTGTTACTCCTGGGAGAGTTTTGCACTTTGCAATTAGCCGATCAAGTAGGTGTCTAGAAAGGTGTCAATGGGGTTACGTCTCTGGGAAAACGAGGTTTACTGTAATTAGGTCCGTGCGAAAGCACGGGGAACCTCCCTCAAAGTACCGACACTGGCCTGGCTGAAAGATTGGCGAACTTGTAGAGTGAAATTAATCCCGGCTAGTCTTTCCTTTTAAGGTTTGAAGGAAGATTTGATAAAAACAGTGGGAGCCATCCTGATTAGATAAAATATATAACCAATCTAATCTTGCAAGAGCGCACGCTGAGTGTTTTCTTCTCTCTCTCTCCTGGTAGCGACCATATCACGCCTTAATCAAGATAATAATATGGATGCATTGACCGAACCCGCTTGTTATACTTAGCTGGGGAACGTTGGTCCCGCTCCAACTTATAATTGTTATAAGACAGAGAAGGAAATAGGGGAATACCAGAATTTCTTTGCCGCCCAAACGAAGAAAGTGCATATGATGCATCTCCTTCGGGTGTGTTCATTACAAAGAACTGTTTCTCAGTATCCTCTGCATCCTGGGTATCTGATACCGGATCAGGATCCCAGATATGTAATCTGTTACATAGGGCTACAAAAAGTAGAAAAACTGAGAACGGGTGATAAGTTTCATGAGGCAGAAAACGGGGCAAGTGTTGCAGCCAAGTCTATTGGTCACTGTCACCCTGTATTACCAATACATTGATTCTGAACAAATGCTATTGGATACCGAACCTGATATACAAAATCATACCTGTCTCCTTATTAGTAAAAAAATGATATAATTTTCTATTGTTGGATAATGTTTTGAACATTTCCTATATCAAAAGTTGATCGGTTCAGGCACGTTATCTAAAAGCATTGACATTCTAAATCAAACTGCAGTTCCTAGTATAAAGAATACACACAAGAGGAAGAGTTCAGATATGAACGAATCCTTCTTGAGGCATTGTAGACTAGGTCACATCAATGCGACCCGACTGGCTGAAGTTACATTTTAGATGCATATTTAAATCAGTTTGAATTTACATCTTGTGAAACTTGCCAGTCATGTCACAAAGATTAGATGACCATAGCTCTGTTTATTAGAAACAGAGAAAGAGTTAGTAAACTCTTGGGACTGATACATAATGATGTATGTAAGGTCTCCTGTCTACACATGCCAGGACAGGTTCTTTATACTTCATTATATTCTCTGATAATCTCTCAAGATTCAGTCATATATTCCTGTTGAAATATAAGTCCGAACCTTTTGAGGTATTCAGAGAATATAACTAGGAAGTAGAGAACCAATATATGGGTATAAGTATTATGTCCTATGATGAGATCAGGGATGAGAATACTTGTGCATGGAATCCTTGGACTATTCTAAAGGAAAATGAGATTCTCTCTCAGTATTACTCCTCTGAACACACCACAGCACAACGGTGTATCGGGGCAGAGCAATCACACAATATTAGATATCGTGTGCTCTATGATGAGTATTACTGAGTTACCTATTTCCTTTTGGGAGTTATGCACATATGAAGTTGCATACCTATTGAATAAGGTTCGATTCAAATCAGTGCCTACCACTCCATATGAGATATGGTATGGGAAGAGCCTATCTCTTAAGTTAGTTAAGATTTGGGATTGTCCGGCCTATGTCGAAAGCAAAATCCGGACAAGATCGAGGTAAAGTCAGTTGTGTAGAACTGGAAAAGTTCCAGCTATACGAAACTACAACTGAAGATTTGACAGAACCAAAGGATTCTATAGTTCCCGACGAACCTCAGCCTCTCCGCCGATCTAGTAGGGTTCCTCATCCGCCTGAGAGATACCTCGGTTTCTCGATGACAGTGGGAGCAAGGATTGCATCATGAGATGATGGCCCAACCAGTTTCGAGCAGGCCATCGAGAGTAGGGACTCTGTAAGAATGGCTGGATGCTTAGTGATCTGAGATGGAATCCTTATACACCAACAAAGTATGGACTTTGGTTGCTATATCTGAAGGGTTAAATCCCCGTCAGGAGCAAGTATATCTTGAGAAGATTGCTTGGTGTACATGGAAAAGTTGAGACTTTCAAAGCTAGACTTGTTAAAGGTTTTAGTCATCAACCAGGTGTGGATAATGATGAAAGCTTTTCTAGGGACTATGCTTGAGTCCATCCAGATCCTACTTGCCACGGCTACATACCATGACTACGATATCTGGTGGTTGGGTGCCATGACTACTTTTCTAAATGATGTTTTAGAAGAGTGCGTCTATAAGTACACAGCCAGAGGGCCTCGTAGACAGTGGGAGCAGCGGAAACGTATGCAAGTTGCTTTACATAATGAAGCAGGCATCGCGGAGTTGGAACGTCTGTTTTGATGTGATAGTCAAAGTGTTTGACTTCATCAAAATGGTAGACGAACCTTGTATATACAAAAGGGTAGTAGAGAGTAAGGTGGTCATCTTCGTATTGTACGTAGACAACATACTCTTGATAGGAAAAGAGTTTCCTATACTACGATCGGTCAATCTCCTATTATCACAAGGATTCTCCAAATAGGATAAAGTTGATACCTCCTAAATCCTGAGATTTGGACCTATGAGATAGATCTAAAGGGATATTAGGGTTCTCACTAGGTATAGTGAGATTGTATCAATCGATCCTGGGGAGAATCACTGGAAGTGTTCCAGGGTGATAAAGATGACTGAATGTCAGTCACAGGCACTGTCTTTACCTTCAGTAAAGGGACGGTATGTTGGAAGAGTTCCAAGCTAGATACCGTGGCAAACTAGACGATAAAGGCTGGTAACATCGCTATTGAAGATACTACCAAAGAGGAAGTTTGGGTATATATTGGTTCATAAGATGAACTAGGTTCCTGCCATTGTATGACAATGGAAGTGTGGCTTTAGCCCTGGAACCCTGGTCCCATCAGTGACCCAGACAAATTCTGAGGAAGCATCACCTGATCATGGAGATAGTTGATCTCCGGGGTGATCGAGGTTAGGAGAGTAGACTCAGAGGACAACACGGCGGATCCACTCACGAAGGCCTTTTTCCCAAAGAGAGACTTTTGGGGGATGGTTGAGTATGTGATACTGCAACCACTGCTACAGATGGCCCTAGTGCAAGTGGGAGATTGTTAGTTATATGTATGCCCTAGAGGCCATTACTGTAAATTGGATGCATATTGTAGTGGATGCTGGGACATATATAGGAAGGACTTTCTTGCTCGACATGATAGTACGCTATCTGGTTGCTCTTTATCTTAACGTGTATACTTTTCGTCTCTCTGTTACATGTTGATAAAGCCCTTAGGATGTGTACTCGACTTCCAGGACTATGATGCAGATCATATTAGCGGGGCCTGGATAGTCCATGAGTACATCCTTGAATTGTTCCTAGTCGAGGGAATATCGAGACGGGGCATCGATATTCCAGAATAGACTAGCGTATATCTTCTCGACCCATGCGATGGGCGATGGATGATCCCATATCCATCGGTGTTTGACATCGGAGATGGTATGCGGGTGCTCAGTGGAGACTGGGTACACTGAACGGACTCGCCGAGAACTCCCAGATGGTATTATACCTCACGTCAGATGGCAGTTCTCTGGTGACACTGGTACAGCTTAGTCTGTTGACCCGAGATCGTCATAGAGTCTTGTGTGTCTCCCACTGTGCTTTGATTTCCACCCTACCACGGCTCTACTGAGTTGTACAAACAGGTGGTTTTTGGGTACAGTCTCGATTCACATGGAGGCAATGAGCGATAGGAGGGGATTCGTCTCTCCCGGTATTGGGGGTTGATGTTGCGCAATGCTCGACTGGCCATAACAGGAAATCCCTGGCCAGGGTTGCCGTGATATACTGGTAAGAGTTATCAGTAGTTTCACGAATGTTATGGACCTCAAGTCGGCATGACTTATCGAGCTACTGGGGTCTGACGTTTACCACCCCTAGGCGAGATATGCGACATATCAGACGAACAGACCGAACTGTACGGTAAGTGTTGCCGGTTGGATTCACAGGAGTGTGAGCGGGCTTGCTCGTCGATCTTCTGATCGCTCAATACCCGGGTGGCCGTTACGTTTAGCAGACCGCTTGCGGCTTGTGGGTGTTTGATATGATCATCATCTGCTGCCGGCGTATTGACGAGTCTTTAGAGTCCTACACAGAAGTTTCCTAGCTCAAGCGAAACGAAATAGGAGCGCATATGAGATATGTGCGGGACCGAGAATAATTCATGTATGTGATACCGTATTCCATTCTCGCGATCAATGTATCGATTGGTTATATGCGATATAACCTAGTTATCGAATCAAGGATTGATTCGATAAGCCGATACATATGATACTAGTCGGTTATATCCGATATGACCGGATCGTTAAATCAAGTGTTGATTTAATGATTTAGTGCATATTTATATATTTGATATATTACTTTGCATTAACTAGTATTGGTTCACTTAGAAAAGGATTTTCTCACTTGAATTGTACACATTGTACATGTGATATACTTTTGTGCACATGTTTGTATCATGTTTGATGATACATGCTTACTTGGTTAAGTGTAAAGAATCAAACCATGGTTTAAACTAATGATTAGGGTTTTGTTTAGTCATTTACTTATTTATCTATTTCTTTATTTATCTTTTTATTTTGGAAAAGATAAATGATGAAATGGTGGCATTATTTTTTTGCTAGTTGAACATTCATGAAGTTTTGACTTAGTCTCCTTTTTTGTTCTTATCCTTAACCCTAACCATTCCATTAACCATGGTCTTTTCTCTACACTTAACTAAGGTTAAAAGTATGATAAAATTTAATTCTTATTCCTTTTTATTTCATCTTATCATATCTTCTTCTTCTTCTTCATCTTCTTCCTTCATGAAGAAAGCTTGCTACTCCAATGGCAAGTGATGAAAACTAGTGAGAAATCCAATTCTAAAGTGAACCCACTTCCTATTTCTTCATCCTCTACCTCTTGCCAAGTAGTATAGGGTGTTCTCTTCACAAGTTTCATGACTTGTTGAAGTGAGAGTTTGATCTTGTGGAGCTTCGACGTAGATCATCTTCGACATCGAAGCCGACGACCAATTCCGCTCATTTTTCTGATGAAGCCGATGCTAGAGTCCGGGATTCAGTTTGGACAGCAAGGGGACTTCATCGTGGAGCTTAGAAAGTGGTGGACCGGATCTACAAAGGTTGTAGTCCCTTTCCTTTAGCATTAGATTCGTTTACTTGCTTGCTTCGCCTAGTTTATCTAGTTAACGATCCGTATTAGGGTTTTTAGGCACTCATAAAATTCGAAACAGCCATGTCTGATACCACTGTAGGGTTCCTAAGCACACACTATAGGTCTCACAAGGCATCAACCATGCCAATTTCAAATTTTAACGGTGCCGAGAAACCCTAATACGGATCGTTGGCTAGATGTTTAGGCGAAAAACAAACTAGTTAACACTTAACTACAAGAATACAGAAATACAACCTTTGTAGATCCGGTGCTCCACCTCCATAGCTCCGCAACGAAGTCCCCTCGCTGTCCAAATGAATTCCCGGGCTCTAGCGTTGGCTTCGTCGGAGAAAAGGTGAGCTAGGTCGTCGATGTCCATGCCGAAGATGATCTACGTCGAGGCATCGCAAGATCAAGCTCCCACTTCACCAAGTCATGAAACTTGTAAAGAAAACACACTCTACTACTTGGCAAGAGGTAGAGGATGAAGAAATAGGAGTTGGGTTCACTTTAGAATTGGATTTCTCACTCAAATACATCAATCACCATTGATGAAGAAAGCTTTCTTCTTGTGAGGAAGAAGAAGAAGAAGATGATAAGTGTTATGATAAGTTATTTTAAAATAGAAAATAAAAGGAATGCTTATCATAATCTAACCATGGCGAAGTGTAGAGAATCAACTAGGGTTGAGTGGAGTGGTTAGGGTTAAGCATGAGACAAAATGGTGACTAAGTCAAAGCTTCATGAAGCTTCAACATGCAAGTCCAAAATTAGCCACCATTTCATTTCTTTATGCTTAATATTTTCCAAAATAAATAAATGAATAAATAATGGATAAAACAAAACCCTAATTTCCAACTTAACCATGGTTTAATTCTTTACACTTAACCAAAAAGCATGTATCATCAAACATGATACAATCATGTGTACAAAAGTATATCACATATACAATGTGCACAAACCAAGTGAGAAAATCCGTTTAAAATGAACCAATACTAGTTAGTGCAAAGTAATATATCAAATATATAATTATGCATTAAATCATTAAATCAACACTTGATTCAATGATCCGGTCATGTCATACACAACCGACTAGTATTCAATGTATCGGCTTATCGAATCAATACTCGATTCGATAACTAGGTTATATCGCATACAACCATTCGATACATTCACCGCGAGAATAGAATATGGTATCACATACACGAATTATTCTCGGTCCCGCACAAATCTCATATGCGCTCCTATTTCGTTTCGCTTGAGCCAGTAAACCTCTGTGTAGGACTCTAAAGACTCGTCAATACGCCGGCAGCAGATGATGATCATATCAAACACCCACAAGCCGCAAGCGGTCTGCTAAACGTAACGGCCACCCGGGTATTGAGCGATCAGAAGATCGACGAGCAAGCCCGCTCTCACTCCAGTGAATCCAACCAGTAACACTACCGTACAGTCCGGTCTGATCGTTTGATATGTCGCATATCTCGCCTAGGGGTGGTAAACGTCAGACCCCAATAGCTTGATAAGTCGTGTCGATATGAGGTCTATAACAGTTCGAGAAACTACTGGTAACACTTACCAGTAAATCTCAGCAACCCTGGCCAGGGATTTCCGGTTATAGCCAATCGAACACAGCGCAACATCAACCCCCTATACCGGGAGAGACGAATCCCCTCCTATCGCTCATTGCCTCCATGTGACTCGGGACTGTACCCAAAAACCACCGTTTTGCACGCCCTCTTGGACGTGGTAAGATGGAAATCAAAGCACAGTGGGAACCACACAAGACTCTACGATGATCTCGGGTCAACAGACACCAGTGTCACCAGAGAACTGCCATCTGACGTAAGGTATAATACCATCTGGGAGTTCTCGGCGAGTCCCTCCAGTGTACCCAGTCTCCACTGAGCACCCGTATATCATCTCTGATGTCAAACACCAAAGGATATGGGATCATCCATCGCCCATCTGTATGGGTCGAGAAGGTATACGCTAGTCTACTCTGGTATATCGATGCCCCGTCTCGATACACCCACGACTAGGGACTTTAAAGGATGTACTTATGGACTACCATGTCCCCACTAGTATGATCCGCATCATAGTCCAGGTAGTCAAGCACACATCCTAAGGGCTTTACCAACATGTAACAGAGAGACAATCAGTGTACACGTTAAGGTAAAGAGCAATCAGATAGCATACTATCATGTCGAGCAAGAAAGTCCTCCCTAAATATGTCCAAGCATCCACTACAATATACATTCTATGTATAGTAATGGCCTCTAGGGCATACATATAACTAACAATCTCCCACTTGCACTAGGGCCATCTAATAGCAGTGGTTGCAGTATCTCATACTCAACCATCCTATAAAAGTCTCTCTCTAGGAACAGGCCTTTGTGAGTGGATCCGCTGTGTTGTCCTCTGAGTCTACTCTCCTAACCTCGATCTCCCTGGAGATCAACTATCTCCATGATCAGGTGATACCGCCTTAGAATATGTCTGGATCACTGATGGGACCTGCGTTCCTTGGCATAAGCCACAACTCCATTGTCCTACAATGGGAGGAACATAGTTCATCTCATGAACTAATATACACCCAAACATCCTCTTTGGTAGCATCTTAAGTAGCGATGTATCCTGCCTTTATCGTCTAGTATGTCACGGTATCTAGCTTGGAACTCTTCCAACATACCGTCCCTTTACTGAGGGTAAAGACAATGCCTGCGACTGACATTCAGTCGTCTTTATCACCCTGGAACCCTTCCAGTGATTCTCCCCAGGATCAACTGATACCATCTCACTATAGCTAGTGAGTATCCTAACATCCATTTAGATCTATCTCATAGATCCAAAGTCCAGGATTTTGTAGGTATCACTTTGATCCTATGTGGAGAATCATTGTGATAAACGGAGATTGATCGAGCGTAGCATAAGAAACTCCTTTCTTATCAAGAGTATGTCATCCACGTACTCTACGAGGATCATCACCATACTCCCTACTACCCTTTTGTTTATACAAGGTTCATCTACCATTTTGATGATATCAAACTCTTTGACTACTTCATCAAAATAGATGTTCCAACTCCGCGATGCCTGCTTTATCCTATAAAGCATCTTGCACACGTTTCCGCTGCTCCCACTGTTTACGAAGCCCTCTGGCTGTGTACTTATAGACGTTCTCTTCTAAAACATCATTTAGAAAAGCAGTCATGGCAACCAACCGCCAGATATCGTAGTCATGGTACGTAGCCGTGGCAAGTAGGATCTGGATGGACTTAAGCATAGATCCTTAGAAAAGGTTTCATTATGATCCATATCTGGTCAATGATGCAAACCTTTAACAAGTGTAGCTTTGAAAGTCTCAACCTTTCCATCTACACCAAGTAATCTTCTCAAGATATACTTGCTCCTGATGGGGATTTAACCCTTCAGATATAGCAACCAAAGTCCATACTTTGTTGGTGCACATGGATTCCATCTCAGATCGCTAAGCATCCAGCCATTCTTACAGAGTCCCACTCCTGATGGCCAGCTCGAAACTAGTTGGGTCATCATCTTATGATGCTATCCTCGCTCCCACTGTCATAGAGAAACCGAAGTATCTCTCAGGTGGGTGAGGAACCCTACTAGATCGGCGGAGAGGCTGAGGTTCGTTGGAACCTACTGAATCCTTTGGTTCTATCATCAGCTGTAGTTTGTAAAGCTGGAACCTTTCCAGTTTTACATAACTTACCTTGCCTCGAGCTTGTCCGGATTTTGTTTTTCAGACATAGGCTGGACAACCCCAAATCTTAACTAACTTAAGGCATGGGCTCTTCCCTTTCCATATCACATATGAAGTGGTAGGCAACTGATTTGATTTGAACCCTTTTCAATAGGTATGCAGCTTCTCAAGTGCATAACTCCCAAAAGGAAATAGGTCACTCAGTAATACTCATCATAGAGCACACCATATCATATAGGGTGTGATTGCTCCACCCCGATATACCACCGTGCTATGGTGTATACGGAGGAGTAATGCTGAGAGAGAATCTCATTCTCCTTTAGAATAGTCCAGAAATTCCATGCTCAAGTATTCTCCTCCTTGATCACATCAAAGGACATAATACTTATACCCGTATTCTGGTTCTCTACTTCTAACTTATATTCTGTGAATATCTCAAAAGGTTCGGACTTGTGTTTCAACAAGAACATATGTCTGAATCTAAAGAGATCATCAGAGAACGTAATGAAGTATAAAGAACCAGTCCTGGCATGTGTAGACAGGAGACCTTACATACATCATCATGTATCAGTCCCAAGAGTTCACTAACTCTTTCTCTGTTTCCTGTAAACGGAGCTATGGTCATCTTATTTCTGTGACATGACTGGCAAGTTTCACAAGATGTAAATTCAAACTAATTTAAATATACATCTAAATGTAACTTCAGCTAGTCGGGTCATATTGATCTGACCTAGTCTACAATACCTCAAGAAGAATCCGTTCATTTCTGAACTCTTCCTCTTGTGTGTGTTCCATATACTAAGAACTGTAGTTTGATTTAAAACATCAATGCTTTTAGATAACGTGCCTGAACCGATCAACTTTTGATATAGGAAATGTTCAAAACATTATCCAACAATACAGAATTTTATCATTTCTTTACTAATAAAGAGAGTGATATGATTTTGTATATCAGGTTCGGTATCTAATAACATTCGTTCAGAATCAATGTATTGGTAATACAGGGTGACAGTGACCAACAGACTTGGCTGCAACTATTGCCCCGTTTTCTGCCTCATGAAACTTATCACCCGTTCTCAGTTTTCTACCCTTTTGTAGCCCTATGTAACAGATTACATATCTGGGATCCTGATCCGGTATCATATACCCAGGATGCGGAGGATACTGAGAAACAGTTCTGTATAATGAACACACCCGAAGATGATGCATCAGCATGCACTCTCTTCGTTTGGGCGGCACGGGAAATCTGGTATTCCCCAATTTCCTGCTCTGTCTTATAACAATTACAAGTTGGAGCGGGACCAACGTTCCCCAGCTCAGTATAACATTCGGACTTGTGTTTCAACATTTCCGTATTATTATCTTGATTAAGGCGTGATATGGTCGCTACCAGGAGAGAGAGAGAAGAAAACACTCAGCCTGCGCTCTTGCAAGAATAGATTGGTTTTTATTTTATCTAATCAGGATGGCTCCCACTGCTTTTTATCAAATCTTCCTTCAAACCCTAAAAGGAAAGACTAGCCGGGATTAATTACACACTACAAGTTCGCCAATCTTTCAGCCAGGCCAGTGTCGGTACGTTGAGGGAGGTTCCCCGTGCTTTCGCACGGACCTAATTAATGTAAACCTCGTTTTCCCAGAGGCGTAACCCCGTTGACATCTTTCTAGACACCTACTTGATCGGCTAATTGTAATGTGTAAAACTCTCCCAGGAGTAACAATTACTCGCAGCGGGTATCGGGATCCAACTATCTCATAGAAGGTATACAATCTCATTGCAAATTTCAACACTTGAAATTCCCGATAATATTTTGCCCCTAGCAGCTATATGACCTTAACATAGTCAACAAATCATAAGTGCTAGTCAAGTTCAACCCGTCATTTCCCGATTGAATTAAACCCACCCGCACGACCCTTAACATAGTCAACAAAGTCGCACGACTACCCTAATCCAATCACATCATATGCTTATGCAGATAAGCACTAATTAGCTACCGTACACTACGCCTTAACATAGTCAACAAACGTAGCACGAATACTAACTAGTACTTATCTGAAATGACGGAGGGCTACGACAGGTTTTTCTGAAAACCTATTGCGTAATGAACTTGATATCGTTGTAGAATCAAATGATTTTAAAAATGGAGTGCTTTTGAGGCTTTCCTAGTTTTGCTAAAGGAGTCACTCCCGGTGAAGGGATCGTCGGTCCTTTCCTCGTCGAATGAGGTGCGGGATATATCACATATATCACTGTGCAAAGCAAAAACACTTAAAAGCAATCAAAAGACAAACCGAGTTTATAGCATCTGCCAGTTATTGCTAAAGGAGTCACTCCCGGTGAAGGGATCTCGGTCCTTTCCTCATCGAATAAGGTGCAGGATATATCACATATACCTCTGTGCAAAGCAAGAACTGTAGCTACCCTTTTTATTTTGAAATTCGATTCTACAACATCTTAGGTTTCTTTTCTTTCATTAATCTCATTAATGAAGTCCCATCATTTAAATTACCTAAACATCACAGATAAATACGACGTACACTTATGCCATCCGCATTCGCCTCGATGTCCCCTCGTGCACCGTTAGGTTAGGTAACTAACGGCAGAGCGGGGCAGGGCTAGCACGGGTGTAAAACATAAGTAACGTCTATATAATATATCATATATACTATATACTGTATCCATCACAGAACATCACATGATCACATCACAGATATCGCAGCAGAAGAATCATATGAAATATTGGATATACTAGGACGTCCGTATTTTCAATACGAGCCAGTATAAAACACGGATTCCACGGTCGTGATGAATAGCCAAACCCACACCCCTAGACCCCTACGAGAGCGGCAAGCAACCCTACCAATTCTAGAGTTAGGAGACCCGGACTCGACTCCTCGAGTTGGTCTCCCACTGGACTCCAGAACCCGGTTACTTGTGCTCTCCTCCTTGGGTCTATCCTAGTGCGGAAAAGTAAATAATATACAAAAGGTGACATCTTCCGCAACCTGGAAGTGCCCCAATAAAAGAATATTACATGCAAGTTTTTACATGAATGAAAATGAAAAACACTCATCTCACATAAAAACCCCCGGCTATTCAAACACGACGATCCAATATAACATAAACAGCAACACATAACATCACATGTCATCAACGTAAGTAAATATGTCCATCCCAATTGTCGTTGACATATAGCAACGAAACCGGCGATATCACATATTACACTTACGGTCACAGAAAAGAAAGTGTAAAACTACAACAGTTGGAATCCGCAACCACCTCAGACATCGCATGCCTGACCAAATGAATTACTTAGACATCGCATGCCTAACAATTATAAACCCCGCATTTTAGTCCCATTATCGAAAACACTTTTCAATATCAAGTCGGGCAATTCAACAAGATTCCCGACATCCTGATCGAATGCTCGTCGCAAACTTCAGTAGACGGCTGCACCCCCGATACCGTCGACGAAGTGCACCAAGGCGGAACACCGCTACCGCGAGCACCCGAATGGATGCTTTCGGCAACGGGGTTCTCCTACAGTCACTTGGTCGGGGCTATGGAGCGAGGCTGTCTATTAAGTTTACCCGGCGAGTATCCGCGTACGCTACGTGATTGCGACGGACTTTTGATCACATCAAAATTCCGTGGCAACCGATCAAGTAGACTAAGGTGCTATGTTTATAACATTCATTCAGTTATCTCATAACTACTTGTGAATTCCAATTGTTGTATCACATTCTGGATAAAAAGAAAATGTTAAACTTTTCGATCAAACAGTCGAACACCCAAGTTTTCCCGATACATATCAACACATGAAATAAATCTAACAACATTCAGTTCATGCCTCAGTACCAACGGTCCAGCCGTAGAAGGGTCAAGCCAACGCCTCACATGTGGCACGCCGTACTGCCCCAAACCCTAAGGTTCAAAGGGCAGTTCAAGACGGTCACATAATCGAGTTAAGGTTTGTTGTCTTCTAGAGGGTCCATCGAGTTACTTGCACTACTTAGAACGTCTTTAAACTACGGAAAAATCCAACACTTGGAAATTTCCCGACAGGGGAAAAATTGGGTATTTATATCCGGTTGAACTTTTTAACATATTCTAAAATTTATCCGGAAACCCACACAGACAAAATTTGATAATCCGATCGAATATACGAATCCCCAAAACAACCCCAGAAAATTCAACTCTTGAATAAAAATTAAAAATTCCCAGAAAATCCAGCATTATCAATTAGGAGTTACTGTGTAAAATATATTAAATAAGGTGGCCGTACGGCCGCGGAACCGCCGCACGAGGCATGCTCGTGCCGCGGAACCGCGGCAGTTTGATGGAGTTAGGAACACGAATTTCACAGAAACTCTAAAAATCACCTGCAGATTTTTCTGCATATTTTTAATCTTGAAAAAACCAGATTTTTAAAAATTGGACAGAGAGCAATTTGGAAATGGGTTTTCGGGTTCGTTCGGACTTCAAACTCCGTCTAGACTTCGCCTAAGGCTCTAGATAGGCTCTGATACCACTGTAGGGTTCCTAGGCACACACTAGAGGTCTCACAAGGCATCAACCATGCCAATTTCAAATTTTAACGGTGCCGAGAAACCCTAATACGGATCGTTGGCTAGATATTTAGGCGAAAAACAAACTAGTTAACACTTAACTACAAGAATACGGAAATACAACCTTTGTAGATCTGGTGCTCCACCTCCATAGCTCCGCAACGAAGTCCCCTCACTGTCCAAATGAATTCCCGGGCTCTAGCGTCGGCTTCGTCGGAGAAAAGGTGAGCTAGGTCGTCGATGTCCATGCCGAAGATGATCTACGTCGAGGCATCGCAAGATCAAGATCCCACTTCACCAAGTCATGAAACTTGTGAAGAAAACACACTCTACTACTTGGCAAGAGGTAGAAGATGAAGAAATAGGAGTTGGGTTCACTTTAGAATTGGATTTCTCACTCAAATACATCAATCACCATTGATGAAGAAAGCTTTCTTCTTGTGAGGAAGAAGAAGAAGAAGATGATAAGTGTTATGATAAGTTATTTTAAAATAGAAAATAAAAGGAATGCTTATCATAATCTAACCATGGTGAAGTGTAGAGAATCAACTAGGGTTGAGTGGAGTGGTTAGGGTTAAGCATGAGACAAAATGGTGACTAAGTCAAAGCTTCATGAAGCTTCAACATGCAAGTCCAAAATTAGCCACCATTTCATTTCTTTATGCTTAATATTTTCCAAAATAAATAAATGAATAAATAATGGATAAAACAAAACCCTAATTTCCAACTTAACCATGGTTTAATTCTTTACACTTAACCAAAAAGCATGTATCATCAAACATGATACAATCATGTGTACAAAAGTATATCACATATACAATGTGCACAAACCAAGTGAGAAAATCCGTTTAAAATGAACCAATACTAGTTAGTGCAAAGTAATATGTCAAATATATAATTATGCATTAAATCATTAAATCAACACTTGATTCAATGATCCGGTCATGTCACACACAACCGACTAGTATTCAATGTATCGGCTTATCGAATCAATACTTGATTCGATAACTATGTTATATCGCATACAACCATTCGATACATTCTTCGCGAGAATAGAATACGGTATCACATACACGCATTATTCTCGGTCCCGCACATATCTCATATGCGCTCCTATTTCATTTCGCTTGAACCAGGAAACCTCTGTGTAGGACTCTAAAGACTCGTCAATACGCCGGCAGCAGATGATGATCATATCAAACACCCACAAGCCGCAAGCGGTCTGCTAAACGTAACGGCCACCCGGGTATTGAGCGATCAGAAGATCGACGAGCAAGCCCGCTCTCACTCCAGTGAATCCAACCAGTAACACTACCGTACAGTCCGGTCTGATCGTCTGATATGTCGCATATCTCGCCAAGGGGTGGTAAACGTCAGACCCCAATAGCTTGATAAGTCGTGTCGATATGAGGTCTATAACAGTTCGAGAAACTACTGGTAACACTTACCAGTAAATCTCAGCAACCCTGGCCAGGGATTTCCGTTTATAGCCAATCGAACACAGCGCAACATCAACCCCCTATACCGGGAGAGACGAATCCCCTCCTATCGCTCATTGCCTCCATGTGACTCAGGACTGTACCCAAAAACCACCGTTTTGCACGCCCTCTTGGACGTGGTAAGATGGAAATCAAAGCATAGTGGGAACCACACAAGACTCTATGACGATCTCGGGTCAACAGACTACTCTGTACCAGTGTCACCAGAGAACTGCCATCTGACGTAAGGTATAATACCATCTGGGAGTTCTCGGCGAGTCCGTCCAGTGTACCCAGTCTCCACTGAGCACCCGTATATCATCTCTGATTTCAAACACCAATGGATATGGGATCATCCATCGCCCATCTGTATGGGTCGAGAAGGTATACGCTAGTCTACTCTGGTATATCGATGCCCCGTCTCGATACACCCACGACTAGGGACTTTGAAGGATGTACTTATGGACTACCATGTCCCCACTAGTATGATCCGCATCATAGTCCAGGTAGTCAAGCACACATCCTAAGGGCTTTACCAACATATAACAGAGAGACAATCAGTGTACACGTTAAGGTAAAGAGCAACCAGATAGCATACTATCATGTCGAGCAAGAAAGTCCTCCCTATATATGTCCAAGCATCCACTACAATATACATCCTATGTATAGTAATGGACTCTAGGGAATACATATAACTAACAATAAGAGAACTCAGCACCAGAAATCTAAGAATTACGGCGCAAAAAGTTTTGCATGAATAGTGTAATCGGCGGCTGTTAGTTATATGTATGCCCTAGAGGCCATTACTGTACATTGGATGCATATTGTAGTGGATGCTGGGACATATATAGGAAGGACTTTCTTGCTCGACATGATAGTACGCTATCTGGTTGCTCTTTATCTTAACGTGTATACTTTTCGTCTCTCTGTTACATGTTGATAAAGCCCTTAGGATGTGTACTCGACTTCCAGGACTATGATGCAGATCATACTAGCGGGGCCTGGATAGTCCTTGAGTACATCCTTGAATTGTTCCTAGTCGAGGGAATATCGAGACGGGGGATCGATATTCCAGAGTAGACTAGCGTATATCTTCTCGACCCATGCGATGGGCGATGGATGATCCCATATCCATCGGTGTTTGACATCGGAGATGGTATGCGGGTGCTCAGTGGAGACTGGGTACACTGAACGGACTCGCCGAGAACTCCCAGATGGTATTATACCTCACGTCAGATGGCAGTTCTCTGGTGACACTGGTACAGCTTAGTCTGTTTACCCGAGATCGTCATAGAGTCTTGTGTGTCTCCCACTGTGCTTTGATTTCCACCCTACCACGGCTCTACTGAGTTGTGCAAACAGGTGGTTTTTGGGTACAGTCTCGATTCACATGGAGGCAATGAGCGATAGGAGGGGATTCGTCTCTCCCAGTATTGGGGGTTGATGTTGCGCAATGCTCGACTGGCCATAACAGGAAATCCCTGGCCAGGGTTGCCGTGATATACTGGTAAGAGTTATCAGTAGTTTCACGAATGTTATGGACCTCAAGTCGGCATGACTTATTGAGCTACTGGGGTCTGACGTTTACCACCCCTAGGCGAGATATGCGACATATCAGACGAACAGACCGGACTGTACGGTAAGTGTTATCGGTTGGATTCACAGGAGTGTGAGCGGGCTTGCTCGTCGATCTTCTGATCGCTCAATACCCGGGTGGCCGTTACGTTTAGCAGACCGCTTGCGGCTTGTGGGTGTTTGATATGATCATCATCTGCTGCCGGTGTATTGACGAGTCTTTAGAGTCCTACACAGAGGTTTCCTAGCTCAAGCGAAATGAAATAGGAGCGCATATGAGATATGTGCGAGACCGAGAATAATTCGAGTATGTGATACCGTATTCCATTCTCGCGATCAATGTATCGATTGGTTATATGCGATATAACCTAGTTATCGAATCAAGGATTGATTCGATAAGCCGATACATATGATACTAGTCGGTTATATCCGATATGACCGGATCGTTAAATCAAGTGTTGATTTAATGATTTAGTGCATATTTATATATTTGATATATTACTTTGCATTAACTAGTATTGGTTCACTTAGAAAAGGATTTTCTCACTTGAATTGTACACATTGTATATGTGATATACTTTTGTGCATATGTTTGTATCATGTTTGATGATACATGCTTACTTGGTTAAGTGTAAAGAATCAAACCATGGTTTAAACTAATGATTAGGGTTTTGTTTAGTCATTTACTTATTTATCTATTTCTTTATTTATCTTTTTATTTTGGAAAAGATAAATGATGAAATGGTGGCATTATTTGTTTGCTAGTTGAACATTCATGAAGTTTTGACTTAGTCTCCTTTTTTGTTCTTATCCTTAACCCTAACCATTCCATTAACCATGGTCTTTTCTCTATACTTAAATAAGGTTAAAAGTATGATAAGATTTAATTCTTATTCCTTTTTATTTCATCTTATCATATCTTCTTCTTCTTCTTCATCTTCTTCCTTCATGAAGAAAGCTTGCTACTCCAATGGCAAGTGATGAAAACTAGTGAGAAATCCAATTCTAAAGTGAACCCACTTCCTATTTCTTCGTCCTCTACCTCTTGCCAAGTAGTATAGGGTGTTCTCTTCAAAAGTTTCATGACTTGTTGAAGTGAGAGTTTGATCTTGTGGAGCTTCGACGTAGATCATCTTCGACATCGAAGCCGACGACCAATTCCGCTCATTTTTCCGATGAAGCCGATGCTAGAGTCCGGGATTCAGTTTGGACAGCAAGGGGACTTCATCGTGGAGCTTAGAAAGTGGTGGACCGGATCTACAAAGGTTGTAGTCCCTTTCCTTTAGCATTAGATTCGTTTACTTGCTTGCTTCGCCTAGTTTATCTAGTTAACGATCCGTATTAGGGTTTTTAGGCACTCGTAAAATTCGAAACAGCCATGTTTGATGCCTTGTGAGACTTCACTAGTGTGCCTAGGTACCTTACAGTGGTATCAGAGCCTAGCTAGAGCCTTAGGCGAAGTCCCGACGGAATTAGAAGTTCGATCGACCCAAAACCCCAATATTTAACATGCTCTCTGGACATTTCTGTAAAATGTGGATTTTTGTGAATTAAAAATATTTGGAAAAATCAGCAGGAAGATCTAAGACATACTGTAAAATTCGTGGTCCTGATTCTATAAAGGCGCCGCGGATCCGCGGCATGAGCGTGCTCATGCGGCGGTTCCGCGGCCATTTTGTCGTTTTGTGTATCCAATTTAGCACAGTAATTCTTAGTTGTTTGTGCTGGTTTTCCTGGGGATTTTAATGATTTTTTCCAGAGTTGCATTTCCTGAGTCGTATTGGGGACTCGGTATATCGATCGGATTGTCTAATTCTGTCTGTGTGCTTTTCCGGATAATCTTAGAATATGTTAAAAAGTTCGACCGAATATAAATACCCACTTTTTCCCCTGCCGGGAAATTTCCAATTGTTGGATTTTTCCGTAGTTTAACGACGTTCTAATTAGTGCAAGTAACGCGATGGACCCTCTAGAAGACAACAAACCTTAACTCGATTATGTGACCATCTTGAACTGCCCTTTGAACCTTCGTGTTTGGGGCAGTACGGCGTGCCACATGTGGGGCGTTGGCTTGACCCTTCTACGGCTGGACCGTTGGTACTGAGGCACGAACTGAATGTTGTTAGACTTATTTCATATGTTGAGCTGTTTCGGGAAAACTTGGGTGTTCGAATGTTCAATCGGAAAGTTTAACATTTTCTGTTTATCCGGAATGTGATACAACAATTGGAATTCACAAAAGTTAAGTGATAACTGAATGAATGTTATAAACATAGCACTTTAGTCTCACTTGATCGGTTGCCACGGAATTTTGATGTGATCAAAAGTCCGTTGCAATCTCGTAGCGTACGCGGATACTCGCCGGGTAAACTTAATAGACAACCTCACCTCATAGCCCCGACCAAGTGACTGTAGGAGAACCCCGTCGCCGAAAGCATCCGTCCGGGTGCTCGCGGCAGCGGTGTTCCTCCTTGGTGCACTTTGTCGACGGCGTCGGGGGTGCGGCCGCCTACTAAAGTTTGCGACGAGTATTCGATCAGAATGTCGGGAAACCTATTGAATTGCCCGACTTGATATTGAAAAGTGTTTTCGATTTTGAGACTAAAATGCGGTGTTTATAATTGTTAGGCATGCGATGTCTAAGTAATTCATTTGGTCAGGCATGCGATGTCTGAGGAGGTTGCGGATTCCAACTGTTGTAGTTTTACACTTTCTTTTCTGTGACCGTAAGTGTAATATGCATGTCGCCGGTTTCGTTGCTATATGTCAACGACAATTGGGATGCACATATTTACTTACGTTGATGACATGTGATGTTATGTGTTGCTGGATATGTTATATTGGATCGTCGTGTTTGAATAGCCGGGGGGTTTTTATGTGAGATGAGTGTTTTTCATTTTCATTCATGTAAAAACTTGTATGTAATATTCTTTTATTGGGGCACTTCCAGGTTGCGGAAGATGTCACCGTTGATTTATATTATTTACTTTTCTGCACTAGGATAGACCCAAGGAGGGGAGCATAAGTAACCGGGTTCTGGGGTCCAGTGGGAGACCAACTCGAGGAGTCGAGTCTGGGTCTCCTAACCCTAGAATTGGTAGGGTTTCTTGCCGCTCTCGTAAGGGTCTTGGGGTGTGGAATTGGCTATTCATCAGGACCGTGGAATCCGTGTTTTATACTGGCTCGTATTGAAAACGCGGACGTCCTAGTATATCCAATATTTCATATATTTCTTCTGCTGTGCTTTATCTGTGATGTGATCATGCGATGTTCTGTGACAGGTATTATATATAGTATATATGATATATTATATAGACGTTGCTTATGTTTTACACCCGCGCCAGCTCTGCCTCGCTCTGGCGTTAGTTACCTAACCTAACGGTGCAGACGGGACATTGAAGCGAATGCGGATGGCATAAGCGTACGTTATATTTATCTGTGATGGTTAGGTGGACTTAAATGATGGGATATTCATTAATGAGATTAATGAAAGAAAATAAACCTAATTGATGTTGTGGAATCGAATTTCAAAATAAAACAGGTAGCTACAGTTCTTGCTTTGCATCATGGTGTTCCTTGTAGAACATCCTGCACCTTTTTCGATAGGGCAAGGACCGAGATCCCTTCACCGGGAGTGACTCCTTTAGCAATAACTGGCAGATGCTACATCGCTCGGTTTGTCTTTTGATCGCTTCTATAGTTTCTTCTTTGCACAGTGATTTATATGATATATCCCGCACCTCATTCGACGAGGAAAGGGCCGACGATCCCTTCACCGGGAGTGACCCCTTTAGCAAAACTAGAAAAGCCTAAAAAACATTCCATTTAAAAACCATTTGATTCCGCAACGAGATCAAGTTCAAAGCGTTAAAGGTTTTCACAAAAACCATTCGCAACCCTCCGTCATTTTAGGAAGTAGAGTACTTAGTATTCGTGCTGTGTTTGTTGACCATAGTCAAGGCACAGTGTACGGTAGCTAAGTGATGTCTTCCTACACCGCATATGATGCGATTAGTTAGGACAGTCGCGTGACTTTGTTGACCTTAGTTAAGGGTCATGTGGGTGGGTCTAATTAATCCCGAAATGACGGGTAGAACTTGACTAGTACTTATGATTTGTTGACCATAGTTAAGGTCATTGGTGCTAGGGGTAAAAACCTTTATCGGGAGTTTCAAGTGTTGAAATTTGCAATGAGATTGCATACCTTCTATAAGATAGTTGGATCCCGATACCCACTGCGAGTAATTGTTACTCCTGGGAGAGTTTTGCACTTTGCAATTAGCCGATCAAGTAGGTGTCTAGAAAGGTGTCAATGGGGTTACGCCTCTGGGAAAACGAGGTTTACTGTAATTAGGTCCGTGCGAAAGCACGGGGAACCTCCCTCAAAGTACCGACACTGGCCTGGCTGAAAGATTGGCGAACTTATAGAGTGCAATTAATCCCGGCTAGTCTTTCCTTTTAAGGTTTGAAGGAAGATTTGATAAAAACAGTGGGAGCCATCCTGATTAGATAAAATATATAACCAATCTAATCTTGCAAGAGCGCACGCTGAGTGTTTTCTTCTCTCTCTCTCCTGGTAGCGACCATATCACGCCTTAATCAAGATAATAATATGGATGCATTGACCGAACCCGCTTGTTATACTGAGCTAGGGAACGTTGGTCCCGCTCCAACTTATAATTGTTATAAGACAGAGCAGGAAATAGGGGAATACCAGAATTCCTTTGCCGCCCAAACGAAGAAAGTGCATATGATGCATCTCCTTCGGGTGTGTTCATTACAAAGAACTGTTTCTCAGTATCCTCTGCATCCTGGGTATCTGATACCGGATCAGGATCCCAGATATGTAATCTGTTATATAGGGCTACAAAAAGTAGAAAAACTGAGAACGGGTGATAAGTTTCATGAGGCAGAAAACGGGGCAAGTGTTGCAGCCAAGTCTGTTGGTCACTGTCACCCTGTATTACCAATACATTGATTCTGAACAAATATTATTAGATACCGAACCTGATATACAAAATCATATCAGTCTCTTTATTAGTAAAGAAGTGATATAATTTTCTATTGTTGGATAATGTTTTGAACATTTCCTATAGCAAAAGTTGATCGGTTCAGGCACGTTATCTAAAAGCATTGACGTTCTAAATCAAACTGCATTTCCTAGTATAAAGAATACACACAAGAGGAAGAGTTCAGATATGAACGAATCCTTCTTGAGGCATTGTAGACTAGGTCACATCAATGCGACCCGACTGGCTGAAGTTACATTTTAGATGCATTTTTAAATCAGTTTGAATTTACATCTTGTGAAACTTGCCAGTCATGTCAAAAAGATTAGATGACCATAGCTCTGTTTATTAGAAACAGAGAAAGAGTTAGTAAACTCTTGGGACTGATACATCATGATGTATGTAAGGTCTCATGTCTACACATGCCAGGACAGGTTCTTTATACTTCATTATATTCTCTGATAATCTCTCAAGATTCAGTCATATATTCCTGTTGAAATATAAGTCCGAACCTTTTGAGGTATTCACAGAATATAACTAGGAAGTAGAGAACCAATATATAGGTATAAGTATTATGTCCTATGATGAGATCAGGGATGAGAATACTTGTGCATGGAATCCTTGGACTATTCTAAAGGAAAATGAGATTCTCTCTCAGTATTACTCCTCTGAACACACCACAGCACAACGGTGTATCGGGGCAGAGCAATCACACAATATTAGATATCGTGTGCTTTATGATGAGTATTACTGAGTTACCAATTTCCTTTTGGGAGTTATGCACTTATGAAGTTGCATACCTATTGAATAAGGTTCGATTCAAATCAGTGCCTACCACTCCATATGAGATATGGTATGGGAAGAGCCTATCTCTTAAGTTAGTTAAGATTTGGGATTGTCCGGCCTATGTCGAAAGCAAAATCCGGACAAGATCGAGGTAAAGTCAGTTGTGTAGAACTGGAAAGGTTCCAGCTATACGAAACTACAACTGAAGATTTGACAGAACCAAAGGATTCTATAGTTCCCGACGAACCTCAGCCTCTCCGCCGATCTAGTAGGGTTCCTCATCCGCCTGAGAGATACCTCAGTTTCTCGATGACAGTGGGAGCAAGGATTGCATCATGAGATGATGGCCCAACCAGTTTCGAGCAGGCCATCGAGAGTAGGGACTCTGTAAGAATGGCTGGATGCTTAGTGATCTGAGATGGAATCCTTATACACCAACAAAGTATGGACTTTGGTTGCTATATCTGAAGGGTTAAATCCCCATCAGGAGCAAGTATATCTTGAGAAGATTGCTTGGTGTACATGGAAAAGTTGAGACTTTCAAAGCTAGACTTGTTAAAGGTTTTAGTCATCAACCAGGTGTGGATAATGATGAAAGCTTTTCTAGGGACTATGCTTGAGTCCATCCAGATCCTACTTGCCACGGCTACATACCATGACTACGATATCTGGTGGTTGGGTGCCATGACTACTTTTCTAAATGATGTTTTAGAAGAGTGCGTCTATAAGTACACAGCCAGAGGGCCTCGTAGACAGTGGGAGCAGCGGAAACGTGTGCAAGTTGTTTTACATAATGAAGCAGGCATCGCGGAGTTGGAACGTCTGTTTTGATGTGATAGTCAAAGTGTTTGACTTCATCAAAATGGTAGACGAACCTTGTATATACAAAAGGGTAGTAGAGAGTAAGGTGGTCATCTTCGTATTGTACGTAGACAACATACTCTTGATAGGAAAAGAGTTTCCTATACTACGATCGGTCAATCTCCTATTATCACAAGGATTCTCCAAATAGGATAAAGATGATACCTCTTAAATCCTGAGATTTGGACCTATGAGATAGATCTAAAGGGATATTAGGGTTCTCACTAGGTATAGTGAGATTGTATCAATCGATCCTGGGGAGAATCACTGGAAGTGTTACAGGGTGATAAAGATGACTGAATGTCAGTCACAGGCACTGTCTTTACCCTCAGTAAAGGGACGGTATGTTGGAAGAGTTCCAAGCTAGATACCATGGCAAACTAGACGATAAAGGCTGGTAACATCGCTATTGAAGATACTACCAAAGAGGAAGTTTGGGTGTATATTGGTTCATAAGATGAACTAGGTTCCTGCCATTGTATGACAATGGAAGTGTGGCTTTGGCCCTGGAACCCTGGTCCCATCAGTGACCCAGACAAATTCTGAGGAAGCATCACCTGATCATGGAGATAGTTGATCTCCGGGGTGATCGAGGTTAGGAGAGTAGACTCAGAGGACAACACGGCGGATCCACTCACGAAGGCCTTTTTCCCAAAGAGAGACTTTTAGGGGATGGTTGAGTATGTGATACTGCAACCACTGCTACAGATGGCCCTAGTGCAAGTGGGAGATTGTTAGTTATATGTATGCCCTAGAGGCCATTACTGTACATTGGATGCATATTGTAGTGGATGCTGGGACATATATAGGAAGGACATTCTTGCTCGACATGATAGTACGCTATCTGGTTGCTCTTTATCTTAACGTGTATACTTTTCGTCTCTCTGTTACATGTTGATAAAGCCCTTAGGATGTGTACTCGACTTCCAGGACTATGATGCAGATCATACTAGCGGGGCCTGGATAGTCCATGAGTACATCCTTGAATTGTTCCTAGTCGAGGGAATATCGAGACGGGGCATCGATATTCCAGAGTAGACTAGCGTATATCTTCTCGACCCATGCGATGGGCGATGGATGATGCCATATCCATCGGTGTTTGACATCGGAGATGGTATGCGGGTGCTCAGTGGAGACTGGGTACACTGAACGGACTCGCCGAGAACTCCCAGATGGTATTATACCTCACGTCAGATGGCAGTTCTCTGGTTACACTGGTACAGCTTAGTCTGTTGACCCGAGATTGTCATAGAGTCTTGTGTGTCTCCCACTGTGTTTTGATTTCCACCCTACCACGGCTCTACTGAGTTGTGCAAACAGGTGGTTTTTGGGTACAGTCTCGATTCACATGGAGGCAATGAGCGATAGGAGGGGATTCGTCTCTCCCGGTATTGGGGGTTGATGTTGCGCAATGCTCGACTGGCCATAACAGGAAATCCCTGGCCAGGGTTGCCGTGATATACTGGTAAGAGTTATCAGTAGTTTCACGAATGTTATGGACCTCAAGTCGGCATGACTTATCGAGCTACTGGGGTCTGACGTTTACCACCCCTAGACGAGATATGCGACATATCAGACGAACAGACCGGACTGTACGGTAAGTGTTACCGGTTGGATTCACAGGAGTGTGAGCGGGCTTGCTCGTCGATCTTCTGATCGCTCAATACCCGGGTGGCCGTTACGTTTAGCAGACCGCTTGCGGCTTGTGGGTGTTTGATATGATCATCATCTGCTGCCGGCGTATTGACGAGTCTTTAGAGTCCTACACAGAGGTTTCCTAGCTCAAGCGAAACGAAATAGGAGCGCATATGAGATATGTGCGGGACCGAGAATAATTCCAGTATGTGATACCGTATTCCATTCTCGCGATCAATGTATCGATTGGTTATATGCGATATAACCTAGTTATCGAATCAAGGATTGATTCGATAAGCCGATACATATGATACTAGTAGGTTATATCCGATATGACCGGATCGTTAAATTAAGTGTTCATTTAATGATTTAGTGCATATTTATATATTTGATACATTACTTTGCATTAACTAGTATTGGTTCACTTAGAAAAGGATTTTCTCACTTGAATTGTACACATTGTATATGTGATATACTTTTGTGCACATGTTTGTATCATGTTTGATGATACATGCTTTCATGTTTGATGATACATGCTTACTTGGTTAAGTGTAAAGAATCAAACCATGGTTTAAACTAATGATTAGGGTTTTGTTTAGTCATTTACTTATTTATCTATTTCTTTATTTATCTTTTTATTTTGGAAAAGATAAATGATGAAATGGTGGCATTATTTGTTTGCTAGTTGAACGTTCATGAAGTTTTGACTTAGTCTCCTTTTTTGTTCTTATCCTTAACCCTAACCATTCCATTAACCATGGTCTTTTCTCTACACTTAACTAAGGTTAAAAGTATGATAAGATTTAATTCTTATTCCTTTTTATTTCATCTTATCATATCTTCTTCTTCTTCTTCATCTTCTTCCTTCATGAAGAAAGCTTGCTACTCCAATGGCAAGTGATGAAAACTAGTGAGAAATCCAATTCTAAAGTGAACCCACTTCCTATTTCTTCATCCTCTACCTCTTGCCAAGTAGTATAGGGTGTTCTCTTCACAAGTTTCATGACTTGTTGAAGTTAGAGTTTGATCTTGTGGAGCTTCGACGTAGATCATCTTCGACATCGAAGCCGACGACCAATTCCGCTCATTTTTCCGATGAAGCCGATGCTAGAGTCCGGGATTCAGTTTGGACAGCAAGGGGACTTCATCGTGGAGCTTAGAAAGTGGTGGACCGGATCTACAAAGGTTGTAGTCCCTTTCCTTTAGCATTAGATTCGTTTACTTGCTTGCTTCTCCTAGTTTATCTAGTTAACGATCCGTATTAGGGTTTTTAGGCACTCGTAAAATTCGAAACAGCCATGTTTGATGCCTTGTGAGACTTCACTAGTGTGCCATTGGAGTAGCAAGCTTTCTTCATGAAGGAAGAAGATGAAGAAGAAGAAGAAGATATGATAAGCCTTGTATTTTAAAATGAAAAAGAATTAAATCTTATCATACTTTCAACCTTAGTTAGGTGTAGAGAAAAGACCATGGTTAAAAGGATGGTTAGGGTTAAGCATAAGAACAAAAGAGTGACTTAGTCAAAGTTTCAAGAAACTTCAACTAAAAACAAAACATTCAACCATTCATTTATCCTTTTCTTTTTCCAAAATGAATAAATAAGAAAGATAAATGAATAAATAATCAAAACCCTAATCATTAACTTAAACCATGGTTTGATTCTTCACACTTAACCAAGTGAGCATGTATCATCAAACATGATACAAACATGTGCACAAAACTATATCGCATACACAATGTGTACAATTCAAGTGAGAAAATCCTTTTAAAGTGAACCAATACTAGTTAACGCAAAGTAATATATCAAATATATAAATATGCACTAAATCATTAAATGAACACTTGATTTAACGATCTGGTCATATCGGATATAACCGACTAGTATCATATGTATCGGCTTATCGAATCAATCCTTGATTCGATAACTAGGTTATATCGCATATAACCAATCGATACATTGATCGCGAGAATGGAATACGGTATCACATACTCGAATTATTCTCGGTCCCGCACATATCTCATATGCGCTCCTATTTCGTTTCGCTTGAGCCAGGAAACCTCTGTGTAGGACTCTAAAGACTCGTCAATACGCCGGCAGCAGATGATGATCATATCAAGCAACCACAAGCCGCAAGCGGTCTGCTAAACGTAACGGCCATCCGGGTATTGAGCGATCAGAAGATCGACGAGCAAGCCCGCTCACACTCCTGCGAATCCAACCAGTAACACTTACCGTACAGTCCGGTCCGTTCGTCTGATATGTCGCATATCTTGCCTAGGGGTGGTAAACGTCAGACCCCAGTAGCTCGATAAGTCATGCCGACTTGAGGTTCATAACATTCGTGAAACTACTGATAACTTTTACCAGAATATCACTGCAACCCGGGCCAGGGATTTCCTGTTATGGCCAGTCGAACATAGCGCAACATCAACCCCCAATACCGGGAGAGACGAATCCCCTCCTATCGCTCATTGCCTCCATGTGAATCGGGACTGTACCCAATAACCACCTGTTTGCACAACTCAGTAGAGCCGTGGTAGGGTGGAAATCAAAGCACAGTGGGAGACACACAAGACACTATGACGATCTCGGATCAACAGACTAAGCTGTACCAGTGTCACCAGAGAACTGCCATCTGACGTGAGGTATAATACCATCTGGGAGTTCTCGGCGAGTCCGTTCAGAGTACCCAGTCTCCACTGAGCACCCGCATACCATCTTCGATGTCAAACACCAATGGATATGTGATCATCCATCGCCCATCACATGGGTCGAGAAGATATGCGCTAGTCTACTGTGGAATATCGATGCCCCGTCTCGATATTCCCTCGACTAGGAACATTTCAAGGATGTACTCATGGACTACCCAGGCCCCACTAGTATGATCTTCATCATAGTCCTGGAAGTCGAGTACACATCCTAAGGGCTTTATCAACATGTAACAGAGAGACAGAAAGTAAACACGTTAAGATAAAGAGCAACCAGATAGCGTACTATCATGTCGAGCAAGAAAGTCCTACCTATATATGTCCCAGCATCCACTACAATATACATCCAATGTACAGTAATGGCCTCTAGGGCATACATATAACTAACAATCTCCCACTTGCACTAGGGCCATCTGTAGCAGTGGTTGCAGTATCGCATACTCAACCATCCCCTAAAAGTCTCTCTTTGGGAAAAGGCCTTCGTGAGTGGATCCGCCGTGTTGTCCTCTGAGTCTACTCCCCTAACCTCGATCACCCTGGAGATCAGCTATCTCCATGATCAGGTGATGCTGCCTCAGAATATGTCTGGGTCACTGATGGGACCAGGGTTCCAGGGAAAAAGCCACAGTTCCATTGTCACACAATGGTAGGAACCTAGTTCATCCTATGAACCAATATACACCCAAACTGCCTCTTTGGTAGTATCTTTAATAGCGATGTTACCAGCCTTTATCTTCTAGTTTGCCACAGTATCTAGCTTGGAACTCTTCCAACATACCGTCCCTTTAATGAGGGTAAAGACAATGCCTGCGACTGACATTCAGTCGTCTTTATCACCCTGGAACTCTTCCAGTGATTCTCCCCAGGATCGATTGATACCATCTCACTACAACTAGTGAGTATCCCAACATCCAATTAGATCTATCTCATAGATCCAAAGCTTAGGATTTAGTAGGTATCATTTTGATCCTATATGGAAAATCTTTGTGATAAGCGGAGATTGATCGAGCGTAGCATAGGAAACTCTTTCCCTAACAAGAGTATGTCATCCACGTACTCTACGAGGATCGTCACCATACTCCCTACTACCTTTTTGTTTATACAAGGTTCATCTACCATTTTGATGATGTCAACTTCTTTGACTAATCCATCAAAACAGATGTTCCAACTTCGCGATGCCTGCTTTATCCTATAAAGCATCTTGCATACGTTTCCGCTGCTCCCACTGTCTACGAGGCCCTCTGGCTGTGTACTTATAGGCGTTCTCTTCTAAATCATTATTTAGAAAAGTTGTCATGGCACCCAACCACCAGATATCGTAGTCATGGTATGTAGCCGTGGCACGTAGGATCTGGATGGACTTAAGCATAGTCCCTGGAAAAGGTTTCATCATTATCCGTGCCTGGTCGATGACGAAAACCTTTAACAAGTCTAGCTTTGAAAGTCTCAACTTGTCCATCTACATCAAGTAATCTTCTCAAGATATACTTGCTCCTGATGGGGATTTAACCCTTCAGATATCGCAACCAAAGTCCATACTTTGTTGGTGTATATGGATTCCATCTCAGATTGCTAGGCATCCAGCCATTCTTACAGAGTCCCTACTCTTGATGGCCTGCTCGAATCTAGTTGGGTCATCATCTCATGATGCAATCCTTGCTCCCACTGTCATCGAGAAACCGAGGAATCTCTCAGCCAGGCGAGGAACCCTACCAGATCGGCGGAGAGGCTGAGGTTCGTCGGGGACTATAGAATCCTTTGGTTCTGTCAAATCATCTGCTGTAGTTTGTATAGCTGGAACCTTTCCAGTTCTACATTACGGACCTTGCCTCGATCTTGTCTGGATTTTGCTTTTGACATTGGCCGGACAATCCCAAATCTTAACTTACTTAAGAGATAGGATCTTCCCACACCATATCTTATATGGAGTGGTAGGCAGTGATTTGATTCGAACCCTATTCAATAGGTATGCAGCTTCTCAAGCGCATAACTCCCAAAAAGGAAACAGGTAACTCAGTAGTACTCATCATAGAGCACACCTTATCATATAGGGTGTGATTGCTCCGCCCCGATACACCAATGTGCTATGGTTATTTGGAGGAGTAATGCTGAGAGAGAATCTCATTCTCCTTTAGAATAATCCAGGAATTCCATGCACAAGTATTCTCCTCCTTGATCTCATCAAAGGACATAATACTTATACCCGGTTGTTGGTTCTCTACTTCTAACATATATTCTGTGAATACCTCAAAAGGTTCGGACTTATGTTTCAACAGGAACATATGACTGAATCTTGAGAGATTATCAGAGAATATAATGAAGTATAAAGAACTATTCCTGACATGTGTAGACAGGAGACCTTACATACATCATTATGTATCAGTCCCAAGAGTTTACTAACTCTTCCTCTGTTTCCAATAAACAGAGCTATGGTCATCTTATCTTTGTGACATGACTGGCAAGTTTCACAAGATGTAAATTCAAACTGATTTAAATATGCATCTAAAATGTAACTTCAGTCTGTCGGGTCGCATTGATATGACCTAGTCTACAATGCCATAAGAATGATTCGTTCATTTCTGAACTTTTCCTCTTGCGTGTGTTCTGTATACTAGGAACTGTAGTTTGATTTAGAACGTCAATGCTTTTAGATAACGTGCCTGAACCGATCAACTTTTGATATAGGAAATGTTGAAAACATTATCCATCAATACAAAATTATATCCTTTCTTTACTAATAAAGAGACTGATATGATTTTGTATATCAGGTTCGGTATCTAATAGCATTTGTTCAGAATCAATGTATTGGTAATACAGGGTGACAGTGACCAACAGACTTGGCTGCAACACTTGCCCCGGTTTCTGTCTCATGAAACTTATCACCCGTTCTCAGTTTTTCTACCTTTTTGTAGCCCTATGTAACAGCTTACATATCTGGGATCCGGATCCGGTATCATATACCCAGGATTCAGAGGATACTGAGAAATAGTTCTTTGTAATGAACATACCCGAAGGAGATGCATCATATGCACTTTCTTCGTTTGGGCGGCATGGGAAATCTGGTATTCCCCAATTTCCTGCTCTGTCTTATAACAATTATAAGTTGGAGCGGGACCAACGTTCCCCAGCTCAGTATAACAAGCGGGTTCGGTCAATACATCCGTATTATTATCTTGATTAAGGCGTGATATGGTCGCTACCAGGAGAGAGAGAGAAGAAAACACTCAGCGTGCGCTCTTGCAAGATTAGATTGGTTATTATTTTATCTAACCAGGATGGCTCCCACTGTTTTTATCAAATCTTCCTTCAAACCCTTAAAGGAAAGACTAGCCGGGATTAATTGCACTCTATAAGTTCGCCAATCTTTCAGCCAAGCCAGTGTCGGTACTTTGAGGGAGGTTCCCCGTGCTTTCGCACGGACCTAATTACTGTAAACCTCGTTTTCCCAGAGGCGTAACCCCGTTGACACCTTTCTAGACACCTACTTGATCGGCTAATTGTAAAGTGCAAAACTCTCCCAGGAGTAACAATTACTCATAGTGGGTATCGGGATCCAACTATCACATAGAAGGTATGCAATCTCATTGCAAATTTCAACACTTGAAACTCCCGATAATGGTTTTTACCCCTAGCACCTATGACCTTGGCTAAGGTCAACAAATCATAGGTACTAGTCAAGTTCTACCCGTCATTTCATGATTAATTAGACCCACCCACATGACCCTTGGCTAAGGTCAACAAAGCCACATGACTGTCCTAACTAATCGCATCATATGCTGTGTAGGAAGATATCACTTAGCTACCGCACACTACACCTCGGCTATGGTCGACAAACGTAACACGAATACTAAGTACTCTACTTCCTAAAATGACGGAGGGTTGCGAATGGTTTTTATGAAAACCTTTAATTCTTTGAACTTGATCTCGTTGCGGAATCAAATGGTTTTTAAATGGAATGTTTTCGAGGCTTTTCTAGTTTTGCTAAAGGGGTCACTCATGGTGAAGGGATCGTCGGCCCTTTCCTCGTCGAATGAGGTGCGGGATATATCATATATATCACTGTGCAAAGCGGAAACTATAGAAGCGATCAAAGACAAACCGAGAGTTGTAGCATCTGCCAGTTATTGCTAAAGGAGTCACTCCCGGTGAAGGGATCTCGGTCCTTTCCTCATCGAATAAGTTGCAGGATGTTCTATAATGAACACCGCGATGCAAAGCAAGAACTGTAGCTACCTGTTTTTATTTTGAAATTCGATTCCACAACATCAATCAGGTTTATTTTCTTTCATTAATCTCATTAATGAATATCCCATCATTTAATTCCACCTAAACATCACAGATAAATATAACGTACGCTTATGCCATCCGCATTCGCCTTGATGTCCCGTCTGCACCGTTAGGTTAGGTAACTAACGTCAGAGCGGGGCAGGGCTAGCGCGGGTGTAAAACATAAGCAACGTTTATATAATATATCATATATACTATATACAATATCTGTCACAGAACATCACATGATCACATCACAGATAAATCACAGCAGAAGAAACATATGAAATATTGGATATACTAGGACGTCCGTGTTTTCAATACGAGCCAGTATAAAACACGGATTCCACGGTCGTGATGAATAGCCTATCCCACACCCCTAGACCCCTACGAGAGCGGCAAGCAACCCTACCAATTCTAGGGTTAGGAGACCCGGACTCGACTCCTCGAGATGGTCTCCCACTGGAGCCTAGAACCCGGTTACTTGTGCTCCCCTCCTTGGGTCTATCCTAGTGCAGAAAAGTAAATAATATACATCAACGGTGACATCTTCCGCAACCTGGAAGTGCCCCAATAAAATAATATTACATACAAGTTTTTACATGAATGAAAATGAAAAACACTCATCTCACATAAAAAACCCCCGGCTATTCAAACACGACGATCCAATATAACATATCCAGCAACACATAACATCACATGTCATCAACGTAAGTAAATATGCGCATCCCAATTGTCGTTGACATATAGCAACGAAACCGGCGACATCACATATTACACTTACGGTCACAGAAAAGAAAGTGTAAAACTACAACAGTTGGAATCCGCAACCACCTCAGACATCGCATGCCTGATCAAATGAATTATTTAGACATCGCATGCCTAACAATTATAAACCCCGCATTTTAGTCTCATTATCGAAAACACTTTTCAATATCAAGTCGGGCAATTCAACAAGATTCCAGACATTTTGATCGATTGCTCGTCGCAAACTTTATAAGACGGTCGCACCCCCGATACCGTCGACGAAGTGCACCAAGGCGGAACACCGCTACCGCGAGCACCCGAACGGATGCTTTCGGCGACGGGGTTATCCTACAGTCACTTGGTCGGGGCTATGGAGTGAGGCTGTCTATTAAGTTTACCCGGCGAGTATCCGCGTACGCTACGTGATTGCGACGGACTTTTGATCACATCAAAATTCCGTGGCAACCGATCAAGTGAGACTAAAGTGCTATGTTTATAACATTCATTCAGTTATCTCATAACTTATTGTGAATTCCAATTATTGTATCACATTCCGGATAAGATAGAAAATGTTAAACTTTTCGATAGAACAATCAAACACCCAAGTTTTCCCGATCAACCGAATGAAATAAGTTCAAAGACATTCACTTCATGCCTCAGTACCAACGGTCCAGCCGTAGAAGGGTCAAGCCAACGCCTCACATGTGGCACGCCGTACTGCCCCAAACCCTAAGGTTCAAAGGGCAGTTCAAGACGGTCACATAATCGAGTTAAGGTTTGTTGTCTTCTAGAGGGACCATCGCGTTACCTGCACTACTCAGAACGTCCTTAAACCATGGAAAAATCCAACACTTGGATATTTTCCGGCAGGGGAAAAAGTGGGTATTTATGTCCGGTCGAAATTTTTAACATATTCTAAAATATCCGAAAAACACATAGACAAAATTAGACAATCCGATCGAATGTACGAACTCCTAATACAACCCAAAAAACTCAACTCTTGATTTCAGATAAAACAAAATTCCCAGGAAAACCAGCACTGCAAAATAGGAATTACTGTGCAAAATTGAATGCCTAATAAGACAAAACGGCCGCGGAACCGCTGCATTAGCATGCTAATGCCGCGGTTCCGCCGCACTTTTGAGGGATCATTAGTTACTTTTTGCACCGTAATTCTTAGAATTTCCTGCTGATTTTTCTGCATATTTTTAATTCTCAAAAATCCACATTTTACAAAAAAGTCCAGAGAGCATTTCAAAGTCGGGGTTTTGGGTCGATCGGACTTTTAACTCCGTCAGGACTTCGCCTAAGGCTCTAGCTAGGCTCTGATACCACTGTAGGGTTCCTAGGCACACTAATGAAATTTCACAAGTGATCAAACATGCCCAATTGAAATTTTACATGTGCCGAGAAAACCTAATACGGATCGTTAACTAGATATATATAGGCGAAGCAAGCATGTAATCGAATTAAATGCTAAGGGAAAGTGACTACAACCTTTGTAGATCCGGTCCACCACCTCCTAGGCTCCGTGATGAAGTCCCCTCGCTGTCCAAATCATATCTTGGGCTCTAGTGTCGGATTCATCGGAGAAAAACGGGCTAGGTCATCGACGACGATAAATGGAGTGATTTTGAGGCTTTTCTAGTTTTGCTAAAGGGGTCACTCCCGATGAAGGGATCGTCGGCCCTTTCCTCGTCGAATGAGGTGCGGGATATATCATATATATCGCTCTGCAAAGCAAAAACACAAAAGCAGTCAAAAGCAAACCGAGTGTGTAGCATCAGCCAGTTATTGCTAAAGGAGTCACTCCCGGTGAAGGGATCTCGGTCCTTTCTTCATCGAATAAGGTGCAGGGTATATCATATATACCGCTGTGCAAAGCAAGAACTGTAGCTACCTGTTTTATTTTAAAATTCGATTCCACAACATCTTAGGTTTCTTATCTTTCATTAATCACATTAATGAAGTCCCATCATTTAAATACCTATACATCACAGATAGATATGACATACACTTATGCCATCCGCATTCGCCTCGATGTCCCCTCGTGCACCGTTAGGTTAGGTAACTAACGACAGAGCAGGGCAGGGCTAGCGCGGGTGTAATACATAAGTAACGTCTATATAATATATCATATATACTATATACTATATCCATCACAGAGTCACAACACAGATATCGCAGCAGAATAAACATATGAAATATTGGATATACTAGGACGTCCGTGTTTTCAATACGAGCCAGTATAAAACACGGATTCCACGGTCGTGATGAATAGCCAATCCCACACCCCTAGACCCTTACGAGAGCGGCAAGCAACCCTGCCAATTCTAGGGTTAGAAGACCCGGACTCGACTCCTCGAGTTGGTCTCCCACTGGACCCCAGAACCCGGTTACCTGTGCTCCCCTCCTTGGTTCTATCCTAATGCGGAAAAGTAAATAATATACAAAAGGTGACATCTTCCGCTACCTGGAAGTGCCCCAAATAAAAGAATATTACATACAAGGTTTTACATGAATGAAAATGAAAAACACCCATCTCACATAAAAACCCCCGGCTATTCAAACACGACGATCCAATATAACATATCCAGCAACACATAACATCACATGTCATCAACGTAAGCTAGTATGCATACCCCAATTATCGTTGACGTATAGCAACGAAACCGGCGACATGAACTTACTGCACTTACGGTCACAGAAAAGAAAGTGTAAAACTACAACAATTGGAATCCGCAACTTCTTTAGACATCACATGCCTAATCAAATGAAATACTTAGACATCACATGCCTAACAGATATAAATCCCGCATTTTAGTCTCATTATCGAAAACTCTTTTCAATATCATGTGGGACTAAACTGCTAGATTTATAACATTCATTCAGTTATCTCATAACTGTTTGTGAATTCCAATTATTGTATCACATTCCAGATAAACAGAAAATGTTAAACTTTTCGATCGAACAGTCGAATACCCAAGTTTTCCAGATACAGCTCAACACATGAAATAAGTCTAACAACATTCAGTTCGTGCCTCAGTACCAACGGTCCAGCCGTAGAAGGGTCAAGCCAACGCCTCACATGTGGCACGCCGTACTGCCCCAAACCCGAAGGTTCAAAGGGCAGTTCAAGACGGTCACATAATCGAGTTAAGGTTTGTTGTCTTCTAGAGGGTCCATCGCGTTACTTGCACTACTTAGAACGTCGTTAAACTACGGAAAATTCCAACACTTGGAAATTTCCCGACAGGGGAAAAATTGGGTATTTATATCTGGTCGAACTTTTTAACATATTCAAAAAATTATCCGGAAAAACACAAAGACGAAATTTGATAATCCGATCGAAACTTTGATTCCCAATAGTACCCCAGAATACTCTTCTGTAGAGTCACAACAAAAATATCCCAGAAAATATAGCATTAAATTATATGAGTTACTGTGCAGAAATCATCATACAAGGGAACAGTAAGGCCGCGGAACCGCCGCAGAATGCATAGCACGTGCCGCGGTTCCGCGGTGGAAAAGTCGACTTAGGCCCTCGTATTTCACAGTAATTCAAATAACACCCTGCTTGATTTTCTGCATATTTTTAATTGGCAAAAATCCGATTTTTTAGAAAAAGTCCAGAGAGCTATTTTGGGGTTAGGTTTTCGGTTCGTCCGGCTTTCAAACTCCGTCTAGTCTTCGCCTAAGGCTCTAGCTAGGCTCTGATACCAGTGAAAGGTTCCTAGGCACACTATAGAGGTCTCACAAGGCATCAACCATGCCAATATAAAAATTTATGGGTGCCGAGAAACCCTAATACGGATCTATAGATTAGAATTCTAGGCGAAATACTAAACTAGTTAACTACTTAACTAAAAGTTAGATGCTACAACCTTTGTAGATCCGGTTACCATCTTCCTTGGCTCCACGAAGGCATCCTCTCGCTGTCCATCTCGATTCCCAAACTCAAACGTTGGCTTCATCGGAGAAACGGGCGAGCTAGGTTGTCCGCTTTGTGTCAAAGACGATCTACGTCGAGGCATCACAAGTTCAAGCTCCAACTTCACAAAGTGGTGAAACTTGTGAAGAAAACACCCAAAACAACTTGGCAAGAGGTAGAGGGTGAAGAAATAGGAGGTGGGTTCACTTTAGAATTGGATTTCTCTCACTAGAACTCGAGTTGCCATTAATGGCATCAAGGTTTCTATCTTGAAGAAGAAGGTCAAGAAGAAGAAAGAAAAATCTCATAAGTGTTTTGTAAATGATAGGATATAGGGGAATGCCAGGATTCCCATGCCACCCGAATGAAGAAAGTACATGTTGATGCATTTTCTTCGGGTGTGTTCGTTACAGAGAACTGTTTCTCCATTTGCTCTACGTCCTGGGTATTAGATACCGGGTCAGGATCCCATATATGTAATCAGTTACATGGGCTCAGGAAAGGTAGAGAACTTGGAGAAGGTGATAAAGACATTAGAGTTGGAAATGGTGCAATTGTTGCAGCTAAGACTGTCGGGGAATATCACCTTGTATTACCAACTTGTAATACATTGGTTCTGAACGAATGCTATTACATGCCGAACCTGATATGCAACATTATATCGGTTTCTTTATTAAGTAAAGAGGGATATAATTTTGTATTACAGGACAATGTTATGAACATTTTCCGTAACCAAAAGTTGGTTGGATCAGGCACGTTGTGCAATGGCATTTATGTTCTAAATCAATCAACAGTTCTGAGCATAGCAAACACACACAAGAGGAAGAGTTCTGAACTCAACGAATCCTTCTTGTGGCATTGTAGACTGGGCCACATCAATGCGACACGACTAGCTAAGTAGCATACAGATAGATATTTAAATCCGTTTGAATTTTCATGTTATGACACTTGCCAGTCATGTCTCAAAGGCAAGATGACCAAAACTCCGTTTACGGGACACGGAGAAAGAGTTACCGAACTCTTGGGACTTATACATAGTGATGTATGCGGTCCCATGTCTACACATGCCAGGGATGGTTCTTCATACTTCATTACATTCACTGACGATCTCTCTAGATTCGGATATGTGTTCCTGATGAAACACAAATCAGAAGCTTTTGAGAAATTTAGAGAATATAAACAAGAAGTTGAGAACCAAACAGGAAAAAGTATTAAAATCCTACGATCTGATCGAAGAGGAGAATACTTGAGCATTGAATTCCTGGACTTCCTAAAAGAGAATGGGATTCTCTCTCAGCTAACTCCTCCATATACACCACAGCACAACGGTGTATCGGAGCGGAGAAACCGCACCCTATTAGATATGGTGCGAGTGAAAGGTTCCTAGGCACACTATAGAGGTCTCACAAGGCATCAACCATGCCAATATAAAAATTTATGGGTGCCGAGAAACCCTAATACGGATCTATAGACTAGAATTCTAGGCGAAATACTAAACTAGTTAACTACTTAACTAAAAGTTAGATGCTACAACCTTTGTAGATCCGGTTACCCTCTTCCTTGGCTCCACGAAGGCATCCTCTCGCTGTCCATCTCGATTCCCAAACTCAAACGTTGGCTTCATCGGAGAAACGGGCGAGCTAGGTCTTCGGCTTTGTGTCAATGACGATCTACGTCGAGGCATCACAAGTTCAAGCCGACTTCACATAGTGGTGAAACTTGTGAAGAAAACAACCAAAACAACTTGGCAAGAGGTAGAAGGTGAAGAAATAGGAGGTGGGTTCACTTTAGAATTGGATTTCTCTCACTAGAACTCAAGTTGCCATTAATGGCATCAAGGTTTCTATCTTGAAGAAGAAGGTCAAGAAGAAGAAAGAAAAATCTCATAAGTGTTTTGTAAATGATAAAATAAATCAATACTTATCATTTACAAACATAGTTTAGTGTAGAGAATAGACCATGGTTAGTTGGATAGGTTAGGGTTAAGCATGAAGACAAGAATGGTTAAGAAGTCAAAGCTTCATGAAGCTTCAACTAAAGACAAACTTCTTCACCATTCTTATCTCAACCTTTTTCCAAATAAATAAATAAATGAACAAATAAATAAATGAATATGCAAAACCCTAATTATCAAATTAACCATGGTTTAATTCTATATACTTAACTAAATAATCAAGTATCATCAAACATGATACAAATGTGTGCACAAAAGTATATCACATATACTTCTTGCACATCAAGAGAGAAAATCCATATAAAGTGAACCAATACTAGCTAATGCAAAGTAATATATCAAATATATAATTATACATTAAATCATTAAATCAACATTTGATTCAATGATCCGGTCATGTCGCACATAACCGACTAGTATTCAATGTATCGATTTATCGAATCAATGATTCGATAACTAGGTTATATCGAATATAACCAATCGAAACATTTATCGCGTGAATGAAATGCGGTATCATATACACGCATTATTCTCGGTCCCGCACATATCTCATATGCGCTCCTATTTCGTTTCGCTTGAACCAGGAAACCTCTTTATAGGACTCTAAAGACTCGTCAGTACGCCGGTAGCAGATGATGATCATATCAAGCACCCACAAGCCGCAAGCGGTCTGCTAAACGTAACGGCCATCCGGGTATTGAGCGATCAGAAGATCGACGAGCTAGCCCGCTCACACTCCTGTGAATCCAACCAGTAACACTTACCGTACAGTCCGGTCTCTTCGTCTGATACGTCGCATATCTAGTCTAGGGGTGGTAAACGTCAGACCCCAATAACCGATAAGTCGTGCGATGTGAGGCTCATAACGGGTCGAGAAACTACTGGTAAGACTTGCCAGCAAATCTCTGATCAGCCCTGGCCAGCGACTTCCCTATTACGGCCAATCGAGCACAGCGCAACATCAACCCCCAATACCGGGAGAGACGAAACCCCTCCTATCGCTCATTGCCTCCATGTGACTCGGGACTGTACCCAAAGACCACCGTTTTGCACGCCCTCATGGACATGGTAAGGTGGAGATCAAAGCACAGTGGGAATCACACAAGACTCTATGACGATCTCGGGTCTACAGACTAACCTGCACAAGTGTCACCTGAGAACTGCCATCTGACGTGAGGTATAATACCATCTGGGAGTTCTCGGCGAGTCCGTCCAGTGTATCCAGTCTCCACTGAGCACCCGTACACCATCTCTGATGTCAAACACCAATGGATATGGGATCATCCATCGCCCATCTCATGGGTCGAGAAGCGTATACGCTAGTCTACTCTGGTATATCGATGCCCCGTCTCGATACACCCACGACTAGGGACCTTGAAGGATGTACTTATGGACTACGATGTCCCCACTAGTATGATCCGCATCATAGTCCAGGTAGTCAAGTACACATCCTAAGGGCTTTACCAACATGTAACCATAAGACAGTTTAAAGAGACAAGTGTACATGTTAAGATAAAGAGTAACCAGATAGCATACTATCATATCGAGCAAGAAAGTCATCTCTATATATGTCCAAGCATCCAATATAATATACATCATCTGTACAATACTGGCCTGTAGGGCATACATACAACTAACAATCTCCCACTTGCACTAGGGCCAGCTGCTGTAGTATCGCATACCGAGCATCCCGAAGAGTCTCTCAAACTGTGTCTGGGGAATGGCCTTCGTGAGTGGATCCGCCGTGTTGTTCTTCGTGTCAACCCTCCTGACCTCGATCTCCCGGCGATCAACTATCTCCCGGATCAGGTGATACCGCCTCAGAATATGCCTGGATCGCTGATGGGACCTGGGTTCCTTGGCCAAAGCCACTGCTCCATTGTTATCGCAATACAAAGGTATTGGACGCTCAATGGATGGAACCACTCCAAGTTCAGTAATGAACTTCTTGATCCAGACAGCCTCTTTGGCAGCATCGTTGGCAGCGATGTATTCAGCCTCCATCGTCGAGTCTACCACGGTTTCCTGCTTGGAACTCTTCCAGCTAACCGCCTCTCCGTAAAGGGTAAAGACAAAGCCCGACTGCGACTTAGAGTCGTCCTTATCACTCTGGAAGCTCGAATCGGTAAAAGACTCCACTTGGAGCTCTCCGTTACCATACACCAAGAACATATCTCTAGTCCTTCGCAAGTACTTGAGAATGCTCTTCACAGCTGTCCAGTGACTCTCTCCAGGATCAGCTTGATACCTGCTCACTACACTTAGTGAGTATGCTACATCGGGTCTGGTACATAGCATCGCATACATGATAGAGCCTACTGCCGAGGCATAGGGTATCCCTTGCATGCGAGCTCTCTCCAAATCAGTCTTGGGAGACACCTCTTTGGAGAGAGTGACTCCAGAGATCGTGGGCAAGTTCCCACGCTTGGACTCTTCCATGCTAAACCTCTTTAGTATGGTGTCAATGTACCTGGATTGGGACAATCCCAAAATCCTTTTGGATCTATCTCTATAGATCCTAATTCCCAATATGCAGGAGGCATCACCAAGATCTTTCATTGAGAATCTTTGTGATAAGAAGAGCTTGACCGATTGCAGCATAGGAATATCATTTCCTATCAATAGTATGTCGTCCACGTATAATATGAGGAAGACAACCTTACTCTCTGCAACCTTCTTGTAGATACAAGGTTCATCTGGATTTTTGACGAAATCAAACTCTTTGATAACGACGTCAAAACAGATGTTCCAACTCCGCGATGCTTGCTTTAATCCATAAATGGATTTAAGCAGCTTGCACACCTTCCCACTGCTCCCACTGTCTACGAAGCCCTCTGGCTGAGTCATGTACACGCACTCTTCTAAATCACCGTTTAGAAAGGCGGTCTTAACATCCATTTGCCAGATTTCGTAATCATGATATGCAGCGATGGCAAGCATGATCCGGATGGATTTAAGCATAGCCACTGGAGAAAAGGTCTCGTCATAGTCCACACCTGGTCTTTGACGAAAACCCTTTGCTACAAGTCTAGCTTTGAAAGTCTCCACTTTCCCATCTACACCAAGTTTCTTCTTGAAGATCCACTTGCTCCCAATGGGTTTTACCCCTTCAGGAGCAACGTCCAAAGTCCATACTTTGTTGGTGTACATGGATTCCATCTCGGACAGCATAGCATCCAGCCATTTAACTGAGTCCCCACTCGTGATGGCCTGCTCGAAGCTAGTTGGGTCATCATCCTCCATGATGCAATCTTCGCTCCCACCATCCATGAGAAAACCGTAGTATCTCTCAGGTGGGCGAGGAACCCTACTAGATCGGCGGAGAGGCTGAGGTTCGTCGGAAGCTACTGAATGCTCTGGTTCCACTAAATCTTCTGTTGTGTTTTGTTCAGCTGGAACCTCTTCCAGTTCTACCTCAGAGCCACTAATTTCTTTTGCAAGAAATTCCTTTTCTAAAAAGGTGGCATGTTGAGCAACAAATACTCTTTGTTCCTCACTGTGGTAGAAGATATACCCTCGCGAATGTTTGGGATATCCAACAAACTTACACAAAACAGATCTTGCCTCGAGTTTGTCCGGTTTTTGTCTTTTGACATAGGCCGGGCAACCCCATATCTTTATAAAATTAAGATATGGTCTCTTCCCTTCCCATATCTCATATGGTGTGGTAGGCACAGATTTGGTGGGAACCTTGTTCAGTAGGTATGGTGCCGTTTCCAGTGCATATCCCCAGAAGGAAACAGGTAACTCAGCTACACTCATCATTCTTATGAGATTGATGTTTGACGTCATCTTATGAACCAATATCCCAATACCGAACATTTCTTGTTAGAAAAATCACAAGATTTTTCTAACAAAGAAAAATCTCAAAGATTTCTATCAAATAAGAAATGTAAGATTTTTAACATTTCTTAGAAATGTAATATTTGATTTTTCTTTTCTAAGAAATGTTAAAAATCTTAGGATGTGTACTTGACTACATGGCTAAGTGTGCAGGTTTCTATCTTTGTGACGTTCGCAAAGGATTAAAGATCGGTCTCTAACATCTGTCTAACTAAAAACAAAACATTCAACCATCACAAAGATATCTAATATCAAATATTACATTTCTAAGAAAACCCTAAAAGGAAAGAAACATCACAAAGATTTTTCTAACAAGAAATGTCGGCTATATTTGATATTAGATACCGAACTCAGTCCCCAACACTTGAAACTCCCGAAAAACTTATGAGATTTTTCTAACAAGAAAAATCTCAAAGAAGAAGGTCAAAGCTTCATGAAGCTTCAACTAAAGACAAACTTCTTCACCATTCTTATCTCAACCTTTTTCCAAATAAATAAATAAATGAACAAATAAATAAATGAATATGCAAAACCCTAATTATCAAATTAACCATGGTTTAATTCTATATCCTTAACTAAATAATCAAGTATCATCAAACATGATACAAATGTGTGCACAAAAGTATATCACATATACTTCTTGCACATCAAGAGAGAAAATCCATATAAAGTGAACCAATACTAGCAAATGCAAAGTAATATATCAAATATATAATTATACATTAAATCATTAAATCAACATTTGATTCAATGATCCGGTCATGTCGCACATAACCGACTAGTATTCAATGTATCGATTTATCGAATCAATGATTCGATAACTAGGTCATATCGAATATAACCAATCGAAACATTTATCGCGAGAATGAAATGCGGTATCATATACACGCATTATTCTCGGTCCCGCACATATCTCATATGCGCTCCTATTTCGTTTCGCTTGAACCAAGAAACCTCTGTGTAGGACTCTAAAGACTCGTCAATACGCCGGTAGCAGATGATGATCATATCAAGCACCCACAAGCCGCAAGCGGTCTGCTAAACGTAACGGCCATCCGGGTATTGAGCGATCAGAAGATCGACGAGCTAGCCCGCTCACACTCCTGTGAATCCAACCAGTAACACTTACCGTACAGTCCGGTCTGTTCGTCTGATACGTCGCATATCTAGTCTAGGGGTGGTAAACGTCAGACCCCAATAACCGATAAGTCGTGCCGATGTGAGGCTCATAACGGGTCGAGAAACTACTTGTAACACTTACCAGCAAATCTCTGATCAGCCCTGGTCGTCGATGTACATGCCGAAGATGATCTACGTCGAGGCATCGCTAGATCAAGCTCCACCTTCACCAAGCCATGAAAACTTGTGAAGGAAACACCCTATACTACTTGGCAAGAGATAGAGGATGAAGAAATAGAAAGTGGGTTCACTTTAGAATTGGATTTCTCACTCTTTATCATCACTTGCCATTAATGGAGCAAGCTTTCTTCCATGAAGAAATGAAGAAGAAGAAGAAGAATGTTATGATAAGAATTAATTAAAATAGAAAAGAAAATCCATTCTTAACATTACTCTTACCATGGTTAAGTGTAGAGAGAGAACTATAGTTAAGTGGAGTGGTTAGGTTTTAACATGAGACAAAATGGTGACTTAATGAAAGCTTCATGAAGCTTCATATACAAACAAAGAAAAGCCACCATTTTCTCACTCTTTTTCTTTTTCCAAATGAATAACTAAATAAAATAAATGAATAAGAAAATAATAAACCCTAACCACTCATAAAACCATGGTTCAATCTTTACACAAACCCAAGTTTGCATGCATCATCAAACATGATACAAGCAAGTGCACAAAATCATATCGCATATGCAATGCGCACATCCGAGCGAGAAAATCCATTTAAAGTGAACCGATACATTAAATCATTCACAAAGTTTGTGAATGGTTCACAAAGTCTATATGCAGGTTATATCGATATTAGAAATGTTTTGTTTACCACTAATGCTACCTTTAGCGATATTAGAAATGTTTTGTTTTTAGTTCAGACAGATGTCTAACAAAGAATAATATTACATACAAGGTTTCCTGTTTTCTTAGAAATTCTCTGGGTGAATTACTGTTTTCTTAGAAACCTCCTTCCCATACCGAACATTTCTTGTTAGAAAAATCTCATACTTGCCATGGTTTCTTCTTATCTGTGATATGAATGGCAACTTGAGTTCTTCTTTCTTCTTATCTGTGATGTCTAACATTTCTTTACAACTAAAGAAAAATACTTGTAAAGAGAGTGATATGAGAAAACAAGTGAGAAATCCAATTCTAAAGTGAACCCACTTCCTATTTCTTCATCCTCTACCTCTTGCCAAGTAGTATAGGTTGTTCTCTTCACAAGTTTCATGACTTGTTGAAGTGAGAGTTTGATCTTGTGGAGCTTCGACGTACATCATCTTCGGGTGTGTTCATTACAAAGAACTGTTTCTCAGTATCTTCCGCATCCTGGGTATATGATACCGGATCTGGATCCCAGATATGTAATCTGTTACATAGGGCTACAAAAGGATAGAAAAACTGAGAACGGGTGATAAGTTTCATGAGACAGAAAACGGGGCAAGTGTTGCAGCCAAGTCTGTTGGTCACTGTCACCTTGTATTACCAATACATTGATTCTGAACGAATATTATTAGATACCGAACCTGATATACAAAATCATATCACTCTCTTTACAAGTAAAGAAATGATAAAATTTTGTATTGTTGGATAATGTTTTGAACATTTCCTATATCAAAAGTTGATCGGTTCAGGCACGTTATCTAAAAGCATTAATGTTCTAAATCAATCTACAGTTCCTAGTATACAGAACACACACAAGAGGAAGAGTTCAGAAATGAACAAATTCTTCTTAAGGTATTGTAGACTAGGTCATATCAATGCGACCCGACTAGCTGAAGTTACATTTAGATGCATATTTAAATCAGTTGGAACTTGCCAGTCATGTCACAAAGATAACATGACCATAGCTCTATTTGTTGGAAACAGAGAAAGAGTTAGTAAACTCTTGGGACTGATACATGATGATGTATGTAAGGTCTCCTGTCTACACATGCCAGGACTGGTTCTTTATACTTCATTATATTCTCTGATAATCTCTCAAGATTCAGTCATATATTCCTGTTGAAATATAAGTCCGAACCTTTTGAGGTATTCACAGAATATAAGTAGGAAGTAGAGAACCAATATACGGGTATAAGTATTATGTCCTATGATGAGATCAGGGATGAGAATACTTGTGCATGGAATCCTTGGACTATTCTAAAGGAAAATAAGATTCTCTCTCAGTATTACTCCTCTGAACACACCACAGCACAACGGTGTATCGGGGCGGAGCAATCACACAATATTAGATATCGTGTGCTCTATGATGAGTATTACTGAGTTACCTATTTCTTTTTGGGAGTTATGCACTTATGAAGTTGCATACCTATTGAATAAGGTTCGATTCAAATCAGTGCCTACCACTCCATATGAGATATGGTATGGGAAGAGCCTATCTCTTAAGTTAGTTAAGATTTGGGATTGTCCGGCCTATGTCGAAAGCAAAATCCGGAAAAGATCGAGGTAAAGTCAGTTGTGTAGAACTGGAAAGGTTCCAGCTATACGAAACTACAACTGAAGATTTGACAGAACCAAAGGATTCTATAGTCCCCGAAGAACCTCAGCTTCTCTGCCGATCTGGTAGGGTTCCTCGCCTCCCTGAAAGATACCTCGGTTTCTCGATGACAGTGGGAGCGAGGATTGCATCATGAGATGATGGCCCAACCAGTTTCGAGCAGGCCATCGAGAGTAGGGACTCTATAAGAATGGCTGGATGCTTAGTGATCTGAGATGGAATCCTTATACACCAACAAAGTATGGACTTTGGTTGCTATATCTGAAAGGTTAAATCCCCATCAGGAGCAAGTATATCTTGAGAAGATTGCTTGGTGTACATGGAAAAGTTGAGACTTTCAAAGCTAGACTTGTTAAAGGTTTTAGTCATCAACCAGGTGTGGATAATGATGAAACCTTTTCTAGGGACTATGCTTGAGTCCATCCAGATCCTACTTGCCACAGCTACATACCATGACTACGATATCTGGTGGTTGGGTGCCATGACTACTTTTCTAAATGATCTTTTAGAAGAGTGTGTCTATAAGTACACAGCCAGAGGGCCTCGTAGACAGTGGGAGCAGCGAAAACGTGTGCAAGATGCTTTATAGGATAAAGCAGGCATCGCGGAGTTGGAACATCTGTTTTGATGGATTAGTCAAAGAAGTTGACATCATCAAAATGGTAGATGAACCTTGTATAAACAAAAAGGTAGTAGGGAGTATGGTGACGATCCTCGTAGAGTACGTGGATGACATACACTTGTTAGGGAAAGAGTTTCCTATGCTACGCTCGATCAATCTCCGCTTATCACAAAGATTTTCCATATTGGATCAAAGTGATACATACTAAATCCTAAGCTTTGGATCTATGAGATAGATCTAATTGGATGTTAATATACTCACCAGTTGTAGTGAGATAGTATCAATCGATCCTGTGGAGAATCACTGGAAGTGTTCCAGAGTGATAAGGACGACTGAATGTCAGTCGCAGGCATTGTCTTTACCCTCAGTAAAGGGACGGTATGTTGGAAGATTTCCAAGCTAGATACCGTGACAAACTAGACGATAAAGGCTGGTAATATCGCTATTATAGATACTACCAAAGAGGCAGTTTGGGTGTATATTGGTTCATAGGATGAATTAGGTTCCTACCATTGTGTGACAATGGAAGTGTGGTTTTGGCCCTGGAACCCTGGTCCCATCAGTGACCCAGACTATTCTGAGGCAGCATCACCTGATCATAGAGATAGTTGATCTCCAGGGTGATCAAGGTTAGGAGAGTAGACTCAGAGGACAACACGGCGGATCCACTCACGAAGGCCTTTTCCCAAAGAGAGACTTTTAGGGGATGGTTGAGTATGTGATACTGCAACCACTGCTACAGATGGCCCTAGTGCAAGTGGGAGATTGTTAGTTATATGTATGCCCTAGAGGCCATTACTGTACATTGGATGTATATTGTAGTGGATGCTGGGACATATATAGGTAGGACTTTCTTGCTCGACATGATAGTACGCTATCTGGTTGCTCTTTATCTTAACATGTATACTTTCTGTCTCTCTGATTACATGTTGATAAAGCCCTTAGGATGTGTACTCGACTTCCAGGACTATGATGCAGATCATACTAGTGGGGCCTGGGTAGTCAATGAGTACATCCTTCATTGTTCCTAGTCGTGGGAATATCGAGACGGGGCATCGATATTCCAGAGTAGACTAGCGCATATCTTCTCGACCCATGCGATGGGCGATGGATGATCCCATATCCATTGGTGTTTGACATCGAAGATGGTATGCGGGTGCTCAGTGGAGACTGGGTACACTGAACGGACTCGCCGAGAACTCCCAGATGGTATTATACCTCACGTCAGATGGCAGTTCTCTGGTGACACTGGTACAGCTTAGTCTGTTGACCCGAGATCGTCATAGAGTCTTGTGTGTCTCCCACTGTGCTTTGATTTCCACCCTACCACGGCTCTACTGAGGCGTGCAAACAGGTGGTTTTTGGGTACAGTCCCGATTCACATGGAGGCAATGAGCGATAGGAGGGGATTCGTCTCTCCCCGTATTGGGGGTTGATGTTGTGCTATGCTCGACTGGCCATAACAGGAAATCCCTGGCCAGGGTTGCAGTGATATACTGGTAAGAGTTATCAGTAGTTTCACGAATGTTATGGACCTCAAGTCGGCATGACTTATCGAGCTACTGGGGTCTGACGTTTACCACCCCTAGGAGAGATATGCGACATATCAGACGAACAGACCGGACTGTACGGTAAGTGTTACTGGTTGGATTCACAGGAGTGTGAGCGGGCTTGCTCGTCGATCTTCTGATCGCTCAGTACCCGGGTGGCCGTTACGTTTAGCAGACCGCTTGCGGCTAGTGGGTGTTTGATATGATCATCATCTGCTGCCGGCGTATTGACGAGTCTTCAGAGTCCTACACAGAGGTTTCCTGGTTCAAGCGAAACGAAATAGGAGCGCATATGAGATATGTGCGGGACCGAGAATAATGCATGTATGTGATACCGTATTCTATTCTCGCGATGAATGTATCGATTGGTTATATGCGATATAACCTAGTTATCGAATCAAGGATTGATTCGATAAGCTGATACATATGATACTAGTCGGTTATATCCGATATGACCGGATCGTTAAATCAAGTGTTGATTTAATGATTTAGTGCATATTTATATATTTGATATATTACTTTGCGTTAACTAGTATTGGTTCACTTTAAATGGATTTTCTCACTTGAATTGTGCAAGTTGTATATGTGATATACTTTTGTGCACATGTTTGTATCATGTTTGATGATACATGCTTACTTGGTTAAGTGTAAAGAATCAAACCATGGTTTAAACTAATGATTAGGGTTTTGTTTAGTCATTTACTTATTTATCTATTTCTTTATTTATCTTTTTATTTTGGAAAAGATAAATGATGAAATGGTGGCATTATTTGTTTGCTAGTTGAACATTCATGAAGTTTTGACTTAGTCTCCTTTTTTTTGTTCTTATCCTTAATCCTAACCATTCTTTTAACCATGGTCTTTTCTCTACACTTAACTAAGGTTAAAAGTATGATAAGATTTAATTCTTATTCATTTTTATTTATTCAACTTATCATATCTTTCTTCTTCTTCTTCAAGAACTAGAAAAAAGAAAAGCTTTCTAGTTCAATGGCAACTTGAGAAAACAAGTGAGAAATCCAATTCTAAAGTGAACCCACTTCCTATTTCTTCATCCTCTACCTCTTGCCAAGTAGTATAGGGTGTTCTCTTCACAAGTTTCATGACTTGTTGAAGTGAGAGTTTGATCTTGTGGAGCTTCTACGTAGATCATCTTCGACATCGAAGCCGACGACCAATTCCGCTCATTTTTCCGATGAAGCCGATGCTAGAGTCCGGGATTCAGTTTGGACAGCAAGGGGACTTCATCGTGGAGCTTAGAAAGTGGTGGACCGGATCTACAAAGGTTGTAGTCCCTTTCCTTTAGCATTAGATTCGTTTACTTGCTTGCTTCGCCTAGTTTATCTAGTTAACGATCCGTTCTAGGGTTTCTCGGCACCGTATTTTTTAGAAATTTGCATGGATGATGACTTGTGAGACCTCACTAGGGTGCGTAGAAACCCTACAGTGGTATCAGAGCTAACGGCAGAGCGGGGCAGGGCTAGCGCGGGTGTAAAACATAAGCAACGTCTATATAATATATCATATATACTATATACAATATCTGTCATAGATAAATCACAGCAGAAGATACATATGAAATATTGGATATAGTAGGACGTCCGTGTTTTCAATACGAGCCAGTATAAAACACGGATTCCACGGTCGTGATGAATAGCCAATCCCACACCCCTAGATCCCTACGAGAGCGGCAAGCAACCCTACCAATTCTAGGGTTAGGAGACCCGGACTCGACTCCTCGAGATGGTCTCCCACTGGACCCTAGAACCCGGTTACTTGTGCTCCCCTCCTTGGGTCTATCCTAGTGCAGAAAAATAAATAATATACAACAACGGTGACAACTTCCGCAACCTGGAAGTGCCCCAATAAAAGAATATTACATACAAGTTTTTACATGAATGAGAATGAAAAACACTCATCTCACATAAAAAAAACCCCGGCTATTCAAACACGACGATCCAATATAACATATCCAGCAACACATAACATCACATGTCATCAATGTAAGTAAATATGCGCATCCCAATTGTCGTTGACATATAGCAACGAAACCGGCGATATCACATATTACACTTACGGTCACAGAAAAGAAAGTGTAAAACTACAACAGTTGGAATCCGCAACCGCTTTAGACATCGCATGCCTAATCAAACGAATTCCTTAGACATCGCATGCCTAACAATTATAAACCCCGCATTTTAGTCTCATTATCGAAAACGCTTTTCAATATCAAGTCGGGTAATTCAACAAGATTCCCGACATCCTGATCGAATGCTCGTCGCAAACTTTAGTAGGCGGCCGTACCCCTGATGCCGTCGACGAAGTGCACCAAGGCGGAACACCGCTGCCGCGAGCACCCGAACGGATGCTTTCGGCGACGGGGTTCTCCTGCAGTCACTTGGTCGGGGCTATGGAGTGAGGCTGTCTATTAAGTTTACCGGCGAGTATCCGCATTCACAACGTGATTGCAACGGACTTTTGATCACATCAAAATTCCGTGGCAACCGATCAAGTGAGACTAAAGTGCTATGTTTATAACATTCATTCAGTTATCTCATAACTTATTGTGAATTCCAATTATTGTATCACATTCCGGATAAATGGAAAATGTTAAACTTTCCGGTCGAACAATCGAACACCCAAGTTTTCCCGATACAACTCAACACATGAAATAAGTCTAACAACATTCAGTTCGTGCCTTAGTACCAACGGTCCAGCCGTAGAAGGGTCAAGCCAACGCCTCACATGTGGCACGCCGTACTGCCCCAAACCCAATGGTTCAAAGGGCAGTTCAAAACGGTCACATAATCGAGTTAAGGTTTGTTGTCTTCTAGAGGGTCCATCGAGTTACTTGCACTACTTAGAACGTCGTTAAACTACGGAAAAATCCAACAATTGGAAATTTCCCGGCAGGGGAAAAAGTGGGTATTTATATCCGCTCGAACTTTTTAACATATTCTAAAAATACCCGGAAAAGCACACCGACAAAAAATTAGACAGTCCGATCGAATACACCGAGTCACCAACACAACCCAAAAAATACAACTCTGGAATAAATATTAAAAACATCCAGAACACACAAGAAACACCAACAGAAACAACAGAAGAAAACACACATCCTGATCATCACAGACGGCCGCGGAACCGCCGCAAAAGCGGGGTCAACGCCGCGGTTCCGCGGCCGTACTGTTGAATTAGGTTGTCGTTTTCTGCAGTTTTTCTTAGAATTTCCTGCACATTTCTCTGCATATTTCTCTAAAAACAAAACATTCTAACCCTAGAATACTACCGATTTTTAGTATGTTAGTAGTATTCGCCTAGGGTGAATCTTACAATGTTAATAACGATATGCAAACATATAATATAAGGGTGCATAGTATACCCGTATACCATCAACATGTTATAGAACTTGTTAGTTGTATGTATGCCCTAGAGGCCAGTATTGTACAGATGATGTATATTATATTGGATGCTTGGACATATATAGAGTTAACCTATTGAATCAAGTTCCATCTAGCTCTGATACCACTGTAGGGTTCCTAGGCACACTATAGAGGTCTCACAAGGCATCGATCATGCCAATTTAAAATTTTATGGGTGCCGAGAAACCCTAATACGGATCGTCGGCTAGATTTCTAGGCGAAATACGAATCTAGTTAACATTTTAACTAAAGGAGAGAGGCTACAACCTTTGTAGATCCGGTTTTCCACTTCCTTAGCTCCACGTGGGTGTCCTCTCGCTGTCCATCATGAATCATGAACTCATTCGTCGGCTTCATCGGAGAAACGGGCGAGCTAGGTCGTCGGCTTCGTGTCAAAGACGATCTACGTCGAAGCATCACAAGTTCAAGCTCCGACTTCACAAAGTTGTGAAACTTGTGAAGAAAACACCCAAAACAACTTGGCAAGAGGTAGAGGGTGAAGAAATAGGAGGTGGGTTCACTTTAGAATTGGATTTCTCTCACTAGAACTCAAGTTGCCATTGATGGCATCAAGGTTTCTTTCTTGAAGATGAAGATGAAGAAGAAGAAAGAATATGATAAATGTTGATATAAAATAAAAAATAAATCAATACTTATCATAAGCTAACCATAGTTGAGTGTAGAGAATAAACCATGGTAACTTGGATGGGTTAGGGTTAAGCATGAAGACAAGAATGGTTAAGAAGTCAAAGCTTCATGAAGCTTCAATAAGAAACAAAGAAAGCCACCATTCTCATCTTTATCCTTTCCAAATAAATAAATAAACAAATAAATAAATAAATGGATATGCAAAACCCTAATTATAAAATTAATCATGGTTTAATCCTATACACTTAACTAAATGATCAAGTATCATCAAACATGATACAAATATGTGCACAAAAGTATATCACATATACAATGTGCATCAAGTGAGAAAAATCCGTTTAAAGTGAACCAATACTAGTTAATGTAAAGTAATATATCATATATATAATTATACATTAAATCATTAAATCAACACTTGATTCAATGATCCGGTCATGTCGCCCATGACCGACTAGTATTCAATGTATCGGCTTATCGAATCGATCTTCGATTCGATAACTAGGTTATATCGCATACAACCAATCGAAACATTAATCGCGAGAATCAAATACGGTATCACATACACGCATTATTCTCGGTCCCGCACATATCTCATATGCGCTCCTATTTCGTTTCGCTTGAGCCAGGAAACCTCTGTGTAGGACTCTAAAGACTCGTCAATACGCCGGTAGCAGATGATGATCATATCAAGCACCCACAAGCCGCAAGCGGTCTGCAGACGTAGATCATCTTCGACATCGAAGCCGACGACCAATTCCGCTCTTCAACAAGTCATGAAACTTGTGAAGAGAACACCCTATACTACTTGGCAACAGGTAGAGGATGAAGAAATAGGAAGTGGGTTCACTTTAGAATTGTATTTTCGTTTAAACTTTAGTTAAGTTGTTAACTAGTTTCATTTTCGCCTAGATTTCTAGCCGACGATCCGTATTAGGGTTTGTAGGCACCCGTAAAATTTGATTTGTGCATGTTTGATCACTAATGAGACTAAAATGCGGGGTTTATAATTGTTAGGCATGCGATGTCTAAGGAATTCGTTTGATTAGGCATGCGATGTCTAAAGCGGTTGCGGATTCCAACTGTTGTAGTTTTACGCTTTCTTTTCTGTGACCGTAAGTGTAATATGTGATATCGCCGGTTTCGTTGCTATATGTCAACGACAATTGGGATGCGCATATTTACTTACGTTGATGACATCTGATGTTATGTGTTGCTGGATATGTTATATTGGATCGTCGTGTTTGAATAGCCGGGGTTTTTTTTATGTGAGATGAGTGTTTTTCATTTTCATTCATGTAAAAACTTGTATGTAATATTCTTTTATTGGGGCACTTCAAGGTTGCGAAAGTTGTCACCGTTGATGTATATTATTTACTTTTCTGCACTAGGATAGACCCAAGGAGGGGAGCACAAGTAATCGGGTTCTGGGGTCCAGTTGGAGACCAACTCGAGGAGTCGAGTCCGGGTCTCCTAACCCTAGAATTGGTAGGGTTACTTACTGCTCTCGTAGGGGTCTAGGGGTGTGGGATTGGCTATTCATCACGACCGTGGAATCCGTGTTTTATACTGGCTCGTATTAAAAACACGGACGTCCTAGTATATCCAATATTTCATATGATTCTTTCTGCTGCATTATCTGTGATGTGATCATGCGATGTTCTGTGCTCTGTTCAGAAAGATATAGTATATAGTATATATGATTTATTATATAGACGTTGCTTATGTTTTACACCCGCGCTAGCCCTGCCTCGCTCTGGCGTTAGTTACCTAACCTAACGGTGCAGACGGGACATCGAGGCGAATGCGGATGGCATAAGCGTACGTTATATTTATCTGTGATGTTTAGGTGGAATTAAATGATGGGATATTCATTAATGAGATTAATGAAAGAAAATAAACCTAATTGATGTTGTGGAATCGAATTTCAAAATAAAACAGGTAGCTACAGTTCTTGCTTTGCATCGCGGTGTTCATTGTAGAACATCCTGCACCTTATTCGATGAGGAAAGGACCGAGATCCCTTCACCAGGAGTGACTCCTTTAGCAATAACTGGCAGATGCTACAACCCTCGGTTTGTATTTGATCGCTTCTATAGTTTCCGCTTTGCACAGTGATATATATGATATATCCCACACCTCATTCGACGAGGAAAGGGCCGACGATCCCTTCACCGGGAGTGACCCCTTTAGCAAAACTAGAAAAGCCTCGAAAACATTCCATTTAAAAACCATTTGATTCCTCAACGAGATCAAGTTCAAAGCGTTAAAGGTTTTCACAAAAACCATTCGCAACCCTCCGTCATTTTAGGAAGTAGAGTACTTAGTATTCGTGCTGTGTTTGTTGACCATAGTCAAGGCACAGTGTACGGTAGCTAAGTGATGTCTTCCTACACCGCATATGATGCGATTAGTTAGGACAGTCGCGTGACTTTGTTGACCTTAGTTAAGGGTCATGTGGGTGGGTCTAATTAATCACGAAATGACGGGTAGAACTTGACTAGTACTTATGATTTGTTGACCATAGTTAAGGTCATAGGTGCTAGGGGTAAAAACCTTTATCGGGAGTTTCAAGTGTTGAAATTTGCAATGAGATTGCATACCTTCTATATGATAGTTGGATCCCGATACCCACTGCGAGTAATTGTTACTCCTGGGAGAGTTTTGCACTTTACAATTAGCCGATCAAGTAGGTGTCTAGAAAGGTGTCAACGAGGTTACGCCTCTGGGAAAACGAGGTTTACTGTAATTAGGTCCGTGCGAAAGCATGGGGAACCTCCCTCAAAGTACCGACACTGGCCTGGCTGAAAGATTGGCGAACTTGTAGAGTGTAATTAATCCCGGCTAGTCTTTCCTTTTAGGGTTTGAAGGAAGATTTGATAAAAACAGTGGGAGCCATCCTGATTAGATAAAATACATAACCAATCTAATCTTGCAAGAGCGCACGCTGAGTGTTTTCTTCTCTCTTTCTCCTGGTAGCGACCATATCACGCCTTAATCAAGATAATAATACGGATGTATTGACCGAACCCGCTTGTTATACTGAGCTGGGGAACGTTGGTCCCGTTCCAACTTATAATTGTTATAAGATAGAGCAGGAAATTGGGGAATACCAGATTTCCCATGCCGCCCAAACGAAGAAAGTGCATATGATGCATCTCCTTCGGGTATGTTCATTACAAAGAACTGTATCTCAGTATCCTCTGAATCCTGGGTATATGATACCGGATCAGGATCCCAGATATGTAAGCTGTTACATAGGGCTACAAAAAGGTAGAAAAACTGAGAACGGGTGATAAGTTTCATGAGACAGAAACCGGGGCAAGTGTTGCAGCCAAGTCTGTTGGTCACTGTCACCCTGTATTACCAATACATTGATTCTGAACAAATGCTATTAGATACCGAACCTGATATACAAAATCATATCAGTCTCTTTATTAGTAAAGAAAGGATATAATTTTGTATTGATGGATAATGTTTTGAACATTTCCTATATCAAAAGTTGATCGGTTCAGGCATGTTATCTAAAAGCATTGACGTTCTAAATCAAACTACAGTTCCTAGTATACAGAACACACGCAAGAGGAAAAGTTCAGAAATGAACGAATCATTCTTGAGGCATTGTAGACTAGGTCATATCAATGCGACCCGACTGGCTGAAGTTACATTTTAGATGCATATTTAAATCAGTTTGAATTTACATCTTGTGAAACTTGCCAGTCATGTCACAAAGATAAGATGACCATAGCTCTGTTTATTGGAAACAGAGGAAGAGTTAGTAAACTCTTGGGACTGATACATAATGATGTATGTAAGGTCTCCTGTCTACACATGTCAGGACTGGTTCTTTATACTTCATTATATTCTCTGATAATCTCTCAAGATTCAGTCATATGTTCCTGTTGAAACATAAGTCCGAACCTTTTGAGGTATTCACAGAATATAAGTTAGAAGTAGAGAACCAACAACCGGGTATAAGTATTATGTCCTATGATGAGATCAAGGAGGAGAATACTTGTGCATGGAATTCCTGGATTATTCTAAAGGAGAATGAGATTCTCTCTCAGCATTACTCCTCCAAATAACCATAGCACATTGGTGTATCGGGGCGGAGCAATCACACCCTATATGATAAGGTGTGCTCTATGATGAGTACTGCTGAGTTACCTGTTTCCTTTTTGGGAGTTATGCGCTTGAGAAGCTGCATACCTATTGAATAGGGTTCGAATCAAATCACTGCCTACCACTCCATATAAGATATGGTGTGGGAAGATCCTATCTCTTAAGTAAGTTAAGATTTGGGATTGTCCGGCCTATGTCAAAATCAAAATCCGGACAAGATCGAGGCAAGGTCTGTAATGTAGAACTGGAAAGGTTCCAGCTATACAAACTACAGCAGATGATTTGACAGAACCAAAGGATTCTATAGTCCTCGACGAACCTCAGCTTCTCCGCCGATCTGGTAGGGTTCCTCGCCTGCCTGAGAGATACCTCGGTTTCTCGATGACAGTGGGAGCGAGGATTGCATCATGAGATGATGGCCCAACCAGTTTCGAGCAGGCCATCGAGAGTAGGGACTCTATAAGAATGGCTGGATGCTTAGTGATCTGAGATGGAATCCTTATACACCAACAAATTATGGACTTTGGTTGCTATATCTGAAGGGTTAAATCCCCATCAGGAGCAAGTATATCTTGAGAAGATTGCTTGGTGTACATGGAAAAGTTGAGACTTTCAAAGCTAGACTTGTTAAAGGTTTTAGTCATCAACCAGGTGTGGATAATGATGAAACCTTTTCTAGGGACTATGCTTGAGTCCATCCAGATCCTACTTGCCACGGCTACATACCATGACTACGATATCTGGTGGTTGGGTGCCATGACTACTTTTCTAAATGATGTTTTAGAAGAGTGCGTCTATAAGTACACAGCCAGAGGGCCTCGTAGAAAGTGGGAGTAGCGGAAACGTGTGCAAGATGCTTTATAGGATAAAGCAGGCATCGCGGAGTTGGAACATCTGTTTTGATGGATTAGTCAAAGAAGTTGACATCATCAAAATGGTAGATGAACCTTGTATAAACAAAAAGGTAGTAGGGAGTATGGTGACGATCCTCGTAGAGTACGTGGATGAAATACTTTTGTTAGGGAAAGAGTTTCCTATGCTACGCTCGATCAATCTCCGCTTATCACAATGATTTTCCATATTGGATCAAAGTGATACATACTAAATCCTATGCTTTGGATCTATGAGATAGATCTAATTGGATGTTAAGATACTCACCAGTTGTAGTGAGATAGTATCAATCGATCCTGGGGAGAATCACAGGAAGTGTTCCAGAGTGATAAGGACGACTGAATGTCAGTCGCAGGCATTGTCTTTACCCTCAGTAAAGGGACGGTATGTTGGAAGATTTCCAAGATAGATACCGTGACAATCTAGACGATAAAGGCTGGTAACATCGCTATTAAAAATACTACCAAAGTGGCAGTTTGGGTGTATATTGGTTCATAAGATGAACTAGGTTCCTACCATTGTGTGACAATGGAACTGTGGCTTTGGCCAAGGAACCATGGTCCCATCAGTGACCCAGACATATTCTGAGGCAGCATCACCTGATCATGGAGATAGCTGATCTCCAGGGTGATCGAGGTTAGGAGAGTAGACTCAGAGGACAACACGGCGGATCCACTTACGAAGGCCTTTTCCCAAAGAGAGACTTTTAGGGGATGGTTGAGTATGCGATACTGCAACCACTGCTACAGATGGCCCTAGTGCAAGTGGGAGATTGTTAGTTATATGTATGCCCTAGAGGCCATTACTGTACATTGGATGTATATTGTAGTGGATGCTGGGACAAATATAGGTAGGACTTTCTTGCTCGACATGATAGTACGCTATCTGGTTGCTCTTTATCTTAACGTGTATACTTTCTGTCTCTCTCTGTTACATGTTGATAAAGCCCTTAGGATGTGTACTCGACTTCCAGGACTATGATGTAGATCATACTAGTGGGGCCTGGGTAGTCCATGAGTACATCCTTGAAATGTTCCTAGTCGAGGGAATATCGAGACGGGGCATCGATATTCCAGAGTAGACTAGCGCATATCTTCTCGACCCATGCGATGGGCGATGGATGATCCCATATCCATTGGTGTTTGACATCAGAGATGGTATACGGGTGCTCAGTGGAGACTGGGTACACTGAACGGACTCGCCGAGAACTCCCAGATGGTATTATACCTCACATCAGATGGCAGTTCTCTGGTGACACTGGTACAGCTTAGTCTGTTGACCTAAGATCGTCATAGAGTCTTGTGTGTCTCCCACTGTGCTTTGATTTCCACCCTACCACGGCTCTACTGAGTCGTGCAAACAGGTGGTTTTTGGGTACAGTCCTGATTCACATGGAGGCAATGAGCGATAGGAGGGGATTCGTCTCTCCCGGTATTGGGGGTTGATGTTGTGCTATGCTCGACTGGCCATAACAGGAAATCCCTGGCCAGGGTTGCAGTGACCTACTGGTAAGTGTTATCAGTAGTTTCACACATGTTATGGACCTCACGTCAGCATGACTTATCGAGCTATTGGGGTCTGACGTTTACCACCCCTAGGCGAGATATACGACATATCAGACGATCAGACCGGACTGTACGGTAAGTGTTACTGGTTGGATTCGCAGGAGTGTGAGCAGGCTTGCTCGTCGATCTTCTGATCGCTCAATACCCGGGTGGCCGTTACGTTTAGCAGACCGCTTGCGGCTTGTGGATGCTTGATATGATCATCATCTGCTGCCGGCGTATTGGCGAGTCTTTAGAGTCCTACACAGAGGTTTCCTGGCTCAAGCGAAACGAAATAGGAGCGCATATGAGATATGTGCGGGACCGAGAATAATTCGAGTATGTGATACCGTATTCCATTCTCACGATCAATGTATCGATTGGTTATATGCAAAATAACCTAGTTATCGAATCAAGGATTGATTCGATAAGCCGATACATATGATACTAGTCGGTTATATCCGATATGACCGGATCGTTAAATCAAGTGTTGATTTAATGATTTAGTGCATATTTATATATTTGATATATTACTTTGCGTTAACTAGTATTGGTTCACTTTAAAAGGATTTTCTCACTTGAATTGTACACATTGTATATGCGATATAGTTTTGTGCACATGTTTGCATCATGTTTGATGATACATGCTTACTTGGTTAAGTGTAAAGAATCAAACCATGGTTTAAGTTAATGATTAGGGTTTTGATTATTTATTCATTTATCTTTCTTATTTATTCATTTTGGAAAAAGAAAAGGATAAATGAATGGTTGAATGTTTTGTTTTTAGTTGAAGTTTCTTGAAACTTTGACTAAGTCACTCTTTTGTTCTTATGCTTAACCCTAACCATCCTTTTAACCATGGTCTTTTCTCTACACCTAACTAAGGTTGAAAGTATGATAAGATTTAATTCCTTTTCATTTAAAATTCAAGACTTATCATATCTTCTTCTTCTTCATCTTCTTCTTCCATGAAGAAAGCTAGTGACCATCAATGGAAACTTGTGAAATCAAGTGAGAAATCCAATTCTAAAGTCTACCCACTTCCTATTTCTTCATCCTCTACCTCTTGCCAAGTTGTATAGGGTGTTTACTTCACAAGTTTTCAAGGCTTGGTGAAGTTGGAGCTTGATCTAGCGATGCCTCGACGTAGATCATCTTCGGCATGGACATCGACGACCTAGCTCGCCATTTCTCCGACGAAGCCGACGCTAGAGCCCGGGAATTCATTTGGACAGCGAGGGGACTTCGTTGCGGAGCTATGGAGGTGGAGCACCGGATCTGCAAAGGTTGTATTTCCGTTTAAATTTTAGTTAAGTTGTTAACTAGTTTCATTTTCGCCTAGATTTCTAGCCAACGATCCGTATTAGGGTTTGTAGGCACCCGTAAAATTTGATTTGTGCATGTTTGATCACTTGTGAGACTCCATTAGAGTGCCTAGGAACCCTACAGTGATATGATAAGATGAAATAAATAGGAATAAGAATTAAATCTTATCATACTTTTAATCTTAGTTAAGTGTAGAGAAAAGACCATGGTTAATGGAATGGTTAGGGTTAAGGATAAGAACAAAAAAGGAGACTAAGTCAAAACTTCATGAATGTTCAACTAGCAAACAAATAATGCCACCATTTCATCATTTATCTTTTCCAAAATAAAAAGATAAATAAAGAAATAGATAAATAAGTAAATGACTAAACAAAACCCTAATCATTAGTTTAAACCATGGTTTGATTCTTTACACTTAACCAAGTAAGCATGTATCATCAAACATGATACAAACATGTGCACAAAAGTATATCACATATACAATGTGTACAATTCAAGTGAGAAAATCCTTTTCTAAGTGAACCAATACTAGTTAATGCAAAGTAATATATCAAATATATAAATATGCACTAAATCATTAAATCAACACTTGATTTAACGATCCGGTCATATCGGATATAACCGACTAGTATCATATGTATCGGCTTATCGAATCAATCTTTGATTCGATAACTACGGTATATCGCATATAACCAATCGATACATTGATCGCGAGAATGGAATACGGTATCACATACTCGAATTATTCTCGGTCCCGCACATATCTCATATGCGCTCCTATTTCGTTTCGCTTGAGCTAGGAAACCTCTGTGTAGGACTCTAAAGACTCGTCAATACGCCGGCAACAGATGATGATCATATCAAACAACCACAAGCCGCAAGCGGTCTGCTAAACGTAACGGCCACCCGGGTATTGAGCGATCAGAAGATCGACGAGCAAGCCCGCTCACACTCCTGTGAATCCAACCGGTAACACTTACCGTACAGTCCGGTCTGTTCGTCTGATATGTCGCATATCTCGCCTAGGGGTGGTAAACGTCAGACCCCAGTAGCTCGATAAGTCATGCTGACGTGAGGTCCATAACATGTGTGAAACTACTGATAACACTTACCAGTAGGTCACTGCAACCCTGGCCAGGGATTTCCTGTTATGGCCAGTCGAGCATAGCACAACATCAACCCCCAATACCGGGAGAGACGAATCCCCTCCTATCGCTCATTGCCTCCATGTGAATCAGGACTGTACCCAAAAACCACCTGTTTGCACGACTCAGTAGAGCCGTGGTAGGGTGGAAATCAAAGCACAGTGGGAGACACACAAGACTCTATGACGATCTTGGGTCAACAGACTAAGCTGTACCAGTGTCACCAGAGAACTGCCATCTGACGTGAGGTATAATACCATCTGGGAGTTCTCGGCGAGTCCGTTCAGTGTACCCAGTCTCCACTGAGCACCCGTATACCATCTCTGATGTCAAACACCAATGGATATGGGATCATCCATCGCCCATCGCATGGGTCGAAAGGCGATTCATACACGACGATCCAATATAACATATCCAGCAACACATAACATCACATGTCATCAACGTAAGCTAGTATGCATACCCCAATTATCGTTGACGTATAGCAACGAAACCGGCGACATGAACATACTATACTTACGGTCACAGAAAAGAAAGTGTAAAACTACAACAATTGGAATCCGCAACTTCTTTAGACATCACATTCCTAATCAAATGAAATACTTAGACATCACATGCCTAACAGATATAAATCCCGCATTTTAGTCTCATTATCGAAAACTCTTTTCAATATCATGTGGGACTAAACTGCTAGATTTATAACATTCATTCAGTTATCTCATAACTGTTTGTGAATTCCAATTATTGTATCACATTCCAGATAAACAGAAAATGTTAAACTTTCCAATCAAACAGTCGAATACCTAAGTTTTCCCGATACAGCTCAACACATGAAATAAGTCTAACAACATTCAGTTCGTGCCTCAGTACCAACGGTCCAGTCGTAGAAGGGTCAAGCCAACGCCTCACATATGGCACGCCGTACTGCCCCAAACCCGAAGGTTCAAAGGGCAGTTCAAGACGGTCACATAATCGAGTTAAGGTTTGTTGTCTTCTAGAGGGTCCATCGCGTTACTTGCACTACTTAGAACGTCGTTAAACTACGGAAAAATCCAACACTTGGAAATTTCCCGACAGGGGAAAAATTGGGTATTTATATCCGGTCGAACTTTTTAACATATTCAAAAAATTATCCGGAAAAACACAAAGACGAAATTTGATAATCCGATCGAAACTTTGATTCCTAATAGTACCCCAGAATACTCTTCTGTAGAGACTCTTCGGGATGCTCGGTATGCGATACTACAGCAGCTGGCCCTAGTGCAAGTGGGAGATTTTTAGTTGTATGTATGCCCTAGAGGCCAGTATTGTACAGATGATGTATATTATATTGGATGCTTGGACATATATAGAGATGACTTTCTTGAATCAAGTTCCATATAGCTCTGATACCACTGTAGGGTTCCTAGGCACACTATAGAGGTCTCACAAGGCATCGATCATGCCAATTTAAAATTTTATGGGTGCCGAGAAACCCTAATACGGATCGTCGGCTAGATTTCTAGGCGAAATACGAATCTAGTTAACATTTTAACTAAAGGATAGAGGCTACAATCTTTGTAGATCCGGTTCTCCACTTCCTTAGCTCCACGTGGGTGTCCTCTCGCTGTCCATCATGAATCACGAACTCATTCGTCGGCTTCATCGGAGAAACGGGCGAGCTAGGTCGTCGGCTTCGTGTCAAAGACGATCTACGTCGAGGCATCACAAGTTCAAGCTCCGACTTCACAAAGTTGTGAAACTTGTGAAGAAAACACCCAAAACAACTTGGGAAGAGGTAGAGGGTGAAGAAATAGGAGGTGGGTTCACTTTAGAATTGGATTTCTCTCACTAGAACTCAAGTTGCCATTGATGGTATCAAGGTTTCTTTCTTGAAGATGAAGATGAAGAAGAAGAAAGAATATGATAAGTGTTGATATAAAATGAAAAATAAATCAATACTTATCATAAGCTAACCATAGTTGAGTGTAGAGAATAAACCATGGTAACTTGGATGGGTTAGGGTTAAGCATGAAGACAAGAATGGTTAAGAAGTCAAAGCTTCATGAAGCTTCAATAAGAAACAAAGAAAGCCACCATTCTCATCTTTATCCTTTCCAAATAAATAAATAAACAAATAAATAAATAAATGGATATGCAAAACCCTAATTATCAAATTAATCATGGTTTAATCCTATACACTTAACTAAATGATCAAGTATCATCAAACATGATACAAATATGTGCACAAAAGTATATCACATATACAATGTGCATCAAGTGAGAAAAATCCGTTTAAAGTGAACCAATACTAGTTAATGTAAAGTAATATATCATATATATAATTATACATTAAATCATTAAATCAACACTTGATTCAATGATCCGGTCATGTCGCCCATGACCGACTAGTATTCAATGTATCGGCTTATCGAATCGATCTTCGATTCGATAACTAGGTTATATCGCATACAACCAATTGAAACATTAATCGCGAGAATCAAATACGGTATCACATACACGCATTATTCTCGGTCCCGCACATATCTCATATGCGCTCCTATTTCGTTTCGCTTGAGCCAGGAAACCTCTGTGTAGGACTCTAAAGACTCGTCAATACGCCGGTAGCAGATGATGATCATATCAAGCACCCACAAGCCGCAAGCGGTCTGCTAAACCTAACGGCCACCCGGGTATTGAGCGATCAGAAGATCGACGAGCTAGCCCGCTCACACTCCTGCGACCAGTAACACTTACCGTACAGTCCGGTCTGTTCGTCTGATATGTCGCATATCAAGTCTAGGGGTGGTATACGTCAGACCCCAATAACCCGACATCCTGATCGAATGCTCGTCGCAAACTTTAGTAGGCGGCCGCACCCCCGATGCCGTCGACGAAGTGCACCAAGGCGGAACACCGCTGCCGCGAGCACCCGAACGGATGCTTTCGGCGACGGGGTTCTCCTGCAGTCACTTGGTTGGGGCTATGGAGTGAGGCTGTCTATTAAGTTTACCGGCGATTATCCGCGTTCACAACGTGATTGCAATGGACCTTTGATCACATCAAAATTCCGTGGCAACCGATCAAGTGAGACTAAAGTGCTATGTTTATAACATTCATTCAGTTATCTCATAACTTATTGTGAATTCCAATTATTGTATCACTTTCCGGATAAGATAGAAAATGTTAAACTTTTCGATAGAACAATCGAACACCCAAGTTTTCCCGATCAACCAAATGAAATAAGTTCAAAGACATTCACTTCATGCCTCAGTACCAACGGTCCAGCCGTAGAAGGGTCAAGCCAACGCCTCACATGTGGCACGCCGTACTGCCCCAAACCCTAAGGTTCAAAGGGCAGTTCAAGACGGTCACATAATCGAGTTAAGGTTTGTTGTCTTCTAGAGGGACCATCGGGTTACCTGCACTACTCAGAACGTCCTTAAACCACGGAAAAATCCAACACTTGGAAATTTTCCGGCAGGGGAAAAAGTGGGTATTTATGTCCGGTCGAAATTTTTAACATATTCTAAAATATCCGAAAAACACATAGACAAAATTAGACAATACGATCGAATGTACGAACTCCTAATACAACCCAAAAAACTCAACTCTTGATTTCAGATAAAAAAAAAATTCCCAGGAAAACCAGCACTGCAAAATAGGAATTTCCAATTGTTAAGGTTTTTCTTTAGTTGATGACATGAAAAACAAGTGAGAAAGATTTTTAACATTTCTTATTTAACAAGAAAACCTTGATGTCTAACTACGACAACGTCTATATAATATATCATATATACTAAAAACAAAACATTCAACCATCACAAATTTAATATTTGATATTAGATGTTAGAGAAATGTGCAGATGTAAGATTTTTAACATATAATTTCTAAGCTATGCAAAATGGCATTCTTATCGAATCGTTATTAACATATAATTTCTAAGAAATGCACTCCACTCAATGTGCACTAGGATATCTTAGAAATTACTGTAGGGTTAGAATTACATATAACAACTTATCGATACATAGATAAGTAGAATTCGTTTTCTGTAGCAATATATATAACCAATCGATACATAGATCGGTAGAATTTATATGTTAAAAATCTTATATTATATGTTAATAACGGTGGGAAGTCTTGAACTATATGTTAAAAATGTGACCGACATAAACTAGTCTTGAACTATATGTTAAAAATGTTGATGGTATACGGGTGCTCAGTATAACAAGCGGGTTCGGTCAATACATCCGTATTATTATCTTGATTAAGGCGTGATATGGTCGCTACCAGGAGAGAGAGAGAAGAAAACACTCAGCGTGCGCTCTTGCAAGATTAGATTGGTTATTTCATCTTATCATATCTTCTTCTTCTTCTTCATCTTCTTCCTTCATGAAGAAAGCTTGCTACTCCAATGGCAAGTGATGAAAACTAGTGAGAAATCCAATTCTAAAGTCAACCCACTTCCTATTTCTTCATCCTCTACCTCTTGCCAAGTATTATAGGGTGTTCTCTTCACAAGTTTCATGACTTGTTGAAGTGAGAGTTTGATCTTGTGGAGCTTCGACGTAGATCATCTTCGACATTGAAGCCGACGACCAATTCCGCTCATTTTTCCGATGAAGCCGATGATAGAGTCCGGGATTCAGTTTGGACAGCAAGGGGACTTCATCGTGGAGCTTAGAAAGTGGTGGACCGGATCTACAAAGGTTATAGTCCCTTTCCTTTAGCATTAGATTCGTTTACTTGCTTGCTTCGCCTAGTTTATCTAGTTAACGATCCGTATTAGGGTTTTTGGGCACTCGTAAAATTTGAAACAGCCATATTTGATGCCTTGTGAGACTTCACTAGTGTGCCTAGGAACCTTACAGTGGTATCAGAGCTGAGTTTTTTGGGTTGTATTAGAAGTCCGATCGACCCAAAACCCCAATATTTAACATGCTCTCTGGACATTTCTGTAAAATGTGGATTTTTGAGAATTAAAAATATGCAGAAAAATCAGCAGGAAATTCTAAGAATTACGGTGCAAAAAGTAACTAATGATCCCTCAAAAGTGCGGCGGAACCGCGGCATTATCAGGCTAATGCGGTTGTTCCGCGGCCGTTTTGTCTTATTAGGCATTCAATTTTGCACAGTAATTCCTATTTTGCAGTGCTGGTTTTCCTGGGAATTTTTTTTATCTGAAATCAAGATTATTGGGTGTTCTCTTCACAAGTTTCATGACTTGTTGAAGTGAGAGTTTGATCTTGTGGAGCTTCGACGTAGATCATCTTCGACATCGAAGTCGACGACCAATTCCGCTCATTTTTCCGATGAAGCCGATGCTAGAGTCCGGGATTCAGTTTGGACAGCAAGGGGACTTCATCGTGGAGCTTAGAAAGTGGTGGACCGGATCTACAAAGGTTGTAGTCCCTTTCCTTTAGCATTAGATTCGTTTACTTGCTTGCTTCGCCTAGTTTATCTAGTTAACGATCCGTATTAGGATTTTTAGGCACTCGTAAAATTCGAAACAGCCATGTTTGATGCCTTGTGAGACTTCACTAGTGTGCCTAGGAACCTTACAGTTCAAAGGGCAGTTCAAGACGGTCACATAATCGAGTTAAGGTCAGTAATGTAGAACACCAATGGATATGGGATCTTACTATGTTGGATTTTTCTGTGGTGTAATCAGTTACATGGGTTTAGGAAAGGTAGAGAACTTGGAGAAGGTGATAAAGACATTAGAGTTGGAAATGGTGCAATTGTTGCAACTAAGTCGCAGTCGGGCTTTTTCTTTACCCTTTACGGAGGGGCGGTTAGCTGGAGGAGTTCCAAGCACGAAACCGTGGCAGACTCGACGATGGAGGCTGAATACATCGCTGCCAACGATGCTGCGGGACCGAGAATAATTCGAGTATGTGATACCGTATTCCATTCTCGCGATCAATGTATCGATTGGTTATATGCGATATAACCTAGTTATCGAATCAAGGATTGATTCGATAAGCCGATACATATGATACTAGTCGGTTATATCCGATATGACCGGATCGTTAAATCAAGTGTTGATTTAATGATTTAGTGCATATTTATATATTTGATATATTACTTTGCGTTAACTAGTATTGGTTCACTTTAAAAGGATTTTCTCACTTGAATTGTACACATTGTATATGCGATATAGTTTTGTGCACATGTTTGTATCATGTTTGATGATACATGCTTACTTGGTTAAGTGTAAAGAATCCACTTCCTTAGCTCCATGTGGGTGTCCTCTCGCTGTCCATCATGAATCACGAACTCATTCGTCGGCTTCATCGGAGAAACGGGCGAGCTAGGCCGTCGGCTTCGTGTCAAAGACGATCTACGTCGAGGCATCACAAGTTCAAGCTCCGACTTCACAAAGTTGTGAAACTTGTGAAGAAAACACCCAAAACAACTTGGCAAGAGGTAGAGGGTGAAGAAATAGGAGGTGGGTTCACTTTAGAATTGGATTTCTCTCACTAGAACTCAAGTTGCCATTGATGGCATCAAGGTTTCTATGAGATAGTTGGATCCCGAACGTTGATGTGATTCTCACTAGAATTCTAGTTTACTAGGGTTCCTAGGCACACTAATGAAGTCCCAAAAGTGATCAAACATGGCCAATTGAAATTTTACAAGTGCCGAGAAACCCTAATACGGATCGTTAACTAGATGTATAGGCGATGCAATGCAAATAAACGAATTTATCTAAAAGGAAAGAAGCTACAACCTTTGTAGATCCAGTCTTCCACCTCCTAGGCTCCGTGATGACGTCCCTCCGCTGTCCAAATCGAATCTTGGACTCTTGCATCGGCTTCATCGAAGAAAAGGGCGGGCTAGGTCGTCGACTTCGATGCCGAAGATAATCTACGTCGAGGCATCACAAGATCAAGCTCCAACTTCACCAAGCCATGACAACTTGTGAAGGAAACACCCTATACTACTTGGCAAGAGATAGAGGATGAAGAAATAGGAGGTGGGTTCACTTTAGAATTGGATTTCTCACTTGTTTTCTCAAGTTGCCATTGAACTAGAAAGCTTTTCTTTTTCTAGTTCTTGAAGAAGAAGAAGAAAGATATGATAGATTGAATAATAAAAAAATGAATAAGAATTAAATCTTAACATACTTTTAACCTTAGTTAAGTGTAGAGAAAAGACCATGGTTAATGGAATGGTTAGGGTTAAGGATAAGAACAAAAAAAGAAGACTAAGTCAAAACTTCATGAATGTTCAACTAGCAAACAAATAATGCCACCATTTCATCATTTATCTTTTCTAAAATAAAAAGATAAATAAAGAAATAGATAAATAAGTAAATGACTAAACAAAACCCTAATCATTAGTTTAAACCATGGTTTGATTCTTTACACTTAACCAAGTAAGCATGTATCATCAAACATGATACAAACATGTGCACAAAACTATATATCACATATACAACTTGTGAACTTCAAGTGAGAAAATCCATTTAAAGTGAACCAATACTAGTTAAAGCAAAGTAATATATCAAATATATAAATATGCACTAAATCATTAAAGCAACACTTGATTTAACGATGCGATATCTGTGATGTTTAGGTACTTAAATGATGGGACTTCATTAATGTGATTAATGAAATATAAGAAACCTAAGATTTTGTAGAATCGAATTTCAAAATAAAACAGGTAGCTACAGTTCTTGCTTTGCACAGCGGTATATGTGATATATCCTGCACCTTATTCGATGAGGAAAGGACCGAGATCCCTTCACCGGGAGTGACTCCTTTAGCAATAACTGGCAGATGCTACACACTCGGTTTGTCTTTTGATTGCTTTTAAGAGTTTTTGCTTTGCACAGTGATATATATGATATATCCCGCACCTTATTTGATGAGGAAAGGACCGACGATCCCTTCACCGGGAGTGACTCCTTTAGCAAAACTAGAAAAGCCTCAAAAGCACTCCATTTTTAAAATCATTTGATTCTACAACGATATCAAGTTCATTACGTAACTTGGGTTTGTGTAAAGGTTAAACCATAGTTGTGTATTGGTTAGGGTTTTCATTTTCTTATATATATATTTATTTATTTATTTATTCGTTTTGGAAGATGAAAAGCATAAAGAGAAAATGGTGGCTAACTTTGTTTGTTGTTGAAGCTTCATGAAGCTTTGACTAAGTGACCATTTTGTCTCATGCTTAACCCTAACCATTCCACTTAACCCTAGTTTATTCTCTACACTTGACCATGGTTTGCTTATGATAAGAATTCATTTTTCTTTTCTATTTGATTCCGCAACGAGATCAAGTTCAAAGCGTTAAAGGTTTTCATAAAAACCATTCGCAACCCTCCGTCATTTTAGGAAGTAGAGTACTTAGTATTCGTGCTACGTTTGTCGACCATAGCCGAGGCGTAGTGTGCGGTAGCTAAGTGATGTCTTCCTACACAGCATATGATGCGATTAGTTAGGACAGTCATGTGGCTTTGTTGAACTTAGCCAAGGGTCATGTGGGTGGGTCTAATTAATCATGAAATGACGGGTAGAACTTGACTAGTACCTATGATTTGTTGACCTTAGCCAAGGTCATAGGTGCTAGGGGTAAAAACCATTATCGGGAGTTTCAAGTGTTGAAATTTGCAATGAGATTGCATACCTTCTATGTGATAGTTGGATCCCGATACCCACTGCGAGTAATTGTTACTCCTGGGAGAGTTTTGCACTTTGCAATTAACCGATCAAGTAGGTGTCTAGAAAGGTGTTAACGAGGTTACGCCTCTGGGAAAATGAGGTTTACATTAATTAGGTTCGTGCGAAAGCACGGGGGACCTCCCTCAAAGTACCGACACTGGCCTAGCTGAAAGATTGGCGAACTTATAGCGTGTAATTAATCCCGGCTGGTCTTTCCTTTTAGGGTTTAAAGGAAGATTTGATAAAAAGCAGTGGGAGCCATCCTGATTAGATAAAATAACCAATCTATTCTTGCAAGAGCGCACGCTGAGTGTTTTCTTCTCTCTCTCTCCTGGTAGCGACCATGTCACGCCTTAATCAAGATAATAATACGGAATATTGACCGAACCCGCTTGTTATACTGAGCTGGGGAACGTTGGTCCCGCTCCAACTTATAATTGTTATAAGACAGAGCAGGAAATTGGGGATTACCAGAATTCACGTGCCGCCCAAACGAAGAAAGTGCATATGATGCATCTCCTTCGGGTGTGTTCATTATACAGAACTGTTTCTCAGTATTCTTTACGTCCTGGGTATGTGATACCAGATCAGGATCCCGCATATGTAATTTGTTACATGGGCTATAGACAGGCAAAGAACTGAGAACGGGTGATAAGTTTCATGAGGCAGAAAACGGAGCAAGTGTTGCAGCCAAGTCTGTTGGTCACTGTCACCCTGTATTACCAATACATTGATTCTGAACGAATGTTATTAGATACCGAACCTGATATACAAAATCATATCAATCTCTTTATTAGTAAAGAAAGGATATAATTTTGTATTGTTGGATAATGTTTTGAACATTTCCTATATCAAAAGTTGATCGGATCAGGCACGTTATCTAAAAGCGTTGATGTTCTAAATCAAACTACAGTTCTTTAGTATACGGAACACACACAAGAGGAAGAGTTCAGAAATGAACGAGTCCTTCTTGAGGCATTGTAGACTAGGTCATATCAATGTGACCCGACTAGCTGAAGTTTCTTGTAGATGCATATTTAAATCAGTTTGAATTTACATCTTGTGAAACTTGCCAGTCATGTCACAAAGATATAGTGACACCAGCTCTGTTTATTGGAAATAGAAAAAGAGTTAGTAAACTCTTGGGATAATACATGTTGATGTATGTAAGGTCCCCTGTCTACATATGCCAGGAATGGTACTTTGTACTTCATTACATTCTCTGATGATCTCTCAAGATTCAGACATATGTTCCAGTTGAAACACAAGTCCGAACCTTTTGAGATATTCACAGAATATAAGTTCGAAGTAGGGAACCAATAAGGGTATAAGTATTATGTCCTTTGATGTGATCAAGGAGGAGAATACTTGAACACAGAATTTCTGGACTTTTCTAAAGGAGAATGAGATTCTCTCTCAGCATTACTCCTCCGTATACACCATAGCACGATGGTATATCGGGGCGGAGCAATCACACCCTATATGATAAGGTGTTCTCTATGATGAGTACTACTGAGTTACCTATTTCCTTTTGGGAGTTATGCACTTGAGAAGCTGCATGCCTATTGAATAGGATTCAAATCAAATCAGTTGCCTACCACTTCATATGTGATATGGAAAGGGAAGAGCCCATGTCTTAAGTCAGTTAAGATTTGGGGTTGTCCGGCCTATGTCTAAAAGCAAAATCGGGACAAGCTCGAGCCAAGGTCTGTTATGTAGAACTGGAAATATTCCAGCTATACAAACTGCAGCTGATGATTTGAAAGAACCAAAGGATTCAATAGTTACCAATGAACCTCAGCCTCTCCGCCGATCTAGTGAGGTTCCTCACCCGCTTGAGAGATACTTCGGTTACTCTATGACAGTGGGAGCAAGGATTGCATCATGAGATGATAACCCAACTAGTTTCGACCTGGCCATCAGGAGTGAGACTCTGTAAGAATGGCTGGATGCTTAGCGATCTGAGATGGAATCCATGTACACCAGCAAAGTATGGACTTTGGTTGCTATATCTGAAGGGTTAAATCCCCATCAGGAGCAAGTATATCTTGAGAAGATTACATGGTGTAGATGGAAAAGTTGAGACTTTCAAAGCTAGACTTGTTAAAGGTTTTTGTCATCAACCAGGCGTGGATAATGATGAAACCTTTTCAGTGGCTATGCTTAAGTCCATCCAGATCCTACTTGCCACGGCTACATACCATGACTACGATATCTGGTGGTTGGATGTCATGACTGTTTTTCTAAATGATGTTTTAGAAGAGAACGTCTGTAAGTACATAGCCAGAGGGCCTCGTAGACAGTGGGAGCAGCGGAAACGTGTACAAGATGCTTTATAGGATAAAGCAGGCAACGCGGAGTTGGAACATCTGTTTTGATGTGGTAGTCAAAGAGTTTGACTTCATCAAAATGGTAGATGAACCTTGTATATACAAGAAGGTAGTAGGGAGTATGGTAATGATCCTCGTAGAGTACGTGGATGACATACTCTTGATAGGGAAGGAGTTTCCTATGCTACGCTCGGTCAATCTCCGATATCACAATGATTCTCCATATAGGATCAAAGTGATACCTCCTAAATCCTGGGTTTTGGATCTATGAGATAGATCTTATTGGATGTTAGTATTCTCACTAGTTGTAGTGAGATGGTATCAACCGATCCTGGGGAGAATCACTGGAAGGGTTCCAGGGTGATAAGGACGACTGAAAGTCAGTCGCAGGCATTGTCTTTACCCTCAGTAAAGGGACGGTATATTGGAAGAGTTCCAAGCTAGATACCGTGGCATACTTGACGATAAAGGCTCGATACATCGCTACTTAAAATGCTACCAAAGAGGCAGTCTGGATGTATATTTGTTCATGAGATGAACTTAGTTCCTCCCATTGTGTGACAATGGAGTTGTGGCTTATGCCAAGGTACGTCCGTCCCATCAGTGATCCAGACATATTCTGAGGCAGCATCACCTGATCATGGAGATAGTTGATCTCCAGGGTGATCGAGGTTAGGAGAGTAGACTCAGAGGACAACACGGCGGATCCACTCACAAAGGCCTTTTCCCAGAAAGAAACTTTTATGGGATGGTTGAGTATGAGATACTGCAACCACTGCTATCAGATGGCCCTAGTTCAAGTGGGAGATTGTTAGTTATATGTATGCCCTAGAGGCCATTACTATACATAGGATGTATATCGTAGTGGGTGCTTGGACATATATAGGGCGGACTTTCTTGCTCGACATGATAGTATGCTATCTGGTTGCACTTTACCTTAACGTGTACGCTGATTGTCTCTCTGATACATGTTGGTAAAGCCCTTAGGATGTTTACTTGACTACCTGGACTATGATGCGGATCATACTAGTGGGGACATGGTAGTCCATAAGTACAACCTTCAAAGTCCCTAGTCGTGGGTATATCAAGACGGGGCATCGATATACCAAAGTAGACTAGCGTATACCTTCTCGACCCATACAGATGGGCGATGGATGATCCCATATCCATTGGTGTTTGACATCAGAGATGATCAGTGGAGACTGGGTACACTCAACGGACTCGCCGAGAACTCCCAGATAGTATTATACCTTATGTCAGATGGTAGTTCTCTGGTGACACTGGTACAGAGTAGTCTGTTAAACCGAGATCGTCATAGAGTCTTGTGTGGTTCCCACTGTGCTTTGATTTCCACCTTACCACGTCCAAGAGGGCGTGCAAAACGGTGGTTTTTGGGTACAGTCCCGAATCACATGGAGGCAATGAGCGATAGGAGGGGATTCATCTCTCCCGATATTGGGAGTTGATGTTGCGCTGTGTTCGATTGGCTATAACCGGAAATCCCTGGCCAGGGTTGCTGAGATTTACTGGTAAGTGTTACCAGTAGTTTCTCGAACTGTTATAGAACTCATATCGACATGACTTATCGAGCTACTGGGGTCTGACGTTTATCACCCCTAGGCGAGATATGCGACATATCAGACGATCAGACCGGACTGTACGGTAAGTGTTACTGGTTGGATTCACAGGAGTGTGAGCGGTCTTGCTCGTCGATCTTCTGATCGCTCAATACCCGGGTGGCCGTTACGTTTAGCAGACCGCTTGCGGCTTGTGGGTGTTTGATATGATCATCACCTGCTGCCGGCGTATTGACGAGTCTTTAGAGTCCTACATAGAGGTTTCCTGGCTCAAGCGAAACGAAATAGGAGCGCATATGAGATATGTGCGGGACCGAGAATAATGCGTGTATGTGATACCGTATTTCATTCTCGCGATCAATGTGTCGAATGATTGTATGCGATATAACCTAGTTATCGAATCAAGGATTGATTCGATAAATCGATACATTGTATACTATTCGATTGTGTGCGACATGACCGGATCATTGAATCAAGTGTTGGTTTAATGATTTAATGCATAATTATATATTTGATATATTACTTTGCATTAACTAGTATTGGTTCACTTTAAATGGATTTGCTCACTTGTTTGTGCAAGTTGTATATGTGATATACTTTTGTGCACATGTTTGTATCATGTTTGATGATACATGCTTACTTGGTTAAGTGTAAAGAATCAAACCATGGTTTAAACTAATGATTAGGGTTTTGTTTAGTCATTTACTTATTTATCTATTTCTTTATTTATCTTTTTATTTTAGAAAAGAAAAATGATGAAATGGTGGCATTATTTGTTTGCTAGTTGAACATTCATGAAGTTTTAACTTAGTCTTCTTTTTTTTGTTCTTATCCTTAACCCTAACCATTCCATTAACCATGGTCTTTTCTCTACACTTAACTAAGGTTAAAAGTATGATAAGATTTAATTCTTATTCATTTTTTTATTATTCAATCTATCATATCTTTCTTCTTCTTCTTCAAGAACTAGAAAAAGAAAAGCTTTCTAGTTCAATGGCAACTTGAGAAAACAAGTGAGAAATCCAAATCTAAAGTGAACCCACCTCCTATTTCTTCATCCTCTACCTCTTGCCAAGTATTATAGGGTGTTTCCTTCACAAGTTTTCATGGCTTGGTGAAGGTGGAGCTTGATCTTGTGATGCCTCGAAGTAGATCATCTTCGGCATCGTCGTCGATGACCTAGCCCGCTTTTTCTCCGATGAAGCCGACGCTAGAGCCCGGGATCCGATGATCGCAGCGAGGAGACATCATCACGGAGCTATGGAGGTGGAGCACCGGATCTACAAAGGTTGTATTTTCGTTAACTCTACTTAAGTTGTTAACTAGTTGCATGTGTTCGCCTAATATTCTAGTTAACGATCCGTATTAGGGTTTCTCGGCACCCGCAAAATTTGAAATTGGCATGGTTGATGCCTTGTGAGACCTCCTTAGTGTGCCTAGGAACCCTACAGTGGTATCAGAGCACAGAACATCGCATGATCACATGACAGATAATGCAGCAGAAAGAAACATATGAAATATTGGATATACTAGGACGTCCGTGTTTTCAATACGAGCCAGTATAAAACATGGATTCCACGGTCGTGATGAATAGCCAATCCCACACCCCTAGACCCCTACGAGAGCGGCAAGCAACCCTACCAATTCTAGGGTTAGGAGACCCGGACTCGACTCCTCGAGTTGGTCTTCCACTGGACCCCAGAACTCGGTTGCTTGTGCTCCCCTCCTTGGGTCTATCCTAGTGCAGAAAAGTAAATAATATACATCAACGGTGACATCTTCCGCAACCTGGAAGTTCCCAAATAAAATAATATTACATACAAGTTTTTACATGAATGAAAATGAAAACCACTCATCTCACATAAAAAAACCCCGGTTATTCAAACACGACGATCCAATATAACATATCCAGCAACACATAATATCACATGTCATCAACGTAAGTAAATATGCCCATCCCAATTGTCGTTGACATATAGCAACGAAACCGGCGATATCATATATTACACTTACGGTCACAGAAAATAAAGTGTAAAACTACAACAGTTGGAATCCGCAACCTTCTCAGACATCGCATGCCTGACCAAATGAAGTACTTAGACATCGCATGCCTAACAATTATAAACCCCGCATTTTAGTCTCATTATCGAAAACTCTTTTCAATATCAAGTCGGGCAATTCAACAAGATTCCCAACATCCTGATCGAATGCTCGTCGCAAACTTTAGTAGGCGGCCGCACCCCCGACGCCGTCGACGAAGTGCACCAAGGCGGAACACCGCTGCCGCGAGCACCCGAACGGATGCTTTCGGCGACGGGGTTCTCCTACAGTCACTTGGTCGGGGCTATGGAGCGAGGCTGTCTTTTAAGTTTACCCGGCGAGTATCCGTGTACGCTACGTGATTGCGACGGACTTTTGATCACATCAAAATTCCGTGGCAACCGATCAAGTGAGACTAAACTGCTATGTTTATAACATTCATTCAGTTATCTCATAACTGTTTGCGAATTCCAAATGTTGTATCCCATTCCGGATAAATAGAAAATGTTAAACTTTCCGATCGAACAATCGAACACCCAAGTTTTCCCGATACAGCTCAACACATGAAATAAGTCTAACAACATTCAGTTCGTGCCTCAGTACCAACGGTCCAGCCGTAGAAGGGTCAAGCCAACGCCTCACATGTTGCACGCCGTACTGCCCCAAACCCGAAGGTTCAAAGGGCAGTTCAAGATGGTCACATAATCGAGTTAAGGTTTGTTGTCTTCTAGAGGGTCCATCGCGTTACATGCACTACTTAGAACGTCGTTAAACTACGGAAAAATCCAACAATTGGAAATTTCCCGGCAGGGGAAAAAGTGGGTATTTATATTCGGTCGAACTTTTTAACATATTCTAAGATTATCCGGAAAAGCACACAGACAGAATTAGACAATCCGATCGATATACCGAGTCCCCAATACGACCCAGAAAATGCAACTCTGGAAAAAATTATTAAAATCCCCAGGAAATCCGATCAAATTAACAAATAATCTTAGAATCTGTGATGTTTAGGTACTTAGTATTCAAAGCGTTAAAGGTTTTCACAAAAACCATTCGCAAAAAGGTGACCAACAGACTTGGCTGCAACAGTTGCCCCATTTTCTGTCTCATGAAACTTATCACCCGTTCTCAGTTTTTCTACCCTTTTGTAGCCCTATGTAACAGATTACATATCTGGGATCCTGATCCGGTATCAAATACCCAGGATGCAGAGGATACTGAGAAACAGTTCTTTATAATGAACACACCCGAAGGAGATGCATCTCATGCACTTTCTTCATTTGGGCGGCATGGGAAATCTGGTATTCCCCAATTTCTGCTCTGTTTTATAACAATTATAAGTTGGAGCGGGACCAACGTTCCCCAGCTCAGTATAACAAGCTGGTTCGGTCAATTCATCCATATTATTATCTTGATTAAGGCGTGATATGGTCGCTACCTGGAGAGAGAGAGAAGAAAACACTCTGCGTGCGCTCTTGCAAGATCAGATTGGTTATATATTTTATCTAATCAGGATGGCTCCCACTGTTTTTATCAAATCTTTCTTCAAACCTTAAAAGGAAAGACTAGCCGGGATTAATTACACTCTACAAGTTCGCCAATCTTTCAGCCAGGCCAGTGTCGGTACTTTGAGGGAGGTTCCCCGTGCTTTCGCACGGACCTAATTACAGTAAACCTCGTTTTCCCAGAGGCGTAACCCCGTTGACACCTTTCTAGACACCTACTTGATCGGCTAATTGCAAAGTGCAAAACTCTCCCAGGAGTAACAATTACCCGCAGTGGGTATCGGGATCCAACTATCACATAGAAGGTATGCAATCTCATTGCAAATTTCAACACTTGAAATTCCCGATAATGGTTTTTACCCCTAACACCTATGACCTTGGCTAAGGTCAACAAATCATAGGTACTAGTCAAGTTCTACCCGTAATTTCGTGATTAATTAGACCCACCCACAAGACCCTTAGCTAAGGTCAACAAAGCCATATGACTGTCCTAACTAATCGCATCATATGCTGTGTAGGAAGACATCACTTAGCTACCGCACACTACGCCTCGGCTATGGTCGACAAACGTAGCACGAATACTAAGTACTCAACTTCCTAAAATGACGGAGGGCTGCGAATGGTTTTTGTGAAAACCTTTAACGCTTTGAACATGATCTCGTTGCGGAATCAAATGGTTTTTAAATGGAATGTTTTTTAGGCTTTTCTAGTTTTGCTAAAGGGGTCACTCCCGGTGAAGGGATCGTCGGCCCTTTCCTCGTCGAATGAGGTGCGGGATATATCATATATATCACTGTGCAAAGAGGAAACTATAGAAGCGATCAAAAGACAAACCGAGTGTGTAGCATCTGCCAGTTATTGCTAAAGGAGTCACTCCCGGTGAAGGGATCTCGGTCCTTTCCTTATCGAATAAGTTGCAGGATGTTCTACAAGGAACACCGCGATGCAAAGCAAGAACTGTAGCTACCTGTTTATTTTGAAATTCGATTCCACAACATCAATTAGGTTTATTTTCTTTCATTAATTTCATTAATGAATATCCCATCATTTAAGTCCACCTAACCATCACAGATAAATATAACGTACGCTTATGCCATCCGCATTCGCCTCGATGTCCCGTCTGCACCGTTAGGTTAGGTAACTAACGCCAGAGCGAGGCAGGGCTAGCACGGGTGTAAAACATAAGCAACGTCTATATAATATATCATATATACTATATATAATATCTGTCACAGAACATCACATGATCACATCACAGATAAATCACAGCAGAAGAAACATATGAAATATTGGATATACTAGGACGTCCGTGTTTTCAATACGAGCCAGTATAAAACACGGATTCCACGGTCGTGATGAATAGCCAATCCCACACCCCTAGACCCCTATGAGAGCGGCAAGTAACCCTACCAATTCTAGAGTTAGGAGACCCGGACTCGACTCCTCGAGTAGGTCTCCCACTGGACTCCAGAACCCGGTTACTTGTGCTCCCCTCCTTGGGTCTATCCTAATGCGGAAAATAAATAATATACAAACGGTGACATCTTCTGCAACCTGGAATTGCCCAAATAAAAGAATATTACATACAAGTTTTTTTACATGAATGAAAATGAAAAACACTCATCTCACATGTGGCATGCCGTACTGCCCCAAACCCGAGGTTCAAAGGGCAGTTCAAGACTGTCACATAATCGAGTTAAGGTTTGTTGTCTTCTAGAGGGACAACACGGCGGATCCACTCACGAAGGACTTTTCCCAAAGAGAGACTTTTAGGGGATGGTTGAGTATGTGATACTACAACCACTGCTACAAATGGCCCTAGTGCAAGTGGGAGATTGTTAGTTATATGTATGCCCTAGAGGCCATTACTGTACATTGGATGTATATTGTAGTGGATGCTGGGACATATATAGGTAGGACTTTCTTGCTCGACATGATAGTACGCTATCTGGTTGCTCTTTATCTTAACGTGTATACTATCTGTCTCTCTGTTACATGTTGATAAAGCCCTTAGGATGTGTACTCGACTTTCAGGACTGTGATGCAGATCATACTAGTGGGGCCTGGATAGTCCATGAGTACATCCTTCAATGTTCCTAGTCGAGGGAATATCGAGACGGGGCATCGATATTCCAGAGTAGACTAGCGTATATCTTCTCGACCCATGCGATGGGCGATGGATGATCCCATATCCATTGGTGTTTGACATCAGAGATGGTATGCGGGTGCTCAGTGGAGACTGGGTACACTGAACGGACTCGCCGAGAACTCCCAGATGGTATTATACCTCACGTCAGATGGCAGTTCTCCGGTGACACTGGTACAGCTTAGTCTGTTGACCCGAGATCGTCATAGAGTCTTGTGTGTCTCCCACTGTGCTTTGATTTCCACCCTACCACGGCTCTACTGAGTCGTGCAATCAGGTGGTTTTTGGGTACAGTCCCGATTCACATGGAGGCAATGAGCGATAGGAGGGGATTCGTCTCTCCCGGTATTGGGGGTTGATGTTGCGCAATGCTCGACTGGCCATAACAGGAAATCCCTGGCCAGGGTTGCAGTGACCTACTGGTAAGTGTTATCAGTAGTTTCACACATGTCATGGACTTCACGTCGGCATGACTTATCGAGCTATTGGGGTCTGACGTTTACCATCCCTAGGCGAGATATGCGACATATCAGACGAACAGACCGGACTGTACGGTAAATGTTACTGGTTGGATTCATAGGAGTGTGAGCGGGCTTGCTCGTCGATCTTTTGATCGCTCAATATCTGGGTGGCCGTTACGTTTAGCAGACCGCTTGCGGCTTGTGGATGTTTGATATGATCATCATCTGCTGCCGGCGTATTGACGAGTCTTTAGAGTCCTACACAGAGGTTTCCCGGCTCAAGCGAAACGAAATAGGAGCGCATATGAGATATGTGCGGGACCGAGAATAATGCGTGTATGTGATACCATATTTCATTCTCGCGAAGAATGTGTCGAATGGTTGTATGCGATATAACCTAGTTATCGAATCAAGGATTGATTCGATAAGTCGATACATTGAATACTGGACGGTTATATACGACATGACCGGATCATTGAATCAAGTGTTGATTTAATGATTTAATGCATTATTATATATTTGATATATTACTTTGCATTAAATAGTATATGTTCACTTTAAATGGATTTTCTCACTTGAATTGCACATTGTATATGTGATATATTTTTGTGCACAAGATTGTATCATGTTTGATGATACATGCAAGCTTAGGTTTGTGTAAAGAATTAAACAATGGTTAAGTTAGTGGTTATGGTTTACTTTTATCTATTTATTTATTTTATTTATTTCATTTAGAAAAGATAAAGAGAATGGTGGCTTATTTTGGAGTTTTGTGGAAACTTCATGAAGTGTTGAAAGCTTGACCATTCTTGTTCTTTTCCTAAACCTAACCATTAACCCTAACCATGGTTTATTCTCTACACCTAACTATGGTTACAATTATGATAAGTATCTTTTTATTTGATATTTTTAAATATACTTATCATAATTCTTTCTCATCTTCTTCTTCATCTTCATGAAAAAGCTTGCCTCCATCAATGGCAACTTGACAAAAAGAGTGAGAAATCCAATTCTAAAGTGAACCCACTTCCTATTTCTTCATCCTCTACCTCTTGCCAAGTAGTATAGGGTGTTTCCTTCACAAGTTTTCAAGGCTTGGTGAAGTTGGAGCTTGATCTTGTGATGCCTCGACGTAGATCATCTTCGGCATCGAACCGACTACCAAGCCCGCCCATTTCTCCGATGAAGCCGATGCTTGAGTCATGGATTTGATTTGGACAGCGGAGGGACCTCATCACGGAGCTTAGGACGTGGAGGACCGGATCTACAAAGGTTGTAGTCACTTTCCTTTAGTTAAAAGTTGTTAACTTGCATCGCATAGCCTATATATCTAGTTAACGATCCGTGTTAGGGTTTGTAGGCACTCATAAAATTTGAATTAGCCATGTATGATGCCTTGTGAGACTTCATTAGCGTGCCTAGGAACCCTTCAGATTGTTAGTCATATGTATGCCCTAGAGGCCATTACTGTACATTGGATGTATATTGTAGTGGATGCTGGGACATATATAGGTAGGACTTTCTTGCTCGACATGATAGTACGCTATCTGGTTGCTCTTTATCTTAACGTGTATACTATCTGTCTCTCTGTTACATGTTGATAAAGCCCTTAGGATGTGTACTCGACTTTCAGGACTGTGATGCAGATCATACTAGTGGGGCCTGGATAGTCCATGAGTACATCCTTCAATGTTCCTAGTCGAGGGAATATCGAGACGGGGCATCGATATTCCAGAGTAGACTAGCGTATATCTTCTCGACCCATGCGATGGGCGATGGATGATCCCATATCCATTGGTGTTTGACATCAGAGATGGTATGCGGGTGCTCAGTGGAGACTGGGTACACTGAACGGACTCGCCGAGAACTCCCAGATGGTATTATACCTCACGTCAGATGGCAGTTCTCCGGTGACACTGGTACAGCTTAGTCTGTTGACCCGAGATCGTCATAGAGTCTTGTGTGTCTCCCACTGTGCTTTGATTTCCACCCTACCACGGCTCTACTGAGTCGTGCAAACAGGTGGTTTTTGGGTACAGTCCCGATTCACATGGAGGCAATGAGCGATAGGAGGGGATTCGTCTCTCCCGGTATTGGGGGTTGATGTTGCGCAATGCTCGACTGGCCATAACAGGAAATCCCTGGCCAGGGTTGCAGTGACCTACTGGTAAGTGTTATCAGTAGTTTCACACATGTCATGGACTTCACTTCGGCATGACTTATCGAGCTATTGGGGTCTGACGTTTACCACCCCTAGGCGAGATATGCGACATATCAGACGAACAGACCGGACTGTACGGTAAGTGTTACTGGTTGGATTCACAGGAGTGTGAGCGGGCTTGCTCGTCGATCTTCTGATCGCTCAATACCCGGGTGGCCGTTACGTTTAGCAGACCGCTTGCGGCTTGTGGGTGTTTGATATGATCATCATCTGCTGCCGGCGTATTGACGAGTCTTTAGAGTCCTACACAGAGGTTTCCTGGCTCAAGCGAAACGAAATAGGAGAGCATATGAGATATGTGCGGGACCGAGAATAAAGCGTGTATGTGATACCGTATTTCATTCTCGTGAAGAATGTGTCGAATGGTTGTATGCGATATAACCTAGTTATCGAATCAAGGATTGATTCGATAAGTCGATACATTGAATACTGGACGGTTATATGCGACATGACCGGATCATTGAATCAAGTGTTGATTTAATGATTTAATGCATAATTATATATTTGATATATTACTTTGCATTAACTAGTATATGTTCACTTTAAATGGATTTTCTCACTTGAATTGCACATTGTATATGTGATATATTTTTGTGCACAAGATTGTATCATGTTTGATGATACATGCAAGCTTAGGTTTGTGTAAAGAATTAAACAATGGTTAAGTTAGTGGTTATGGTTTACTTTTATCTATTTATTTATTTTATTTATTTCATTTAGAAAAGATAAAGAGAATGGTGGCTTATTTTGGAGTTTTGTGGAAACTTCATGAAGTGTTGAAAGCTTGACCATTCTTGTTCTTTTCCTAAACCTAACCATTAACCCTAACCATGGTTTATTCTCTACACCTAACTATGGTTACAATTATGATAAGTATATTTAAAAATATCAAATAAAAAGATACTTATCATAATTCTTTCTCATCTTCTTCTTCATCTTCATGAAAAAGCTTGCCTCCATCAATGGCAACTTGACAAAAAGAGTGAGAAATCCAATTCTAAAGTGAACCCACTTCCTATTTCTTCATCCTCTACCTCTTGCCAAGTAGTATAGGGTGTTTCCTTCACAAGTTTTCAAGGCTTGGTGAAGTTGGAGCTTGATCTTGTGATGCCTCGACGTAGATCATCTTCGGCATCGAACCGACGACCAAGCCCGCCCATTTCTCCGATGAAGCCGATGCTAGAGTCATGGATTTGATTTGGACAGCGGAGGGACCTCATCACGGAGCTTAGGACGTGGAGGACCGGATCTACAAAGGTTGTAGTCACTTTCCTTTAGTTAAAAGTTGTTAACTTGCATCGCATAGCCTATATATCTAGTTAACGATCCGTGTTAGGGTTTGTAGGCACTCATAAAATTTGAATTAGCCATGTATGATGCCTTGTGAGACTTCATTAGCGTGCCTAGGAACCCTTCAGTGGTATCAGAGCCTAGCTAGAGCCTTAGGCGATGCTTAGACGATGTTAGAAACCCGATCGAACCCGAAACCCCGAGTTTTCCTTGCTCTCTGGACTTTTTTCCAAAACGTGGATTTTTGAGAATTAAAAATATGCAGAAAAATCAGCAGGAAATTCTAAGAATTACGGTGCAAAAAGTAACTAATGAACCCTCGAAAGTGCGGCGGAACCGCGGCATTAGCATGCTAATGCGGCGGTTCCGTGGCCGTTTTGTCTTATTAGGCATTCAATTTTGCACAGTAATTCCTATTTTGCAGTGTTGGTTTTCCTGGGAATTTTTTTTATCTGAAATCAAGAGTTGAGTTTTTTGGGTTGTATTAGGAGTTCGTACATTCGATCGGATTGTCTAATTTTGTCTATGTGTTTTTCGGATATTTTAGAATATGTTAGAAATTTCGACCGGACATAAATACCCACTTTTTCCCCTGCCGGAAAATTTCCAAGTGTTGGATTTTTCCGTGGTTTAAGGACGTTCTGAGTAGTGCAGGTAACGCAATGGTCCCTCTAGAAGACAACAAACCTTAACTCGATTATGTGACCGTCTTGAACTGCCGTTTGAACCTTAGGGTTTGGGACAGTACGGCGTGCCACATGTGAGGCGTTGGCTTGACCCTTCTACGGCTGGACCGTTGGTACTGAGGCATGAAGTGAATGTCTTTGAACTTATTTCATTCGGTTGATCGGGAAAACTTGGGTGTTCGATTGTTCTATCGAAAAGTTTAACATTTTCTATCTTACCCGGAATGTGATACAATAATTGGAATTCACAATAAGTTATGAGATAACTGAATGAATGTTATAAACATAGCACTTTAGTCTCACTTGATCGGTTGCCACGGAATTTTGATGTGATCAAAAGTCCGTTGCAATCACGTTGTGAACGCGGATACTCGCCGGTAAACTTAATAGACAGCCTCACTCCATAGCCCCGACCAAGTGACTGCAGGAGAACACCGTCGCCGAAAGCATCCGTTCGGGTGCTCGCGGCAGCGGTGTTCCGCCTTGGTGCACTTCGTCGACGGCATCGGGGGTGCGGCTGTTCATATCAGATTTTTGCATTTTCATACCGTCCAATTTTTATCACATTGCATATCCGTAGATACTCTTGAGCCGTGTTTGCTAGTCAATTGCAGGATACAGGTCCTCGGTTCCAAAACGGTGAAATTCATGGAAAAACACGACAAAATCCGGGTTCCTGCCAACCACAGATAAAACACGGTCTCCGCTCTTCATCCGTATGTTGCCAGATACCAGTTTAGGAGACAAAAGGACAAATCAATTGTCACCTTCATGCACAAAGCACTATGGTAGCACATAATCAAAGAGATCCACACGGAGCTCGAGGCAATCATCCACAAAAAGTCCACTTCATAACACCTTTCCCTCAACAGAAATTCTGGAAGAATTTTGGATGTATTTTCAGAAAATACATACAACAGACAAGAGGGGACAGAAGAACAGGGAAGTACCCCAAAGCCCACATCCTAAACCTACCAAGGTGCGGCGGATCCGCGGCCAAAGGGGGGTCTAGGCCGCGGATCCGCGGCAGTACAGTGCCTTCAGCCGACCAATTTTCAGGGGTATTTTGGTATTTGCATTTTTGGTCTGGTGGTTGCCCTAGGTTTTCATTCTCCAGCCTATAAATAGCCCAGAAGTTTGAGAAGGAAGGGGTCCATAATCTTGTATTTTTCTTTGCTAGGTTTTAGTACATGTTCTTCTTCCTCTTCTCACCTCTTCTCCATTAAACTTGTAAGTGAGCTTTTGAGTGAAGAGTGATGAATAAAGAAGACCATTTTTATTATCATGCTTGTCTCTTTCTTTACTTGTTATAATTGTTGTAATTTTAATTGTTAAGTAGTTGTTGTTATTTCCTTGTTGTTTGTTTCTTCTCTCTTTTTCTTTATCCTTTCATACGACAATGATACTTACACTTGATCCTCGCCAAGGTGAGGTCGCAAACAATTAGTCGTATTCTTCTAATCTCTTTCTTTCTATCTTCCTCTTTTGTGTTGTTTTATTTTTCCGTATTATGAAGTGTGAGTAGTTCTATACTTGTTAGGGTAGGATAAGGGAAGTTTGAGAGAAGGAAATCTCTCTCACTCTTTCCTTGCCCAACAACTTAAATCAACTCCCGTTAACCCAACCACAATCCGCTCCTTACGGCACCCTATCCTACATGATAGCGGTGATTCCGTAGTGAGACCGGTTGTGGTTGAATTAACCGGAGGTTATGGATAAGAGCCAAGAACGGACGGACAAGCACCAAAAGGAAGGACTATGCGTTGGAAAGCCTAGCTTATACTCGCAAGTTCCTTCCTAGTCGTGCTAATCCCCGTTGTTGCCGATTACCGTAACACCGATATTAAGTGGGGCAACGAAAGATGTGGAGACTCCTAACTCAAACTAACCTAATCCTAACCCTAACAAGCTCTCTTTAAATATCAACTCAACACTTAGATAACTACAAACAAAATCTGAACAACCGGACTTAACTCGTCGAAAAACACATAGAAAAAGATTCCCATCTCCCTGCGGACGACCCGTACTCAACCGGCTAGCTACGTGCGAAACCGTCTTGATTGCGGTATTTAAACTAGAACTTGAACACGCTCGTATCCTAACAATCAAATGGCGCCGTTGCCGGGGAGACGGTAGTCTATTTCTAAGTGAAATTTCGGGTTAATTTGTGAATATAAAAACAACCAAAAACCAAAAAAATATATACTTTGTAAAAGAAACCATCTTGTTATTTTTGATTAGTTTTTGTGCAAGTGTGCAGGAAATACGAAGCTCAAGATCGACGCCAAAGACGTTGGAAATACGGAGTTCAAGTACAGTGCCAAAGACGTGGGAAGATAGACCCACATTTTCGCGGCTACACCGCGACGGACAAAATGAAGCATCCGGTTTACTGTACAAATCTGGAGCAAATATAGTGAGCAAATCAAGATTCAGTATATCCAGACAAGCAGAGGACACCCAACAGAGAACACCAAATTTTTCCAGAGCACCAAAGCCTCAGGACTGCCGCGCAAGCGCGGCAATTACATGCATTTGGCCGCGCAAGCGCGGCCATCTTTTGGCTTCAGGGCCCCATTTTTCTCTGGTGAGTCTCTCTGCCTCTCTCCACTCCTCTAAGCCCCACTGAATTGTGTTTTCTGCAGCCTTCTTTGCGCAAATTCTTCTCCCCCTTCCAATAAACTGTTCTTGTGCAGGATTCTTTGCGCCGCAAATAAAAATTGTTTGCTGTTGATATTGTTACTGTTTTGCATTCTTTAATACGGACTTAAGGGGCTTGAAACCAATCCAGATTGGGTGGGGATTTCATCACCCTTCCCAGGACCCCGGAAATCACTAAAGCATATGCATTGTCCATTGTAATTAAAAAAAATACTAGACTTCAGCCCTAAGGACTTCGCGCTCATTAGGAGGAGATAAACCTTGTTTAGAAGCTCGCTTAACCGTATATTGTTTACGGGGTGTCTAGGAAAGTGTTAAAGGCGCAACCGCCGAAAGAGAAAGGGTTATTTAATTAAGGAACTTCGCGAAAGCGTTGGACAACCTCCCCTTATCTCTGCACTTACCTGGCCTCGTGATCAGTGTATTTTTAAGCCCGTTTCTCGACACTGTTTAACTTCGACAATCAAGTTCAGGAGCAGGTCTAGTAGACCTAGGTTACCCTAGATCTAGGTGTGATTGTGCATATCTTGTTTGTGATTGCTTAAGCCGTATTTCCGTACATACTTCTGTAAATCTTTTTCTAAAAAAAAAAAAAAAAAAAAGAAAAAAAAATCAAAAACATTTATAAAAACTTGCCCTTTTGTCGCCAAATCCATTTTCACCCAACACCCATCGCCGTTCTTCATTGACGTTTTCTTACCCTCACCTTCTCCGCTTTGACTATACTAAACTCGTTTAGTGTATGTCCGCTTGGACTCGGGACACTAGCGCCCGTCTAGTCCGCGTTACGTTAGTCGCGACCGACTACGCGATCGACTCCGAAGTCGATACTCCGTCCACTCCTCTTTCTCCCCTTCCTTTGCCGGCCAACTCCGACGTTGACCGGAATTCTGTTCATGCATCTTCACCTTCACCTTCACCTTCACCAACCTCTTCTTCCGCGATGTCGGGATTTATTCCAAACATCTCGTTGACCACCCCTGGATTGGCTCCACCTCCTATGGAGACCAATCTCCCACCACCACCGCCTGTTGTAGCGCCGCAGCGAATTGCGCTCCAGGATCGTTTCTACCCTACCCGTTCTGCACTTCCAACCTGCCTTTCTCTTCCTCCGGCCAATGGGGACAACTTTGAAATTAAGCCCCATTTCATCAACATGCTTCCACGTTTTCATGGGCTTGAATCTGAAGATGCCTATATCTTCATTAACAAATTTCAAAACGTCTGTGCCATGATGAAAACAACCCAGCTGTCGGACGATGCTATACGTCTACGGGTCATTCCGTTCACTTTATGCGATCTCGCAGAAAAATGGCTGTATAGCACCGCTTCCCACTCAATCACCAGCTGGGACGAGTTTGTTAAAGCGTTTCTGAAAAAATTCTACCCAAATCATAAGACCGCAAGAATTCGAAATGAGATCAACCAATTCTCCCAGCTTCCTTCTGAACCCTTTTGGAAGTGCTTTGACCGATACAAAGACCTTCTTGTTCAGTGTCCTCACCACGGTATAGAGAAATGGCAACTCTGCCAAACCTTATACGAGGGACTGAACCCAGCAACGAAGCAGTTGCTGGAAACCATCTGTCAGGGCCACTTCCTATCCAAATCTGACGAGGAAGCGTGGCAGTTCTTTGACGATCTTGCGGAGCAAACGCTACAGTGGGAGAGCACCAGACCGACTCCTTCTTCTTCTTCTCCCTCCACTTCTACCGGTCAGTCTAGGGTAGGAATTCACCAGCTTGATGTCTCTATTGCGATGAGAGCTGAAATGGCTGCAATCACAAAAAAGCTTGAAGCAATAGAGAGCAAATTTTCTTCTCCTACTCCTGCCCCTGTTCTCCCCCTTCGTACCATCTGCGCTTGTTGTTCCGATCCGTCCCACTTGACTGAAGAGTGTCCTTACAATCCACCCTCGCAAGGACAGGATCTGGTTAATGCATTCCAGCAAAGACCAAGGAATGATCCATACTCTTCGACCTACAATCCCGGTTGGAGGAACCACCCCAATTTCGCCTGGAATCAGAATCAGAATCAATTCCAGGGCAACCATTTCCAAAGGGCCCCTCCACCGCAACAACAAGCGCAACAACAAACTCAGTATCAGCAGCCCTTCCAACCCCAGCCTTACCAAAACCAGACGAACAACTTTGCACCGAACAATTCCTTTCCACCAAACAACTTTGTTCCGTCGAACAATGATAAGGTTTCCTCGCTCGAGCGAAGTCTGGATGCGTTTGTTAAACAATCGACTCAATCCACCGCCAACATCCAGTCTTCAATCCAATCTTTAGTGCAACACACCGCCGCACACGGGCAGAGCATCAAGACCATCGAGGCCCAGATTGCACAGCTGAACGCGGCCTTGAGCGAGCGAGAGAAGGGAAAGCTCCCGTCCCAGCCACTTCCAAATCCCGGCCACCCACATAATGCACATGTTGCTCTTGAACAACAAAACCATAATGTGAGTGCCGTGACCACACTGAGATCAGGGAGGGTGCTGCAAAACAACATTGGCAAGCAAATCAACGATGACACCCCGGCCGCTTCTTCTTCTTCTTCTCCTGCTTCTTCTTCTTCGTCTTCCGAGCCTATTCTCCTTTCTTCACAAGGCTCTCCTTCCTCTTCTTCTCTAAACGGACCCGCTTCTCACTCCATGAAAACACCTATTCTGGGATCCGTTCCAACTCCAAAATCTCCTCCTCCAGCATTAGACTCAACCAATTTTCAAAATGTTCCATTTCCAAACCGGTTGAGATCTAACAAACAAAATCCACAAATGGAGAAGATTTTGGAGTTATTCAAGCAAGTTAACATTAACATTCCTCTTTTAGATGCTGTCCAACAAGTCCCTTCTTACGCGAAAATCTTAAAGGACTTGTGCACGAAAAAGAGGAAGTCTCAGGTACCCAAGAAAGTTTTCTTGGCTAGTGCTGTGAGTGATGCCCTTACCCAATCTTTACCACAAAAACGGAAGGACCCTGGCTGTCCTACTATTTCAATTACTATTGGGGATAAGAACATCAACCGCGCACTATTAGATCTTGGTGCCAGTGTTAACTTGCTTCCGTATTCAGTATACGAGCAATTAGGCGTCGGAGAGCTGAAACCCACACACTGCACTCTCCAGATGGCCGACCGATCGATCACCCATCCTAGGGGTGAGCTAGAGGATGTGTTAATCAAAGTCGGGGATTTCATATTCCCCGTCGACTTCATTGTCTTAGATACACAGCCTGTAGCTAACCCCCGGAATCAAATTCCGGTGATACTCGGTCGCCCATTTCTCGCAACCTCAAATGCTGTGATCAATTGTCGCAATGGTTCAATGAACCTCTCTTTTGGAAATATGACAATTAAACTCAACATTTTTAGGTTGGGGAATCAGCCCGCCGAACCTAATGCTCATATACTGGATGTTTGCTCGATCCAGGAGATCACCCCCGAAGAGTGTGAATTCGAGGAGTTTTTGTTTGAATACGATAATCTTGACGCCACTAGTGCGTGTCTCTTCGAACCTGCTGCTGTTTCTGCGCCCGATAACGACTACGAGTGTTTCACGTTCACGAACGATCTTAGCCGTGCACAACCCGAGTTTGAATCTTTCGACTTTTCGGATGAGTTACCTGAACCATCCGACTCGGTTGCCTACACTCGTTTTGAACCTGTGCTGGAGTCCTTTGAGTTCGAGACCTTTGCACCAGTCTTGCCTTCCATCATTTCACCTCCAACGCTCGAACTCAAGCCGTTGCCGTCTCACCTTAAGTATGCTTACTTAGGTAAGAACGAGACCCTCCCTGTCATCATCTCGGCTTCTCTAGCTCCCGAGCAAGAGAAAGCCCTTCTCGCGGTCTTGCACAGCAACAGGCAAGCTTTTGGCTGGTCCATGGCGGACATCAAGGGGATTAGTCCCCTCATCGTTGAGCATCACATTCATCTGATGGATGATGCCAAACCAGCCCGGGATCCACAGAGACGTCTTAATCCAGTCATGAAAGAGGCTGTGAAGAAGGAGATCGTCAAATGTCTAGATAGTGGTATCATTTACCCTATCTCTGATAGCCAGTGGGTTAGCCCCATTCACGTTGTCCCCAAGAAGTCAGGCATCACGGTCATAACCAACGAGGCGAATGAGTTAATCCCTACTCGCACCCAAACTGGGTGGTGAGTTTGCATTGATTACAGAAAACTCAACGCCGCAACGCGGAAAGACCACTTTCCGCTACCTTTTATTGACCAGATGCTCGAACGATTGGCCGGACATGAGTACTATTGCTTTCTAGATGGCTACTCTGGCTATAATCAAATTCCCATCGCCGAAAAAGACCAGGACAAGACCACTTTCACTTGTCCTTTCGGCACGTTTGCATATCGACGCATGCCCTTTGGGTTATGCAATGCACCCGCTACCTTCCAGCGGTGTATGATGGGGATTTTCTCAGACATGGTGGAGAAATTTCTGGAGATTTTCATGGATGACTTCTCCATTTTCGGCGACTCCTTTGACGAGTGTTTGCTGCATCTTGACGCTGTCCTTACACGATGTAAGGACAAGAATCTCACTTTGAACTGGGAGAAATGCCACTTCATGGTGCGCGAAGGTATTGTCTTAGGACATATCATCTCGCAAAATGGCATAGAGGTTGACAAAGCAAAGATTGAGGTCATTTCCAATCTGCCTCCTCCCCGATGCGTCAGAGATATCCGAGCCTTCCTTGGCCACGCCGGTTTTTATAGACGGTTTATCAAGGACTTTAGCAAGATTGCTAGGCCCTTGACTCTTCTCCTGGCCAAGGACACGCCATTCGACTTCAGCTCAAGCTGTGCGGCTGCTTTTGAATCATTGAAACACTCACTCACTTCTGCTCCCGTTCTCTCTTCCCCTGACTGGACGCACCCATTCGAGATTATGTGCGATGCATCCGACTTTGCCATCGGTGCTGTCCTTGGACAGCACATCAACAAGATGCCGCACGTGATCTATTACGCAAGCCGAACCCTGAACGACGCACAACTCAATTATACAACAACTGAGAAGGAATTCTTAGCTGTTGTATTTGCCTTAGAAAAGTTCAGGCCCTACCTCATCGGCTCTCCAGTCATTGTCTACACTGACCACTCAGCTCTGCGCCATCTTTTTGCGAAGAAAGATGCCAAATCTCGGTTGATCCGTTGGATCCTCTTGCTTCAAGAGTTTGACCTTGTCATTAAGGACAAACGAGGATGTGAAAACGTGGTTGCCGACCATCTCTCGCGACTTCCTTCTTCGCCTTCGCTTCCAATTCCGATAAACGACGTTTTCCCGGATGAACAACTCTTGACAGTATCTTGCGAACCCTGGTTCGCAGATATTATGAACTATTTGGCCACGGGATTGCTACCGACCAAATGGTCGAGTCAGGACAGACTTCGCTTCTTATCCCAAGTAAAACATTTTTACTGGGACGAACCCTACTTGTTCAAGTACTGTCCCGACCAGATTATTCGTCGGTGTGTCCCTGATGAGGAATTCAAGAGTGTGCTGTCATTTTGCCACGACCAAGCATGTGGCGGGCATTTTGGGCCCAGAAAGACAGCTGAGAAGATCTTGCAATGTGGTTTCTACTGGCCACAACTTTTCAAAGACGCTCACGACTATTGCAAGACTTGCTCCCGGTGCCAACACATGGGCCGGATATCCCGGAGAAATGAGATGCCGCTCCAACCGATCTTGGTTGTGGAGATTTTCGATGTTTGGGGGATAGACTTCATGGGGCCATTTCCCAGCTCTTTTGGGAACTTGTACATCCTTCTAGCTGTTGATTACGTCTCTAAATGGGTCGAGGCTGTGCCCAGCCGAACTAACGACAACAAGGTTGTCGTTAGGTTCCTTAAAGAAAACATTTTCTCACGGTTTGGGCACCCCCGAGCGATCATTAGCGACAATGGAAGTCATTTCTGCAATAGGACTTTCGAGGCCTTGATGCGGAAATACTCCATTAATCATAAGCTTTCTACGCCCTACCACCCCCAAACCTGCGGGCAGGCCGAAGTTTCAAATCGGCAAATCAAGCAGATACTGGAGAAAACGGTTTCCAAGAACCGTAAGGATTGGTCTTTGAAACTCACTGATGCCCTTTGGGCATTTAGAACCGCTTATAAGACCGACCTTGGCATGTCTCCCTATCGGCTTGTGTACGGAAAAGCCTGCCACCTTCCTGTCGAAATCGAGCATCGCGCGTTTTGGGCGATAAAGGAGCTGAATCTGTCTCTGGAGGACGCGGGCAGCCATCGGAAGCTGCAGCTGAACGAACTGAGCGAGCTTAGGGATGAGGCTTACGACAATGCGGTTGTCGTTAAGAATCGAACGAAGGTGTTTCATGATAAACACCTTGTGCGCAAAACCTTCGTACCTGGTCAGCAGGTACTTCTTTACGACACCCGACTTCACTTCCATCCTGGAAAGCTCCGATCTCGCTGGAAAGGGCCGTATTTTGTGCGGACTGTGTATCCGCAGGGCGCTGTGGATTTGGAAAATCCAAAGGACGGTTCACTCTTCAAAGTGAACGGACACCGATGCAAACCGTACCTTAGCGCCGAACCAACAGAGGAGCTCCTGTTCTTACAGGAGCCGGTTTACCTTGCTTGATCTTCCTCTGCCTACCTCCAAACTTCGGTTATCCAGCCAAGAACAGTGGACACTGTTCCAAATAAGTTTGGGGGTATGTACAAACCATTTTGTTTATATTCTTGTATATTCTTTTTCTTTTCTTTCAAAACAAAAACAAATAAAAATTGTGTATCGCTAACCAACAATTTTGAACCTTCAAACTACTCTCTTCATGCAATGACAGTGAGGACACTGTCCAGTTTAAGTTTGGGGGTACACTCGGTACGCATTTCTTACCTTCGCATTCATATGTATATTTTGCATCTGCATATTAAAATCCATAAAATCCATAAAAATTTGTAAATTTTCCAAAAATATAAAAACTTTTTTGTCAAGTTAGCTTGTGGAAGAACTCTGATTCAACATTCGACGGTTTTTGTTTGATAAAATAGGAATAACTGGATCTTATGTTTGGATTTTGAAAACCTGAAAGATAACTCTCCTTTGAAGTTAACTATAGCTGATATACGTCTTTACATCACACTACACGTGTCGTGAGTTTTGGGAATTAGATGACAAGTCTTTCATGTTCAAACTTTTAAACAGATAAATGATTTTCTGAGAATCAAATAGGTTTGTTCTGAAATAAGTAATGACAAGAATAGTTTATGAAGTAAAGCGAATATGAAGGAATGTTATTGATGCCGTAATAGGAGCTAAGTCTGAAAAAGAACCCATCTAAAACTTGATTGGAATGATTACACACCAAACCCACTAGACACGTCTTTTATCCAAAAAAATATTTGAACTGCCGGTTATATCTCCGTTCGTATTAAATCATCTGATTTTCACGCCAAACTGTCTTTTGTTTTTGGACCTAGGTAACTTGAGTAATTAAGTCCGCTGGGGTGTTTCTACACCTAATGCCCTAAAACCAACTGGTTTGGGTGTATTGGCCCAAAGCTCGCTAAGAAGCCTAGAAAGTCCAGTTTAAAACAAAGTCAAGCAAGTGTTCTCTCCGAGTTAAAATTCCTAACGGTTCTTTGTGTGAGAATAATCTTGATAAAAGACAGGCTTTTAAAAAATTTTAACGAAGATATGAAGGTTTTACTCTTTGATAAAGACTATTGCACGTTCACAGTGGTGTGTATGAAATGAAAACAAGAAAAAGGTGGAGTGAAAAATACGACGTAGTTTCCTGTTAAGGAAGATAGAAATTCTGAAGTTAAAACCTTACTGGAAAACGAAACTTGAAAAATGCTTAACTCGTTATAAAACTTATGTGATCCTCTTAAAATTATTATCTGGGCTTTATTGTGCGACATGAGGACTCTAATCGATCCTTCTGGAACTTAACGACACTATCCGCACTGCACGTAAAGACATATAAAATCTGTAGTTAAATAAGATGTGAGGTGTGAAAAATAAAGGTTCGATAGTCTAGACTAAGGATTATAGAATTGTTATTTTCTAAAACAAAACTTTAGGGTTTGAAACTTAGTCATTTTTACAAACCAACTTGACCGGATTTTGTGGGTAGTATCCGCTGAAAACCCTCAGGAGACAACACTCCTCCTACTAGGGACACCTAGAGGTTTAACGGCTTGTTGCACATGCTCAGTGCAATCGCGTTCCCTGCGAAAGTGAGGTTAGGAAATTTTTTGTGAATAAATGGACTTTGCTCGGGACGAGCAAATGATAAGTTTGGGGGTATTTGTTCATATCAGATTTTTGCATTTTCATACCGTCCAATTTTTATCACATTGCATATCCGTAGATACTCTTGAGCCGTGTTTGCTAGTCAATTGCAGGATACAGGTCCTCGGTTCCAAAACGGTGAAATTCATGGAAAAACACGACAAAATCCGGGTTCCTGCCAACCACAGATAAAACACGGTCTCCGCTCTTCATCCGTATGTTGCCAGATACCAGTTTAGGAGACAAAAGGACAAATCAATTGTCACCTTCATGCACAAAGCACTATGGTAGCACATAATCCAAGAGATCCACACGGAGCTCGAGGCAATCATCCACAAAAAGTCCACTTCATAACACCTTTCCCTCAACAGAAATTCTGGAAGAATTTTGGATGTATTTTCAGAAAATACATACAACAGACAAGAGGGGACAGAAGAACAGGGAAGTACCCCAAAGCCCACATCCTAAACCTTCCAAGGTGCGGCGGATCCGCGGCCAAAGGGGGGTCTAGGCCGCGGATCCGCGGCAGTACAGTGCCTTCAGCCGACCAATTTTCAGGGGTATTTTGGTATTTGCATTTTTAGTCTGGTGGTTGCCCTAGGTTTTCATTCTCCAGCCTATAAATAGCCCAGAAGTTTGAGAAGGAAGGGGTCCATAATCTTGTATTTTTCTTTGCTAGGTTTTAGTACATGTTCTTCTTCCTCTTCTCACCTCTTCTCCATTAAACTTGTAAGTGAGCTTTTGAGTGAAGAGTGATGAATAAAGAAGACCATTTTTATTATCATGCTTGTCTCTTTCTTTACTTGTTATAATTGTTGTAATTTTAATTGTTAAGTAGTTGTTGTTATTTCCTTGTTGTTTTTTTCTTCTCTCTTTTTCTTTATCCTTTCATACGACAATGATACTTACGCTTGATCCTCGCCAAGGTGAGGTCGCAAACAGTTAGTCGTATTCTTCTAATCTCTTTCTTTCTATCTTCCTCTTTTGTGTTGTTTTATTTTTCCGTATTATGAAGTGTGAGTAGTTCTATACTTGTTAGGGTAGGATAAGGGAAGTTTGAGAGAAGGAAATCTCTCTCACTCTTTCCTTGCCCAACAACTTAAATCAACTCCCGTTAACCCAACCACAATCCGCTCCTTACGGCACCCTATCCTACATGATAGCGGTGATTCCGTAGTGAGACCGGTTGTGGTTGAATTAACCGGAGGTTATGGATAAGAGCCAAGAACGGACGGACAAGCACCAAAAGGAAGGACTATGCGTTGGAAAGCCTAGCTTATACTCGCAAGTTCCTTCCTAGTCGTGCTAATCCCCGTTGTTGCCGATTACCGTAACACCGATATTAAGTGGGGCAACGAAAGATGTGGAGACTCCTAACTCAAACTAACCTAATCCTAACCCTAACAAGCTCTCTTTAAATATCAACTCAACACTTAGATAACTACAAACAAAATCTGAACAACCGGACTTAACTCGTCGAAAAACACATAGAAAAAGATTCCCATCTCCCTGCGGACGACCTGTACTCAACCGGCTAGCTACGTGCGAAACCGTCTTGATTGCGGTATTTAAACTAGAACTTGAACACGCTCGTATCCTAACAATCAGCGGCCGCCTACTAAAGTTTGCGACGAGCATTCGATCAGGATGTCGGGAATCTTGTTGAATTGCCCGACTTGATATTGAAAAGAGTTTTCGATAATGAGACTAAAATGCGGGGTTTATAATTGTTAGTCATGCGATGTCTAAGTATTTCATTTGGTCAGGCATACGATGTCTGAGGAGGTTGCGGATTCCAACTGTTGTAGTTTTACATTTTCTTTTCTGTGACCGTAAGTGTAATATGTGATATCGCCGGTTTCGTTGCTATATGTCAACGACAATTGGGATGCGCATATTTACTTACGTTGATGACATCTGATGTTATGTGTTGCTGGATATGTTATATTGGATCGTCGTGTTTGAATAGCCGGGGGGTTTTTATGTGAGATGAGTGTTTTTCATTTTCATTCATGTAAAAACTTGTATGTAATATTCTTTTATTGGGGCACTTCCAGGTTGCGGAAGTTGTCACCGTTGATGTATATTATTTACTTTTCTGCACTAGGATAGACCCAAGGAGGGGAGCACAAGTAATCGGGTTCTGGGGTCCAGTGGGAGACCAACTCGAGGAGTCGAGTCCGGGTCTCCTAACCCTAGAATTGGTAGGGTTACTTGCCGCTCTCGTAGGGGTCTAGGGGTGTGGGATTGGCTATTCATCACGACCGTGGAATCCGTGTTTTATACTGGCTCGTATTGAAAACACGGACGTCCGAGTATATCCAATATTTCATATGATTCTTTCTGCTGCATTATCTGTGATGTGATCATGCGATGTTCTGTGCTCGGTTCAGACAGATATAGTATATAGTATATATGATATATTATATAGACGTTGCTTATGTTTTACACCCGCGCTAGCCCTGCCTCGCTCTGGCGTTAGTTACCTAACCTAACGGTGCAGACGGGACATCGAGGCGAATGCGCATGGCATAAGCGTACGTTATATTTATCTGTGCTGTTTAGGTGGAATTAAATGATGGGATATTCATTAATGAGATTAATGAAAGAAAATAAACCTAATTGATGTTGTGGAATCGAATTTCAAAATAAAACAGGTAGCTACAGTTCTTGCTTTGCATCGCGGTGTTCATTGTAGAACATCCTGCACCTTATTCGATGAGGAAAGGACCGAGATCCCTTCACCGGGGGTGACTCCTTTAGCAATAACTGGCAGATGCTACAACCCTCGGTTTTTCTTTGATCGCTTCTATAGTTTCCACTTTGCACAGTGATATATATGATATATCCCGCACCTCATTCGACGAGGAAAGGGCCGACGATCCCTTTACCGGGAGTGACCCCTTTAGCAAAACTAGAAAAGCCTCGAAAACATTCCATTTAAAAACCATTTGATTCCGCAACGAGAACAAGTTCAAAGCTTTAAAGGTTTTCACAAAAACCATTCGCAACCCTCCGTCATTTTAGGAAGTAGAGTACTTAGTATTCGTGCTGTGTTTGTTGACCATAGTCAAGGCACAGTGTACGGTAGCTAAGTGATGTCTTCCTACACCGCATATGATGCGATTAGTTAGGACAGTCGCGTGACTTTGTTGACCTTAGTTAAGGGTCATGTGGGTGGGTCTAATTAATCACGAAATGACGGGTAGAACTTGACTAGTACTTATGATTTGTTGACCATAGTTAAGGTCATAGGTGCTAGGGGTAAAAACCTTTATCGGGAGTTTCAAGTGTTGAAATTTGCAATGAGATTGCATACCTTCTATATGATAGTTGGATCCCGATACCCACTGCGAGTAATTGTTACTCCTGGGAGAGTTTTGCACTTTACAATTAGCCGATCAAGTAGGTGTCTAGAAAGGTGTCAACGGGGTTACGCCTCTGGGAAAACGAGGTTTACTGTAATTAGGTCCGTGCGAAAGCACGGGGAACATCCCTCAAAGTACCGACACTGGCCTGGCTGAAAGATTGGCGAACTTGTAGAGTGTAATTAATCCCGGCTAGTCTTTCCTTTTAGGGTTTGAAGGAAGATTTGATAAAAACAGTGGGAGCCATCCTGATTAGATAAAATACATAACCAATCTAATCTTGCAAGAGCGCACGCTGAGTGTTTTCTTCTCTCTCTCTCCTGGTAGCGACCATATCACGCCTTAATCAAGATAATAATACGGATGTATTGACCGAACCCGCTTGTTATACTGAGCTGGGGAACGTTGGTCCCGCTCCAACTTATAATTGTTATAAGACAGAGCAGGAAATTGGGGAATACCAGATTTCCCATGCCGCTCAAACGAAGAAAGTGCATATGATGCATCTCCTTCGGGTATGTTCATTACAAAGAACTGTATCTCAGTATCCTCTGAATCCTGGGTATATGATACCGGATCAGGATCCCAGATATGTAAGCTGTTACATAGGGCTACAAAAATGTAGAAAAACTGAGAACGGGTGATAAGTTTCATGAGACAGAAACCGGGGCAAGTGTTGCAGCCAAGTCTGTTGGTCACTGTCACCCTGTATTACCAATACATTGATTCTGAACAAATGCTATTAGATACCGAACCTGATATACAAAATCATATCAGTCTCTTTATTAGTAAAGAAAGGATATAATTTTGTATTGATGGATAATGTTTTGAACATTTCCTATATCAAAAGTTGATCGGTTCAGGCACGTTATCTAAAAGCATTGACGTTCTAAAGCAAACTACAGTTCCTAGTATACAGAACACACGCAAGAGGAAAAGTTCAGAAATGAACGAATCATTCTTGAGGCATTGTAGACTAGGTCATATCAATGCGACCCGACTAGCTGAAGTTACATTTAGATGCATATTTAAATCAGTTTGAATTTACATCTCGTGAAACTTGCCAGTCATGTCACAAAGATATAATGACACCAGCTCTGTTTATTGGAAACAGAGAAAGAGTTAATGAACTCTTGGGATGATACATGTTGATGTATGTAGGTCCCCTGTCTACACATGCCAAGACTGGTTCTTTGTACTTCATTACGTTCTCTGATGATCTATCAAGATTCAGACATATGCTCCTGTTGTAACACAAGTCAGAACCTTTTGAGGTATTCACAGAATATAAGTTGGAAGTAGAGAACCAAAATAAGGGTATAAGTATTATGTCCTATGATGAGATCTGGGAGGAGAATACTTGTGCATGGCATTCCTGGACCATTCTAAAGGGGAATGAGATTCTCTCTCCGTATTACTCCTATGAATACACCACGGCACAACGGTGCATCAGGGCGGAACAATCGCACAATATTAGTTATGGTGAGCTCTGTGATGAGTATTACTGAGTTACCTATTTCCTTTTGGGGTTATGCGCTTGAGAAGCTGCATACCTATTGAATTAGGTTCGAATCAGATCACTGCCTACCATTCCATATGAGATATGGTATGGAAGAGCCTATCTCTTAAGTAAGTTAAGATTTAGGATTGTCCGGCCTATGTCAAAAGCAAAATCCGGACAAGATCGAGGCGAGATCAGTTCTGTAGCAACTGGAAAGGTTCCAGCTATACAAAACCGCGGCTGATGATTTGACAGAACCAAGGGATTCAATAGTTCCCGATGGACCTCAGCCTCTCCGCCGATCTGGTAGGGTTCCTCACCTGCCTGAGAGATACTTAAGTTTCTCGATGACTGTGGGAGTGAGGAATGCATCATGAGATGATGACCCAACTAGATTCGAGTAGGTCATCAAGAGTAGGGACTCTGTAAGAATGGCTGGATGCTTAGTGATCTGAGATGGAATCCTTATACACCAGCAAAGTATGGACTTTGGCTGCGATATCTGAAGGGTTAAATCCCCATCAGGGGCAAGTATATCTTGAGAAGATTACTTGGTGTAGATGGAAAGGTTGAGACTTTCAAAGCTAGACTTGTTAAAGGTTTTCGTCATCGACCAGGTGTGGATAATGATGAAATCTTTTCAGGGGACTATGCTTAAGTCCATCCAGATCCTACTTGCCATTGCTACATACCATGACTACGATATCTGGTGGTTGGGTGCCATGACTACTTTTCTAAATAATGATTTAGAAGAGAACGTCTATAAGAACACAGCCAGAGGGCTTCGTAAACAGTGGGAGCAGCGGAAACGTGTGCAAGTTGCTTTACATAATAAAGCAAGTATCGCGGAGTTGGAACGTCTGTTTTGATGTGATAGTCGAAGTGTTTGACTTCATCAAAATGGTAGATGAACCTTGTATATACAAAACGGTAATAGAGAGTAAGGTGGTCATACTCGTATTGTACGTGGACAATATACTCTTGATAGGAAAGGAGTTTCCTATGCTTCGATCGGTCAATCTCCGCTTATCACAAGGATTCTCTAATAGGATCAAAGTGATACCTCCTAAATCCTGAGTTTTCATCTATGAGATAGATGTAATTGGATGCTAGGATTCTCACTAGATGTAGTGAGAGGGTATCAATCGATCCTGGGGAAAAACACTGGAAGGGTTCCAGGGTGATAAAGATGACTGAATGTCAGTCACAGGCATTGTCTTTACCCTCAGTAAAGGGACGGTATGTTGGAAGATTTCCAAGCTAGATACCGTGACAAACTAGACGATAAAGGCTGGTAACATCGCTATTAAAGATACTACCAAAGAGGCAGTTTGGGTGTATATTGGTTCATAGGATGAACTAGGTTCCTACCATTGTATGACAATGGAAGTGTGGCTTCGGCCCTGGAACCCTGGTCCCATCAGTGACCCAGACAAATTCTGAGGTAGCATCACCTGATCATGGAGATGTTGATCTCCAGGTTGATCGAGGTTAGGAGAGTAGACTCAGAGGACAACACGGCGGATCCACTCACGAAGCCTTTTCCCAAAGAGAGACTTTTAGGGGATGGTTGAGTATGTGATACTGCAACCACTGCTACAAATGGCCCTAGTGCAAGTGGGAGATTGTTAGTTATATGTATGCCCTAGAGGCCATTACTGTACATTGGATGTATATTGTAGTGGATGCTGGGACATATATAGGTAGGACTTTCTTGCTCGACATGATAGTACGCTATCTGGTTGCTCTTTATCTTAACGTGTATATACTATCTGTCTCTCTGTTACATGTTGATAAAGCCCTTAGGATGTGTACTCGACTTTCAGGACTGTGATGCAGATCATACTAGTGGGGCCTGGATAGTCCATGAGTACATCCTTTAATGTTCCTAGTCGAGGGAATATCGAGACGGGGCATCAATATTCCAGAGTAGACTAGCGTATATCTTCTCGACCCATGCGATGGGCGATGGATGATCCCATATCCATTGGTGTTTGACATCAGAGATGGTATGTGGCTGCTCAGTGGAGACTGGGTACACTGAACGGATTCGCCGAGAACTCCCAGATGGTATTATACCTCACGTCAGATGGCAGTTCTCTGGTGACACTGGTGCAGCTTAGTCTGTTGACCCGAGATCGTCATAGTGTCTTGTGTGTCTCCCACTGTGCTTTGATTTTCACCCTACCACGGCTCTACTGAGTCGTGCAAACAGGTGGTTTTTGGGTACAGTCCCGATTCACATGGAGGCAACGAGCGATAGGAGGGGATTCGTCTCTCCCGGTATTGGGGGTTGATGTTGCGCAATGCTCGACTGGCCATAACAGGAAATCCCTGGCCAGGGTTGCAGTGACCTACTGGTAAGTGTTATCAATAGTTTCACACATGTCATGGACTTCACGTCGGCATGACTTATCGAGCTATTGGGGTCTGACGTTTACCACCCCTAGGCGAGATATGCGACATATCAGACGAACAGACCGGACTGTACGGTAAGTGTTACTGGTTGGATTCACAGGAGTGTGAGCGGGCTTGCTCGTCGATCTTCTGATCGCTCAATACCCGGGTGGCCGTTACGTTTAGCAGACCGCTTGCGGCTTGTGGGTGTTTGATATGATCATCATCTGCTGCCGGCGTATTGACGAGTCTTTAGAGTCCTACACAGAGGTTTCCTGGTTCAAGCGAAACGAAATAGGAGCGCATATGAGATATGTGCGGGACGGAGAATAATGCGTGTATGTGATACCGTATTTCATTCTCGCGAAGAATGTGTCGAATGGTTGTATGCGATATAACCTAGTTATCGAATCAAGGATTGATTCGATAAGTCGATACATTGAATACTGGACGGTTATATGCGACATGACCGGATCATTGAATCAAGTGTTGATTTAATGATTTAATGCATAATTATATATTTGATATATTACATTGCATTAACTAGTATATGTTCACTTTAAATGGATTTTCTCCCTTGAATTGCACATTGTATATGTGATATATTTTTGTGCACAAGATTGTATCGTGTTTGATGATACATGCAAGCTTAGGTTTGTGTAAAGAATTAAACAATGGTTAAGTTAGTGGTTATGGTTTACTTTTATCTATTTATTTATTTTATTTATTTCATTTAGAAAAGATAAAGAGAATGGCGGCTTATTTTGGAGTTTTGTGGAAACTTCATGAAGTGTTGAAAGCTTGACCATTCTTGTTCTTTTCCTAAACCTAACCATTAACCCTAACCATGGTTTATTCTCTACACCTAACTATGGTTACCATTGCAAGATTTAATGCATGAAGAGGCTAAAGGGCCGTGGAACCGCCGCATTAGCATGCTAATGCCGCGGTTCCGCCGCGCTTTGGTGGACTTAGGTGTGCGGGCTTCACAGTGCCTAATCATATGAAATTATATTGATTTTGTGAAAACCTTTACTAAGAATTGTACAGATTCAAAGCGTTAGTTGTATGTATGCCCTAGTAAAGGGATCATTAGTTACTTTTCACAAAATTAAGTGGAACCCTACAGTGGTATCAAATTTTAAACAAGATTGTTAGTTGTATGTATGCCCTAGAGGCCAGTATTGTACAGATGATGTATATTATATTGGATGCTTGGACATATATAGAGATGACTTTCTTGCTCGACATGATTGTATGCTATCTGGTTGCTCTTTATATTAACACGTACACTAGTCTCTTTATACTGTCTTATAGTTACATGTTGGTAAAGCCCTTAGGATGTGTACTTGACTACCTGGACTATGATGTAGATCATACTAGTAGGGACATGGTAGTCCATAAGTACATCCTTCAAGGTCCCTAGTCGTGGGTGTATCGAGACGGGGCATCGATATACCAGTGTAGACTAGCGTATACGCTTCTCGACCCATGTGATGGGCAATGGATGATCCCATATCCATTGGTGTTTGACATCAGAGATGGTATACGGGTGCACAGTGGAGACTGGGTATACTGGACGGACTCGCCGAGAACTCCCAGATGGTATTATACCTCACGTCAGATGGCAGTTCTCAGGTGACACTTGTACAGGTTAGTCTGTAGACCCGAGATCGTCATAGAGTCTTGTGTGATTCCCACTGTGCTTTGATCTCCACCTTACCACGTCCATGAGGGCGTGCAAAACGGTGGTCTTTGGGTACAGTCCCGAGTCACATGGAGGCAATGAGCGATAGGAGGGGTTTCGTCTCTCCCGGTATTGGGGGTTGATGTTGCGCTGTGCTCGATTGGCCGTAACAGGGAAGTCCCTGGCCAGGGCTGATCAGAGATTTGCTGGTAAGTGTTACCAGTAGTTTCTCGACCCGTTATGAGCCTCATATCGGCACGACTTATCGGTTATTGGGGTCTGACGTATACCACCCCTAGACTTGATATGCGACATATCAGACGAACTGACCGGACTGTACGGTAAGTCTTACTGGTCGGATTCGCAGGTGTGTGAGCGGGCTAGCTCGTCGTTCTTCTGATCGCTCAATACCCGGGTGGCCGTTACGTTTAGCAGACCGCTTGCGGCTTGTGGGTGCTTGATATGATCATCATCTGCTACCGGCGTATTGACGAGTCTTTAGAGTCCTACACAGAGGTTTCCTGGCTCAAGCGAAACGAAATAGGAGCGCATATGAGATATGTGCGGGGACCGAGAATAATGCGTGTATGTGATACCGTATTTGATTCTCGCGATTAATGTTTCGATTGGTTGTATGCGATATAACCTACTTATCGAATCGAAGATCGATTCGATAAGCCGATACATTGAATACTAGTCGGTCAAGGGCGACATGACCGGATCATTGAATCAAGTGTTGATTTAATGATTTAATGTATAATTATATATATGATATATTACTTTACATTAACTAGTATTGGTTCACTTTAAACGGATTTTTCTCACTTGGTGTAGATGGGAAAGTGGAGACTTTCAAAGCTAGACTTGTAGCAAAAGGTTTTCGTCAAAGACCAGGTGTGGACTACGACGAAACCTTTTCTCCAGTGGCTATGCTTAAATCCATCCGGATAATGCTTGCCATCCTTGCATATCACGACTACGAAATCTGGCAAATGGATGTTAAGACCGCCTTTCTAAATGGTGATTTAGAAGAGTGCGTGTACATGACTCAGCCAGAGGGCTTCGTAGATAGTGGGAGCAGCGGCAAGGTGTGCAAGCTGCTTAAATCCATTTATGGATTAAAGCAAGCATCGCGGAGTTGGAACATCTGCTTTGACGTCGTTATCAAAGAGTTTGATTTCGTCAAAAACCCAGATGAACCTTGTATCTACAAGAAGGTGGCAGGGAGTAAGGTTGTCTTCCTCGTATTGTACGTGGACGACATACTCTTGATAGGAAATGATATTCCTATGCTGCAATCGGTCAAGCTTTTCTTATCACAAAGATTCTCGATGAAAGATCTTGGTGATGCCTCCTGCATATTGGGGATTAGGATCTATAGAGATAGATCCAAACGGATATTGGGATTGTCCCAATCCAGGTACATTGACACCATACTAAAGAGGTTTAGTATGGAAGAATCCAAGCGTGGGAACTTGCCCACGATCTCTGGACTCACTCTCTCCAAGGAGATGTCTCCCAAGACTGATTTGGAGAGAGCTCGCATGCAAGGGATACCCTATGCTTCGGCAGTAGGCTCTATCATGTATGCGATGCTATGTACCAGACCCGATGTTGCATACTCACTAAGTGTAGTGAGTCGGTATCAAGCAGATCCTGGAGAGAGTCACTGGACAGCTGTGAAGAACATTCTCAAGTACTTGCGAAGGACTAGAGATATGTTCTTGGTGTATGGTAACGGAGAACTCCAAGTGGAGTCCTTTACCGATTCGAGCTTCCAGAGTGATAAGGATGACTCTAAGTCGTAGTCGGGCTTTGTCTTTACCCTTTACGGAGGGGCGGTTAGCTGGAAGAGTTCCAAGCAGGAAACCGTGGCAGACTCGACGATGGAGGCTGAATACATCGCTGCCAACGATGCTGCCAAAGAGGCTGTCTGGATCAAGAAGTTCATTACTGAACTTGGAGTGGTTCCATCCATTGAGCATCCAATACCTTTGTATTGCGACAACAATGGAGCGGTGGCTTTGGCCAAGGAACCCAGGTCCCATCAGCGATCCAGGCATATTCTGAGGCGGTATCACCTGATCCGGGAGATAGTTGATCGCCGGGAGATCGAGGTCAGGAGGGTTGACACGAAGAACAACACGGCGGATCCACTCACGAAGGCCATTCCCCAGATACAGTTTGAGAGACTCTTCGGGATGCTCGGTATGCGATACTACAGCAGCTGGCCCTAGTGCAAGTGGGAGATTGTTAGTTGTATGTATGCCCTAGAGGCCAGTATTGTACAGATGATGTATATTATATTGGATGCTTGGACATATATAGAGATGACTTTCTTGCTCGACATGATAGTATGCTATCTGGTTGCTCTTTATCTTAACATGTACACTAGTCTCTTTATACTGTCTTATAGTTACATGTTGGTAAAGCCCTTAGGATGTGCACTTGACTACCTGGACTATGATGTAGATCATACTAGTGGGGACATGGTAGTCCATAAGTACATCCTTCAAGGTCCCTAGTCGTGGGTGTATCGAGACGGGGCATCGATATACCAGTGTAGACTAGCGTATACGCTTCTCGACCCATGTGATGGGCAATGGATGATCCCATATCCATTGGTGTTTGACATCAGAGATGGTATACGGGTGCTCAGTGGAGACTGGGTACACTGGACGGACTCGCCGAGAACTCCTAGATGGTATTATACCTCACGTCAGATGGCAGTTCTCAGGTGACACTTGTACAGGTTAGTCTGTAGACCCGAGATCGTCATAGAGTCTTGTGTGATTCCCACTGTGCTTTGATCTCCACCTTACCACGTCCATGAGGGAGTGCAAAACGGTGGTCTTTGGGTATAGTCCCGAGTCACATAGAGGCAATGAGCGATAGGAGGGGTTTCGTCTCTCCCGGTATTGGGGGTTGATGTTGCGCTGTGCTCGATTGGCCGTAACAGGGAAGTCCCTGGCCAGGGCTGATCAGAGATTTGCTGGTAAGTGTTACCAGTAGTTTCTCGACCCGTTATGAGCCACATATCGGCACGACTTATCGGTTATTGGGGTCTGACGTATACCACCCCTAGACTTGATATGCGACATATCAGACGAACAGACCGGACTGTACGGTAAGTGTTACTGGTCGGATTCGCAGGAGTGTGAGCGGGCTAGCTCGTCGATCTTCTGATCGCTCAATACCCGGGTGGCCGTTACGTTTAGCAGACCGCTTGCGGCTTGTGGGTGCTTGATATGATCATCATCTGCTACCCGGCGTATTGACGAGTCTTTAGAGTCCTACACAGAGGTTTCCTGGCTCAAGCGAAACGAAATAGGAGCGCATATGAGATATGTGCGGGACCGAGAATAATGCATGTATGTGATATCGTATTTGATTCTCGCGATTAATGTTTCGATTGGTTGTATGCGATATAACCTAGTTATCGAATCGAAGATCGATTCGAGAAACCGATACATTGAATACAAGTCGGTTATGGGCGACATGACCGGATCATTGAATCAAGTGTTGATTTAATGATTTAATGTATAATTATATATATGATATATTACTTTACATTAACTAGTATTGGTTCACTTTAAACGGATTTTTCTCACTTGATGCACATTGTATATGTGATATACTTTTGTGCACATATTTGTATCATGTTTGATGATACTTGATCATTTAGTTTAGTGTATAGGATTAAACCATGATTAATTTGATAATTAGGGTTTTGCATATCCATTTATTTATTTATTTGTTTATTTATTTATTTGGAAAGGATAAAGATGAGAATGGTGGCTTTCTTTGTTTCTTATTGAAGCTTCTTCACCATTCTTATCTCAACCTTGGCTAATTTAGTGATCTGAGATGGAATCCTTATACACCAGCAAAGTATGGACTTTGGCTGCGATATCTGAACGGTTAAATCCCCATCAGGGGCAAGTATATCTTGAGAAGATTACTTGGTGTAGATGGACAAGTTGAGACTTTCAAAGCTAGACTTGTTAAAGGTTTTAGTCATCAACCAGGTGTGGATAATGATGAAACATTTTCTAGGGACTATGCTTGAGTCCATCCAGATCCTACTTGCCACGGCTACATACCATGACTACGATATCTGGTGGTTGGGTGCCATGACTACTTTTCTAAATGATGTTTTAGAAGAGTGCGTCTATAAGTACACAGCCAGAGGGCCTCGTAGACGGTGGGAGAAGCGGAAACGTGTGCAAGATGCTTTATAGGATAAAGCAGGCATCGCGGAGTTATAACATCTGTTTTGATGGATTAGTCAAAGAAGTTGACATCATCAAAATGGTAGATGAACCTTGTATAAACAAAAAGGTAGTAGGAAGTATGGTGACGATCCTCGTAGAGTACGTGGATGACATACTCTTGTTAAGGAAAGAGTTTCCTATGCTACGCTCGATCAATCTCCGCTTATCACAATGATTTTCCATATTGGATCAAAGTGATACATACTAAATCCTAAGCTTTGGATCTATGAGATAGATCTAATTGGATGTTAAGATACTCACCAGTTGTAGTGAGATAGTATCAATCGATCCTGGGGAGAATCACTGGAAGTGTTCCAGAGTAATAAGGACGACTGAATGTCAGTCGCAGGCATTGTCTTTACCCACAGTAAAGGGACGGTATGTTGGAAGATTTCCAAGCTAGATACCGTGACAATCTAGACGATAAAGGCTGGTAACATCGCTATTAAAAATACTACCAAAGATGCAGTTTGGGTGTATATTGGTTCATAAGATGAACTAGGTTCCTACCATTGTGTGACAATGGAACTGTGGCTTTGGCTAAGGAACCATGGTCCCATCAGTGACCCAGACATATTCTGAGGCAGCATCACCTGATCATGGAGATAGCTGATCTCCAGGGTGATCGAGGTTAGGAGAGTAGACTCAGAGGACAACACGGCGGATCCACTCACGAAGGCCTTTTCCGAAAGAGAGACTTTTAGGGGATGGTTGAGTATGCGATACTGCAACCACTGCTACAGATGGCCCCAGTGCAAGTGGGAGATTGTTAGTTATATGTATGCCCTAGAGGCCATTACTGTACATTGGATGTATATTGTGGTGGATGCTGGGACATATATAGGTAGGACTTTCTTGTGCATCAGAAATATTTCATATATTTCTGATGTTTATTCAATCATGAAATGACGGATATTCAATGGCAACTTGAGAAATGTAAAAGTCAAAACGTTGGAGCAGGACCAACTCCCGGTGATGGACTTATACAATGTTACCAGTAGTTTGGAACCCCAGAACCCGGTTATTCAAACACATTGTATATGTTACCAGTAGTTTGGAACTCCTTTCACCATCCTTTTACCCTACTGGGTACACAGTAGGGTCGCTGAGATTTACTGGTAAGTGATACCACTGTAGGGTTCCTAGGCACTCTAATGGAGTCTCACAAGTGATCAAACATGCACAAATCAAATTTTACGGGTGCCTACAAACCCTAATACGGATCGTTGGCTAGAAATCTAGGCGAAAATGAAACTAGTTAACAACTTAACTAAAGTTTAAACGGAAATACAACCTTTGTAGATCCGGTGCTCCACCTCCATAGCTCCACAACGAAGTCCCCTCGCTGTCCAAATGAATTCCCGGGCTCTAGCGTCGGCTTCGTCGGAGAAATGGCGAGCTAGGTCGTCGATGTCCATGCCGAAGATGATCTACGTCGAGGCATCGCTAGATCAAGCTCCAACTTCACCAAGCCTTGAAAACTTGTGAAGTAAACACCCTATACAACTTGGCAAGAGGTAGAGGATGAAGAAATAGGAAGTGGGTAGACTTTAGAATTGGATTTCTCACTTGATTTCACTAGTTGCCATTGATGGTCACTAGCTTTCTTCTTGGAAGAAGAAGATGAAGAAGAAGAAGATATGATAAGTCTTGTATTTTAAATGAAAAAGAATTAAATCATATCATACATTCAACCTTAGTTAGGTGTAGAGAAAAGACCATGGTTAAAAGGATGGTTAGGGTTAAGCATAAGAACAAAAGAGTGACTTAGTCAAAGTTTCAAGAAACTTCAACTAAAAACAAAACATTCAACCATTCATTTATCCTTTTCTTTTTCCAAAATAAATAAATAAGAAAGATAAATGAATAAATAATCAAAACCCTAATCATTAACTTAAACCATGGTTTGATTCTTTACACTTATCCAAGTAAGCATGTATCATCAAACATGATACAAACATGTGCACAAAACTATATCGCATATACAATGTGTACAATTCATGTGAGAAAATCCTTTTAAAGTGAACCAATACTAGTTAACGCAAAGTAATATATCAAATATATAAATATGCACTAAATCATTAAACCAACACTTGATTTAACGATCCGGTCATATCGGAAACAGCCGACTAGTATCATATGTATCGATTTATCGAATCAATCCTTGATTCGATAACTAGGTTATATCGCATATAACCAATCGATACATTCATCGCGAGAATGGAATATGGTATCACATACTCGAATTATTCTTGGTCCCGCCCATATCTCATATGCGCTCCTATTTCGTTTCGCTTGAGCCAGGAAACCTCTGTGTAGGACTCTAAAGACTCGTCAATACGCCGGTAGCAGATGATGATCATATCAAGCACCCACAAGCCGCAAGCGGTCTGCTAAACGTAACGGCCACCCGGGTATTGAGCGATCAGAAGATCGACGAGCAAGCCCGCTCACACTCCTGCGAATCCAACCAGTAACACTTACCGTACAGTCCGGTCTGATCGTCTGATATGTCGCATATCTCGCCTAGGGGTGGTAAACGTCAGACCCCAATAGCTCGATAAGTCATGCTGACGTGAGGTCCATAACATGTGTGAAACTACTGATAACACTTACCAGTAGGTCACTGCAACCCTGGCCAGGGATTTCCTGTTATGGCCAGTCGAGCATAGCACAACATCAACCCCCAATACCGGGAGAGACGAATCCCCTCCTATCGCTCATTGCCTCCATGTGAATCAGGACTGTACCCAAAAACCACCTGTTTGCACGACTCAGTAGAGCCGTGGTAGGGTGGAAATCAAAGCCCAGTGGGAGACACACAAGACTTTATGATGATCTTGGGTCAACAGACTAAGCTGTACCAGTGTCACCAGAGAACTGCCATCTGATGTGAGGTATAATACCATCGGGGAGTTCTCGGCGAGTCCGTTCAGTGTACCCAGTCTCCACTGAGCACCCGTATACCATCTCTGATGTCAAACACCAATGGATATGGGATCATCCATCGCCCTTCGCATGGGTCGAGAAGATATGCGCTAGTCTACTCTGGAATATCGATGCCCCGTCTCGATATTCCCTCGATTAGGAACATTTCAAGGATGTACTCATGGACTACCCAGGCCCCACTAGTATGATCTACATCATAGTCCTGGAAGTCGAGTACACATCCTAAGGGATTTATCAACATGTAACAGAGAGAGACAGAAAGTATACACGTTAAGATAAAGAGCAACCAGATAGCGTACTATCATGTCTAGCAAGAAAGTCCTACCTATATATGTCCCAGCATCCACTACAATATACATCCAATGTACAGTAGTGGCCTCTAGGGCATACATATAACTAACAATCTCCCACTTGCACTAAGGCCATCTGTAGCAGTGGTTGCAGTATCGCATACTCAACCATCCCCTAAAAGTCTCTCTTTGGGAAAAGGCCTTGGTGAGTGGATCCGCCGTGTTGTCCTCTGAGTCTACTCTCCTAACCTCGATCACCCTGGAGATCAGCTATCTCCATGATCAGGTGATGCTGCCTCAGAATATGTCTGGGTCACTGATGGGACCATGGTTCCTTGGCCAAAGCCACAGTTCCATTGTCACACAATGGTAGGAACCTAGTTCATCTTATGAACCAATATACACCCAAACTGCATCTTTGGTAGTATTTTTAATAGCGATGTTACCAGCCTTTATCGTCTAGATTGTCACGGTATCTAGCTTGGAAATCTTCCAACATACCGTCCCTTTACTGAGGGTAAAGACAATGCCTGCGACTGACATTCAGTCGTCCTTATCACTCTGGAACACTTCCAGTGATTCTCCCCAGGATCGATTGATACTATCTCACTACAACAGGTGAGTATCTTAACATCCAATTAGATCTATCTCATAGATCCAAAGCTTAGGATTTAGTATGTATCACTTTGATCCAATATGGAAAATCATTGTGATAAGCGGAGATTGATCGAGCGTAGCATAGGAAACTCTTTCCCTAACAAGAGTATGTCATCCACGTACTCTACGAGGATCGTCACCATACTCCCTACTACCTTTTTGTTTATACAAGGTTCATCTAGCATTTTGATGATGTCAACTTCTTTGACTAATCCATCAAAACAGATGTTCCAACTCCGCGATACTTGCTTTATCCTATAAAGCATCTTGCACACGTTTCCGCTGCTCCCACTGTCTACGAGGCCCTCTAGCTGTGTACTTATAGACGCACACTTCTAAAACATCATTTAGAAAAGCAGTCATGACACCCAACCACCAGATATCGTAGTCATGGTATGTAGCCGTGACAAGTAGGATCTGGATGGACTTAAGCATAGTCCCTAGAAAAGGTTTCATCATTATCCGTGCCTGGTCGATGATGAAAACCTTTAACAATTCTAGCTTTGAAAGTCTCAACTTTTCCATGTACACCAAGCAATCTTCTCAAGATATACTTGCTCCTGATGGGGATTTAACCCTTCAGATTTAGCAACCAAAGTCCATACTTTGTTGGTGTATAAGGATTCCATCTCAGATCACTAAGCATCCAGCCATTCTTACAGAGTCCCTACTCTCGATGGCCTGCTCGAAACTGGTTGGGTCATCATCTTATGATGCAATCCTTGCTCCCACTGTCATCGAGAAACCGAGGTATCTCTCAGGCAGGCGAGGAACCCTACCAGATCGGCGGAGAGGCTGAGGTTCGTCGGGGACTATAGAATCCTTTGGTTCTGTCAAATCATCTGCTGTAGTTTGTATAGCTGGAACCTTTCCAGTTCTACATTACAGACCTTGCCTCGATCTTGTCCGGATTTTGCTTTTGACATAGGCCGGACAATCCCAAATCTTAACTTACTTAAGAGATTGGATCTTCCCACACCATATCTTATATGGAGTGGTAGGCAGTGATTTGATTCGAACCCTATTCAATAGGTATGCTGCTTCTCAAGCGCATAACTCCCAAAAAAAGGAAACAGGTAACTCAGCAGTACTCATCATAGAGCACACCTTATCATATAGGGTGTGATTGCTCCGCCCCGATACACCAATGTGCTATGGTTATTTGGAGGAGTCTTGCTGAGAGAGAATCTCATTCTCCTTTAGAATAATCCAGGAATTCCATGCACAAGTATTCTCCTCCTTGATCTCATCAAAGGACATAATACTTATACCCGGTTATTGGTTCTCTACTTCTAACTTATATTCTGTGAATACCTCAAAAGGTTCGGACTTATGTTTCAACAGGAACATATGACTGAATCTTGAGAGATTATCAGAGAATATAATGAAGTATAAAGAACCAGTCCTGACATGTGTAGACATGAGACCTTACATACATCATTATGTATCAGTCCCAAGAGTTTACTAACTCTTCCTCTTGCGTGTGTTCTGTATACTAGGAACTGTAGTTTGATTTAGAACGTCAATGCTTTTAGATAACGTGCCTGAACCGATCAACTTTTGATATAGGAAATGTTCAAAACATTGTCCATCAATACAAAATTATATCCTTTCTTTACAAATAAAGAGACTGATATGATTTTGTATATCAGGTTCGGTATCTAATAGCATTTGTTCAGAATCAATGTATTGGTAATACAGGGTGACAGTGACCAACCGACTTGGCTGCAACACTTGCCCCGGTTTCTGTCTCATGAAACTTATCACCCGTTCTCAGTTTTTCTACCTTTTTGTAGCCCTATGTAACAGCTTACATATCTGGGATCCTGATCCGGTATCATATACCCAGGATTCAGAGGATACTGAGATACAGTTCTTTGTAATGAACATACCCGAAGGAGATGCATCATATGCACTTTCTTCGTTTGGGCGACATGGGAAATCTGGTATTCCCTAATTTCATGCTCTGTCTTATAACAATTATAAGTTGGAGCGGGACCAACGTTCCCCAGATCAGTATAACAAGCGGGTTCGGTCAATACATCCATATTATTATCTTGATTAAGGCGTGATATGGTCGCTACCAGGAGAGAGAGAGAAGAAAACACTCAGCGTGCGCTCTTGCAAGATTAGATTGGTTATGTATTTTATCTAATCAGGATGGATCCCACTGTTTTTATCAAATCTTCCTTCAAACCCTAAAAGGAAAGACTAGCCGGGATTAATTACACTCTACAAATTCGCCAATCTTTCAGCCAGGCCAGTGTCGGTACTTTGAGGGAGGTTCCCCGTGCTTTCGCACGGACCTAATTACAGTAAACCTCGTTTTTCCAGAGGCGTAACCCCGTTGACACCTTTCTAGACACCTACTTGATCGGTTAATTGCAAAGTGCAAAACTCTCCCAGGAGTAACAATTACTCGCAGTGGGTATCGGGATCCAACTATCACATAGAAGGTATGCAATCTCATTGCAAATTTCAACACTTGAAACTCCCGATAATGGTTTTTACCCCTAGCACCTATGACCTTGGCTAAGGTTAACAAATCATAGGTACTAGTCAAGTTCTACCCGTCATTTCATGATTAATTAGACCCACCCACATGACCCTTGGCTAAGGTCAACAAAGCCACATAACTGTCCTAACTAATCGCATCATATGCTGTGTAGGAAGACATCAGTTAGCTACCGCACACTACGCCTCGGCTATGGTCGACAAACGTAGCACGAATACTAAGTACTCTACTTCCTAAAATGACGGAGGGTTGCGAATGGTTTTTATGAAAACCTTTAACGCTTTGAACTTGATCTCGTTGCGGAATCAAATGGTTTTTAAATGGAATGTTTTCGAGGCTTTTCTAGTTTTGCTAAAGGGTCACTCCCGGTGAAGGGATCGTCGGCCCTTTCCTCGTCGAATGAGGTGCGGGATATATCATATATATCACTGTGCAAAGCAGAAACTATAGAAGCGATCAAAGACAAACCGAGGGTTGTAGCATCTGCCAGTTATTGCTAAAGGAGTCACTCCCGGTGAAGGGATCTCGGTCCTTTCCTCATCGAATAAGGTGCAGGATGTTCTACAATGAACACCGCGATGCAAAGCAAGAACTGTAGCTACCTGTTTTATTTTGAAATTCGATTCCACAACATCAATTAGGTTTATTTTCTTTCATTAATCTCATTAATGAATATCCCATCATTTAATTCCACCTAAACATCACAGATAAATATAACGTACGCTTATGCTATCCGCATTCGCCTCGATGTCCCGTCTGCACCGTTAGGTTAGGTAACTAACGCCAGAGCGAGGCAGGGATAGCGCGGGTGTAAAACATAAGCAACGTCTATATAATATATCTTATATACTATATACTATATCTGTCTGAACAGAGCACAGAACATCATATGATCACAGATAAATCACCGCAGAAGATACATATGAAATATTGGATATATTAGGACGTCTGTGTTTTCAATACGAGCCAGTATAAAACACGGATTCCACGGTCGTGATGAATAGCCAATCCCACACCCCTAGACCCCTATGAGAGCGGCAAGCAACCCTACCAATTCTAGGGTTAGGAGATCCGGACTCGACTCCTCGAGATGGTCTCCCACTGGACCCTAGAACCCGGTTACTTGTGCTCCCCTCCTTGGGTCTATCCTAGTGCAGAAAAATAAATAATATACAAGTGGTGACAACTTCCGCAACCTGGAAGTGCCCCAATAAAAGAATATTACATACAAGTTTTTACATGAATGAAAATGAAAAAACACTCATCTCACATGTTTTCTCAAGTTGCCATTGAACTAGAAAGCTTTTCTTTTTCTAGTTCTTGAAGAAGAAGAAGAAATATATGATAGATTGAATAATGGAGTCTCTAATGTTATACAATGGTTAGATCATCTTCGGCATATCACGACTACGAAATCTGGCAACGTAATCACTGCGAGAAAATATCGGGATCCAACCATCAAGTTTTGACTTAGTCTCCTTTTTTGTTCTTATCCTTAACCCTAACCATTCCATTAACCATGGTCTTTTCTCTACACTTAACTAAGGTTAAAAGTATGATAAGATTTAATTCTTATTCCTTTTTATTTCATCTTATCATATCTTCTTCTTCATCATCTTCTTCCTTCATAAAGAAAGCTTGCTACTCCAATGGCAAGTGATGAAAACTAGTGAGAAATCCAATTCTAAAGTGAACCCACTTCCTATTTCTTCATCCTCTACCTCTTGCCAAGTAGTATAGGGTGTTCTCTTCACAATTTCATGACTTGTTGAAGTGAGAGTTTGATCTTGTGGAGCTTCGACGTAGATCATCTTCGACATCGAAGCCGACGACCAATTCCGCTCATTTTTCCGATGAAGCCGATGCTATTAATGCTAAATCTTTAGTATTCCTATGTTGTTTTGGATGTTTTCTTCACAAGTTTAGGTAACCTAAGTAAGCATATATGATTATATGAAACTAAAGTCTTAAGAAGTTACGGTGGTATCAGAGCGTAGCTATGGCCCAAAACATCATTTGTATTCCTATGTTTAGTATTCCTGTGAATAATCAAAACCCTAATCATTAACTTAAACCATGGTTTGATTCTTTACACTTAACCAAGTAAGTATGTATCATCAAACATGATACAAACATGTGCAGAAAACTATATCGCATATACAATGTGTACAATTCAAGTGAGAAAATCCTTTTAAAGTGAACCAATACTAGTTAACGCAAAGTAATATATCAAATATATAAATATGCACTAAATCATTAAATCAACACTTGATTTAACGATCCGGTCATATCTTATATAACCGACTAGTATCATATGTATCGGCTTATCGAATCAATCCTTGATTCGATAACTAGGTTATATCGTATATAACCAATCGATACATTGTTCGCGAGAATGGAATACGGTATCACATACTCGAATTATTCTCGGTCCCGCACATATCTCATATGCGCTCCTATTTCGTTTCGCTTGAGCTAGGAAACCTCTGTGTAGGACTCTAAAGACTCGTCAATACGCCGGCAGCAGATGATGATCATATCAAGCATCCACAAGCCGCAAGCGGTCTGCTAAACGTAACGGCCACCCGGGTATTGAGCGATCAGAAGATCGACGAGCAAGCTCGCTCACACTCCTGCGAATCCAACCAGCAACACTTACCGTACAGTCCGGTCTGATCGTCTGATATGTCGCATATCTCGCCTAGGGGTGGTAAACGTCAGACCCCAATAGCTCGATAAGTCATGCTGACGTGAGGTCCATAACATGTGTGAAACTACTGATAACTCTTACCAGTATATCACTGCAACCCTGGCCAGGGATTTCCTGTTATGGCCAGTCGAGCATAGCACAACATCAACCCCCAATACCGGGAGAGACGAATCCCCTCCTATCGCTCATTGCCTCCATGTGAATCGGGACTGTACCCAAAAACCACCTGTTTTCACGACTCAGTAGAGCCGTGGTAGGGTGGAAATCAAAGCACAGTGGGAGACACACAAGACTCTATGACGATCTCGGGTCAACAGACTAAGCTGTACCAGTGTCACCAGAGAACTGCCATCTGACGTGAGGTATAATACCATCTTGGAGTTCTCGGCGAGTCCGTTCAGTGTACCCAGTCTCCACTGAGCACCCGTATACCATCTCCGATGTCAAACACCGATGGATATGGGATCATCCATCGCCCATCACATGGGTCGAGAAGATATACGCTAGTCTACTCTGGAATATCGATGCCCCGTCTCGATATTCCCTCGACTAGGAACATTTCTAGGATGTACTCATGGACTATCCAGGCCCCGCTAGTATGATCTGCATCGTAGTCCTGGAAGTCGAGTACACATCCTAAGGGCTTTATCAACATGTAACAGAGAGATGGAAAGTATACACGTTAAGACAAAGAGCAACCAGATAGCGTACTATCATGTCGAGCAAGAAAGTCCTACCTATATATGTCCCAGCATCCACCACAATATACATCCAATGTACAGTAATGGCCTCTAGGGCATACATATAACTAACAATCTCCCACTTGCACTAGGGCCATCTGTAGCAGTGGTTGCAGTATCACATACTCAACCATCCCCTTAAAGTCTCTCTTTGGGAAAATGCCTTCGTGAGTGGATCCGCCGTGTTGTCCTCTGAGTCTACTCTCCTAACCTCGATCACCCCGGAGATCAACTATCTCCATGATCAGGTGATGCTTCCTCAGAATTTGTCTGGGTCACTGATGGGACCAGGGTTCCAGGGCCAAAGCCACACTTCTATTGTCATACAATGGCAGGAACCTAGTTCATCTTATGAACCAATATACACCCAAACTTCCTCTTTGGTAGTATTTTCAATAGCGATGTTACCAGCCTTTATCTTCTAGTTTGCCACGGTATCTAGCTTGGAACTCTTCCAACATACCGTCCCTTTACTAAAGGTAAAGACAATGCCTGTGACTGACATTCAGTCGTCTTTATCACCCTGGAACTCTTCCAGTGATTCTCCCCAGGATCGATTGATACCACCTCACTACAACTAGTGAGTATCCCAACATCCAATTAGATCTATCTCATAGATCCAAAGCTTAGGATTTAGTAGGTATCATTTTGATCCTATATAGAAAATCTTTGTGATAAGCGGAGATTGATCGAGCGTAGCATAGGAAACTCCTTCCCTAACAAGAGTATGTCATCCACGTACTCTACGAGGATCGTCACCATACTCCCTACTACCTTTTTGTTTATACAAGGTTCATCTACCATTTTGATGATGTCAACTTCTTTGACTAATCCATCAAAACAGATGTTCCAACTCCGCGATACTTGCTTTATCCTATAAAGCATCTTGCACACGTTTCCGCTGCTCCCACTGTCTACGAGGCCCTCTGGCTGTGTACTTATAGACGCACTCTTCTAAAACATCATTTAGAAAAGCAGTCATGACACCCAACCACCAGATATCGTAGTCATGGTATGTAGCCGTGACAAGTAGGATCTGGATGGACTTAAGCATAGTCCCTAGAAAAGGTTTCATCATTATCTGTGCCTGGTCGATGACGAAAACCTTTAACAAGTCTAGCTTTGAAAGTCTCAACTTGTCCATCTACACCAAGTAATCTTCTCAAGATATACTTGCTCCTGATGGGGATTTAACCCTTCAGATATCGCAACCAAAGTCCATACTTTGTTGGTGTATATGGATTCCATCTCAGATTGCTAAGCATCCAGCCATTCTTATAGAGTCCCTACTCTCGATGGCCTACTCAAAACTGGTTGGGCCATCATCTCATGATGCAATCCTCGCTCCCACTGTCATCGAGAAACCGAGGTATCTCTCAGGCAGGCAAGGAACCCTACCAGATCGGCGGAGAAGCTGAGGTTCGTCGGGGACTATAGAATCCTTTGGTTCGGTCAAATCTTCAGTTGTAGTTTCGTATAGCTGGAACCTTTCCAGTTCTACACAAATGACTTTACCTCGATCTTGTCCGGATTTTGCTTTCTACATAGGCCGGACAATCCCAAATCTTAACTAACTTAAGAGATAGGCTCTTCCCATACCATATCTCATATGGAGTGGTAGGCACTGATTTGAATCGAACCTTATTCAATAGGTATGCAACTTCATAAGTGCATAACTCCCAAAAGGAAATAGGTAACTCAGTAATACTCATCATAGAGCACACGATATCTAATATTGTGTGATTGCTCCGCCCCGATACACCGTTGTGCTGTGGTGTGTTCAGAGGAGTAATACTGAGAGAGAATCTCATTTTCCTTTAGAATAGTCCAAGGATTACATGCACAAGTATTCTCATCCTTAATCTCATCATAGGACATAATACTTATACCCGTTTATTGGTTCTCTACTTCTAACTTATATTCTGTGAATACCTCAAAAGGTTCGGACTTATGTTTCAACAGGAACATATGACTGAATCTTGAGAGATTATCAGAGAATATAATGAAGTATAAAGAACCAGTCCTGACATGTGTAGACAGGAGACCTTACATACATCATTATGTATCAGTCCCAAGAGTTTACTAACTCTTCCTCTTGCGTGTGTTCTGTATACTAGGAACTGTAGTTTGATTTAGAACGTCAATGCTTTTAGATAACGTGCCTGAACCGATCAACTTTTGATATAGGAAATGTTCAAAACATTATCCATCAATACAAAATTATATCCTTTCTTTACTAATAAAGAGACTGATATGATTTTGTATATCAGGTTCGGTATCTAATAGCATTTGTTCAGAATCAATGTATTGGTAATACAGGGTGACAGTGACCAACAGACTTGGCTGCAACACTTGCCCCGGTTTCTGTCTCATGAAACTCATGACCCGTTCTCAGTTTTTCTACCTTTTTGTAGCCCTATGTAACAGCTTACATATCTGGGATCCTGATCCGGTATCATATACCCAGGATTCAGAGGATACTGAGATACAGTTCTTTGTAATGAACATACCCGAAGGAGATGCATCATATGCACTTTCTTCGTTTGGGCGGCATGGGAAATCTGGTATTCCCTAATTTCATGCTCTGTCTTATAACAATTATAAGTTGGAGCGGGACCAACGTTCCCCAGCTCAGTATAACAAGCGGGTTCGGTCAATACATCCGTATTATTATCTTGATTAAGGCGTGATATGGTCGCTACCAGGAGAGAGAGAGAAGAAAACACTCAGCGTGCGCTCTTGCAAGATTAGATTGGTTATGTATTTTATCTAATCAGGATGGCTCCCACTGTTTTTATCAAATCTTCCTTCAAACCCTAAAAGGAAAGACTAGCCGGGATTAATTACACTCTACAAGTTCGCCAATCTTTCAGCCAGGCCAGTGTCGGTACTTTGAGGGAGGTTCCCCGTGCTTTCGCATGGACCTAATTACAGTAAACCTCGTTTTCCCAGAGGCGTAACCCCGTTGACACCTTTCTAGACACCTACTTGATCGGTTAATTGCAAAGTGCAAAACTCTACCAGGAGTAACAATTACTCGCAGTGGGTATCGGGATCCAACTATCACATAGAAGGTATGCAATCTCATTGCAAATTTCAACACTTGAAACTCCCGATAATGGTTTTTACCCCTAGCACCTATGACCTTGGCTAAGGTCAACAAATCATAGGTACTAGTCAAGTTCTACCCGTCATTTCATGATTAATTAGACCCACCCACATGACCCTTGGCTAAGGTCAACAAAGCCACATGACTGTCCTAACTAATCGCATCATATGCTGTGTACGAAGACATCACTTAGCTACCGCACACTACGCCTCGGCTATGGTCGACAAACGTAGCACGAATACTAAGTACTCTACTTCCTAAAATGACGGAGGGTTGCGAATGTTTTTTATGAAAACCTTTAAGGCATTGAACTTGATCTCGTTGCGGAATCAAATGGTTTTTAAATGGAATGTTTTCGAGGCTTTTCTTGTTTTGCTAAAGGGGTCACTCCCGGTGAAGGGATCGTCGGCCCTTTCCTCGTCGAATGAGGTGCGGGATATATCATATATATCACTGTGCAAAGCGGAAACTATAGAAGCGATAAAAGAAAAACCGAGGGTTGTAGCATCTGCCAGTTATTGCTAAAGGAGTCACTCCCGGTGAAGGGATCTCGGTCCTTTCCTCATCGAATAAGGTGCAGGATGTTCTACAATGAACACCGCGATGCAAAGCAAGAACTGTAGCTACCTGTTTTATTTTGAAATTCGATTCCACAACATCAATTAGGTTTATTTTCTTTCATTAATCTCATTAATGAATATCCCATCATTTAATTCCACCTAAACATCACAGATAAATATAACGTACGCTTATGCCATCCGCATTCGCCTCGATGTCCCGTCTGCACCGTTAGGTTAGGTAACTAACGCCACAGCGAGGCAGGGCTAGCGCGGGTGTAAAACATAAGCAACGTCTATATAATATATCATATATACTATATACTATATCTGTCTGAACAGAGAACAGAACATCGCATGATCACATCACAGATAATGCAGCAGAAAGAAACATATGAAATATTGGATATACTAGGACGTCCGTGTTTTCAATACGAGCCAGTATAAAACACGGATTCCACGGTCGTGATGAATAGCCAATCCCACACCCCTAGACCCCTACGAGAGCGGCAAGCAACCCTACCAATTCTAGGGTTAGGAGACCCGGACTCGACTCCTCGAGTTGGTCTCCCACTAGACCCCAGAACTCGGTTACTTGTGCTCCCCTCCTTGGGTCTATCCTAGTGCAGAAAAGTAAATAATATACATCAACGGTGACATCTTCCGCAACCTCGAAGTGCCCCAATAAAATAATATTACATACAAGTTTTTACATGAATGAAAATGAAAAAACACTTATCTCACATAAAAAAACCCCCGCTATTCAAACACGACGATCCAATATAACATATCCAGCAACACATAACATCAGATGTCATCAACGTAAGTAAATATGCGCATCCCAATTGTCGTTGACATATAGCAACGAAACCGGCGATATCACATATTACACTTACGGTCACAGAAAAGAAAGTGTAAAACTACAACAGTTGGAATCCGCAACCGCTTTAGACATCGCATGCCTAATCAAACGAATTCCTTAGACATCGCATGCCTAACAATTATAAACCCCGCATTTTAGTCTCATTATCGAAAACTCTTTTCAATATCAAGTCGGGTAATTCAACAAGATTCCCGACATCCTGATCGAATGCTCGTCGCAAACTTTAGTAGGCGGCCGCACCCCCGATGCCGTCGACGAAGTGCACCAAGGCGGAACACCGCTGCCGCGAGCACCCGAACGGATGCTTTCGGCGACGGGGTTCTCCTGCAGTCACTTGGTCGGGGCTATGGAGTGAGGCTGTCTATTAAGTTTACCGGCCAGTATCTGCGTTCACAACGTGATTGCAACGGACTTTTGATCACATCAAAATTCCGTGGCAACCGATCAAGTGAGACTAAAGTGCTATGTTTATAACATTCATTCAGTTATCTCATAACTTATTGTGAATTCCAATTATTGTATCACATTCCGGATAAGATAGAAAATGTTAAACTTTTCGATAGAACAATCGAACACCCAAGTTTTCCCGATCAACCGAATGAAATAAGTTCAAAGACATTCACTTCATGCCTCAGTACCAACGGTCCAGCCGTAGAAGGGTCAAGCCAACGCCTCACATGTGATACGCCGTACTGCCCCAAACCCTAAGGTTCAAAGGGCAGTTCAAGACGGTCACATAATCGAGTTAAGTTTTGTTGTCTTCTAGAGGGACCATCGCGTTACCTGCACTACTCAGAACGTCCTTAAACCACGGAAAAATCCAACACTTGGAAATTTTCCGGCAGGGGAAAAAGTGGGTATTTATGTCCGGTCGAAATTTTTAACATATTCTAAAATATCCGAAAAACACATAGACAAAATTAGACAATCCGATCGAATGTACGAACTCCTAATACAACCCAAAAAACTCAACTCTTGATTTCAGATAAAAAAATTCCCAGGAAAACCAGCACTGCAAAATAGGAATTACTGTGCAAAACGACAAATTGGCCGCGGAACCGCCGCATGAGCATGCTCATGCCGCGGATCCGCGGCGCCTTTATGGAATCAGGTCCTCGAATTTTACAGTATTCCTTAGATCTTCCTGCAGATTTTTCTGAATATTTTTAATCTTCAAAAAGCCACGTTTTTCAAAAAAGTCCAGAGAGCATTTTTCACCCCGGAGAAAAATCAGTGAAAAAGCTTGATTTCTCAAGGATTGATTCGATAAGCTTCCTCAGAATTTGTCTGGGTCACTGATGGGACCAGGGTTCCAGGGCCAAAGCCACGTTTTTCAAATCATTGTTAGTTATATGTATGCCCTAGAGGCCATTACTGTACATTGGATGTATATTGTGGTGGATGCTGGGACATATATAGGTAGGACTTTCATGCTCGACATGATAGTACGCTATCTGGTTGCTCTTTGTCTTAACGTGTATACTTTCCGTCTCTCTGTTATATGTTGATAAAGCCCTTAGGATGTGTACTCGACTTCCAGGACTATGATGCAGATCATACTAGCGGGGCCTGGATAGTCCATGAGTACATCCTTGAAATGTTCCTAGTCGAGGGAATATCGAGACGGGGCATCGATATTCCAGAGTAGACTAGCGTATATCTTCTCGACCCATGCGATGGGCGATGGATGATCCCATATCCATCGGTGTTTGACATCGGAGATGGTATGCGGGTGCTCAGTGGAGACTGGGTACACTGAACGGACTCGCCGAGAACTCCCAGATGGTATTATACCTCACGTCAGATGGCAGTTCTCTGGTGACGCTGGTACAGCTTAGTCTGTTGACCCGAGATCGTCATAGAGTCTTGTGTGTCTCCCAATGTTCTTTGATTTCCACCCTACCACGGCTCTACTGAGTCGTGCAAACAGGTGGTTTTTGGGTACAGTCCCGATTCACATGGAGGCAATGAGCGATAGGAGGGGATTCGTCTCTCCCGGTATTGAGGGTTGATGTTGTGCTATGCTCGACTGGCCATAACAGGAAATCCCTGGCCAGGGTTGCAGTGATATACTGGTAAGAGTTATCAGTAGTTTCACACATGTTATGGACCTCACGTCAGCATGACTTATCGAGCTATTGGGGTCTGACGTTTACCACCCCTAGGCGAGATATGCGACATATCAGATGATCAGACCGGACTGTACGGTAAGTGTTACTGGTTGGATTCGCAGGAGTGTGAGCGGGCTTACTCGTCGATCTTCTGATCGCTCAATACCCGGGTGGCCGTTACGTTTAGCAGACCGCTTGCGGCTTGTGGATGCTTGATATGATCATCATCTGCTGCCGGCGTATTGACGAGTCTTTAGAGTCCTACACAGAGGTTTCCTGGCTCAAGCGAAACGAAATAGGAGCGCATATGAGATATGTGCGGGACCGAGAATAATTCGAGTATGTCACAAGATGTAAATTCAAACTGATTTAAATATGCATCTAAATGTAACTTCAGCTAGTCGGTCGCATTGATAACACACTGTAGGGTTCCTAGGCACCCTAGTGAGGTCTCACAAGTCATCATCCATGCAAAATTCTAAGAATTACGGTGCAAAAAGTAACTCTGCACTCTAATGGAGTCTCACAAGTGATCAAACATGCACAAATCAAATTTTACGGGTGCCTACAAACCCTAATACGGATCGTTGGCTAGAAATCTAGGCGAAAATGAAACTAGTTAACAACTTAACTAAAGTTTAAACGGAAATACAACCTTTGTAGATCTGGTGCTCCACCTCCATAGCTCCGCAACGAAGTCCCCTCGCTGTCCAAATGAATTCCCGGGCTCTAGCGTCGGCTTCGTCGGAGAAATGGCGAGCTAGGTCGTCGATGTCCATGCCGAAGATGATCTACGTCGAGGCATCGCTAGATCAAGCTCAAACTTCACCAAGCCTTGAAAACTTGTGAAGTAAACACCCTATACAACTTTGCAAGAGGTAGAGGATGAAGAAATAGGAAGTGGGTAGACTTTAGAATTGGATTTCTCACTTGATTTCACTAGTTGCCATTGATGGTCACTAGCTTTCTTCATGGAAGAAGAAGATGAAGAAGAAGAAGATATGATAAGTCTTGTATTTTAAATGAAAAAGAATTAAATCTTATCATACTTTCAACCTTAGTTAGGTGTAGAGAAAAGACCATGGTTAAAAGGATGGTTAGGGTTAAGCATAAGAACAAAAGAGTGACTTAGTCAAAGTTTCAAGAAACTTCAACTAAAAACAAAACATTCAACCATTCATTTATCCTTTTCTTTTTCCAAAATGAATAAATAAGAAAGATAAATGAATAAATAATCAAAACCCTAATCATTAACTTAAACCATGGTTTGATTCTTTACACTTAACCAAGTAAGCATGTATCATCAAACATGATACAAACATGTGCACAAAACTATATCGCATATACAATGTGTACAATTCAAGTGAGAAAATCCTTTTAAAGTGAACCAATACTAGTTAACGCAAAGTAATATATCAAATATATAAATACGCACTAAATCATTAAATCAACACTTGATTTAACGATCCGGTCATATCGGATATAACCGACTAGTATCATATGTATCGGCTTATCGAATCAATCCTTGTTAGTTATCGAATCATATCCAGAGAGAATTGACTCAGTGAAAAAGCTTTCTAGTTCAATGGCAACTTGAGAAAACAAGTGAGAAATCCAAATCTAAAGTGAACCCTGCTATCTATTTCTTTTTTTTTCTTTTTATTTTAGAAAAGATAAATGATGAAATGGTGGCAGGGTTCACTTTAGAATTGGATTTCTCACTTGTTTTCTCAAGTTGCCATTGAACTAGAAAGCTTTTCATTTTCTAGTTCTTGAAGAAGAGAACACCCTATACTACTTGGCAAGAGGTAGAGGATGAAGAAATAGGAAGTGGGGAGTATGGTGACGATCCTCGTAGAGTACGTGGATGACATACTCTTGTTAGGGAAGGAGTTTCCTATGCTACGCTCGATCAATCTCCGCTTATCACAAAGATTTTCCATATAGGATCAAAATGATACCTACTAAATCCTAAGCTTTGGATCTATGAGATAGATCTAATTGGATGTTGGGATACTCACTAGTTGTAGTGAGGTGGTATCAATCGATCCTGGGGAGAATCACTGGAAGAGTTCCAGGGTGATAAAGACGACTGAATGTCAGTCACAGGCATTGTCTTTACCCTCAGTAAAGGGACGGTATGTTGGAAGAGTTCCAAGCTAGATGTCGTGGCAAACTAGAAGATAAAGGCTGGTAACATCGCTATTGAAGATACTACCAAAGAGGAAGTTTGGGTGTATATTGGTTCATAAGATGAACTAGGTTCCTGCCATTGTATGACAATGGAAGTGTGGCTTTGGCCCTGGAACCCTGGTCCCATCAGTGACCCAGACAAATTCTTCTTAAGGTATCAGAGCCTAGCTAGAACCTTAGGCGATGCGTAGACGGAGTTAGAAGTCCGTCTACGATTAACTCCGTCTACAAAGGTTGTAACTCCGCGATGAAGTCCCCAGCTAGAAAGCTTTTCTTTTAAACGGAACACACCACACCGGATCTACAAAGGTTGTAACTCCGCGATGAAGTCCCCAGCTCAGTATAACAAGCGGGTTCGGTCAATATTCCGTAATATTCCGTATTATTATTATCTTCGGGTGTGTTCATTTTACACTTAACCAAGTAAGCATAATAATATATGCATTAAGTTGTTATGTAGTAGTCAAATAGTTTTTATTATCGCCTAAACTACTGAAGGGTTCCTAGGCACACTAATGAGGTCTCACAAGGCATCAATCATGCCAATTTCAAAAATTACGGTGCCGAGAAATCCTAATACGGATCGTTGGCTAGAAGTTTAGGCGAAAAAGAAACTAGTTAACAACTTAACTAAATGGTAAACGGAAATACAACCATTGTAGATCCGGTTCTCCACCTCCATGGCTCCGCGATGAAGTCTCCTCGCTGTACAAATCGGATCTTGGGCTCTAGCGTCGGCTTCATCGGAGAAAAAGCGGGCTAGGTCATCGACGACGATGCCGAAGATGATCTACGTCGAGGCATCGCTAGATCATGCTCCAACTTCACCAAGTCAAGAAAACTTGTGAAGGAAACACCCTATACTACTTGGCAAGAGGTAGAGGAGGAAGAAATAGGAGGTGGGTTCACTTTAGAATTGGATTTCTCACTCTTTTTCTCAAGTTGCCATTGATGAGGCAAGCTTTTTCTTCAAGTAGAAGATGAAGAAGATGATGAAAAGAATATGATAAGTGTTTTGTAAAAAGAAAATAATAAGAATACTTATCATATCTCAACCATGGTCAAGTGTAGAGAATAAATCGGTTAGTGGGAATGGTTAGGGTTAAGCATGGAGACAAAATGGTCACTTGGTCAAAGCTTCATGAAGCTTTAACTAGAAAACAAATTAAGCCACCATTTTCCTTTATGCTTAACCCTAACCATTCCCACTAACCATGATTTATTCTCTACACTTGACCATGGTTGAGATATGATAAGTATTCTTATTATTTTCTTTTTACAAAACACATATCATAATCTTTTCATCATCTTCTTCATCTTCTACTTGAAGAAAAAGCTTGCCTCATCAATGGCAACTTGAGAAAAAGAGTGAGAAATCCAATTCTAAAGTGAACCCACCTCCTATTTCTTCATCCTCTACCTCTTGCCAAGTAGTATAGGGTGTTTCCTTCACAAGTTTTCTTGACTTGGTGAAGTTGGAGCTTGATCTAGCGATGCCTCGACGTAGATCATCTTCGGCATCGTCGTCGATGACCTAGCCCGCTTTTTCTCCGATGAAGCCGACGCTAGAGCCAAGATCCGATTTGTACAGCGAGGAGACTTCATCGCGGAGCCATGGAGGTGGAGAACCGGATCTACAAAGGTTGTATTTCCGTTTACCATTTAGTTAAGTTGTTAACTAGTTTCTTTTTCTCCTAAACTTCTAGCCAACGATCCGTATTAGGGTTTCTCGGCACCGTAATTTTTGAAATTGGCATGATAGATGCCTTGCGATGTTAGTTATGTATATGCCCTAGAGGCCATTGTTGTACATATGATGTATATTATAATGGATGCTTGGTTATATATAGAGATGACTTTCTTGCTCGTCATGATAGTATGCTATTTGGTTTCGCTTTATCTTAACATGTTGACTTGTATTGGTTTACTGTTTTACTCTCACATGTTGATAAAGCCCTTAGGATTTGTACTCGACTACTGGGACTATGATGAGATCATACTAGTGGGGCCGCGGTAGTCGATGAGTACATCCTATAACTGTTCCTAGTCGAGGGTATATCGAGACAGGGCATCGATACACCAAAGTAGACAAGCGTATACGCATCTTGACCCATATGATGGGCGATGGATGATCCTATATCCATCGGTGTTAGACATCATAGATGGTGTACGGGTGCTCAGTGGAGACTGGGTACACTGGACGGACTCGCCGAGAACTCCCAGATGGTGATATACCACACGTCAGATGGCAGTTCTCCGGTGACACAGGTACAGGGTAGTCTGTAGACCCGAGATCGTTATGGAGTCTTGTGTGATTCCCACTGTGCTTTGATTTCCACCTTACCACGTCTAAGAGGGCGTGCAAAACGGTGGCTTTTGGGTACAGTCCCGAATCACATGGAGGCAATGAGCGATAGGAGGGGATTCGTCTCTCCCGGTATAGGGAGTTGATGTTGTGCTGTATTCGATTGGCTATAACTGGAAGTCCCTGGCCAGGGCTGATATAGAGATTTACTGGTAAGTGTTACTAGTAGTTTCTCGACCCGTTATGAGCCACACATCGACACGACTTATCGGTTACTGGGGTCTGATGTAAGTCCATATTGCGACCCCCGGTACTTACGGGGAGGCGGAAACGGTATAAAAAACGAATTTTTATCGCAAGAGGCAACATGGACTAAACTATGTCGGGATCGTTGTCTAAACTAAAACTAGTTAACAAGCTAAAGAGAGTTAGCTACTATGGAAGATGGTTATACCTAAACTTGAACTCCTTCTTCTTCAAACCTTGTAGAGGTTGATGGTTCTCTTTTCGTCGCCTTCTCCCGTCGAAGATGGATCCACCTCGAAGGTTCGACTTTGGGCTCTTCCTCGATCTTTGAGTGAACTAGGGTTTCCGGCTTGCTAAACCTTCATCCTAGAATGAGTAGAGAGTGATTAGGGTTTGCTTTTCTATCTAAAGAGAATGATTCTCAACACATGAGAAGGTTTCTCTTTTCAAGAGGAGGAAGAAGATGAAATGAGGAGAGAGAGAGGTTATGATAGAATGAGCTCAATTATTTCTTTCTTGCAACCATATTGCAAAAGAAATGAATTATCTAAATGATAATAATGGAAATAAGAATAGTTGATGGTAAATATGGAATGACCACTATCATACCTCTTTTAATGAAGTGTAAGCATGAATCAAGGAAGACTTTCAAGGCATGAAAGTGGTCAATGGTCAACAAGTCAACCAAGGTCAACAAGTCAACAAAAAAACAACCATAACATAATTCTTATTTAATTACTATTATTAATAGATAATATACAAATCCATTAGGGTTTGGAAAATGATAACTGTCAACTGTGCATACGCACCCGATCCGAAACCCGAATGAAAAACCTCATTCTCCGCCTCAAGCAACTGTGCATACACACCTGCATTCTCGTTCCGAGGAACAAGAATACCAAGATATAAAAGCAACCCCCAAAACATATACCAGTATCTGGCTCAAACCAGAGCCTGCCAGTATAATCCGTCCGGACTCCAAACGTGCACAAGTGCGCGGATGAGAACGAACCCTGTCGCAAAACCATGCGACCTCTACTCTGTTTTGCCCAGAGGCGAATACCCTCTGTGTGGGACTCTAAAGACTCGACACTACGCTGGCAGTGGGTTTAACCACAGACCGCAAGCGGCACTAGCTGTGCGTAACGGTCCCCAGGTAGATGCCGACAAGAAGGCTGACGAGGTGAAACCCCATCTGAACTCCTACTGAGTCTGAATATGACATTCTCCGTACAGTCCGGTCTGTTCGTCTGATACATCGCATGGCGGGCCTAGGGGGCGGTAAAACGTCAGTCCCCCAATAGCGGTACAAGTCGTGTCGGAGTGAAGCCCAAAACACCCTGAGATAACACTGGAAACCTACCAGTATATCTCGCTTGCCCTGGCCAGGGACTACTCGTGTAATGGCTCTCCTAGACACAGCGCGATGTCAACCCCCAATACCGGGAGAGACGAATCCTGTCTAACCGTCACTGCCTCCAAGTGCTTCGGGACTGCACCCAACCACCACCTGTTTGCACGACTCCTTTGAGCCGTGGTAGGGTAGTGATCAAAGTGCAGTGGGAACACACTCGAGGCGAAGTGTCGGTGTCAAGTCAGCGGACTAAGCTGTACTCATGTCACCTGGGAACTGATAACTGACGATAGGTATAATACCAACCTGTCAGTTCCCGACGAGTCCTGTCCAGTGTACTCGTAACCCAACGAGCACCCGTATACTATCTCCAGTACGACGTACTGATGGCTGTGGGACAGACCATCTCCCACACTGGGATGAGAAGCGCATACGCTAGTCTACTCCGGAGTATCGATGCCCAGTCTCGATAGTCCTACGACTAGGGACCTGTATAAGGATGTGCCTATAGATTACCCAGCCCCCACTAGTGTGACTGCCATCACAACGCTGGTAATCAAGCAAAGATCCTAAGGGCTCCACTAATGCGTATAAGTGATATACTGAAATAAACACAAGTACACATTGAAGTAGAAACAAACCAAGTAGCATACTACTATATTGAGCAAGACTGTTTATACAAGGTGAATATCCCAAGCTTCCATTAAGTAATATACAAACTAGTATGATACAGTAATGGCCTCTAGGGCATATACACTAACAATCTCCCACTTGCACTAAGGCCATGTACTGGCGTATCGAAGACCTATCATCTCGATCAGCCGCTCGAACTGAGTCTGGGGTAGGGCCTTGGTGAATGGATCTGCAGTGTTCTCTTCTGAAGCAACCCTCCGAACCTCGATCTCCTTGCGATCCACGATCTCCCTGATCAGGTGATACCGCCTCAAGATGTGCCTGGATCTCTGATGGGACCTGGGTTCCTTTGCTAAAGCTATAGCCCCGTTGTTGTCGCAATACAGAGGTACTGGGTCAACAATGGACGGAACCACCTGAAGTTCTTTTAAGAACTTCCTTATCCAGACAGCTTCTTTTGCGGCATCAGATGCAGCGATGTATTCCGCTTCCATAGTCGAGTCTGCAACGGTTTCCTGTTTGGAACTCTTCCAACACACCGCCCCTCCATTGAGGGTAAAGACAAAACCCGACATGGACTTGGAATCATCCTTGTCACTCTGGAAGCTGGAGTCAGCAAAGGCCTCAATCTGGAGGTCTTTTCCGCCATACACCAAGAACATCTCCTTAGTCCTCCTCAGGTACTTGAGAATGTTCTTTACTGCTATCCAATGTTTCTCCCCAGGGTTTGACTGATACCGGCTTACTACACTCAGTGCATAAGCTACATCCGGTCTGGTACACAACATCGCATACATTATAGAGCCTACCGCAGAAGCGTAGGGTATAATAGACATGCGATCCCTCTCCAAATCAGTCTTGGGAGACATCTCTTTAGAGAGGGTGATCCCGTGACAAGCCGGTAAGTTACCGCGCTTGGAATCTTCCATACTGAATCTTTTCAGTACGGTGTCGATGTACCTGGACTGTGAAAGTCCTAATATCCTCTTGGATCTATCACGATGTATCCGGATCCCCAGGATGTAAGAGGCATCACCCAGGTCTTTCATGGAGAACCTGTGTGACAAGAAACCCTTGACAGATTGTAGCATAGGAATGTCATTTCCTATTAAGAGAATGTCATCCACGTATAAAACAAGGAATACTACAGTTCTCGCTACAAATCTACTATAGATGCACGGTTCATCTGGATTTTTGATAAAGTCAAATTCCTTGACCGTCTCATCAAAACAGATGTTCCAACTCCGCGATGCCTGCTTTAGTCCATAGATGGACTTAAGCAACTTGCACACCTTTCCGCTGCTCCCACTTTGAATGAAACCTTCTGGCTGATCCATATAGACACACTCCTCTAAATTTCCATTTAGAAAAGCGGTTTTTACGTCCATCTGCCAAATCTCATAATCGTGGAAGGCAGCAATGGCAAGAAGGATCCGAATGGATTTCAGCATAGCCACTGGAGAAAAGGTTTCGTCATAGTCCAAGCCAGGTCTTTGACGGAAACCCTTTGCTACAAGTCTAGCTTTATAGGTCTCAACCTGTCCATCTACACCAATCTTCCTTTTGAAGATCCACTTGCATCCTACGGGTTTTACCCCGTCTGGAGCAATGTCCAACGTCCATACTTTGTTGGTGTACATGGACTCCATTTCGGTCCGCATTGCATCCAGCCATTTTACCGAGTCAACGCTCTGAACGGCCTGCTGGAAGCTAGTAGGCTCATCATAATCTATGATGCAATCCTCTCGATCCCCGTCTATGAGAAAACCGTAGTATCTCTCGGGCGGATGAGACTGCCTACTACTCCTGCGGAGCGGCGTAGGAATGTCCTGTTCATTTGAACCCTCTGGTTCCATTAAGCTTTCAGTAATAGTCTGTGGTTCTGGAATTTCTTCCAGTTCTACTGCGCTCTCACTTAATTCTTTTTCTAAGAACTGATGTTCTAGAAAGTGGGCATGACGAGAAACAAGAACTTTTTGTTCCTCTTCGTAGTAGAAAAGATATCCCTTGGAATTCTTTGGATATCCCACAAACTTACACAGTACTGAGCGCGCCTCGAGCTTGTCCGCATGCTGCTTTTTAACAAAAGCTGGACTTCCCCAAGTCTTAATGTGACTGAGATGGGGTCTCTTCCCACACCACATTTCATATGGTGTAGTAGGCACAGTCTTAGTAGGAACTCGGTTCAAAAGGTACGCAGCTGATTCTAGTGCATACCCCCAGAATGATCGCGGTAACTCAGCGTTACTCATCATGGACCGTACCATATCCAATAGGGTCCGGTTCCGTCTCTCCGATACACCGTTATGTTGCGGGGTGTATAGAGGAGTAAGCTGAGAGAGAATCCCATTCTCTTTTAAATAATTCAGGAACTCGGCACTTAAGTATTCTCCACCTCGATCCGATCTTAGAATCTTGATACTTTTGCCGGTCTGTTTTTCTACTTCATTCTTAAATTCCTGGAATTTTTCAAAAGCTTCGGACTTATGTTTCATTAAGAAGACATAACCGTATCTTGAAAAATCATCCGTAAAAGTAATGAAGTAAGAATAACCGGTTCGCGCATGTGTAGACATTGGACCGCACACGTCGCTGTGTACGAGTCCCAAGAGCTCGCTCGCTCTTACTCCGTGTCCAGTGAACGGAGTCTTTGTCATCTTTCCTTTGAGACAGGATTGACAAGTGGCATATGATTGATATTCGAACGGATCCAAATATCCTTCTGTATGTAACTTAGTCAACCTTCTCTCATTGATGTGACCCAGTCTACAATGCCATAAGAAAGTCTGATTAATATCTGGTGACTTTCTTTTGTGTGTATTCTGGACATTGAAAATCTGTGGTTGGTTTAATACGTATATACCATTGCTCAATGTACCTGACCCAATCAGAACTTGATTAAGGTGAATGTTAACAACATTACTTACAAACGCAAATTCATAACCTTCTTTAGAAACCAAAGATACAGAAATGATATTACAAGTTGCGTTGGGTACAAAAAAGCAATTACGCAAAACCAAAACATGCCCATCTGACATTCCCAGGTGATAGTCCCCCACGGCTTTAGCATCCATGCTAGCTCCGTTCGCAACTCTGAGGGTCATGTCACCTGCCTTCAAAACCCTACGGTTTCTCAACGCCTGCAAAGAATTACAGATATGAGATCCTGATCCGGTATCCAATACCCAGGAAGTAGAGTTTATAGAAAGACAGTTTTCAACAACATACACACCTGAAGCTGAAGCCGCAACCTGCTTCAGTTCCTGTGTCCTGGCTTTCCAAGCCCTGCAATCTTTCTTCCAGTGTCCACTCTTGTGACAATAGAAGCATTCCTCTTTACCAACAAGCTTCCCCGCTATTTTTGTTGCCTTTTCCTTTCCCTTCGTACCCACTTTACTAACACCGCCTCTTGGTTTGGCGGGGGCTTTCTTCTTCTTTCCCTTGGCTTTCGCCTTGGACCTAGAAGAAGAAGATCCTCCTACAAACAAAGTGGATGTATCCCTACCCTTCTGTAGGGTGCCCTCTGCGCTCCTCAGCAGGTTGAGGAGTTCTGAAAGTTCAACTTCCTTTTCTTGCAAGTTGAAATTCAGTATGAACTGGGCGTAAGTGGATGGAAGGGACTGGAGAATTATATCTGTATAAAGTTCACTGTCCAACGTGGTCCCAAGTTCCGCGAGCTCCTCAGTGTAGCGAATCATCTTAAGCACGTGGTCCGCTACCGATGATCCGACGGCCAACTTAGTCGAAAATAACTTCTTCGACACTTCGTATCTTGCGATACGAGACTGCTCTCCATACAGTTCTTTTGTATGAAGAAATATGGATTCCAAATCCATATTCTCGTGCCTCCTCTGATGGTCATTGTCCATCGAGGCAAGTACGAGGCATCTGGCCTTCGCGCTGTCAATCTCCCAAGTCTTACGGATTTCCTTATCCGCGACACTGGAGGTGGGACCTGGGACGGGGGGAGCTTTGCTGGTGAGAAGATACCCCAGCTTGTCGTAAGAGATTGCCAATTTGACATTCCTGAGCCAATCTTTGTAGTTTGGCCCTGTCAATATGTTTTTATCCAGAAGTAACTTAAGTCCAGTCATTTCGATTTGGTCGCTGCAGGGGGAGAGAAGAAACACTTAGCACGATGCTCTTGCAAGTTTAGAATGGTTTTTAATTTGTCTAAACAGGATGGCTCCCACTGTCTCTCGAATCCCTCCTCAAACCACAAAGGAAGAATTAGCCGGGATCAATCCCACCGTACAATACTTGCTTAACCGTTCAGCCAGGCCAGTGTCGGTACTTCGAGGGAGGTTTTCCAACGCTTTCGCGAAGTTCCTTAATTTAAGAACCTCTTTTCCCTGGGGGCGTAGCCCCGCTAACACCTTTCTAGGCACCTACTAGGTTTATAGCATTGATCGTTTAGTGAGAAATTTCCCGAGGAGTAGCATATACTCACAGTAGGATCGGGATCCAAATATCATCGCGTGACGAAAATGAAGGAATCCTACCATAATCATCACACTCCAAATGGTATGCAAATCTAGCAAGTTTCAGTACTTATGAAACTCCCGATGTGGATTTTTGCCCCATGCTCTTATGACCTTGAGTTTGGCCAAAATATCATAAGTCACATGTCAAGTTCTTCCCGTCACTTTCCAGGTTAATTTGGATCCATCCGTACATACCCTTGACTTTGGCCAAAATGGCAGCACGACTGTCCCAAACCAACGCATCTATCTATGCTACACATGAACACCCAATAGCTACCAATCACTGTGCCTTGACTTTGGCCAAAATACACAGCTTGAATACTATTGCCTATTCATGCGAAACGACGGAGGGCTACGAATGGTTTTGGTAAAACCGTGAACGTAGTGAACTTGATATAATCGATGGAACGAGATAGCTTTTAGAAGGAGTGGCTCAAGCTCCGCATTTAAAAGTTAGTTTTGAAAAGAACCGAGTGGTTTTTCGAAAGTGTTCCATCGACTTAAACTTGGTTTATTATCTTGCATTAGTTCTTTTAATGCGTGATATTCTTGCATTAGTTCTTTTAATGCGTCCCATCATTTAATCCTACCATTGCAGAAAACAACCAAAATATGACGTACGCTTATGCCATTCGCATTCGCCACGGGGTCCCGTCATCACTCGTTAGGTTACTTAACTAACGACAGAGTGGGGGCTGGGCTAGCGCGGCTGTAAAACATAAGCAACGTCTAAATAGAAAGCAATGATAGACATTACAGATCACAGATGAATACATTGGATATATTAGCAATCCGCATTCCTTTCGAGCCTGAAACGAAAAGCGGATAACACGGTCGCGGTGAATAGCAAATACCCCACCCAAGACCCCTACGGGTGCGGCAAACTACCCTCCATGTTCCCGGTAGTTTGTGCACCCCACCATGGGTCTATCCTAGGAGCAAAAACAGTAAAAAGAATTATACAATGACGGCTACAACCCCGACCCGGTTGTGCGGCCAAACAAATAATATTATTACATCAATTTACATTTACAATGAATGAAAGAAAAACAAAAGCTCATCTCACATCCACCCCGGCTATTCACCCGCGACAGTCCAACACATTCATATACACATTCCAGCACATTACAGATCATGTATAACCCCGACTAATCGACTTATAGCGATTAGCCGACGTTCAATACATGCAAACATCACAGATATAACCAACATAGCCAAAGTGCAGTGAAGTTCGGAAAAAAATACGGAATTATAGGACCCCAAAAGTGAATTTCAGTTCTGGAAAATCTGGGTACATATAATATATCTTAAAAATCCCAAAACCAACACAGAAGAACACTGCACGAAAAACGATGCAAAGATGACACCAACTTGCGGCGGTTCCGCGGCCAGATGAGTAGCTCAGGCCGCGGAAGGGCGGCGGTTTTGATGAAACATGCTATCGTTTTTCTTGTGTGTTCTTAGAAAACCCTGAGACAATTTTACAAGTATAAAGTTTTTCATTTTGAGCAGAAAAAATTTCAACAGAAAGTTAGGGTTTTGATTTTCCGGTTTTGCGATTTTTCGGTTCCGAACTTCGTTACACTTCACTACCAAGCTAGTTTAAGTTTAGTTAGGCTCTGATACCACTGTAAGTCCATATTGCGACCCCCGGTACTTACGGGGAGGCGGAAACGGTATAAAAAACGAATTTTTATCGCAAGAGGCAACATGGACTAAACTATGTCGGGATCGTTGTCTAAACTAAAACTAGTTAACAAGCTAAAGAGAGTTAGCTACTATGGAAGATGGTTATACCTAAACTTGAACTCCTTCTTCTTCAAACCTTGTAGAGGTTGATGGTTCTCTTTTCGTCGCCTTCTCCCGTCGAAGATGGATCCACCTCGAAGGTTCGACTTTGGGCTCTTCCTCGATCTTTGAGTGAACTAGGGTTTCCGGCTTGCTAAACCTTCATCCTAGAATGAGTAGAGAGTGATTAGGGTTTGCTTTTCTATCTAAAGAGAATGATTCTCAACACATGAGAAGGTTTCTCTTTTCAAGAGGAGGAAGAAGATGAAATGAGGAGAGAGAGAGGTTATGATAGAATGAGCTCAATTATTTCTTTCTTGCAACCATATTGCAAAAGAAATGAATTATCTAAATGATAATAATGGAAATAAGAATAGTTGATGGTAAATATGGAATGACCACTATCATACCTCTTTTAATGAAGTGTAAGCATGAATCAAGGAAGACTTTCAAGGCATGAAAGTGGTCAATGGTCAACAAGTCAACCAAGGTCAACAAGTCAACAAAAAAACAACCATAACATAATTCTTATTTAATTACTATTATTAATAGATAATATACAAATCCATTAGGGTTTGGAAAATGATAACTGTCAACTGTGCATACGCACCCGATCCGAAACCCTAATGAAAAACCTCATTCTCCGCCTCAAGCAACTGTGCATACACACCTGCATTCTCGTTCCGAGGAACAAGAATACCAAGATATAAAAGCAACCCCCAAAACATATACCAGTATCTGGCTCAAACCAGAGCCTGCCAGTATAATCCGTCCGGACTCCAAACGTGCACAAGTGCGCGGATGAGAACGAACCCTGTCGCAAAACCATGCGACCTCTACTCTGTTTTGCCCAGAGGCGAATACCCTCTGTGTGGGACTCTAAAGACTCGACACTACGCTGGCAGTGGGTTTAACCACAGACCGCAAGCGGCACTAGCTGTGCGTAACGGTCCCCAGGTAGATGCCGACAAGAAGGCTGACGAGGTGAAACCCCATCTGAACTCCTACTGAGTCTGAATATGACATTCTCCGTACAGTCCGGTCTGTTCGTCTGATACATCGCATGGCGGGCCTAGGGGGCGGTAAAACGTCAGTCCCCCAATAGCGGTACAAGTCGTGTCGGAGTGAAGCCCAAAACACCCTGAGATAACACTGGAAACCTACCAGTATATCTCGCTTGCCCTGGCCAGGGACTACTCGTGTAATGGCTCTCCTAGACACAGCGCGATGTCAACCCCCAATACCGGGAGAGACGAATCCTGTCTAACCGTCACTGCCTCCAAGTGCTTCGGGACTGCACCCAACCACCACCTGTTTGCATGACTCCTTTGAGCCGTGGTAGGGTAGTGATCAAAGTGCAGTGGGAACACACTCGAGGCAAAGTGTCGGTGTCAAGTCAGCGGACTAAGCTGTACTCATGTCACCTGGGAATTGATAACTGACGATAGGTATAATACCAACCTGTCAGTTCCCGACGAGTCCTGTCCAGTGTACTCGTAACCCAACGAGCACCCGTATACTATCTCCAGTACGACGTACTGATGGCTGTGGGACAGACCATCTCCCACACTGGGATGAGAAGCGCATACGCTAGTCTACTCCGGAGTATCGATGCCCAGTCTCGATAGTCCTACGACTAGGGACCTGTATAAGGATGTGCCTATAGATTACCCAGCCCCCACTAGTGTGACTGCCATCACAACGCTGGTAATCAAGCAAAGATCCTAAGGGCTCCACTAATGCGTATAAGTGATATACTGAAATAAACACAAGTACACATTGAAGTAGAAACAAACCAAGTAGCATACTACTATATTGAGCAAGACTGTTTATACAAGGTGAATATCCCAAGCTTCCATTAAGTAATATACAAACTAGTATGATACAGTAATGGCCTCTAGGGCATATACACTAACATCTGACGTATACCACCCCTAGACTAGATATGCGACATATCAGACGAACAGACCGGACTGTACGGGAGTGTTACTGGTTGGATTCACAGGAGAACGTACAGGCTAGCTTGTTGATCTTTTGATCGCTCAATACCTGGGTGGCTGTTACGTTTAGCTGACCGCTTGCAGCTTGTGGGTGTTTGATATGATCATCACCTGCTACCGGCGTATTGATGATTCTTTAGAGTCCTACACAGAGGTTTCTTGGCTCAGGCGAAACGGAGTAGTGGCACATATGTGATATGCGCAGGAACGAGAATAATGCGATATGGGATACCGTATTATATTCTCAGGATATTTAGATATGAACCGGGTCATCGGATCAAGTGTTGATTCGATAAATCGGTACATGATATATTAGTCGGTAATATTCGATATAGCCGGATCATCGATTCAACTGTTGATTCGATGATTTAATGTATAATAATATATATGATATATTGTATTACATTATCTAATATTGGCTCTCTTAATTATTTCATTTTCTCAGTGGATGATACATTGATATATATGCGATATATGTTAATTGTATTATTTTCTTTTGTTGTAAATATATAATATATATGTGATATATATTATTGTGACATGATATGATTAATTGTTAAACATGTTTAAGGATGATTAATTGAGGTTAAGGTTAGATTAGGGTTGGATGCTTCAAGTTCCTTCTAGAAGCTTTCTTCTTTTGTCATTCTTAAGATATTTAGAATGACACATTCTTTTAACCTAACCAAACCCTAACCCTAGTTGTTTCTCTACTCATTCTTATCCTATCATCCTTGACCATGGTTTACAAATCAATCATATATTCTTTCTATTCATCACAAAAGGTTTTAATGATTTTAGAATTCATTTTCCATTATCATCTTCTTCCTTCTTGATAAGCTCCCTGGAAAATCCTTAAGTGATGATAAAATATGAGAAAATGATATAAAAAGAAAGCCAAAATACTACTCCCTCATCCTCATCTCATCTAGCCCATGGGATTAGTGTGTTCACTTCTTTAAGAGTGAGAAAGCTTGAGTCGTAGCAACTTCAAGGTAGATCATCGGAGATTTGGAATACGACAAGCTAGAATGGATCGTTCGAGTCGTGGAGCCTCTCATGAGTCCGGGAGATCGTGGATCGCGGCAAAGGGACTTCTACTCGGAGCTTGTGAAGTGAAGGAGCGGACTACAAAGGTTGTAATCCCTCACACTTAGATAAAAGTTATCTTAATGCATGTTTAACCCTAATAATCTAGCAAAGATCCCGGCTTTGGGTTGTTCGGCACGTCTAAAATTTAATCCGGGCATGTTTGATGCCTTTTGAACCTTCACAAGAGTGCCTAGGAACCCTACAGTGGTATCAGAGCCTAGCTAGAGCATTTGGCGATGTGTTTACGAAGTTAAAACTCCGATCGAACCCGAAACGACGAAACTTGACCCCTCTCTGGAAATTTTTTAAATTTTGGGATTTAGCTGAATTAAAAATATGTAAAAAAATCAGCAGGGAATTCTAAGAATTACCATAAAACCCGAGCCCCTAATTCGACTAAACGGCGGCGGAACCGCGGCGAAAGCAAGCTTTTCGCGGCGGTTCCGCTGCGGATTGATGAGATCATGACACGTGGATTTTATGGTAATGACCGTAGGTTCTTGCTGACTATTCTGGGTATTTTTAATCTGTTCCAGGTGTTTAAAATTCTGGGGTTTGTTTTGTAATAGTAGACTCGATCGGAAATTTTAAATTCGTATTTCTTTCCGGATATTTAGAAACTGTTAAACTATTTGAACGGATATCATTAACTTACTGTTTCCCGGTACGGCAAATTTTCAAGTGTTGAAATTTATTCGGGTTTAAATCTTTCGAAAAAAATTGTACAAGTTAAGCGGTGGACCCTCTAGAAGACAAAAAACCTTAAATCGATTATGTGACCGTCTTGAACTGCCTTTTGAACCTTCGGGTTTGGGGCAGTACGGCGTGCCACATGTGAGGCGTTGGCTTGACCCTTCTACGGCTGGATCACCGGTACTGTGACATATTCTGGGATTATTTGAACACCGCTCAAGTGTTGAGCAGTTTAGGAAATTTTGGGTGTTTGATTATCTGTTCGAAAATTTTAATACTGTTTATTTATCTGGAATGTGATACAATATGTGGAATTCATAGAGTTAGGCATGAAATACGAAGTATGTGATATTTTGGATTTACGATGTCTAAAGTGATTGTGGATTCCAAATATTGTAGTTTTATACTTTCTTTTCTGTGACCGTAAGTGTAATATGTGATATCGCCGGTTTCGTTGCTATATGTCAACGACAATTGGGATGCGCATATTTACTTACGTTGATGATATGAGATATTATGTGTTGCTGTGATATGTTATATTGGATCGTCGCGTTCTGAATAGCCGGGGGTTTTATGTGAGATGAGGGTTTTTATTTTCATTCATGTAAAATTCAAATGTAATGTAATATTCTTTTATTTGGGGCACTTCCAGGTTGCGGTTGCTGTCACCAGTGTATATTATTTACTTTTCAGCATTAGGTAGACCCAAGGAGGGGAGCACAAGTAACCGGGTTCTAGGGTCCAGTGGGAGGCCATCTCGAGGAGTCGAGACCGGGTCTCCTAACCCTAGAATTGGCAGTGTTACTTGCCGCTCTCGTAGGGGTCTTGGGATGTGGGTTTGGCTATTCGTCGCGACCGTGGAATCCGTGTTTTATACAGGCTCGTATTGAAAACACGGACGTCCTAGTATATCCAATATTTCATATATGTTCTTCTGCTGCAATGTTCTGTGATGAGATCATATTACTGCCTGAGACGAATGCTTATACTATATATATATATGCTGATATATAAATATTACTGCTTTCGTTTCTTCTGTGATGCTTAGGAAGCATAAGCTGATGGGATTTTTATTAATGAGATTAATAAAAGAAAAGAAACCAAAAGATGTTGTAGAATCAAAACTTAATAAAAAGGGTAGCTACAGTTTTGCTTTGCACAGTGATATATACGATATATCCTGCACCTTATTCGATGAGGAAAGGACCGAGATCCCTTCACCGGGAGTGACTCCTTTAGCAAAACTGGCAGATGCTACAAAACGCGGTTTGTCTTTTGAATGCTTTTAGTGTTTTGCTTTGCACAGCGGTATATGTGATATATCCTGCACCTTATTCGATGAGGAAAGGGCCGACGATCCCTTCACCGGGAGTGACCCCTTTAGCGAAACTAAGAAAAGCCTCAAAAACACTCATTTTAAAAAAAAAAAAAACACACGATTCTACGACGATATCAAGTTCTTTACGCTCAAGGTTTTCTGAAAAACCTGCGTAGCCCTCCGTCATTTCAGATAGACATTATTTAGTATTCGTGCTATGTTTGTTGACTTAGTTAAGGCATAGTGTACGGTAGCTAAGTAATGTTTATCTGTTAAAACATGAGATGTGATTGGATTAGGGTATTCGTACGGCTTTGTTGACTCAGTTAAGGGTCGTGAAGGTGGGTTTAATTCAATCGGGAAATGTACGGGTTGAACTTGACTTGCGATTTATGGTTTGTTGACTTAGTTAAGGTCATAGATCGCTAGGGGCAAAATATTATCGGGAATTTCAAGTGTTGAAATTTGCAATGAGATTGCATACCTCCTATGAGATAGTTGGATCCCGATACCCACTGCGAGTAAGTGTTACTCCTGGGAGAGTTTTACACAAGACAATTAGCCGATCAAGTAGGTGTCTAGAAAAGTGTTAACGGGGTTACGCCTCTGGGAAAACGAGGTTTACTTTAATTAGGTCCGTGCGAAAGCACGGGGAACCTCCCTCAAAGTACCGACACTGATCTGGCTGAAAGATTGACGAAATTGTAGGGTGTAATTAATCCCGGCTAATCTTAACTTTTAGGGTTTTAAGGTAGATTTGATAAAAACAGTGGGAGACATCCTGATTAGATAAGATAATAACCAATCTTATCTTGCAAGAGCATACACTAAAAGTGTTTTCTTCTCTCTCTCTCCAGGTAGCGACCATGTCATGCCATAATCAAGATAATAATATGGATGTATTGACTGAACCCGATTATTGTACTGAGCAAGGGAACGTTAGACCCATTCTTTCTTATAAGAGTTATAAGACTGAACAGGAAACAGGAGAATATCTGGATTCTCACGCCGCCCAAAAGAACATGCATATTGATGCATCTTCTTCGGGTGTGTTTGTTATTGAGAACTGTTTCTCAGTTCACCCTACGTCCTGGGTATTAGATACCGGATCAGGATCCCACATATGCAAACAGTTGCATGGGCTACGTAAAGGTAGAGAACTGGGAAAAGATGATCATTCCGTTCTAGTAGGGAACGGTGCAAATGTTGCAGCCAAAGCAGTTGGCGAATATCACCTTGTATTGCCGAGTCGTAATACACTGATTCTAAATGAGTGCTATTATATACCGAACATGATGTGCAACATTATATCAGTTTCTTTATTAAGTAAAGAAGGATATAATTTTGTAGTAAAGGATAATGTTATGAACATATTCCTAGATCAAAAGTTGATTGCATCAGGCTCGTTACATAATGGCATATTCATTCTAAATCAGAATACAGTCCTAAATATACAAAACACACACAAGAGGAAAAGTTCAGACATGAACGAATCCTTCTTGTGGCATTGTAGACTTGGTCATATCAATGCAACACGACTGGCTAAGTTACATAAAGATGGTTATTTGAATTCGTTCGAGTTATCATCCTATGATACTTGCCATTCATGTCTCAAAGGAAAAATGACTAAAGCTCCGTTTAGTGGACACGGAGAAAGAGTTACTGAACTCTTAGGACTAATACATAGTGATGTATGTGGTCCCATGTCTACGCATGCCAGGAACGGTTCTTCCAACTTCATTACATTCACTGACGATCTCTCTAGATTCGGACATGTCTTCCTGATGAAACACAAGTCTGAAGCCTTTAAGAAATTCAGAGAATATAAGCACGAAGTAGAGAATCAAACGGGAAAAAGTATTAAGATTCTTCGATCTGATCGAGGAGGTGAATACTTAAGCGGTGAGTTCCTAGATTATATAAAAGAGAATGGGATTCTCTCTCAGCTTACTCCTCCTTATACACCACAGCACAACGGTGTATCGGAACGAAGGAATCGGACCCTATTAGATATGGTGCGATCTATGATGAGCGATGCTGAGTTACCTATTTCCTTTTGGGGGTATGCGCTTGAGACAGCCATATACATATTGAATCTAGTTCCGTCTAAATCTGTACCTACCACACCATATGAGATATGGAGTGGGAAGAGACCATATTTTAAACGAGTTAAGATATGGGGTTGTCCGGCCTATGTCAAAAGACAAAATCCAGACAAACTCGAGGCACGATCAGTTCTTTGCAAATTTGTGGGATATCCTAAGAATTCTCAAGGATATATTTTCTATCACGCTGAGGAACAAAAAGTGTTTATTTCTCAATATGCCACTTTTTTGGAAAAGGAATTTCTTGCAAAAGAAATTAGTGGCAAAGAGGTAGAACTGGAAGAGGTTCCAGCACCACAAACTGCAACTGAAGATTTAGTGGAACCAGAGGATTCAGTAGTACCCGACGAACCCCAGCCTCTCCGCCGATCTAGTAGGGTTTCTCGTCCACCTGAGAGATACTACGGTTTTCTCATTGATGGTGGAAGCGAGGATTGCATCATGGATGATGATGACCGAACTAGTTTCGAGCAGGCCATCACGAGTGGTGACTCTGTGAAATGGCTGGATGCAATGCGATCTGAGATGGAATCCATGTACACCAATAAAGTATGGATTTTGGAAAATGCTCCTGAAGGGGTAAAACCCATTGGGAGCAAGTGGATTTTTAAAAGGAAATTTGGTGTAGATGGAAAAGTTGAGACTTTCAAAGCTAGACAGGTAGCGAAGGGTTTTCGTCAACGACCAGGTGTGGATTATGACGAAACTTTTTCTCCAGTAGCTATGCTTAAGTCCATCCGGATCTTACTTGCCATTGCTGCATACCATGACTACGAAATCTGGCAAATGGATGTTAAGACCGCCTTTCTAAATGGTGATTTAGAAGAGAGCGTGTACATGACTCAGCCGGAGGGCTTCGTAGATAGTGGGAGCAGCGGAAAGGTGTGCAAGCTGCTTAAATCCATTTATGGGTTATAGCAAGCATCGCGGAGTTGGAACATCTGTTTTGATGTTGTAGTCAAAGAGTTTGACTTCATCAAAAATATAGATGAACCTTGTATCTATAAGAAGGTAGCAGAGGGTAAGGTTGTCTTCCTCGTATTGTACGTGGATGACATACTCTTGATAGGAAATGATATTCCTATGCTGCAATCAGTCAAGCTCTTCTTATCGCATAGATTCTCAATGAAAGATCTAGGTGATGCTTCCTGTATATTGGGAATAATGATCTATAGAGATAGATCTAAACGGATACTGGGATTGTCCCAATCCAGGTACATTGACACCATACTAAAGAGGTTTAGTATGGAAGAATCCAAGCGTGGGAACCAACCCACGATCTCTGGACTCACTCTCTCCAAAGAGATGTCTCCCAAGACTGATTTGGAGAGAGCTCGCATGCAAGGGATACCCTATACTTCGGCAGTAGGCTCTATCATGTATGCGATGCTGTGTACCAGACCCGATGTAGCATACTCACTAAGTGTAGTGAGTCGGTATCAAGCAGATCCAGGAGAGAGTCATTGGACAGCAGTGAAGAACATTCTCAAGTACTTACGAAGGACTAAGGAGATGTTCTTGGTGTATGGTAACGGAGAACTCCAGGTGGAGTCCTTTACCGATTCCAGCTTCCAAAGTGATAAGGACGACTCTAAGTCGCATTCGGGTTTTGTCTTTACCCTCAATGGAGGGGCGGTATGTTGGAAGAGTTCCAAACAGGATACCGTTGCAGACTCGACGATGGAGGCTGAATACATCGCTGCCAACGATGCTGCCAAAGAAGCTGTCTGGATCAAGAAGTTCATTAGTGAACTTGGTGTGGTTCCATCTATTGAGCATCCAATACCTCTGTATTGCGATAACAATGGAGCTGTGGCGTTAGCCAAGGAACCCAGGTCCCATCGAAAGTCCAGACATATTCTGAGGCGGTATCACCTGATCAGGGAGATAGTTGATCGCCGGGAGATCGAGGTCAGGAGAGTAGATACGAAGGACAACACTGCGGATCCATTCATGAAGGCTATTCCCCAGATACAGTTTAAGAGATTATTCGGGATGCTAGGTATGAGATACTACAGCAGCTGGCCTTAGTGCAAGTGGGAGATTGTTAGTTATGTATATGCCCTAGAGGCCATTGTTGTACATATGATGTATATTATAATGGATGCTTGGTTATATATAGAGATGACTTTCTTGCTCGTCATGATAGTATGCTATTTGGTTTCGCTTTATCTTAACATGTTGACTTGTATTGGTTTACTGTTTTACTCTCACATGTTGATAAAGCCCTTAGGATTTATACTCGACTACTGGGACTATGATGAGATCATACTAGTGGGGCCGCGGTAGTCGATGAGTACATCCTATAACTGTTCCTAGTCGAGGGTATATCGAGACAGGGCATCGATACACCAGAGTAGACTAGCGTATACGCATCTTGACCCATATGATGGGCGATGGATGATCCCATATCCATCGGTGTTAGACATCATAGATGGTGTACGGGTGCTCAGTGGAGACTGGGTACACTGGACGGACTCGCCGAGAACTCCCAGATGGTGATATACCACACGTCAGATGGCAGTTCTCCGGTGACACAGGTACAGGGTAGTCTGTAGACCCGAGATCGTCATGGAGTCTTGTGTGATTCCCACTGTGCTTTGATTTCCACCTTACCACGTCCAAGAGGGCGTGCAAAACGGTGGCTTTTGGGTACAGTCCCGATCACATGGAGGCAATGAGCGATAGGAGGGGATTCGTCTCTCCCGGTATAGGGTGTTGATGTTGTGCTGTGTTCGATTGGCTATAACTGGAAGTCCCTGGCCAGGGATGATATAGAGATTTACTGGTAAGTGTTACTAGTAGTTTCTCGACCCGTTATGAGACACACATCGACACGACTTATCGGTTACTGGGGTCTGACGTATACCACCCCTAAACTAGATATGCAACATATCAGACGAACAGACCGGACTGTACGGGATGTAAGTCCACGTTGCGACCCCCGGTTCTTACGGGGAGGCGGAAACGGTATAAAATCAAAATTTTAACGCAAGAGGCAACATGGACTAAGCTAGGTCGGGATCTTTACCTAAACTAAAACTAGCATACTAAGCTAAAGATATTTAGCTACTCGGAAATAGATGGTTATACCTAGCTTGTCTTGAACTCCTTCGTCTTCAAGCTCCGGTGGTGGTCCGATGGCTCCTTCTCGTCGTCTCCGTACGCCGAAGATAGATCCACTTGAAAGCTCCAACCTTTAGCTCCTTCTTCGGTCTTTGAAGAAACTAGTTCACTTGGTTTGCTAAACCTAGTGAACTAGAATGAGTAGAGAGGAAATAGAATGGGATTTTATCTATGGTTCTTGATTCTCAACTCATGAGACAAGAGAACCATAGATCAAGAGAGGGAGCAAGAGGTTGAGGGTGAGAGCAAGAGGAGAGCTCAAGAACAAGAGAGAGAATGAGTAAGAAAGAATGAGCAACTCTTTTGTCTTTCACCCTCTCATAATCCAAAGTGATCATAACTCATCATATCAAAAAAGTCTTTGGTGATGGTTTGAAGCAACCATAAGATTATCATGTCATGCACTCATTTTACTCAAATGAGCAAGCAAGAAAAAGTCTTTGGCATGAAATGATAACTATGGTTATCATGATGGTCAACTAGTCAAGCCTAGTCAACCGGTCAACAAGTCAACAAAAGTCAACAAGTCACCAAAGTCAACAAGTCAACAAAAGTCAACAAGTCAACAACCAAATCACCATAATACTTAATTAATATAATAGTTAATCACATATCATATTCTCATTAGGGTTGAGCATAAAGTCAAAAAGTCAACGGTCAACTGTCAACAACCCTAATGAGAATCCGCTGCCTCTGCCTCCCTGTCAACTGTGCATACACACCCGCATCCGCGTTCCGAGGAACACGAATGCAAACTGGATAAATCCAATCCCATAAGGTACACTAGGATCTGGCTTAAACCAAAGCCCGCTAGTGTAAACTGTCCGGACACTGTACGTGCACAAGTGCACGGATGTGACCGAACCCTGTCGCAAAACCATGCGACCTGTCGCAATACCATGCGACCTCTACTCTTTTGCCTAAAGGCGAAAAGCATTCTGTGTGGGACTCTAAAGACTCGACACTACGCTGGCAGTGGGTTTAACCACAGACCGCAAGCGGCACTAGCTGTGCGTAACGGTCCCCAGGTAATGCCGACAAGAAGACCGACGAGGCGAAACCCATCTGAACTCCTACTGAGCCTGAGTGTGACATTCTCCGTACAGTCCGGTCTGTTCGTCTGATACATCGCATGGCGGGCCTAGGGGGCGGTAAACGTCAGTCCCCCAATAGCGGTACAAGTCATACCGGAGCGAAGCCCAAAACACCCTGAGATAACACTGGAAACCTACCAGTATATCTCGTTTGCCCTGGCCAGGGACTACTCGTGTAATGGCTCTCCTAGACACAGCGCGATGTCAACCCCCAATACCGGGAGAGATGAATCCTGTCTAACCGTCACTGCCTCCAAGTGCTTCGGGACTGCACCCAACCACTACCTGTTTGCACGACTCCTTTGAGCCGTGGTAGGGTAGTGATCAAAGTACAGTGGGAACACACTCGAGGCGGAGTGACAGTGTCAAGTCAGCGGACTAAGCTGTACTCATGTCACCTGGGAACTGATAACTGACGATAGGTATAATACCAACTAGTCAGTTCCCGACGAGTCCTGTCCAGTGTACCCGTAACCTAACGAGCACCCGCATACTATCTCAAGTACGACGTACTGACGGCTGTGGGACAGACCGTCTCCCACACTGGGATGAGAAGCGCATGCGCTGGTCTACTCCGGAGTATCGATGCCCTGTCTCGATAGCCCTGCGACCAGGGACCTGCATAAGGATGTGCTTATAGATTACCCAGCCCAACTAGTGTGACGGCCATCACATCGCTGGTAATCAAGCAAAGATCCTAAGGGCTCTACTAATGTGTATAGGCGATATACAAAATAAACGCATGTACACATTGAAGTAGAAACAAACCAAGTAGCATACTACTATTTTGAGCAAGATTGTATATACAAGGTGAATATCCCAAGCATCCATTAAGTAATATACAAACTAGTATGATACAGTAATGGCCTCTAGGGCATATACACTAACAATCTCCCACTTGCACTAAGGCCATGTACTGGCGTATCGAAGACCTATCATCTCGATCAGCCGCTCGAACTGAGTCTGGGGCAGGGCCTTGGTGAATGGATCAGCAGTGTTATCTTCTGAAGCGACTCTCCGAACCTCGATCTCCTGGCGATCTACGATCTCCCTGATCAGGTGATACCGCCTTAAGATGTGCCTGGATCTCTGATGGGACCTGGGTTCCTTCGCTAAAGCTATAGCCCCGTTGTTGTCGCAATACAGAGGTATTGGATCAACAATGGACGGAACCACCTGAAGTTCTTTCAAGAACTTCCTCATCCAGACAGCTTCTTTTGCGGCATCAGATGCAGCGATGTATTCCGCTTCCATCGTCGAGTCTGCAACGGTTTCCTGTTTGGAACTCTTCCAACACACCGCCCCTCCATTGAGGGTAAAGACAAAGCCCGACATGGACTTGGAATCATCCTTGTCACTCTGGAAGCTGGAGTCAGCAAAGGCCTCGATCTGGAGGTCTTTTCCGCCATACACCAAGAACATCTCCTTAGTCCTTCTCAGGTACTTGAGAATGTTCTTTACCGCTATCCAGTGTTTCTCCCGAGGGTTAGACTGATACCGGCTTACCACACTCAGTGCATAAGCTACATCCGGTCTGGTACACAACATCGCATACATTATAGAGCCTACCGCAGAAGCGTAGGGTATAATAGACATGCGATCCCTCTCCAAATCAGTCTTGGGAGACATCTCTTTAGAGAGGGTGATCCCGTGACAAGCCGGTAGGTTACCGCGCTTGGAATCTTCCATACTGAACCTCTTCAGTATGGTGTCGATGTACCTGGACTGCGAAAGTCCTAATATCCTCTTGGATCTGTCACGGTAGATCCGGATACCCAGAATGTATGAGGCATCACCCAGGTCTTTCATGGAGAACCTGTGTGACAAGAACCCCTTGACAGATTGTAGCATAGGAATGTCATTTCCTATTAAGAGAATGTCATCCACGTATAAAACGAGGAATACTACAGTTCTCGCTACAAATCTACTATAGATACATGGTTCATCTGGATTTTTGATAAAGCCAAATTCCTTGACCGTCTCATCAAAGCAGATGTTCCAACTCCGCGACGCCTGCTTTAGTCCATAGATGGACTTAAGCAACTTGCACACCTTTCCGCTGCTCCCACTATGAATGAAACCCTCCGGCTGGTCCATATAGACACACTCCTCTAAATTTCCATTTAGAAAAGCTGTCTTTACGTCCATTTGCCAGATCTCATAATCGTGGAAGGCAGCAATGGCAAGAAGGATCCGAATGGATTTCAGCATGGCTACTGGAGAAAAGGTTTCGTCGTAGTCCAAGCCAGGTCTTTGACGAAAACCCTTTGCTACCAGCCTAGCTTTATAGGTCTCAACCTGTCCATCTACACCAATCTTCCTTTTGAAGATCCACTTGCATCCTACGGGTTTTACCCCGTCTGGAGCAATGTCCAACGTCCATACCTTGTTGGTGTACATGGACTCCATTTCGGTCCGCATTGCATCCAGCCATTTCACTGAGTCAACGCTCTGAACGGCCTGCTGGAAGCTAGTAGGCTCATCATAATCTATGATGCAATCCTCTCTATCCCCGTCTATGAGAAAACCGTAGTATCTCTCGGGCGGATAAGACTGCCTACTACTCCTGCGGAGCGGCGTAGGAATGTCCTGTTCTGTTGAACCCTCTGGTTCCACTAAGCTTTCAGTAACAGTCTGTGGTTCTGGAATTTCTTCCAGTTCTACTGCGCTCCCACTTATTTCTTTTTCTATGAACTGGTGTTCTAGAAAGTGGGCATGACGAGAAACAAGAACTTTTTGTTCCTCTTCACAGTAGAAGAAATATCCCTTGGAATTCTTTGGATATCCCACAAACTTGCACAGTACTGAGCGTGCCTCGAGCTTGTCCGCATGCTGCTTTTTGACAAAAGCTGGACTTCCCCATATCTTAATGTGATTAAGATGGGGTCTCTTCCCACACCACGTCTCAAATGGCGTGGTAGGCACAGTCTCAGTGGGAACTCGGTTCAAAAGGTATGCGGCTGATTCTAGCGCATACCCCCAGAATGATCGCGGTAACTCAGCGTTACTCATCATGGACCGCACCATATCCAATAGGGTGCGGTTCCGTCTCTCCGATACACCGTTATGTTGCGGGGTGTATGGAGGAGTAAGCTGAGAGAGAATTCCGTTCTCTTTTAAATAGTCCAGGAACTCGGCACTTAAGTATTCTCCACCTCGATCCGATCTTAGAATCTTAATACTTTTGCCGGTCTGTTTCTCTACTTCATTCTTATACTCCTGGAATTTTCCAAAGGCCTCGGACTTATGTTTCATTAAGAAGACATAACCGTACCTTGAGAAGTCATCCGTAAAAGTAATGAAGTAAGAATGTCCGCTTCGGGCATGTGTAGACATTGGACCGCACACGTCACTGTGTACGAGTCCCAAGAGCTCGCTCGCTCTTACTCCTTGTCCAGTAAACGGAGTCTTTGTCATCTTTCCTTTGAGACAAGATTGACAAGTGGCATACGATTGATATTCGAACGCATTCAAATATCCTTCTGTATGTAACTTAGTCAACCTTCTCTCATTGATGTGACCCAATCTACAATGCCATAAGAAAGTCTGATTTATTTCTGGAGACTTTCTTTTGTGTGTATTCTGGACATTAAAAATCTGTGGTTGGTTTAACACGTATATACCATTACTCAGAGTACCTGACCCAATCAATACTTGATTAAGGTGAATGTTTACAACATTACTTACAAACGCAAATTCATAACCTTCTTTAGAAACTAAAGATACAGAAATGATATTACAAGTTGCGTTGGGTACAAAAAAGCAATTACGCAAAACCAAAACATGTCCATCTGACATTCCCAGGTGATAGTCCCCCACGGCTTTAGCATCCATGCTAGCTCCGTTTGCAACTCTGAGGGTCATGTCACCTGCTTTCAAAACACTACGGTTTCTCAATGCCTGCAAAGAATTACAGATATGAGATCCTGATCCGGTATCCAATACCCAGGAAGTAGAGTTTATTGAAAGACAGTTTTCAATAACATACACACCTGAAGCTGAAGCTGCAACCTGCTTCAATTCCTGTGTTCTGGCCTTCCAGGCCCTGCAATCATTCTTCCAGTGTCCTTTCTTATGACAATAGAAGCATTCTTTCTTATCCACAAGCTTCCCCGCTATCTTTGTTGCTTTACCTTTTCCCTTCGTATCCACTTTACTAACACCGCCCCTTGGTTTGGCGGGGGCCTTCTTCTTCTTTCCCTTGGCTTTCGCCTTGGACCTAGAAGAAGATGATCCTCCTACAAACAAAGTGGATGTATCCCTACTTTTCTGTAGGGTGCCCTCTGCGCTCCTCAGCATGTTGAGGAGCTCTGATAGTTCAACCTCCTTTTCTTGTAGGTTGAAGTTCAGTATAAACTGGGCGTAAGTGGAAGGAAGGGACTGGAGAACTATATCCGTATATAGCTCACTCTCCAATGTGATCCCTAGGTCAGCGAGCTCCTCAATGAAGCCGATCATCTTTAGCACGTGCTCGGCTACTGATGATCCGACGGCCATTCTTGTCGAAAATAACTTTTTCGACGCTTCGTATCTTGCGATACGTGATTGCTCTCCATACAGTTCTTTTGTATGGAGCAATATGGACTCCATGTCCATATTCTCATGCCTCCTCTGATGTTCGTTGTCCATCGAGGCAAGCAAGAGGCACTTGGCCTTCGCGCTATCAATCTCCCAAGTCTTGCGGATTTCCTTATCCGCGACGCTGGAAGTTGGACCAGGGACAGGGGGAGCTTTGGTGGTAAGAAGATACCCCAGCTTGTCATAAGTGATTGCTATCTTGACATTCCTGAGCCAATCTTTGTAGTTTGGCCCTGTCAGTTTGTTTTTATCTAGGAGTAACTTAAGTCCAGTCATGTTGATTGGTCGCTGCAATTAGGAGAGAGAAGAAGAAACACTCAGCATGATGCTCTTGCAAGTTTAGAGTGGTTTTTAGTTTGTCTAAACAGGATGGCTCCCACTGTTTCTCGAATCCTTCCTCAAACCATAAAGGAAGAATTAGTCAGGATCAATCCCACCGTACAATACTTGCTTAACCGTTCGGCCAGGCCGGTGTCGGTACTTCGAGGGAGGTTTTCCAACGCTTTCGCGAAGTTCCTTAATTAAAGAACCTCTTTTCCCTGGGGGCGTAGCCCCGCTAACACCTTTCTAGGCACCTACTAGGTTTATAGCATTGATCGTTAAGTGAGAAATTTCCCGAGGAGTAGCATATACTCACAGTAGGATCGGGATCCAAATATCATTGCGTGACGAAACTGAAGGAATCCTACCAGAATCATCACACTCTAAATGGTATGCAAATCTAGCAAGTTTCAGTACTTATGAAACTCCCGATGTGGATTTTTGCCCCATGCTCTTATGACCTTGACTTTGGCCAAAATATCATAAGTCACATGTCAAGTTCTACCCGTCATTATCCAGGTTAATTTGGATCCATCCGTATCTACCCTTGACTTTGGCCAAAATGGCAGTACGACTGTCCCAAACCAACGCATCTATCTATGCTACACATGAACACCCAATAGCTACCAATCACTGTGCCTTGACTTTGGCCAACATACACAGCTTGAATACTATTGACTATTCATGCGAAACGACGGAGGGCTACGGATGGTTTTGGCAAAACCGTGAACGTAGTGAACTTGATTTGGTCGATGGAACGAGATAGCTTTTAAAAGGAGTGGCTCAAGCTCCGCATTTAAAAGTTGTTTTTGAAAAGAACCGAGTGGTTTTTCGAAAGTGTTCCAACGACTTTAACTTGGTTTATTATCTTGCATTAGTTCTTTTAATGCGTGATATTCTTGCATTAGTTCTTTTAATGCGTCCCATCATTTAATCCTACCATTGCAGAAAACAACCAAAATATGACGTACGCTTATGCCATTCGCATTCGCCACGGGGCCCCGTCATTACCCGTTAGGTTACTTAACTAACGACAGAGCGGGGGCTGGGCTAGCGCGTCTGTAAAACATAAGCAACGCCTAAATAATATCATATATAGATATACTGCAATGATAAACATTTCAGATCACAGATAAATACATTGGATATACTAGCAATCTGTAATTTGTACGAACCTGTAACAAAAACAGATAACACGGTCGCGGTGAATAGCCAAAACCCCACCCAAGACCCCTACGGGTGCGGCAAACTACCCGCCAAGTACCCGAAGCGTAGCAACCTCCCTCATCTCCATGAGTAGGCCACTCGACACTTCGGCATACCCGGTAGTTTGTGCATCCCTCCATGGGTCTATCCTAGGAGCAAAAACAGTAAAAAGAAATTATACAATGACGGCTACAACCCCTTCCCGGTTGTGCGGCCATACAAATAATTATTACATCAATTTACAAATTTACATGAATTGCAAGAAAAGAAAAACTCTCGTTTCACAACCCCCGGCTATTCACCCGCGACAATCCAACATATTTATATACACATTCCAGCACATTACAGATCATGTATAACCCCGACTAATCGACTTATAGCGATTAGCCGACGTTCAATACATGCAAACATCACAGATATAACCATCATAGTCAAAGTGCAGTGAAGTTCGGAAAAAATACGGAATTATAGGACCCCAAAAGGAAATTTCTTTTCTGGAAAATCTGGGCACATATAATATATTTCAAAAATCCCAAAACCAACACAGACACACACTGCACGAAAAACGATGCACAGAGGACTACAACTCGCGGCGCTTCCGCGGCGGATACAGGGATCACGCGGCGGATGGGCGGCGGCTTGGAGGAATTACTGCATCGTTTTTCTTGGGTGTTCACAAAAAACCCTGAGCCGAATTTACAAGTGTAAAGTTTTTCATTTTGACCAGAAAAAATTTCAACAGAAACTCAGGTTTTGAAAAAGTTAGGTTTTTGGATTTTTTCGGTTCCGAACTTCGTTACACTTCACTACCAAGCAAGTTTAAGTTTAGTTAGGCTCTGATACCACTGTAAGTCCACGTTGCGACCCCCGGTTCTTACGGGGAGGCGGAAACGGTATAAAATCAAAATTTTAACGCAAGAGGCAACATGGACTAAGCTAGGTCGGGATCTTTACCTAAACTAAAACTAGCATACTAAGCTAAAGATATTTAGCTACTCGGAAAGAGATGGTTATACCTAGCTTGTCTTGAACTCCTTCGTCTTCAAGCTCCGGTGGTGGTCCGATGGCTCCTTCTCGTCGTCTCCGTACGCCGAAGATAGATCCACTTGAAAGCTCCAACCTTTAGCTCCTTCTTCGGTCTTTGAAGAAACTAGTTCACTTGGTTTGCTAAACCTAGTGAACTAGAATGAGTAGAGAGGAAATAGAATGGGATTTTATCTATGGTTCTTGATTCTCAACTCATGAGACAAGAGAACCATAGATCAAGAGAGGGAGCAAGAGGTTGAGGGTGAGAGCAAGAGGAGAGCTAAAGAACAAGAGAGAGAATGAGTAAGAAAGAATGAGCAACTCTTTTGTCTTTCACCCTCTCATAATCCAAAGTGATCATAACTCATCATATCAAAAAAGTCTTTGGTGATGGTTTGAAGCAACCATAAGCTTATCATGTCATGCATTCATTTTACTCAAATGAGCAAGCAAGAAAAAGTCTTTGGCATGAAATGATAACCATGGTTATCATGATGGTCAACTAGTCAAGCCTAGTCAACCGGTCAACAAGTCAACAAAAGTCAACAAGTCACCAAAGTCAACAAGTCAACAAAAGTCAACAAGTCAACAACCAAATCACCATAATACTTAATTAATATAATAGTTAATCACATATCATATTCTCATTAGGGTTGAGCATAAAGTCAAAAAGTCAACGGTCAACTGTCAACAACCCTAATGAGAATCCGCTGCCTCTGCCTCCCTGTCAACTGTGCATACACACCCGCATCCGCGTTCCGAGGAACACGAATGCAAACTGGATAAATCCAATCCCATAAGGTACACTAGGATCTGGCTTAAACCAAAGCCCGCTAGTGTAAACTGTCCGGACACTGTACGTGCACAAGTGCACGGATGTGACCGAACCCTGTCGCAAAACCATGCGACCTGTCGCAATACCATGCGGCCTCTACTCTTTTGCCTAAAGGCGAAAAGCTTTCTGTGTGGGACTCTAAAGACTCGACACTACGCTGGCAGTGGGTTTAAACACAGACCGCAAGCGGCACTAGCTGTGCGTAACGGTCCCCAGGTAATGCCGACAAGAAGACCGACGAGGCGAAACCCATCTGAACTCCTACTGAGCCTGAGTGTGACATTCTCCGTACAGTCCGGTCTGTTCGTCTGATACATCGCATGGCGGGCCTAGGGGGCGGTAAACGTCAGTCCCCCAATAGCGGTACAAGTCGTGCCGGAGCGAAGCCCAAAACACCCTGAGATAACACTGGAAACCTACCAGTATATCTCGTTTGCCCTGGCCAGGGACTACTCGTGTAATGGCTCTCCTAGACACAGCGCGATGTCAACCCCCAATACCGGGAGAGACGAATCCTGTCTAACCGTCACTGCCTCCAAGTGCTTCGGGACTGCACCCAACCACTACCTGTTTGCACGACTCCTTTGAGCCGTGGTAGGGTAGTGATCAAAGTACAGTGGGAACACACTCGAGGCGGAGTGACAGTGTCAAGTCAGCGGACTAAGCTGTACTCATGTCACCTGGGAACTGATAACTGACGATAGGTATAATACCAACTAGTCAGTTCCCGACGAGTCCTGTCCAGTGTACCCGTAACCTAACGAGCACCCGCATACTATCTCAAGTACGACGTACTGACGGCTGTGGGACAGACCGTCTCCCACACTGGGATGAGAAGCGCATGCGCTGGTCTACTCCGGAGTATCGATGCCCTGTCTCGATAGCCCTGCGACCAGGGACCTACATAAGGATGTGCTTATAGATTACCCAGCCCCACTAGTGTGACGGCCATCACATCGCTGGTAATCAAGCAAAGATCCTAAGGGCTCTACTAATGTGTATAGGCGATATACAAAATAAACACATGTACACATTGAAGTAGAAACAAACAAAGTAGCATACTACTATTTTGAGCAAGATTGTATATACAAGGTGAATATCCCAAGCATCCATTAAGTAATATACAAACTAGTATGATACAGTAATGGCCTCTAGGGCATATACACTAACACGGGAGTGTTACTGGTTGGATTCACAGGAGAACGTACAGGCTAGCTTGTTGATCTTCTGATCGCTCAATACCTGGGTGGCTGTTACGTTTAGCTGACCGCTTGCAGTTTGTGGGTGTTTGATATGATCATCACCTGCTACCGGCGTATTGACGATTCTTTAGAGTCCTACACAGAGGTTTCTTGGCTCAGGCGAAACGGAGTAGTGGCACATATGTGATATGCGCAGGAACGAGAATAATGCGATATGGGATACCGTATTATATTCTCAGGATATTTAGATATGAACCGGGTCATCGGATCAAGTGTTGATTCGATAAATCGGTACATGATATATTAGTCGGTAATATTCGATATAGCCGGATCATCGATTCAAGTGTTGATTCGATGATTTAATGTATAATAATATATATGATATATTGTATTACATTATCTAATATTGGCTCTCTTAATTATTTCATTTTCTCAGTGGATGATACATTGATATATATGCGATATATGTTAATTGTATTATTTTCTTTTGTTGCAAATATATAATATATATGTGATATATATTATTGTGACATGATATGATTAATTGTTAAACATGTTTAAGGATGATTAATTGAGGTTAAGGTTTGATTAGGGTTGGATACTTCAAGTTCCTTCTAGAAGCTTTCTTCTTTTGTCATTCTTAAGATATTTAGAATGACACATTCTTTTAACCTAACCAAACCCTAACCCTAGTTGTTTCTCTACTCATTCTTATCCTATCATCCTTGACCATGGTTTACAAATCAATCATATATTCTTTCTATTCATCACAAAAGGTTTTAATGATTTTAGAATTCATTTTCCATTATCATCTTCTTCCTTTTTGATAAGCTCTCTTGAAAATCCTTAAGTGATGATAAAATATGAGAAAATGATATAAAAAGAAAGCAAAAATACTACTCCCTCATCCTCATCTCATCTAGCCCATGGGATTAGTGTGTTCACTTCTTTAAGAGTGAGAAAGCTTGAGTCGTAGCAACTTCAAGGTAGATCATCGGAGATTTGGAATACAACAAGCTAGAATGGATCGTTCGAGTCGTGGAGCCTCTCATGAGTCCGGGAGATCGTGGATCGCGGCAAAGGGACTTCTACTCCGAGCTTGTGAAGTGAAGGAGCGGACTACAAAGTTTGTAATCCCTCACACTTAGATAAAAGTTATCTTAATGCATGTTTAACCCTAATAATCTAGAAAAGATCCCGGCTTTGGGTTGTTCGGCACGTCTAAAATTTAATCCGGGCATGTTTGATGCCTTTTGAACCTTCACAAGAGTGCCTAGGAACCCTACATGTGAGACCTCATTAGTGTGCCTAGGAACCCTTCAGTGGTATCAGAGCAATTTGTATAGCTGGAACATTTCCAGTTCTACATAACAGACCTTGCCTCGGGTTTGTCCGGATTTTGCGTTTCAGACATAGGCTGGACAACCCCAAATCTTAACTAACTTAAGATATGGGCTCTTCCCTTTCCATATCACATATGAAGTGGTAGGCAACTGATTTGATTTGAACCTTATTCAATAGGTATGCAGCTTCTCAAGTGCATAACTCCCAAAAAGGAAATAGGTAACTCAGTAGTACTCAACATAGAGCACACCTTATCATATAGGGTGTGTTTGCTCCGCCCCGATATACCATCGTGCTATGGTGTATACGGAGGAGTAATGCCGAGAGAGAATCTCATTCCCCTTTAGAATAATCCAGGATTTCCGTGCTCAAGTATTCTCCTCCTCGATCTCATCAAAGGACATAATACTTATACCCTTATTGGTTCTCTACTTCTAAATCATATTCTGTGAATATCTCAAAAGGTTCGGACTTGTGTTTCAACAGGAACATATGTCTTAATCTTGAGAGATCATCAGAGAATGTAATGAAGTACAAAGAACCGGTCTTGGCATGTGTAGACAGGGGACCTACATACATCAACATGTATCGTCCCAAGAGTTCACCAACTCTTTCTCTGTTACCAATAAACAGAGCTGGTGTCATTATATCTTTGTGACATGACTGGCAAGTTTCACAAGATGTAGATTCAAACTGATTTAAATATGCATCTACATGTAACTTCAGCTAGTCGGGTCGCATTGATATGACCTAGTCTACAATGCCTCAAGAAGGATTCGTTCATTTCTGAACTTTTCCTCTTGTGTGTGTTCCGTATACTAAGAACTGTAGTTTGATTTAGAACTTCAATGCTTTTGGATAACGTGCCTGAACCGATCAACTTTTGATATAGGAAATGTTCAAAACATTATCCAACAATACAAAATTATATCCTTTCTTTACTAATAAAGAGACTGATATGATTTTGTATATCAGGTTCGGTATCTAATAACATTCGTTCAGAATCAATGTATTTGGAATACAGGGTGACAGTGACCAACAGACTTGGCTGCAACACTTGCCCTGTTTTCTGTCTCATGAAATTTATCACCCGTTCTCAGTTTTTCTACCATTTTGTAGCCCTATGTAACAGATTACATATCTGGGATCCTGATCCGGTATCATATACCAAGGATGCGGAGGATACTGAGAAACAGTTCTGTAAAATGAACACACCCGAAGATGATGCATCAGCATGCACTCTCTTCGTTTGGGCGGCACGGGAATTCTGGTATTCCCCAATTTTCTGCTCTGTCTTATAACAATTATAAGTAGGAGCAGGACCAATGTTCCCCAGCTCAGTATAACAAGTGGGTTCGGTCAATATTCCGTATTATTATCTTGAAGGAAGATTTGATAAAAACAGTGGGTTCATTTTACACTTAAATGATGTTTTGGGCTCAGTATAACAAGCGGAACGCAAAACATCATTTGTATCTCCTACAGCTACAGTGGTATCAGAGCCTAGCTAGAGCCTTAGGCGATGCGTAGACGGAGTTAGAAGTCCGATCGACCCGAAACCCCGACTTGAAAGTGCTCTCTGGACATTTTCCATTTTCGTGGATTTTTGAGAATTAAAAATATGCAGAAAAATCAGCAGGAAATTCTAAGAATTACGGTGCAAAAAGTAACTAATGATCCCTCAAAAGTGCGGCGGAACCGCGACATTAGCATGCTAATGCGGCGGTTCCGCGGCCGTTTTGTCTTATTAGGCATTCAATTTTGCACAGTAATTCCTATTTTGCAGTGCTGGTTTTCCTGGGAATTTGTTTTATCTGAAATCAAGAGTTGAGTTTTTTGGGTTGTATTAGGAGTTCGTACATTCGATCGGATTGTCTAATTTTGTCTATGTGTTTTTCGGATATTTTAGAATATGTTAAAAATTTCGACCGGACATAAATACCCACTTTTTCCCCTGCCGGAAAATTTCCAAGTGTTGGATTTTTCCGTGGTTTAAGGACGTTCTGAGTAGTGCAGGTAACGCGATGGTCACTCTAGAAGACAACAAACCTTAACTCGATTATGTGACCGTCTTGAACTGCCCTTTGAACCTTAGGGTTTGGGGCAGTACGGCGTGCCACATGTGAGGCGTTGGCTTGACCCTTCTACGGCTGGACCGTTGGTACTGAGGCATGAAGTGAATGTCTTTGAACTTATTTCATTCGGTTGATCGGGAAAACTTGGGTGTTCGATTGTTCTATCGAAAAGTTTAACATTTTCTATCTTATCCGGAAAGTGATACAATAATTGGAATTCACAATAAGTTATGAGATAACTGAATAAATGTTATAAACATAGCACTTTAGTCTCACCTGATCGGTTGCCACGGAATTTTGATGTGATCAAAAGTCCGTTGCAATCACGTTGTGAACGCGGATACTCGCCGGTAAACTTAATAGACAGCCTCACTCCATAGCCCCGACCAAGTGACTGCAGGAGAACCCCGTCGCCGAAAGCATCCGTTCGGGTGCTCGCGGCAGCGGTGTTCGGCCTTGGTGCACTTCGTCGACGGCATCGGGGGTGCGGCCGCCTACTAAAGTTTGCGACGAGCATTCGATCAGGATGTCGGGAATCTTGTTGAATTACCCGACTTGATATTGAAAAGAGTTTTCGATAATGAGACTAAAATGCGGGGTTTATAATTGTTAGGCATGCGATGTCTAAGGAATTCGTTTGATTAGGCATGCGATGTCTAAAGCGGTTGCGGATTCCAACTGTTGTAGTTTTACACTTTCTTTTCTGTGACCTTAAGTGTAATATGTGATATCGCCGGTTTCGTTGCTATATGTCAATGACAATTGGGATGCGCATATTTACTTACGTTGATGATATCTGATGTTATGTGTTGCTGGATATGTTATATTGGATCGTCGTGTTTGAATAGCCGGGGGGGTTTTATGTGAGATGAGTGTTTTTCATTTTCATTCATGTAAAAACTTATATGTAATATTCTTTTATTGGGGCACTTCCAGGTTGCGGAAGTTGTCACCGTTGATGTATATTATTTACTTTTCTGCACTAGGATAGACCCAAGGAGGGGAGCACAAGTAATCGGGTTCTGGGGTCCAGTGGGAGACCAACTCGAGGAGTCGAGTCCGGGTCTCCTAACCCTAGAATTGGTTGGGTTACTTGCCGCTCTCGTAGGGGTCTAGGGGTGTGGGATTGGCTATTCATCACGACCGTGGAATCCGTGTTTTATACTGGCTCGTATTGAAAACACAGACGTCCTAGTATATCCAATATTGCATATGATTCTTTCTGGTGCATTATCTGTGATGTGATCATGCAATATTTTGTGCTCTGTTCAGACAGATATAGTATATAGTATATATGATATATTATATAGACGTTGCTTATGTTTTACACCCGCGCTAGCCCTGCCTCGCTCTGGCGTTAGTTACCTAACCTAACGGTGCAGACGGGACATCGAGGCGAATACGGATGGCATAAGCGTACGTTATATTTATCTGTGATGTTTAGGTGGAATTAATTGATGGGATATTCATTAATGAGATTAATGAAAGAAAATAAACCTAATTGATGTTGTGGAATCGAATTTCAAAATAAAACAGGTAGCTACAGTTCTTGCTTTGCATCGCGGTGTTCATTGTAGAACATCTTGCACCTTATTCGATGAGGAAAGGACCGAGATCCCTTCACCGGGAGTGACTCCTTTAGCAATAACTGGCAGATGCTACAACCCTCGGTTTGTCTTTGATCGCTTCTATAGTTTCCGCTTTGCACAGTGATATATATGATATATCCTGCACCTTATTCGACGAGGAAAGGGCCGACGATCCCTTCACCGGGAGTGACCCCTTTAGCAAAACTAGAAAAGCCTCGAAAACATTCCATTTAAAAACCATTTGATTCCGCAACGAGATCAAGTTCAAAGCGTTAAAGGTTTTCACAAAAACCATTCGCAACCCTCCGTCATTTTAGGAAGTAGAGTACTTAGTATTCGTGCTGTGTTTGTTGACCATAGTCAAGGCACAGTGTACGGTAGCTAAGTGATGTCTTCCTACACCGCATATGATGCGATTAGTTAGGACAGTCGCGTGACATTGTTGACCTTAGTTAAGGGTCATGTGGGTGGGTCTAATTAATCACGAAATGACGGGTAGAACTTGACTAGTACTTATGATTTGTTGACCATAGTTAAGGTCATAGGTGCTAGGGGTAAAAACCTTTATCGGGAGTTTCAAGTGTTGAAATTTGCAATGAGATTGCATACCTTCTATATGATAGTTGGATCCCGATACCCACTGCGAGTAATTGTTACTCCTGGGAGAGTTTTGCACTTTACAATTAGCCGATCAAGTAGGTGTCTAGAAAGGTGTCAACGGGGTTACGCCTTTGGGAAAACGAGGTTTACTGTAATTAGGTCCGTGCGAAAGCACGGAGAACCTCCCTCAAAGTACCGACACTGGCCTGGCTGAAAGATTGGCGAACTTGTAGAGTGTAATTAATCCCGGCTAGTCTTTCCTTTTAGGGTTTGAAGGAAGATTTGATAAAAACAGTGGGAGCCATCCTGATTAGATAAAATACATAACCAATCTAATCTTGCAAGAGCGCACGCTGAGTGTTTTCTTCTCTCTCTCTCCTGGTAGCGACCATATCACGCCTTAATCAAGATAATAATACGGATGTATTGACCGAACCCGCTTGTTATACTGAGCTGGGGAATGTTGGTCCCGCTCCAACTTATAATTGTTATAAGACAGAGCAGGAAATTGGGAATACCAGATTTCCCATGCCGCCCAAACGAAGAAAGTGCATATGATGCATCTCCTTCGGGTATGTTCATTACAAAGAACTGTATCTCAGTATCCTCTGAATCCTGGGTATATGATACCGGATCAGGATCCCAGATATGTAAGCTGTTACATAGGGCTACAAAAAGGTAGAAAAACTGAGAACGGGTGATAAGTTTCATGAGACAGAAACCGGGGCAAGTGTTGCAGCCAAGTCTGTTGGTCACTGTCACCCTGTATTACCAATACATTGATTCTGAACAAATGCTATTAGATACCGAACCTGATATACAAAATCATATCAGTCTTTTTATTAGTAAAGAAAGGATATAATTTTGTATTGATGGATAATGTTTTGAACATTTCCTATATCAAAAGTTGATCGGTTCAGGCACGTTATCTAAAAGCATTGACGTTCTAAATCAAACTACAGTTCCTAGTATACAGAACACACGCAAGAGGAAAAGTTCAGAAATGAACGAATCATTCTTGAGGCATTGTAGACTAGGTCATATCAATGCGACCCGACTGGCTGAAGTTACATTTTAGATGCATATTTAAATCAGTTTGAATTTACATCTTGTGAAACTTGCCAGTCATGTGTAAGTGCACGGCGGCGCCCCGGCCGTCAATCCGACGCCGGAATGCGGAAGCGGTGAATAACTTAAATTTTGCGGACTTAGCAAACCGGCACCACCGCGCACTATCACCCGGATCGTTACCATTAACTAGTCTAAGCTAACTACAAGAAAGGGAATAGAGATATACCGACGATCCAAGTCCTCCGGTCTTCTCGTCATGGTCCCGATCTCCTGCGGAAAAGTCCCGTCTCCTCCTCGTCGCCGGAAGTGCACCACATCGCCAACTATGTTTACGGGCTCCCACCTCAATGCCGAGGCAACTCGGGCACGAAGCCGGCTACTCGACGTGCCTAAGGTTCGCTGTAGAATATGTAGTCCTCAAGTCTCACTTTGGGGTTCATGGAGATGCCATTTTAGGTGGAGGGATGATACAAGAACAATGTGGAGGAACTTGGGGATTTTTCTAACATCAAGAGAGCAAAAATCCCCACTACAAAAATGGGCAACCCCTCCTCCAAGCTTGGCCGGCCATAACTAGAGGGGGAGGAGAGAATGAGAGTGAGAGAGTCAAGTGTGTGTAACAAAAGAGGAAGCCATTCTCATCTAATACCAAAGAGAGAGAGAGAGGAAAGCTATCATACAAAAGAAATGATAGCAAGGTAAACTCAACACTCAACACCACCATCATCACCTCACAAAGTCCAACCATCATGAACCATGATGACTCAAAAAGTCATGCCATCATGAAGAAATCAAGTCAAAGGATGGTGCACATCATGAAAGCCATCATGATGCAACAAGATGCAAAGAACCCCTCCACAAATACTTATTTGCAACAATGCAAATAAGCCCTCCTCCACCAATCTTCGGCCAATGAACGGAACAATGGAAAATTGGCCGAAACGGAAAACAAACTGGCAACTCCAAAAACTGTTCCCGTAATAAATTACAGGAAAACCCCGATACTGTGCATACACACCCGCATCTGTATTTCGACCGAAATACATATGCAATGAGACAAAATCTACACTGTACTATACTAGGATCCGGCTTATACCAAAGCCGGCTAGTAATATCTGTTCGATCCTGATCCGTGCAATACCGCACGTATCTGATCGAACCCTGCCATATAACCATACGGCCTATAGTACAAACTGTCCGATCCTGATCCGTGCAATACCGCACGTATCTGATCGGACCTTGCCATATCTCCATACGGCCTCTACAACCTTTCGCCCGAAAGCTGAGTAACTGAAAATGTGGTGGACTCTAAAGACTCGTCAATACTATGGCTGTGGATTTAACCACTAGCACGTCAGAGGTATATGCCAATACGTGACGGGCCACCAGCTATTGACCAAAAGGGACGTCGATGAGGAAGCTCACCCCGACACCCAACTGAGCCTGTCAGTGACAATATCCGTGCAGTCCGGTCCGTTCGTCTATGAGTATCGCATGGCGGGCCTAGGGGGTTGGTAAAAGTCAGACCCCCAAAAGCGGTACAAGTCGTGTCGGAGTGTAGCCCAGAACACCATGAGATACTACTGGAATACCTACCAGTAAATCTCCTTGCCTTGGCCAAGGACTTTGTGTAATGGCTCTCCTAGACACAGCACGACCTCACCCCCAATACCGGGAGAGACGAACCCCTGAAGATACGCTCACTGCCTCCATGTGGCTCGGGACTGTACCCAACTAAAACCTGTTTGCACGACTCCTTTGAGCCGTGGTAGGGTAGTAATCAAAGTACAGTGGGAACTCACACGAGACAAATGACGATCCCCAGGTCGATGAACTAACCTGCACACATGTCACCAGGGAACTGCCATCTGACGTCTGGTATATGACCAACTAGCAGGTTCCCGGCGAGTCCTGTCCGGTGTACTCATAACCCAATGAGCACCTGTATACATCTTAGGTGATCCAACTGACACCAGTGGCTTGTGAGACCGGCCACCGCCCCTCGTCGGGGTCTCGACTGTATACACTAGTCTACTAATGGAGTATCGATGCCCGGTCTCGAAACTCCCACGACTAGGGACCTTTTAAGGATATGCTTGTAGACCCCCAGCTCCCACTTATATGATCGCCCTCATACTGCTGGTGGTCAAGCAAGAATCCTAGGGGCTCTATCAACGTGTAATAGCGACGTGTCAGGTCACCTAAAACAGTACACGATGATAAAGGTAAACCAGATAGCATACTATCATCTCGAGTAAGACTGTCCTACCGGGATAGGTCCTCCCTCAATCATTACAATCACGTACCTGTGACCTAATAATTGACTCTGAGGGCACTATCTCCAACAATCTCCCACTTGCACTCAAGGCTAATTATTGCGATGTCGCATACTCACAGCCCGTGTGATACCGAACATCCAACTCCTCTACTAGTCAGTCTCACAAAGCTCGTTTGCGGAACTATTGCGTTTGAGGAATAGCCTCAGTGAGTGGATCCGCTTAGTTGTTTCTTTCTATGTCTCTCAATATCTCAAGTTCGCGGAGAAAACCATCTCCCGAAATGAGCAAAATCAGTCTTAGAATATGTCTGGATGTCTGATGGGACGTAGCTCATAAATGAACTCCAAATCCAAAATTCTTAGACTGTATCGTCAACTGAACTTAATCAGTATCCTGCGCGCCATGCCTCCCTCAGTATTGCCTTGGACCACCTGTCCAAAATACTGCCCCTCATCAGAAGGAAAACTATAACTCTGACAACCTCCTTGTCGTCCATGTCACCTTGGAAGCCTGGAATGATAACTGTCTCCTGAATGAGGCTGTCGTTATCATATCCCTAGAACATCCACTTATGTTCTAAAACTGCTTCCGACTGTTTCTCCAGGATTGGATTAATGTCAACTTATTGCATCTAGTGCAAGAACAACATCTGGTGTGGTACTTGACATCTCATGATTGACTCAATTGCCTGAGCAAGTGATCTGCCAATCATGCCCGTCCCTCTCCCCTTTAGTCTGTAAGACACCTTTGGAGAGGGTGACTCCATTACCTGCAGGTACACTACCGTGCCAGGAGTCGACCATCCTAAATACTCTTAGAATGCTGTCAAGTACCCTGATTGGGAAACCACCCAAATCTAGATCTAAAACCATAGATCCAGTAACCAGTATGTCTGATATAAAATCCATTTCCTTTGTGGAGAAACAACTGTGTGACGACCAAAGTATAACCGATTGTAGTATAGGAGTTTCTTTTTTACTATTCTGTGTATCTCATCCAAATACCAGGATATCACACCCTACTACCTTCTCAATAGATCCATCCCCTATTCTGATGAAGTCAAACCCATGACTGTCACGTCAGAAATAGATGATCTATCTCCGCTACATCTGCTTTAGTCTATAAATAGACATAAGCTACCTGTCCACCAATGCTTCCGCTGCTCCAACCGACTACGACAACCCTCTGGCAGAGTCATATAGACGTACACTTCTAAAACTGGTTTAGAACGACGCTATACTCATCCTCCCGCCGGGTCTCGTAACCTGGAACAACAGCAATGGTAATTGTGAGTAAACAAGAACTTTCCTGTCACCGTCCTTGAGGCTACCGTAGTACCTCTCGGGTGCCTGAAGTTACCCACCTTATCTGCGGAGTGGCCAATGGAATGTCAATCCAGATTGAATCTTTAGGTTCCTCATCAAATCTTCAGTAATCGTTTGTGGTTCTGGAATAACTTCCAGTTCTACCATACTCCCACTACTGTTTTCTGAAAAAATCCATTTTTAATAAAACTGTGGCGAGTCTAGAACAATATCGCTATTGTTCATCCAGATGGTAGAAAGTCAACCCGCGTCATAGCCTGGGTCAACCCACAAACAGCCATTACAGAAGCGTGCCTTGAGTTATCCAGTGTCTGGTTTTAATCATAAACCGGACAACTCCCCGTACCTTAACATCGTTAAGATACGAACTATTCTATATCCAATATAGGAACAGAGGCACTGATTTAATTGAACTAGATTCAAATCATGCAGCTGTCCCCAGCGCATGTCAACTAAATGGAAGGAGGCCGATCAGCGTTACTCAACTTAGGAATACTTCCAATTATGAGTAACCTGAAAGAGAAGCAAGATCTCTTTATCATTACTATCAACTGAATACCATACACAAGTATCTACATCTTCGATCTCTTTGAAGAATCCCGATACCTGCTACACCTGGTTCTCTACTCTATTCAAATACCTATAACTCCTCAAAACTTAGACCCTGTGTTTCAACGAAACACATGTCTAAGAACTAGAGAAGTTAAAAGTAAACAGAATATAGTATGAGGACCAACCCCTTTGTCCTAATGGACACTGGACAACATACAATACTCTGTATAAGTCCCTTGAGTCTGATAACTCTTTCACTGTGTGTCGTAGGTTGAAAACTGTACTTATGGTTAAGAAGAATTACACCGCTGTTTAATGCTCCTTACCTAACCATCCACTGATATAGGTAAATGTCGTAGACATAATTTCAGAAAGGTATATCTCACTCTATGAAAATAGACGTACAGATATATCAATTTGAAATTGGTGCATAACAGCGGATATTCAAAACCAAATATTTGCCAACCAGCAAACAGCCCAGGTGATTTCCTCAAATATCACCGATTACAACGAATCCCGATATAATGAGGATGATCACCCAATTCCCAATAACTTACTCCCACTCATCATCTGTAAAACTATACAGATGTGAGAATCGTACCTGGTAAATACATACCCTGGAGTAAGTATCTAATCGGGAAATCAGTTCTCTTTTAACATTACACAGTGAAACTGAAACATTGAAATGTTTCGTTGGGGTATCCTGGTATTCCTAGTAATGCCTCATCCATTATCCAAATTCACAACTGTAACCGTATAATTCTTTGCCACCTCTCCAAATCCCTTCATATGTCTTTAGTCATTACCTTCTGTACACCCCTTTAGGCCAAATGGTTTTCTTCCTTCCCTACCGTTCGGCACCAGCCTATGGTTTGGAAGAAGACTATCCAATAAGCATAATGGGTGTACTGTCCGCATCCTAGGAACACTCGCAATGAGAGAGGGTGAAGATAAAAGACAACCGAATAAACCTTATTCCTATTTCTCCTGAACCAGAATCCATCCCCGAACTGGAATAAATTCCTTTCGAGTTCGTATATAACCATACGATGGAGTATCCAATAAACTGTGGATCTTCGTAGTGATACGGAGTGTCCTGGAGAAATACAAAGGTGATGTGGGAGTGGTAATGAAATATTTGGTTTGGTCGTGAATATCTGTTGCAATTTACTTTGCCCTCTTACTAATCCCTTGCTTTGTCTGAACTTAATACCTTCTGCACACCATCGTTATGCTAATTGGTTTTCTTCATTCCCTACCGGTCGGCACCAGCCTAAGGTTTGGAAGAAGACAATCCAATTTGCGTAATAGGTGTACTACCCCTAAACCAAGGAGTACTCGTAACCTGAGAGAGGGTAAAAGGAAAAGACAACTGAATAATCCTATCCGTTTTCTCCAGAACCGGAAACCATCCTCGAATAAATTCTTTCGAGTTCGTATCTAACCATACGATGGTTTTGTCCAATGGAAGTGGACGTTCGTAGTAATACGGGGTGTCCTGGAGAAAAAGGGTAAAAGTAGGAGTGGCAATGAGGTCTGCAACTCTGACAATCCAAAAGCCGGTGTTTAAGAAGGTTCGGTCAACTTGGTCACTGAGTCAAAGTCTTAGGGTCGGGTCAATGGTCGCTGCCAAAGAGAGAGAGAAAAGAAACACTCAGCGTGCACTCTAACCTAGATCAGAATGGTTACCAATTTATCTAATCTGGAGTCCTCCCACTGTACCTCAAATTCTCCTCCAAACCAGAAAGAAGAATTAGTCGGGGTCACCCGAGGAGTAAACCAACTCATCAGTGGGAATCGGGATCCAACTCTCATCGCATGACAACGTGACGGAATCCGCTCACGGTATCACACTCCAGAAGGTAGGCGCATATCTGGCAAGTTTCAGTTCTTTTGAAACTCCCGATGTGATTTCTGCCCCATGCTCTTATGACCTTGACTTTGGCCAACATATCATAAGTCACATGTCAAGTTCTGCCCGTCATTCTCCAGGTTAATTTGAATCCACCCGTACATACCCTTGACTTTGGCCAAAATGGCAGCACGACTGTCCCAAACCAACGCATCTATCTATGCTGCATATGAATACCCCAATAGCTACCAATCACTGTGCCTTGACTTTGGCCAACATACACAGCTTGAATACTATTGACCACCCATATGAAACGACGGAGGGCTACGAATGGTTTCTGGCGAAAACCTTTAACGTAATGAACTTGATATCGTCGAAGGAACGGATAGCTTTTTGAAAATATAGTGACGAAAATCGTTGCTAAAGAGGTCACTCCCGGTGAAGGGATCTCGGCTCTTTCCCCGTAGAATGGGGTGCAGGATATTCCAAATGAATACCACGGTGCAAAGCAAAAGTAATCGGCTATAGTGAAGTTAATGCCCTGACGCAAACTTATTGTCCAAGGGGTCACTCCCGGTGAAGGGATCTCGGCCCTTGCCTCGTCGACTGAGGAGCAGGATATTCCAATGAATACCACGATGCAAAACAAAAGAGAACGTCCTTGCAATAACAGCTTTTTGAAAAGTGTTCCAACAACATCAGATTAGGTTTGTTTTTAAACTTGCATTGATCCGAATCAATGCAGTCCCATCAATTGATCACACCAAAAAGAACGAAAATATACTGATGTACGTATATGCCATCCGCATTCGCCACTGGGTCCCGTCATTACCCGTTAGGTTAGCTTACTAACGACAGAGCGGGGACTGGACTAGCGCGGATGAAAAACATATACAACATCTATTAATATATATACCAATATATTATATTTCGCTCAAGGCGTGAATAAAATGCAACATCACAGATATGAATAGCATCACAGAACAATACAGATATCTGGGATCCCCGGGTTTCACAGAGCCACTACTGAAACCCGACGTTCCCCTGGTCGTGTGGATAGCCTGTGCAATGAAATCCTAGACCCCTACGGGCGCGGCAAGTCACCCGCCAAAACCTGAAGCGAGGCAGCCCCCTTCAGCGCCGTGAATGGACCACCCAGCACTTCACGGAATCCGGTAACTTGGGCACCCCTCCTGGGTCAACCTGTACCCCCTACGAGTGCGGCGGATAGCCCGCCAATCCTAGAGTGAAGCCCCCTCCGTCTCAATGCCATGAGATGCGGGCTTGTTGCTCTCTAGAACCCGGCTATCCGTGCACCCCTCCGCGGGGCAATCCTAGTACAGAAAGTAAAATATACATACACCGGGTACATCGACCGCAACCAGGTCGTGCCCCAAAAGAATAATACAAACAGGCAGTGACGGCAGTCCACATGTCGGACGCTCGCCCCGCAATATCAAATGTACATAATACAACAGCACAGTACTAGCATTGCATCCAGGCTATCCCCCACGACCGATCCGCAACAACACAGCAAATATATAGAACATCAACGTGAAAGTCACGTTCGCAAATCCGTCTAACCGGGCTATAGCAGTTAGACAGGATTTACCGATCGAGTGACATTCACGGTCGCAGATATAATGTAAATACTGTGAAAAATGTGTTTAAAATTTTCCGATTGACCAAAAATTAACAAGTGGGCCCCCAAGCAATACTGTAGCACTCACAGAAATAATTGGCCCAATTTTAATATTCCAAAACCCCTAATTACTACCCTGAAGCCCACTGGAAAAAGATGGCCCACTGACCTCTCCACACTGCGGCGGATCCGCGGCCCAATATAGAGGTGAGGCCGCGGTTCCGCGCTCATGAGGAGAGATCACAGTGTCGAATTTTTCCAGTATGCTTAGAATTTCCTGCACATCATTCTGAGACCACCTGAAAAAATTTTGGACACCAAAAAATCTTAACAGAAAACTGATGTGCACAAAAACATAGATTTTGGAATTTTGGTCGATCGGAAAAGCAAAACACATCAAACGAAAGCTAGACGAAGTTAATGGCGAGGCTTTGATACCACTGTAAGTGCACGGCGGCGCCCCGGCCGTCAATCCGACGCCGGAATGCGGAAGCGGTGAATAACTTAAATTTTGCGGACTTAGCAAACCGGCACCACCGCGCACTATCACCCGGATCGTTACCATTAACTAGTCTAAGCTAACTACAAGAAAGGGAATAGAGATATACCGACGATCCAAGTCCTCCGGTCTTCTCGTCATGGTCCCGATCTCCTGCGGAAAAGTCCCGTCTCCTCCTCGTCGCCGGAAGTGCACCACATCGCCAACTATGTTTACGGGCTCCCACCTCAATGCCGAGGCAACTCGGGCACGAAGCCGGCTACTCGACGTGCCCAAGGTTCGCTGTAGAATATGTAGTCCTCAAGTCTCACTTTGGGGTTCATGGAGATGCCATTTTAGGTGGAGGGATGATACAAGAACAATGTGGAGGAACTTGGGGATTTTTCTAACATCAAGAGAGCAAAAATCCCCACTACAAAAATGGGCAACCCCTCCTCCAAGCTTGGCCGGCCATAACTAGAGGGGGAGGAGAGAATGAGAGTGAGAGAGTCAAGTGTGTGTAACAAAAGAGGAAGCCATTCTCATCTAATACCAAAGAGAGAGAGAGAGGAAAGCTATCATACAAAAGAAATGATAGCAAGGTAAACTCAACACTCAACACCACCATCATCACCTCACAAAGTCCAACCATCATGAACCATGATGACTCAAAAAGTCATGCCATCATGAAGAAATCAAGTCAAAGGATGGTGCACATCATGAAAGCCATCATGATGCAACAAGATGCAAAGAACCCCTCCACAAATACTTATTTGCAACAATGCAAATAAGCCCTCCTCCACCAATCTTCGGCCAATGAACGGAACAATGGAAAATTGGCCGAAACGGAAAACAAACTGGCAACTCCAAAAACTGTTCCCGTAATAAATTACAGGAAAACCCCGATACTGTGCATACACACCCGCATCTGTATTTCGACCGAAATACAAATGCAATGAGACAAAATCTACACTGTACTATACTAGGATCCGGCTTATACCAAAGCCGGCTAGTAATATCTGTTCGATCCTGATCCGTGCAATACCGCACGTATCTGATCGAACCCTGCCATATAACCATACGGCCTATAGTACAAACTGTCCGATCCTGATCCGTGCAATACCGCACGTATCTGATCGGACCTTGCCATATCTCCATACGGCCTCTACAACCTTTCGCCCGAAAGCTGAGTAACTGAAAATGTGGTGGACTCTAAAGACTCGTCAATACTATGGCTGTGGATTTAACCACTAGCACGTCAGAGGTATATGCCAATACGTGACGGGCCACCAGCTATTGACCAAAAGGGACGTCGATGAGGAAGCTCACCCCGACACCCAACTGAGCCTGTCAGTGACAATATCCGTGCAGTCCGGTCCGTTCGTCTATGAGTATCGCATGGCGGGCCTAGGGGGTTGGTAAAAGTCAGACCCCCAAAAGCGGTACAAGTCGTGTCGGAGTGTAGCCCAGAACACCATGAGATACTACTGGAATACCTACCAGTAAATCTCCTTGCCTTGGCCAAGGACTTTGTGTAATGGCTCTCCTAGACACAGCACGACCTCACCCCCAATACCGGGAGAGACGAACCCCTGAAGATACGCTCACTGCCTCCATGTGGCTCGGGACTGTACCCAACTAAAACCTGTTTGCACGACTCCTTTGAGCCGTGGTAGGGTAGTAATCAAAGTACAGTGGGAACTCACACGAGACAAATGACGATCCCCAGGTCGATGAACTAACCTGCACACATGTCACCAGGGAACTGCCATCTGACGTCTGGTATATGACCAACTAGCAGGTTCCCGGCGAGTCCTGTCCGGTGTACTCATAACCCAATGAGCACCTGTATACATCTTAGGTGATCCAACTGACACCAGTGGCTTGTGAGACCGGCCACCGCCCCTCGTCGGGGTCTCGACTGTATACACTAGTCTACTAATGGAGTATCGATGCCCGGTCTCGAAACTCCCACGACTAGGGACCTTTTAAGGATATGCTTGTAGACCCCCAGCTCCCACTTATATGATCGCCCTCATACTGCTGGTGGTCAAGCAAGAATCCTAGGGGCTCTATCAACGTGTAATAGCGACGTGTCAGGTCACCTAAAACAGTACACGATGATAAAGGTAAACCAGATAGCATACTATCATCTCGAGTAAGACTGTCCTACCGGGATAGGTCCTCCCTCAATCATTACAATCACGTACCTGTGACCTAATAATTGACTCTGAGGGCACTATCTCCAACATCATGTCACAAAGATAAGATGACCATAGCTCTGTTTATTGGAAACAGAGGAAGAGTTAGTAAACTCTTGGGACTGATACATAATGATGTATGTAAGGTCTCCTGTCTACACATGTCAGGACTGGTTCTTTATACTTCATTATATTCTCTGATAATCTCTCAAGATTCAGTCATATGTTCCTGTTGAAACATAAGTCCGAACCTTTTGAGGTATTCACAGAATATAAGTTAGAAGTAGAGAACCAACAACCGGGTATAAGTATTATGTCCTTTGATGAGATCAAGGAGGAGAATACTTGTGCATGGAATTCCTGGATTATTGTAATGGAGAATGAGATTCTCTCTCAGCATTACTCCTCCAAATAACCATAGCACATTGGTGTATCGGGGCGGAGCAATCACACCCTATATGATAAGGTGTGCTCTATGATGAGTACTGCTGAGTTACCTGTTTCCTTTTTGGGAGTTATGCGCTTGAGAAGCTGCATACCTATTGAATAGGGTTCGAATCAAATAACTGCCTACCACTCCATATAAGATATGGTGTGGGAAGATCCTATCTCTTAAGTAAGTTAAGATTTGGGATTGTCCGGCCTATGTCAAAAGCAAAATCCGGACAAGATCGAGGCAAGGTCTGTAATGTAGAACTGGAAAGGTTCCAGCTATACAAACTACAGCAGATGATTTGACAGAACCACAGGATTCTATAGTCCCCGACGAACCTCAGCTTCTCCGCCGATCTGGTAGGGTTCCTCGCCTGCCTGAGAGATACCTCGGTTTCTCGATGACAGTGGGAGCGAGGATTGCATCATGAGATGATGGCCCAACCAGTTTCGAGCAGGCCATCGAGAGTAGGGACTCTATAAGAATGGCTGGATGCTTAGTGATCTAAGATGGAATCCTTATACACCAACAAAGTATGGACTTTGGTTGCTATATCTGAAGGGTTAAATCCCCATCAGGAGCAAGTATATCTTGAGAAGATTGCTTGGTGTACATGGAAAAGTTGAGACTTTCAAAGCTAGACTTGTTAAAGGTTTTAGTCATCAACCAGGTGTGGATAATGATGAAACCTTTTCTAGGGACTATGCTTGAGTCCATCCAGATCCTACTTGCCACGGCTACATACCATGACTACGATATCTGGTGGTTGGGTGCCATGACTACTTTTCTAAATGATGTTTTAGAAGAGTGCGTCTATAAGTACACGGCCAGAGGGCCTCGTAGACAGTGGGAGCAGCGGAAACGTGTGCAAGATGCTTTATAAGATAAAGCAGGCATCGCGGAGTTGGAACATCTGTTTTGATGGATTAGTCAAAGAAGTTGACATCATCAAAATGGTAGATGAACCTTGTATAAACAAAAAGGTGGTAGGGAGTATGGTGACGATCCTCGTAGATTACGTGGATGACATAATCTTGTTAGGGAAAGAGTTTCCTATGCTACGCTCGATCAATCTCCGCTTATCACAATGATTTTCCATATTGGATCAAAGTGATACATACTAAATCCTAAGCTTTGGATCTATGAGATAGATCTAATTGGATGTTAAGATACTCACCAGTTGTAGTGAGATAGTATCAATCGATCCTGGGGAGAATCACTGGAAGTGTTCCAGAGTGATAAGGACGACTGAATGTCAGTCGCAGGCATTGTCTTTACCCTCAGTAAAGGGACGGTATGTTGGAAGATTTCCAAGCTAGATACCGTGACAATCTAGACGATAAAGGCTGGTAACATCGCTATTAAAAATACTACCAAAGAGGCAGTTTGGGTGTATATTGGTTCATAAGATGAACTAGGTTCCTACCATTGTGTGACAATGGAACTGTGGCTTTGGCCAAGGAACCATGGTCCCATCAGTGACCCAGACATATTCTGAGGCAGCATCACCTGATCATGGAGATAGCTGATCTTCAGGGTGATCGAGGTTAGGAGAGTAGACTCAGAGGACAACGCGGCGGATCCACTCACGAAGGCCTTTTCCCAAAGAGAGACTTTTAGGGGATGGTTGAGTATGCGATACTGCAACCACTGCTACAGATGGCCCTAGTGCAAGTGGGAGATTGTTACTTATATGTATGCCCTAGAGGCCATTACTGTACATTGGATGTATATTGTAGTGGATGCTGGGACATATATAGGTAGGACTTTCTTGCTTGACATGATAGTACGCTATCTGGTTGCTCTTTATCTTAACGTGTATACTTTCTGTCTCTCTCTGTTACATGTTGATAAAGCCCTTAGGATGTGTACTCGACTTCCAGGACTATGATGTAGATCATACTAGTAGGGCCTGGGTAGTCCATGAGTACATCCTTGAAATGTTCCTATGATGTAGATCATACTAGTGGGATCCCAGATATCTGTATTGATCTGTGTTGCTATACATTTCTGTGCTGCATTGTTTATCACGCCTTGAGCGAAAATCATATATTGTATATATACTAGTAGATGTTGTATATGTTTTTCATCCGCGCTAGTCCAGTCCCCGCTCTGTCGTTAGTTAGCTAACCTAACGGGTGATGACGGGACCCAGTGGCGAATGCGGATGGCATATACGTACATCAGTATATTTTCGTTCTTTATTGGTGTGATCAATTGATGGGACTGCGTTGATTCGGATCAATGCAAGTTAAACAAACCTAATTTGATGTTGTTGGAACACTTTTTCAAAAAGCTGTTATTGCAAGGACGTTCACTTTTGTTTTGCACCGTGGTATTCAGTTGGAATATCCTGCTCCTCAGTCGACGAGGCAAGGGCCGAGATCCCTTCACCGGGAGTGACCCCTTGGACAAAAGTTTGCGTCAGGGCATTAACTTCACTATAGCCGATTGCTTTTGCTTTGCACCGTGATATTCATTTGGAATATCCTGCACCTCATTCTACGGGGAAAGAGCCGAGATCCCTTCACCGGGAGTGACCTCTTTAGCAAAGGTTGTCGTCACTATATTTTTATAAAGCTATCAGTTCCTTCAACGATATCAAGTTCATTACGTTAAAGGTTTTCGTCAGAAACCATTCGTAGCCCTCCGTCGTTTCATATGGATGGTCAATAGTATTCAAGCTGTGTATGTTGGCCAAAGTCAAGGCACAGTGTTTGGTAGCTGTTGGGTATTCATATGTAGCATAGATAGATGCGTTGGTTTGGGACAGTCGTACTGCCATTTTGGCCAAAGTCAAGGGTAGGTACGGGTGGGTTCAAATTAACCAGGAAAATGACGGGTAGAACTTGACATGTGACTTATGATATGTTGGCCAAAGTCAAGGTCATAATAGCATGGGGTAAAAATCCACATCGGGAGTTTCAAAAGAACTGAAACTTGCCAGGTATGCGCATACCTTCTGGAGTGTGATAGCGTGAGCGGATTCCGTCACGTTATCATGCGATGATAGTTGGATCCCGATTCCCACTGATGAGTTGGTTTACTCCTCGGGTTATCCCGGCTAATTCTTTTTTCAGGTTTGTGGAAGAATTTGACGTTACAGTGGGAGGTTTCCAGATTAGATAAATTGGTAACCATTCTGATCTAGGTTAGAGTGCACGCTGAGTGTTTCTTTTCTCTCTCTCTCTGGCAGCGACCATTGACCCGACCCTAGACTATGACTCAGTGACCAAGTTGACCGAACCTTCTTAACACTGGCTTTTGGATTGTCAGAGTTGCAGACCTCTTTGCCACTCCTACTTTTACTCTTTTCTCCGGGACACCCCGTATTACTACGAACGTCCACTTCCATTGGACAAAACCATCGTATGGTTATATACGAACTCGAAGGACTTCGAGGATGGTTTCCGGTTCTGGAGAAAACGAATAGGACTATTCAGTTGTCTTTACCTTTTACCTTCTCTCAGGTTGCGAGTACTCCTTGGTTTAGGAGATAGTACACCTATTACGCAAATTGGATAGTCTTCTTCCAAACCTTAGGCTGGTGCCGAACGGTGGGGAATGAAGAAAGCCAATTAGCCTAAACGGTGTACAGAAGGTATTAAGTTCAGACAAAGCAAGGGATTAGTAAGAGGGCAAAGTAAATTGCGACTGTTATTCACAACCTAACCATGTACTTCTTTGTCAATCCTAAATCACCTATGAATTAAGTTCATTCGGTTGTCTTTTATCCTCACCTTCTCTCGCATTGCAAGTGCTCCTAGGACTAGGACAGTACACCCATTATGCTTATTGGATAGTCTTCTTCCAAACCATAGGCTGGTGCCGAACGGTAGGGAAGGAAGAAAACCATTTGGCCTAAAGGGGTGTACAGAAGGTAAAGACTAAAGACATATAAAGGGATTTGGAAAGATGGCAAAGAATTATACGGTTACAGTTGTGAATCTGGATGATGGAGGAGGCATTACTTAGAATACCAGGATACCCCATCGAAACATTTCAATGTTTCAGTTTCACTGTGTACTGTTAAAAGAAAACTGATTTCCCGATTAGATACTTTCTCCAGGGTATGTATTTACCAGGTATGAGTCTCACGTCTGTATGGTTTTACAGATGATGAAGGGGAGTAAGTTATTGGGAATTAGGTGACCATCCTCATTATATCGGGATTCGTTGGAATTGGTGATATTTGAGGAAGCCACCTGGGTTGTTTGCCGGTCGGCAAATATTTGGTTTTGAATATCCGTTGTTGTGCACCAATTTCAAATTGATATATCTGTACGTCTATTTTTATAGAGTGAGATATACTTTTTGAAATTATGTCTATGACATTTACCTATATCAGTGGATGGTTAGGTAAGGAGCATTGAACGGCGGTGTAATTCTTCTTAACCAAAAGTACAGTTTTCAACCTACGACACATAGTGAATGAGTCACCAGACTCAGGGGACTTATACAGAGTATTGTATATTGTCCAGTTCCATTAGGACAGAGGGGTTGGTCCTCGTACTATATTCTGTTTACTTTTAACTTCTCTAGTTCTTAGACATGTGTTTCATAGAAACACAGGGTCTAAGTTTTGAGGAGTTATAGGTATAAGAGTAAAGTAGAGAATCAGGTGTTGCAAGTATCGGGATTCTTCAAGGTGATCGAAGAGTAGATACTTGTGAATGGTATTCAGTTGATAGTAATGATTAAGAGAACTAGCTTCTCTTTCAGGTTACTCATAATTGGAAGTACTCCTAAGTTGAGTAACGCTGATCGGCCTCTCTCCATTTACTTGACATGCACTGGAGACAGCTGCATGATTTGAATCTGGTTCAATTAAATCAGTGCCTCTGTTTCTTGGATATAGAACAGTTCATATCTTGATATTGTTAAGATACGGGGAGTTGTCCGGCTTATGCTTAAAACCAGACTCTGGACAACTCAAGGCACGTTTCAGTAATGGCTGTTTGTGGGTTGACCCGAGCTATGACGAGGGTTGACATTCTACCATCTGGAAGATCAATAGTGATATTGTTCTTGATTCGCCACAGTTTTATCAAAAATGGATTTTTTCAGAAAAACAGTAGTGGGAGTATGGTAGAACTGGAAGTGATTCCAGAACCACAAACGATTACTGAAGATTTCATAAGATCCTAAAGATTCAATCTGGTTTGACATTCCATTGGCCACTCCGCAGATATGGTGGGTAACCTCAGGCACTCGAGAGGTACTTCGGTATGCTCAAGGACGGTGGCAGGGAGGTTCTTGTTTACCCACACTTGCCATTGCTGTTGTTCCAGGCTGCGAGACCCGGCGGGAGGATGAGTATAGCGTCGTTCTAAACTTGCTTTAGAAGTGTACGTGTATATGACTCTGCCAGAGGGTTGTCATAGTCAGTGGGAGCAGCGGAAGCATTGGTGGACATGTGGCTTATGTCTGTTTATAGACTAAAGCAGATATAGCGAAGATAGATCATCTATTTCTGATGTGACAGTCATAGGTTTGACTTCATCAGAATAGAGGATGGATCTGTTAAGAAGGTAGTAGGGTGTGATATCCGGATTTTGGATGACATACACAAAGTAGAAAGTGATATTCCTATACTACGATAGGTTATACTTTGGTCGTCACGCAGTGGTTTCTCCACAAAGGACTTGGATATTATATCAGACATTCTGGTTACTAGATCTATGGTTTTAGATGTAGATTTGGGTGGTTTCCCAATCTGGGTACTCTGACCGCATTCTATGAGTATTTAGAATGAACGACTCCTGGCACGGTAGTGTACCTGCAGGTAATGGAGTCACCCTCTCTAAAGGTGTCTTACAGACTAAAGGGGAGAGGGATATGCATGATTGACAGATCACTTGCTTAGGCAATTGAGTCAATCATGAGATGTCAAGTACCACGCCAGATGTTGTTCTTGCAGTAGATGCAATAAGTCGATATTGATCCAATCCTGGAGAAACAGTCGGAAGCAGTTTTAGAACATAAGTTGATGTTCTAGGGAATTGATAACGGCAGCCTCCTTTACGAGACAGTTATAGTTCCAGGCTTCCAAGGTGACCTGGAGGGCAGAGTGGCTGTCAGAGTTATAGTTTTCCCTCTGACGAGGGGCAGTATTTTGGACAGGTTGTCCAGGTGGATACTGAGGGAAGGCATGGCGCAGGATACTGATTAAGTTCAGTTGACGATACAGTCTAAGAAGTTTGGATTTGGAGTTCACTTATGAGCTAGGTCCCATCAGACATCCAGACATTCTAGGACAGGTATTGCTCATTTCAGGAGATAGTTTTCTCTGCGAACATGAGATATAGAGAGACATAGAAAGAAACATCAAAGCGGATCCACTCACTGAGGCTATTCCTCGAACGCAATAGTTTCGCAAATGAGCTTTGTGAGACTGACTAGTAGAGGAGTTGGGTGTTCGGTATCACACGGGCTGTGAGTATGCGACATCGCAATAATTAGCCTTGAGTGCAAGTGGGAGATTGTTGGAGATAGTGCCCTCAGAGTCAATTATTGGATTACAGGCACGTGATTGCAATGATTGAGGGGAGGACCTATCCCGGTAGGACAGTCTTACTCGAGATGATAGTATGCTATCTGGTTTATCTTTATCATCGTGTACTGCTTTAGGTGACCTGACAAGTCGCTATTACACGTTGATAAAGCCCCTTGGATTCTTGCTTGACCACCAGCAGTATGAGGGCGATCATATAAGTGGGAGCTGGGGGTCTACAAGCACATCCTTAAAAGGTCCCTAGTCGTGGGAGATTCGAGACAGGGCATCGTTTCTCCAGAGTAGACTAGTGTATACAGTCGAGACCCCGACGAGGGGCGGTGGCCGGTCTCACAAGCCACTGGTGTCAGTTGGTTCACCTAAGATGTATACAGGTGCTCATTGGGTTATGAGTACACCGGACAGGACTCGCCGGGAACCTGCTAGTTGGGATATACCAGACGTCAGATAGCAGTTCCCAGGTGACATGTGTACAGGTTAGTTCATCGACCTGGGATCGTCATTTGTCTCGTGTGAGTTCCCACTGTACTTTGATTACTACCCTACCACGGCTCAAAGGAGTCGTGCAAACAGGTTTTAGTTGGGTACAGTCCCGAGCCACATGGAGGCAGTGAGCGGATCTGCAGGGGTTCGTCTCTCCCGGTATTGGGGGTGAGGTCGTGCTGTGTCTAGGAGAGCCAGAACATGAAAAGTCCTTGGCCAAGGCAGGAGATTTGCTGGTAGGTATTCCAGTAGTATCTCAGGGTGTTCTGGGCTACACTCCGACAAGACTTGTACCGCTTTTGGGGGTCTGACTTTTACCAACCCCCTAGGCCCGCCATGCGATGCTCATAGACGAACTGACCGGACTGTACGGATATTGTCACTGACAGGCTCAGTAGGGTGTCAGGATGAGTTCGCTCATTGACGTCCCTTTTGGTCAATAGCTGGTGGCCCGTCACGTATGGCTTATACCTCTGACGTGCTAGTGGTTAAATCCACAGCCATAGTATTGACGAGTCTTTAGAGTCCACCACACAGACAGTTACTCAAGTTTCGGGCGAAACGCTGTAGAGGCCGTATGGAGATATGGCAGGATTCGATCAGATACGTGCGGTATTGCACGGATCGTGATCGGACGGTTCTTACTAGCCGGCTTTGGCTTAAGCCGGATTCTAGTTTTAGATAGTGTAGTTTTGTCTCTTTGCATTTGTGTTCAGTGGGAATACAAATGCGGGCATGTATTTGCAGTAGCGGGGTTTTCCTGTAATTTATTACGGGATCGGTTTTCTGGGGTTGCCAGTTTGCATTCCGTTCCGGCCGGTTTTCTCTTTTTCCTTCCCGGTCGGACTTTTCGTTGGAGGGTGTTAATTGCAAGTTTGCAATTAACATTTTGTGAGGGGTTTCTTTGCATGAGTGTGGCTTCATAATCATGAGATTCCCTTTTGGTCTATTCCATTGCTTTTCATTTGATGGTGCTTTGATTAGTGGTTGATGTGAGATAATTTGATAATTATCTTCACATCTTGTTTTATGCCTTTGATTTATCTCTTCCCTAATTACATCTAGTAGTGGGGCCGGCCACTTTTCCAGCAAGAAAATAGAATGTTTTAGAATGGATGGAGAGAGGTTTAATATGTGTGGAAATTTTCTTCATGTGTTTCTTTGTGTGGGCCCCCCCCCCCTTGAGGGTGTGCTGTTGTTTGTGGGTGTTAATTTCTTATGCATGGTTTTTAATTAATTCCCTTCACCCATACACATTTCCAGCAAGCACATAATGGGGTGGCCGAGCCCATTTTCAAGCATGCTCCATTTTTCTTCAAGCCTTCATGAAAAATCCTTGTGCAAAATCCTTCCATCAAGGCAACTTCAAGAAACCCCAAAGAGATAACCTTCTACACTATTTCTATAGCAAGTCTTGGACGCGTCGGCTAGCCAACTTCGCGCCCGAGTTGCCTCGGTCAAGAGGTGGGAGCCCGTAAAAGATTCCGGCTACGTGGTGCTTTTCCGACGAGCGAGGAAGTGACGAACTATCCGCGGGAGATCGGAGTGGAGACGAAGACCGAAGGACACGGATCGCTTGGTATACTTCTCTACACTTTTCTTATTTGCTAGTTAGCTAGGTTAATGGCCCGATCCGGGTAAAAAAAGTCCGCGGTGGTGCCGTTTTGCAAAGTTCGCAAAGTTTTTGTTTTCCGCGTTTCCGGCGTCGGATCGACGGCCGGGGCGCCCCCGCGGGCTTACACTATGCTCGACTGGCCATAACAGGAAATCCCTGGCCAGGGTTGCAGTGACCTACTAGTAAGTGTTATCAGTAGTTTCACACATGTTATGGACCTCACGTCAGCATGACTTATCGAGCTATTGGGGTCTGACGTTTACCACCCCTAGGCGAGATATGCGACATATCAGACTGTACGGTAAGTGTTACTGGTTGGATTCGCAGGAGTGTGAGCAGGCTTGCTCGTCGAACTTCTGATCGCTCAATACCCGGGTGGCCGTTACGTTTAGCAGACCGCTTGCGGCTTGTGGATTCTTGATATGATCATCATCTGCTGCCGGCGTATTGACGAGTCTTCAGAGTCCTACACAGAGGTTTCCTGGCTCAAGCGAAACGAAATAGGAGCGCATATGAGATATGTGCGGGACCGAGAATAATTCGAGTATGTGATACCGTATTCCATTCTCGCGATCAATTTATCGATTGGTTATATGCGACATAACCTAGTTATCGAATCAAGGATTGATTCGATAAGCCGATACATATGATACTAGTCGGTTATATCTGATATGACCGGATCGTTAAATCAAGTGTTGATTTAATGATTTAGTGCATATTTATATATTTGATATATTACTTTGCGTTAACTAGTATTGGTTCACTTTAAAAGGATTTTCTCACTTGAATTGTACACATTGTATATGCGATATAGTTTTGTGCACATGTTTGTATCATGTTTGATGATACATGCTTACTTGGTTAAGTGTAAAGAATCAAACCATGGTTTAAGTTAATGATTAGGGTTTTGATTATTTATTCATTTATCTTTCTTATTTATTCATTTTGGAAAAAGAAAAGGATAAATGAATGGTTGAATGTTTTGGTTTTAGTTGAAGTTTCTTGAAACTTTGACTAAGTCACTCTTTTGTTCTTATGCTTAACCCTAACCATCCTTTTAACCATGGTCTTTTCTCTACACCTAACTAAGGTTGAAAGTATGATAAGATTTAATTCTTTTTCATTTTAAAAATACAAGACTTATCATATCTTCTTCTTCTTCATCTTCTTCTTCCATGAAGAAAGCTAGTGACCATCAATGGCAACTAGTGAAATCAAGTGAGAAATCCAATTCTAAAGTCTACCCACTTCCTATTTCTTCATCCTCTACCTCTTGCCAAGTTGTATAGGGTGTTTACTTCACATGTTTTCAAGGCTTGGTGAAGTTGGAGCTTGATCTAGCGATGCCTCGACGTAGATCATCTTCGGCATGGACATCGACGACCTAGCTCGCCATTTCTCCGACGAAGCCGACGCTAGAGCCCGGGAATTCATTTGGACAGCGAGGGGACTTCGTTGCGGAGCTATGGAGGTAGAGCACCAGATCTACAAAGGTTGTATTTCCGTTTAAACTTTAGTTAAGTTGTTAACTAGTTTCATTTTCGCCTAGATTTCTAGCCAACGATCCGTATTAGGGTTTGTAGGCTCCCGTAAAATTTGATTTGTGCATGTTTGATCACTTGTGAGACTCCATTAGAGTGCCTAGGAACCCTACAGGACACCCTGAGGGTAAGAGCCTATGCTTTGCCACACTGTCACACAGTGAGAACCCCCCATAGGTCGACATCCAATGCCTAGTAGCGGCTGAGGGACCCGTTGGTGCCACGGCGACCCCATTGGATGAGGTAGCTGCCTGACCAACAGCGGTATCAGAGCCTAGCTAGAGCCTTAGGCGAAGTCTAGACGGAGTTTGAAGTCCGAACGAACCCGAAACCCTAAAACCCATGAGCTCTCTGGACTTTTTCTAAAAACTGGGATTTTTCCAGATTAAAAATGCTTAAAAAATTCAGCAGGGAAATCTAAGAATTACTATGCAAAAATTATTCCATGAACAGTGAAAAGCGCGGCGGAACCGCGGCCTAAGCCACCTTAGGCGGCGGTTCCGCGGCGGATTGATGACGTCATCCGTATCTTTTTGCACAGTAATTCTTTTTTAACAGTGTTGAGTTCTCTGGGTGTTTTTAATATTTTTTCAAGAGTTGAATTTTCTGGGGTGTTTTAGAGCTTCGAAGTTTCGATCGGATTATCAAATTTCGTCTTTGTGTTTTTCCGGATAATTTTAGAATATGTTAAAAAGTTCGACCGGATATAAATACCCAATTTTTCACCTATCGGGAAATTTCCATGTGTTGGATTTTTCCGTAGTTTAATGACGTTCTAAGTAGTGCAAGTAACGCAATGGACCCTCTAGAAGACAACAAACCTTAACTCGATTATGTGACCGTCTTGAACTGCCCTTTGAACCTTCGAGTTTGGGGCGGTACGGCGTGCCACATGTGAGGCGTTGGCTTGACCCTTCTACGGCTGGACCGTTGGTACTGAGGCACGAACTGAATGTTGTTAGACTTATTTCATGTGTTGAGATGTATCGGGAAAACTTGGGTATTCGACTGTTCGATCGGAAAGTTTAACATTTTCTGTTTATCTGGAATGTGATACAATAATTGGAATTCACAAAAGTTATGAGATAACTGAATGAATGTTATAAATCTAGCGGTTTAGTTTCACTTGATATTGAAAAGAGTTTTCAATAATGAGACTAAAATGCGGGGTTTATAACTGTTAGGCATGTGATGTCTAAGTATTTCATTTGATTAGGCATGTGATGTCTAAAGAGATTGCGGATTCCAACTGTTGTAGTTTTACACTTTCTTTTCTGTGACCGTAAGTGTAGTATGTTCATATCGCCGGTTTCGTTGCTATATGTCAAAGACAATTGGGGTATGCATACTTACTTACGTTGATGACATGTGATGTTATGTGTTGCTGGATATGTTATATTGGATCGTCGTGTTCGAATAGCCGGGGGTTTTTATGTGAGATGAGTGTTTTTCATTTTCATTCATGTAAAAACTTGTATGTAATATTCTTTTATTCGGGGCACTTTCAGGTAGCGGAAGTTGTCACCTTTTGTATATTATTTACTTTTCCGCATTAGGATAGACCCAAGGAGGGGAGCACAAGTAACCGGGTTCTGGGGTCCAGTGAGAGACCAAATCGAGGAGTCGAGTCCGGGTCTCCTAACCCTAGAATTGGCAGGGTTGCTTGCCGCTCTCGTAGGGGTCTAGGGGTGTGGGATTGGCTATTCATCACGACCGTGGAATCCGTGTTTTATACTGGCTCGTATTGAAAACACGGACGTCCTAGTATATCCAATATTTCATATGTTTCTTCTGCTGCGATATCTGTGATGTGATCATGTGATGTTCTGTGATAGATACAGTATATAGTATATATGATATATTATATAGACGTTACTTATGTTTTGCACCCGTACTAGCCCTGCCCTGCTCTGTCGTTAGTTACCTAACCTAACGGTGCACGAGGGGACATCGAGGCGAATGCGGATGGCATAAGTGTACGTCGTATTTATCTGTGATGTTTAGGTATTTAAATGATGGGACTTCATTAATGTGATTAATGAAAGAAAAGAAACCTAAGATGTTGTAGAATCAAATTTTAAACAAAACAGGTAGCTACAGTTCTTGCTTTGCATAGCGGTATATATGATATACCCTGCACCTTATTCGATGAGGAAAGGACCGAGATCCCTTCACCGGGAGTGACTCCTTTAGCAATAACTGGCAGATGCTACACACTCGGTTTGGCTTTGATTGCTTTTAAGAGTTTTTGCTTTGCACAGTGATATATATGATATATCCCGCACCTCATTCGACGAGGAAAGCGCCGACGATCCCTTCACCGGGAGTGACCCCTTTAGCAAAACTAGAAAAGCCTCAAAATCACTCCATTTCAAAACTTCATTTGATTCTACAACGATATCAAGTTCATTACGCAATAGGTTTTCAGAAAAACCTGTCGTAGCCCTCCGTCATTTCAGATAAGTACTAGTTAGTATTCGTGCTACGTTTGTTGACTATGTTAAGGCGTAGTGTGCGGTATCTAATTAGTGCTTATCTGTATAAGCATATGATGCGATTGGATTAGGGTAGTCGTGCGACTTTGTTGACTATGTTAAGGGTCGTGCGGGTGGGTTTAATTCAATCGGGAAATGACGGGTTGAACTTGACTAGCACTTATGATTTGTTGACTATGTTAAGGTCATATAGCTGCTAGGGGCAAAAGATTATCGGGAATTTCAAGTGTTGAAATTTGCAATGAGATTGCATACCTTCTGTAAGTGCACGGAGGCGCCCCGGCCGTCAATCCGACGGCCAAAAGCGGAAGCGGTGATAAACTTTAATTTTTCTTGAACTGGCAAACCGCCGCGCACTAATACCCGTATCGAACCACTAACTAGTCCTAGCTATCTATAAGAAAGGGAATAGAGATATACCGACGATCCATGTCCTCCGGTCTTCTCGTCATAGTCCCGATCTCCTGCGGAATGTCCCGTCTCCTCCTCGTCGCCGGAAGTGCACCACATCGCCTACATCGTTTACGGGCTCCCACCTCAATGCCGAGGCAACTCGGGCACGAAGCCGGCTACTCGACGTGCCCAAGATTCGCTGTAGAATATGTAGTCCTCAAGTCTCACTTTGGGGTTGTGGGAATTGCCTTTTGGTGGAGAAAATGATATGAGAACAATGTGGAGGGACTTGTGGGATTTTACAAAAGCAAAAGATCAAAAATCCCACATTCAAAAATTTGGACAGCCCCTAATGGTTTGGCCGGCCATCTCAAGTGAGTGAGGGAGAGAATGAGATAGAGATCCATGAGGGAGAGAGTGGCTTGAACAATAATGCAAGGCATTAAAAACAAATCATGAAAGAATATGATCATAAGCAAAACCACACACAACTCTAACCATCAACAACCATCATGACCACTAAAAGTCAAGCTATCATGAAGCTAGAAGTCAAGGTCAATGAGAGGCTATCATGATACAACAATAAGCAAAGAACCCCTCCACAAACACTTATTTGCAACAATGCAAATAAGCCCTCCTCCACCAAACTTCGGCCAATGAACGGAACAATGGAAATCGGCCGAAACGGAAAGCAAACTGGCAACTCCAGAAAACTGGTCCTGTAATAAATTGCAGGAAAACCCCGATACTGTGCATACACACCCGCATCTGTATTTCGACCGAAATACAAATGCAATGAGACAAAATCTACACTGTACTATACTAGGATCCGGCTTAAACCAAAGCCGGCTAGTAATATCCGTTCGATCCTGATCCGTGCAATACCGCACGTATCTGATCGAACCCTGCCATATATCCATACGGCCTATAGTACAAACTGTCCGATCCTGATCCGTGCAATACCGCACGTATCTGATCGGACCTTGCCATATCTCCATACGGCCTCTACAACCTTTCGCCCGAAAGCTGAGTAACTGAATGTGGGGGACTCTAAAGACTCGTCAACACCTTGGTTGTGGATTTAACCACTAGCACGTCAGAGGTATAAGCCAATACATAACGGGCTACCAGGTATTGACAAAAAAGGGACGTCTGTGAGCGAACTCAGCCTGACTCCCTACTGAGCCTGTCAGTGACAATATCCGTACAGTCCGGTCCGTTCGTCTATGAGCATCGCATGGCGGGCCTAGGGGGTTGGTAAAAGTCAGACCCCCAAAAGCGGTACAAGTCGTGTCGGAGTGTAGCCCAGAACACCCTGAGATACTACTGGAATACCTACCAGTAAATCTCCTTGCCTCGGCCGAGGGCTTCGTGTAATGGCTCTCTTAGACACAGCACGACCTCACCCCCAATACCGGGAGAGACGAACCCCTGAAGATACGCTCACTGCCTCCATGCGGCTCGGGACTGTACCCAACTAAAACCTGTTTGCACGACTCCTTTGAGCCGTGGTAGGGTAGTAATCAAAGTACAGTGGGAACTCACACAAGACAAATGACGATCCCCAGGTCGATGAACTAACCTGTACACATGTCACCAGGGAACTGCCATCTGACGTCTGGTATATGACCAACTGGCATGTTCCCGGCGAGTCCTGTCCGGTGTACTCATAACCCAATGAGCACCTGTATACATCTTAGGTGATCCAACTGACACCAGTGGCTTGTGAGACCGGCCACCGCCCCTCGTCGGGGTCTCGACTGTATACACTAGTCTACTCTGGAGTATCGATGCCCTGTCTCGAAACTCACACGACTAGGGACCATTTAAGGATATGCTTATAGACCCCAGCTCCCACTTATATGATCGCCCTCATACTGCTGGTGGTCAAGCAAGAATCCTAGGGGCTCTATCAACGTGTAATAGCAACTTGTCAGGTCACCTAAAACAGTACACGATGATAAAGGTAAACCAGATAGCATACTATCATCTCGAGTAAGACTGTCCTACCGGGATAGGTCCTCCCTCAATCATTGCAATCACGTGCCTGTGATCCAATAATTGACTCTGAGGGCACTATCTCCAACAATCTCCCACTTGCACTCAAGGCTAATTATTGCGATGTCGCATACTCACAGCCCGTGTGATACCGAACACCCAACTCCTCTACTAGCCAGTCTCACAAAGCTCGTTTGCGAAACTATTGCGTTCGAGGAATAGCCTCAGTGAGTGGATCCGCTTTGTTGAATCTTTCTATGTCTCTCTATATCTCAAGTTCGCGGAGAAAGCCATCTCCCGAAATGAGCAATACCTGTCTTAGAATGTGTCTGGATGTCTGATGGGACATAGCTCATAAATGAACTCCAAATCCAAACTTCTTAGACTGTATCGTCAACTGAACTTAATCAGTATCCTGCGCCATGCCTCCCTCAGTATTGCCTTGGACCAACTGTCCAAAATACTGCCCCTCGTCAGAAGGAAAACTATAACTCTGACAACCTCCCTGTCGTCCAGGTCACCTTGGAAGCCTGGAATGATAACTGTCTCCTCAACGAGGCTGTCGTTATCATATCCCTAGAACATCCACTTATGTTCTAAAACTGCTTCCGACTGTTTCTCCAGGATAGGATCAATATCAACTTATTGCATCTAGTGCAAGAACAACATCTGGTGTGGTACTTGACATCTCATGATTGACTCAATTGCCTAAGCAAGTGATCAGTCAATCATGCACATCCCTCTCCCCTTTAGTCTATAAGACACCTTTAGAGAGGGTGACTCCATCACCTGCAGGTACACTACCGTGCCAGGAGTCGTCCATTCTAAATACCCTTAGAATGCTGTCTAAGTACCCAGATTGGGAAACTACCCAAATCTAGATCTAAACCCATAGATCTAGTAGCCAGTATGTCTGATATAAAATCCATTTCCTTTGTGGAGAAACCACTGTGTGACGACCAAAGTATAACCGATCGTAGTATAGGAGTTTCTTTTCCTACTCTGTGTATGTCATCCAAATACCAGGATATCACACCGTACTACCTTCTCAACAGATCCATCCCCTATTCTGATGAAGTCAAAACTATGACTGTCACGTCAGAAATAGATGATCTATCTCCGCTACATCTGCTTTAGTCTATAAATAGACATAAGCTACCTGTCCACCAATGCTTCCGCTGCTCCCACTGACTACGACAACCCTCTGGCAGAGTCATATACACGTACACTTCTAAAACTAGTTTAGAACGACGCTATACTCATCCTCCAGCCGGGTCTCGCACCCTGGAACAACAGCAATGGCAAGTGTGGGTAAACAAGAACCTCCCTGTCACCGTCCTTGAGGCTACCAGAGTACCTCTCGGGTGCCTGAAGTTACCCACCTTATCTACGGAGTGGCCAATGGAATGTCAATCCAGATTGAATCTTTAGGTCCCTTATCAAATCTTCAGTAATCGTTTGTCGTTCTGGAATCACATCCAGTTCTACCATACTCCCACTACTGTTTTCTGAAACAATCCATTTTTAATAAAACTGTGGCGAGTCTAGAACAATATTGCTATTGTTCATCTAGATGGTAGAAAGTCAACCCTCGTCATAGCCTGGGTCAACCCACAAACAACCATTACAGAAACATGCCTTGAGTTGTCCAGAGTCTGGTTTTAATCATAAGCCGGACAACTCCCCGTACCTTAACATCGTTAAGATATGAACTGTTCTATATCCCATATAGGACCAGAGGCACTGATTTAATTGAACCAGATTCAAATCATGCAGCTGTCTCCAGTGCATGTCAACTAAATGGAAGGAGGCCTGATCAGCGTTACTTAACTTAGGAATGCTTCCAATTATGAGTAATCTGAAAGAGAAGCAAGATCTCTTTATCATTACTATCAACTGAATACCATAGACAAGTATCTACATCTTCGATCTCTTTGAAGAATCCCGATACTTGCTACACTTGGTTCTCTACTCTATTCAAATACCTATAACTTCTCAAAATTCGGACCCTGTGTTTCCTACGAAACACCTGTCTAAAAACTAGAGAAGTCATAAGTAAACCGAATATAGTACGAGGACCAACCCCTCTGTCCTGATGGACCCTGGACAACATACAATACTCTGTATAAGTCCCTTGAGTCTGAAAACTCATTCACCGTGTGTCGTAGGTTGAAAACTGTACCTATGGTTAAGAAGAATTACACCGCTGTTTAATGCTCCTTACCTAACCATCCACTGATATAGGTAAATGTCGTAGACATAATTTCAGAAAGGTATATCTCACTCTATGAAAATAGACGTACAGATATATCAATTTGAAATTGGTGCATAACTGCGGATATTCAAAACCAAATATTTGCCAACCGGCAAACAGCCCAGGTGATTTCCTCAAATATCACCGATTACAACGAATCCCGATACAATGAGGATAATCACCCAATTCCCAATAACTTACTCCCACTCATCATCTGTAAAACCATGCAGATGTGAGAATCATACCTGGTAAATACATATCCTGGAGTAAGGACTGATTGGGAAATCAGTTTTCCTTTAACAGTACACAGTGAAACTGAAACATTGAAATGTTTCGATGGGGTATCCCGGTATTCCTAGTAATGCCTCTTCCAGTATCCAAATTCACAACTGTAACCGTATATCTCTTTGCCACCTCTCCAAATCCCTTCATATGTCTTTAGTCTTTACCTTCTGCACACCCCTTAGGCCAAATGGTTTTCTTCCTTCCCTACCGTTCGGCACCAGCCTATGGTTTGGAAGAAGACTATCCAATAAGCATAATGGGTGTACTGTCCCAATCCTAGGAACACTCGCAATGCGAGAGAAGGTGAGGAGAAAAGACAACCGAATGAACTTAATTCTTATTTCTCCTGAACCATAATCCATCCCCGAACTGGAACAAGTTCCTTTCGAGTTCGTATATAACCATACGATGGAGTATCCAAATAAACTGTGGATCTTCGTAGTGATACGGAGTGTCCTGGAGAAATACAAAGGTGATGTGGGAGTGGTAACGAAATACCTGGTTTGGTCGTGAATATCTGTTGCAATTTACTTTGCCCTCTTACTAATCCCTTGCTTTGTCTGAACTTAATACCTTCTGCACACCATCGTTATGCTAATTGGTTTTCTTCATTCCCTACCGGTCGGCACCAGCCTAAGGTTTGGAAGAAGACTATCCAATAAGCATAATGGGTGTACTACCCCTAAACCAAGGAGTACTCACAACTTGAGAGAAGTTAAAGGAAAAGACAACTGAATAATCCTATCCGTTTTCTCCAGAACCGGAAACCATCCTCGAATAAATTCTTTCGAGTTCGTATCTAACCATACGATGGTTTTTGTCCAATGGAAGTGGACGTTCGTAGTAATACGGGGTGTCCTGGAGAAAAGGGTAAAAGTAGGAGTGGCAATGAGGTTTGCAACTCTGACAATCCAAAAGCCAGTGTTAAGAAGGTTCGGTCAACTTGGTCACTGAGTCATAGTCTTAGGGTCGGGTCAATGGTCGCTGCCAAAGAGAGAGAGAAAAGAAACACTCAGTGTGCACTCTAACCTAGATCAGAATGGTTACCAATTAATCTAATCTGGAAACCTCCCACTGTACCTCAAATTCTCCTCCAAACCTGAAAGAAGAATTAGTCGGGGTCACCCGAGGAGTAAACTAACTCATCAGTGGGAATCGGGATCCAACTGTCATCGCATGATAACGTGACGGAATCCGCTCACGGTGTCACACTCCAGAAGGTATGCGCATATCTGGCAAGTTTCAGTTCTTTTGAAACTCCCGATGTGATTTTTACCCCATGCTGTTATGACCTTGACTTTGGCCAACAAATCATAAGTCACATGTCAAGTTCTATCCGTCATTCTCCAGGTTGTTTTGAATCCACCCGTACATACCCTTGACTTTGGCCAACAAGGCAGTACGACTGTTCCAAACCAACGCATCTATCTATGCTGCATATGAATAACCAACAGCTACCAAACACTGTGCCTTGACTTTGGCCAACAAACACAGCTTGAATACTATTGACTATCCATATGAAACGACGGAGGGCTACGAATGGTTTCTGGCGAAAACCTTTAACGTAATGAACTTGATATCGTCGAAGGAACGGATAGCTTTTTAGAAATATAGTGACGACAACTTCCGCTAAAGAGGTCACTCCCGGTGAAGGAATCTCGGCTCTTTCCCCGTAGAATGGGGTGCAGGATATTCCAACTGAATACCACGATGCAAAGCAAAAGTAATCGGCTATAGTGAAGTTAATGCCCTGACGCAAACTTCTGTCCAAGGGGTCACTCCCGGTGAAGGGATCTCGGCCCTTGCCTCGTCGACTGAGGAGCAGGATATTCCAACTGAATACCACGATGCAAAACAAAAGTGAACGTCCTTGCAATAACAGCTTTTTGAAAAGTGTTCCAACAACATCAGATAAGGTTTGTTTTTAACTTGCATTGATCCGAATCAATGCAGTCCCATCAATTGATCACACCAAAAAGAACGAAAATATACTGATGCACGTATATGCCATCCGCATTCGCCACTGGGTCCCGTCATTACCCGTTAGGTTAGCTAACTAACGACAGAGCGGGGACTGGACTAGCACGGATGCAAAACATATACAACATCTACTAATATATATACCAATATATTATATTTCGCTCAAGGCGTGAATAAAATGCAACATCACAGAAATGTACAGCATCACAGAAACAATACAGATATCTGGGATCCCCGGGTTTCACAGAGCCACTGCTGAAACCCGACGTTCCCCTGGTCGTGTGGATTGCCTGTGCAATGAGAACCTAGACCCTTACGGGCGCGGCTAGTCACCCGCCAAAACCTGAAGCGAGGCAGCCCCCTTCAGCGCCGTGAATGGACCACCCGGCACTTCACGGAATCCGGCAACTTGGGCACCCCTCCTGGGTCAACCTGAACCCCCTACGAGTGCGGCGAATAGCCAGCCAATCCTAGAGTGAAGCCCCCTCCGTCCCAATGCCATGAGATGCGGGCTTGTTGCCCTCTAGAACCCGGCTATCCGTGCACCCCTCCGCGGGGCAATCCTAGTACAGAAAGTAAAATATACATACAACGGGTACATCGACCGCAACCTGGCCGTGCCCCAAAATAATAATACAATCAGGCAGTGACGGCAGTCCACATGTCGGACGCTCGCCCCGCAATATCAAATGTACATAATACAACCACAACTGTACTAGCATTGCATCCAGGATATCCCCCACGACCGATCCGCAACAACACAGCAAAAACAGAACATCAACGTGAAAATCACGTTCGCAAATCCGTCTAACCGGGCTATAGCAGTTAGACCGGATTTACCGATCGAGTGACATTCACGGTCGCAGATATAATGTAAATACTGTGAAAAATGTGTTTAAAATTTTCCGATTGATCAAAAATTAACAAGTGGGCCCCAAAGCAATACTGTAGTACTCACAGAGATTCTGGGCCCAAATTTAATATTCCAAAACCCACAAAATCAGCCCACAAGCCCACTGAAAAAATTGGACACAGTGAGGACACTAGATTGCGGCGGAACCGCGGCCCAAGGGGGGATTTGGCCGCGGATCCGCGCTCAAGTCGTCGACTGAAAGTGTCGAATTTTTACAGAGGTCTTATAATATCTTGTACATCAGTTTTATGCAACCTGAAAAATTTTTGGAGACCAAAAAATTTCAACAGAAAACTGTCGCGAACAAAAATGTAGATTTTGGAATTTTGGTCGATCGGAAATGCAAAACACATTACACAAAGCTAGACTAAGTTAATGGCGAGGCTCTGATACCACTGTAAGTGCACGGCGGCGCCCCGGCCGTCAATCCGACGGCCAAAAGCGGAAGCGGTGATAAACTTTAATTTTTCTTGAACTGGCAAACCGCCGCGCACTAATACCCGGATCGAACCACTAACTAGTCCTAGCTATCTATAAGAAAGGGAATAGAGATATACCGAAGATCCAAGTCCTCCGGTCTTCTCGTCATAGTCCCGATCTCCTGCGGAATGTCCCGTCTCCTCCTCGTCGCCGGAAGTGCACCACATCGCCTACATCGTTTACGGGCTCCCACCTCAATGCCGAGGCAACTAGGGCACGAAGCCGGCTACTCGACGTGCCCAAGATTCGCTGTAGAATATGTAGTCCTCAAGTCTCACTTTGGGGTTGTGGGAATTGCCTTTTGGTGGAGGAAATGATATGAGAACAATGTGGAGGGACTTGTGGGATTTTACAAAAGCAAAAGAGCAAAAATCCCACATGCAAAAATTTGGACAGCCCCTAATGCTTTGGCCGGCCATCTCAAGTGAGTGAGGGAGAGAATGAGACAGAGATCCATGAGGGAGAGAGTGGCTTGAACAATAATGCAAGGCATTAAAAACAAATCATGAAAGAATATGATCATAAGCAAAACCACACACAACTCTAACCATCAACAACCATCATGACCACTAAAAGTCAAGCTATCATGAAGCTAGAAGTCAAGGTCAATGAGAGGCTATCATGATACAACAATAAGCAAAGAACCCCTCCACAAACACTTATTTGCAACAATGCAAATAAGCCCTCCTCCACCAAACTTCGGCCAATGAACGGAACAATGGAAATCGGCCGAAACGGAAAGCAAACTGGCAACTCCAGAAAACTGGTCCTGTAATTAATTGCAGGAAAACCCCGATACTGTGCATACACACCCGCATCTGTATTTCGACCGAAATACAAATGCAATGAGACAAAATCTACACTGTACTATACTAGGATCCGGCTTAAACCAAAGCCGGCTAGTAATATCCGTTCGATCCTGATCCGTGCAATACCGCACGTATCTGATCGAACCCTGCCATATATCCATACGGCCTATAGTACAAACTGTCCGATCCTGATCCGTGCAATACCGCACGTATCTGATCGGACCTTGCCATATCTCCATACGGCCTCTATAACCTTTCGCCCGAAAGCTGAGTAACTGAATGTGGGGGACTCTAAAGACTCGTCAACACCTTGGTTGTGGATTTAACCACTAGCACGTCAGAGGTATAAGCCAATACATAACGGGCTACCAGGTATTGACCAAAAAGGGACGTCTGTGAGCGAACTCAGCCTGACTCCCTACTGAGCCTGTCAGTGATAATATCCGTACAGTCCGGTCCGTTCGTCTATGAGCATCGCATGGCGGGCCTAGAGGGTTGGTAAAAGTCAGACCCCCAAAAGCGGTACAAGTCGTGTCGGAGTGTAGCCCAGAACACCCTGAGATACTACTGGAATACCTACCAGTAAATCTCCTTGCCTCGGCCGAGGGCTTCGTGTAATGGCTCTCCTAGACACAGCACGACCTCACCCCCAATACCGGGAGAGACGAACCCCTGAAGATACGCTCACTGCCTCCATGCGGCTCGGGACTGTACCCAACTAAAACCTGTTTGCACGACTCCTTTGAGCCGTGGTAGGGTAGTAATCAAAGTACAGTGGGAACTCACACAAGACAAATGACGATCCCCAGGTCGATGAACTAACCTGTACACATGTCACCAGGGAACTGCCATCTGACGTCTGGTATATGACCAACTGGCATGTTCCCGGCGAGTCCTGTCCGGTGTACTCATAACCCAATGAGCACCTGTATACATCTTAGGTGATCCAACTGACACCAGTGGCTTGTGAGACCGGCCACCGCCCCTCGTCGGGGTCTCGACTGTATACACTAGTCTACTCTGGAGTATCGATGCCCTGTCTCGAAACTCACACGACTAGGGACCATTTAAGGATATGCTTATAGACCCCAGCTCCCACTTATATGATCGCCCTCATACTGCTGGTGGTCAAGCAAGAATCCTAGGGGCTCTATCAACGTGTAATAGCAACTTGTCAGGTCACCTAAAACAGTACACGATGATAAAGGTAAACCAGATAGCATACTATCATCTCGAGTAAGACTGTCCTACCGGGATAGGTCCTCCCTCAATCATTGCAATCACGTGCCTGTGATCCAATAATTGACTCTGAGGGCACTATCTCCAACACCTTCTATGAGATAGTTGGATCCCGATACCCACTGCGAGTAAGAGTTACTCCTGGGAGAGTTTTACACATTGCAATTAGCCGATCAAGTAGGTGTCTAGAAAGGTGTCAACGGGGTTACGCCTCTGGGAAAACGAGGTTTGCAGTAATTAGGTTCGTGCGAAAGCACGGGGGACCTCCCTCAAAGTACCGACACTGGCCTGGCTGAAAGATTGGCGAACTTGTAGTGTGTAATTAATCCCGGCTAGTCTTTCCTTTTAGGGTTTGAAGGAAGATTTGATAAAAACAGTGGGAGCCATCCTGATTAGATAAGATAATAACCAATCTGATCTTGCACGAGCTTACGCTAAAGTGTTTTCTTCTCTCTCTCTCCAGGTAGCGACCATTTCATGCCTTAATAAAGATAATAATATGGATGTATTGACCGAACCCGCATGTTTTACTGTGCTGGGGAACGTTGGTTCCGTTCTTTCTTATAAGAGTTATAGGAATGAACAGGATATAGGGGAATACCAGGATTCCCATGCCACCCGAATGAAGAAAGTACATGTTGATGCATTTCTTCGGGTGTGTTCGTTACAGAGAACTGTTTCTCCATTTGCTCTACGTCCTGGGTATTGGATACCGGGTCAGGATCCCATATATGTAATCAGTTACATAGGCTTAGGAAAGGTAGAGAACTTGGAGAAGGTGATAAAGACATTAGAGTTGGAAATGGTGCAATTGTTGCAGCTAAGACTGTCGGGGAATATCACCTTGTATTACCAACTGGTAATACATTGGTTCTGAACGAATGCTATTACATGCCAAACCTGATATGCAACATTATATCGGTTTCTTTGCTAAGTAAAGAAGGATATAATTTTGTATTACAGGACAATGTTATGAACATTTTCCATAACCAAAAGTTGGTTGGATCAGGCACGTTGTGCAATGGCATTTATGTTCTAAACCAATCAACAGTTCTGAGTATAACAAACACACACAAGAGGAAGAGTTCAGAACTGAACGATTCTTTCTTGTGGCATTGTAGACTAGGTCACATCAATGCGACATGACTGGCTAAGTTGCATAAAGATGGATATTTGAAACCTTTCGAATTTTCATCTTATGACACTTGCCAGTCATGTCTCAAAGGCAAGATGACCAAAACTCCGTTTACGGGACACGGAGAAAGAGTTACCGAACTCTTGGGACTGATACATAGTGATGTATGTGGTCCCATGTCTACACATGCCAGGGATGGTTCTTCATACTTCATTACATTCACTGACGATCTCTCTAGATTCGGATATGTGTTCCTGATGAAACACAAATCAGAAGCTTTTGAGAAATTTAGAGAATATAAACAATAAGCATGAAGACAAGAATTTTAAATTGGCATGATCGATGCCTTGTGAGAACTCTATAGTGTGCCTAGGAATCTAGTTAACATTTTATGGGTGCCGAGAAACCCTAATACGGATCGTCGGCTAGATTTCTAGGCGAAATACGAATCTAGTTAACATTTTAACTAAAGGAGAGAGGCTACAACCTTTGTAGATCCGGTTCTCCACTTCCTTAGCTCCACGTGGGTGTCCTCTCGCTGTCCATCATGAATCACGAACTCATTCGTCGGCTTCATCGGAGAAACGGGCGAGCTAGGTCGTCGGCTTCGTGTCAAAGACGATCTACGTCGAGGCATCACAAGTTCAAGCTCCGACTTCACAAAGTTGTGAAACTTGTAAAGAAAACACCCAAAACAACTTGGCAAGAGGTAGAGGGTGAAGAAATAGGAGGTGGGTTCACTTTAGAATTGATTTCTCTCACTAGAACTCAAGTTGCCATTGATGGCATCAAGGTTTCTTTCTTGAAGATGAAGATGAAGAAGAGGAAAGAATATGATAAGTGTTGATATAAAATGAAAAATAAATCAATACTTATCATAAGCTAACCATAGTTGAGTGTAGAGAATAAACCATGGTAACTTGGATGGGTTAGGGTTAAGCATGAAGACAAGAATGGTTAAGAAGTCAAAGCTTCTTGAAGCTTCAATAAGAAACAAAGAAAGCCACCATTCTCATCTTTATCCTTTCCAAATAAATAAATAAACAAATAAATAAATAAATGGATATGCAAAACCCTAATTATCAAATTAATCATTGTTTAATCGTATACACTTAACTAAATGATCAAGTATCATCAAACATGATACAAATATGTGCACAAAAGTATATCACATATACAATGTGCATCAAGTGAGAAAAATCCGTTTAAAGTGAACCAATACTAGTTAATGTAACGTAATATATCATATATATAATTATACATTAAATTATTAAATCAACACTTGATTCAATGATCCGGTCATGTCGCCCATGACCGACTAGTATTCAATGTATCGGCTTATTGTTTATATTCTCTAAATTTCTCAAAAGCTTCTGATTTGTGTTTTATCAGGAACACATATCCGAATCTAGAGAGATCGTCAGTGAATGTAATGAAGTATGAAGAACCATCCCTGGCATGTGTAGACATGGGACCACATACATCACTATGTATCAGTCCCAAGAGTTCGGTAACTCTTTCTCCGTGTCCCGTAAACGGAGTTTTGGTCATCTTGCCTTTGAGACATGACTGGCAAGTGTCATAAGATGAAAATTCGAAAAGTTTCAAATATCCATCTTTATGCAACTTAGCCAGTCGTGTCGCATTGATGTGACCTAGTCTACAATGCCACAAGAAAGAATCGTTCAGTTCTGAACTCTTACTCTTGTGTGTGTTTGTTATACTCAGAACTGTTGATTGGTTTAGAACATAAATGCCATTGCACAACGTGCCTGATCCAACCAACTTTTGGTTATGGAAAATGTTCATAACATTGTCCTGTAATAAAAAATTATATCCTTCTTTACTTAGCAAAGAAACCGATATAATGTTGCATATCAGGTTCGGCATGTAATATCATTCGTTCAGAACCAATGTATTACCAGTTGGTAATACAAGGTGATATTCCCCGACAGTCTTAGCTGCAACAATTGCACCATTTCCAACTCTAATGTCTTTATCACCTTCTCCAAGTTCTCTACCTTTCCTAAGCCCGTGTAACTGATTACATATATGGGATCCTGACCCGGTATCCAATACCCCGGACGTAGAGCAAATGGAGAAACAGTTCTCTGTAACGAACACACCCGAAGAAAATGCATCAACATGTACTTTCTTCATTCGGGTGGCATGGGAATCCTGGTATTCCCCTATATCCTGTTCATTCCTATAACTCTTATAAGAAAGAACGGAACCAACGTTCCCCAGCACAGTAAAACATACGGGTTCGGGGCATTATTTGCTCATGACGATAGTGTGCATATTCTAAAGATTACATCTCTGATATGAAAACATCATTTGATTTGTAGGGTATATCATATATGATTATGCTTATATGATTATGCTTACTTATCTCTGATATGAAAACATCATTTGTATTCCTATGTAGGCAGATAGGAATACAAAGATTATGCTAAAGATATGCTAAAGATATGATCATATATGAAACATAATCTTCAGCATATCTAGATTATGTATGGTTCCTAGGCACCCTAGTGAGGTCTCACAAGGCATCAACCATGCCAATTTCAAATTTAACGGTACCGAGAAAACCTAAACTACGGATCGTCGGCTAGATATTTAGGCGAAAAGAAAAACTAGTTAACACTTAAATAAGAGATACGGAAATATAACCTTTGTAGATCCGTTTGTCCACCTCCATAGCTCCATGAAGAATTCATCTCCGCTGTACAAATCCGATCTTGGACTCTCGCGTTCGCTTCATCGGAGAATAGGCGGGCTAGGTCATCGACGACGTGCCGAAGATGATCTACGTCGAAGCATCACTAGATCAAGCTCCACCTTCACCGAGCCATGAAAACTTGTGAAGGAAACACACTCTACTACTTGGCAAGAGGTAGAGGATGAAGAAATAGGAAGTGGGTAGACTTTAGAATTGGATTTCTCACTTGTTTCCATCAATCACCATTGATGAAGTGAACTTTCTTCATGTGAAGAAGATGAAGAAGAAGAAGAAAGAATTATGATAAGTTATTTAAAATGAAAAGAAAAAGTAATACTTATCATAATTCTAACTATGGTTATGTGTAGAGAACTAATCATGGTTCAATGCAATGGTTAGGGTTAAGCTAAAATACAAAATGGTCAAAGTCTTCATGAAGCTTCAACAAGCTTCCAAACAAAGCCACCATTTTGCATTATGCTTATCATTTTCCAAAATGAATAAACAAATAAATAAATAGATATGAAAATGAAAACCCTAACCATTACATAACCATGGTTTAAACTTTACACAAAACACAAGTTAGCATGCATCATCAAACATGATACATACAAGTGTACAAAAGTATATCACATATACAATGTGCACAAACCAAGTGAGAAAATCCGTTTAAAGTGAACCAATACTAGTTAGTGCAAAGTAATATATCAAATATATAATTATGCATTAAATCATTAAATCAACACTTGATTCAATGATCCGGTCATTTCGCACACAACCGACTAGTATTCAATGTATCGGCTTATCGAATCAATACTTGATTCGATAACTAGGTTATATCGCATACAACCATTCGATACATTCATCGCGAGAATAGAATACGGTATCACATACACGTATTATTCTCGGTCCCGTACATATCTCATATGCGCTCCTATTTCGTTTCACTTGAGCCAGGAAACCTCTGTGTAGGACTCTAAAGACTCGTCAATACGCCGGCAGCGGATGATGATCATATCAAACACCCACAAGCCGCAAGCGGTCTGCTAAACGTAACGGCCACCCGGGTATTGAGCGATCTGAAGATCGACGAGCAAGCCCGCTCACACTCCAGTGAATCCAACCAGTAACACTACCGTACAGTCCGGTCTGATCGTCTGATATGTCGCATATCTCACCTAGGGGTGGTAAACGTCAGACCCCAATAGCTCGATAAGTCATGTCGATATGAGGTCTATAACAATTCGAGAAACTACTGGTAACACTTACCAGTAAATCTCAGCAACCCTGGCCAGGGATTTCCTGTTATATCCAATCGAACACAGCGCAACATCAACTCCCTATACCGGGAGAGACGAATCCCCTCCTATCGCTCATTACCTCCATGCGACTCGGGACTGTACCCAAAAACCACCATTTTGCACGCCCGCTTGGACGTGGTAAGATGGAAATCAAAGCACAGTGGGAACCACACAAGACTCTATGACGATCTCGGGTCAACAGACTACTCTGTACCAGTGTCACCAGAGAACTGCCATCTGACGTGAGGTATAATACCATCTGGGAGTTCTCGGCGAGTCCGTCCAGTGTACCCAGTCTCTACTGAGCACCCGTATATCATCTCCGATGTCAAACACCAATGGATATGGGATCATCCATCGCCCATCTGTATGGGTCGAGAAGGTACACGCTAGTCTACTCTGGTATATCGATGCCCCGTCTCGATACACCCACGACTAGGGACTTTGAAGGATGTACTTATGGACTACCATGTCCCCACTAGTATGATCCGCATCATAGTCCAGGTAGTCAAGTACAGATCCTAAGGGCTTTACCAACATGTAACAGGGAGACAATCAGTGTACACATTAAGGTTAAGATCAACCAGATAGCATACTATCATGTCGAGAAAGAAAGTCCTCCCTATATATGTCCCAGCATCCACTACAATATACATCCTATGTATAGTAATGGCCTCTAGGGCATACATATAACTAACAATCTCCCACTTGCACTAGGGCCATCTGATAGCAGTGGTTGCAGTATCTCATACTCAACCATCCCATAAAAGTCTCTCTCTGGGAACAGGCCTTTGTGAGTGGATCCGCTGTGTTGTCCTCTGAGTCTACTCTCCTAACCTCGATCTCCCTGGAGATCAACCATCTCCATGATCAGGTGATACTGCCTTAGAATATGTCTGGATCACTGATGGGACCGGCGTTCCTTGGCATAAGCCACAAGTCCATTGTCTCACAATGGTTGGAACGTAGTTCATCTCATGAACTAATATACACCCAAACAGCCTCTTTGGTAGAATCTTAAGTAGCGATGTATCCTGCCTTTATCGTCTAGTATGCCACGGTATCTAGCTTGGAACTCTTCCAACATACCGTCCCTCCACTGAGGGTAAAGACAATGCCTGTGACTGACATTCAGTCGTCTTTATCACCCTGGAACCCTTCCAGTGATTCTCCCCAGGATCGATTGATACCATCTCACTACAATTAGTGAGTAGCCTAACATCCATTTAGATCTATCTCATAGATCCAAAATCCAGGATTTAGTAGGTATCACTTTGATCCTATGCGGAGAGTCATTGTGATAAGCGGAGATTGATCGAGCGTAGCATAGGAAACTCCTTCCCTATCAAGAGTATGTCATCCACGTACTCTACGAGGATCACCACCATACTCCCTACTACCTTTTTGTTTATACAAGGTTCATCTACCATTTTGATGATGTCAAACTCTTTGACTAATGCATCAAAACAGATGTTCCAACTCCGCGATGCCTGCTTTATCCTATAAAGCATCTTGCACACGTTTCCGCTGCTCCCACTGTTTACGAGGCTCTCTGGCTGTGTACTTATAGACTCCCTCTTCTAAAACATCATTTAGAAAAGATGTCCAACCACCAGATATCGTAGTCATGGTATGTAGCCGTGGCAAGTAGGATCTGGATGGACTTAAGCATAGCTACTTGAAAAGGTTTTATCATTATCCACGCCTGGTCGATGACGAAAACCTTTAACAAGTCTAGCTTTGAAAGTCTCAACTTTTCCATCTACACCAAGTAATCTTCTCAAGATATACTTGCTCCTGATAGGAATTTAACCCTTCAAATATAGCAACCAAAGTCCATACTTTGTTGGTGTATAAGGATTCCATCTCAGATCGATAAACATCCAGCCATTCTTACAGAGTCTCACTCTTGATGGCCAGCTCGAAACTAGTTGGGTCATCATCTCATGATGCATTCCTCGCTCCCACTGTCATAGAGAAACCGAAGTATCTCTAAGGTGGGTGAGGAACCCTACTAGATCGGCGGAGAGGCTGAGGTTCATTAGTAATTATTGAATCCTTTGGTTCTGTCAAATCTTCAGCTGCAGTTTTGTATAGCTGGAACATTTCCAGTTCTACATGACTGACCTTGCCTCGAGCTTGTCCGGATTTTGCTTTTAGACATAGGCCGGACAACCCCAAATCTTAACTAGCTTAAGACAAGGGCTCTTCCCTTTCCGTATCTCATATGGAGTGGTAGGCAACTGATTTGATTCGAACCTAATTCAATAGGTATGCAGCTTCTCAAGTGCATAACTCCCAAAAGGAAATAGGTAACTCAGTAGTACTCATCATAGAGCACACCATATCATATAGGGTGTGATTGCTCCGCCCCGATATACCATCGTGCTATGGTGTATACGGAGGAGTAATGATGAGAGAGAATCTCATTCTCCTTTAGAAAAGTCCAGGAATTCCGTGCACAAGTATTCTCCTCCTTGATCGCATCAAAGAACATAATACTTTTACCCGTATTTTGGTTCTCTACTTCTAACTTATATTCTGTGAATATCTCAAAAGGTTCGGACTTGTGTTTCAACAGGAACAGAGGTCTGAATCTCGAAAGATCATCAGAGAATGTAATGAAGTACAAAGAACCGGTCCTGGCATGTGTAGACAGGGGACCTACATACATCAACATGTATCATCCCAAGAGTTCACTAACTCTTTCTCTGTTTCTAATAAACAGAGCTAGTGTCATTATATCTTTGTGACATGACTGGCAAGTTTCACAAGATGTAGATTCAAACTGATTTAAATATGCATATATATGTAACTTCAGCTAGTCGGGTCACATTGATCTGACCTAGTCTACAATACCTTAAGAAGGATCCGTTCATTTCTGAACTCTTCCTCTTATGTGTGTTGCATATACTAAGAACTGTAATTTGATTTAGAACATCAATGCTTTTAGATAACGTGCCTGAACTGATCAACTTTTGATATAGGAAATGTTCAAAACATTATCCAACAATACAAAATTATATCCTTTCTTTACTAATAAAGAGATTGATATGATTTTGTATATCAGGTTCGGTATCTAACAACATTCGTCCAGAATCAATGTATTGGTAATACAGGGTGACAGTGACCAACAGACTTGGCTGCAACACTTGCCCCGTTTTCTGCCTCATGAAACTTATCACCCGTTCTCAGTTCTCTACCTTTCTGTAGCCCTATGTAACATATTACATATCTGGGATCCTGATCAGGTATCATATACCCAGGACGTAGAGGATACTGAGAAACAGTTCTGTAATGAACACACCCGAAGATGATGCATCAGCATGCACTCTCTTCGTTTGGGCAGCACGGGAATTCTGGTATTCCCAAATTTCCTGCTCTGTCTTATAACAATTATAAGTTGGAGCGGGACCAACGTTCCCCAGCTCAGTATAACAAGCGGGTTCGGTCAATTATCCGTATTATTATCTTGATTAAGGCGTGATATGGTCGCTACCTGGAGAGAGAGAGAAGAAAACACTCAGCGTGCGCTCTGTCAAGAATAGATTGGTTATTATTTTATCTAATCAGGATGGCTCACACTGCTTTTTATCAAATCTTCTTTCAAACCCTAAAAGGAAAGACTAGCCGGGATTAATTACACACTACATGTTCGCCAATCTTTCAGCCAGGCCAGTGTCGGTACTTTGAGGGAGGTCCCCCGTGCTTTCGCACGAACCTAATTAATGTAAACCTCGTTTTCCCAGAGGGGTAACCTCGTTGACACCTTTCTAGACACCTACTTGATCGGCTAATTGTAATGTATAAAACTCTCCCAGGAGTAACTCTTACTCGCAGCGGGTATCGGGATCCAACTATCTCATAGAAGGTATGCAATCTCATTGCAAATTTCAACGCTTGAAATTCCCGATAATATTTTGCCCCTAGCTCGCTATGACCTTGACGCATGCCAAACAACCCATAGTCTGCTAGTCAAGTTCAACCCATACATTTCTTGATTGAATTAAACCCACCCGCATGACCCTTGACGCATGCCAAACAACGCCGTACGAATACCCTAATCCAATCGCATCGTATGCTAGCAGATAAGCACTAGTTAGCTACCGTACACTACGCCTTGACGCATGCCAAACAACCGCAGCACGAATACTAACTAGTACTTATCTGAAATGACGGAGGGCTACGACAGGTTTTTCTGAAAACCTATTGCGTAATGAGCTTGATATCGTTGTAGAATCAAATGATTTTTAAAATGGAGTGTTTTTTAGGCTTTTCTAGTTTTGCTAAAGGAGTCACTCCCGGTGAAGGGATCGTCGGTCCTTTCCTCGTCGAATGAGGTGCGGGATATATCATATATATCACTGTGCAAAGCAAAAACTATTAAAAGCAATCAAAAGACAAACCGAGTGTGTAGCATCTGCCAGTTATTGCTAAAGGAGTCACTCCCGGTGAAGGGATCTCGGTCCTTTCCTCATCGAATAAGGTGCAGGATATATCACATATACCGCTGTGCAAAGCAAGAACTGTAGCTACCTGTTTTATTTTGAAATTCGATTCTACAACATCTTAGGTTTCTTTTATTTCATTAATCACATTAATGAAGTCCCATCATTTATATACCTAAACATCACAGATAAATACGACGTACACTTATGCCATCCGCATTCGCCTCGATGTCCCCTCGTGCACCGTTAGGTTAGGTAACTAACGGCAGAGCAGGGCAGGGCTAGCGCGGGTGTAAAACATAAGTAACGTCTATATAATATATCATATATACTATATACTGTATCTATCACAGAACATCACATGATCACATCACAGATATCGCAGCAGAAGAATCATATGAAATATTGGATATACTAGGACGTCCGTGTTTTCAATACGAGCCAGTATAAAACACGGATTCCACGGTCGTGATGAATAGCCAAACCCATACCCCTAGACCCCTACGAGAGCGGCAAGCAACCCTACCAATTCTAGAGTTAGGAGACCCGGACTCGACTCCTCGAGTTGGTCTCCCACTGGACTCCAGAACCCGGTTACTTGTGCTCCCCTCCTTGGGTCTATCCTAGTGCGGAAAAGTAAATAATATACAAAGGGTGACATCTTCCGCAACCTGGAAGTGTCCCAATAAAAGAATATTACATACAAGTTTTTACATGAATGAAAATGAAAAACACTCATCTCACATAAAACCCCTGGCTATTCAAACACGACGATCCAATATAACATATCCTGCAACACATTACATCAAATGTCATCAACGTAAGTAAATATGCGTATCCCAATTGTCGTTGACATATAGCAACGAAACCGGCGATATCACATATTACACTTACGGTCACAGAAAAGAAAGTGTAAAACTACAACAGTTGGAATCCGCAACCACCTCAGACATCGCATGCCTGACCAAATGAATTACTTAGACATCGCATGCCTAACATTTATAAACCCCGCATTTTAGTCTCATCATTGAAAACACTTTTCAATATTAAGTCGGGCAATTCAACAAGATTCTCGACATCCTGATCGAATACTCGTCGCAAACTTCAGTAGGCGGCCGCACCCCAGATACCGTCGACGAAGTGCACCAAGGCGGAACACCGCTACCGCGAGCACCCGGACGGATGCTTTCGACGACGGGGTTCTCCTACAGTCACTTGGTCGGGGCTATGGGATGTAGCTGTCTATTAAGTTTGTCCGGCGAATATCCGCGTACGCTACGTGATTACGACGGACTTTTGATCGCATCAAAATTCCATGGCAACCGATCAAGTGAGACTAAAGTGCTATGTTTATAACATTCATTCAGTTATCTCATAACTTCTTGTGAATTCCAATTATTGTATCACATTCCGGATAAATAGAAAATGTTAAACTTTCCGATCGAACAATCGAACACCCAAGTTTTCCCGAAACAGGTCAACACATGAAATAAGTCTAACAACATTCAGTTCGTGCCTCAGTACCAACGGTCCAGCCGTAGAAGGGTCAAGCCAACGCCTCACATGTGGCACGCCGTACTGCCCCAAACCCGAAGGTTCAAAGGGCAGTTCACGACGGTCACATAATCGAGTTAAGGTTTGTTGTCTTCTAGAGGGTCCATCGCTTTACTTGCACTACTTAGAACATCGTTAAACTACGGAAAAATCCAACACTTGGAAATTTCCCTACAGGGGAAAAATTGGGTTTTTATATCCGGTCGAACTTTTTAACATATTCTAAAATTTATCCGGAAAGCCACATAGACAAAATCTGATACTCCGATCGAAACACCGAATCCCCAAATCAACCCAGAAAATTCAACTCTGGAAAAAATATTAAAAATTCCCAGGAAAACCAGCACACAAAACTAAGAATTACTGTGCAGAAATAGACGCACAAAACGACAAACCTGCCGCGGATCCGCCGCACGAGCCATGCTCGTGCCGCGGAAACGCGGCGGAATGATGGAATTATAGACTCGTTTTGCACAGTTATTCTTAGGATTCCCTGCTGTTTTTTCTGCATATTTTTATTTTCGAAAAATCCCAGATTTTAGAAAAAGGACAGAGAGCATGTTCCGGGTTGGGTTTTCGGTTCGTTCGGACTTCAAATTTCGTCTAGACTTCGCCTAAGGCTCTAGCTAGGCTCTGATACCACTGTAGGGTTCCTAGGCACCCTAGTGAGGTCTCACAAGGCATCAACCATGCCAATTTCAAATTTAACGGTGCCGAGAAAACCTAAACTACGGATCGTCGGCTAGATATTTAGGCGAAAAGACAAACTAGTTAACACTTAACTAAGAGATACGGAAATACAACCTTTGTAGATCCGTTTGTCCACCTCCATAGCTCCATGAAGAAGTCATCTCCGCTGTACAAATCCGATCTTGGACTCTCGCGTTCGCTTCATCGGAGAATAGGCGGGCTAGGTCATCGACGACGTGCCGAAGATGATCTACGTCGAAGCATCACTAGATCAAGCTCCACCTTCACCGAGCCTGTAAGTCCACGTTGCGACCCCCGGTGCTTACGGGGAGGCGGAAACGGTATAAAAAACAAATTTTTATTGCAAGGGGCAACATGGACTAAACAAGGTCGGGATCGTGTCTAAACTAAACTAGCAAGCATACAAAGGAGCGTTAGCTACTCGGAAAGATGGTTATACCTAAACTTGAACTCCTTCTTCTTGAAACCTTGTAGAGGTTGATGGTTCTCTTCTCGTCGCCTTCTTCCGTCGAAGATGGATCCACCTGAGGGTTCAACCTTCGGGCTCTTTCTCGAACTTTGAGTGAACTAGAATCTCCGGCTTGCTAAACCCTTGATCCTAGAGTGAGTAGAGAGTGTCTAAGGGGTGCTTTTGTTTTAAGGAGAGGGATTCTCAACACATGAGAAGGATTCTCCTTTGGCTAGAGGAAGAAGAAGATGAAGTGAGGAGAGAGAAGCTAAATGATAGAATGAGCTCTTTTCTTTTTGCAACCATAACAAAAAGCAAAAGAATTATCAAATTAATAATAATAATGAAAATTAAAAGGTTGATGGAAAGTTTAGGAATGACCATTATCATTTCAAACATTAAATGAATTTGCTAGAATCAAAGAGCATCTTTCTTTTGTAATGATGATGGTCAAAACTTCAACCATGGTCAACAAGTCAACCATGGTCAACAAGTCAACATAAAAACCAACCATGACACAATTTCATTTTATTAATATTATTAATTGATATAACATAAATCCATTAGGGTTTGGAAAAAGGCAACTGTCAACTGTGCATACGAACCCGTTCCGAAACCCTAATGAAAGTCCTCTTCCTCTTCCTCAAATAACTGTGCATACACACCTGCATCCTTGTTCCGAGGAACATGAATACTGAGAGATAAAAAGCAACCCCAAAACATATACCAGTATCTGACTCAAACCAGAGCCAGCCAGTAATATCCGTCCGGACTCCAAACGTGCACAAGTGCGCGGATGAGAACGAACCCTGTCGCAAATCATGTGACCTCTACTCTGTTTTGCCCAGAGGCGAATACCCTCTGTGTGGGACTCTAAAGACTCGACACTACGCTGGCAGTGGGTTTAACCACAGACCGCAAGCGGCACTAGCTGTGCGTAACGATCCCCAGGTAGATGCCGACAAGAAGGCTGACGAGGTGAAACCCCATCTGAACTCCTACTGAGTCGGAATGTGACATTCTCCGTACAGTCCGGTCTGTTCGTCTAATACATCGCATGTCGGGCCTAGGGGGCGGTAAAACGTCAGTCCCCTAATAGCGATACAAGTCGTGTCGGAGTGAAGCCCAAAACACCCTGAGATAACACTGGAAGCCTACCAGTATATCTCGCTTGCCCTGGCCAGGGACTACTCGTGTAATGGCTCTCCTAGACACAGCGCGATGTCAACCCCCAATACCGGGAGAGACGAATCCTGTCTAACCGTCACTGCCTCCAAGTGCTTCGGGACTGCACCCAACCACCACCTGTTTGCACGACTCCTTTGAGCCGTGGTAGGGTAGTGATCAAAGTGCAGTGGGAACACACTCGAGGCGAAGTGCCAGTGTCAAGTCAGCGGACTAAGCTGTACTCATGTCACCTGGGAACTGATAACTGACGATAGGTATAATACCAACCTGTCAGTTCCCGACGAGTCCTGTCCAGTGTACTCGTAACCCAACGAGCACCCGTATACTATCTCCAGTACGACGTACTGATGGCTGTGGGACAGACCATCTCCCACACTGGGATGAGAAGCGCATACGCTAGTCTACTCCAGAGTATCGATGCCCTGTCTCGATAGTCCTGTGACTAGGGACCTGTATAAGGATGTGCTTATAGATTACCCAGCCCCCACTAGTGTGACTGCCATCACAACGCTGGTAATCAAGCAAAGATCCTAAGGGCTCCACTAATGCGTATAAGTGATATACTGAAATAAACACAAGTACACATTGAAGTAGAAACAAACCAAGTAGCATACTACTATATTGAGCAAGATCGTTTATACAAGGTGAATATCCCAAGCTTCCATCAAGTAATATACAAACTAGTATGATACAGTAATGGCCTCTAGGGCATATACACTAACAATCTCCCACTTGCACTAAGGCCATGTACTGGCGTATCGAAGACCTATCATCTCGATCGGCCGCTCGAACTGAGTCTGGGGTAGGGCCTTGGTGAATGGATCTGCAGTGTTCTCTTCTGAAGCAACCCTCCGAACCTCGATCTCCTTGCGATCCACGATCTCCCTGATCAGGTGATACCGCCTCAAGATGTGCCTGGATCTCTGATGGGACCTGGGTTCCTTTGCTAAAGCTATAGCCCCGTTGTTGTCGCAATACAGAGGTATTGGGTCAACAATGGACGAAACCATCTGAAGTTCTTTTAAGAACTTCCTCATCCAGACAGCTTCTTTTGCGGCATCAGATGCAGCGATGTATTCCTCTTCCATAGTCGAGTCTGCAACGGTTTCCTGTTTGGAACTCTTCCAACACACCGCCCATCCATTGAGGGTAAAGATAAAACCCGACATGGACTTGGAATCATCCTTGTCACTCTGGAAGCTGGAGTCAGCAAAGGCCTCGATCTGGAGGTCTTTTCCGCCATATACCAAGAACATCTCCTTAGTCCTCCTCAGGTACTTGAGAATGTTCTTTACCGCTATCCAGTGTTTCTCCCCAGGGTTTGACTGATACCGGCTTACTACACTCAGTGCATAAGCTACATCCGGTCTGGTACACAACATCGCATACATTATAGAGCCTACCGCAGAAGCGTAGGGTATAATAGACATGCGATCCCTCTCCAAATCAGTCTTGGGAGACATCTCTTTAGAGAGGGTGATCCCGTGACAAGCTGGTAGATTACCGCGCTTGGAATCTTCCATACTGAATCTTTTCAGTACGGTGTCGATGTACCTGGACTGTGAAAGTCCTAATATCCTCTTGGATCTATCACGATGGATCCGGATCCCCAGGATGTATGAGGCATCACCCAGGTCTTTCATGGAGAAGCTTTGTGACAAGAAACCCTTGACAGATTGTAGCATAGGAATGTCATTTCCTATTAAGAGAATGTCATCCACGTACAAAACGAGGAATACTACAGTTCTCGCTACAAATCTACTATAGATGCATGGTTCATTTGGATTTTTGATAAAGCCAAATTCCTTGACCGTCTCATCAAAACAGATGTTCCAACTCCGCGATGCCTGCTTTAGTCCATAGATGGACTTAAGCAACTTGCACACCTTTCCGCTGCTCCCACTCTGAATGAAACCCTCTGGCTGATCCATATAGACACACTCCTCTAAATTTCCATTTAGAAAAGCGGTTTTTACGTCCATCTGCCAAATCTCATAATCGTGGAAGGCAGCAATGGCAAGAAGGATCCGAATGGATTTCAGCATAGCCACTGGAGAAAAGGTTTCGTCATAGTCCAAACCAGGTCTTTGACGGAAACCCTTTGCTACAATTCTAGCTTTATAGGTCTCAACCTGTCCATCTACACCAATCTTCCTTTTGAAGATCCACTTGCATCCTACGGGTTTTACCCCGTCTGGAGCAATGTCCAACGTCCATACTTTGTTGGTGTACATGGACTCCATTTCGGTCCGCATTGCATACAGCCATTTTACCGAGTCAACGCTCTGAACGGCCTGTTGGAAGCTAGTAGGCTCATCATAATCTATGATGCAATCCTCTCTATCGCCGTCTATGAGAAAACCGTAGTATCTCTCGGGCGGATGAGACTGCCTACTACTCCTGCGGAGTGTCGTAGGAATGTCCTGTTCTTTAGAACCTTCTGGTTCCACTAAGCTTTCAGTAATAGTCTGAGGTTCTGGAATTTCATCCAGTTCTACTGCGCTCCCACTTATCTGATTTTCTAAAAACTCAGTTTCCAAGAAGTGGGCATGACGAGAAACAAGGACTTTTTGCTCCTCTGCGTAATAGAATAGATACCCCTTGGAGTTCTTTGGGTATCCCACAAACTTGCACTGTACTGAGCGTGCCTTGAGCTTGTCCGCATGCTGCTTTTTAACAAAAGCCGGACATCCCCATGTCTTAAAGGATTTAAGACAGGGTTTTCTTCCCACTCCACATCTGATATGGTGTGGTAGGCACTGTCTTAGTAGGAACTTGGTTTAAGAGATGTGCGGCTGTTTCTAGTGCATATCCCCAGAAAGATCGTGGTAACTCAGCCTTACTCATCATGGAACGAACCATATCCAATAGGGTTCGATTCCTCCTTTCTGATACACCGTTATGTTGCGGAGTGTATGGAGGAGTACGCTGAGAGAGAATACCATTCTCTTTTAAGTAGTCCAGGAACTCGGCACTCAAGTATTCACCACCTCGATCCGATCTTAGGATCTTAATACTTTTGCCTGTTTGTTTTTCAACTTCATTCTTGTAATCCCGAAATTTCTCAAAGGCCTCGTATTTGTGCTTTATTAAGAAGACATGTCCATACCTAGAGAAATCGTCTGTGAAAGTAATGAAGTATGAATAACCGCTTCGCGCATGTGTAGACATTGGACCACACACGTCACTGTGTATGAGTCCCAAGAGCTCGCTCGCTCTTTCTCCGTGTCCAGTGAACGGAGTCTTTGTCATCTTTCCCATGAGACAAGATTCACAAGTGGCATAAGACTGATACTCGAACGGATCCAAGTATCCTTCTTTATGTAACTTAGTCAACCGTGTCTCATTGATGTGACCCAGTCTACAATGCCATAAGAAAGCCTGATTGATATCTGGAGACTTTCTTTTGTGTGTATTCTGGACATTGAAAATCTGTGGTTGGTTTAATACGTATATACCATTGCTCAATATACCTGACCCAATCAGAACTTGATTAAGGTGAATGTTTACAACATTACTTACAAACGCAAATTCATAACCTTCTTTAGAAACCAAAGATACAGAAATGATATTACAAGTTGCGTTGGGTACAAAAAAAAATTACGCAAAACCAAAACATGCCCATCTGACATTCCTAGGTGATAGTCCCCCACGGCTTTAGCATCCATGCTAGCTCCGTTCGCAACTCTGAGGGTCATGTCACCTTCCTTCAAAAACCTACGGTTTCTCAACGCCTGCAAAGAATTACAGATATGAGATCCTGATCCGGTATCCAATACCCAGGAAGTAGAGTTTATAGAAAGACAGTTTTCAATAACATACACACCTGAAGCTGAAGCCGCAACCTGCTTCAGTTCCTGTGTCCTGGCCTTCCAAGCCCTGCAATCTTTCTTCCAGTGTCCACTCTTATGACAATAGAAGCACTCTTCCTTTCCAATAAGCTTCCCCGCAATCTTTGTTGCCTTTTCCTTTCCCTTCGTACCCACTTTACCAACACCGCCTCTTGGTTTGGCGGGGGCTTTCTTCCTCTTTCCCTTGGCTTTCGCCTTGGACCTAGAGGAAGAAGATCCTCCTACAAACAAAGCGGGTGTTTCCCTACCCTTCTGTAGGGTGCCCTCTGCGCTCCTCAGCAGGTTGAGGAGTTCTGAAAGTTCAACTTCCTTTTCTTGTAAGTTGAAGTTCAGTATAAACTGGGCGTAAGTGGATGGAAGGGACTGGAGAATTAAATCCGTATAGAGTTCACTGTCCAACGTGGTCCCAAGTTCTGCGAGCTCCTCAGTGTAGCCAATCATCTTAAGCACGTGGTCCGCTACCGATGATCCGACGGCCAACTTTGTCGAAAATAACGTCTTCGACACTTCGTATCTTGCGATACGAGACTGCTCTCCATACAGTTCTTTTGTATGGAGAAATATGGACTCAAGGTCCATATTCTCATGCCTCCTCTGATGTTCGTTGTCCATAGAGGCAAGCACGAGGCACCTGGCCTTCGCGCAATCAATCTCCCAAGTCTTACGGATTTCCTTATCCGCGACGCTGGAGGTGGGACCTGGGACGGGGGGGAGCTTTGGTGGTAAGAAGATACCCCAGCTTGTCGTAAGCGATTGCCAATTTGACATTCCTGAGCCAATCTTTGTAGTTTGGCCCTGTCAGTATGTTTTTATCTAGAAGTAACTTAAGTCCAGTCATTTCGATTTGGTCGCTGCAGGGGGGAGAGAAGAAACACTTTAGCACGATGCTCTTGCAAGTTTAGAATGGTTTTTAATTTGTCTAAACAGGATGGCTCCCACTGTCTCTCGAATCCCTCCTCAAACCACAAAGGAAGAATTAGCCGGGATCAATCCCACCGCACAATACTTGCTTAACCGTTCAGCCAGGCCAGTGTTGGTACTTCGAGGGAGGTTTTCCAACGCTTTCACGAAGTTACTTAATTTAAGAACCTCTTTTCCCTGGGGGCGTAGCCCCGCTAACACCTTTCTAGGCACCTACTAGGTTTATAGCATTGATCGTTTAGTGAGAAATTTCCCGAGGAGTAGCATATACTCACAGTAGGATCGGGATCCAAATATCATCGCGTGACGAAACTGAAGGAATCCTACCAGAATCACCACACTCCAAATGGTATGCAAATCTAGCAAGTTCAGTACTTATGAAACTCCCGATGTGGATTTTTGCCCCATGCTCTTATGACCTTGACTAAGGCCAACAAATCATAAGTCACATGTCAAGTTCTTCCCGTCGTTATCCAGGTTAATTTGAACCCACCCGTATATACCCTTGACTATGGCCAACAAGGCAATACGACTGTCCCAAACCAACGCATTCTATCTATGCAACATATGAATACCCACCAGCTACCAAACACTGTGCCTTGACTAAGGCCAACAAACACAGCTTGAATACTGTTGAATATTCATATGAAACGACGGAGGGCTACGGATGGTTTTGGCGAAACCGTGAACGTAGTGAACTTGATATAATCGATGGAACGAGATAGCTTTTAGAAGGAGTGGCTCAAGCTCCGCATTTAAAAGTTAGTTTTGAAAAGAACCGAGTGGTTTTTCGAAAGTGTTCCAACGATTTTAACTTGGTTTATTATCTTGCATTAGTTCTTTTAATGCGTGATATTCTTGCATTAGTTCTTTTAATGCGTCCCATCATTTAATCGTACCATTGCAGAAAACAACCAAAATATGACGTACGCTTATGCCATTCGCATTCGCCACGGGGTCCCGTCATCACTCGTTAGGTTACTTAACTAACGACAGAGTGGGGGCTGGGCTAGCGCGGCTGTAAAACATAAGCAACGCCTAAATAGAAAGCAATGATAGACATTACAGATCACAGATGAATACATTGGATATACTAGCAATCCGCAATCCTTTCGAGCCTGCAACGAAAAGCGGATTACACGGTCGCGGTGAATAGTCAAATACCCCACCCAAAACCCCTACGGGTGCGGCAAACTACCCGCCAAGTACTTGGCAGTTTGTGCACCCCTCCATGGGTCTATCCTAGGAGCAAAAACAGTAAAAAGAATTATACAATGACGGCTACAACCCCGACCCGGTTGTGCGGCCAAACAAATAATAATATTACATCAATTTACATTTACAATGAATGAAAGAAAAACAAAAGCTCATCTCACATCCACCCCGGCTATTCATCCGCGACAGTCCAACACATTCATATACACAATCCAATATCAAACACAGATCATGTATAACCCCGACCAATCGACTTATAGCGATTAGCCGACGTTCAATACATGCAAACATCACAGATATAACCATCATAGTCAAAGTGCAGTGAAGTTCGGAAAAAATACGGAATTATAGGACCCCAAAAGTAAATTTCTGTTCTGGAAAATCTGGGCACATATAATATATTTTAAAAATCCCAAAACCAACACAGAGACACACTGCACGAAAAACGATGACGAGAGGACAACAAACGGCGGCGGTTCCGCGGCAAATGCCTACCTCATGCCGCGGAACCGCGGCGGTTTGAATGAATCATGGGATCGTTTTTCTTGGGTGTTCACACAAAACCTTGAGCCGAATTTAGGTGTATAACAAATCTCGTTTTGACCAGAAAAATTTTTAACAGAAACTAGGGTTTTGAAAAAGTTTGGTTTTTGGATTTTTCGGTTCCGAACTTCGTTACACTTCACTACCAAGCTAGTTTAAGTTTAGTTAGGCTCTGATACCACTGTAAGTCCACGTTGCGTCCCCCGGTGCTTACGGGGAGGCGGAAACGGTATAAAAAACAAATTTTTATCGCAAGGGGCAACATGGACTAAACAAGGTCGGGATCGTGTCTAAACTAAACTAGCAAGCATACAAAGGAGCGTTAGCTACTCGGAAAGATGGTTATACCTAAACTTGAACTCCTTCTTCTTGAAACCTTGTAGAGGTTGATGGTTCTCTTCTCGTCGCCTTCTTCCGTCGAAGATGGATCCACCTGAGGGTTCAACCTTCGGGCTCTTTCTCGAACTTTGAGTGAACTAGAATCTCCGGCTTGCTAAACCCTTGATCCTAGAGTGAGTAGAGAGTGTCTAAGGGGTGCTTTTGTTTTAAGGAGAGGGATTCTCAACACATGAGAAGGATTCTCCTTTGGCTAGAGGAAGAAGAAGATGAAGTGAGGAGAGAGAAGCTAAATGATAGAATGAGCTCTTTTCTTTTTGCAACCATAATAAAAAGCAAAAGAATTATCAAATTAATAATAATAATGAAAATGAAAAGGTTGATGGAATGTTTAGGAATGACCATTATCATTTCAAACATTAAATGAATTTGCTAGAATCAAAGAGCATCTTTCTTTTGTAATGATGATGGTCAAAACTTCAACCATGGTCAACAAGTCAACCATGGTCAACAAGTCAACATAAAAACCAACCATGACACAATTTCATTTTATTAATATTATTAATTGATATAACATAAATCCATTAGGGTTTGGAAAAAGACAACTGTCAACTGTGCATACGCACCCGTTCCGAAACCCTAATGAAAGTCCTCTTCCTCTTCCTCAAATAACTGTGCATACACACCTGCATCCTTGTTCCGAGGAACATGAATACTGAGAGATAAAAAGCAACCCCAAAACATATACCAGTATCTGACTCAAACCAGAGCCAGCCAGTAATATCCGTCCGGACTCCAAACGTGCACAAGTGCGCGGATGAGAACGAACCCTGTCGCAAATCATGCGACCTCTACTCTGTTTTGCCCAGAGGCGAATACCCTCTGTGTGGGACTCTAAAGACTCGACACTACGCTGGCAGTGGGTTTAACCACAGACCGCAAGCGGCACTAGCTGTGCGTAACGATCCCCAGGTAGATGCCGACAAGAAGGCTGACGAGGTGAAACCCCATCTGAACTCCTACTGAGTCGGAATGTGACATTCTCCGTACAGTCCGGTCTGTTCATCTAATACATCGCATGTCGGGCCTAGGGGGCGGTAAAACGTCAGTCCCCTAATAGCGGTACAAGTCGTGTCGGAGTGAAGCCCAAAACACCCTGAGATAACACTGGAAGCCTACCAGTATATCTCGCTTGCCCTGGCCAGGGACTACTCGTGTAATGGCTCTCCTAGACACAGCGCGATGTCAACCCCCAATACCGGGAGAGACGAATCCTGTCTAACCGTCACTGCCTCCAAGTGCTTCGGGACTGCACCCAACCACCACCTGTTTGCACGACTCCTTTGAGCCGTGGTAGGGTAGTGATCAAAGTGCAGTGGGAACACACTCGAGGCGAAGTGCCAGTGTCAAGTCAGCGGACTAAGCTGTACTCATGTCACCTGGGAACTGATAACTGACGATAGGTATAATACCAACCTGTCAGTTCCCGACGAGTCCTGTCCAGTGTACTCGTAACCCAACGAGCACCCGTATACTATCTCCAGTACGACGTACTGATGGCTGTGGGACAGACCATCTCCCACACTGGGATGAGAAGCGCATACGCTAGTCTACTCCGGAGTATCGATGCCCTGTCTCGATAGTCCTGCGACTAGGGACCTGTATAAGGATGTGCTTATAGATTACCCAGCCCCCACTAGTGTGACTGCCATCACAACGCTGGTAATCAAGCAAAGATCCTAAGGGCTCCACTAATGCGTATAAGTGATATACTGAAATAAACACAAGTACACATTGAAGTAGAAACAAACCAAGTAGCATACTACTATATTGAGCAAGATCGTTTATACAAGGTGAATATCCCAAGCTTCCATCAAGTAATATACAAACTAGTATGATACAGTAATGGCCTCTAGGGCATATACACTAACAGAGCCATGAAAACTTGTGAAGGAAACACACTTTACTACTTGGCAAGAGGTAGAGGATGAAGAAATATGAAGTGGGTAGACTTTAGAATTGGATTTCTCACTTGTTTCCATCAATCACCATTGATGAAGTGAACTTTCTTCATGTGAAGAAGATGAAGAAGAAGAAGAAAGAATTATGATAAGTTATTTAAAATGAAAAGAAAAAGTAATACTTATCATAATTCTAACTATGGTTATGTGTAGAGAACTAATCATGGTTCAATGCAATGGTTAGGGTTAAGCTAAAATACAAAATGGTCAAAGTCTTCATGAAGCTTCAACAAGCTTCCAAACAAAGCCACCATTTTGCATTATGCTTATCATTTTCCAAAATGAATAAACAAATAAATAAATAGATATGAAAATGAAAACCCTAACCATTACATAACCATGGTTTAAACTTTACACAAAACACAAGTTAGCATGCATCATCAAACATGATACATACAAGTGTACAAAAGTATATCACATATACAATGTGCACAAACCAAGTGAGAAAATCCGTTTAAAGTGAACCAATACTAGTTAGTGCAAAGTAATATATCAAATATATAATTATGCATTAAATCATTAAATCAACACTTGATTCAATGATCCGGTCATGTCGCACACAACCGACTAGTATTCAATGTATCGGCTTATCGAATCAATAATTGATTCGATAACTAGGTTATATCGCATACAACCATTGGATACATTCATCGCGAGAATAGAATACGGTATCACATACACGTATTATTCTCGGTCCCGCACATATCTCATATGCGCTCCTATTTCGTTTCGCTTGAGCCAGGAAACCTCTGTGTAGGACTCTAAAAACTCGTCAATACGCCGGCAGCGGATGATGATCATATCAAACACCCACAAGCCGCAAGCGGTCTGCTAAACGTAACGGCCACCCGGGTATTGAGCGATCTGAAGATCGACGAGCAAGCCCGCTCACACTCCAGTGAATCCAACCAGTAACACTACCGTACAGTCCGGTCTGATCGTCTGATATGTCGCATATCTCACCTAGGGGTTGTAAACGTCAGACCCCAATAGCTCGATAAGTCGTGTCGATATGAGGTCTATAACAATTCGAGAAACTACTGGTAACACTTACCAGTAAATCTCAGCAACCCTGGCCAGGGATTTCCTGTTATAGCCAATCGAACACAGCGCAACATCAACTCCCTATACCGGGAGAGACGAATCCCCTCCTATCGCTCATTGCCTCCATGTGACTCGGGACTGTACCCAAAAACCACCGTTTTGCACGCCCTCTTAGACGTGGTAAGATGGAAATCAAAGCACAGTGGGAACCACACAAGACTCTATGACGATCTCGGGTCAACAGACTACTCTGTACCAGTGTCACCAGAGAACTGCCATCTGACGTGAGCTATAATACCATCTGGGAGTTCTCGGCGAGTCCGTCCAGTGTACCCAGTCTCTACTGAGCACCCGTATATCATCTCCGATATCAAACACCAATGGATATGGGATCATCCATCGCCCATCTGTATGGGTCGAGAATGTACACGCTAGTCTACTCTGGTATATCGATGCCCCGTCTCGATACACCCACGACTAGGGACTTTAAAGGATGTACTTATGGACTACCATGTCCCCACTAGTATGATCCGCATCATAGTCCAGGTAGTCAAGTACAGATCCTAAGGGCTTTACCAACATGTAACAGGGAGACAATCAGTGTACACGTTAAGGTAAAGATCAACCAGATAGCATACTATCATGTCGAGCAAGAAAGTCCTCCCTATATATGACCCAGCATCCACTACAATATACATCATATGTATAGTAATGGCCTCTAGGGCATACATATAACTAACAGATTATACCCGTATTAACCAAGCATAATCTTTAGTTTCATACTTGGAAAGGCTCCTAGTATTGGTATATAGCCGGAATACTACTGGCCTGGTACAGCCATCATTTCAAGTCGGGTTTTGGGTCGATCGGACTTCTGATTCTGTCGGGACTTCGCCTAAGGCTCTAGCTAGTCTCTGATACCACTGTAGGGTTCCTAGGCACACTAATGAAGTCTCACAAGACATCAAACATGGCTAATTCAAACATTACATGTGCCTGCAAACCCTAATACGGATCGTTAACTAGATTTATAGGCTATGCGATGCAAGTAAACAACTTTAACAAAAAGGAAAGAAGCTACAACCTTTGTAGATCTGGTCCTCCACCTCCTAGGCTCCGTGATGACGTCCCTCCGCTGTACAAATTGAATCCATGACTCTAGCATCGGCTTCATCGGAGAAAATGGCGGACTTGGTCGTCGGTTCGATGCCGAAGATGATCTACGTCGAGGCATCACAAGATCAAGCTCCAACTTCACGAAGCCATAAAAACTTGTGAAGGAAACACCCTATACTACTTGGCAAGAGGTAGAGGATGAAGAAACAGGAGGTGGGTTCACTTTAGAATTGGATTTCTCACTTGATTTCTCAAGTTGCCATTGGTGTAGAAAGATTTTCTTTTTCTTTCTCTCTTGAAGAAGAAGAAAATGATATGATAAGTGTTGAAAATAAAATAGATAAATAAATCAATACTTATCATTTACTAACCCTTGGTTAAGTGTAGAGAATGTACTATGGTTAGTTCATATGGTTAGGGTTAAGCATGGGACAAGAATGGTGACTTAGTCAAAGTTTCATGAATGTTCAACTAAAAACAAATAAAGCCACCATTCATCTTTCTCTTTTCCAAAATGAATAAGATAAATAAATAGATAAATAAGTAAATGAAAAAAAAAAACCTAATCATTAGTTTAACCATGGTTTAATTCTTTACACTTAACCAAGTAAGCATGTATCATCAAACATGATACAATCATGTGCACAAATGTATATCACATATACAACTTGCACAATTCAAGTGAGAAAATCCATTTATAGTGAACCAATACTAGTTAATGCAAAGTAATATATCAAATATATAATTATACATTAAATCATTAAATCAACACTTGATTCAATGATCCGGTCATGTCGCATATAACAGGCTAGTATCCAATGTATCGGCTTATCGAGTCAATCCTTGATTCGATAACTAGGTTATATCGCATACAACCATTCGACACATTCATCGCGAGAATGAAATACGGTATCACATACACGAATTATTCTCGGTCTCGCACATATCTCATATGCGCTCCTATCTCGTTTCGCTTGAGCCAGGAAACCTCTGTGTAGGACTCTAAAGACTCGTCAATACGCCGGCAGCAGGTGATGATCATATCAAACACCAACAAGCCGCAAGCGGTCTGCTAAACGTAACGGCCACCCGGGTATTGAGCGATCAGAAGATCGACGAGCAAGCCCGCTCACACTCCTGTGAATCCAACCAGTAACACTTACCGTACAGTCCGGTCTGTTCGTCTGATATGTCGCATATCTCGCCTAGGGGTGGTAAACGTCAGACCCCAATATCTTGATAAGTCATGCCGACGTAAGGTCCATGACATGTGTGAAACTACTGATAACACTTACCAGTAGGTCACTGAAACCCAGGCCAGGGATTTCCTGTTATGGCCAGTCGAGCATAGCGCAACATCAACCCCAAATACCGGGAGAGACGAATCCCCTCCTATCGCTCATTGCCTCCATGTGAATCGGGACTGTACCCAAAAACCACCTATTTGCACGACTCAGTAGAGCCGTGGTAGGGTGGAAATCAAAGCACAGTGGGAGACACACAAGACTCTATGACGATCTCGGGTCAACAGACTAAGCTGTACCAGTGTCACCAGAGAACTGCCATCTGACGTGAGGTATAATACCATCTGGGAGTTCTCGGCGAGTCCGTTTAGTGTACCCAGTCTCCACTGAGCACCCGCATACCATCTCCGATGTCAAACACCGATGGATATGGGATCATCCATCGCCCATCGCATGGGTCGAGAAGATATACGCTAGTCTACTCTGGAATATCGATGCCCCGTCTCGATATTCCCTCGACTAGGAACATTTCAAGGATGTACTCATGGACTATCCAGGCCCCGCTAGTATGATCTGCATCATAGTCCTGGAAGTCGAGTACACATCCTAAGGGCTTTATCAACATGTAACAGAGAGACGGAAAGTATACACGTTAAGACAAAGAGCAACCAGATAGCGTACTATCATGTCGAGCAAGAAAGTCCTTCCTATATATGTCCCAGTATCCACCACAATATACATCCAATGTACAGTAATGGCCTCTAGGGCATACATATAACTAACAATCTCCCACTTGCACTAGGGCCATCTGTAGCAGTGGTTGCAGTATCACATACTCAACCATCCCCTTAAAGTCTCTCTTTGGGAAAAGGCCTTCGTGAGTGGATCCGCCGTGTTGTCCTCTGAGTCTACTCTCCTAACCTTGATCACCCCGGAGATCAACTATCTCCATGATCAGGTGATGCTTCCTCAGAATTTGTCTGGGTCACTGAAGGGACCAGGGTTCCTGGGCCAAAGCCACACTTCCATTGTCATACAATGGCAGGAACCTAGTTCATCTTATGAACCAATATACACCCAAACTTCCTCTTTGGTAGTATTTTCAATAGCGATGTTACCAGCCTTTATCTTCTAGTTTGCCACGGTATCTAGCTTGGAACTCTTCCAACATACCGTCCCTTTACTGAGGGTAAAGACAATGCCTGTGACTGACATTCAGTCTTCTTTATCACCGTGGAACTCTTCCAGTGATTCTCCCCAGGATCGATTGATACCACCTCACTACAACTAGTGAGTATCCCAACATCCAATTAGATCTATCTCATAGATCCAAAGCTTAGGATTTAGTAGGTATCATTTTGATCCTATATGGAAAATCTTTGTGATAAGCGGAGATTGATCGAGCGTAGCATAGGAAACTCCTTCCCTAACAAGAGTATGTCATCCACGTACTCTACGAGGATCGTCACCATACTCCCTACTACCTTTTTGTTTATACAAGGTTCATCTACCATTTTGATGATGTCAACTTCTTTGACTAATCCATCAAAACAGATGTTCCAACTCCGCGATACTTGCTTTATCCTATAAAGTATCTTGCACACGTTTCCACTGCTCCCACTGTCTACGAGGCCCTCTGGCTGTGTACTTATAGACGCACTCTTCTAAAACATCATTTAGAAAAGCAGTCATGACACCCAACCACCAGATATCGTAGTCATGGTATGTAGCCGTGACAAGTAGGATCTGGATGGACTTAAGCATAGTCCCTAGAAAAGGTTTCATCATTATCCGTGCCTGGTCGATGACGAAAACCTTTAACAAGTCTAGCTTTGAAAGTCTCAACTTGTCCATCTACACCAAGTAATCTTCTCAAGATATACTTTCTCCTGATGGGGATTTAACCCTTCAGATATCGCAACCAAAGTCCATACTTTGTTGGTGTATATGGATTCCATCTCAGATTGCTAAGCATCCAGCCATTCTTACAGAGTCCCTACTCTTGATGGCCTTCTCGAATCTAGTTGGGTCATCATCTTATGATGCAATCCTTGCTCCCACTGTCATCGAGAAACCGAGGTATCTCTCAGGCAGGCGAGGAACCCTACCAGATCGGCGGAGAGGCTGAGGTTCGTCGGGGACTATAGAATCCTTTGGTTCTGTCAAATCATCTGCTGTAGTTTGTATAGCTGGAACCTTTCCAGTTCTACATTACAGACCTTGCCTCGATCTTATCCGGATTTTGCTTTTGACATAGGCCGGACAATCCCAAATCTTAACTTACTTAAGAGATAGGATCTTCCCACACCATATCTTATATGGAGTGGTAGGCAGTGATTTGATTCGAACCCTATTCAATAGGTATGCAGCTTCTCAAGCGCATAACTCCCAAAAAAAGGAAATAGGTAACTCAGCAGTGCTCATCATAGAGCACACCTTATCATATAGGGTGTGATTGCTCCGCCCCGATACACCAATGTGCTATGGTTATTTGGAGGAGTAATGCTGAGAGAGAATCTCATTCTCCTTTAGAATAATCCAGGAATTCCATGCACAAGTATTCTCCTCCTTGATCTCATCAAAGGACATAATACTTATACCCGGTTATTGGTTCTCTACTTCTAACTTATATTCTGTGAATACCTCAAAAGGTTCGGACTTATGTTTCAACAGGAACATATGACTGAATCTTGAGAGATTATCAAAGAATATAATGAAATATAAAGAACCAGTCCTGACATGTATAGACAGGAGACCTTACATACATCATTATGTATCAGTCCTAAGAGTTTACTAACTCTTCCTCTTGCGTGTGTTCTGTATACTAGGAACTGTAGTTTGATTTAGAACGTCAATGCTTTTAGATAACGTGCCTGAACCGATCAACTTTTGATATAGGAAATGTTCAAAACATTATCCATCAATACAAAATTATATCCTTTCTTTACTAATAAAGAGACTGATATGATTTTGTATATCAGGTTCGGTATCTAATAGCATTTGTTCAGAATCAATGTATTGGTAATACAGGGTGACACTGACCAACAGACTTGGCTGCAACACTTGCCCCGGTTTCTGTCTCATGAAACTTATCATCCGTTCTCAGTTTTTCTACCTTTTTGTAGCCCTATGTAACAGCTTACATATCTGGGATCCTGATCCGGTATCATATACCCAGGATTCAGAGGATACTGAGATACAGTTCTTTGTAATGAACATACCCGAAGGAGATGCATCATATGCACTTTCTTCGTTTGGGCGGCATGGGAAATCTGGTATTCCCCAATTTCATGCTCTGTCTTATAACAATTATAAGTTGGAGCAGGACCAACGTTCCCCAGCTCAGTTTAACAAGCGGGTTCGGTCAATACATCCGTATTATTATCTTGATTAAGGCGTGATATGGTCGCTACCAGGAGAGAGAGAGAAGAAAACACTCAGCGTACTTGCTTGCTTCGCCTAGTTTATCTAGTTAACGATCCGTTCTAGGGTTTCTCGGCACCGTATTTTTAGAAATTTGCATGGATGATGACTTGTGAGACCTCACTAGGGTGCCTAGGAACCCTACAGTGGTATCAGAGCCTAGCTAGAGCCTTAGGCGAAGTCCCTACGGAATCAGAAGTCCGATCGACCCAAAACCCGACTTGAAAAATGCTCTCTGGACTTTTTTGAAAAACGTGGTTTTTTGAAGATTAAAAATATTCAAAAAAATCAGCAGGAAGATCTAAGGAATACTGTAAAATTCGAGGACCTGATTCCATAAAGGCGCCGCGGATCCGCGGCATGAGCATGCTCATGCGGCGGTTCCGCGGCCAATTTGTCGTTTTGTGCATCCACTTTTGCACAGTAATTCTTAGTTATCTGTGCTGGATTTCCTGGGGATTTTAATAATTTTTTCCAGAGTTGCATTTTCTGGGTCGTATTGGGGACTCGGTATATCGATCGGATTGTCTAATTCTGTCTGTGTGCTTTTCCGGATAATCTTAGAATATGTTAAAAAGTTCGACCGAATATAAATACCCACTTTTTCCCCTGCCGGGAAATTTCCAATTGTTGGATTTTTCCGTAGTTTAACGACGTTCTAAGTAGTGCAAGTAACGCGATGGACCCTCTAGAAGACAACAAACCTTAACTCGATTATGTGACCGTCTTGAACTGCCCTTTGAGAAATTATTGTAGTTTTACACTGTAGGGTTCCTAGACACACTATAGAGGTCTCACAAGGCATCGATCATGCCAATTTAAAATTTTATGGGTGCCGAGAAACCCTAATACGGATCGTCGGCTAGATTTCTAGAGGTGGTATACGTCAGACCACAATAACCGATAAGTCGTGCCGATATGAGGCTCATAACGGGTCGAGAAACTACTGGTAACACTTACCAGCAAATCTCTGATCAGCCCTGGCCAGGGACATCCCTGTTACGGCCAATCGAGCACAGCGCAACATCAACCCCCAATACCGGGAGGGACGAAACCCCTCCTATCGCTCATTGCCTCCATGTAACTCGGGACTGTACCCAAAGACCACCGTTTTGCACGCCCTCATGGACGTGGTAAGGTGGAGATCAAAGCACAGCGGGAATCATACAAGACTCTATGACGATCTCGGGTCTACAGACTAACCTGTACAAGTGTCACCTGAGAACTGCCATCTGACGTGAGGTATAATACCATCTGGGAGTTCTCGGCGAGTCCGTCCAGTGTACCCAGTCTCCACTGAGCACCCGTATACCATCTCTGATACCACTGTAGGGTTCCTAGGCACACTATAGAGGTCTCACAAGGCATCGATCATGCCAATTTAAAATTTTATCGGTGCCGAGAAACCCTAATACGGATCATCGGCTAGATTTCTAGGGGTGGTATACGTCAGTCCCCAATAACCGATAAGTCGTGCCGATATGAGGCTCATAACGGGTCGAGAAACTACTAGTAACACTTACCAGCAAATCTTTGATCAGCCCTGGCCAGGGACTTCCCTGTTACGGCAATCGAGCACAGCGCAACATCAACCCCCAATACCGGGAGAGACGAAACCCCTCCTATCGCTCATTGCCTCCATGTGATGGGCAATGGATGATCCCATATCCATTGGTGTTTGACATCAGAGATGGTATACGGGTGCTCAGTGGAGACTGGGTACACTGGACGGACTCGCCGAGAACTCCCAGATGGTATTATGCCTCACGTCATATGGCAGTTCTCAGGTGACACTTGTACAGGTTAGTCTGTAGACCTGAGATCGTCATAGAGTCTTGTGCGATTCCCACTGTGCTTTGATCTCCACCTTACCACGTCCATGTGGGCGTGCAAAACGGTGGTCTTTGGGTACAGTCCCGAGTCACATGGAGGCAATGAGCGATAGGAGGGGTTTCGTCTCTCCCGGTATTGAGGGTTGATGTTGCGCTGTGCTCGATTGGCCGTAACAGGGAAGTCCCTGGCCAGGGCTGATCAGAGATTTGCTGGTAAGTGTTACCAGTAGTTTCTCGACCCGTTATGAGCCTTATATCGGCACGACTTATCGGTTATTGGGGTCTGACGTATACCACCCCTAGAAATCTAGCCGACGATCCGTATTAGGGTTTCTCGGCACCCATAAAATTTTAAATTGGCATGATCGATGCCTTGTGAGACCTCTATAGTGTGCCTAGGAACCCTACAGTGCTTCGCCACACTGTCACACAGTGAGAACCCCCCATAGGTCGACATCTAATGCCTAGTAGCTCTGATACAAATATGTGCACAAAAGTATATCACATATACAATGTGCATCAAGTGAGAAAAATCCGTTTAAAGTGAACCAATACTAGTTAATGTAAAGTAATATATCATATATATAATTATACATTAAATCATTAAATCAATAATTGATTCAATGATCCGGTCATGTCGCCCATGACCGACTATTATTCAATGTATCGGCTTATCGAATCGATCTTCAATTCGATAACTAGGTTATATCGCATACAACCAATCGAAACATTAATCGCGAGAATCAAATACGGTATCACATACAAGCATTATTCTCGGTCCCGCACATATCTCATATGCGCTCCTATTTCGTTTCGCTTGAGCCAGGAATCCTCACACGATCGAACATTCGAATCCCCAAAACAACAATAGATATGCTAAAGATATGATCATATATGAAACTAAAGATTATGCTTGGTCTATAGGTAACCTACATGACCTACATAGGAATACTAAAGAAGTCAAATGATGTTTTCATATGATTATGCTTATATGATTCCGCTCTTTATCTGGTGACACTGGTACAGCCATTGTCACACATTACAATTACTTTACACTACCAGGCCATTTACTTTACACTTTGTCACAAACCATTGTCACACATTACAATTACTTTACACTACATAGGTCCCCTGTCTACACATGCCAAGACCGGTTCTTTATACTTCATTACATTCTCTGATGATCTTTCGAGATTCAGACCTATGTTCCTGTTGAAACACAAGTCAGAACCTTTTGAGATATTCACAGAATATAAGTTAGAAGTAGAGAAACAAAAAAGGTATAAGTATTATGTCCTTTGATGTGATCAAGGAGGAGAATACTTGAGCACGGAATTCCTGGATATTCTAAAGGAGAATGAGATTCTCTCTCAGCATTACTCCTCCGTAAACACCATGGCACGATGGTATATCGGGGCGGAGCACATACTCCCTATTTGATATGGTGTGCTCTATGATGAGTACTACTGAGTTACCTGTTTCCTTTAGGGAGTTATGCACTTATGAAGTTGCATACCTATTGAATAGGGTTCCAATCAAATCAGTTGCCTACCGCTTCATATATGATATGATATGGGAAGAGCCCATGTCTTAAGTTAGTTAAGATTTGGGGTTGTCCGGGCTATGTCTAAAAGCAAAATCCGGACAAGCTCGAGGCAAGGTCTGTAATGTAGAACTGGAAAGGTTCCAGCTATATAAACTACAGCTGATGATTTGATAGAACTAAAGGATTCAGTAGATTCCAACGAACCTCAGCCTCTCCGCCAATCTAGTAGGGTTCCTCACCCACCTGAGAGATACTTCTGTTTCTCTATGATAGTGGGAGCGAGGATTACATCATGAGATGATGACCCAACTAGTTTCGAGCTGGCCATCAGGAGTAAGACTCTGTAAGAATGGCTGGATGCTTAGTGATCTGAGATGGAATCCTTATACACCAACAAAGTATGGACTTTAGTTGCTATATCTGAAGGGTTAAATCCCCATCAGGAGCAAGTATATCTTGAGAAGATTACTTGGTGTAGATGGAAAAGTTGAGACTTTCAAAGCTAGACTTGTTAAAGGATTTCGTCATCGACCAGGCGTGGACAATGATGAAACCTTTTCAAGTGGCTATGCTTAAGTCCATCCAGATCCTACTTGCCACGGCTACAAACCATGACTACGACATCTGGTGGTTGGGTGTCATGACAGCTTTTCTAAATGTTGTTTTAGAAGAGAACGTCTGTAAGTACACAGCCAGAGGGCCTCGTAGACAGTGGGAACAGCGGAAACGTGTGCAAGATGTTTTATGTGATAAAGCAGACATCGCGGAGTTGGAACGTCTGTTTTGATGTATTAGTCAAAGAAGTTGACATCATCAAAGTGGTAGATGAACCTTGTATAAACAAAAAGGTAGTAGGGAGTATGGTGACGATCCTCGTAGAGTACGTGGATGACATACTCTTCATAGGAAAGGAGTTTCCTATGCTACGCTCGATCAATCTCCGCATATCACTATGATTCTCCATAAAGGATCAAAGTGATACCTACTAAATCCTAGGTTTTGGATCTATGAGATAGATCTAAATGGATGTTAGGATACTCACTAGTTGTAGCGAGATGGTATCAATCGATCTTGGGGAGAATCACTGGAAGTGTTCCAGAGTGATAAGAACGACTGAATGTCAGTCACAGGCATTGTCTTTACCCTCAGTAGAGGGACGGTATGTTGGAAAAGTTCCAAGCTAGATACCGTGACATACTAGACGATAAAGGCAGGATACATCGCTACTTAATATGCTACCAAAGAGGCTGTTTGGGTGTATATTGGTTCATGAGATGAACTATGTTCCTCCCATTGTGTGACAATGGAGTTGTGGCTTATGCCAAGGAACGCAGGTCCCATCAGTGATCCAGACATATTCTAAGGCAGTGTCACCTGATCATGGAGATGGTTGATCTCCAGGGTGATCGAGGTTTGGAGAGTAGACTCAGAGGACAACACAGGGGATCCACTCACAAAGGCCTGTTCCCAGAGAGAGACTTTTATGGGATGGTTGAGTATGAGATACTGCAACCACTGATATCAGATGGCCCTAGTGCAAGTGGGAGATTGTTAGTTATATGTATGCCCTAGAGGCCATTACTATACATAGGATGTATATTGTAGTGGATGCTGGGACATATATAGGGAGGACTTTCTTGCTCGACATGATAGTATGCTATCTGGTTGATCTTTACCTTAACGTGTACACTGATTGTCTCCCTGTTACATGTTGGTAAAGCCCTTAGGATCTGTACTTGACTACCTGGACTATGATGCGGATCATACTAGTGGGGACATGGTAGTCCATAAGTACATCCTTCAAGGTCCCTAGTCGTGGATATATCGAGACGGGGCATCGATATACCAGAGTAGACTAGCGTATACCTTCTCGACCCATACAGATGGGCGATGGATGATCCCATATCCATTGGTGTTTGACATCAGAGATGATATACGGGTGTTCAGTAGAGACTGGGTACACTGGACGGACTCGCCGAGAACTCCCAGATGGTATTATACCTCACGTCAGATGGCAGTTCTCTGGTGACACTGGTACAGCTTAGTCTGTTGACCCGAGATCGTCATAGAGTCTTGTGTGTCTCCCACTGTGCTTTGATTTCCACCCTACCACGGCTCTACTGAGTCGTGCAAACAGGTGGTTTTTGGGTACAGTTCCGAATCATATGGAGGCAATGAGCGATAGGAGGGGATTCGTCTCTCCCGGTATAGGGGGTTGATGTTGCGCTGTGTTCGATTGGCTATAACCGGAAATCCCTGGCCAGGGTTGCTGAGATTTACTGGTAAGTGTTACCAGTAGTTTCTCGAACTGTTATAGACCTCATATCGACACAACTTATCGAGCTATTGGGGTCTGACGTTTACCACCCCTAGGCAAGATATGCGACATATCAGACGATCAGACCGGACTGTACGGTAGTGTTACTGGTTGGATTCACTGGAGTGTGAGCGGGCTTGCTCGTCGATCTTCTGATTGCTCAATACCCGGGTGGCCGTTACGTTTAGCAGACCGCTTGCGGCTTGTGGATGTTTGATATGATCATCATCTGCTACCGGCGTATTGACGAGTCTTTAGAGTCCTACACAGAGGTTTCCTGGCTCAAGCGAAACGAAATAGGAGCGCATATGAGATATGTGCGGGACCGAGAATAATACGTGTATGTGATACCGTATTCCATTCTCGCGATAAATGTGTCGAATGGTTGTATGCGATATAACCTAGTTATCGAATCAAGGATTGATTCGATAAACCGATACATTGGATATTAGTCGGTTGTATGCGATATGACCGGATCGTTAAATCAAGTGTTGATTTAATGATTTAATGCATAATTATATATTTGATATATTACTTTGCATTAACTAGTATTGGTTCACTTTAAGATGGATTTTCTCATTCAGATGTGCGCATTGCATATGCGATATGATTTTGTGCACTTGCTTGTATCATGTTTGATGATACATGCCTTTTGGTTAAGTGTAAAGAATTAAACCTTGGTTAATGAAATGGTTAGGGTTTACTTTTTCCTTATTCATTTTATTCATTTATTTATTCTTTTGGAAAAAGAAAAGCAAATGAGAAAATGGTGGCATGTTTTGTTTTATTCATGAAGTTTCATGAACACTTTGACTTTGTAACCATTTTGTCTCATGCTTAACCCTAACCATTCCACTTAACCCTAATCAATTCTCTACACTAAACCATGGTTCAGTTATGATAAGTATTCTTTTTACTTTTCATTTTAATATTCTCATCATAACACTTTCTTCTTCTTCTTCATCTTCTTCAATGAAGAAAGCTTCACTTCATCAATGGTGGATTGATGAAATGAGTGAGAAATCCAATTCTAAAGTGAACCCACTTCCTATTTCTTCATCCTCTACCTCTTGCCAAGTAGTATAGGGTGTTTCCTTCACAAGTTTTCATGGCTTGGTGAAGGTGGAGCTTGATCTAGCGATGCCTCGACGTAGATCATCTTCGGCATGGACATCGACGACCTAGCTCACCATTTCTTTTACGAAGCCGACGCTAGAGCCCGGAAATTCATTTGGACAGCGAGGGGACTTCGTTGCGGAGCTATGGAGGAGGAGCCCCGGATCTACAAAGGTTGTATTTCCGTTTACTTGTAGTTAAGTGTTAACTAGTTTCTTTTTCGCCTATATATCTAGCCAACGATCCGTATTAGGGTTTCTCGGCACCCGTAAAATTTGAAATTGGCATGGTTGATGCCTTATGAGACCTCTTGGGAGTGCCAAGGAACCCTACACTGTAAGGTTCCTAGGCACACTAGTGAAGTCTCACAAGGCATCAAACATGGCTGTTTCGAATTTTACGAGTGCCTAAAAACCCTAATACGGATCGTTAACTAGATAAACTAGGCGAAGCAAGCAAGTAAACGAATCTAATCCTAAAGGAAAGGGACTACAACATTTGTAGATCCGGTCCACCACTTTCTAAGCTCCACAATGAAGTCCCCTTGCTGTCCAAACTGAATCCCGGACTCTAGCATCGGCTTCATCGGAAAAATGAGCGGAATTGTTCGTCGGCTTCGATGTCGAAGATGATCTACGTCGAAGCTCCACAAGATCAAACTCTCACTTCAACAAGTCATGAAACTTGTGAAGAGAACACCCTATACTACTTGGCAAGAGGTAGAGGATGAAGAAATAGGAAGTGGGTTCACTTTAGAATTGGATTTCTCACTAGTTTTCATCACTTGCCATTGGAGTAGCAAGCTTTCTTCATGAAGGAAGAAGATGAAGAAGAAGAAGAAGATATGATAAGTTGAAATAAAAAGGAATAAGAATTAAATCTTATCATACTTTTAACCTTAGTTAAGTGTAGAGAAAAGACCATGGTTAATGGAATGGTTAGGGTTAAGGATAAGAACAAAAAAGGAGACTAAGTCAAAACTTCATGAATATTCAACTAGCAAACAAATAATGCCACCATTTCATCATTTATCTTTTCCAAAATTAAAAGATAAATAAAGAATTAGATAAATAAGTAAATGACTAAACAAAACCCTAATCATTAGTTTAAACCATGGTTTGATTCTTTACACTTAACTAAGTAAGCATGTATCATCAAACATGATACAAACATGTGCACAAAAGTATATCACATATACAATGTGTACAATTCAAGTGAGAAAATCCTTTTCTAAGTGAACCAATACTAGTTAATGCAAAGTAATATATCAAATATATAAATATGCACTAAATCATTAAATCAACACTTGATTTAACGATATGGTCATATCGGATATAACCGACTAGTATCATATGTATCGGCTTATCGAATCAATCCTTGATTCGATAACTAGGTTATATCGCATATAACCAATCGATACATTGATCGCGAGAATGGAATACGGTATCACATACTCAAATTATTCTCGGTCCCGCACATATCTCATATGCGCTCCTATTTCGTTTCGCTTGAGCTAGGAAACCTCTGTGTAGGACTCTAAAGACTCGTCAATATGCCGGCAGCAGATGATGATCATATCAAACACCCACAAGCCGCAAGCGGTCAGCTAAACGTAACGGCCACCCGGGTATTGAGCGATCAGAAGATCGACGAGCAAGCCCGCTCACACTCCTGTGAATCCAACCGATAACTCTTACCGTACAGTCCGGTCTGTTCGTCTGATATGTCGCATATCTCGCCTAGGGGTGGGAAACGTCAGACCCCAGTAGCTCGATAAGTCATGCCGACTTGAGGTCCATAACATTCGTGAAACTACTGATAACTCTTACCAGTATATCACGGCAACCCTGGCCAGGGATTTCCTGTTATGGCCAGTCGAGCATTGCGCAACATCAACCCCTAGTACCGGGAGAGATGAATCCCCTCCTATCGCTCATTGCCTCCATGTGAATCGAGACTGTACCCAAAAACCACCTGTTTGCACAACTCAGTAGAGCCGTGGTAGGGTGGAAATCAAAGCACAGTGGGAGACACATAAGACTCTATGACGATCTCGGGTCAACAGACTAAGCTGTACCAGTGTCACCAGAGAACTGCCATCTGACGTGAGGTATAATACCATCTGGGAGTTCTCGGCGAGTCCGTTCAGTGTACCCAGTCTCCACTTAGCACCCGCATACCATCTCCGATGTCAAACACCGATGGATATGGGATCATCCATCGCCCATCACATAGGTCGAGAAGATATACGCTAGTCTACTCTGGAATATGGATGCCCCGTCTTGATATTCCCAGACTAGGAACAATTCAAGGATGTACTCATGGACTATCCAGGCCCCGCTAGTATGATCTGCATCATAGTCCTGGAAGTCGAGTACACATCCTAAGGGCTTTATCAACATGTAACAGAGAGACGAAAAGTATACACGTTAAGATAAATAGCAACCAGATAGCATACTATCATGTCGAGCAAGAAAGTCCTTCCTATATATGTCCCAACATCCACTACAATATGCATCCAATGTACAGTAATGGCCTCTAGGGCATACATATAACTAACAATCTCCCACTTGCACTAGGGCCATCTGTAGCAGTGGTTGCAGTATAACATACTCAACCATCCCCCAAAAGTCTCTCTTTGGGAAAAAGGCCTTCGTGAGTGGATCCGCCGTGTTGTCCTCTGAGTCTACTCTCCTAACCTCGATCACCCCGGAGATCAACTATATCCATTATCAGGTGATGCTTCCTCAGAATTTGTCTGGGTCACTGATGGGACCAGGGTTCCAGGGCCAAAGCCACACTTCCATTGTCATACAATGGCAGGAACCTTGTTCATCTTATGAACCAATATACACCCAAACTTCCTCTTTGGTAGTATCTTCAATAGCGATGTTACCAGCCTTTATCGTCTAGTTTGCCACGGTATCTAGCTTGGAACTCTTCCAACATACCGTCCCTTTACTGAGGGTAAAGACAGTGCCTGTGATTGACATTCAGTCATCTTTATCACCCTGGAACACTTCCAGTGATTCTCCCCAGGATCGATTGATACAATCTCACTATACCTAGTGAGAACCCTAATATCCCTTTAGATCTATCTCATAGGTCCAAATCTCAGGATTTAGGAGGTATCATCTTTATCCTATTTGGAGAATCCTTGTGATAATAGGAGATTGACCGATCGTAGTATAGGAAACTCTTTTCCTATCAAGAGTATGTTGTCTACGTACAATACGAAGATGACCACCTTACTCTCTACTACCCTTTTGTATATACAAGGTTCGTCTACCATTTTGATGAAGTCAAACACTTTGACTATCACATCAAAACAGACGTTCCAACTCCGCGATGCCTGCTTCATTATGTAAAGCAACTTGCACACGTTTCCGCTGCTCCCACTGTCTACGAGGCCCTCTGGCTGTGTACTTATAGATGCACTCTTCTAAAACATCATTTAGAAAAGTAGTCATGGCACCCAACCACCAGATATCGTAGTCATGGTATGTAGCCGTGGCAAGTAGGATCTGGATGGACTCAAGCATAGTCCCTAGAAAAGGTTTCATCATTATCCACACCTGGTTGATGACTAAAACCTTTAACAAGTCTAGTTTTGAAAGTCTCAACTTTTCCATGTACACCAAGCAATCTTCTCAAGATATACTTGCTCCTGATGGGGATTTAACCCTTCAGATATAGCAACCAAAGTCCATACTTTGTTGGAGTATAAGGATTCCATCTCAGATCACTAAGCATCCAGCCATTCTTACAGAGTCCCTACTCTCGATGGCTTGCTCGAAACTGGTTGGGCCATCATCTCATGATGCAATCCTTGCTCCCACTGTCATCGAGAAACCGAGGTATCTCTCAGGCGGATGAGGAACCCTACTAGATCGGCGGAGAGGCTGAGGTTCATCGGGAACTATAGAATCCTTTGGTTCTGTCAAATCTTCAGTTGTAGTTTCGTATAGCTGGAACCTTTCCAGTTCTACACAACTGACTTTACCTCGATCTTGTCCGGATTTTGCTTTCGACATAGGCCGGACAATCCCAAATCTTAACTAACTTAAGAGATAGGCCTTTCCCATACCATATCTCATATGGAGTGGTAGGCACTGATTTGAATCGAACCTTATTCAATAAGTATGCAACTTCATAAGTGCATAACTCCCAAAAGGAAATAGGTAACTCAGTAATACTCATCATAGAGCACACGATATCTAATATTGTGTGATTGCTCCGCCCCGATACACCGTTGTGCTGTGGTGTGTTCAGAGGAGTAATACTGAGAGAGAATCTCATTTTCCTTTAGAATAGTCCAAGGATTCCATGCACAAGTATTCTCATCCCTGATCTCATCATAGGACATAATACTTATACCCATATATTGGTTCTCTACTTCCTAGTTATATTCTGTGAATACCTCAAAAGGTTCGGACTTATATTTCAACAGGAATATATGACTGAATCTTGAGAGATTATCAGAGAATATAATGAAGTATAAAGAACCTGTCCTGGCATGTGTAGACAGGAGACCTTACATGCAGGGTTCCTAGGCACTCTAGTGAGGTCTCCCAAGCCATCAACCATGGCAATTTCAAAAATTACGGTGCCTACAAACCCTAAAGTACGGATCGTTTGCTAGATTTCTAGGCGAACAATGAACTAGTTAACAATTAACTAAGGGAATACGGAAATACAACCTTTGTAGATCCGGTCCACCACCTCCACGGCTCCGCAACGAGGTCGTCTCCGCTGTCCAAATCAAATCCGGGCTCTAGAGTCGGCTTCGTCGGAGAATGGGCAAGCTAGGTCGTCGATGTCCATGCCGAAGATGATCTACGTCGAGGCATCGATGAATCAAGCTCCACCTTCACCAAACCTTGAAAAGTTGTGAAGGAAACACACTCTACTACTTGGCAAGAAGTAGAGGATGAAGAAATAGGAAGTGGGTAGACTTTAGAATTGGATTTCTCACTCTAATCATCAATCCACCATTGATGTAGTGGAGGTTTTCTTCATGAAGTGAAGAAGAAGAAGAAAGCAAGAAGATGATGAGTTATTATAAAAAGAATAATAATTTTATTCTTATCATAATTTTAACCCAAGTTAAGTGTAGAGAATTGACCAAGGTTAAAGAATGGTTAGGGTAAAGGAGATGAGACAAAAATGGTGACATGAAGAAAGCTTCATGAAGCTTCAAGTTGAAAACAAAAATAGCCACCATTTTTGACTTCTTTTCCTTTTCTCATTTATCTTTTAAATACAAATGAAAATATAAATGAATGAATAAAAGAAAACCCTAATCATTTATTTAACCTAGGTTTAATTCATTACACTTAACAAAAAGATATGTATCATCAAACATGATACAATCAAGTGCACAAAAATCATATCGCATATGTAATGCGCACACCCGAGTGAGAAAATCCATTCAAAGTGAACCGATACTAGTTAATGCAAAGTAATATATCAAATATATAATAATGCATTAAATCATTAAATCAACACTTGATTTAACGACCCGGTCATGACGCACATAACCGACGGGTATCATTAGTAACATCTTATCGAATCAACACTTGATCCGATAACCCGGCTATATCGCATATAACCGATCGATGTCACATCGCGAGAATCGAATACAGTATCGCATACAGTATTATTCTCGGTCCCGCACATATCTCATATGCGCTCCTATTTCGTTTCGCTTGAGCCAGGAAACCTCTGTGTAGGACTCTAAAGACTCGTCAATACGCCGGCAGCAGATGATGATCATATCAAGCATCCACAAGCCGCAAGCGGTCTGCTAAACGTAACGGCCACCCGGGTATTGAGCGATCTGAAGATCGACGAGCAAGCCCGCTCATACTCCAGTGAATCCGACAAGTAACACTACCGTACAGTCCGGTCTGATCGTCTGATCTGTCGCATATCTCGCCTAGGGGTGGTATACGTCAGACCCCAATAGCTCAATAAGTCGTGTCGATTAGAGGTCTATAACTGTTCGAGAAACTACTGGTAACACTTACCAGTAAATCTCAGCAACCCTGGCCAGGGATTTCCTGTTATAGCCAATCGAACACAGCACAACATCAACCCCCTATACCGGGAGAGACGAATCCCCTCCTATCGCTCATTGCCTCCATGTGACTCGGGACTGTACCCAAAAACCACCGTTTTGCACGCCCTCTTGGACGTGGTAAGATGGAAATCAAAGCACAGTGGGAACCACACAAGACTCTATGACGATCTCGGGTCAACAGACTACTCTGTACCAGTGTCACCAGAGAACTGCCATCTGACGTGAGGTATAATACCATCTGGGAGTTCTCGGCGAGTCCGTCCAGTGTACCCAGTCTCTACTGAGCACCCGTATATCATCTCTGATGTCAAACACCAATGGATATGGGATCATCCATCGCCCATCTGTATGGGTCGAGAAGGTATACGCTAGTCTACTCTGGTATATCGATGCCCCGTCTCGATACACCCACGACTAGGGACTGTGAAGGATGTACTTATGGACTACCATGTCCCCACTAGTATGATCCGCATCATAGTCCAGGTAGTCAAGTACAGATCCTAAGGGCTTTACCAACATGTAACAGAGAGACAGTCAGTATACACGTTAAGGTAAAGTTCAACCAGATAGCATACTATCATGTCGAGCAAGAAAGTCATCCCTATATATGTCCCAGCATCCACTACAATATACATCCTATGTACAGTAATGGCCTCTAGGGCATACATATAACTAACAATCTCCCACTTGCACTAGGGCCATCTGTAGCAGTGGTTTGAAGTATCTCATACTCAACCATCCCATAAAAGTCTCTCTCTGGGAACAGGCCTTTGTGAGTGGATCCGCTGTGTTGTCCTCTGAGTCTACTCTCCAAACCTCGATCACCCTGGAGATCAACCATCTCCATGATCAGGTGATACTGCCTTAGAATATGTCTGGATCACTGATGGGACCGGCGTTCCTCGGCATGAGCCACAACTCCATTGTCTCACAATGGTAGGAACGTAGTTCATCTCATGAACCAATATACACCCAAACAGCCTCTTTGGTAGCATCTTAAGTAGCGATGTATCCTGCCTTTATCGTCTAGTATGTCACGGTATCTAGCTTGGAACTCTTCCAACATACCGTCCCTTTACTGAGGGTTAAGACAATGCCCGCGACTGACATTCAGTCGTCTTTATCACCCTGGAACCCTTCCAGTGATTCTCCCCAGGATCGATTGATACCATCTTACTACAACTAGTGAGAATCCTAACATCCAATTAAATCTATCTCATAGATCCAAAACTCAGGATTTAGGAGGTATCAATTTGATCCTATGTGGAGAATTTTGGTGATAAACGGAGATTGACCGAGCGTAGCATAAGAAACTCTTTTCTTATCAAGAGTATGTCATCCACGTACTCTACGAGGATCGTCACCATACTCCCTACTACCTTTTTGTTTATACAAGGTTCATCTACCATTTTGATGATGTCAACTTCTTTGACTAATCCATCAAAACAGATGTTCCAACTCCGCGATGCCTGCTTTATCCTATAAAGCATCTTGCACACGTTTCCGCTGCTCCCACTGTCTACGAAGCCCTCTGGCTGTGTACTTATAGACGCTCTTTTCTAAATCATCATTTAGAAAAGCAGTCAAGACACCCAACCATCAGATATCGTAGTCATGGTATGTAGCCGTGGCAAGTAGGATCTGGATGGACTTAAGCATAGCTACTTAGAAAAGGTTTCATCATCATCCATACCTGGTCAATGATGTAGACCTTTAACAAGTCTAGCTTTGAAAGTCTCAACTCTTCCATGTACACCAAGTAATCTTCTCAAGATATACTTGCTCCTGATGGGGATTTAACCCTTCAGATATAGCAACCAAAGTCCATACTTTGTTGGTGTATAAGGATTCCATCTCAGATCGCTAAACATCCAGCCATTCTTACAGAGTCTTACTCTCGATGGCCTGCTCGAAGCTAGTTGGGTCATCATCTCATGATGCAATCCTCGCTCCCACTGTCATAGAGAAACCGAAGTATCTCTCAGGTGGGTGAGGAACCCTACTAGATCGGCGGAGAGGCTGAGGTTCGTTGGTAACTATCGAATCCTTTGGTTCTTTCAAATCATCAGCTGTAGTTAGTATAGCTGGAACCTTTCCAGTTCTACATTACAGACCTTGCCTCGAGCTTGTCCGGATTTTGCTTTCAGACATAGACCGGACAACCCTAAATCTTAACTGGCTTAAGACATGGGCTCTTCCCATACCATATCACATATGAAGCGGTAGGCAACTGATTTGATTAGAACCCTATTCAATAGGTATGCAGCTTCTCAAGTGCATAACTCCCAAAAGGAAAAAGGTAACTCAGTAGTACTCATCATAGAGCACACCATATCAAATAGGGTGTATCTGCTCCGCCCTGATATACCATCGTGCTATGGTGTAATCAGAGGAGTAATGCTGAGAGAGAATCTCATTCTCCTTTAGAATAGTCCAGGATTTTCGTGCTCAAGTATTCTCCTCCTTGATCACATCAAAGGACATAATACTTGTACCCTTATTTTTGGTTCTCTACTTCTAACTTATATTCTGTGAATATCTCAAAAGGTCCGGACTTGTGTTTCAACAGGAACATATGTCTGAATCTTGAAAGATTATCAGAGAATATAATGAAGTATTAAGAACCGTTCTTGGCATGTGTAGACAGGGGACCTTACATACATCAACATGTATCATCCCAAGAGTTCACTAACTCTTTCTCTGTTTCCAGTAAACGGAGCTATGGTCATCTTATCTTTGTGACATGACTGGCAAGTTTCATAAGATGTAGATTCAAACTGTTTTAAATATGCATCTATGTGGAACTTAGCTAGTCGGGTCGCATTGATATGACCTAGTCTACAATACCTCAAGAAGAATCCGTTCATTTCTGAACTGTTCTTCTTGTGTGTGTTCCATATACTAAGAACTGTAGTTTGATTTAGAACATCAACGCTTTTAGATAACGTGCCTGAACCGATCAACTTTTGATATAGGAAATGTTCAAAACATTATCCAACAATACAAAATTATATCGTTTCTTTACTAATAAAGAGACTGATATGATTTTGTATATCAGGTTCGGTATCTAATAACATTCGTTCAGAATCAATGTATTGGTAATACAGGGTGACAGTGACCAACAGACTTGGCTGCAACTCTTGCCCCGTTTTCTGCCTCATGAAACTTATCACCCGTTCTCAGTTCTCTACCTTTCTGTAGCCCTATGTAACAGATTACATATCTGGGATCCTGATCTGGTATCACATACCCAGGACGTAGAGGATTCTGAGAAACAGTTCTTTGTAACGAACACACCCGAAGATGATGCATCAGCATGCACTCTCTTCGTTTGGGCGGCACGGGAAATCTGCTATTCCCCAATTTCCTGCTCGGTCTTATAACAAATATAAGTTAGAGCGGGACCAACGTTCCCCAGCTCAGTATAACAAGCGGGTTCGGTCAATATTCCGTTTTATTATCTTGATTAAGGCGTGACATGGTCGCTACCAGGAGAGAGAGAGAGAAGAAAACACTCAGCGTGCGCTCTTGCAAGAATAGATTGGTTATTATTTTATCTAATCAGGATGGCTCCCACTGCTTTTTATCAAATCTTCCTTCAAACCCTAAAAGGAAAGACTAGCCGGGATTAATTACACACTACAAGTTCGCCAATCTTTCAGCCAGGCCAGTGTCGGTACTTTGAGGGAGGTCCCCCGTGCTTTCGCACGAACCTAATTAATGTAAACCTCATTTTCCCAGAGGCGTAACCCCGTTGACACCTTTCTAGACACCTACTTGATCGGCTAATTGTAATGTATAAAACTCTCCCAGGAGTAACACTTACTCGCAGCGGGTGTCGGGATCCAACTATCTCATAGAAGGTATGCAATCTCATTGCAAATTTCAACACTTGAAATTCCCGATAATATTTTGCCCCGAACGATCTATGACCTTGACAAGGCCAACAAACCATAGACCGCAAGTCAAGTTCAGCCCGTCATTTCTTGATTGAATCAAACCCACCCGCACGACCCTTGACGAAAGCCAACAAAGCCGCACGACTACCCTAATCCAATCGCATCGTATGCTAGCAGATAAGCAGCATATAGCTACCGCACACTGCACCTTGACGAAAGCCAACAAATGCAGCACGAATACTATATACAACTTATCTGAAATGACGGAGGGCTACGACAGGTTTTTCTGAAAACCTATTGCGTAATGAACTTGATATCGTTGTAGAATCAAATGATTTTAAAATGGAGTGCTTTTGAGGCTTTTCTAGTTTTGCTAAAGGAGTCACTCCCGGTGAAGGGATCGTCGGTCCTTTCCTCGTCGAATGAGGTGCGGGATATATCATATATATCACTGTGCAAAGCAAAAACACTTAAAAGCAATCAAAAACCAAACCGAGTGTGTAGCATCTGCCAGTTATTGCTAAAGGAGTCACTCCCGGTGAAGGGATCTCGGTCCTTTCCTCGTCGAATATGGTGCAGGATATATCACATATACCGCTGTGCAAAGCAAGAACTGTAGCTACCTGTTTTATTTTGAAATTCGATTCTACAACATCTTAGGTTTCTTTTTATTTCATTAATCTCATTAATGAAGTCCCATCATTTAAGTACCTAAACATCACAGATAGATATGACGTACACTTATGCCATCCGCATTCGCCTCGATGTCCCCTCGTGCACCGTTAGGTTAGGTAACTAACGACAGAGCAGGGCAGGGCTAGCGCGGGTGTAAAACATAAGTAACGTCTATATAATATATCATATATACTATATACTATATCCATCACAGAAACATCACATGATCTCATCACAGATATCGCAGCAGAAGTAACATATGAAATATTGGATATACTAGGATGTCCGTGTTTTTAATACGAGCCAGTATAAAACACGGATTCCACGGTCGTGATGAATAGCCAAACCCACACCCCTAGACCCCTACGAGAGCGGCAAGCAACCCTACCAATTCTGGAGTTAGGAGACCCGGACTCGACTCCTCGAGTTGGTCTCCCACTGCACTCCAGAACCCGGTTACTTGTGCCCTCCTCCTTGGGTCTATCCTAGTGCGGAAAAGTAGATAATATACAACAGGTGACAACTCCCGCAACCTGGAAGCGCCCCAATAAAAGAATATTACATACAAGTTTTTACATGAATGAAAATGAAAAACACTCATCTCACATAAAAACCCCCGGCTATTCAAACACGACGATCCAATATAACATATCCAGCAACACATAACATCACATGTCATCAACGTAAGTAAATATGTCCATCCCAATTGTCGTTGACATATAGCAACGAAACCGGCGATATCACATATTACACTTACGGTCACAGAAAAGAAAGTGTAAAACTACAACAGTTGGAATCCGCAATCACCTCAGACGTCTCATGCCTGACCAAATGAATACCTTAGACATCACATGCCTAACAATTATAAACCCCGCATTTTAGTCTCAAAATCGAAAACACTTTTCAATACCAAGTCGGGCAATTCAACAGGATTCCCGACATCCTGATCGAATGCTCGTCGCAAACTTCAGTAGACGGCCGCACCCCGATACCATCGACGAAGTGCACCAAGGCGGAACACCGCTACCGCGAGCACCCGTACGGATGCTTTCGGCGACGGGGTTCTCCTAAAGTCACTTGGTCGGGGCTATGGAGTGAGGCTGTCTATTAAGTTTACCCGGCGAGTATCCGCGTACGCTACGTGATTGCGACGGACTTTTGATCACATCAAAATTCCGTGGCAACCGATCAAGTGAGACTAAAGTGCTACGTTTATAACATTCATTCAGTTATCTCATAACTATTGTGAATTCCAATTATTGTATCCCATTCCAGATAAACAGAAAATGTTAAACTTTTCGATCGAACAATCGAACACCCAAGTTTTCCCGATACAGATCAACACATGAAATAAGTCTAACAACATTCCGTTCGTACCTCAGTACCAACGGTCCAGCCGTAGAAGGGTCAAGCCAACGCCTCACATGTGGCACGCCGTACTGCCCCAAACCCGAAGGTTCAAAGGGCAGTTCAAAACGGTCACATAATCGAGTTAAGGTTTGTGTCTTCTAGAGGGACCATCGCGTTACTTGCACTACTTAGAACGTCGTTAAACTACGGAAAAATCCGACACTTGGAAATTTCCCGACAGGGGAAAAGTTAGGTATTTATATCCGGTCGAACTTTTTAACATATTCTAAGATTTATCCGGAAAGCCACACAGACAAAATTTGATACCCCGATCGAAATACCGAAGCCCCAAATCAACTCAGAAAAATTCAGCTCTGGAAAATATATTAAAAATACCCAGGAATACCAGAACTAATAATAATGAGATACTGTGTAAAAATTATTGAATAATCATGCCGTACCGCCGCGCAACCGCCGCACGAGGCTAGCTCGTGCCGCGGAAGCGCGGCAGGAAGAATGAATTATTGGCACGAATTTCACAGTACCTCATATATTCACCTGCTGATTTTTCTGAACATTTTTAATGTGGAAAAATACCAGATTTTAAAAATTGGACAGAGAGCAATTTTCCGGGTATGGTTTCGGTTCGATCGGACTTCAATTTCCGTCTGGACTTCGCCTAAGGCTCTAGCTAGGCTCTGATACCACTGCAGGGTTCCTAGGCACTCTAGTGAGGTCTCCCAAGCCATCAACCATGGCAATTTCAAAAATTACGGTGCCTACAAACCCTAAAGTACGGATCGTTTGCTAGATTTCTAGGCGAACAATGAACTAGTTAACAATTAACTAAGGGAATACGGAAATACAACCTTTGTAGATCCGGTCCACCACCTCCACGGCTCCGCAACGAGGTCGTCTCCGCTGTCCAAATCAAATCCGGGCTCTAGAGTCGGCTTCGTCGGAGAATGGGCAAGCTAGGTCGTCGATGTCCATGCCGAAGATGATCTACGTCGAGGCATCGATGAATCAAGCTCCACCTTCACCAAACCTTGAAAAGTTGTGAAGGAAACACACTCTACTACTTGGCAAGAAGTAGAGGATGAAGAAATAGGAAGTGGGTAGACTTTAGAATTGGATTTCTCACTCTAATCATCAATCCACCATTGATGTAGTGGAGGTTTTCTTCATGAAGTGAAGAAGAAGAAGAAAGCAAGAAGATGATGAGTTATTATAAAAAGAATAATAATTTTATTCTTATCATAATTTTAACCCAAGTTAAGTGTAGAGAATTGACCAAGGTTAAAGAATGGTTAGGGTAAAGGAGATGAGACAAAAATGGTGACATGAAGAAAGCTTTATGAAGCTTCAAGTTGAAAACAAAAATAGCCACCATTTTTGACTTCTTTTCCTTTTCTCATTTATCTTTTAAATACAAATGAAAATATAAATGAATGAATAAAAGAAAACCCTAATCATTTATTTAACCTAGGTTTAATTCATTACACTTAACAAAAAGATATGTATCATCAAACATGATACAATCAAGTGCACAAAAATCATATCGCATATGTAATGCGCACACCCGAGTGAGAAAATCCATTCAAAGTGAACCGATACTAGTTAATGCAAAGTAATATATCAAATATATAATAATGCATTAAATCATTAAATCAACACTTGATTTAACGACCCGGTCATGACGCACATAACCGACGGGTATCATTAGTAACATCTTATCGAATCAACACTTGATCCGATAACCCGGCTATATCGCATATAACCGATCGATGTCACATCGCGAGAATCGAATACAGTATCGCATACAGTATTATTCTCGGTCCCGCACATATCTCATATGCGCTCCTATTTCGTTTCGCTTGAGCCAGGAAACCTCTGTGTAGGACTCTAAAGACTCGTCAATACGCCGGCAGCAGATGATGATCATATCAAGCATCCACAAGCCGCAAGCGGTCTGCTAAACGTAACGGCCACCCGGGTATTGAGCGATCTGAAGATCGACGAGCAAGCCCGCTCATACTCCAGTGAATCCGACAAGTAACACTACCGTACAGTCCGGTCTGATCGTCTGATCTGTCGCATATCTCGCCTAGGGGTGGTATACGTCAGACCCCAATAGCTCAATAAGTCGTGTCGATTAGAGGTCTATAACTGTTCGAGAAACTACTGGTAACACTTACCAGTAAATCTCAGCAACCCTGGCCAGGGATTTCCTGTTATAGCCAATCGAACACAGCACAACATCAACCCCCTATACCGGGAGAGACGAATCCCCTCCTATCGCTCATTGCCTCCATGTGACTCGGGACTGTACCCAAAAACCACCGTTTTGCACGCCCTCTTGGACGTGGTAAGATGGAAATCAAAGCACAGTGGGAACCACACAAGACTCTATGACGATCTCGGGTCAACAGACTACTCTGTACCAGTGTCACCAGAGAACTGCCATCTGACGTGAGGTATAATACCATCTGGGAGTTCTCGGCGAGTCCGTCCAGTGTACCCAGTCTCTACTGAGCACCCGTATATCATCTCTGATGTCAAACACCAATGGATATGGGATCATCCATCGCCCATCTGTATGGGTCGAGAAGGTATACGCTAGTCTACTCTGGTATATCGATGCCCCGTCTCGATACACCCACGACTAGGGACTGTGAAGGATGTACTTATGGACTACCATGTCCCCACTAGTATGATCCGCATCATAGTCCAGGTAGTCAAGTACAGATCCTAAGGGCTTTACCAACATGTAACAGAGAGACAGTCAGTATACACGTTAAGGTAAAGTTCAACCAGATAGCATACTATCATGTCGAGCAAGAAAGTCATCCCTATATATGTCCCAGCATCCACTACAATATACATCCTATGTACAGTAATGGCCTCTAGGGCATACATATAACTAACATTACATACATCATTATGTATCAGTCCCAAGAGTTTACTAACTCTTTCTCTGTTTCTAATAAACAGAGCTATGGTCATCTAATCTTTGTGACATGACTGGCAAGTTTCACAAGATGTAAATTCAAACTGATTTAAATATGCATCTAAAATGTAACTTCAGCCAGTCGGGTCGCATTGATGTGACCTAGTCTACAATGCCTCAAGAAGGATTCGTTCATATCTGAACTCTTCCTCTTGTGTGTATTCTTTATACTAGGAACTGCAGTTTGATTTAGAATGTCAATGCTTTTAGATAACGTGCCTGAACCGATCAACTTTTGATATAGGAAATGTTCAAAACATTATCCAACAATACAAAATTATATCATTTCTTTACTAATAAAGAGACTGATATGATTTTGTATATCAGGTTCGGTATCTAATAGCATTTGTTCAGAATCAATGTATTGGTAATACAGGGTGACAGTGACCAACAGACTTGGCTGCAACACTTGCCCCGTTTTCTGCCTCATGAAACTTATCACCCGTTCTCAGTTTTTCTACTTTTTGTAGCCCTATGTAACAGATTACATATCTGGGATCCTGATCCGGTATCAGATACCCAGGATGCAGAGGATACTGAGAAACAGTTCTTTGCAATGAACACACCCGAAGGAGATGCATCATATGCACTTTCTTCGTTTGGGCGGCAAAGGAATTCTGGTATTCCCCTATTTCCTGCTCTGTCTTATAACAATTATAAGTTGGAGCGGGACCAACGTTCCCCAGCTCAGTATAACAAACGGGTTCGGTCAATGCATCCATATTATTATCTTGATTAAGGCGTGATATGGTCGCTACCAGGAAAGAGAGAGAGAAGAAAACACTAAGCGTGCGCTCTTGCAAGATTAGATTGGTTATATATTTTATCTAATCAGGATGGCTCCCACTGTTTTTATCAAATCTTCCTTCAAACCTTAAAAGGAAAGACTAGCCGGAATTAATTGCACTCTACAAGTTCGCCAATCTTTCAGCCAGGCCAGTGTCGGTACTTTGAGGGAGGTTCCCCGTGCTTTCGCACGGACCTAATTACAGTAAACCTGGTTTTCCCAGAGGGATAACCCCATTGACACCTTTCTAGACACCTACTTGATCGGCTAATTGCAAAGTGAAAAACTCTCCCAGGAGTAACAATTACTCGCAGTGGGTATCGGGATCCAACTATCTTATAGAAGGTATGCAATCTCATTGCAAATTTCAACACTTGAAACTCCCGATAAAGGTTTTTACCCCTAGCACCTATGACCTTAACTATGGTCAACAAATCATAAGTACTAGTCAAGTTCTACCCGTCATTTCGTGATTAATTAGACCCACCCACATGACCCTTAACTAAGGTCAACAAAGTCACGCGACTGTCCTAACTAATCGCATCATATGCGGTGTAGGAAGACATCACTTAGCTACCGTACACTGTGCCTTGACTATGGTCAACAAACACAGCACGAATACTAAGTACTCAACTTCCTAAAATGACGGAGGGTTGCGAATGGTTTTTGTGAAAACCTTTAACGCTTTGAACTTGATCTCGTTGCGGAATCAAATGGTTTTTAAATGGAATGTTTTTGAGGCTTTTCTAGTTTTGCTAAAGGGGTCACTCCCGGTGAAGGGATCGTCGGCCCTTTCCTCGTCGAATGAGGTGCGGGATATATCATATATATCACTGTGCAAAGCAGAAACTATAGAAGCGATCAAAAGGCAAACCGAGCGATGTAGCATCTGCCAGTTATTGCTAAAGGAGTCACTCCCGGTGAAGGGATCTCGGTCCTTTCCCTATCGAATAAGGTGCAGGATGTTCTACAAGGAACACCACGATGCAAAGCAAGAACTGTAGCTACCTGTTTTATTTTGAAATTCGATTCCACAACATCAATTAGGTTTATTTTCTTTCATTAATCTCATTAATGAATATCCCATCATTTAAGTCCACCTAACCATCACAGATAAATATAACGTACGCTTATGCCATCCGCATTCGCCTCGATGTCCCGTCTGCACCGTTAGGTTAGGTAACTAACGCCAGAGCGAGGCAGGGCTGGCGCGGGTGTAAAACATAAGCAACGTCTATATAATATATCATATATACTATATATAATACCTGTCACAGAACATCGCATGATCACATCACAGATAAAGCACAGCAGAAGAAACATATGAAATATTGGATATACTAGGACGTCCGCGTTTTCAATACGAGCCAGTATAAAACACGGATTCCACGGTCGTGATGAATAGCCAATCCCACACCCCAAGACCCCTACGAGAGCGGCAAGCAACCCTACCAATTCTAGGGTTAAGAGACCCGGACTCGACTTCTCGAGTTGGTCTCCCACTGGACCCCAGAACCCGGTTACTTGTGCTCCCCTCCTTGGGTCTATCCTAGTGCAGAAAAGTAAATAATATACATCAACGGTGACATCTTCCGCAACCTGGAAGTGCCCCAATAAAAGAATATTATATACAAGTTTTTACATGAATGAAAATGAAAAACACTCATCTCACATAAAAACCCCCCGGCTATTCAAACATGACGATCCAATATAACATATCCAGCAACACATAACATCACATGTCATCAACGTAAGTAAATATGCGCATCCCAATTGTCGTTGACATATAGCAACGAAACCGGCGACATGCATATTACACTTACGGTCACAGAAAAGAAAGTGTAAAACTACAACAGTTGGAATCCGCAACCTCCTCAGACATCGCATGCCTGACCAAATGAATTACTTAGACATCGCAAGCCTAACAATTATAAACCCCTCATTTTAGTCTCAAAATCGAAAACACTTTTCAGTATCAAGTCGGGCAATTCAACAGGATTCCCGACATTCTGATCGAATACTCGTCGCAAACTTTAGTAGGCGGCCGCACCCCCGACGCCGTCGACAAAGTGCACCAAGGCGGAACACCGCTGCCGCGAGCACCCGGACGGATGCTTTCGGCGACGGGGTTCTCCTACAGTCACTTGGTCGGGGCTATGGGGTGAGGCTGTCTATTAAGTTTACCCGGCGAATATCCGCGTACGCTACGTGATTGCAACAGACTTTTGATCACATCAAAATTCCGTGGCAACCGATCAAGTGAGACTAAAGTGCTATGTTTATAACATTCATTCAGTTATCACATAAATTTTGTGAATTCCAATTGTTGTATCACATTCCGGATAAACAGAAAATGTTAAACTTTCCGATTGAACATTCGAACACCCAAGTTTTCCCGAAACAGCTCAACACATGAAATAAGTCTAACAACATTCAGTTCGTGCCTCAGTACCAACGGTCCAGCCGTAGAAAGGTCAAGCCAACGCCTCACATGTGGCACGCCGTACTGCCCCAAACCCGAAGGTTCAAAGGGCAGTTCAAGACGGTCACATAATCGAGTTAAGGTTTGTAAATGAATAAATAAGAAAGTTAAATGAATAAATAATCAAAACCCTAATCATTAACTTAAACCATGGTTTGATTCTTTACACTTAACCAAGTAAGCATGTATCATCAAACATGATACAAACATGTGCACAAAACTATATCGCATATACAATGTGTACAATTCAAGTGAGAAAATCCTTTTAAAGTGAACCAATACTAGTTAACGCAAAGTAATATATCAAATATATAAATATGCACTAAATCATTAAATCAACACTTGATTTAACGATCCGGTCATATCGGATATAACCGACTAGTATCATATGTATCGGCTTATCGAATCAATCCTTGATTCGATAACTAGGTTATATCGCATATAACCAATCGATACATTGATCGCGAGAATGGAATACGGTATCACATACTCGAATTATTCTCGGTCCCGCACATATCTCATATGCGCTCCTATTTCGTTTCGCTTGAGCCAGGAAACCTCTGTGTAGGACTCTAAAGACTCGTCAATACGCCGGCAGCAGATGATGATCATATCAAGCATCCACAAGCCGTAAGCGGTCTGCTAAACGTAACGGCCACGAATTCATTTGGACAGCGAGGGGACTTCGTTGCGGAGCCGTGGAGGTGGAGCACCGGATCTACAAAGGTTGTATTTCCGTATTCTCTTAGTAAAGTAGTTTACAAGTTGCTTTTTCGCCTATAATTCTAGTTAACGATCCGTATTAGTGTTTCTCGGCACCGTAATTTTTGAAATTGGCATGGTTGATGCCTTGTGAGACCTCTTGGGAGTGCCTAGGAACCCTACAGTGGTGCAAGTAACGCGATGGACCCTTTAGAAGACAACAAACCTTAACTCGATTATGTGACCGTCTTGAACTACCCTTTGAACCTTAGGGTTTGGGGAAGTACGGCATGCCACATGTGAGGCGTTGGCTTGACCCTTCTACGGCTGAACCGTTGGTACTGAGGCACGAACTGAATGTTGTTAGACTTATTTCATGTGTTCAGCTGTATCGGGAAAACTTGGGTGTTTGACTGTTCGATCGGAAAGTTTAACATTTTCTAATTATCTGGAATGTGATACTATAATTGGAATTCACAAGAAGTTATGAGATAACTGAATGAATGTTATAAACATAGCAGTTTAGTCTCACTTGATCGGTTGCCACGGAATTTTGATGTGATCAAAAGTCCGTCGCAATCACGTAGCGTAGGCGGATACTCGCCGGGTAAACTTAATAGACAGCCTCACTCCATAGCCCCGACCAAGTGAATGTAGGAGAACCCCGTCGCCGAAAGCATCCGTTCGGGTGCTCGCGGTGGCGGTGTTCCGCCTTGGTGCACTTCGTCGACGGCGTCGGGGGTGCGGCCGCCTACTAAAGTTTGCGACGAGCATTCGATCAGAACATCGGGAATCCTGTTGAATTCCCCGACTTGATATTGAAAAGAGTTTTCGATAAAGAGACTAAAATGCGGGGTTTATAATTCTTAGGCATGTGATGTCTAAGGTATTCATTTGATTAGGCATGCGATGTCTATGCAGATTGCGGATTCCAACTGTTGTAGTTTTACACTTTCTTTTCTGTGACCGTAAGTGTAATATGTGATATCGCCGGTTTCGTTGCTATATGTCAACGACAATTAGGATGCGCATATTTACTTACGTTGATGACATGTGATGTTATGTGTTGCTGGATATGTTATATTGGATCGTCGTGTTTGAATAGCCCGGGGGTTTTATGTGAGATGAGTGTTTTTCATTTTCTTTCATGTAAAAACTTGTATGTAATATTCTTTTATTGGGGCACTTCCAGGTTGCGGAAGATGTCACCTTTTGTATATTATTTACTTTTCCGCACTAGGATAGACCCAAGGAGGAGAGCACAAGTAACCGGGTTCTGGAGTCCAGTGGGAGACCAACTCGAGGAGTCGAGTCCGGGTCTCCTAACTCTAGAATTGGTAGGGTTGCTCGCCGCTCTCGTAGGGGTCTAAGGGTGTGGGTTTGGCTATTCATCACGACCGTGGAATCCGTGTTTTATACTAGCTCGTATTGAAAACACGGACGTCCTAGTATATCCAATATTTCATATGATTCTTCTGCTGCGATATCTGTGATGTGTGTAAGTGCACGGCGGCGCCCCGGCCGTCAATCCGACGGCCAAAAGCGGAAGCGGTGATAAACTTTAAATTTTCTTGAACTGGCAAACCGCCGCGCACTACTACCCGGATCGAACCATTAACTAGTCCTAGCTAACTACAAGAAAGGGAATAGAGATATACCGACGATCCAAGTCCTCCTGTCTTCTCGCCATGGTCCCGATCTCCTGCGGAAAATCCTGTCTCCTCCTCGTTGCCGGAAGTACACCACATCGCCTACTTTGTTTACGGGCTCCCACCTCAATGCCGAGGCAACTCGGGCACGAAGCCGGCTACTCGACGTGCCCAAGGTTTGCTGTAGAATATGTAGTGAAGAAGTCTCATTTTGGGGTTGTAGGAGGTGCCATTTTGATGGAGGAATGATACAAGAACTATATGGAGGGACTTTGGGGATTTTGGAACATCAAATGAGCAAAAACCCCACTCCACAAAATTGGGACAGCCCCATCCCATGCTTGGCCGGCCACAATGGTGAGAGGAGAGAATGGAGTGAGTGGGAGAGCCAAATAATAAGGAGCCATTCTCATCTAATACCAAAAAGAGAGAGAGAGGAAAACTATCATGCAAAAGAAAGGATAGCAAGGAAAGTCCAACACTCCAACACCAATGATCATCCATCATCAACAACAATCCCAACACTCTACCAACAACCATGACTAAAACCATGATGATAAAGAAAGTCAAGCAATCATGAGTTTATGAAGTCAAATGATGGGACAAGTATCATGTCATGATAATAAGCAAAGAACCCCCTCCACAAACACTCATTTGCAACAATGCAAATAAGCCCTCCTCCACCAATCTTCGGCCAATGAACGGAACAAAGGAAATTGGCCGAAACGGAAGGCAAACTGGCAACTCCAGAAAACTGGTCCCGTAATAAATTACGGGAAAACCCCGATACTGTGCATACACACCCGCATCTGTATTTCGACCGAAATACAAATGCAATGAGACAAAATCTACACTGTACTATACTAGGATCCGGCTTAAACCAAAGCCGGCTAGTAATATCCGTTCGATCCTGATCCGTGCAATACTGCACGTATCTGATCGAACCCTGCCATATATCCATACGGCCTCTACAACCTTTCGCCCGAAAGCTGAGTAACTGAATGTGGGGGACTCTAAAGACTCGTCAACACCATGGTTGTGGATTTAACCACTAGCACGTCAGAGGTATAAGCCAATACGTAACGGGCCACCAGGTACTGACTAAAAGGGATGTCTGTGAGCGAACTCAGCCTGACAACCCCACTGAGCCTGTCAGTGACAATATCCGTACAGTCCGGTCCGTTCGTCTATGAGTATCGCATGGCGGGCCTAGGGGGTTGGTAAAAGTCAGACCCCCAAAAGCGGTACAAGTCGTGTCGGAGTGTAGCCCAGAACACCCTGAGATACTACTGGAATACCTACCAGTAAATCTCCTTGCCTTGGCCAAGGACTTTGTGTAATGGCTCTCCTAGACACAGCACGACCTCACCCCCAATACCGGGAGAGACGAACCCCTGAAGATACGCTCACTGCCTCCATGTGGCTCGGGACTGTACCCAACTAAAACCTGTTTGCACGACTCCTTTGAGCCGTGGTAGGGTAGTAATCAAAGTACAGTGGGAACTCACACGAGACAAATGACGATCCCCAGGTCGATGAACTAACCTGCACACATGTCACCAGGGAACTGCCATCTGACGTCTGGTATATGACCAACTAGCATGTTCCCGGCGAGTCCTGTCCGGTGTACTCATAACCCAATGAGCACCTGTATACATCTTAGGTGATCCAACTGACACCAGTGGCTTGTGAGACCGGCCACCGCCCCTCGTCGGGGTCTCGACTATATACACTAGTCTACTAATGGAGTATCGATGCCCAGTCTCGAAACTCCCACGACTAGGGACCTTTTAAGGATAAGCTTATAGACCCCAGCTCCCACTTATATGATCGCCCTCATACTGCTGGTGGTCAAGCAAGAATCCTAGGGGCTCTATCAACGTGTAATAGCGACGTGTCAGGTCACCTAAAGCAGTACACGATGATAAAGGTAAACCAGATAGCATACTATCATCTCGAGTAAGACTGTCCTACCGGGATAGGTCCTCCCTCAATCATTACAATCACGTACCTGTGACCTAATAATTGACTCTGAGGGCACTATGTCCAACAATCTCCCACTTGCACTCAAGGCTAATTATTGCGATGTCGCATACTCACAGCCCGTGTGATACCGAACATCCAATTCCTCTACTAGTCAGTCTCACAAAACTCGTTTGCCGAACTATTGCGTTCGAGGAATAGCCTCAGTGAGTGGATCCGCTTAGTTGTTTCTTTCTATGTCTCTCTATATCTCAAGTTCACGGAGAAAGCCATCTCCCGAAAAGAGCAATACCTGTCTCAGAATATGTCTGGATGTCTGATGGGACCTAGCTCATAAATGAACTCCAAATCCAAACTTCTTAGACTGTATCGTCAACTGAACTTAATCAGTATCCTGCGCGCCATGCCTCCCTCAGTATTGCCTTGGACCACCTGTCCAAAATACTGCCCCTCATCAGAAGGAAAACTATAACTCTGACAACCTCCTTGTCGTCCATGTCACCTTGGAAGCCTGGAATGATAACTGTCTCCTGAATGAGGCTGTCGTTATCATATCCCTAGAACATCCACTTATGTTCTAAAACTGCTTCCGACTGTTTCTCCAGGATTGGATTAATGTCAACTTATTGCATCTAGTGCAAGAACAACATCTGGTGTGGTACTTGACATCTCACGATTGACTCAATTGCCTGAGCAAGTGATCTGCCAATCATGCCCGTCCCTCTCCCCTTTAATCTGTAAGACACCATTGGAGAGGGTGACTCCATTACCTGCAGGTACACTACCGTGCCAGGAGTCGTCCATCCGAAATACTCTTAGAATGCTGTCAAGTACCCTGATTGGGAAACCACCCAAATCTAGATCTAAGACCATAGATCTAGTAACCAGTATGTCTGATATAAAATCCATTTCCTTTGTGGAGAAACAACTGTGTGACGACCAAAGTATAACCGATCGTAGTGTAGGAGTTTCCTTTCCTACTCTGTGTATGTCATCCAAACACCATGACATCACACCCTACTACCTTCTCAACTGATCCATCCCCTATTCTGATGAAGTCAAACCCATGACTGTCATATCAGAAATTGATGATCTATCTCCGCTACATCTGCTCTAGTCTATAAATAGACATAAGCAACCTGTCCACCAATGCTTCCGCTGCTCCCACTGACTACGACAACCCTCTGGCAGAGTCATATAGACGTACACTTCTAAAACTGGTTTAGAACGACGCTATACTCATCCTCCCGCCGGGTCTCGCAACCTGGAACAACAGCAATGGTAATTGTGGGTAAACAAGAACTTCCCTGTCACCGTCCTTGAGGCTACCGGAGTACCTCTCGGGTGCCTGAAGTTACCCACCTTATCTGCGGAGTGGCCAATGGAATGTCAATCCAGATTGAATCTTTAGGTTCCTTATCAAATCTTCAGTAATCGTTTGTGGTTCTGGAATCACTTCCAGTTCTACCATACTCCCACTACTGTTTTCTGAAAAAATCCATCTTTAATAAAACTGTGGCGAGTCTAGAACAATATCGCTATTGTTCATCCAGATGGTAGAAAGTCAACCCTCGTCATAGCCTGGGTCAACCCACAAACAGCCATTACAGAAACGTGCCTTGAGTTGTCCAGTGTCTGGTTTTAATCATAAACCGGACAACTCCCCATACCTTAACATCGTTAAGATATGAACTGTTCTATATCCAATATAGAAACAGAGGCACTGATTTAATTGAACCAGATTCAAATCATGCAGCTGTCCCCAGCGCATGTCAACTAAATGGAAGGAGGCCGATCAGCGTTACTCAACTTAGGAATACTTCCAATTATGAGTAACCTGAAAGAGAAGCAAGATCTCTTTATCATTACTATCAACTGAATACCATACACAAGTATCTACATCTTCGATCTCTTTGAAGAATCCCGATACTTGCTATACCTGGTTCTCTACTCTATTCAAATACCTATAACTTCTCAAAATTTGGACCCTGTGTTTCCGCGAAACACCTGTCTAAAAACTAGAGAAGTCATAAGTAAACCGAATATAGTACGAGGACCAAGCCCTCTGTCCTGATGGACCCTGGACAACATACAATCCTTTGTATAAGTCCCTTGAGTCTGATAACTCATTCACTGAGTGTCGTAGGTTGAAAACTGTACTTATGGTTAAGAAGAATTACACCGCTGTTTAATGCTCCTTACCTAACCATCCACTGATATAGGTAAATGTCATAGACATAATTTCAGAAAGGTATATCTCACTCTATGAAAATAGACGTACAGATATATCAATTTGAAATTGGTGCATAACAGCGGATATTCAAAACCAAATATATGCCGACCGGCAAACAGCCCAGATGATCTCCTCAAATATCACCGATTACAACGAATCCCGATATAATGAGGATGATCACCCTATTCCCAATAACTTACTCCCACTCATCATCTGTAAAACCATACAGATGTGAGAATCATACCTGGTAAATACATACCCTGGAGTAAGTGTCTAATCGGGAAATCAGTTTTCTTTTAACAGTACACAGTGAGACTGAAACATTGAAATGTTTCGATGTGGTATCCTGGTATTCCTAGTAATGCCTCTTCCAGATTCACGACTATAACCGTATAGTTCTTTGCCACCTCTCCAAATCCCTTCATATGTCTTTAGTCTTTACCTTCTGCACACTCTTTTAGGCCAAATGGTTTTCTTCCTTCCCTACCGTTCGGCACCAGCCTATGGTTTGGAAGAAGACTATCCAATAAGCATAATGGGTGTACTGTCCCAATCCTAGGAACACTCGCAATGAGAGAGGGTGAAGATAAAAGACAACCGAATAAACCTTATTCCTATTTCTCCTGAACCAGAATCCATCCCCGAACTGGAACCAGTTCCATTCGAGTTCGTATATAACCATACGATGGAGTATCCAAATAAACTGTGGATCTTCGTAGTGATACGGAGTGTCCTGGAGAAATACAAAGGTGATGTGGGAGTGGTAACGAAATATTTGGTTTGGTCGTGAATATCTGTTGCAATTTACTTTGCCCTCTTACTAATCCCTTGCTTTGTCTGAACTTAATACCTTCTGCACACCATCGTTATGCTAATTGGTTTTCTTCATTCCCTACCGGTCGGCACCAGCCTAAAGTTTGGAAGAAGATAATCCAATTTGCGTAAGAGGTGTACTACCCCTAAACCAAGGAGTACTCGTAACCTGAGAGAGGGTAAAAGGAAAAGACAACTGAATAATCCTATCCGTTTTCTCCAGAACCGGAAACCATCCTCGAATAAATTCTTTCGAGTTCGTATCTAACCATACGATGGTTTTGTCCAATGGAAGTGGACGTTCGTGGTAAAACGGGGTGTCCTGGAGAAAAGGGTAAAAGTAGGAGTGGCAATGAGGTTTGCAACTCTGACAATCCAAAAGCGGGTGTTTAAGAAGGTTCGGTCAACTTGGTCACTGAGTCATAGTCTTAGGGTCGGGTCAATGGTCGCTGCCAAAGAGAGAGAGAAAAGAAAACACTCAGCGTGCACTCTAACCTAGATCAGAATGGTCACCAATTTATCTAATCTGGAAACCTCCCACTGTACCTCAAATTCTCCTCCAAACCTGAAAGAAGAATTAGTCAGGGTTACCCGAGGAGTAAACTAACTCATCAGTGGGAATCGAGATCCAACTATCATTGCATGATAACGTGACGGAATCCGCTCACGCTATCACACTCCAGAAGGTATGCGCATATCTGGCAAGTTTCAGTTCTTTTGAAACTCCCGATGTGATTTTTACCCCATGCTCTTATGACCTTGACTTTGGCCAACAAATTATAAGTCACATGTCAAGTTCTACCCGTCATTCTCCAGGTTGATTCGAATCCACCCGCACAAGCCCTTGATTTTGGCCAACAAGGCTATACGACTGTTCCAAACCAACGCATCTATCTATGCTGCATATGAATAACCAACAGCTACCAAACACTGTGCCTTGACTTTGGCTAACAAACACAGCTTGAATACTATTGACTATCCATATGAAACGACGGAGGGCTACGAATGGTTTCTGGCGAAAACCTTTAACGTAATGAACTTGATATCGTCGAAGGAACGGATAGCTTTTTAGAAATATAGTGACGACAACTTCCGCTAAAGAGGTCACTCCCGGTGAAGGGATCTCGGCTCTTTCCCCGTAGAATGGGGTGCAGGATATTCCAAATGAATACCGCGATGCAAAGCAAAAGTAATCGGCTATAGGGAAGTTAATGCCCTGACGCAAACTTCTGTCCAAGGGGTCACTCCCGGTGAAGGGATCTCGGCCCTTGCCTCGTCGACTGAGGAGCAGGATATTCCAATGAATACCACGATGCAAAACAAAAGTAAACGTCCTTGCAATAACAGCTTTTTGAGAAGTGTTCCAACAACATCAGATTAGGTTTGTTTTAACTTGCATTGATCCGAATCAATGCAGTCCCATCAATTGATCACACCAAAAAGAACGAAAATATACTGATGTACGTATATGCCATCCGCATTCGCCACTGGGTCCCGTCATTACCCGTTAGGTTAGCTTACTAACGACAGAGCGGGGACTGGACTAGCGCGGATGCAAAACATATACGACATCTACTAATATATATACCAATATATTATATTCGCTCAAGGCGTGAATAAAATGCAACATCACAGAAATGTACAGCATCACAGAAACAATACAAATATCTGGGATCCCCGGGTTTCACAGAGCCGCTGAAACCCGACGTTCCCCTGGTCGTGTGGATAGCCTGTGCAATGAAATCCTAGACCCCTACGGGCGCGGCAAGTTACCCGCCAAAACCTGAAGCGAGGCAGCCCCCTTCAGCAACGTGAATGGACCACCCAGCACTTCACGGAATCCGGTAACTTGGGCACCCCTCCTGGGTCAACCTGTACCCCGTACGAGTGCGGCGAATAGCCCGCCAATCCTAGAGTGAAGCCCCCTCCGTCTCAATGCCATGAGATGCGGGCTTGTTGCCCTCCAGAACCCGGCTATCCGTGCACTCCTCCGCGGGGCAATCCTAGTACAGAAAGTAAAATATACATACAACGGGTACATCGACCGCAACCAGGTCGTGCCCCAAAATAATAATACAAACAGGCAGTGACGGCAGTCCACATGTCGGACGCTCGCCCCGCAATATCAAATGTACATAATACAACAAAACTGTACTAGCATTGCATCCAGGCTATCCCCCACGACCGATCCGCAACATCACAGCATAAACATAGAACATCAACGTGAAAATCACGTTCGCAAATCCGTCTAACCGGGCTATAGCAGTTAGACATGATTTACCGATCGAGTGACATTCACGGTCGCAGATATAATGTAAATACTGTGAAAAATGTGTTTAAAATATCCGATCGATCAAAAATTAACAAGTGGGCCCCCAATCAAAACTGTAGCACTCACAGAAATCCTGGGCCCAATTTTAATATTCCAAAACCCATATTTTAAGCCCAGAAGGCCTCTGTAAAAAATTGGTGAAGTGATCTCCACAGTGTGCGGCGGAAGGGCGGCGGGAAGGGGGTTTTCGCGGCGGTTCCGCGCTCCCACTGTGGAGTTACTTCGTCGAATTTTTACAGAGCTCTAAGATTTTCCAGTACATCAATATTTTACAACCTGAAAAATTTTTCGAGACCAAAAATTTTCAACAGAAACTGATGCGAACTAAAATGCAGTTTTGGAACATTCGATCGATCGAAACAGAAAAACACATTACACCAAGCTAGACTATGTTAATGGCGAGGCTCTGATACCACTGTAAGTGCACGGCGGCGCCCCGGCCGTCAATCCGACGCCGAAATGCGGAAGCGGTGAAAAACTTTAATTTTGCGGACTTAGCAAACCGGCACCACCGAGCACTAAACACCCGGATCGTAACCATTAACAAGTCTAAGCTAACTAGAAGAAGGGTTATAGATATACCGACGATCCAAGTCCTTCGGTCTTCTCGCCATGGTCCCGATCTCCTGCGGAAAATCCTGTCTCCTCCTCGTCGCCGGAAGTGCACCACATCGCCTACTTTGTTTACGGGCTCCCACCTCAATGCCGAGGCAACTCGGGCATGAAGCCGGCTACTCGACGTGCCCAAGGTTTGCTGTAGAATATGTAGTGAAGAAGTCTCATTTTGGGGTTGTAGGAGGTGCCATTTTGATGGAGGAATGATACAAGAACTATATGGAGGGACTTTGGGGATTTTGGAACATCAAATGAGCAAAAACCCCACTCCACAAAATTGGGACAGCCCCATCCCATGCTTGGCCGGCCACAATGGTGAGAGGAGAGAATGGAGTGAGTGGGAGAGCCAAATAATAAGGAGCCATTCTCATCTAATACCAAAAAGAGAGAGAGAGGAAAACTATCATGCAAAAGAAATGATAGCAAGGAAAGTCCAACACTCCAACACCAATGATCATCCATCATCAACAACAATCCCAACACTCTACCAACAACCATGACTAAAACCATGATGATAAAGAAAGTCAAGCAATCATGAGTTTATGAAGTCAAATGATGGGACAAGTATCATGTCATGATAATAAGCAAAGAACCCCCTCCACAAACACTCATTTGCAACAATGCAAATAAGCCCTCCTCCACCAATCTTCGGCCAATGAACGGAACAAAGGAAATTGGCCGAAACGGAAGGCAAACTGGCAACTCCAGAAAACTGGTCCCGTAATAAATTACGGGAAAACCCCGATACTGTGCATACACACCCGCATCTGTATTTCGACCGAAATACAAATGCAATGAGACAAAATCTACACTGTACTATACTAGGATTCGGCTTAAACCAAAGCCGGCTAGTAATATCCGTTCGATCCTGATCCGTGCAATACTGCACGTATCTGATCGAACCCTGCCATATATCCATACGGCCTCTACAACCTTTCGCCCGAAAGCTGAGTAACTGAATGTGGGGGACTCTAAAGACTCGTCAACACCATGGTTGTGGATTTAACCACTAGCACGTCAGAGGTATAAGCCAATACGTAACGGGCCACCAGGTACTGACTAAAAGGGATGTCTGTGAGCGAACTCAGCCTGACAACCTCACTGAGCCTGTCAGTGACAATATCCGTACAGTCCGGTCCGTTCGTCTATGAGTATCGCATGGCGGGCCTAGGGGGTTGGTAAAAGTCAGACCCCCAAAAGCGGTACAAGTCGTGTCGGAGTGTAGCCCAGAACACCCTGAGATACTACTGGAATACCTACCAGTAAATCTCCTTGCCTTGGCCAAGGACTTTGTGTAATGGCTCTCCTAGACACAGCACGACCTCACTCCCAATACCGGGAGAGACGAACCCCTGAAGATACGCTCACTGCCTCCATGTGGCTCGGGACTGTACCCAACTAAAACCTGTTTGCACGACTCCTTTGAGCCGTGGTAGGGTAGTAATCAAAGTACAGTGGGAACTCACACGAGACAAATGACGATCCCCAGGTCGATGAACTAACCTGCACACATGTCACCAGGGAACTGCCATCTGACGTCTGGTATATGACCAACTAGCATGTTCCCGGCGAGTCCTGTCCGGTGTACTCATAACCCAATGAGCACCTGTATACATCTTAGGTGATCCAACTGACACCAGTGGCTTGTGAGACCGGCCACCGCCCCTCGTCGGGGTCTCGACTATATACACTAGTCTACTAATGGAGTATCGATGCCCAGTCTCGAAACTCCCACGACTAGGGACCTTTTAAGGATAAGCTTATAGACCCCAGCTCCCACTTATATGATCGCCCTCATACTGCTGGTGGTCAAGCAAGAATCCTAGGGGCTCTATCAACGTGTAATAGCGACGTGTCAGGTCACCTAAAGCAGTACACGATGATAAAGGTAAACCAGATAGCATACTATCATCTCGAGTAAGACTGTCCTACCGGGATAGGTCCTCCCTCAATCATTACAATCACGTACCTGTGACCTAATAATTGACTCTGAGGGCACTATCTCCAACAATGTGATCATGTGATGTTCTGTGATAGATACAGTATATAGTATATATGATATATTATATAGGCGTTACTTATGTTTTACACCCGCGCTAGCCCTGCCCCGCTCTGTCGTTAGTTACCTAACCTAACGGTGCACGAGGGGATATCGAGGCGAATGCAGATGGCATAAGTGTACGTCGTATTTATCTGTGATGTTTAGGTACATAAATGATTGGACTTCATTAATGTGATTAATGAAATAAAAGAAACCTAAGATGTTGCAGAATCGAATTTCAAAATAAAACAGGTAGCTACAGTTCTTGCTTTGCACAGCGGTATATGTGATATATCCTGCACCTTATTCGATGAGGAAAGGACCGAGATCCCTTCACCGGGAGTGACTCCTTTAGCAATAACTGGCAGATGCTACACACTCGGTTTGACTTTTGATTGCTTTTTAGAGTTTTTGCTTTGCACAGTGATATATATGATATATCCCGCACCTCATTCGACGAGGAAAGGACCGACGATCCCTTCACCGGGAGTGACTCCTTTAGCAAAACTAGAAAAGCCTCAAAAGCACTCCATTTTAAAATCATTTGATTCTACAACGATATAAAGTTCATTACGCAAAAGGTTTTCTTAAAAACCTGTCGTAGCCCTCCGTCATTTCAGATAGGTAATAGTTAGTATTCGTGCTGCGTTTGTTGACTCAGTCAAGGCGTAGTGTGCAGTAACTGATTATTGCTTATCTGCAAAGCATATGATGTGATTGGATTAGGGTAGTCGTGCGGCCTTGTTGACTCAGTCAAGGGTCGTGCGGGTGGGTTTAATTCAATCGAGAAATGACGGGTTGAACTTTACTTGCGGTCTATGGTTTGTTGACTCAGTCAAGGTCATAGATCGCATGGGGCAAAATATTATCGGGAATTTCAAGTGTTGAAATTTGCAATGAGATTGCATACCTTCTATGAGATAGTTGGATCCCGATACCCGCTGCGAGTAAGAGTTACTCCTGGGAGAGTTTTACATATTACAATTAGCCGATCAAGTAGGTGTCTAGAAAGGTGTTAACGAGGTTACGCCTCTGGGAAAACGAGGTTTACATTAATTAGGTTCGTGCGAAAGCACGGGGGACCTCCCTCAAAGTACCGACACTGGCCTGGCTGAAAGATTGGCGAACTTGTAGTGTGTAATTAATCCCGGCTAGTCTTTCCTTTTAGGGTTTGAAGGAAGATTTGATAAAAAGCAGTGGGAGCCATCCTGATTAGATAAAATAAAACCAATCTATTCTTGCAAGAGCGCACGCTTAGTGTTTTCTTCTCTCTCTCTCCAGGTAGCGACCATATCACGCCTTAATCAAGATAATAATATGGATTATTGACCGAACCCGCTTGTTATACTGAGCTGGGGAACGTTGGTCCTGCTCCAACTTATAATTGTTATAAGATAGAGCAGGAAATTGGGGATTACCAGAATTCCCGTGCAGCCCAAACGAAGAGAGTGCATGCTGATGCATCATCTCGGGTGTGTTCATTACAGAGAACTGTTTCTCAGTGTCCTTTACGTCCTGGGTATGTGATACCAGATCAGGATCCCAGATATGTAATATGTTACATAGGGCTACAGAAAGGTAGAGAACTGAGAACGGGTGAAAAGTTTCATGAGACAGAAAATGGGGCATGTGTTGCAGCCAAGCCTGTTGGTCACTGTCACCCTGTATTATTAGTACATTGATTCTGAACAAATGCTATTAGATACCGAACCTGATATACAAAATCATATCAGTCTCTTTATCAGTAAAGAAATGATAAAATTTTGTATAGTTGGATAATGTTTTGAACATTTCCTATATCAAAAGTTGATCGGTTCAGGCACGTTATCTAAAAGCGTTGATGTTCTAAATCAAACTACAGTTCTTTAGTATACGGAACACACACAAGAGAAAGAGTTCAGAAATGAACGAATCCTTCTTGAGGCATTGTAGATTAGGTCATATCAATGTGACCCGAGTAGCTGAAGTTATATTTAGATGCATATTTAAATCAGTTTGAATTTACATCTTGTGAAACTCGCCAGTCATGTCACAAAGATAAGATGACCACAGCTCTGTTTATTGGAAACAGAGAAAGAGTTAGTAAACTCTTGGGATGATACATGTTGATGTATGTAAGGTCCCCTGTCTACACATGCCAGGACTGGTTCTTTGTACTTCATTACATTCTCTGATAATCTCTCAAGATTCAGACATATGTTCCTGTTGAAACATGAGTCCGAGCCTTTTGAGATATTCACAGAATATAAGCGAGAAGTAGAGAACCAAAATACGGGTATAAGTATTATGTCCTATGATGAGATCAGGGAGGAGAATACTTGTGCATGGAATTCCTGAACTATTCTAAAGGAGAATGAGATTCTCTCTCAGCATTACTCCTCTGTATACACCATAGCACGATGGTATATCGGGGCGGAGCAGATACACCCTATTTGATATGGTGTGCTCTATGATGAGTACTACTGAGTTACTTATTTCCTTTTGGGTGTTATGCGCTTGAGAAGCTGCATACCTATTGAATAGGGTTCAAATCAAATCAGTTGCCTACCACTTCATATGTGATATGGAAAAGGAAGAGCCCATTTCTTAAGTTAGTTAAGATTTGGGGTTGTCCGGCCTATGTCTAAAAAGCAAAATCCGGACAAGCTCGAGGCAAGGTCAGTCATGTAGAACTGGAAATGTTCCAGCTATACAAAACTGCAGCTGAAGATTTGACAGAACCAAAGGATTCAATAATTACCAATGAACCTCAGCCTCTCCGCCGATCTAGTCGGGTTCCTCACCCACCTGAGAGATACTTCGATTTCTCTATGACAGTGGGAGCGAGGATTGCATCATGTGATGATGACCCAACTAGTTTCGAGCTGGCAATCAGGAGTAAGACTCTATAAGAATGGCTGGATGCTTAGTGATCTGAGATGGAATCCTTATACACCAACAAAGTATGGACTTTGGTTGCTATATCTGAAGGGTTAAATCCCCATCAGGAGCAAGTATATCTTGAGAAGATTACTTGGTGTACATGGAAAAGTTGAGACTTTCAAAGCTAGACTTGTTAAAGGTTTGCATCAATGACCAGGTGTGGATCATGATGAAACTTTTTCTAAGGATCTATGCTTAAGTCCATTCAGATCCTACTTGTCACAGCTACATACCATGACTACGATATCTGATGGTTGGGTGTCATGACTGCTTTTCTAAATGATGTTTTAGAAGAATGCGTCTATAAGTACACAGCCAGAGGGCCTCGTAGACAGCGGGAGCAGCGGAAACGTGTGCAAGATGCTTTATAGGATAAAGCAGGCATCGCGGAGTTGGAACATCTGTTTTGATGGATTAGTCAAAGAAGTTGATATCATCAAAATGGTAGATGAACCTTGTATAAACAAGAAGGTAGTAGGGAGTATGGTGACGATCCTCGTAGAGTACGTGGATGACATACTCTTGATAGGGAAGGAGTTTCCTATGCTACGCTCGATCAATCTCCGCTTATCACAATGATTCTCCATATAGGATCAAAGTGATACCTCCTAAATCCTGGGTTTTTGGATCTATGAGATAGATCTAATTGGATGTTAGGACTCTCACTAGTTGTAGTGAGACGGTATCAACCGATCCTGGGGAGAATCACTGGAAGGGTTCCAGGGTGATAAAGATGACTGAATGTCAGTCACAGGCATTGTCTTTACCCTCAGTGGAGGGACGGTATGTTGGAATAGTTCCAAGCTAGATACCGTGGCATACAAGACGATAAAGGCTGGATATATCGCTACTTAAGATGCTACCAAGGAGGATGTTTGGGTGTATATTAGTTCATGAGATGAACTACGTTCCTACCATTGTGAGACAATGGAGTTGTGGCTCATGCCGAGGAACGCCGGTCCCATCAGTGATCCAGACTTATTCTAAGGCAGTGTCACCTGATCATGTAGATGGTTGATCTCCAGGGTTATCGAGGTTTGGAGAGTAGACTCAGAGGACAACACAGCGGATCCACTCACAAAGGCCTGTTCCCAGAGAGAGACTTTTATGGGATGGTTGAGTATGAGATACTGCAACCACTGCTATCAGATGGCCCTAGTGCAAGTGGCAGATTGTTAGTTATATGTATGCCCTAGAGGCCATTACTATACATAGGATGTATATTGTAGTGGATGCTGTGACATATATAGGGAGGACTTTCTTGCTCGACATGGTAGTATGCTATCTGGTTGATCTTTACCTTAACGTGTACACTGATTGTCTCCCTGTTACATGTTGGTAAAGCCCTTAGGATCTGTACTTGACTACCTGGACTATGATGCGGATCATACTAGTGGGGACATGGTAGTCCATAAGTACATCTTTCAAAGTCCCTAGTCGTGGGTGTATCGAGACGGGGCATCGATATACCAGAGTAGACTAGCGTATACCTTCTCGACCCATACAGATGGGCGATGGATGATCCCATATCCATTGGTGTTTGACATCAGAGATGATATACGGGTGCTCAGTGGAGAATGGGTACACTGGACGGACTCGCCGAGAACTCCCAGATGGTAATATACCTTACGTCAGATGGCAGTTCTCTGGTGACACTGGTACAGAGTAGTCTGTTGACCCGAGATCGTCATAGAGTCTTGTGTGGTTCCCACTGTGCTTTGATTTCCATCTTACCACGTCCAAGAGGGCGTGCAAAACGGTGGTTTTTGGGTACAGTCCCGAGTCACATGGAGGCAATGAGCGATAGGAGGGGATTCGTCTCTCCCGGTATAGGGGGTTGATGTTGCGCTGTGTTTGATTGGCTATAACAGGAAATCCCTGGCCAGGGTTGCTGAGATTTACTGGTAAGTGTTACCAGTAGTTTCTCGAATTGTTATAGACCTCATATCGACACGACTTATCGAGCTATTGGGGTCTGACGTTTACCACCCCTAGGCGAGATATGCGACATATCAGACGATCAGACCGGACTGTACGGTAGTGTTACTGGTTGGATTCACTGGAGTGTGAGCGGGCTTGCTCGTCGATCTTCTGATCGCTCAATACCCGGGTGGCCGTTACGTTTAGCAGACCGCTTGCGGCTTGTGGGTGTTTGATATGATCATCATCTGCTGCCGGCGTATTGACGAGTCTTTAGAGTCCTACACAGAGGTTTCCTGGCTCAAGCGAAACGAAATAGGAGCGCATATGAGATATGTGCGGGACCGAGAATGATACCAGTATGTGATACTGTATTCGATTCTCGCGATATGTGACATTGATCGGATATAGGCGATATAGCCGGCATATCGGATCAAGTGTTGATTCGATAAGTTGTTACTGTTGATATTAGTCGGTTATATGCGATATGACCGGATCATTAAATCAAGTGTTGATTTAATGATTTAATGTATAATTATATATTTGATATATTACTTTGCATTAACTAGTATTGGTTCACTTTAAATGGATATTCTCACTCGGATGTGCACATTGTATATGTGATATACTTTTGTGCATTAGTTTGTATCATGTTTGATGATGCATGCTAAATTAGCTAAGTGTAAAGATTAAACCATGGTTGTGTAATGGTTAGGGTTTTGTTTTTGCTTATTCATTTATTTATCTATTTATTCTTTTTGGAAAATGATTTGCATAAAGAATAAAATGGTGGCTTTCTTTGGATGGATTATGAAGCTTCAAGAAACTTTGACTAAGTCACCATTTTTGTCTTGATGCTTAACCCTAACCCTTCAATCTAACCATGATTTATTCTCTACACTAAACTATGTTTGGTTAATGATAAGTATTCATATTTATTTCTTTTTACAAAAATGAACTTATCATAACTTTTATCATCTTCTTCTTCTTCACTTCAAGAAGAAAGCTTGCCTCATCAATGGTGATTGATGAATTAGAGTGAGAAATCCAATTCTAAAGTCTACCCACTTCCTATTTCTTCATCCTCTACCTCTTGCCAAGTAGTAGAGTGTGTTTCCTTCACAAGTTTACTTGACTTGGTGAAGTTGGAGCATGATCTAGCGATGCCTCGACGTAGATCATCTTCGGCATGGACATCGACGACCTAGCTCGCCATTTCTCCGACGAAGCCGACGCTAGAGCCCGGGAATTCATTTGGACAGCGAGGGGACTTCGTTGCGGAGCCGTGGAGGTGGAGCACCGGATCTACAAAGGTTGTATTTCCGTATTCTCTTAGTAAAGTAGTTTACTAGTTGCTTTTTCGCCTAGAATTCTAGTTAATGATCCGTATTAGGGTTTCTCGGCACCGTAATTTTTGAAATTGGCATGGTTGATGCCTTGTGAGACCTCTTGGGAGTGCCTAGGAACCCACGTCGGCCCTTTCCTCGTCGAATGAGGTGCGGGATATATCATATATATCGTTGTGCAAAGCAAAAACACAAAAGCAGTCAAAAGCAAACCGAGTGTGTAGCATCAGCCAGTTATTGCTAAAGGAGTCACTCCCGGTGATGGGATCTCGGTCCTTTCCTCATCGAATAAGGTGCAGGGTATATCATATATACCGCTGTGCAAAGCAAGAACTGTAGCTACCTGTTTTATTTTAAAATTCGTTTGATTCTACAACGATATCAAGTTCATTACGCAATAGGTTTTCAGAAAAACCTGACCCAGCCCTCCGTCATTTCAGATAAATCCTACTTAGTATTCGTGCTACGTTTGTTGACCTCCGTCAAGGCATAGTGTGCGGTAGCTAACTAGTATTTGTCTGCTTATGCATATGATGCAGATTGGATTAGGGTAGTCGTACGACCTTGTTGACCTCCGTCAAGGGTCGTGCGGGTGTGTTTGATTCAATCAAGAAATGACGGGTTGAACTTGACTTGCATCCTGTGGTTTGTTCACCTCCGTCAAGGTCATAGGATGCTTGGGGGAAAATATTATCGGGAATTTCAAGTGTTGAAATTTGCAATGAGATTGCATACTTTCTATGAGATAGTTGGATCCCGATACCCACTGCGAGTAAGAGTTACTCCTGAGAGAGTTTTACATATTGCAATTAGCTGATCAAGTAGGTGTCTAGAAAGGTGTCAACGGGGTTACGCCTCTGGGAAAACGAGGTTTACATTAATTAGGTTCGTGCGAAAGCACGGGGGACCTCCCTCAAAGTACCGACACTGGCCTGGCTGAAAGATTGGCGAACTTGTAGTGTGTAATTAATCCCGGCTAGTCTTTCCTTTTAGGATTTGAAGGAAGATTTGATAAAAAGCAGTGGGAGCCATCCTGATTAGATAAGATAATAACCAATCTGATCTTGCACGAGCATACGCTAAAGTGTTTTCTTCTCTCTCTCTCCAGGTAGCGACCATTTCATGGCCTAATGAAGATAATAATATGGATGTATTGACCGAACCCACATGTTATACTGTGCTGGGGAACGTTGGTTCCGTTCTTTCTCATAAGAGTTATAGGAATGAACAGGATATAGGGGAATGCCAGGATTCCCATGCCACCCGAATGAAGAAAGTACATGTTGATGCATTTTCTTCGGGTGTGTTCGTTACTGAGAACTGTTTCTCCATTTGCTCTACGTCCTGGGTATTAGATACCGGGTCAGGATCCCATATATGTAATCAGTTACATGGGCTCAGGAAAGGTAGAGAACTTGGAGAAGGTGATAAAGACATTAGAGTTGGAAATGGTGCAATTGTTGCAGCTAAGACTGTCGGGGAATATCACCTTGTATTACCAACTGGTAATACATTGGTTCTGAACGAATGCTATTACATGCCGAACCTGATATGCAACATTATATCGGTTTCTTTATTAAGTAAAGAGGGATATAATTTTGTATTACAGGACAATGTTATGAACATTTTCCGTAACCAAAAGTTGGTTGGATCAGGCACGTTGTGCAATGGCATTTATGTTCTAAATCAATCAACAGTTCTGAGCATAACAAACACACACAAGAGGAAGAGTTCTGAACTCAACGAATCCTTCTTGTGGCATTGTATACTGGGCCACATCAATGCGACACGACTAGCTAAGTTGCATAAAGATGGATATTTAAATCCGTTTGAATTTTCATCTTATGACACTTGCCAGTCATGTCTCAAAGGCAAGATGACCAAAACTCCGTTTACGGGACACGGAAAAGAGTTACCGAACTCTTGGGACTTATACATAGTGATGTATGCGGTCCCATGTCTACACATGCCAGGGATGGTTCTTCATACTTCATTACATTCACTGACGATCTCTCTAGATTCGGATATGTGTTCCTGATGAAACACAAATCAGAAGCTTTTGAGAAATTTAGAGAATATAAACAAGAAGTTGAGAACCAAACCGGAAAAAGTATTAAAATCCTACGATCTGATCGAGGTGGAGAATACTTGAGCATTGAATTCCTGGACTTCCTAAAAGAGAATGGGATTCTCTCTCAGCTAACTCCTCCATATACACCACAGCACAACGATGTATCGGAGCGGAGAAACCGCACCCTATTAGATATGGTGCGCTCTATGATGAGTGTAGCTGAGTTACCTGTTTCCTTCTGGGGATATGCACTGGAAACGGCAGCATACCTACTGAACAGGGTTCCCACCAAATCTGTGCCTACCACACCATATGAGATATGGGAAGGGAAGAGACCATATCTTAATTTTATAAAGATATGGGGTTGCCCGGCCTATGTCAAAAGACAAAAACCGGACAAACTCGAGGCAAGATCTGTTTTGTGTAAGTTTGTTGGATATCCCAAACATTCGCGAGGGTATATCTTCTACCACAGTGAGGAACAAAGAGTATTTGTTGCTCAACATGCCACCTTTTTAGAAAAGGAATTTCTTGTAAAAGAAATTAGTGGCTCTGAGGTAGAACTGGAAGAGGTTCCAGCTGAACAAAACACAACAGAAGATTTAGTGGAACCAGAGCATTCAGTAGCTTCCGACGAACCTCAGCCTCTCCGCCGATCTAGTAGGGTTCCTCGCCCACCTGAGAGATACTACGGTTTTCTCATGGATGGTGGGAGCGAGGATTGCATCATGGAGGATGATGACCCAACTAGCTTCGAGCAGGCCATCACGAGTGGGGACTCAGTGAAATGGCTGGATGCTATGCGGTCCGAGATGGAATCCATGTACACCAACAAAGTATGGACTTTGGACGTTGCTCCTGAAGGGGTAAAACCCATTGGGAGCAAGTGGATCTTCAAGAAGAAACTTGGTGTAGATGGGAAAGTGGAGACTTTCAAAGCTAGACTTGTAGCAAAGGGTTTTCGTCAAAGACCAGGTGTGGACTATGACGAGACCTTTTCTCCAGTGGCTATGCTTAAATCCATCCGGATCATGCTTGCCATCGCTGCATATCATGATTACGAAATCTGGCAAATGGATGTTAAGACCGCCTTTCTAAACGGTGATTTAGAAGAGTGCGTGTACATGACTCAGCCAGAGGGCTTCGTAGACAGTGGGAGCAGCGGGAATGTGTGCAAGATGCTTAAATCCATTTATGGATTAAAGCAAGCATCGCGGAGTTGGAACATCTGTTTTGACGTCGTTATCAAAGAGTTTGATTTCGTCAAAAATCCATATGAACCTTGTATCTACAACAAGGTTGTAGAGAGTAAGGTTGTCTTCCTCGTATTGTACGTGGACGACATACTCTTGATAGGAAATGATATTCCTATGCTGCAATCGGTCAAGCTCTTCTTATCATAAAGATTCTCAATGAAAGATCTTGGTGATGCCTCCTGCATATTGGGAATTAGGATCTATAGAGATAGATCCAAAAGGATTTTGGGATTGTCCCAATCCAGGTACATTGACACCATACTAAAGAGGTTTAGCATGGAAGAGTCCAAGCGTGGGAACTTGCCCACGATCTCTGGAGTCACTCTCTCCAAAGAGATGTCTCCCAAGACTGATTTGGAGAGAGCTCGCATGCAAAGGATACCCTATGCCTCGGCAGTAGGCTCTATCATGTATGCGATGCTATGTACCAGACCCGATGTAGCATACTCACTAAGTGTAGTGAGCAGGTATCAAGCTGATCCCGTCTGTAGGGTTCCTAGGCACTCTCAAGAGGTCTCACAAGGCATCAACCATGCCAATTTCAAAAATTACGGTGCCGAGAAACCCGACTACGGATCGTTGGCTAGAAGTTTAGGCGATAATAAAAACTAGTTAACATCTTAACTAAGTGTAAACGGAAATACAACCTTTGTAGATCCGGTTCTCCACCTCCATGGCTCCGCGATGAAGTCTCATCGCTGTACAATTCGGATCTTGGGCTCTAGCGTCGGCATCATCGGAGAAAAGGGCGGGCTAGGTCGTCGATGTCAATGCCGAAGATGATCTACGTCGAGGCATCACTAGATCAAGCTCCCACTTCACCAAGTCATAAAACTTGTGAAGAAAATACCATATACTACTTGGCAAGAGGTAGAAGATGAAGAAATAGGAAGTGGGTTCACTTTAGATTTGGATTTCTCACTCTTTTTCATCAATCACCATTGATGAAGTTTTGCTTTCTTCATTGAAGAAGATGATGAAGAAGAAGAAAGAATATTATGAAAAGTTATTTAAAATGAAAAGAAAATGAAAACATATCATAATGTAAACCATGGTCAAGTGTAGAGATTAAACCAAGGTTAGTTGAAATGGTTAGGGTTAAGGATGAGATAAGAATGGTTGACTTGTTCAAAGCTTCAAGAAGCTTCAACATAAAAACAAAATAAGCCACCATCCTTAAAAATTTCCAAAATGAATATATAAATAAATAACTAAGTAAATAATCAAAACCCTAACCATTCATATAACCATGGTTTAATCTTTACACAAACCCAAGTGAGCAAGTATCATCAAACATGATACAAACTAGTGTACAAAAATATATCACATATACAATGTGCACATCAAGTGAGAAAATCCATTTAAAGTGAACCAATACTAGTTAATGCAAAGTAATATATCAAATATATAATTATACATTAAATCATTAAATCAACACTTGATTTAACGATCCGGTCATGTCGCAGACAACCGATTAGTATACAATGTACCGGCTTATCGAATCAACCCTCGATTCGATAACTAGGTTATATCGCATATAACCATTCGATACATTCATCGCGAGAATATAATACGGTATCACTACACGCATTATTCTCGGTCCCGCACATATCTCATATGCGCTCCTATTTCGTTTCGCTTGAGCCAGGAAACCTCTGTGTTGGACTCTAAAGACTCGTCAATATGCCGGCAGCAGATGATGATCATATCAAACACCCACAAGCCGCAAGCGGTCAGCTAAACGTAACGGCCACCCGGGTATTGAGCGATCAAAAGATCGACGAGCAAGCCCGCTCACACTACAGTGAATCCAACCAGTAACACTACCGTACAGTCCGGTCTGATCGTCTGATATGTCGCATATCTCGCCTAGGGGTGGTAAACGTCAGACCCCAATAGCTTGATAAGTCGTGTCGATATGAGGTCTATAACAGTTCGAGAAACTACTGGTAACACTTACCAGCAAATCTCAGCAACCCTGGCCAGGGATTTCCGGTTATAGCCAATCGAACACAGCGCAACATCAACCCCCTATACCGGGAGAGACGAATCCCCTCCTATCGCTCATTGCCTCCATGTGACTCGGGACTGTACCCAAAAACCACCGTTTTGCACGCCCTCTTGGACATGGTAAGGTGGAAATCAAAGCACAGTGGGAACCACACAAGACTCTATGACGATCTCGGGTCAACAGACTACTCTGTACCAGTGTCACCAGAGAACTGCCATCTGACGTAAGGTATAATACCATCTGGGAGTTCTCGGCGAGTCCGTCCAGTGTACCCAGTCTCCACTGAGCACCCGTATATCATCTCTGATGTCAAACACCAATGGATATGGGATCATCCATCGCCCATCTGTATGGGTCAAGAAGGTATACGCTAGTCTACACTGGTATATCGATGCCCCGTCTCGATACACCCACGACTAGGGACTTTGAAGGATGTACTTATGGACTACCATGTCCCCACTAGTATGATCCGCATCATAGTCTAGGTAGTCAAGTACACATCCTAAGGGCTTTACCAACATGTAACAGAGAGACAATCAGTGTACATGTTAAGGTAAAGATCAACCAGATAGCATACTATCATGTCGAGCAAGAAAGTCCTCCCTATATATGTCCCAGCATCTACTACAATATACATCCTATGTACAGTAATGGCCTCTAGGGAATACATATAACTAACAATCTCCCACTTGCACTAAGGCCATCTGATAGCAGTGGTTGCAGTATCTCATACTCAACCATCCCATAAAAGTCTCTCTCTGGGAAAAAGCCTTTGTGAGTGGATCCGCCGTGTTTTCCTCTGAGCCTACTCTCCTAACCTCGATCACCCTGGAGATCAACCATCTCCATGATCAGGTGACACTGCCTTAGAATATGTCTGGATCACTGATGGGACCGGCGTTCCTTGGTATAAGCCACAACTCCATTGTCACACAATGGGAGGAACATAGTTCATCTCATGAACCAATATACACCCAAACATCCTACAGTGGTATCAGAGCCTAGCTAGAGCCTTAGGCGATGCGTAGACGGAGTTAGAAATCCGATCGAACCGAAACCCCATTTCAAAATCGCTCTCTGTAAATTTTTCAAAGCTGTTGAATTTTGTGAATTAAAAATATGCAGAAAAATAAGCAGGAAAAACTAAGAATTACTGTGGAGTTTGGGCTCCTAATTCCATAATTCGACCGCGGAACCCCGGGCAAACCAGGGGTTTGGCGGCGCTTCCGCGGCCCAAATTTGACTTAGTCCCTCAAATTTCATATATTTATTCTTAGGTCCTTTCTTGGCAATTTTTTATGTGAATTTTTTGATTCCACTCAAGTGTTGATTTTTCTAGGGTTTTATTGGTGATTCGTTAATTTGATCGGATAATTTAACTTCGTTTGTGTTTTTCCGGATATTTTAAAAACTGTTAAAAAGTTCGACTGGATATAAATACCCACTTTTTCCCCTGCCGGAAAAATTCCAAGTGTTGGATTTTTCCATGGTTTAAAGACGTTCTTAGTAGTGCAAGTAACGCGATGGTCCCTCTAGAAGACAACAAACCTTAACTCGATTATGTGACCGTCTTGAACTGCCCTTTGAACCTTCGGGTTTGGGGCAGTACGGCGTGCCACAAGTGAGGCGTTGGCTTGACCCTTCTACGGCTGGACCGTTGGTACTGAGGCACGAAGTGAATGTTTTTAAACTTATTTCAAGTGTTGATCTGTTTCGGGAAAACTTGGGTGTTCGAATGTTCGATCGGAAAGTTTAACATTTTCTATTTATCTGGAATGGGATACAATAATTGGAATTCACAAGAAGTTATGAGATAACTGAATGAATGTTATAAACATAGCATTTTAGTCTCACTTGATCGGTTGCCACGGAATTTTGATGTGATCAAAAGTTAGGCGATGCGTAGACGGAGTTAGAAATCCGATCGAACCGAAACCCCATTTCAAAATCGCTCTGATACCACTGTAGGGTTCCTAGGCACACACTAGAGGTCTCACAAGGCATCAACCATGCCAATTTCAAATTTTAACGGTGTCGAGAAACCCTAATACGGATCGTTGGCTAGATGTTTAGGCGAAAAACAAACTAGTTAACACTTAACTACAAGAATACGGAAATACAACCTTTGTAGATCCGGTGCTCCACCTCCATAGCTCCGCAACGAAGTCCCCTCGCTGTCCAATTGAATTCCCGGGCTCCAGCGTCGGCTTCGTCGGAGAAAAGGTGAGCTAGGTCGTCGATGTCCATGCCGAAGATGATCTACGTCGAGGCATCGCAAGATCAAGCTCCTACTTCACCAAGTCATGAAACTTGTGAAGAAAACACACTCTAATACTTGGCAAGAGTTAAAGGATGAAGAAATAGGAGTTGGGTTCACTTTAGAATTGGATTTCTCACTCAAATACATCAATCACCATTGATGAAGAAAGCTTTCTTCTTGTGAGGAAGAAGAAGAAGAAGAAGATGATAAGTGTTATGATAAGTTATTTTAAAATAGAAAATAAAAGGAATGCTTATCATAATCTAACCATGGTGAAGTGTAGAGAATCAACTAGGGTTGAGTGGAGTGGTTAGGGTTAAGCATAAAGAAATGAAATGGTGGCTAATTTTGGACTTGCATGTTGAAGCTTCATGAAGCTTTGACTTAGTCACCATTTTGTCTCATGCTTAACCCTAACCACTCCACTCAACCCTAGTTGATTCTCTACACTTCACCATGGTTAGATTATGATAAGCATTCCTTTTATTTTCTATTTTAAAATAACTTATCATAACACTTATCATCTTCTTCTTCTTCTTCCTCACAAGAAGAAAGCTTTCTTCATCAATGGTGATTGATGTATTTGAGTGAGAAATCCAATTCTAAAGTGAACCCAACTCCTATTTCTTCATCCTCTACCACTTGCCAAGTAGTAGAGTGTGTTTTCTTCACAAGTTTCATGACTTGGTGAAGTGGGAGCTTGATCTTGCGATGCCTCGACGTAGATCATCTTCGGCATGGACATCGACGACCTAGCTCACCTTTTCTCCGACGAAGCCGACGCTAAAGCCCGGGAATTCATTTGGACAGCGAGGGGACTTCGTTGCGGAGCTAAGGAGGTGGAGCACCGGATCTACAAAGGTTGTATTTCCGTATTCTTGTAGTTAAGTGTTAACTAGTTTGTTTTTCGCCTAAACATCTAGCCAACGATCCGTATTAGGATTTCTCGGCACCGTTAAAATTTGAAATTGGCATGGGTGATGCCTTGTGAGACCTCTAGTGTGTGCCTAGGAACCCTACAGGTAATACAGGGTGACAGTGACCAACAAACTTGGCTGCAACTCTTGCCCCATTTTCTGCCTCATGAAACTTATCACCCGTTCTCAGTTCTTTGCCTATCTGTAGCCCATGTAACAAATTACATATGCGGGATCCTGATCTGGTATCACATACCCAGGACGTAAAGAATACTGAGAAACAGTTCTGTATAATGAACACACCCGAAGGAGATGCATCATATGCACTTTCTTCGTTTGGGCGGCATGGGAATTCTGGTAATCCCCAATTTCCTGCTCTGTCTTATAACAATTATAAGTTGGAGCGGGACCAACGTTCCCCAGCTCAGTATAACATTCATTCAGTTATCTCATAACTGTTTGCGAATTCCAAATGTTGTATCCCATTCCGGATAAATAGAAAATGTTAAACTTTCCGATCGAACAATCGAACACCCAAGTTTTCCCGAAACAGATCAACACTTGAAATAAGTCTAAAAACATTCACTTCGTGCCTCAGTACCAACGATCCAGCCGTAGAAGGGTCAAGCCAACGCCTGGTTGATGACAAAAACCTTTAACAAGTCTAGCTTTGAAAGTCTCAACTTTTCCATCTACACCATGTAATCTTCTCAAGATATACTTGCTCCTGATGGGGATTTAACCCTTCAGATATAGCAACCAAAGTTAGCCACCATTTTCTCTTTATGCTTTTCATTTTCCAAAAAGAATAAATAAATAAATAAATATATATATAAGAAAATGAAAACCCTAGACGAGATATGCGACATATCAGACGATCAAGTAGGTGTCTAGAAACCTAAGATGAAACTTATCACAAAACCCTACCAGCCAAGTCTGTTGGTCAATGTCACCCTGTATTACCAATACATTAATTCTTCTAGTTCTTGAAGAAGAAGAAGAAAGATATATGAATAAATAATCAAAACCCTAATCATTAGTTTAAACCTTGAGAATACCCTACAGTGGTATCAAATGCTTGAGAAAACATCATTTGATTTTGTAAATGATGTTTTCTCACAAGGCATCAACCATGCCAATCTCAAAAATCAATATAAATACCACTGTTTCTGATACCACTGTAGGATACCTAATTCCCAGATGGTATTATACCTCACGTCATATGTGTTTGGTTTCATATGATCATACAAATGAAAATTCGGATCTGATACAATAAGAAAACCTTGAGAATACCCTACAGTGGTATCAAATTGTATAACCGATAACCAGCACGGATACCAGTATCAAACAGATTCGCCTAAGGCTCTAGTATTCAAACACAGCACGAATACTAAGTACTCTTCCAACATACCGTCCCTTTACTATTCCCCGACCAAGTGACTGTAGGAGAACCCCGTCGCCGAAAGCAGCCGTTCGGGTGCTCGCGGTGGCGGTGTTCCGCCTTGGTGCACTTCGTCGACGGCGTCGGGGGTGCGGCCGCCTACTAAAGTTTGCGACGAGCATTCGATCAGGTCATCGGGAATCCAGTTGAATTCCCCGACTTGATATTGAAAAGAGTTTTCGATAAAGAGACTAAAATGCGGGGTTTATAATTCTTAGGCATGTGATGTCTAAGGTATTCATTTGATTAGGCATGCGATGTCTATGCAGATTGCGGATTCCAACTGTTGTAGTTTTACACTTTCTTATCTGTGACCGTAAGTGTAATATGTGATATCGCCGGTTTCGTTGCTATATGTCAACGACAATTGGGATGCGCATATTTACTTACGTTGATGACATGTGATGTTATGTGTTGCTGGATATGTTATATTGGATCATCGTGTTTGAATAGCCGGGGTTTTTTATGTGAGATGAGTGTTTTTCATTTTCATTCATGTAAAAACATGTATGTAATATTCTTTTATTGGGGCACTTCCAGGTTGCGGAAGATGTCTCCTTTTGTATATTATTTACTTTTCCGCACTAGGATAGACCCAAGGAGGAGGGCACAAGTGACCGGGTTCTGGAGTCCAGTGGGAGACCAACTCGAGGAGTCGAGTCCGGGTCTCCTAACTCTAGAATTGGTAGGGTTGCTTGCCGCTCTCGTAGGGGTCTAGGGGTGTGGGTTTGGCTATTCATCACGACCGTGGAATCCGTGTTTTATACTGGCTCGTATTGAAAACACGGACGTCCTAGTATATCCAATGTTTCATATGTTTCTTCTGCTGCGATATCTGTGATGTGATCATGTGATGTTCTGTGACAGATACAGTATATATAGTATATATGATATATTATATAGACGTTACTTATGTTTTACACCCGTGCTAGCCCTGCCCTGCTCTGCCGTTAGTTACCTAACCTAACGGTGCACGAGGGGACATCGAGGCGAATGCGGATGGCATAAGTGTACGTCGTATTTATCTGTGATGTTTAGGTAACTTAATTGATGGGACTTCATTAATGAGATTAATGAAATAAAAGAAACCTAAGATGTTGTAGAATCGAATTTCAAAATAAAACAGGTAGCTACAGTTCTTGCTTTGCACAGCGGTATATATGATATATCCTGCACCTTATTCGATGAGGAAAGGACCGAGATCCCTTCACCGGGAGTGACTCCTTTAGCAATAACTGGGAGATGCTACAAACGCGGTTTGTCTTTTGATTGCTTTTAAGTGTTTTTGCTTTGCACAGTGATATATATGATATATCCCGCACCTCATTCGACGAGGAAAGGACCGACGATCCCTTCACCGGGAGTGACTCCTTTAGCAAAACTAGAAAAGCCTCAAAAGCACTCCATTTTAAAAATCATTTGATTCTACAACGATATCAAGTTCATTACGCAATAGGTTTTCAGAAAAACCTGACGTAGCCCTCCGTCATTTCAGATAAGTCCTATTTAGTATTCGTGCTACGTTTGTTGACCTCCGTCAAGGCGTAGTGTGCGGTAGCTAACTAGTATTTATCTGCTTATGCATATGATGCAGATTGGATTAGGGTAGCCGGGCGGCCTTGTTGACCTCCGTCAAGGGTCGTGCGGGTGGGTTTAATTCGATCAAGAAATGACGGGTTGAACTTGACTAGTAGCCTATGGTTTGTTGACCTCCGTCAAGGTCATAGGGTGCTAGGGGCAAAAATATTATCGGGAATTTCAAGTGTTGAAATTTGCAATGAGATTGCATACCTTCTATGAGATAGTTGGATCCCGATACCCGCTGCGAGTAAGAGTTACTCCTGGGTGAGTTTTACACATTACAATTAGGCAATCAAGTAGGTGTCTAGAAAGGTGTTAATGAGGTTACGCCTCTGGGAAAACGAGGTTTACATTAATTAGGTTCGTGCGAAAGCACGAGGGACCTCCCTCAAAGTACCGACACTGGCCTGGCTGAAAGATTGGCGAACTTGTAGTGTGTAATTAATCCCGGCTAGTCTTTCCTTTTAGGGTTTGAAGGAAGATTTGATAAAAAGCAGTGGGAGCCATCCTGATTAGATAAAATAATAACCAATCTATTCTTGCAAGAGCGCACGCTGAGTGTTTTCTTCTCTCTCTCTCCAGGTAGCGACCATATCACGCCTTAATCAAGATATTAATACGGATTATTGACCGAACCCGCTTGTTATACTGAGCTGGGGAACGTTGCTCCCGCTCCAACTTATAATTGTTATAAGACAGAGCAGGAAATTGGGGATTACCAGAATTCCCGTGCCGCCCAAACGAAGAGAGTGCATGCTGATGCATCATCTTCGGGTGTGTTCATTACAGAGAACTGTTTCTCAGTATCCTTTACGTCCTGGGTATGTGATACCAGATCAGGATCCCAGATATGTAATCTGTTATATAGGGCTACAGAAAGATAGAGAACTGAGAACGGGTGATAAGTTTCATGAGGCAGAAAACGGGGCAAGTGTTGCAGCCAAGTCTGTTGGTCACTGTCACCCTGTATTACCAATACATTGATTCTGAACAAATGCTATTAGATACCGAACCTGATTTACAAAATCAAATCTGTCTCTTTATTAGTAAAGAAACGATAAAATTTTGTATTGTTGGATAATGTTTTGAGCATTTCCTATATCAAAAGTTGATCGGTTCAGGCACGTTATCTAAAAGCATTAATGTTCTAAATCAAACTATAGTTCTTAGTATACGGAACACACAGAAGAGGAAGAGTTCAGAAATGAACGGATCCTTCTTGAGGCATTGTAGACTAGGTCATATCAGTGTGACCCGACTAGCTTAAGTTACATGTAGATGCATATTTAAATAAGTTTGAATTTACATCTTATGAAACTTGCGAGTCATGTCACAGAGATAAGATGACCATAGCTCTGTCTACTGGAAACAGAGAAAGAGTTAGTGAACTCTTGGGATGATACATGGTGATGTATGTAAGGTCCCCTGTCTACACATGCCAAGACCGGTTCTTTGTACTTCATTACATTCTCTGATGATCTCTCAAGATTCAGACATATGTTCCTGTTGAAACACAAGTCCGAACCTTTTGAGATATTTACAGAATATAATATAGAAGTAGAGAATCAAAATACGGGTATAAATATTATGTCCTTTGATGTGATCAGGGAGGAGAATACTTGAGTACGGAATTCCGGGACTATTCTAAAGGAGAATGAGATTCTCTCTCAGCATTACTCCTCCGTATACACCATAGAACGACGGTATATCGGGACGGAGCAATAACACCCTATGTGATAAGGTGTGCTCTATGATGAGTACTACTGAGTTACCTATTTCCTTTTTGGGAGTTATGCACTTGAGAAGCTGCATACCTATTGAATAGGGTTCAAATCAAATCAGTTGCCTACCACTTCATATGTGATATGGAAAGGGAAGAGCCCATATCTTAAGTTAGTTGAGATTTGGGGTTGTCCAGCATATGTCTGAAAAGTATAATCCGGACAAGCTCGAGGCAAGGTCTGTTATGTAGAACTGGAAATGTACCAGCTATACAAACTACAGCTGATGATTTGAAAGAACCAAAGGATTCAGTAGATTCCAACGAACCTCAGCCTCTCCGCCGATCTAGTAGGGTTCCTCACCCACCTGAGAGATACTTCGGTTTCTCTATGACAGTGGGAGCAAGGATTGCATCATGAGATGATGACCCAACTAGTTTCGAGCTGGCCATCAGGAGTGCGACTCTGTAAGAATGGCTGGATGCTTAGCGATCTGAGATGGAATCCTTATACACCAACAAAGTATGGACTTTGGTTGCTATATCTGAAGGGTTAAATCCCCATCAGGAGCAAGTATATCTTGAGAAGATTACTTGGTGTACATGGAAAAGTTGAGACTTTCAAAGCTAGACTTGTTAAAGGTTTTCGTCATCGACCAGGCGTGGATAATGATGAAACCTTGTTCCAGTATCTATGCTTAAGTCCATCCAGATTCTACTTGCCACGGCTACGTACCATGACTACGATATCTGGCGGTTGGGTGCCATGACTGCTTTTCTAAATGATGTTTTAGAAGAGTGCGTCTATAAGTACACAGCCAGAGGGCTTCGTAAACAGTGGGAGCAGCGGAAACGTGTGCAAGATGCTTTATAGGATAAAGCAGGCATCGCGGAGTTGGAACATCTGTTTTGATGGAATAGTCAAACAGTTTGACATCATCAAAATGGTAGATGAACCTTGTATAAACAAAAGGGTAGTAGGGAGTATGGTGATGATCCTCGTAGAGTACGTGGATGTCATGCTCTTGATAAGAAAGGAGTTTCTTATGCTACGCTCGATCAATCTCCGTTTATCACAAAGATTCTCCACATAGGATCAAAGTGATACCTACTAAATCCTGGGTTTTGGACCTATGAGATAGATCTAAATGGATGTTAGAATACTCACTAGCTGTAGTGAGATGGTATCAATTGATCCTGGGAAGAATCACTGGAAGTGTTCCAGGGTGATAAAGACGACTGAGTATCAGTCACAGGCATTGTCTTTACCCTCAATCGAGGGACGGTATGTTGGAAGAGTTCCAAACTAGATACCGTGGCATACTAGGCGATAAAGGCAGGATACATCGCTACTTAAGATGCTACCAAGGAGGATGTTTGGGTGTATATTGGTTCATGAGATGAACTACGTTCCAACCATTGTGTGACAATGGAGTTGTGGCTTATGCCAAGGAACGCCCGTCCCATCAGTGATCCAGACATATTCTAAAGCAGTGTCACCTGATCATGGAGATGGTTGATCTCCAGGGTGATCGAGGTTTGGAGAGTAGACTCAGAGGACAACACAGCGGATCCACTCACAAAGGCCTGTTCCCAGAGAGAGACTTTTATGGGATGGTTGAGTATGAGATACTACAACCACTGCTAACAGATGGCCCTAGTGCAAGTGGGAGATTGTTAGTTATATGTATGCCCTAGAGGCCATTACTATACATAGGATGTATATTGTAGTGGATGCTTGGACATATATAGGGAGGACTTTCTTGCTCGACATGATAGTATGCTATCTGGTTGATCTTTACTTTAACGTGTACACTGATTGTCTCTCTGTTACATGTTGCTAAAGCCCTTAGGATGTGTACTTGACTATCTGGACTATGATGCGGATCATACTAGTGGGGACATGGTAGTCCATAAGTACCTCCTTGAAAGTCCCTAGTCGTGGGTGTATCGAGACGGGGCATCGATATACCAGAGTAGACTAGCGTATACCTTCTCGACCCATACAGATGGGCGATGGATGATCCCATATCCATTGGTGTTTGACATCAGAGATGATATACGGGTGCTCAGTGGAGACTGGGTACACTGGACGGACTCGCCGAGAACTCCCAGATGGTATTATACCTTACGTCAGATGGCAGTTCTCTGGTGACACTGGTACAGAGTAGTCTGTTGACCCGAGATCGTCATAGAGTCTTGTGTGGTTCCCACTGTGCTTTGATTTCCATCTTACCACGTCCAAGAGGGGGTGCAAAACGGTGGTTTTTGGGTACAATCCCGAGTCACATGGAGGCAATGAGCGATAGGAGGGGATTCGTCTCTCCCGGTATAGGGAGTTGATGTTGCGCTGTGTTCGATTGGCTATAACAGGAAATCCCTGGCAAGGGTTGCTGAGATTTACTGGTAAGTGTTACCAGTAGTTTCTCGAATTGTTATAGATCTCATATTGACACGACTTATCGAGCTATTGGGGTCTGACGTTTACCACCCCTAGGCGAGATATGCGACATATCAGACGGACAGACCGGACTGTACGGTAAGTGTTACTGGTTGGATTCACAGGAGTGTGAGCGGGCTTGCTCGTCGATCTTATGATCGCTCAATACCCGGGTGGCCGTTACATTTAGCAGACCGCTTGCGGCTTGTGGATGTTTGATATGATCATCATCCGCTGACGGCGTATTGACGAGTCTTTAGAGTCCTACACAGAGGTTTCCTGGCTCAAGTGAAACGAAATAGGAGCGCATATGAGATATGTGCGGGACCGAGAGTAATGCGTGTATGTGATACCTTATTACATTCTCGCGATAAATGTATCGATTAGGTTATATGCGATATACCCTAATTATCGAATCAAGGATTGATTCAATAAACCGGTACAAAGGATACTAGTCGGTTATATACGATATGACCGGATCGTTAAATCAAGTGTTGATTTAATGATTTAGTGCATAATTATATATTTGATATATTACTTTGCATTAACTAGTATCGGTTCACTTTAAATGGATTTTCTCGCTCGGATGTGCGCATTGCATATGCGATATGATTTTGTGCACTTGCTTGTATCATGTTTGATGATGCATGCAAACTTGGGTTTGTGTAAAGATTGAACCATGGTTTTATGAGTGGTTAGGGTTTATTATTTTCTTATTCATTTATTTTATTTAGTTATTCATTTGGAAAAAGAAAAAGAGTGAGAAAATGGTGGCTTTTCTTTGTTTGTATATGAAGCTTCATGAAGCTTTCATTAAGTCACCATTTTGTCTCATGTTAAAACCTAACCACTCCACTAAACTATAGTTCTCTATCTACACTTAACCATGGTAAGAGTTATGATAAGAATGGATTTTCTTTTCTATTTTAATTAATTCTTATCATAACATTCTTCTTCTTCTTCTTCATTTCTTCATGGAAGAAAGCTTGCTCCATTAATGGCAAGTGATGATAAAGAGTGAGAAATCCAATTCTAAAGTGAACCCACTTCCTATTTCTTCATCCTCTACCTCTTGTCAAGTAGTATAGGGTGTTTCCTTCACAAGTTTTCATGGCTTGGTGAAGGTGGAGCTTGATCTAGCGATGCCTCGACGTAGATCATCTTCGGCATGGACATCGACGACCTAGCTCGCCATTTCTCCGACGAAGCCGACGCTAGAGCCCGGGAATTCATTTGGACAGCGAGGGGACTTCGTTGCGGAGCTATGGAGGTGGAGCACCGGATCTACAAAGGTTGTATTTCCGTTTAAACTTTAGTTAAGTTGTTAACTAGTTTCTTTTTCGCCTAGATTTCTAGCCAACGATCCGTATTAGGGTTTCTCGGCACCGTTAAAATTTGAAATTGGCAAGGTTGATGCCTTGTGAGACCTCTTTAGTGTGCATAGGAACCCTACAGTGATACCACTGTAGGGTTCCTAGGCACCCTAGTGAGGTCTCACAAGTCATCATCCATGCAAATTTCTAAAAAATACGGTGCCGAGAAACCCTAGAACGGATCGTTAACTAGATAAACTAGGCGAAGCAAGCAAGTAAACGAATCTAATGCTAAAGGAAAGGGACTACAACCTTTGTAAATCCGGTCCACCACTTTCTAAGCTCCGCGATGAAGTCCCCTTGCTGTCCAAACTGAATCCCGGACTCTAGCATCGGCTTCATCGGAAAAATGAGCGGAATTGGTCGTCGGCTTCGATGTCGAAGATGATCTACGTCGAAGCTCCACAAGATCAAACTCTCACTTCAACAAGTCATGAAACTTGTGAAGAGAACACCCTATACTACTTGGCAAGAGGTAGATGATGAAGAAATAGGAAGTGGGTTCACTTTAGAATTGGATTTCTCACTTGTTTTCTCAAGTTGCCATTGAACTAGAAAGCTTTTCTTTTTCTAGTTCTTGAAGAAGAAGAAGAAAGATATGATAGATTAAATACTAAAATAAGATTAAGAATTAAATCTTATCATACTTTTAACCTTAGTTAAGTGTAGAGAAAAGACCATGGTTAATGGAATGGTTAGGGTTAAGGATAAGAACAAAAAAATAAGACTAAGTCAAAACTTCATGAATGTTCAACTAGCAAACAAATAATGCCACCATTTCATCATTTATCTTTTCTAAAATAAAAAGATAAATAATGAAATAGATAAATAATTAAATGACTAAACAAAACCCTAATCATTAGTTTAAACCATGGTTTGATTCTTTACACTTAACCAAGTAAGCATGTATCATCAAACATGATACAAACATGTGCACAAAAGTATATCACATATACAACTTGCACAATTCAAGTGAGAAAATCCATTTAAAGTGAACCAATACTAGTTAACGCAAAGTAATATATCAAATATATAAATATGCACTAAATCATTAAATCAACACTTGATTTAATGATCCGGTCATATCGGATATAACCGACTAGTATCATATGTATCGGCTTATCGAATCAATCGTTGATTCGATAACTAGGTTATATCGCATATAACCAATCGATACATTCATCGCGAGAATAGAATACGGTATAACATACACGCATTATTCTCGGTCCCGTACATATCTCATATGCGCTCCTATTTCGTTTCGCTTGAGCCAGGAAACCTCTGTGTAGGACTCTAAAGACTCGTCAATACGCCGGCAGCAGATGATGATCATATTAAACACCCACAAGCCGCAAGCGGTCTGCTAAACGTAACGGCCACCTGGGTATTGAGCGATCAGAAGATCGACGAGCATGCCCGCTCACACTCCTGCGAATCCTGTTGCGCCACGGCAGCGCCCCGGCCTTCTACTCGAGGCCAAAATGCGGAATCAAAATTTTCCTTACTTGGAAACTGGCGCTACCGCGGACAATAAAACCCGGATCGTTAACCATTAACCTATACTAGCAAACAAGAGATGGGAAGAGAAGTATACCGAATGATCCGAGTCCTCCGGTCATCTCCTCGCCGTCCCGATCTCCTGCGGAAACTCCGGTCGTCGCCTCCTCGCCGGAAGAGCACCACATCGCCTGTATCTTTTACGGGCTCCCACCTCAATACCGAGGCAACTCGGGCGCGAAGTAGGCTAGCCGACGCGTCCAAGATTTGCTGTAGAATGTGTAGGGTTGAAGCTATGTCTCATTTGGAGTTTTGTTGCCTTTGAAGATGATGGAGGAATCAAGATAAGAAAAATGGTGCTTGCATTTTTCTAGCATGAAAATGAGATCAAGAATGCCACACTCTCAAGAATGAAACTCTCATCTCTTTTTCTTCTCTCCAAAATGAAAACCTTGTGACCTTAGAATGGTGGAGGAAAGAATACATAAGAAAGAGGGAGGTGAGTGTAGGAAAAAGAGAGAGGGTGACCATATCCAAACACCATCATCACAATCTCACATCAAAACACAAATCAATCCTAATCACCTTTTACAAGAAATGATGATAGAAAAGAAAGGAATAAAAAAGATGCTTTCATAATCAAACCATTTGCATGAAAACCCTCCACAATGTGTTATTTGCAAACTTGCAAATAACACCCTCCATCAATAGGTTCGGCCGGGAAAGAACAAAGGAAAACCGGCCGGAACGGAATGCAAACTGGCAACTCCAGAAAACTGGTCCCGTAATAAATTACAGGAAAAACCCCGATACTGTGCATACACACCCGCATCTGTATTCCTACGGGATATAAATGCAATGAGACAAAATCTACACTGTACTATACTAGGATCCGGCTTAAACCAAAGCCGGCTAGTAATATCCGTTCGATCCTGATCCGTGCAATACCGCACGTATCTTATCGAACCCTGCCATATATCTATACGGCCTATAGTACTAACCGTCCGATCCTTATCCGTGCAATACCGCACGTATCTGATCGGACCCTGCCATATCTCCATACGGCCTCTACAGCGTTTCGCCCGAAAGCTTGAGTAACTGTAAGTGTGGTGGACTCTAAAGACTCGTCAATACTATGGCTGTGGATTTAACCACTAGCACGTCAGAGGTATTAGCCAATACGTGACGGGCCACCAGCTATTGACCAAAAGGGACGTCGATGAGCGAACTCATCCTGACACCCTACTGAGCCTGTCAGTGACAATATCCGTACAGTCCGGTCCGTTCGTCTATGAGCATCGCATGGCGGGCCTAGGGGGTTGGTAAAAGTCAGACCCCCAAAGGCGGTACAAGTCGTGTCGGAGTGAAGCCCAGAACACCCTGAGATACTACTGGAATACCTACCAGTAAATCTCCTGCCTCGGCCGAGGGCTTTGTGTAATGGCTCTCCTAGACACAGCGCGACCTCACCCCCAATACCGGGAGAGACGAACCCCTGCAGATCCGCTCACTGCCTCCATGTGGCTCGGGACTGTACCCAACTAAAACCTGTTTGCACGACTCATTTGAGCTGTGGTAGGGTAGTAATCAAAGCACAGTGGGAACTCACACGAGACAAATGACGATCTCAGGTCGATGAACTAACCTGTACACATGTCACCTGGGAACTGCTATCTGACGTCTGGTATAATCCCAACTAGCAGGTTCCCGGCGAGTCCTGTCCGGTGTACTCATAACCCAATGAGCAACTGTATACATCTTAGGTGAACCAACTGACACCAGTGGCTTGTGAGACCGGCCACCGCCCCTCGTCGGGGTCTCGACTGTATACACTAGTCTACTAATGGAGTATCGATGCCCTGTCTCGAAACTCCTACGACTAGGGACCTTTTAAGGATGTGCTTATAGACTACCAGCTCCCACGTATATGATCGCCATCATACTGCTGGTAGTCAAGCAAGAATCCTAGGGGCTCTATCAACGTGTAATAGCGACATGTCAGGTCACCTAAAGCAGTACACGATGATAAAGATAAACCAGATAGCATACTATCATCTCGAGTAAGACTGTCCTACAGGGATAGGTCCTCCCTCAATCATTGCAATCACGTGCCTGTGATCCAATAATTGACTCTGAGAGCACTATCTCCAACAATCTCCCACTTGCACTCAAGGCTAATTATTGCGATGTCGCATACTCACACCCCGTGTGATACCGAACACCCAACTCCTCTACTAGTCAGTCTCACAAAACCCATTTGTGAAACTATTGCGTTCGAGGAATAGCCTCAGTGAGTGGATCCACCTTGATGTTTCTTTCTATGTCTCTCTCTATCTCAAGTTCGCGGAGAAAGCCATCTCCCGAAATGAGCAATACCTGTCTTAGAATGTCTGGATGTCTGATGGGACCTAGCTCATAAATGAACTCCAAATCCAAACTTCTTAGACTGTATCGTCAACTGAACTTAATCAGTATCCTGCGCCATGCCACCCTCAGTATTCCCTTGGACCACCTGTCCAAAATACTGCCCCTCGTCAGAAGGATAACTATAACTCTGACGATCACCCTGTCGTCCATGCCACCTTGGAAGCCTGGAATGATAACTGCCTCCCTAATGAGGCTGTCGTTATCATATCCTTAGAACATCCACTTATGTTCTAAAACTGCTTCCGACTGTTTCTCCAGGATTGGATCAATATCAACTTATTGCATCTACTGCAAGAACAACATCTGGTGTGGTACTTGATATCTCATGATTGACTCAATTGCCTAAGCAAGTGATCTGTCAATCATGCGTATCCCTCTCCACTTTAGTCTGTAAGACACCTTTAGAGAGGGTGACTCCATCAACTGCAGGTACACTACCGTGCCAGGAGTCGTCCATTCTAAATACTCATAGAATGCTGTCAAGGTACCCAGATTGGGAAACTACCCAGATCTAGATCTAAAACCATAGATCTAGTAACCAGAATGTCTGATATAATATCCAAGTCCTGTGTGGAGAAACTACTGTGTGACAACCAAAGTATAACTGATCGTAGTATAGGAATATCACTTCCTACTCTGTGTATGTCATCCAAATACCATGACATCACACCCTACTACCTTCTCAACAGATCCATCCCCTATTCTGATGAAGTCAAACCTATGACTGTCACATCAGAAATAGATGATCTATCTCCGCTGTATCTGCTTTAGTCTATAAATAGACAAAAGCCACCTGTCCACCAATGCTTCCGCTGCTCCCACTGACTACGACAACCCTCTGGCAGAGTCATATAGACGTACACTTCTAAAGCTAGTTTAGAACGACGCTATACTCATCCTCCTGCCGGGTCTCACAGTCTGGAAGAACAGCAATGGTAAGTCTGGGTAAACAAGAACCTCCCTGCCACCGTCCTTGAGCATACCGAAGTACCTCTCGAGTGCCTGAGGTTACCCACCATATCTGCGGAGTGGCTAATGGAATGTCAAATCAGATTGAATCTTTAGGTTCCTTATCAAATCTTCAGTAATCGTTTGCGGTTCTGGAATCACTTCCAGTTCTACCATACTCCCACTACTGTTTTCTGAGAAATAACCATTTCCTTTTAAAATGTGGCGAGTTAAGAACAATATCACTATTGATCTTCCAGATGGTAGAAAGTCAACCCTCGTCATAGCCTGGGTCAACCCACAAACAGCCATTACAGAAACGCGCCTTGAGTTGTCCAGTGTCTGGTTTTAATCATAAGCCGGACAACTCCCCGTACCTTAACATCGTTAAGATATGAACTGTTCTATACCCAATATAGAACCAGAGGCACTGATTTAATTGAACCAGATTCAAATCATGCAGCTGTCTCCAGTGCATGTCAACTAAATGGAAGGAGGCCAATCAACGTTACTCAACTTAGGAATGCTTCCAATTATGAGTAACCTGAAATATAAGCTAGTTCTCTTTATCATTACTATCAACTGAATACCATAAACAAGTATCTACATCTTCGATCACTTTGAAGAATCCCGATACTTGCTACACTTGGTTCTCTACTCTATTCAAATACCTATAACTCCTCAAAACTTAGACCCTGTGTTTCTACGAAACACATGTCTAAGAACTAGAGAAGTTAAAAGTAAACAGAATATAGTATGAGGACCAACCCCTCTGTCCTAATGGACACTGGACAACATACAATACTCTGTATAAGTCCGCTGAGTCTAACAACTCTTTCACTGTGCGTCGTAGGTTGAAAACTGTACTTATGGTTTAAGAAGAATTACACCGCTGTTTGATGCTCCTTACCTAACCATCCACTGATATAGGTAAATGTCATCGACATAATATCAAAAAGTATATCTCACTCTATGAAAATAGACGTACAGATATATCAATTTGAAATTGGTGCACAACAGCGGATATTCAAAACCAAATATTTGCCGACCGGCAAACAGCCCAGATGATCTCCTCAAATATCACCGATTACAACGAATCCCGATATAATGAGGATGATCACCCTATTCCCAATAACTTACTCCCACTCATCATCTGTAAAGCCATACAGATGTGAGAATCAAACCTTGGTAAATACATACCCTGGAGCAAGTGTCTAATCAGGAAATCAGTTTTCTTTTAACAGTACACAGTTGAACTGAAACATTGAAATGTTTCGATGGGGTATCCTGGTATTCCTAGTAATGCCTCTACCATTATCCAGATTCACAACTATAACTGTATAATTCTTTGCCACCTCTCCAAATCCCTTTATATGTCTTTAGTCATTACCTTCTGCATACCCCTTAGGCCAAATGGTTTTCTTCCTTCCCTACCGTTCGGCACCAGCCTATGGTTTGGAAGAAGACTATCCAATAAGCATAATGGGTGTACTGTCATAATCCTAGGAGCACTCGCAATGCGAGAGAAGGTGAAGAGAAAAGACAACCGAATAAACCGTATTCCTATTTCTCCTGGACCAGAATCCAGCCCCGAACTGGAACAAGTTCCTTTCGAGTTCGTATATAACCATACGATGGAGTATCCAATAAACTGTGGATCTTCGTAGTGATACGGAGTGTCCTGGAGAAATACAAAGGTGATTTAGGATTGGCGAAGAAATACTCGGTTTGGTCGTGAATAGCAGTCGCAATTTACTTTGCCCTCTTACTAATCCCTTTCTTTGTCTTAACTTAATACCTTCTGCACACCATCGTTATGCTAATTGGTTTTCTTCATTCCCCACCGTTCGGCACCAGCCTAAGGTTTGGAAGAAGACTATCCAATTTGCATAATAGGTGTACTATCTCCTAAACCAAGGAGTACTCGCTGTAAGTCCACGTTGCGACCCCCGGTTCTTACGGGGAGGCGGAAACGGTATAAAAAACGAATTTTTATCGCAAGAGGCAACATGGACTAAACTATGGTCGGGATCGTTGTCTAAACTAAAACTAGCAAACTATGCTAAAGAGAGTTAGCTACTCGGATGAAGATGGTTATACCTAGACTTGAACTCCTTCTCTTCGAGCTCCGGTGGTGGTCCGATGGCTCCTTCTCGTCGTCTCCGTATGCCGAAGATAGATCCACTTGAAAGCTCCAACCTTTAGCTCCTTCTTCGGTCTTTGAAGAAACTAGTTCACTTGGTTTGCTAAACCTAGTGAACTAGAATGAGTAGAGATGATTTAGAATGGGATTTTATCTATGGTTCTTGATTCTCAACTCATGAGACAAGAGAACCATAGATCAAGAGAGGGAGCAAGAGGTTGAGGGTGAGAGCAAGAGGAGAGCTCAAGAACAAGAGAGAGAATGAGCAAGAAAGAATGAGCAAGTATTTTGTCTCTCACCCTCTCATAATCCAAAGCAATGATAACTCATCATATCAACAAAAGTCTTATGTGATGGTTGAAGTAACCATAACCTTATCATGTCATGCACTCATTTTACTCAAATGAACAAGCAAGAAAAAGTCTTTGGCATGAAATGATAACCATGGTTATCATGATGGTCAACTAGTCAAGCCTAGTCAACCGGTCAACAAGTCAACAAAAGTCAACAAGTCACCAAAGTCAACAAGTCAACAAAAGTCAACAAGTCAACAACCATATCACCATAATACTTAATTAATATAATAGTTAATCACATATCATATTCTCATTAGGGTTGAGCATAAAGTCAAAAAGTCAACGGTCAACTGTCAACAACCCTAATGAGAATCCGCTGCCTCTGCCTCCCTGTCAACTGTGCATACACACCCGCATCCGCGTTCCGAGGAACACGAATGCAAACTGGATAAATCCAATCCCATAAGGTACACTAGGATCTGGCTTAAACCAAAGCCCGCTAGTGTAAACTGTCCGGACACTGTACGTGCACAAGTGCACGGATGTGACCGAACCCTGTCGCAAAACCATGCGACCTGTCGCAATACCATGCGACCTCTACTCTTTTGCCTAAAGGCGAAAAGCTTTCTGTGTGGGACTCTAAAGACTCGACACTACGCTGGCAGTGGGTTTAACCACAGACCGCAAGCGGCACTAGCTGTGCGTAACGGTCCCCAGGTAATGCCGACAAGAAGACCGACGAGGCGAAACCCATCTGAACTCCTACTGAGCCTGAGTGTGACATTCTCCATACAGTCCGGTCTGTTCGTCTGATACATCGCATGGCGGGCCTAGGGGGCGGTAAACGTCAGTCCCCCAATAGCGGTACAAGTCGTGCCGGAGTGAAGCCCAATACACCCTGAGATAACACTGGAAACCTACCAGTATATCTCGTTTGCCCTGGCCAGGGACTACTCGTGTAATGGCTCTCCTAGACACAGCGCGATGTCAACCCCCAATACCGGGAGAGACGAATCCTGTCTAACCGTCACTGCCTCCAAGTGCTTCGGGACTGCACCCAACCACTACCTGTTTGCACGACTCCTTTGAGCCGTGGTAGGGTAGTGATCAAAGTACAGTGGGAACACACTCGAGGCGGAGCGACAGTGTCAAGTCAGCGGACTAAGCTGTACTCATGTCACCTGGGAACTGATAACTGACGATAGGTATAATACCAACTAGTCAGTTCCCGACGAGTCCTGTCCAGTGTACCCGTAACCTAACGAGCACCCGCATACTATCTCAAGTACGACGTACTGACGGCTGTGGGACAGACCGTCTCCCACACTGGGATGAGAAGCGCATGCGCTGGTCTACTCCGGAGTATCGATGCCCTGTCTCGATAGTCCTGCGACCAGGGACCTGAATAAGGATGTGCTTATAGATTACCCAGCCCCCACTAGTGTGACTGCCATCACAACGCTGGTAATCAAGCAAAGATCCTAAGGGCTCCACTAATGCGTATAAGTGATATACTGAAATAAACACAAGTACACATTGAAGTAGAAACAAACCAAGTAGCATACTACTATTTTGAGCAAGATTGTATATACAAGGTGAATATCCCAAGCATCCATTAAGTAATATACAAACTAGTATGATACAGTAATGGCCTCTAGGGCATATACACTAACAATCTCCCACTTGCACTAAGGCCATGTACTGGCGTATCGAAGACCTATCATCTCGATCAGCCGCTCGAACTGAGTCTGGGGCAAGGCCTTGGTGAATGGATCTGCAGTGTTATCTTCTGAAGCAACTCTCCGAACCTCGATCTCCTTGCGATCCACGATCTCCCTGATCAGGTGATACCGCCTCAAGATGTGCCTGGATCTTTGATGGGACCTGGGTTCCTTTGCTAAAGCTATAGCCCCGTTGTTGTCGCAATACAGAGGTACTGGGTCAACAATGGACGGAACCACCTGAAGTTCCTTTAAGAACTTCCTCATCCAGACAGCTTCTTTTGCGGCATCAGATGCAGCGATGTATTCCGCTTCCATCGTCGAGTCTGCAACGGTTTCTTGTTTGGAACTCTTCCAACACACCGCCCCTCCATTGAGGGTAAAGACAAAACCCGACATGGACTTGGAATCATCCTTGTCACTCTGGAAGCTGGAGTCAGCAAAGGCCTCAATCTGGAGGTCTTTTCCGCCATACACCAAAAACATCTCCTTAGTCCTCCTCAGGTACTTGAAAATGTTCTTTACCGCTATCCAATGTTTCTCCCCAGGGTTTGACTGATACCGGCTTACTACACTCAGTGCATAAGCTACATCCGGTCTGGTACACAACATCGCATACATTATAGAGCCTACCGCAGAAGCGTAGGGTATAATAGACATGCGATCCCTCTCCAAATCAGTCTTGGGAGACATCTCTTTAGAGAGGGTGATCCCGTGACAAGCCGGTAGGTTACCGCGCTTGGAATCTTCCATACTGAATCTTTTCAGTATGGTGTCGATGTACCTGGACTGAGAAAGTCCCAATATCCTCTTGGATCTATCACGATGGATCCGGATCCCCAGGATGTATAAGGCATCACCCAGGTCTTTCATGGAGAACCTTTGTGACAAGAACCCCTTGACAGATTGTAGCATAGGAATATCATTTCCTATTAAGAGAATGTCATCCACGTATAAAACGAGGAATACTACAGTTCTCGCTACAAATCTACTATAGATGCATGGTTCATCTGGATTTTTGATAAAGCCAAATTCCTTGACCGTCTCATCAAAACAGATGTTCCAACTCCGCGATGCCTGCTTTAGTCCATAGATGGACTTAAGCAACTTGCACACCTTTCCGCTGCTCCCACTCTGAATGAAACCCTCTGGCTGATCCATATAGACACACTCCTCTAAATTTCCATTTAGAAAAGCGGTTTTTACGTCCATCTGCCAAATCTCATAATCGTGGAAGGCAGCAATGGCAAGAAGGATCCGAATGGATTTCAGCATGGCTACTGGAGAAAAGGTTTCGTCGTAGTCCAAGCCAGGTCTTTGACGAAAACCCTTTGCTACCAGCCTAGCTTTATAGGTCTCAACCTGTCCATCTACACCAATCTTCCTTTTGAAGATCCACTTGCATCCTACGGGTTTTACCCCGTCTGGAGCAATGTCCAACGTCCATACCTTGTTGGTGTACATGGACTCCATTTCGGTCCGCATTGCATCCAGCCATTTCACTGAGTCAACGCTCTGAACGGCCTGCTGGAAGCTAGTAGGCTCATCATAATCTATGATGCAATCCTCTCTATCCCCGTCTATGAGAAAACCGCAGTATCTCTCGGGCGGATGAGACTGCCTACTACTCCTGCGGAGCGGCGTAGGAATGTCCTGTTCTGTTGAACCCTCTGGTTCCACTAAGCTTTCAGTAACAGTCTGTGGTTCTGGAATTTCTTCCAGTTCTATTGTGTTCCCACTTATCTGGGTTTCCAAAAACTCAGTTTCCAAGAAGCGGGCATGCTGAGAAACAAAAACCTTTTGTTCCTCAGCGGAATAGAAAAGATACCCCCTGGAGTTCCTTGGGTATCCCACAAACTTACACTGTACTGAACGTGCCTCAAGCTTGTCCGCATGCTGCTTTTTTACAAAAGCTGGACATCCCCATACCTTAAGATAATTAAGACAGGGTTTCTTCCCAGTCCACATCTCATATGGGGTGGTGGGCACAGTCTTGGTAGGATCCTTGTTCAAGAGATACGCAGCTGCTTCTAGTGCATATCCCCAGAATGATCGCGGTAACTCATCGTTACTCATCATGGACCGAACCATATCCAATAAGGTTCGGTTCCGTCTCTCCGATACACCGTTATGTTGCGGAGTGTATGGAGGAGTAAGCTGAGAGAGAATACCATTCTCTTTTAAGTAATTCAGGAATTCGGCACTTAAGTATTCTCCACCTCGATCCGATCTTAGAATCTTAATACTTTTGCCGGTCTGTTTCTCTACTTCATTCTTATACTCCTGGAATTTTCCAAAGGCCTCGGACTTATGTTTCATTAAGAAGACATAACCGTACCTTGAGAAGTCATCCGTAAAAGTAATGAAGTAAGAATGTCCGCTTCGGGCATGTGTAGACATTGGACCGCACACGTCACTGTGTACGAGTCCTAAGAGCTCGCTCGCTCTTACTCCTTGTCCAGTAAACGGAGTCTTTGTCATCTTTCCTTTGAGACAAGATTGACAAGTGGCATACGATTGATATTCGAACGCATTCAAATATCCTTCTGTATGTAACTTAGTCAACCTTCTCTCATTGATGTGACCCAATCTACAATGCCATAAGAAAGTCTGATTCATTTCCAGAGACTTTCTTTTGTGTGTATTCTGGACGTTGAAAATCTGTGGTTGGTTTAACACGTATATACCATTACTCAATGTACCTGACCCAATCAAAACTTGATTAAGGTGAATGTTTATAACATTACTTACAAACGCAAATTCATAACCTTCTTTAGAAACTAAAGATACAGAAATGATATTACAAGTTGCGTTGGGTACAAAAAAGCAATTACGCAAAACCAAAACATGTCCATCTGACATTCCCAGGTGATAGTCCCCCACGGCTTTAGCATCCATGCTAGCTCGTTCGCAACTTTGAGGGTCATGTCACCTGCCTTCAAAACACTACGGTTTCTCAACGCCTGCAAAGAATTACAGATATGAGATCCTGATCCGGTATCCAATACCCAGGAAGTAGAGTTTATTGAAAGACAGTTTTCAATAACATACACACCTGAAGCTGAAGCTGCAACCTGCTTCAATTCCTGTGTTCTGGCCTTCCAGGCCCTGCAATCATTCTTCCAGTGTCCTTTCTTATGACAATAGAAGCATTCTTCCTTATCCACAAGCTTCCCCGCTATCTTTGTTGCTTTGCCTTTTCCCTTCGTATCCACTTTACCAACACCGCCCCTTGGTTTGGCGGGGGCCTTCTTCTTCTTTCCCTTGGCTTTCGTCTTGGACCTAGAAGAAGATGATCCTCCTACAAACAAAGTGGATGTTTCCCTACCTTTCTGTAGGGTGCCCTCTGCGCTCCTCAGCATGTTGAGGAGCTCTGATAGTTCAACCTCTTTTTCTTGTAGGTTGAAGTTCAGTATAAACTGGGCGTAAGTGGAAGGAAGGGACTGGAGAACTATATCCGTATATAGCTCACTCTCCAATGTGATCCCTAGGTCAGCGAGCTCCTCAATGAAGCCGATCATTTTTAGCACATGCTCGGCTACTGATGATCCGACGACCATTCTTGTCGAAAATAACTTTTTCGACGCTTCGTATCTTGCGATACGTGATTGCTCTCCATACAGTTCTTTTGTATGGAGCAATATGGACTCCATGTCCATATTCTCATGCCTCCTCTGATGTTCGTTGTCCATCGAGGCAAGCAGGAGGCACTTGGCCTTCGCGCTATCAATCTCCCAAGTCTTGCGGATTTCCTTATCCGCGACACTGGAAGTTGGACCAGGGACAGGGGGAGCTTTGGTGGTAAGAAGATACCCCAGCTTGTCATAAGTGATTGCTATCGTGACATTCCTGAGCCAATCTTTGTAGTTTGGCCCTGTCAGTTTGTTTTTATCTAGGAGTAACTTAAGTCCAGTCATGTTGATTGGTCGCTGCAATTAGGAGAGAGAAGAAGAAACACTCAGCATGATGCTCTTGCAAGTTTAGAGTGGTTTTTAGTTTGTCTAAACAGGATGGCTCCCACTGTTTCTCGAATCCCTCCTCAAACCATAAAGGAAGAATTAGTCAGGATCAATCCCACCGTACAATACTTGCTTAACCGTTCAGCCAGGCCGGTGTCGGTACTTCGAGGGAGGTTTTCCAACGCTTTCGCGAAGTTCCTTAATTAGAGAACCTCTTTTCCCTTGGGGCGTAGCCCCGCTAACACCTTTCTAGGCACCTACTAGGTTTATAGCATTGATCGTTAAGTGAGAAATTTCCCGAGGAGTAGCATATACTCACAGTAGGATCGGGATCCAAATATCATCGCGTGACGAAACTGAAGGAATCCTACCAGAATCATCACACTCCAAATGGTATGCAAATCTAGCAAGTTTCAGTACTTATGAAACTCCCGATGTGGATTTTTGCCCCATGCTCTTATGACCTTGACGAAGGTCAACAAATTATAAGTCACATGTCAAGTTCTGCCCGTCATTATCCAGGTTAATTTGAATCCACCCGTATGTACCCTTGACGAAGGTCAACAAGGTAATGCGAATGTCCCAAACCAACGCATCTATCTATGCTACATATGAATACCCAATAGCTACCAATCACTATGCTTTGACGAAGGTCAACAAACACAGCTTGAATACTTATTGAATATTCATACGAAACGACGGAGGGCTACGAATGGTTTTGGCGAAACCGTGAACGTAGTGAACTTGATTTAATCGATGGAACGAGATAGCTTTTAGAAGGAGTGGCTCAAGCTCCGCATTTAAAAGTTATTTTGAAAAGAACCGAGTGGTTTTTCGAAAGTGTTCCAACGACTTTAACTTGGTTTATTATCTTGCATTAGTTCTTTTAATGCGTGATATTCTTGCATTAGTACTTTTAATGCGTCCCATCATTTAACCCTACCATTGCAGAAAACAACCAAAATATGACGTACGCTTATGCCATTCGCATTCGCCACTGGGCCCCGTCATTACCCGTTAGGTTACTTAACTAACGACAGAGCGGGGGCTGGGCTAGCGCGTCTGTAAAACATAAGCAACGCCTAAATAGTAAGCAATGATAGACATTACAGATCACAGATGAATGCATTGGATATACTAGCAATCCGCAATCCTTTCGAGCCTGAAACGAAAAGCGGATAACACGGTCGCGGTGAATAGCCAAATACCCCACCCAAGACCCCTACGGGTGCGGCAAACTACCCGCCAAGTACTCGGTAGTTTGTGCACCCCTCCATGGGTCTATCCTAGGAGCAAAAACAGTAAAAAGAATTATACAATGACGGCTACAACCCCGACCCGGTTGTGCGGCCAAACAAATAATATTATTACATCAATTTACATATTTACATGAATGAAAGAAAAACAAAAGCTCATCTCACATCCACCCCGGCTATTCACCCGCGACAGTCCAACACATTCATATACACATTCCAGCACATTACAGATCATGTATAACCCCGACTAATCGACTTATAGCGATTAGCCGACGTTCAATACATGCAGGCATCACAGATATAACCATCATAGTCAAAGTGCAGTGAAGTTCGGAAAAAATACGGAATTATAGGACCCCAAAAGGAAATTTCTTTTCTGGACAATCTGGGCACATATAATATATTTTAAAAATCCCAAAACCAATACACAAACACACTGCACGAAAAACGATGCAGAGAAGACACCAAGTCGCGGCGGTTCCGCGGCGGCTAAGAAGGATCACGCGGCGGAAGCGCGGCACTTTAGGCGAATCACTGTATCGTTTTTCTTGGGTGTTCACACAAAACCCTGAGCCGAATTTACAAGTGTAAAGTTTTTCATTTTGAGCAGAAAAAATTTCAACAGAAACTCAGTTTTTGTGAAGTTTGGTTTTTGGATTTTTCCGGTTCCGAACTTCGTTACACTTCACTACCAAGCTAGTTTAAGTTTAGTTAGGCTCTGATACCACTGTAAGTCCACGTTGCGACCCCCGGTTCTTACGGGGAGGCGGAAACGGTATAAAAAACGAATTTTTATCGCAAGAGGCAACATGGACTAAACTATGGTCGGGATCGTTGTCTAAACTAAAACTAGCAAACTATGCTAAAGAGAGTTAGCTACTCGGATGAAGATGGTTATACCTAGACTTGAACTCCTTCTCTTCGAGCTCCGGTGGTGGTCCGATGGCTCCTTCTCGTCGTCTCCGTATGCCGAAGATAGATCCACTTGAAAGCTCCAACCTTTAGCTCCTTCTTCGGTCTTTGAAGAAACTAGTTCACTTGGTTTGCTAAACCTAGTGAACTAGAATGAGTAGAGATGATTTAGAATGGGATTTTATCTATGGTTCTTGATTCTCAACTCATGAGACAAGAGAACCATAGATCAAGAGAGGGAGCAAGAGGTTGAGGGTGAGAGCAAGAGGAGAGCTCAAGAACAAGAGAGAGAATGAGCAAGAAAGAATGAGCAAGTATTTTGTCTCTCACCCTCTCATAATCCAAAGCAATGATAACTCATCATATCAACAAAAGTCTTATGTGATGGTTGAAGTAACCATAACCTTATCATGTCATGCACTCATTTTACTCAAATGAACAAGCAAGAAAAAGTCTTTGGCATGAAATGATAACCATGGTTATCATGATGGTCAACTAGTCAAGCCTAGTCAACCGGTCAACAAGTCAACAAAAGTCAACAAGTCACCAAAGTCAACAAGTCAACAAAAGTCAACAAGTCAACAACCATATCACCATAATACTTAATTAATATAATAGTTAATCACATATCATATTCTCATTAGGGTTGAGCATAAAGTCAAAAAGTCAACGGTCAACTGTCAACAACCCTAATGAGAATCCGCTGCCTCTGCCTCCCTGTCAACTGTGCATACACACCCGCATCCGCGTTCCGAGGAACACGAATGCAAACTGGATAAATCCAATCCCATAAGGTACACTAGGATCTGGCTTAAACCAAAGCCCGCTAGTGTAAACTGTCCGGACACTGTACGTGCACAAGTGCACGGATGTGACCGAACCCTGTCGCAAAACCATGCGACCTGTCGCAATACCATGCGACCTCTACTCTTTTGCCTAAAGGCGAAAAGCTTTCTGTGTGGGACTCTAAAGACTCGACACTACGCTGGCAGTGGGTTTAACCACAGACCGCAAGCGGCACTAGCTGTGCGTAACGGTCCCCAGGTAATGCCGACAAGAAGACCGACGAGGCGAAACCCATCTGAACTCCTACTGAGCCTGAGTGTGACATTCTCCATACAGTCCGGTCTGTTCGTCTGATACATCGCATGGCGGGCCTAGGGGGCGGTAAACGTCAGTCCCCCAATAGCGGTACAAGTCGTGCCGGAGTGAAGCCCAATACACCCTGAGATAACACTGGAAACCTACCAGTATATCTCGTTTGCCCTGGCCAGGGACTACTCGTGTAATGGCTCTCCTAGACACAGCGCGATGTCAACCCCCAATACCGGGAGAGATGAATCCTGTCTAACCGTCACTGCCTCCAAGTGCTTCGGGACTGCACCCAACCACTACCTGTTTGCACGACTCCTTTGAGCCGTGGTAGGGTAGTGATCAAAGTACAGTGGGAACACACTCGAGGCGGAGCGACAGTGTCAAGTCAGCGGACTAAGCTGTACTCATGTCACCTGGGAACTGATAACTGACGATAGGTATAATACCAACTAGTCAGTTCCCGACGAGTCCTGTCCAGTGTACCCGTAACCTAACGAGCACCCGCATACTATCTCAAGTACGACGTACTGACGGCTGTGGGACAGACCGTCTCCCACACTGGGATGAGAAGCGCATGCGCTGGTCTACTCCGGAGTATCGATGCCCTGTCTCGATAGTCCTGCGACCAGGGACCTGAATAAGGATGTGCTTATAGATTACCCAGCCCCCACTAGTGTGACTGCCATCACAACGCTGGTAATCAAGCAAAGATCCTAAGGGCTCCACTAATGCGTATAAGTGATATACTGAAATAAACACAAGTACACATTGAAGTAGAAACAAACCAAGTAGCATACTACTATTTTGAGCAAGATTGTATATACAAGGTGAATATCCCAAGCATCCATTAAGTAATATACAAACTAGTATGATACAGTAATGGCCTCTAGGGCATATACACTAACACTCGCAATGAGAGAAGGTGAAAAGAAAAGACAACTGAATAATCCTATTCGTTTTCTCCAGAACCAGAAACCATCCTCGAAGTCCTTCGAGTTCGTATATTACCATACGATGGTTTTGTCCAATGGAAGTGGACGTTCGTAGTAATACGGGGTGTCCTGGAGAAAAGGGTAAAAGTAGGAGTGGCAATGAGGTCTGCAACTCTGACAATCCAAAAGCCAGTGTTAAGAAGGTTCGGTTAACTTGGTCACTGAGTCATAGTCTAGGGTCGGGTAAATGGTCGCTGCCAAAGATAGAGAGAAAAGAAACACTCAGCGTGCACTCTAACCTAGATCAGAATGGTTATCACTTTATCTAATCTGGAAACCTCCCACTGTACCGTCAAATTCTCCTCCAAACCTGAAAGAAGAATTAGTCGGGATCACCCGAGGAGTAAACCAACTCATCAGTGGGAATCGGGATCCAACTATCATCGCATGATAACTTGACGGAATCCACTAAAGTTACCACACTCCAGAAGGTATGCGCATGCCTGGCAAGTTTCAGTTCTTTTGAAACTCCCGATATGATTTTTACCCCAAGCGGTTTATGACCTTGACTAGGTCAACAAACCATAAACCGCCAGTCAAGTTCAACCCGTCATTATTCTGGATTGCATTAAACCCACCCGTACGTGCCCTTGACTAGGTCAACAAGGCCGCACGACTGTCTTAACCAATCCCACTTATGCAACAAACAAGTACCACTTAGCTACCGAACACTACGTCTTGACTAGGTCAACAAACGCAGCACGAATACCAAATAATACCTGTAGGAAATGACGGAGGGCTACGGCTGGTTTTTGGCGAAAAACCTTTAACGTAATGAACTTGATATCGTCGAAGGAACTGCATAGCCTTTTATAAAAATATAGTGACGAAAACCTTTGCTAAAGAGGTCACTCCCGGTGAAGGGATCTCGGCTCTTTCCCCGTAGAATGAGGTGCAGGATATTCCAACTGAATACCACGATGCAAAGCAAAAGTAATCGGCTATAGTGAAGTTAATGCCCTGACGCAAACTTCTGTCCAAGGGGTCACTCCCGGTGAAGGGATCTCGGCCCTTGCCTCGTCGACTGAGGAGCAGGATATTCCAAATGAATACCACGATGCAAAACAAAAGTGAACGTCCTTGCAATAACAGCTTTTTGAAAAGTGTTCCAACAACATCAGAATAGGTTTGTTTATCTTGCATTGATCCGAATCAACGCAGTCCCATCAATGGATCACACCAGAAAGAACGAAAATATACTGACGTACGTATATGCCATCCGCATTCGCCACTGGGTCCCGTCATCATCCGTTAGGTTAGATAACTAACGGCAGAGCGGGGACTGGACTAGCGCGGATGAAAAACATATACAACATCTACTAATATATATACCAATATATTATATTTCGCTAAAGGCGTGATAAAAAGCAACATCACAGAAATGTACAGCATCACAGAACAATACAGATATCTGGAAGCCCCGGGTTTCACAGAGCCGCTGCTGAAACCCGACGTTCCCCTGGTCGTGTGGATAGCCTGTGCAATGAAAACCTAGACCCCTACGGGCGCGGCAAGTCACCCGCCAAAACCTGAAGCGAGGCAGCCCCCTTCAGCAACGTGAATGGACCACCCAGCACTTCACGGAATCCGGTAACTCGGGCACCCCTCTTGGGTCGACCTGTACCCCCTACGAGTGCGGCGAATAGCCCGCCAATCCTGGAGTGAAGCCCCCTCCGTCCCAAGGCCATGAGATGCGGGCTTGTTGCCCTCCAGAACCCGGCTATCCGTGCACCTCACCGCGGGGCAATCCTAGTACAGAAAGTAAAATATACATACACCGGGTACATCGATCGCAACCAGGTCGTGCCCCAAAAGAATAATACAAACAGGCAGTGACGGCAGTCCACATGTCGGACGCTCGCCCCGCAATATCAAATGTACATATAAAACAAAACTGTACTAACATTGCATCCAAGCTATCCCCCACGACCGATCCGCAACATCACAGCATAAACACAGAACATCAACGTGAAAATCACGTTCGCAAATCCGTCTAACAGGGCTATAGCAGTTAGACAGGATTTACCGATCAAGTGATATTCACGGTCGTAGATATAATGTAAATACTGTGAAATAATGTGTTTAAAATATCCAATCGATCAAAAATTAACAAGTGGGCCCCCAAGTAATACTGTAGCACACACAGAAAATCTGGGCCCAATATTAATATTCCAAAACCCCAAAAATTAGCCGAGAAGCCCACTGGAAAAATATGCTACAGTGAAGACACCAATGCGCGGCGGAACCGCGGCCCAAGGGGGGGTTTGGCCGCGGTTCCGCGCTTGGGTGATCGACTGACTGTGTCGAATTTTTCCAGTAGTCTTAGAATTTCCAGTACATTAGTTTTTTACAACCTGAAAAATTTTTAGAGCTCGGAAAAAATCGACAGAAAACTGATGCACAAGAAATGTGGTTTTTGGGATTTTGTTCGATCGGAAATGTAAAACACACTAGAACAAGCTAGGCAAGGTTAATGGCGTGGCTCTGATACCATGTTGCGCCACGGCAGCGCCCCGGCCTTCTACTCGAGGCCAAAATGCGGAATCAAAATTTTCCTTACTTGGAAACTGGCGCTACCGCGGACAATAAAACCCGGATCGTTAACCATTAACCTATACTAGCAAACAAGAGATGGGAAGAGAAGTATACCGAATGATCCGAGTCCTCCGGTCATCTCCTCGCCGTCCCGATCTCCTGCGGAAACTCCGGTCGTCGCCTCCTCGCCGGAAGGGCACCACATCGCCTGTATCTTTTACGGGCTCCCACCTCAATACCGAGGCAACTCGGGCGCGAAGTAGGCTAGCCGACGCGTCCAAGATTTGCTGTAGAATGTGTAGGGTTGAAGCTATGTCTCATTTGGGGTTTTGTTGCCTTTGAAGATGATGGAGGAATCAAGATAAGAAAAATGGTGCTTGCATTTTTCTAGCATGAAAATGAGATCAAGAATGCCACACTCTCAAGAATGAAACTCTCATCTCTTTTTCTTCTCTCCAAAATGAAAACCTTGTGACCTTAGAATGGTGGAGGAAAGAATACATAAGCAAGAGGGAGGTGAGTGTAGGAAAAAGAGAGAGGGTGACCATATCCAAACACCATCATCACAATCTCACATCAAAACACAAATCAATCCTAATCACCTTTTACAAGAAATGATGATAGAAAAGAAAGGAATAAAAAAGATGCTTTCATAATCAAACCATTTGCATGAAAACCCTCCACAATGTGTTATTTGCAAACTTGCAAATAACACCCTCCATCAATAGGTTCGGCCGGGAAAGAACAAAGGAAAACCGGCCAAAACGGAATGCAAACTGGCAACTCCAGAAAACTGGTCCCGTAATAAATTACAGGAAAAACCCCGATACTGTGCATACACACCCGTATCTGTATTCCTACCGGATACAAATGCAATGAGACAAAATCTACACTGTACTATACTAGGATCCGGCTTAAACCAAAGCCGGCTAGTAATATCCGTTCGATCCTGATCCGTGCAATACCGCACGTATCTTATCGAACCCTTCCATATATCTATACGGCCTATAGTACTAACCGTCCGATCCTGATCCGTGCAATACCGCACGTATCTGATCGGACCCTTCCATATCTCCATACGGCCTCTACAGCGTTTCGCCCGAAAGCTTGAGTAACTGTAAGTGTGGTGGACTCTAAAGACTCGTCAATACTATGGCTGTGGATTTAACCACTAGAACGTCAGAGGTATTAGCCAATACGTGACGGGCCACCAGCTATTGACCAAAAGGGACGTCGATGAGCGAACTCATCCTGACACCCTACTGAGCCTGTCAGTGACAATATCCGTACAGTCCGGTCCGTTCGTCTATGAGCATCGCATGGCGGGCCTAGGGGGTTGGTAAAAGTCAGACCCCCAAAGGCGGTACAAGTCGTGTCGGAGTGAAGCCAAGAACACCCTGAGATACTACTGGAATACCTACCAGTAAATCTCCTGCCTCGGCCGAGGGCTTTGTGTAATGGCTCTCCTAGACACAGCGCGACCTCACCCCCAATACCGGGAGAGACGAACCCCTGCAGATCCGCTCACTGCCTCCATGTGGCTCGGGACTGTACCCAACTAAAACCTGTTTGCATGACTCCTTTGAGCCGTGGTAGGGTAGTAATCAAAGCACAGTGGGAACTCACACGAGACAAATGACGATCTCAGGTCGATGAACTAACCTGTACACATGTCACCTGGGAACTGCTATCTGACGTCTGGTATAATCCCAACTAGCAGGTTCCCGGCGAGTCCTGTCCGGTGTACTCATAACCCAATGAGCACCTGTATACATCTTAGGTGAACCAACTGACACCAGTGGCTTGTGAGACCGGCCACCGCCCCTCGTCGGGGTCTCGACTGTATACACTAGTCTACTAATGGAGTATCGATGCCCTGTCTCGAAACTCCTACGACTAGGGACCTTTTAAGGATGTGCTTATAGACTACCAGCTCCCATGTATATGATCGCCATCATACTGCTGGTAGTCAAGCAAGAATCCTAGGGACTCTATCAACGTGTAATAGCGACATGTCAGGTCACCTAAAGCAGTACACGATGATAAAGATAAACCAGATAGCATACTATTATCTCGAGTAAGACTGTCCTACCGGGATAGGTCCTCCCTCAATCATTGCAATCACGTGCATGTGATCCAATAATTGACTCTGAGGGCACTATCTCCAACAAATCCAACCAGTAACACTTACTGTACAGTCCGGTCTGTTCGTCTGATATGTCGCATATCTCGCCTAGGGGTGGTAAACGTCAGACCCCAGTAGCTCGATAAGTCATGCCGACTTGAGGTCCATAACATTCGTGAAACTACTGATAACTCTTACCAGTATATCACTGCAACCCTGGCCAGAGATTTCCTGTTATGGCCAGTCGAGCATAGCACAACATCAACCCCCAATACCGGGAGAGACGAATCCCCTCCTATCGCTCATTGCCTCCATGTGAATCGGGACTGTACCCAAAAACCACCTGTTTGCACGACTCAGTAGAGCCGTGGTAGGGTGGAAATCAAAGCACAGTGGGAGACACACAAGACTCTATGACGATCTCGGGTCAACAGACTAAGCTGTACCAGTGTCACCAGAGAACTGCCATCTGACGTGAGGTATAATACCATCTGGGAGTTCTCGGCGAGTCCGTTCAGTATACCCAGTCTCCACTGAGCACCCGCATACCATCTCCGATGTCAAACACCGATGGATATGGGATCATCCATCGCCCATCGCATGGGTCGAGAAAATATACGCTAGTCTACTCTGGAATATCGATGCCCCGTCTCGATATTCCCTCGACTAGGAACATTTCAAGGATGTACTCATGGACTATCCAGGCCCCGCTAGTATGATCTGCTTCATAGTCCTGGAAGTCGAGTACACATCCTAAGGGCTTTATCAACATGTAACAGAGAGACGGAAAGTATACACGTTATCTAAAAGCATTGACGTTCTAAATCAAACTACAGTTCCTAGTATACAGAACACACGCAAGAGGAAGAGTTAGTAAACTCTTGGGACTGATACATAATGATGTATGTAAGGTCTCCTGTCTACACATGTCAAGACTGGTTCTTTATACTTCATTATATTCTCTGATAATCTCTCAAGATTCAGTCATATGTTCCTGTTGAAACATAAGTCCGAACCTTTTGAGGTATTCACAGAATATAAGTTAGAAGTAGAGAACCAATAACCGGGTATAAGTATTATGTCCTTTGATGAGATCAAGGAGGAGAATACATGTGCATAGAATTCCTGGATTATTCTAAAGGAGAATGAGATTCTCTCTCAGCATTACTCCTCCAAATAACCATAGCACATTGGTGTATCGGGGCTGAGCAATCACACCCTATATGATAAGGTGTGCTCTATGATGAGTACTGCTGAGTTACCTGTTTCCTTTTTTTGGGAGTTATGCGCTTGAGAAGCTGCATACCTATTGAATAGGGTTCGAATCAAATCACAGCCTACCACTCCATATATGATATGGTGTGGGAAGATCCTATCTCTTAAGTAAGTTAAGATTTGGGATTGTCCGGCCTATGTCAAAAGCAAAATCCGGACAAGATCGAGGCAAGGTCTGTAATGTAGAACTGGAAAGGTTCCAGCTATACAAACTACAGCAGATGATTTGACAGAACCAAAGGATTCTATAGTCCCCGACGAACCTCAGCCTCTCCGCCGATCTGGTAGGGTTCCTCGCCTTCCTGAGAGATACCTCGGTTTCTCGATGACAGTGGGAGCAAGGATTGCATCATAAGATGATGACCCAACTAGATTCGAGCCGGCCATCAAGAGTAGGGACTCTGTAAGAATGGCTGGATGCTTAGCAATCTGAGATGGAATCCATATGCACCAACAAAGTATGGACTTTGGTTGCGATATCTGAAGGGTTAAATCCCCATCAGGAGCAAGTATATCTTGAGAAGATTACTTGGTGTAGATGGACAAGTTGAGACTTTCAAAGCTAGACTTGTTAAAGGTTTTCGTCATCGACCAGGCACGGATAATGATGAAACCTTTTCTAGGGACTATGCTTAAGTCCATCCAGATCCTACTTGTCACGGCTACATACCATGACTATGATATCTGGTGGTTGGGTGTCATGATTGCTTTTCTAAATGATGTTTTAGAAGAGTGCGTCTATAAGTACACAGCCAGAGCGCCTCGTAGACAGTGGGAGCAGCGGAAACGTGTGTAAGATACTTTATAGGATAAAGCAAGTATCGCGGAGTTGGAACATCTGTTTTGATGGATTAGTCAAAGAAGTTGACATCATCAAAATGGTAGATGAACCTTGTATAAACAAAAAGGTAGTAGGGAGTATGGTGACGATCCTCGTAGAGTGCGTGGATGACATACTCTTGTTAGGGAAGGAGTTTCCTATGCTACGCTCGATCAATCTCCGCTTATCACAAAGATTTTCCATATAGGATCAAAATGATACCTACTAAATCCTAAGCTTTGGATCTATGAGATAGATCTAATTGGATGTTGGGATACTCACTAGTTGTAGTGAAGTGGTATCAATCGATCCTGGGGAGAATCACTGGAAGAGTTCCAGGGTGATAAAGACGACTGAATGTCAGTCACAGGCATTGTCTTTACCCTCAGTAAAGGGACGGTATGTTGGAAGAGTTCCAAGCTAGATACCGTGGCAAACTAGAAGATAAAGGCTGGTAACATCGCTATTGAAGATACTACCAAAGAGGAAGTTTGGGTGTATATTGGTTCACAAGATGAACTAGGTTCCTGCCATTGTATGACAATGGAAGTGCGGCTTTGGCCCTAGAACCCTGGTCCCATCAGTGACCCAGACAAATTCTGAGGAAGCATCACCTGATCATGGAGATAGTATGGTCTAACCATTGAATAGGTTCTCGCGAATCCCTGGCAAATCTCACTAGAATTCTAGTTTACTCGAATTATTGGTTCATAAGATGAACAAGGTTTCTGCCATTGTATGACAATGGAAGTGTGGCTTTGGCCCTGGAACCCTGGTCCCATCAGTGACCCAGACAAATTCTGAGGAAGCATCACCTGATCATGGAGATAGTTGATCTCCGGGGTGATCGAGGTTAGGAGAGTAGACTCAGAGGACAACACGGCGGATCCACTCACGAAGGCCTTTTCCCAAAGAGAGACTTTAAGGGGATGGTTGAGTATGTGATACTGCAACCACTGCTACAGATGGCCCTAGTGCAAGTGGGAGATTGTTAGTTATATGTATGCCCTAGAGGCCATTACTGTACATTGGATGTATATTGTGGTGGATGCTGGGACATATATAAGTAGGACTTTCTTGCTCGACATGATAGTACGGTATCTGTTTGCTCTTTGTCTTAACGTGTATACTTTCCGTCTCTCTGTTACATGTTGATAAAGCCCTTAGGATGTGTACTCGACTTCCTGGACTATGATGCAGATCATAATAGTGGGGCCTGGATAGTCCATGAGTACATCCTTGAAATGTTCCTAGTCAAGGGAAATCGAGACGGGGCATCGATATTCTAGAGTAGACTAGCGTATATCTTCTCGACCCATGCGATGGGCGATGGATGATCCCATATCCATCGATGTTTGACATCGGAGATGGTATGCGGGTGCTCAGTGGAGACTGGGTACACTGAACGGACTCGCCGAGAACTCCCAGATGGTATTATACCTTACGTCAGATGGCAGTTCTCTGGTGACACTGGTACAGCTTAGTCTGTTGACCCGAGATCGTCATAGAGTCTTGTGTGTCTCCCACTGTGCTTTGATTTCCACCCTACCACGGCTCTACTGAGTCGTGCAAACAGGTCGTTTTTGGGTACAGTCCCGATTCACATGGAGGCAATGAGCGATAGGAGGGGATTCGTCTCTCCCGGTATTGGGGGTTGATGTTGTGCTATGCTCGACTGGCCATAACAGGAAATCCCTGGCCAGGGTTGCAGTGATATACTGGTAAGAGTTATCAGTAGTTTCACGAATGTTATGGACCTCAAGTCGGCATGACTTATCGAGCTATTGGGGTCTGACGTTTACCACCCCTAGGCGAGATATGCGACATATCAGACGAACAGACCGGACTGTACGTTAAGTGTTACTGGTTGGATTCGCAGGAGTGTGAGCGGGCTTGCTCGTCGATCTTCTGATCGCTCAATACCCGGGTGGCCGTTACGTTTAGCAGACCGCTTGCGGCTTGTGGATGCTTGATATGATCATCATCTGCTGCCGGCGTATTGACGAGTCTTTAGAGTCCTACACAGAGGTTTCCTGGCTCAAGCGAAACGAAATAGGAGCGCATATGAGATATGTGCGGGACCGAGAATAATTCGAGTATGCGATACCGTATTACATTCTCGCGATCTATGTATCGATTAGTTATATGCGATATAACCTAGTTATCGAATCAAGGATTGATTCGATAAGCCGATACATATGATACTAGTCGGTTATATCCTTACGGTCACAGAAAAGAAAGTGTAAAACTACAACAGTTGGAATCCGCAACCTCTTTAGACATCACATGCCTAATCAAATGAAATACTTAGACATCACATGCCTAACAGTTATAAACCCCGCATTTTAGTCTCATTATTGAAAAATCTTTTCAATATCAAGTGAAACTAAACCGCTAGATTTATAACATTCATTCAGTTATCTCATAACTTTTGTGAATTCCAATTATTGTATCATAGTCCGGGATGATCTAAAGGGTATCATAGCCTTAACTATTGGGAATTAGGAAGATGGGAAAGTGGAGACTTTCGGCACATATCACAATGCCGAAGATGATCTTACCATTCTAGTGAACTTGTGAAGAGAACACCCTATACAACTAACAATCCGCAAGTGAAAGGTTCCTAGGCACCCAAGTGAGGTCTCACAAGGCATCGAACATGCCAATTTCAAAAAAATGGTGCCGAGAAACCCTAGACTACGGATCGTCGCTAGAATTCTAGGCGAAATATAAATCTAGTTAACAATTTAACTAAAGTTAAGATGCTACAACCTTTGTAGATCCGGATACCCACTTCCTTAGCTCCACGAGGGCGTCCTCTCGCTGTCCATCTTGAACCTTGGACTCTCGTGACGGCTTCATCGGAGAAACGTGCGGAATAGGTCGTCGGCTTCGTGTCAAAGACGATCTACGTCGAGGTTGCACAAGCTCAAGCTCCGACTTCACAAAGTTGTGAAACTTGTGAAGAAAACACCCAAAACAACTTGGCAAGAGGTAGAGGGTGAAGAAATAAGAGGTGGGTTCACTTTAGAATTGGATTTATCTCATTAGATCTCAAGTTGCCATTAATGGCATCTAGGTTTCTCACTTGAAGAAGAAGAAGAAGATGATAGAATTATGATAAGTTCTTTTTAAAAGAAAAAGAAAAACTATACTTATCATAACTCTAACTCAAGTTAAGTGTAGAGAATAAACCATGGTTAGTAGAGTGGGTTAGGGTTAAGCAAGAGGATAAGAATGGTTACAAAAGTCAAGGGTTCATGAAGCTTCATATAAGAAACAAAAATTGCCACCATTCTCATTTAAACTTATCCAAATAAATGAATAAACAAATAAATGAATAAATAAATATGCAAAACCCTAATTATCATAATAACCATGGTTTAATTCTATTCACTTAACCATATGATCAAGTATCATCAAACATGATACAAAAAAGTGCACAAAAGTATATCACATATACAATGTGCAATCCAAGTGAGAAAAATCCGTTTAAAGTGAACCAATACTGGTTAATGCAAAGTAATATATCAAATATATAATTATAAATTAAATCATTAAATCAACACTTGATTCAATGATCTGGTCATGTCGCACATAACCGACTAGTTTTCAATGCATCGATTTATCGAATCAATGATTCGATAACTAGGTCATATCTCATACAACCAATCGAAACATTAATCGCGAGAATCAAATACGGTATCACATAAACGCATTATTCTCGGTCCCGCACATATCTCATATGCACTCCTATTTCGTTTTGCTTGAGCTAGGAAACCTCTGTGTAGGACTCTAAAGACTCGTCAATACGCCGGTAGCAGATGATGATCATATCAAGCACCCACAAGCCGCAAGCGGTCTGCTAAACGTAACGGCCACCCGGGTATTGAGCGATCAGAAGATCGACGAGCTAGCCCGCTCACACTCCTGCGAATCCGACCAGTAACACTTACCATACAGTCCGGTCTCTTCGTCTGATATGTCGCATATCAAGTCTAGGGGTGGTAAACGTCAGACCCCAATAACCGATAATTCGTGCCGATGTGAGGCTCATAACGGGTAGAGAAACTAGTGGTAACACTTACCAGCAAATCTCTGATCAGCCCTGGCCAGGGACTTCCCTGTTACGGCCAATCGAGCACAGCGCAACATCAACTCCCAATACCGGGAGAGACGAAACCCCTCCTATCGCTCATTGCCTCCATGTGACTCGGGACTGTATCCAAAGACCACCGTTTTGCACGCCCTCATGGACGTGGTAAGGTGGAGATCAAAGCACAGTGGGAATCATACAAGACTCTATGACGATCTCGGGTCTACAGATTAACCTGTACAAGTGTCACCTGAGAACTGCCATCTGACATGAGGTATAATACCATCTGGGAGTTCTCGGCGAGTCCGTCCAGTGTACTCAGTCTCCACTGAGCACCCGTATACCATCTCTGATGTCAAACACCAATGGATATGGGATCATCCATCGCCCATCACATGGGTCGAGAAGCGTATACGCTAGTCTACTCTGGTATATCGATGCCCCGTCTCGATACACCCACGACTAGGGACCTTGAAGGATGTACTTATGGACTACCATGTCCCCACTAGTATGATCTGCATCATAGTCCTGGTAGTCAAGTACAAATCCTAAGGGCTTTACCAACATGTAACTATAAGACAGTATAAAGAGACTAGTATACATGTTAAGATAAAGAGCAACCAGATAGCATACTATCATATCGAGCAAGAAAGTCATCTCTATATATGTCCAAGCATCCAATATAATATACAACATCTGTACAATACTGGCCTCTAGGGCATACATACAACTAACAATCTCCCACTTGCACTAGGGCCAGCTGCTGTAGTATCGCATACCGAGCATCCCGAAGAGTCTCTCAAACTGTGTCTGGGGAATGGCCTTCGTGAGTGGATCCGCCGTGTTGTTCTTCGTGTCAACTCTCTTGACCTCGATCTCCCGGCGATCAACTATCTCCCGGATCAGGTGATACCGCCTCAGAATATGCCTGGACCGCTGATGGGACCTGGGTTCCTTGGCCAAAGCCAATGCTCCATTGTTATCGCAATACAAAGGTATTGGACACTCAATGGATGGAACCACTCCAAGTTCAGTAATGAACTTCTTGATCCAGACAGCCTCTTTGGCAGCATCGTTGGCAGCGATGTATTCAGCCTCCATCGTCGAGTCTGCCACGGTTTCCTGCTTGGAACTCTTCCAGCTAACCGCCCCTCCGTAAAGGGTAAAGACAAAGCCCGACTGCGACTTAGAGTCGTCCTTATCACTCTGGAAGCTCGAATCGGTAAAGGACTCCACTTGGAGCTCTCCGTTACCATACACCAAGAACATATCTCTAGTCCTTCGCAAGTACTTGAGAATGCTCTTCACAGCTGTCCAGTGACTCTCTCCAGGATCAGCTTGATACCTGCTCACTACACTTAGTGAGTATGCTAGATCGGGTCTGGTACATAGCATCGCATACATGATAGAGCCTACTGCCGAAGCATAGGGTATCCCTTGCATGCGAGCTTTCTCCAAATCAGTCTTGGGAGACATCTCTTTGGAGAGAGTGACTCCAGAGATCGTGGGCAAGTTCCCACGCTTGGACTCTTCCATACTAAACCTCTTTAGTATGGTGTCAATGTACCTGGATTGGGACAATCCCAAAATCCGTTTGGATCTATCTCTATAGATCCTAATTCCCAATATGCAGGAGGCATCACCAAGATCTTTCATTGAGAATCTTTGTGATAAGAAGAGCTTGACCGCTTGCAGCATAGGAATATCATTTCCTATCAAGAGTATGTCGTCCACGTACAATACGAGGAAGACAACCTTGCTCTCTGTCACCTTCTTGTAGATACAAGGTTCATCTGGATTTTTGACGAAATCAAACTCTTTGATAACGGCGTCAAAGCAGATGTTCCAACTCCGCGATGCTTGCTTTAATCCATAAATGGATTTAAGCAGCTTGCACACCTTCCCGCTGCTCCCACTGTTTACGAAGCCCTCTGGCTGAGTCATGTACACGCACTCTTCTAAATCACCATTTAGAAAGGCGGTCTTAACATCCATTTGCCAGATTTCGTAGTCATGAAAGGCAGCAATGGCAAGCATGATTCGGATGGATTTAAGCATAGCCACTGGAGAAAAGGTTTCGTCATAGTCCACACCTGGTCTTTTGACGAAAACCCTTTGCTACAAGTCTAGCTTTGAAAGTCTCCACTTTTCCATCTACACCAAGTTTCTTTTTGAAGATCCACTTGCTCCCAATGGGTTTTACCCCTTCAGGAGCAACTTCCAAAGTCCATACTTTGTTGGTGTACATGGATTCCATCTCGGACCGCATAGCATCCAGCCATTTCACTGAGTCCCTACTCGTGATGGCCTGCTCGAAGCTAGTTGGGTCATCATCCTCCATGATGCAATCCTCGCTCCCACCATCCATGAGAAAACCGTAGTATCTCTCAGGTTGGCGAGGAACCCTACTAGATCGGCGGAGTGGCTAAGGTTCATTGGGAGCTACTGAATCCTCTGGTTCCACTAAATCTTCTGTTGTGTTTTGTTCAGCTGGAACTTCTTCCAGTTCTACCACAGAGCCACTAATCTCTTTTGCAAGAAATTCCTTTTCTAAAAAGGTGGCATGTTGAGCAACAAATACTCTTTGTTCCTCACTGTGGTAGAAGATATACCCTCGCGAATGTTTGGGATATCCAACAAACTTACACAAAACAGATCTTGCCTCGAGTTTGTCCAGTTTTTGTCTTTTGACATAGGCCGGGCAACCCCATATCTTTATAAAATTAAGATATGGTCTCTTCCCTTCCCATATCTCATATGGTGTGGTAGGCACAGATTTGGTGGGAACCCTGTTCAGTAGGTATGCTGCTGTTTCCAGTGCATATCCCCAGAAGGAAACAGGTAACTCAGCTACACTCATCATAGAGCGCACCATATCTAATAGGGTGCGGTTTCTCCGCTCCGATACACCGTTGTGCTGTGGTGTATATGGAGGAGTTAGCTGAGAGAGAATCCCATTCTCTTTTAGGAAGTCCAGGAATTCATTGCTTAAGTATTCTCCTCCACGATCAGATCGTAGGATTTTAATACTTTTTCCGGTTTGGTTCTCAACTTCTTGTTTATATTCTCTAAATTTCTCAAAAGCTTCTGATTTGTGTTTCATCAGGAACACATACCCGAATCTAGAGAGATCGTCAGTGAATGTAATGAAGTATGAAGAACCATCCCTGGCATGTGTAGACATAGGACCGCATACATCAGTATGTATCAGCCCTAAGAGTTCGGTAACTCTTTCTCCGTGTCCCGAAAACGGAGTTTTGGTCATCTTGCCTTTGAGACATGACTGGCAAGTGTCATAAGATGAAAATTCAAACGGATTTAAATATCCATCTTTATGCAACTTAGCTAGTCGTGTCGCATTGATGTGACCCAGTCTACAATGCCACAAGAAGGATTCGTTGAGTTCAGAACTCTTCCTCTTGTGAGTGTTTGTTATGCTCAGAACTGTTGATTGATTTAGAACATAAATGCCATTGCATAACGTGCCTGATCCAACCAACTTTTGGTTACGGAAAATGTTCATAACATTGTCCTGTAATAAAAAATTATATCCTTCTTTGCTTAATAAAGAAACCGATATAATGTTGCATATCAGGTTCGGCATGTAATAGCATTCGTTCAGAACCAATGTGTTACCTGTTGGTAATACAAGGTGATATTCCCCGACAGTCTTAGCTGCAACAATTGCACCATTTCCAACTCTAATGTCTTTATCACCTTCTCCAAGTTCTCTACCTTTCCTAAGCCCATGTAACTGATTACATATATGGGATCCTGACCCGGTATCCAATACCCAGGACGTAGAGCAAATGGAGAAACAGTTCTCAGTAACGAACACACCCGAAGAAAATGCATCAACATGTACTTTCTTCATTCGGGTGGCATGGGAATCCTGGTATTCCCCTATATCCTGTTCATTCCTATAACTCTTATAGGAAAGAACGGAACCAACGTTCCCCAGCACAGTATAACATGCGGGTTCGGTCAATACATCCATATTATTATCTTCATTAGGGCATGAAATGGTCGCTACCTGGAGAGAGAGAGAAGAAAACACTTTAGCGTATGCTCGTGCAAGATCAGATTGGTTATTATCTTATCTAATCAGGATGGCTCCCACTGCTTTTTATCAAATCTTCCTCCAAACCCTAAAACGAAAGACTAGCCGGGATTAATTACACACTACAAGTTCGCCAATCTTTCAGCCAGGCCAGTGTCGGTACTTTGAGGGAGGTCCCCCGTGCTTTCGCACAAACCTAATTAATGTAAACCTCGTTTTCCCAGAGGCGTAACCCCGTTGACACCTTTCTAGACACCTACTTGATCAGCTAATTGCAATGTGTAAAACTCTCCCAGGAGTAACTCTTAGTCGCAGTGGGTATCGGGATCCAACTATCTCATAGATGGTATGCAATCTCATTGCAAATTTCAACACTTGAAATTCCCGATAATATTTTGCCCCAAGCATCCTATGACCTTGACGGAGGTCAACAAACCACAGGGTGCAAGTCAAGTTCAACCCGTCATTTCTTGATTGAATCAAACCCATCCGCACGACCCTTGACGGAGGTCAACAAGGTCGTACGACTACCCTAATCCAATCTGCATCATATGCATAAGCAGACAAATACTAGTTAGCTACCGCACACTACGCCTTGACGGAGGTCAACAAACGTAGCACGAATACTAAGTAGGATTTATCTGAAATGACGGAGGGCTACGCCAGGTTTTTCTGATAACCATGAGCGTAATGAACTTGATATCATTGTAGAATCAAATGAAGTTTTAAAATGGAGTGATTTTGAGGCTTTTCCAGTTTTGCTAAAGGGGTCACTCCCGGTGAAGGGATCGTCGGCCCTTTCCTCGTCGAATGAGGTGCGGGATATATCATATATATCATTGTGCAAAGCAAAAACCCAAAAGCAGTCAAAAGCAAACCGAGTGTGTAGCATCCGCCAGTTATTGCTAAAGGAGTCACTCCCGGTGATGGGATCTCGGTCCTTTCCTCATCGAATAAGGTGCAGGGTATATCATATATACCGCTGTGCAAAGCAAGAACTGTAGCTACCTGTTTTATTTTAAAATTCGATTCCACAACATCTTAGGTTTCTTATCTTTCATTAATCACATTAATGAAGTCCCATCATTTAAATACCTAAACATCACAGATAGATATGACGTACACTTATGCCATCCGCATTCGCCTCGATGTCCCCTCGTGCACCGTTAGGTTAGGTAACTAACGACAGAGCAGGGCAGGGCTAGCGCGGGTGTAAAACATAAGTAACGTCTATATAATATATCATATATACTATATACTATATCCATCAAAGAGTCACAACACAGATATCGCAGCAGAATAAACATATGAAATATTGGATATACTAGGACGTCCGTGTTTTCAATATGAGCCAGTATAAAACACGGATTCCACGGTCGTGATGAATAGCCAATCCCACACCCCTAGACCCCTACGAGAGCGGCAAGCAACCCTGCCAATTCTAGGGTTAGGAGACCCGGACTCGACTCCTCGAGTTGGTCTCCCACTGGACCCCAGAACCCGGTTACTTGTGCTCCCCTCCTTGGGTCTATCCTAATGCGGAAAAGTAAATAGTATACAAAGGGTGACAACTTCCGCTACCTGGAAGTGCCCCAAATAAAAGAATATTACATACAAGTTTTTACATGAATGAAAATGAAAAACACTCATCTCACATAAAAAAAACCCCGGCTATTCAAACACGACGATCCAATATAACATATCCAGCAACACATAACATCACATGCCATCAACGTAAGTAAGTATGCATACCCCAATTGTCTGTTAGTTATATGTATGCCCTAGAGGCCATTGCTGTACATTGGATGTACATTGTAGTAGATGCTGGGACATATATAGGGAGGACTTTCTTGCTCGACATGATAGTATGCTATCTGGTTGATCTTTACCTTAACGTGTACACTGATTGTCTCTCTATTACATGTTGGTAAAGCCCTTAGGATGTGTACTTAACTACCTGGACTATGATGCGGATCATACTAGTGGGGACATGGTAGTCCATAAGTACATCCTTCAAAGTCCCTAGTCGAGGGTGTATCGAGACGGGGCATCGATATACCAGAGTAGACTAGCGTATACCTTCTCGACCCATACAGATGGGCGATGGATGATCCCATATCCATTGGTGTTTGACATCAGAGATGATATACGGGTGCTCAGTAGAGACTGGGTACACTGGACGGACTCGCCGAGAACTCCCAGATGGTATTATACCTCACGTCAGATGGCAGTTCTCTGGTGACACTGGTACAGAGTAGTCTGTTGACCCGAGATCGTCATAGAGTCTTGTGTGGTTCCCACTGTGCTTTGATTTCCATCTTACCACGTCCAAGAGGGCGTGCAAAACGGTGGTTTTTGGGTACAGTCCCGAGTCACATGGAGGCAATGAGCGATAGGAGGGGATTCGTCTCTCCCGGTATAGGGGGTTGATGTTGCGCTGTGTTCGATTGGCTATAACAGGAAATCCCTGGCCAGGGTTGCTGAGATTTACTGGTAAGTGTTACCAGTAGTTTCTCGAATAGTTATAGACCTCGTATCGACACGACTTATCGAGCTATTGGGGTCTGACGTCTACCACCCCTAGGCGAGATATGCGACATATCAGACGATCAGACCGGACTGTACGGTAGTGTTACTGGTTGGATTCACTGGAGTGTGAGCGGGCTTGCTCGTCGATCTTCAGATCGCTCAATACCCGGATGGCCGTTACGTTTAGCAGACCGCTTGCGGCTTGTGGATGTTTGATATGATCATCATCCGCTGCCGGCGTATTGACGAGTCTTTAGAGTCCTACACAGAGGTTTCCTGGCTCAAGCGAAACGAAATAGGAGCGCATATGAGATATGTGCGGGACCGAGAATAATGCGTGTATGTGATACCGTATTCCATTCTCGCGATGAATGTGTCGAATGGTTGTATGTGATATAACCTAGTTATCGAATTAAGGATTGATTCGATAAGCCGATACATTGTATACTAGTCGGTTGTGTGCGACATGACCGGATCATTGAATCAAGTGTTGATTTAATGATTTAATGCATAATTATATATTTGATATATTACTTTGCATTAACTAGTATTGGTTCACTTAAGATGGATTTTCTCACTCGGGTGTGCGCATTGTATATGCGATATACTTTTGTGCACTTGTATGTATCATGTTTGATGATGCATGCTAACTTGTGTTTTGTGTAAAGTTTAAACCATGGTTATGTAATGGTTAGGGTTTTCATTTTCATATCTATTTATTTATTTGTTTACTCATTATTGGAAAATGATAAGCATAATGCAAAATGGTGGCTTTATTTCGAAGCTTGTTGAAGCTTCATGAAGACTTTGACTTTAGCAACCATTTTGTCTCATGCTTAACCCTAACCATCCCATTTAACCATGATTGATTCTCTACACATTACCATGGTTAGTGTTATGATAAGAAGGGATTATTCTTTTCTTTTTTAATTAATCTTATCATATCATTTCTTCTTCTTCTTCCTTCAACTCAAGAAGAAAAACCTAGACTACATCAATGGTGGATTGATGATATGAGTGAGAAATCCAAATCTAAAGTCTACCCACTTCCTATTTCTTCATCCTCTACCTCTTGCCAAGTAGTAGAGTATGTTTCCTTCACAAGTTTCTTGACTTGGTGAAGTAAGAGCTTGATCTTGCGATGCTTCGACGTAGATCATCTTCGGCATGGACATCGACGACCTAGCTCGCCTATTCTCCGATGAAGCCGACGCTAGAGCCCAGGATTTGTGTAGGACAGCGAGAGGACTTCATTGCGGAGCTATGGAGGTGGAGCACCGGATCTACAAAGGTTGTATTTCGGATAACCCATTAGTTAAGTTGTTAACTAGATTATTTTTCGCCTAAACTTCTAGCCGACGATCCATAGTCGGGTTTCTCGGCACCGTTAAAATTTTAATTTGGCATGGTTGATGTCTTGTGAGACCTCACTAGAGTGCCTAGGAACCCTACAGAGGTATCAGAGCCTAGCTAGAGCCTTAGGCGAAGTCTAGACGGAATTTGAAGTCCGAACGAACCCGAAACCCCAATACAAAATGCTCTCTGTACTTTTTCTAAAAACAGGGATTTTTCCAAATTAAAAATTACTAAAAAATTCAGCAGGGAAAAATAAGAATTACGATGCAAAAATATTTCGGTGAACAGTAATTAGTGCGGCGGAACCGCGGCAGAAGCCTAGCTTCTGCGGCGGTTCCGCGGCTCTCTGGTGACGTCAGCCCTATAGTTTTGCACAGTAATTCCTGATAAATTCTTCTGAGTTTTTTGGGAATTTTTAAAATTTATTCAAGAGTTGAATAATCTGGGATTGTTTTGGGGATTCGGTGTTTCGATCGGAGCATCAAATTTTGTCTATGTGGCTTTCCGGATAAATTTTAGAATATGTTAAAAAGTTCGACCGGATATAAATACCCAATTTTTCCCCTGTCGGGAAATTTCCAAGTGTTGGATTTTTCCGTAGTTTAACGACGTTCTAAGTAGTGCATGTAACTCGATGGACCCTCTAGAAGACAACAAACCTTAACTCGATTATGTGACCGTCTTGAACTGCCCTTTGAACCTTCGGGTTTGGGGCAGTACGGCGTGCCACATGTGAGGCGTTGGCTTGACCCTTCTACGGCTGGACCGTCGGTACTGAGGCACGAACTGAATGTTGTTAGACTTATTTCATGTGTTGATCTGTATCGGGAAAACTTGGGTGTTCGAATGTTCAATCGGAAAGTTTAACATTTTCTAATTATCTGGAATGGGATACAATAATTGGAATTCACAAGATGTTATGTGATAACTGAATGAATGTTATAAACATAGCACTTTAGTCTCACTTGATCGGTTGCCACGGAATTTTGATGCGATCAAAAGTCCGTCGCAATCACGTAGCGTACGCGGATATTCGCCGGACAAACTTAATAGACAGCTACATCCCATAGCCCCGACCAAGTGACTGTAGGAGAACCCCGTCGCCGAAAGCATCCGTCCGGGTGCTCGCGGCAGCGGTGTTCCTCCTTGGTGCACTTCGTCGACGGTATCGGGGGTGCGGCCGCCTACTAAATTTTGCGACGAGTATTCGATCAGACTGTCGGGAATCTTGTTGAATTGCCCGATTTGGTATTGAAAAGTGTTTTCGATAATGAGACTAAAATGCGGGGTTTATAATTGTTAGGCATGTGATGTCTAAGTAATTCATTTGGTCAGGCATGCGATGTCTGAGGTGGTTGCGGATTCCAACTGTTGTAGTTTTACATTTTCTTTTCTGTGACCGTAAGTGTAATATGTGATATCGCCGGTTTCGTTGCTATATGTCAACGACAATTGGGATGCGCATATTTACTTACGTTGATGACATGTGATGTTATGTGTTGCTGGATATGTTATATTGGATCGTCGTGTTTGAATAGCCGGGGGTTTTTATGTGAGATGAGTGTTTTTCATTTTCATTCATGTAAAAACTTGTATGTAATATTCTTTTATTGGGGCACTTCCAGGTTGCGAAAGTTGTCACCCTTTGTATATTATTTACTTTTCCGCACTAGGATAGACCCAAGGAGGAGGGCACAAGTAACCGGGTTCTGGAGTCCAGTGGGAGACCAACTCGAGGAGTCGAGTTCGGGTCTCCTAACTCCAGAATTGGTAGGGTTGCTTGCCGCTCTCGTAGGGGTCGAGGGGTGTGGGTTTGGCTATTCATCACGACCATGGAATCCGTGTTTTATACTGGCTCGTATTGAAAACACGGACGTCCTAGTATATCCAATATTTCATATGATTCTTCTGCTGCGATATCTGTGATGTGATCATGTGATGTTCTGTGATAGATACATTATATAGTATATATGATATATTATATAGACGTTACTTATGTTTTACACCCGCGCTAGCCCTGCCCTGCTCTGCCGTTAGTTACCTAACCTAACGGTGCACGAGGTGTAAGTGCACGGCGGCGCCCCGGCCGTCGATCCGACGGCCAATTGCGGAAGCGGTGATAAACTTAAATTTTGCGGACTTAGCAAACCGGCACCACCGCGCACTAAACACCCGGATCGTAACCATTAACAAGTCTAAGCTAACTAGAAGATGGGTTAGAGATATACCGACGATCCAAGTCCTCCGGTCTTCTCATCATGGTCCCGATCTCCTGCGGAAAAGTCCCGTCTCCTCCTCGTCGCCGGAAGTGCACCACATCGCCTACTTCTTTTACGAGCTCCCACCTCAATGCCGAGGCAACTCGGGCACGAAGCCGGCTACTCGACGTACCCAAGATTTGCTGTAGAATGTGTAGTGAGCTATTGTCTCTATTGGGGTTGGAGGAGTTGCCATATGGTGGAGGAAAAGATACAAGAACTATGTGGAGGGACTTTGGGGATTTTTGGAACATCAAATGAGCAAAAATCCCACTCCACAAAATTTGGACAGCCCCACTCAAGCTTTGGGCCGGCCACTACAATGAGGGTGAGTGAGAATGAGGGAGAGTATGATAGAAAAGGAGAGAGCCATCCCATAATGCAATGGAGAGAGAGAAGGCTATCATGCCAAAAAGGAAATGATCACAACAATAAACCCACACTCAACCAACCTCACCCCTCATCATCATCAACCATCATGTCCCTCCATCATCATACATAAGTCAAGCCATGATGAGGTTATGAAGTCAAGCCATCATGAAGAAATCAAGTCAAAGGATGGTGCTATCATGATACAACAAAAAAGCAGATAACCCCCTCGACAAATGCCTATTTGCAACAATGCAAATAAACCCTCCTCCACCAATCTTCGGCCAATGAACGGAACAATAGAAATTGGCCGAAACGGAAAGCAAACTGGCAACTCCAGAAAACGGGTCCCGTAATAAATTACAGGAAAACCCCGATACTGTGCATACACACCCGCATCTGTATTTCGACCGAAATACAAATGCAATGAGACAAAATCTACACTGTACTATACTAGGATCCGGCTTATACCAAAACCGGCTAGTAATGTCTGTTCGATCCTGATCCGTGCAATACCGCACGTATCTGATCGAACCCTGCCATATAACCATACGGCCTATAGTACAAACTGTCCGATCCTGATCCGTGCAATACCGCACGTATCTGATCGGACCTTGCCATATCTCCATACGGCCACTACAACCTTTCGCCCGAAAGCTGAGTAACAGAATGTGGGGGACTCTAAAGACTCGTCAACACCTTGGTTGTGGATTTAACCACTAGCACGTCAGAGGTATAAGCCAACACGTAACGGGCCACCAGGTACTGACTAAAAGGGATGTCTGTGAGCGAACTCAGCCTGACAACCCTACTGAGCCTGTCAGTGATAATATCCGTACAGTCCGGTCCGTTCGTCTATGAGTATCGCATGGCGGGCCTAAGGGGTTGGTAAAAGTCAGACCCCCAAAAGCGGTACAAGTCGTGTCGGAGTGTAGCCCAGAACACCCTGAGATACTACTGGAATACCTACCAGTAAATCTCCTTGCCTTGGCCAAGGACTTTGTGTAATGGCTCTCCTAGACACAGCACGACCTCACCCCCAATACCGGGAGAGACGAACCCCTGAAGATACGCTCACTGCCTCCATGTGGCTCGGGACTGTACCCAACTAAAACCTGTTTGCACGACTCCTTTGAGCCGTGGTAGGGTAGTAATCAAAGTACAGTGGGAACTCACACGAGACAAATGACGATCCCCAGGTCGATGAACTAACCTGCACACATGTCACCAGGGAACTGCCATCTGACGTCTGGTATATGACCAACTAGCATGTTCCCGGCGAGTCCTGTCCGGTGTACTCATAACCCAATGAGCACCTGTATACATCTTAGGTGATCCAACTGACACCAGTGGCTTGTGAGACCGGCCACCGCCCCTCGTCGGGGTCTCGACTGTATACACTAGTCTACTAATGGAGTATCGATGCCCAGTCTCGAAACTCCCACGACTAGGGACCTTTTAAGGATAAGCTTATAGACCCCAGCTCCCACTTATATGATCGCCCTCATACTGCTGGTGGTCAAGCAAGAATCCTAGGGGCTCTATCAACGTGTAATAGCGACGTGTCAGGTCACCTAAAGCAGTACACGATGATAAAGGTAAACCGGATAGCATACTATCATCTCGAGTAAGACTGTCCTACCGGGATAGGTCCTCCCTCAATCATTACAATCACGTACCTGTGACCTAATAATTGACTCTGAGGGCACTATCTCCAACAATCTCCCACTTGCACTCAAGGCTAATTATTGCGATGACGCATACTCACAGCCCGTGTGATACCGAACATCCAACTCCTCTACTAGTCAGTCTCACAAAGCTCGTTTGCGGAACTATTGCGTTCGAGGAATAGCCTCAGTGAGTGGATCCGCTTTGTTGTTTCTTTTTATGTCTCTCTATATCTCAAGTTCGCGGAGAAAGCCATCTCCCGAAAACAGCAATACCTGTCTCAGAATATGTCTGGATGTCTGATGGGACCTAGCTCATAAATGAACTCCAAATCCAAACTTCTTAGACTGTATCGTCAACTGAACTTAATCAGTATCCTGCGCGCCATGCCTCCCTCAGTATTGCCTAGGACCACCTGTCCAAAATACTGCCCCTCATCAGAAGGAAAACTATAACTCTGACAACCTCCTTGTCGTCCATGTCACCTTGGAAGCCTGGAATGATAACTGTCTCCTGAATGAGGCTGTCGCTATCATATCCCTAGAACATCCACTTATGTTCTAAAACTGCTTCCGACTGTTTCTCCAGGATTGGATTAATGTCAACTTATTGCATCTAGTGCAAGAACAACATCTGGTGTGGTACTTGACATCTCACGATTGACTCAATTGCCTGAGCAAGAGATCTGCCAATCATGCCCGTCCCTCTCCCCTTTAGTCTGTAAGACACCTTTGGAGAGGGTGACTCCATTACCTGCAGGTACACTACCGTGCCAGGAGTCGTCCATCCTAAATACTCTTAGAATGCTGTCAAGTACCCTGATTGGGAAACCACCCAAATCTAGATCTAAGACCATAGATCTAGTAACCAGTATGTCTGATATAAAATCCATTTCCTTTGTGGAGAAACAACTGTATGACGACCAAAGTATAACCGATCGTAGTGTAGGAGTTTCTTTTCCTACTCTGTGTATATCATCCAAATACCAGGATATCACACCCTACTACCTTCTCAATAGATCCATCCCCTATTCTGATGAAGTCAAACCCATGACTGTCACGTCAGAAATAGATGATCTATCTCCGCTACATCTGCTTTACTCTATAAATAGACATAAGCTACCTGTCCACCAATGCTTTCGCTGCTCCCACTGACTACGACAACCCTCTGGCAGAGTCATATACACGTACACTTCTAAAACTAGTTTTAGAACGACGCTATACTCATCCTCCCGCCGGGTCTCGTAACCTGGAACAACAGCAATGGTAATTTTGGGTAAACAAGAACTTCCCTGTCACCGTCCTTGAGGCTACCGTAGTACCTCTCGGGTGCCTGAAGTTACCCACCTTATCTGCGGAGTGGCCAATGGAATGTCAATCCAGATTGAATCTTTAGGTTCCTGTCAAATCTTCAGTAATCGTTTGTGGTTCTGGAATCACTTCCAGTTCTACCATACTCCCACTACTGTTTTCTGAAAAAAAAAAATCCATTTTTATTAAAACTGTGGCGAGTCTAGAACGATATTGCTATCGTCCATCCAGATGGTAGAAAGTCAACCCGCGTCATAGCCTGGGTCAACCCACAAACAGTCATTACTGAAACGTGCCTTGAGTTGTCCAGTGTCTGGTTTTAATCATAAACCGGACAACTCCCCGTACCTTAACATCGTTAAGATATGAACTGTTCTATATCCAATATAGAAACAGAGGCACTGATTTAATTGAACCAGATTCAAATCATGCAGCTGTCCCCAGCGCATGTCAACTAAATGGAAGGAGGCCGATCAGCGTTACTCAACTTAGGAATACTTCCAATTATGAGTAACCTGAAAGAGAAGCAAGATCTCTTTATCATTACTATCAACTGAATACCATACACAAGTATCTACATCTTCGATCTCTTTGAAGAATCCCGATACTTGCTACACCTGATTCTCTACTCTATTCAAATACCTATAACTTCTCAAAATTTGGACCCTGTGTTTCCGCGAAACACTTGTCTAAAAACTAGAGAAGTCATAAGTAAACAGAATATAGTATGAGGACCAACCCTTCTGTCCTAATGGACACTGGACAACATACAATACTCTGTATAAGTCCCTTGAGTCTGATAACTCTTTCACTGTGTGTCGTAGGTTGAAAACTGTACTTATGGTTAAGAAGAATTACACCGCTGTTTAATGCTCCTTACCTAACCATCCACTGATATAGGTAAATGTCGTAGACATAATTTCAGAAAGGTATATCTCACTCTATGAAAATAGACGTACAGATATATCATTTTGAAATTGGTGCATAACAGCGGATATTCAAAACCAAATATTTGCCGACCGGCAAACAGCCCAGGTGATTTCCTCAAATATCACTGATTACAACGAATCCCGATATAATGAGGATGATCACCCAATTCCCAATAACCTACTCCCACTCATCATCTGTAAAACCATACAGATGTGAGAATCGTACCTGGTAAATACATACCCTGGAGTAAGTGTCTAATCGGGAAATCAGTTTTCTTTTAACATTACACAGTGAAACTGAAACATTGAAATGTTCCGATGGGGTATTCTGGTATTCCTAGTAATGCCTCTTCCAGATTCACGACTGTAACCTTATAGTTCTTTGCCACCTCTCCAAATCCCTTCATATGTCTTTAGTCTTTACCTTCTGTACACCCCTTTAGGCCAAATGGTTTTCTTCATTCCCTACCGTTCGGCACCAGCCTATGGTTTGGAAGAAGACTATCCAATAAGCATAATGGGTGTAATGTCCCAATCCTAGGAACACTCGCAATGCGAGAGAAGGTGAAGATAAAAGACACCTGAATAAATCTTATTCCTATTTCTCCTGAACCAGAATCCATCCCCGAACTGGAACAAGTTCCTTTCGAGTTCGTATATAACCATACGATGGAGTATCCAAATAAACTGTGGATCTTCGTAGTGATACGGAGTGTCCTGGAGAAATACAAAGGTGATTTTATGATTGGCGTAGAAATACCTGGTTTGGTCGCGAATATCTGTTGCAATTTACTTTGCCCTCTTACTAATCCCTTGCTTTGTCTGAACTTAATACCTTCTGCACACCATCGTTATGCTAATTGGTTTTCTTCATTCCCTACCGGTCGGCACCAGCCTAAGGTTTGGAAGAAGACAATCCAATTTGCGTAATAGGTGTACTACCCCTAAACCAAGGAGTACTCGTAACCTGAGAGAGGGTAAAAGGAAAAGACAACTGAATAATCTTATCCGTTTTCTCCAGAACCGGAAACCATCCTCGAATAAATTCTTTCGAGTTCGTATCTAACCATACGATGGTTTTGTCCAATGGAAGTGGACGTTCGTAGTAATACGGGGTGTCCTGGAGAAAAGGGTAAAAGTAGGAGTGGCAATGAGGTTTGCAACTCTGACAATCCAAAAGCCGGTGTTTAAGAAGGTTCGGTCAACTTGGTCACTGAGTCAAAGTCTTAGGGTCGGGTCAAATGGTCGCTGCCAGAGAGAGAGAGAAAAGAAACACTCAGCGTGCACTCTAACCTAGATCAGAATGGTAACCAATTTATCTAATCTGGAATCCTCCCACTGTACCTCAAATTCTCCTCCAAACCTGAAAGAAGAATTAGTCGGGGTCACCCGAGGAGTAAACTAACTCATCAGTGGGAATCGGGATCCAACTATCATCGCATGATAACGTGACGGAATCCGCTCACGGTATCACACTCCAGAAGGTATGCGCATATCTGGCAAGTTTCAGTTCTTTTGAAACTCCCGATGTGATTTCTGCCCCATGCTCTTATGACCTTGGCGTGAGGTCAAAATATCATAAGTCACATGTCAAGTTCTGCCCGTCATTATCCAGGTTAATCTGAACCCACCCGTACATACCCTTGACGTAGGCCAAAATAGTAGTACGACTGTCCCAAACCAACGCATCTATCTATGCAACAGATAAATACCCGGCAGCTACCAATCACTATGCCTTGGCGTGAGGTCAAAATACATAGCTTGAATACTACCGAATGTTTAACTGAAATGACGGAGGGCTACGAATGGTTTCTGGCGAAAACCTTTACCGTAATGAACTTGATATCGTCGAAGGAACGGATAGCTTTTTGAAAATATAGTGACGAAAACCGTTGCTAAAAAGGTCACTCCCGGTGAAGGGATCTCGGCTCTTTCCCCGTAGAATGGGGTGCAGGATATTCCAACTGAATACCACGGTGCAAAGCAAAAGTAATCGGCTATAGTGAAGTTAATGCCCTGACGCAAACTTTTTGTCCAAGGGGTCACTCCCGGTGAAGGGATCTCGGCCCTTGCCTCGTCGACTGAGGAGCAGGATATTCTAATGAATACCACGATGCAAAACAAAAGTAAACGTCCTTGCAATAACAGCTTTTTGAAAAGTGTTCCAACAACATCAGATTAGGTTTGTTTTTAACTTGCATTGATCTGAATCAATGCAATCCCATCAATTGATCACACCACAAAGAACGAAAATATACTGATGTACGTATATGCCATCCGCATTCGCCACTGGGTCCCGTCATTACCCGTTAGGTTAGCTAACTAACGACAGAGCGGGGACTGGACTAGCGCGGATGCAAAACATATACAACATCTACTAATATATATACCAATATATTATATTTCGCTCAAGGCGTGAAAGAAATGCAACATCACAGAGAATGAACAGCATCACAGAAACAATACAGATATCTGGGATCCCCGGGTTTCACAGAGCCACTACTGAAACCCGACGTTCCCCTGGTCGTGTGGATAGCCTGTGCAATGAAATCCTAGACCCATACGGGCGCGGCAAGTCACCCGCCAAAACCTGAAGCGAGGCAGCCCCCTTCAGCACCGTGAATGGACCACCCAGCACTTCACGGAATCCGGTGACTTGGGCATCCCTCCTGGGTCAACCTGTACCTCCTACGAGTGCGGCGAATAGCCCGCCAATCCTAGAGTGAAGCCCCCTCCGTCTCAATGCCATGAGATGCGGGCTTGTTGCCCTCCAGAACCCGGCTATCCGTGCACCCCTCCGTGGGGCAATCCTAGTACAGAAAGTAAAATATACATACACCGGGTACATCGACCGCAACCAGGTCGTGCCCCAAAATAATAATACAATCAGGCAGTGACGGCAGTCCACATATCGGACGCTCGCCCCGCAATATCAAATGTACATAATACAACAAAACTGTACTAGCATTGCATCCAGGCTATCCCCACGACCGATCCGCAACATCACAGTAAATACATAGAACATCAACGTGAAAATCACGTTCGCAAATCCGTCTAACCGGGCTATAGCAGTTAGACCGGATTTACCGATCGAGTGACATTCACGGTCGCAGATATAATGTAAATACTGTGAAAAATGTGTTTTAAAAAATTTCCGATTGATCAAACAATTAACAAGTGGGCCATAAAGAAAACTGTAGCACTCACAGAAACAATTGGCCCAACTTTAATATTCCAAAACCCATATTTTAAGCCCAGAAGGCCTCTGTAAAAAATTGGTGAAGTGATCTCCACAGTGCGCGGCGGAAGGGCGGCGGGAAGGTGGTTTTCGCGGCGGTTCCGCGCTCCCACTGTGGAGTTACTTCGTCGAATTTTTACAGAGCTCTTAGATTTTCCAGTACATCAATATTTTACAACCTGAAAAATTTTTCGACACCAAAAATTTCCAACAGAAAACTGATGTGGGCAAATACGGGTTTTTGGACATTTCGATCGATCGGAACTGAAAAACACATTATACAAAGCTAGACTAAGTTAATGGGGAGGCTCTGATACCACTGTAAGTGCACGGCGGCGCCCCGGCCGTCGATCCGACGGCCAATTGCGGAAGCGGTGATAAACTTAAATTTTGCGGACTTAGCAAACCGGCACCACCGCGCACTAAACACCCGGATCGTAACCATTAACAAGTCTAAGCTAACTAGAAGATGGGTTAGAGATATACCGACGATCCAAGTCCTCCGGTCTTCTCATCATGGTCCCGATCTCCTGCGGAAAAGTCCCGTCTCCTCCTCGTCGCCGGAAGTGCACCACATCGCCTACTTCTTTTACGAGCTCCCACCTCAATGCCGAGGCAACTCGGGCACGAAGCCGGCTACTCGACGTACCCAAGATTTGCTGTAGAATGTGTAGTGAGCTATTGTCTCTATTGGGGTTGGAGGAGTTGCCATATGGTGGAGGAAAAGATACAAGAACTATGTGGAGGGACTTTGGGGATTTTTGGAACATCAAATGAGCAAAAATCCCACTCCACAAAATTTGGACAGCCCCACTCAAGCTTTGGGCCGGCCACTACAATGAGGGTGAGTGAGAATGAGGGAGAGTATGATAGAAAAGGAGAGAGCCATCCCATAATGCAATGGAGAGAGAGAAGGCTATCATGCCAAAAAGGAAATGATCACAACAATAAACCCACACTCAACCAACCTCACCCCTCATCATCATCAACCATCATGTCCCTCCATCATCATACATAAGTCAAGCCATGATGAGGTTATGAAGTCAAGCCATCATGAAGAAATCAAGTCAAAGGATGGTGCTATCATGATACAACAAAAAAGCAGATAACCCCCTCGACAAATGCCTATTTGCAACAATGCAAATAAACCCTCCTCCACCAATCTTCGGCCAATGAACGGAACAATAGAAATTGGCCGAAACGGAAAGCAAACTGGCAACTCCAGAAAACGGGTCCCGTAATAAATTACAGGAAAACCCCGATACTGTGCATACACACCCGCATCTGTATTTCGACCGAAATACAAATGCAATGAGACAAAATCTACACTGTACTATACTAGGATCCGGCTTATACCAAAACCGGCTAGTAATGTCTGTTCGATCCTGATCCGTGCAATACCGCACGTATCTGATCGAACCCTGCCATATAACCATACGGCCTATAGTACAAACTGTCCGATCCTGATCCGTGCAATACCGCACGTATCTGATCGGACCTTGCCATATCTCCATACGGCCACTACAACCTTTCGCCCGAAAGCTGAGTAACAGAATGTGGGGGACTCTAAAGACTCGTCAACACCTTGGTTGTGGATTTAACCACTAGCACGTCAGAGGTATAAGCCAACACGTAACGGGCCACCAGGTACTGACTAAAAGGGATGTCTGTGAGCGAACTCAGCCTGACAACCCTACTGAGCCTGTCAGTGATAATATCCGTACAGTCCGGTCCGTTCGTCTATGAGTATCGCATGGCGGGCCTAAGGGGTTGGTAAAAGTCAGACCCCCAAAAGCGGTACAAGTCGTGTCGGAGTGTAGCCCAGAACACCCTGAGATACTACTGGAATACCTACCAGAAAATCTCCTTGCCTTGGCCAAGGACTTTGTGTAATGGCTCTCCTAGACACAGCACGACCTCACCCCCAATACCGGGAGAGACGAACCCCTGAAGATACGCTCACTGCCTCCATGTGGCTCGGGACTGTACCCAACTAAAACCTGTTTGCACGACTCCTTTGAGCCGTGGTAGGGTAGTAATCAAAGTACAGTGGGAACTCACACGAGACAAATGACGATCCCCAGGTCGATGAACTAACCTGCACACATGTCACCAGGGAACTGCCATCTGACGTCTGGTATATGACCAACTAGCATGTTCCCGGCGAGTCCTGTCCGGTGTACTCATAACCCAATGAGCACCTGTATACATCTTAGGTGATCCAACTGACACCAGTGGCTTGTGAGACCGGCCACCGCCCCTCGTCGGGGTCTCGACTGTATACACTAGTCTACTAATGGAGTATCGATGCCCAGTCTCGAAACTCCCACGACTAGGGACCTTTTAAGGATAAGCTTATAGACCCCAGCTCCCACTTATATGATCGCCCTCATACTGCTGGTGGTCAAGCAAGAATCCTAGGGGCTCTATCAACGTGTAATAGCGACGTGTCAGGTCACCTAAAGCAGTACACGATGATAAAGGTAAACCGGATAGCATACTATCATCTCGAGTAAGACTGTCCTACCGGGATAGGTCCTCCCTCAATCATTACAATCACGTACCTGTGACCTAATAATTGACTCTGAGGGCACTATCTCCAACACGAGGGGACATCGAGGCGAATGCGGATGGCATAAGCGTACGTTATATTTATCTGTGATGGTTAGGTGGACTTAAATGGTGGGATATTCATTAATGAGATTAATGAAAGAAAATAAACCTAATTGATGTTGTGGAATCGAATTTCAAAATAAAAACAGGTAGCTACAGTTCTTGCTTTGCATCGCGGTGTTCATTCTAGAACATCCCGCACCTCATTCGATGAGGAAAGGACCGAGATCCCTTCACCGGGAGTGACTCCTTTAGCAATAACTGGCAGATGCTACAACCCTCGGTTTGTCTTTGATCGCTTCTATAGTTTCCGCTTTGCACAGTGATATATATGATATATCCCGCACCTCATTCGACGAGGAAAGGGCCGACGATCCCTTCACCGGGAGTGACCCCTTTAGCAAAACTAGAAAAGCCTCGAAAACGTTCCATTTAAAAACCATTTGATTCCGCAACGAGATCAAGTTCAAAGCGTTAAAGGTTTTCATAAAAACCATTCGCAACCCTCCGTCATTTTAGGAAGTAGAGTACTTAGTATTCGTGCTACGTTTGTCGACCATAGCCGAGGCGTAGTGTGCGGTAGCTAAGCGATGTCTTCCTACACAGCATATGATGCGATTAGTTAGGACAGTCATGTGGCTTTGTTGACCTTAGCCAAGGGTCATGTGGGTGGGTCTAATTAATCACGAAATGACGGGTAGAACTTGACTAGTACCTATGATTTGTTGACCTTAGCCAAGGTCATAGGTGCTAGGGGTAAAAACCATTATCGGGAATTTCAAGTGTTGAAATTTGCAATGAGATTGCATACCTTCTATGAGATAGTTGGATCCCGATACCCGCTGCGAGTAATTGTTACTCCTGGGAGAGTTTTATACATTACAATTAGCCGATCAAGTAGGTGTCTAGAAAGGTGTCAACGGGGTTACGCCTCTGGGAAAACGAGGTTTACATTAATTAGGTTCGTGCGAAAGCACGGGGGACCTCCCTCAAAGTACCGACACTGGCCTGGCTGAAAGATTGGCGAACTTGTAGTGTGTAATTAATCCCGGCTAGTCTTTCCTTTTAGGGTTTGAAGGAAGATTTGATAAAAAGTAGTGGGAGCCATCCTGATTAGATAAAATAATAACCAATCTATTCTTGAAAGAGCGCACGCTGAGTGTTTTTTTCTCTCTCTCTCCAGGTAGCGACCATATCACGCCTTAATCAAGATAATAATACGGAATATTGACCGAACCCGCTTGTTATACTGAGCTGGGGAACGTTGGTCCCGCTCCAACTTATAATTGTTATAAGACAGAGCAGGAAATTGGGGAATACCAGAATTCCCGTGCCACCCAAACAAAGAGAATGCATGCTGATGCATCATCTTCGGGTGTGTTCATTACAAAGAACTGTTTCTCAGTATCCTTTACGTCCTGGGTATGTGATACCAGATCAGGATCCCAGATATGTAATACGTTACATAGGGCTACAGAAAGGTAGAGAACTGAGAACGGGTGATAAGTTTCATGAGGCAGAAAATGGGGCAAGTGTTGCAGCCAAGTCTGTTGGTCACTGTCACCCTGTATTACCAATACATTGATTCTGAACGAATGTTGTTAGATACCGAACCTGATATACAAAATCATATCAGTCTCTTTATTAGTAAAGAAAGGATATAATTTTGTATTGTTGGATAATGTTTTGAACATTTCCTATATCAAAAGTTGATCGGTTCAGGCACGTTATCTAAAAGCATCGATGTTCTAAATCAAACTACAGTTCTTAGTATACGGAACACACAAAAGGGGAAGAGTTCAGAAATGAACGAATTCTTCTTGAGGCATTGTAGACTAGGTCATATCAATGTGACCCGACTAGCTAGAGTTACATATAGATGCATATTTAAATCAGTTTGAATTTACATCTTGTGAAACTCGCCAGTCATGTCACAAAGATAAGATGACCATATCTCCGTTTACTGGAAACAGAGAAAGAGTTAGTAAACTCTTGGGACTGATACATGATGATGTATGTAAGGTCTCCTGTCTATACATGCCAGGACTGGTTCTTTATACTTCATTACGTTCTCTGATGATCTCTCAAGATTCAGACATATGTTCCTGTTGAAACACAAGTCCGAACCTTTTGAGATATTCACAGAATATAAGTTAGAAGTAGAGAACCAGAATACGGGTAAAAGTATTATGTCCTTTGATGAGATCAAAGAGGAGAATACTTGAGCACGAAAATCCTGGACTATTCTAAAGGAGAATGAGATTATCTCTCAGCATTACTCCTCTGTATACACCATAGCACGATGGTATATCGGGGCGGAGCAATCACACCCTATATGATATGGTGTGCTCTATGATGAGTACTACTGAGTTTCCTATTTTCCTTTAGGGAGTTATGCACTTACGAAGTTGCATACCTATTGAATAGGGTTCCATTCAAATCAGTTGCCTACCACTTCATATGTGATATGGAAAAGGAAGAGCCCATTTCTTAAGTTAGTTAAGATTTGGGGTTGTCCGGCCTATGTCTGAAAGCAAAATCCAGACAAGCTCGAAGGCAAGGTCTGTAATGTAGAACTGGAAAAGTTCCAGCTATACGAACAACAGCATGATTTGGTACAACCAGAGGATTCAGTGGAAACCAACGAACCTCAGCCTCTCCGCCGATCTAGTAGGGTTCCTTACCCACCTGAGAGATACTTCAGTTTCTCTATGACAGTGGGAAAGAGGATTACATCATGAGATGATGACCCAACTAGTTTCGAGCTGGCCATCAGGAGTAAGACTCTGTAAGAATGGCTGGATGCTTAGTGATCTGAGATAGAATCCTTATATACCAACAAAGTATGGACTTTGGTTGCTATATCTGAAGGGTTAAATCCCCATCAGGAGCGAGTATATCTTGAGAAGATTACTTGGTGTATATGGAAAAGTTGAGACTTTCAAAGCTAGACTTGTTAAAGGTTTTCGTCATCAACCAGGCGTGGATAATGATGAAACCTTTTCAAGTATCTATGCTTAAGACCATCCAGATCCTACTTACCACGGCTACATACCATGACTACGATATCTGGAGGTTGGGTGTCATGACTGCTTTTCTAAATGATATTTTGGAAGAGAGCGTCTATAAGTACACAGCCAGAGGGCTTCATAGACAGTGGGAGCAGCGGAAACGTGTGCAAGATGCTCTATAGGATAAAGCAGGCATCGCGGAGTTGGAACATCTGTTTTGATGGATTAGTCAAACAGTTTGACATCATCAAAATGGTAGATGAACCTTGTATATACAAAATGGTAGTAGGGAGTATGGTGGTGATCCTCGTAGAGTACGTGGATGACATACTCTTGATAGGGAAGGAGTTTCCTATGCTACGATCGATCAATCTCCGTTTATCACAATGATTCTCCATATAGGATCAAAGTGATACCTACTAAATCCTGGACTTTGGATCTATGAGATAGATCTAATTGGATGTTAGGATACTCACTAGCTATAGTGAGATGATATCAGTTGATCCTGGGGAGAATCACTGGAAGGGTTCCAGGGTGATAAAGACGACTGAATGTCAGTCACAGGCATTGTCTTTACCCTCAGTAAAGGGACGGTATGTTGGAAGAGTTCCAAGCTAGATACCGTGGAATACTAGACGATAAAGGCAGGATACATCGCTACTTAAGATGCTACCAAAGAGGCAGTCTGGGTGTATATTGGTTCATGAGATGAACTACGTTCCAACCATTGTGAGACAATGGAGTTGTGGCTTATGCCAAGGAACGTCCGTCCCATCAGTGATCCAGACATATTCTAAGGCAGTATCACTTGATCATGGAGATGGTTGATCTCCAGGGTGATCAAGGTAAGGAGAGCAGACTCAGAGGATAACACGGCGGATCCACTCACGAAGGCCTGTTCCCAGAGAGAGACTATTATGGGATGGTTGAGTATGAGATACTACAACCACTGCTACAGATGGCCCTAGTGCAAGTGGGAGATTGTTAGTTATATGTATGCCCTAGAGGCCATTGCTGTACATTGGATGTACATTGTAGTGGATGCTGGGACATATATAGGGAAGACTTTCTTGCTCGACATGATAGTATGCTATCTGGTTGATCTTTACCTTAACGTGTACACTGATTGTCTCTCTATTACATGTTGGTAAAGCCCTTAGGATGTGTACTTAACTACCTGGACTATGATGCGGATCATACTAGTGGGGACATGGTAGTCCATAAGTACATCCTTCAAAGTCCCTAGTCGAGGGTGTATCGAGACGGGGCATCGATATACCAGAGTAGACTAGCGTATACCTTCTCGACCCATACAGATGGGCGGTGGATGATCCCATATCCATTGGTGTTTGACATCAGAGATGATATACGGGTTCTCAGTAGAGACTGGGTACACTGGACGGACTCGCCGAGAACTCCCAGATGGTATTATACCTCACGTCAGATGGCAGTTCTCCGGTGACACTGGTACAGAGTAGTCTGTTGACCCGAGATCGTCATAGAGTCTTGTGTGGTTCCCACTGTGCTTTGATTTCCATCTTACCACGTCCAAGAGGGCGTGCAAAACGGTGGTTTTTGGGTACAGTCCCGAGTCACATGGAGGCAATGAGCGATAGGAGGGGATTCGTCTCTCCCGGTATAGGGGGTTGATGTTGCGCTGTGTTCGATTGGCTATAACAGGAAATCCCTGGCCAGTGTTGCTGAGATTTACTGGTAAGTGTTACCAGTAGTTTCTCGAATAGTTATAGACCTCGTATCGACACGACTTATCGAGCTATTGGGGTCTGACGTCTACCACCCCTAGGCGAGATATGCGACATATCAGACGATCAAACCGGACTGTACGGTAGTGTTACTGGTTGGATTCACTGGAGTGTGAGCGGGCTTGCTCGTCGATATTCAGATCGCTCAATACCCGGGTGGCCGTTACGTTTAGCAGACCGCTTGCGGCTTGTGGATGTTTGATATGATCATCATCCGCTGCCGGCGTATTGACGAGTCTTTAGAGTCCTACACAGAGGTTTCCTGGCTCAAGCGAAACGAAATAGGAGCGCATATGAGATATGTGCGGGACCGAGAATAATGCGTGTATGTGATACCGTATTCCATTCTCGCGATGAATGTGTCGAATGGTTGTATGTGATATAACCTAGTTATCGAATCAAGGATTGATTCGATAAGCCGATACATTGTATACTAGTCGGTTGTGTGCGACATGACCGGATCATTGAATCAAGTGTTGATTTAATGATTTAATGCATAATTATATATTTGATATATTACTTTGCATTAACTAGTATTGGTTCACTTAAGATGGATTTTCTCACTCGGGTGTGCGCATTGTATATGCGATATACTTTTGTGCACTTGTATGTATCATGTTTGATGATGCATGCTAACTTGTGTTTTGTGTAAAGTTTAAACCATGGTTATGTAATTGTTAGGGTTTTCATTTTCATATCTATTTATTTATTTGTTTACTCATTATTGGAAAATGATAAGCATAATGCAAAATGGTGGCTTTATTTGGAAGCTTGTTGAAGCTTCATGAAGACTTTGACTTTAGCAACCATTTTGTCTCATGCTTAACCCTAACCATCCCATTTAACCATGATTGATTCTCTACACATTACCATGGTTAGTGTTATGATAAGAAGGGATTATTCTTTTCTTTTTTAATTAATCTTATCATATCATTTCTTCTTCTTCTTCCTTCAACTCAAGAAGAAAAACCTAGACTACATCAATGGTGGATTGATGATATGAGTGAGAAATCCAAATCTAAAGTCTACCCACTTCCTATTTCTTCATCCTCTACCTCTTGCCAAGTAGTAGAGTGTGTTTCCTTCACAAGTTTCTTGACTTGGTGAAGTAAGAGCTTGATCTTGCGATGCTTCGACGTAGATCATCTTCGGCATGGACATCGACGACCTAGCTCGCCTATTCTCCGATGAAGCCGACGCTAGAGCCCAGGATTTGTGTAGGACAGCGAGAGGACTTCATTGCGGAGCTATGGAGGTGGAGCACCGGATCTACAAAGGTTGTATTTCCGATAACCCATTAGTTAAGTTGTTAACTAGATTGTTTTTCGCCTAAACTTCTAGCCGACGATCCATAGTCGGGTTTCTCGGCACCGTTAAAATTTTAATTTGGCATGGTTGATGCCTTGTGAGACCTCACTAGAGTGCCTAGGAACCCTACATTGTCGTTGACGTATAGCAACGAAACCGGCGATATGAACATACTACACTTACGGTCACAGAAAAGAAAGTGTAAAACTACAACAGTTGGAATCCGCAACCTCTTTAGACATCGCATGCCTAACAGATATAAATCCCGCATTTTAGTCTCATTATCGAAAACACTTTTCAATATCATATGGGACTAAATTTCTAGATTTATAACATTCATTCAGTTATCTCATAACTACTTGTGAATTCCAATTATTGTATCACATTCCAAATAAACAGAAAATGTTAAACTTTCCGATCGAACAGTCGAATACCCAAGTTTTCCCGATACAGCTCAACACAAGAAATAAGTCTAACAACATTCAGTTCGTGCCTCAGTACCGACGGTCCAGCCGTAGAAGGGTCAAGCCAACGCCTCACATGTGGCATGCTGTACTGCCCCAAACCCGAAGGTTCAAAGGGCAGTTCAAGACGGTCACATATTCGAGTTAAGGTTTGTTGTCTTCTAGAGGGTCCATCGCGTTACTTGCACTACTTAGAACGTCGTTAAACTACGGAAAAATCCAACACTTGGAAATTTCCCGACAGGGGAAAAATTGGGTATTTATATCCGGTCGAACTTTTTAACATATTCTAAAATTTATCCGGAAAGCCACAAAGACGAAATTTGATACCCCGATCGAAACACCGAATCCCCAAAGCATCCCAGAAAATTCAACTCTTGAATAATTATTAAAAATTCCCATAAAACTCAGCACCAGAAAAGAAGAATTACTGTGTAAACAAAATTGAGCAAAGTGAACAGTCGGCGGCGGAACCGCGGCAGAAGCCATGCTTCTGCCGCGTTTCCGCGTCTGTTTGGAGGACTCATGATCTCGTGTTTCACCAGATTTCTTAGATCTTCCTGCTGAATTTTTTAGGCATTTTTAATCTGGAAAAATCCACGTTTTCAGAAAAAGTCCAGAGAGCGTGTAAAAAATGCGGTTTCGGGTTCGATCGGACTTCAAATTCCGTCTAGACTTCGCCTAAGGCTCTAGCTAGGCTCTGATACCAGTGAAAGGTTCCTAGGCACCCTAGTGACGTCTCACAAGGCATTGAACATGCCAATTTCAAAAAAATGGTGCCGAGAAACCCTAGACTACGGATCGTCGCTAGAATTCTAGGCGAAATATAAATCTAGTAAACAATTTAATTAAAGTTAAGATGCTACAACCTTTGTAGATCCGGATACCCACTTCCTTAGCTCCACGAGGGCGTCCTCTCACTGTCCATCTTGGACCTTGGACTCTCGTGACGGCTTCATCGGAGAAACGTGCGGAATAGGTCGTCGGCTTCGTATCAAAGACGATCTACGTCGAGGTTGCACAAGCTCAAGCTCCGACTTCACAAAGTTGTGAAACTTGTGAAGAAAACACCCAAAACAACTTGGTAAGAGGTAGAGGGTGAAGAAATAGGAGGTGGGTTCACTTTAGAATTGGATTTATCTCATTAGATCTCAAGTTGCCATTAATGGCATCTTGGTTTCTCACTTGAAGAAGAAGAAGAAGATGATAGAATTATGATAAGTTCTTTTTAAAAGAAAAATAAAAACTATACTTATCATAACTCTAACTCAAGTTAAGTGTAGAGAATAAACCATGGTTAGTAGAGTGGGTTAGGGTTAAGCAAGAGGATAAGAATGGTTACAAAAGTCAAGGGTTCATGAAGCTTCATATAAGAAACAAAAATTGCCACCATTCTCATTTAAACTTATCCAAATAAATGAATAAACAAATAAATGAATAAATAAATATGCAAAACCCTAATTATCATAATAACCATGGTTTAATTCTATTCACTTAACCATATGATCAAGTATTATCAAACATGATACAAAAAAGTGCACAAAAGTATATCACATATACAATGTGCAATCCAAGTGAGAAAAATCCGTTTAAAGTGAACCAATACTGGTTAATGCAAAGTAATATATCAAATATATAATTATACATTAAATCATTAAATCAACACTTGATTCAATGATCCGGTCATGTCGCACATAACCGACTAGTATTCAATGCATCGATTTATCGAATCAATGATTCGATAACTAGGTCATATCTCATACAACCAATCGAAACATTAATCACGAGAATCAAATACGGTATCACATACACGCATTATTCTCGGTCCCGTACATATCTCATATGCACTCCTATTTCGTTTCGCTTGAGCTAGGAAACCTCTACGTAGGACTCTAAAGACTCGTCAATACGCCGGTAGCAGATGGTGATCATATCAAGCACCCACAAGCCGCAAGCGGTCTGCTAAACGTAACGGCCACCTGGGTATTGAGCGATCAAAAGATCGACGAGCTAGCCCGCTCACACTCCTGCGAATCCGACCAGTAACACTTACCATACAGTCCGGTCTCTTCGTCTGATATGTCGCATATCAAGTCTAGGGGTGGTAAACGTCAGACCCCAATAACCGATAAGTCGTGCCGATGTGAGGCTCATAACGGGTCGAGAAACTACTGGTAATACTTACCAGCAAATCTCTGATCAGCCCTGGCCAGGGACTTCCCTGTTACGGCCAATCGAGCACAGCGCAACATCAACTCCCAATACCGGGAGAGACGAAACCCCTCCTATCGCTCATTGCCTCCATGTGACTCGGGACTGTACCCAAAGACCACCGTTTTGAACGCCCTCATGGACGTGGTAAGGTGGAGATCAAAGCACAGTGGGAATCACACAAGACTCTATGACGATCTCAGGCCTACAGACTAACCTGTACAAGTGTCACCTGAGAACTGCCATCTGACGTGAGGTATAATACTATCTGGGAGTTCTCGGCGAGTCCGTCCAGTGTACTCAGTCTCCACTGAGCACCCGTATACCATCTCTGATGTCAAACACCAATGGATATGGGATCATCCATCGCCCATCACATGGGTCGAGATGCGTATACGCTAGTCTACTCTGGTATATCGATGCCCCGTCTCGATACACCCACGACTAGGGACCTTGAAGGATGTACTTATGGACTACCATGTCCCCACTAGTATGATCTGCATCATAGTCCTGGTAGTCAAGTACAAATCCTAAAGGCTTTACCAACATGTAACTATAAGACAGTATAAAGAGACTAGTATACATGTTAAGATAAAGAGCAACCAGATAGCATACCATCATATCGAGCAAGAAAGTCATCTCTATATATGTCCAAGCATCCAATATAATATACAACATCTGTACAATACTGGCCTCTAGGGCATACATACAACTAACAGCAAGTACTTGAGAATGCTCTTCACAGCTGTCCAGTGACTCTCTCCAGGATCAGCTTGATACCTGCTCACTACACTTAGTGAGTATGCTACATCGGGTCTGGTACATAGCATCGCATACATGATAGAGCCTACTGCCGAGGCATAGGGTATCCCTTGCATGTGAGCTCTCTCCAAATCAGTCTTGGGAGACATCTCTTTGGAGATCGTGGGCAAGTTCCCATGCTTGGACTCTTCCATGCTAAACCTCTTTAGTATGGTGTCAATGTACCTGGATTGGGACAATACAAAAATCCTTTTGGATCTATCTCTATAGATCCTAATTCCCAATATGCAGGAGGCATCACCAAGATCTTTCATTGAGAATCTTTGTGATAAGAAGAGCTTGACCGATTGCAGCATAGGAATATCATTTCCTATCAAGAGTATGTCGTCCACGTACAATACGAGGAAGACAACCTTACTCTCTGCAACCTTCTTGTACATACAAGGTTCATCTAGATTTTTGACGAAATCAAACTCTTTGATAACGACGTCAAAGTAGATGTTCCAACTCCGCGATGCTTGCTTTAATCCATAAATGGATTTAAGCAGCTTGCACACCTTCCCGCTTCTCCCACTGTCTACGAAGCCATCTGGCTGAGTCATGTACACGCACTCTTCTAAATCACCGTTCAGAAAGGCGGTCTTAACATCCATTTGCCAGATTTCGTAATCATGATATGCAGCGATGGCAAGCATGATCCGGATGGATTTAAGCATAGCCACTGGAGAAAAGGTCTCGTCATAGTCCACACCTGGTCTTTGAGGAAAACCCTTTGCTACAAGTCTAGCTTTGAAAGTCTCCACTTTCCCATCTACACCAAGTTTCTTCTTGAAGATCCACTTGCTCCCAATGGGTTTTACCCCTTCAGGAGCAACGTCCAAAGTCCATACTTTGTTGATGTACATGGATTCCATCTCGGACCGCATAGCATCCAGCCATTTCACTGAGTCCCCACTCGTGATGGCCTGCTCGAAGCTAGTTGGGTCATCATCCTCCATGATGCAATCCTCGCTCTCACCATCCATGAGAAAACCGTAGTATCTCTCAGGTGGGCGAGGAACCCTACTAGATCGGCGGAGAGGCTGAGGTTCGTCGGAAGCTACCGAATGCTCTGGTTCCACTAAATCTTCTGTTGTGTTTTGTTCAGCTGGAACCTCTTCCAGTTCTACCTCAGAGCCACTAATTTCTTTTGCAAGAAATTTCTTTTCTAAAAAGGTGGCATGTTGAGCAACAAATACTCTTTGTTCCTCACTGTGGTAGAAGATATACCCTCGCCAATGTTTGGGATATCCAACAAACTTACACAAAACAGATCTTGCCTCGAGTTTGTCCGGTTTTTGTCTTTTGACATAGGCCGGGCAACCCCATATCTTTATAAAATTAAGATATGGTCTCTTCCCTTCCCATATCTCATATAGTGTGGTAGGCACAGATTTGGTGGGAACCCTGTTCAGTAGGTATGCTGCCGTTTCCAGTGCATATCCTCAGAAGGAAACAGGTAACTCAGCTACACTCATCATAGAGCGCACCATATCTAATAGGGTGCGGTTTCTCCACTCCGATACACCGTTGTGATGTGGTGTATATGGAGGAGTTAGCTGAGAGAGAATCCCATTCTCTTTTAGGAAGTCCAGGAATTCAATGCTCAAGTATTCTCCTCCTCGATCAGATCGTAGGATTTTAATACTTTTTCCGGTTTGGTTCTCAACTTCTTGTTTATATTCTCTAAATTTCTCAAAAGCTTCTGATTTGTGTTTCATCAGGAACACATATCCGAATCTAGAGAGATAGTCAGTGAATGTAATGAAGTATGAAGAACCATCCCTGGCATGTGTAGACATGGGACCGCATACATCACTATGTATAAGTCCCAAGAGTTCGGTAACTCTTTCTCCGTGTCCTGTAAACGGAGTTTTGGTCATCTTGCCTTTGAGAAATGACTGGCAAGTGTCATAAGATGAAAATTCAAACGGATTTAAATATCCATCTTTATGCAACTTAGCTAGTCGTGTCGCATTGATGTGGCCCAGTCTACAATGCCACAAGAAGGATTCGTTGAGTTCAGAACTCTTCCTCTTGTGTGTGTTTGTTATGCTCAGAACTGTTGATTGATTTAGAACATAAATGCCATTGCACAACGTGCCTGATCCAACCAACTTTTGGTTACGGAAAATGTTCATAACATTGTCCTGTAATACAAAATTATATCCCTCTTTACTTAATAAAGAAACCGATATAATGTTTCATATCAGGTTCGGCATGTAATAGCATTCGTTCAGAACCAATGTATTACCAGTTGGTAATACAAGGTGATATTCCCCGACAGTCTTAGCTGCAACAATTGCACCATTTCCAACTCTAATGTCTTTATCACCTTCTCCAAGTTCTCTACCTTTCCTGAGCCCATGTAACTGATTACATATATAGGATCCTGACCCGGTATCTAATACCCAGGACGTAGAGCAAATGGAGAAACAGTTCTCAGTAACGAACACACCCGAAGAAAATGCATCAACATGTACTTTCTTCATTCGGGTGGCATGGGAATCCTGGCATTCCCCTATATCCTGTTCATTCCTATAACTCTTATGAGAAAGAACGGAACCAACGTTCCCCAGCACAGTATAACATGTGGGTTCGGTCAATACATCCATATTATTATCTTCATTAGGGCATGAAATGGTCGCTACCTGGAGAGAGAGAGAAGAAAACACTTTAGCGTATCCTCGTGCAAGATCAGATTGGTTATTATCTTATCTAATCAGGATGGCTCCCACTGCTTTTTATCAAATCTTCCTTCAAACCCTAAAAGAAAAGACTAGCGGCACGTGCTATGCATTCTGCGGTGGTTCCGCGGCCTTACTGTTCCCTTGTATGATGATTTCTGCACAGTAACTCATATAATTTAATGCTATATTTTCTAGGATATTTTTGTTGTAACTCCACAGAAGAGTATTCTGGGGTACTATTGGGAATCAAAGTTTCGATCGGATTATAAAATTTCGTCTTTGTGTTTTTCCGGATAATTTTTTGAATATGTTAAAAAGTTCGACCGGATATAAATACCCAATTTTTCCCCTGTCGGGAAATTTCCAAGTGTTGGATTTTTCCGTAGTTTAACGACGTTCTAAGTAGTGCAAGTAACGCGATGGACCCTCTAGAAGACAACAAACCTTAACTCGATTATGTGACCGTCTTGAACTGCCCTTTGAACCTTCGGGTTTGGGGCAGTACGGCGTGCCACATGTGAGGCGTTGGCTTGACCCTTCTACGGATGGACCGTTGGTACTGAGGCACGAACTGAATGTTGTTAGACTTATTTCATGTGTTGAGCTGTATCGGGAAAACTTGGGTATTCGACTGTTCGATCGGAAAGTTTAACATTTTCTGTTTATCTGGAATGTGATACAATAATTGGAATTCACAAACAGTTATGAGATAACTGAATGAATGTTATAAATCTAGCAGTTTAGTCCCACATGATATTGAAAAGAGTTTTCGATAATGAGACTAAAATGCGGGATTTATATCTGTTAGGCATGTGATGTCTAAGTATTTCATTTGATTAGGCATGTGATGTCTAAAGAAGTTGCGGATTCCAATTGTTGTAGTTTTACACATTCTTTTCTGTGACCGTAAGTGTAGTATGTTCATGTCTCCAGTTTCGTTGCTATACGTCAACGATAATTGGGGTATGCATACTAGCTTACGTTGATGACATGTGATGTTATGTGTTGCTGGATATGTTATATTAGATCGTCGTGTTTGAATAGCCGGGGGTTTTTATGTGAGATGAGTGTTTTTCATTTTCATTCATGTAAAACCTTGTATGTAATATTCTTTTATTTGGGGCACTTCCAGGTAGCGGAAGATGTCACCTTTTGTATATTATTTACTTTTCCGCATTAGGATAGACCCAAGGAGGGGAGCACAGGTAACCGGGTTCTGGGGTCCAGTGGGAGACCAACTCGAGGAGTCGAGTCCGGGTCTCCTAACCCTAGAATTGGCAGGGTTGCTTGCCGCTCTCGTAGGGGTCTAGGGGTGTGGGATTGGCTATTCATCACGACCGTGGAATCCGTGTTTTATACTGGCTCGTATTGAAAACACGGACGTCCTAGTATATCCAATATTTCATATGTTTATTCTGCTGCGATATCTGTGTTGTGACTCTGTGATGGATATAGTATATAGTATATATATGATATATTATATAGACGTTACTTATGTTTTACACCCGCGCTAGCCCTACCCTGCTCTGTCGTTAGTTACCTAACTTAACGGTGCACGAGGGGACATCGAGTCGAATGCGGATGGCATAAGTGTACGTCATATCTATCTGTGATGTTTAGGTATTTAAATGATGGGACTTCATTAATGTGATTAATGAAAGATAAGAAACCTAAGATGTTGTGGAATCGAATTTTAAAATAAAACAGGTAGCTACAGTTCTTGCTTTGCACAGCAGTATATATGATATACCCTGCACCTTATTCGATGAGGAAAGGACCGAGATCCCTTCACCGGGAGTGACTCCTTTAGCAATAACTGGCTGATGCTACACACTCGGTTTGCTTTTGACTGCTTTTGTGTTTTTGCTTTGCACAGCGATATATATGATATATCCCGCACCTCATTCGACGAGGAAAGGGCCGACGATCCCTTCATCGGGAGTGACCCCTTTAGCAAAACTACAAAAGCCTCAAAATCACTCCATTTCAAAACTTCATTTGATTCTACAACGATATCAAGTTCATTACGCAATAGGTTTTCAGAAAAACCTGACACAGCCCTCCGTCATTTCAGATAAATCCTACTTAGTATTCGTGCTACGTTTGTTGACCTCCGTCAAGGCGTACTGTGCGGTAGCTAACTAGTATTTGACTGCTTATACATATGATGCAGATTGGATTAGGGTAGTCGTACGACCTTGTTGACCTCCGTCAAGGGTCGTGCGGGTGGGTTTGATTCAATCAAGAAATGACGGGTTGAACTTGACTTGCATCCTGTGGTTTGTTGACCTCCGTCAAGGTCATAGGATGCTTGGGGCAAAATATTATCGGGAATTTCAAGTGTTGAAATTCGCAATGAGATTGCATACCTTCTATGAGATAGTTGGATCCCGATACCCACTGCGAGTAAGAGTTACTCCTGGGAGAGTTTTACACATTGCAATTAGCTGATCAAGTAGGTGTCTAGAAAGGTGTCAACGGGGTTACGCCTCTATGAATAATAAAGTAATATATCATTATCATACACCCCATATTTTAACTAGAAAGCTAGAGCCTAGCAACGTCTCCCCAGGACTCCCTAGAAAAGTCTCTCACTAGACTACACCCAAGATTTCTCTCACTAAAATATTATCGGGAATTTCAAGTGTTGAAATTTGCAATGAGATTGCATACCTTCTATGAGATAGTTGGATCCCGATACCCACTGCGAGTAAGAGTTACTCCTGGGAGAGTTTTACACATTGCAATTAGTTGATCAAGTAGGTGTATAGAAAGGTGTCAATGGGGTTACGCCTCTGGGAAAACGAGGTTTACATTAATTAGGTTCGTGCGAAAGCACGGGGGACCTCCCTCAAAGTACGGACACTGGCCTGGCTGAAAGATTGGCGAACATGTAGTGTGTAATTAATCCTGGCTAGTCTTTACTTTTAGGGTTTGAAGGAAGATTTGATAAAAACAGTAGGAGCCATCCTGATTAGATAAGATAATAACCAATCTGATCTTGCACGAGCTTACGCTAAAGTGTTTTCTCCTCTCTCTCTCCAGGTAGCGACCATTTCATGCCCTAATGAAGATAATAATATGGATGTATTGACCGAACCCACATGTTATACTGTGCTGGGGAACGTTGGTTCCGTTCTTTCTCATAAGAGTTATAGGAATGAACAGGATATAGGGGAATACCAGGATTCCCATGCCACCCGAATGAAGAAAGTACATGTTGATGCATTTTCTTCGGGTGTGTTCGTTACAGAGAACTGTTTCTCCATTTGCTCTACGTCCTGGGTATTGGATACCGGGTCAGGATCCCATATATGTAATCAGTTACATGGGCTTAGGAAAGGTAGAGAACTTGGAGAAGATGATAAAGACATTAGAGTTGGAAATGGTGCAATTGTTGCAGCTAAGACTGTCGGGGAATATCACCTTTTATTACCAACAGGTAATACATTTGTTCTGAACGAATGCTATTACATGCCGAACCTGATATGCAACATTATATCGGTTTCTTTGCTAAGTAAAGAAGGATATAATTTTGTATTACAGGACAATGTTATGAACATTTTCCATAACCAAAAGTTGGTTGGATCAGGCACGTTGTGCAATGGCATTTATGTTCTAAACCAATCAACAGTTCTGAGTATAACAAACACACACAAGAGGAAGAGTTCAGAATTGAACGATTCTTTCTTGTGGCATTGTAGACTAGGTCACATCAATGCGACACGACTGGCTAAGTTGCATAAAGATGGATATTTGAAACCTTTCGAATTTTCATCTTATGACACTTCGAAATATTCATCATTTATCTTTTCCAAAATAAAAAGATAAATAAAGAAATAGATAAATAAGTAAATGACTTATGGACTTTAGTTGCATACCTATTGAGTAAGGTTCGATTCAAATCAGTGCCTACCACTCCATATGAGATATGGTATGGGAAGAGCCTATCTCTTAAGTTAGTTAAGATTTGGGATTGTCCGGCCTATGTCCTGTAGGGTTCCTAGGCACTCTAATGGAGTCTCACAAGTGATCAAACATGCACAAATCAAATTTTACGGGTGCCTACAAACCCTAATACGGATCTTTGGCTAGAAATCTAGGCGAAAATGAAACTAGTTAACAACTTAACTAAAGTTTAAACGGAAATACAACCTTTGTAGATCCGGTGCTCCACCTCCATAGCTCCGCAACGAAGTCCCCTCGCTGTCGAAATGAATTCCCGGGCTCTAGCGTCGGCTTCGTCGGAGAAATGGCGAGCTAGGTCGTCGATGTCCATGCCGAAGATGATCTACGTCGAGGCATCGCTAGATCAAGCTCCAACTTCACCAAGCCTTGAAAACTTGTGAAGTAAACACCCTATACAACTTGGCAAGAGGTAGAGGATGAAGAAATAGGAAGTGGGTAGACTTTAGAATTGGATTTCTCACTCGATTTCACTAGTTGCCATTGATGGTCACTAGCTTTCTTCATGGAAGAAGAAGATGAAGAAGAAGAAGATATGATAAGTCTTGTATTTTAAATGAAAAAGAATTAAATCTTATCATACTTTCAACCTTAGTTAGGTGTAGAGAAAAGACCATGGTTAAAAGGATGGTTAGTGTTAAGCATAAGAACAAAAGAGTGACTTATTCAAAGTTTCAAGAAACTTCAACTAAAAACAAAACATTCAACCATTCATTTATCCTTTTCTTTTTCCAAAATGAATAAATAAGAAAGATAAATGAATAAATAATCAAAACCCTAATCATTAACTTAAACCATGGTTTGATTCTTTACACTTAACCAAGTAAGCATGTATCATCAAACATGATACAAACATGTGCACAAAACTATATCGCATATACAATGTGTACAATTCAAGTGAGAAAATCCTTTTAAAGTGAACCAATACTAGTTAACGCAAAGTAATTTATCAAATATATAAATATGCACTAAATCATTAAATCAACACTTGATTTAACGATCCGGTCATATCGGATATAACCGACTAGTATCATATGTATCGGCTTATCGAATCAATCCTTGATTCGATAACTAGGTTATATCGCATATAACCAATCGATACATTGATCGCGAGAATGGAATACGGTATCACATACTCGAATTATTCTCGGTCCCGCACATATCTCATATGCGCTCCTATTTCGTTTCGCTTGAGCCAGGAAACTTCTGTGTAGGACTCTAAAGACTCGTCAATACGCCGGCAGCAGATGATGATCATATCAAGCATCCACAAGCCGCAAGCGGTCTGCTAAACGTAACGGCCACCCGGGTATTGAGCGATCAGAAGATCGACGAGCAAGCCCGCTCACACTCCTGCGAATCCAACCAGTAACACTTACCATACAGTCCGGTCTGATCGTCTGATATGTCGCATATCTCGCCTAGGGGTGGTAAACGTCAGACCCCAATAGCTCGATAAGTCATGCTGACGTGAGGTCCATAACATGTGTGAAACTACTGATAACACTTACCAGTAGGTCACTGCAACCCTGGCCAGGGATTTCCTGTTATGGCCAGTCGAGCATTGCACAACATCAACCCCCAATACCGGGAGAGACGAATCCCCTCCTATCGCTCATTGCCTCCATGTGAATCAGGACTGTACCCAAAAACCACCTGTTTGCACGACTCAGTAGAGCCGTAGGGTGGAAATCAAAGCACAGTGGGAGACACACAAGACTCTATGACGATCTTGGGTCAACAGACTAAGCTGTACCAGTGTCACCAGAGAACTGCCATCTGACGTGAGGTATAATACCATCTGGGAGTTCTCGGCGAGTCCGTTCAGTGTACCCAGTCTCCACTGAGCACCCGTATACCATCTCTGATGTCAAACACCAATGGATATGGGATCATCCATCGCCCATCGCATGGGTCGAGAAGATATGCGCTAGTCTACTGTGGAATATCGATGCCCCGTCTCGATATTCCCTCGACTAGGAACATTTCAAGGATGTACTCATGGACTACCCAGGCCCCACTAGTAGGATCTACATCATAGTCCTGGAAGTCGAGTACACATCCTAAGGGATTTATCAACATGTAACAGAGAGAGACAGAAAGTATACACGTTAAGATAAAGAGCAACCAGATAGCGTACTATCATGTCGAGCAAGAAAGTCCTACCTATATATGTCCCAGCATCTACTACAATATACATCCAATGTACAGTAATGGCCTCTAGGGCATACATATAACTAACAATCTCCCACTTGCACTAGGGCCATCTGTAGCAGTGGTTGCAGTATCGCATACTCAACCATCCCCTAAAAGTCTCTCTTTGGGAAAAGGCCTTCGTGAGTGGATCCGCCGTGTTGTCCTCTGAGTCTACTCTCCTAACCTCGATCACCCCGGAGATCAGCTATCTCCATGATCAGGTGATGCTGCCTCAGAATATGTCTGGGTCATTGATGGGACCATGGTTCCTTGGCCAAAGCCACAGTTCCATTGTCACACAATGGTAGGAACGTAGTTCATCTTATGAACCAATATACACCCAAACTGCCTCTTTGGTAGTATTTTTAATAGCGATGTTACCAGCCTTTATCGTCTAGATTGTCACGGTATCTAGCTTGGAAATCTTCCAACATACTGTCCCTTTACTGAGGGTAAAGACAATGCCTGCGACTGACATTCAGTCGTCCTTATCACTCTGGAACACTTCCAGTGATTCTCCCCAGGATCGATTGATACTATCTCACTACAACTGGTGAGTATCTTAACATCCAATTAGATCTATCTCATAGATCCAAAGCTTAGGATTTAGTATGTATCACTTTGATCCAATATGGAAAATCATTGTGATAAGCGGAGATTGATCGAGCGTAGCATAGGAAACTCTTTCCCTAACAAGAGTATGTCATCCACGTACTCTACGAGGATCGTCACCATACTCCCTACTACCTTTTTGTTTATACAAGGTTCATCTACAATTTTGATGATGTCAACTTCTTTGACTAATCCATCAAAATAGATGTTCCAACTCCGCGATGCCTGCTTTATCCTATAAAGCATCTTGCACACATTTCCGCTGCTCCCACTGTCTACGAGGCCCTCTGGCTGTGTACTTATAGACGCACTCTTCTAAAACATCATTTAGAAAAGTAGTCATGGCACCCAACCACCAGATATCGTAGTCATGGTATGCAGCCGTGGCAAGTAGGATCTGGATGGACTCAAGCATAGTCCCTAGAAAAGGTATCATCATTATCCACACCTGGTTGATGACTAAAACCTTTAACAAGTCTAGCTTTGAAAGTCTCAACTTTTCCATGTACACCAAGCAATCTTCTCAAGATATACTTGCTCCAGATGGGGATTTAACCCTTCAGATATAGCAACCAAAGTCCATACTTTGTTGGTGTATAAGGATTCCATCTCAGATCACTAAGAATCCAGCCATTCTTACAGAGTCCCTACTCTTGATGGCCTGCTCGAAACTGGTTAGGCCATCATCTCATGATGCAATCCTTGTGAGTCCACGTTGCGACCCCCGGTTCTTACGGGGAGGCGGAAACGGTATAAAAATCAAATTTTTAGCGCATGGGGCAACATGGACTAACAAAGTCGGGATCTTTTCCTAAACTAAAACTAGCAAACAAGCTAAAGAGAGTTAGCTACTCGGAAAGATGGTTATACCCAAACTTGAACTCCTTCTTCTTCAAACTTTTGTAGAGGTTGATGGTACTTTCCTCGTTGCCTTCTTCCGTCAAAGATGGATCCACCTGAGGGTTCAACCTACGGGCTCTTTCTCGAACTTTGAGAGAACTAGAATCTTCGGCTTGCTAAACCTTTGATCCTAGAGTGAGTAGAGAGTGTCTAAAGGGTGTTTTTATCTCAAGGAGAGGGATTCTCAACTCATGAGAAGGATTCTCCTTGAACTAGAGGAGGAAGAAGAACAAGTGAGGAGAAAGAATGGTTATGATAGAATGAGCTCTCTTTTTCCTTTTGCAACCATATCAAAAAGAAAAAGAATTATCTAAATAATAATAATAATTCAAATGAGAATAGTTGATGGTTGTTTTGGAATGACCACTATCATAACTTCATTAAATGAATGTAAGCTAGAATCAAGGAGCATCCTTGCAAAGTAATGATGATGGTCAAACATTCAACCATGGTCAACAAGTCAACAAAACCAACCATAACATAATTTCATTTAATTACTATTATTAATTGATATTTCATAATTCCATTAGGGTTTGGAAAAAGACGACTGTCAACTGTGCATACGCACCCGTTCCGAAACCCTAATGAAAAACCTCTTCCTCCGCCTCAAACAACTGTGCATACACACCTGCATTCTCGTTCCGAGGAACAAGAATACTGAGAGATAAAAGCAACCCAAAAACATATACCAGTATCTGGCTCAAACCAGAGCCTGCTAGTATAATCCATCCGGACTCCAAAAGTGCACAAGTGCACGAATGAGAACGAACCCTGCCGCAAAAACCATGCGACCTCTACTCTGTTTTGCCCAGAGGCGAATACCCTCTGTGTGGGACTCTAAAGACTCGAAACTACGCTGGCAGTGGGTTTAACCACAGACCGCAAGCGACACTAGCTGTGCGTAACGGTCCCCAGGTAGATGCCGACAAGAAGGCTGACGAGGTGAACCCCATCTGAACTCCTACTGAGTCTGAATGTGACATTCTCCGTACAGTCCGGTCTGTTCGTCTGATACATCGCATGTCGGGCCTAGGGGGCGGTAAAACGTCAGTCCCCCAATAGCGGTACAAGTCGTGTCGGAGTGAAGCCCAAAACACCCTGAGATAACACTGGAAGCCTACCAGTATATCTCGCTTGCCCTGGCCAGGGACTACTCGTGTAATGGCTCTCCTAGACACAGCGCGATGTCAACCCCCAATACCGGGAGAGACGAATCCTGTCTAACCGGCACTGCCTCCAAGTGCTTCGGGACTGCACCCAACTACCACCTGTTTGCATGACTCCTTTGAGCCGTGGTAGGGTAGTAGTCAAAGTACAGTGGGAACACACTCGAGGCGAAGTGCCAGTGTCAAGTCAGCGGACTAAGCTGTACACATGTCACCTGGGAACTGATAACTGACGATAGGTATAATACCAACCTGTCAGTTCCCGACGAGTCCTGTCCAGTGTACTCGTAACCCAACGAGCACCCGTATACTATCTCCAGTACGACGTACTGATGGCTGTGGGACAGACCATCTCCCACACTGGGATGAGAAGCGCATACGCTAGTCTACTCCGAAGTATCGATGCCCTGTCTCGATAGTCCTGCGACTAGGGACCTGTATAAGGATGTGCTTATAGATTACCCAGCGCCCACTAGTGTGACTGCCATCACAACGCTGGTAATCAAGCAAAGATCCTAAGGGTTCCACTAATGTGTATAGGTGATATCGAAAAATAAACACATGTACACATTGAAGTAGAAACAAACCAAGTAGCATACTACTATATTGAGCAAGATTGTTTATACAAGATGAATATCCCAAGCTTCCATTAAGTAATATACAAACTAGTATGATACAGTAATGGCCTCCAGGGCATATACACTAACAATCTCCCACTTGCACTAAGGCCATGTACTGGCGTATCGAAGACCTATCATCTCGATCAGCCGCTCGAACTGAGTCTGGGGTAGGGCCTTGGTGAATGGATCTGCAGTGTTTTCTTCTGAAGCAACCCTCCGAACCTCGATCTCCTTGCGATCCACGATCTCCCTGATCAAGTGATACCGCCTCAAGATGTGCCTGGATCTCTGATGGGACCTGGGTTCCCTCGCTAAAGCTATAGCCCCGATGTTGTCGCAATACAGAGGTATTGGGTCAACAATGGACGGAACCACCTGAAGTTCTTTCAAGAACTTCCTCATCCAGACAGCTTCTTTTGCGGCATCAGATGCAGCGATGTATTCCGCTTCCATCGTCGAGTCTGCAACGGTTTCCTGTTTGGAACTCTTCCAACACACCGCCCCTCCATTGAGGGTAAAGACAAAACCCGACATGGACTTGGAATCATCCTTGTCACTCTGGAAGCTGGAGTCAGCAAAGGCCTCGATCTGGAGGTCTTTTCCGCCATACACCAAGAACATCTCCTTAGTCCTTCTCAGGTACTTGAGAATGTTCTTTACCGCTATCCAGTGTTTCTCCCCAGGGTTTGACTGATACCGGCTTACCACACTCAGTGCATAAGCTACATCCGGTCTGGTACACAACATCGCATACATTATAGAGCCTACCGCAGAAGCGTAGGGTATAATAGACATGCGATCCCTCTCCAAATCAGTCTTCGGAGACATCTCTTTAGAGAGGGTGATCCCGTGAAAAGCCGGTAGGTTACTGCGCTTGGAATCTTCCATACTGAATCTCTTCAGTATAGTGTCGATGTACCTGGACTGTGAAAGTCCTAATATCCTCTTGGATCTATCACGATGGATCCGGATCCCCAGGATGTAAGAGGCATCACCCAGGTCTTTCATGGAGAACCTGTGTGACAAGAATCCCTTGACAGATTGTAGCATAGGAATGTCATTTCCTATTAAGAGAATGTCATCCACGTATAAAACGAGGAATACTACAGTTCTCGCTACAAATCTACTATAGATGCATGGTTCATCTGGATTTTTGATAAAGCCAAATTCCTTGACCGTCTCATCAAAACAGATGTTCCAACTCCGCGATGCCTGCTTTAGTCCATAGATGGACTTAAGCAACTTGCACACCTTTCCGTTGCTCCCACTCTGAATGAAACCCTCTGGCTGATCCATATAGACACACTCCTCTAAATTTCCATTTAGAAAAGCTGTTTTTACGTCCATCTGCCAAATCTCATAATCGTGGAAGGCAGCAATGGCAAGAAGGATCCGAATGGATTTCAGCATAGCCACTGGAGAAAAGGTTTCGTCATAGTCCAAGCCAGGTCTTTGACGGAAACCGTTTGCTACAAGTCAAGTTTTATAGGTCTCAACCTGTCCATCTACACCAATCTTCCTTTTGAAGATCCACTTGCATCCTACGGGTTTTACCCCGTCTGGAGCAATGTCCAACGTCTATACTTTGTTGGTGTACATGGACTCCATTTCGGTACGCATTGCATCCAGCCATTTTACCGAGTCAACGCTCTGAACGGCCTGTTGTAAGCTAGTAGGCTCATCATAATCTATGATGCAATCCTCTCTATCCCCGTCTATGAGAAAACCGTAGTATCTCTCGGGTGGATGAGACTTCCTACTACTCCTGCGGAGCGGCGTAGGAATGTCCTGTTCATTTGAACCCTCTGGTTCCACCAAACCTTCAGTAATAGCTTGTGGTACTGGAATTTCTTCCAGTTCTACTGTGCTCCCACTTATCTGGTTTTCCAAAAACTCAGTTTCCAAGAAGTAGGCATGACGAGAAACAAGAACTTTTTGTTCCTCTTCACAGTAGAAGAAATATCCCTTGGAGTTCTTTGGATATCCCACAAACTTGCACTGTACTGAGCGCGCCTCGAGCTTGTCTGCATGCTGCTTTTTAACAAAAGCTGGACTTCCCCAAGTCTTAATGTGACTGAGATAGGGCCTCTTCCCACACCACATCTCATATGGTGTGGTAGGCACAGTCTTAGTAGGAACTCGGTTCAAAAGGTACGCAGCTGATTCTAGCGCATACCCCCAGAATGATCGCGGTAACTCAGCGTTACTCATCATGGACCGTACCATATCCAATAGGGTTCGGTTCCGTCTCTCCGATACACCGTTGTGTTGCGGAGTGTATGGATGAGTAAGCTGAGAGAGAATCCCGTTCTCTTTTAAATAATTCAGGAACTCGGCACTTAAGTATTCTCCACCTCGATCCGATCTTAGAATCTTGATACTTTTGCCGGTTTGTTTTTCTACTTCATTCTTATATTCCTGGAATTTTTCAAAGGCTTCGGACTTATGTTTCATTAAGAAGACATAACCGTACCTTGAAAAATCATCCGTAAAAGTAATGAAGTAAGAATAACCGCTTCGCGCATGTGTAGACATTGGACCGCACACGTCGCTGTGTACGAGTCCCAAGAGCTCGCTCTTGCTCTTGCTCCGTGTCCAGTGAATGGAGTCTTTGTCATCTTTCCTTTGAGACAGGATTGACAAGTGGCATACGATTGATATTCGAATGGATCCAAATACCCTTCTGTATGTAACTTAGTCAACCTTCCCTCATTGATGTGACCCAGTCTACAATGACATAAGAAAGTCTGATTAATTTTCGGAGACTTTCTTTTGTGTGTATTCTGGACATTGAAAATCTGTGGTTAGTTTAATACGTATATACCATTGCTCAGTGTACCTGACCCAATCAGAACTTGATTAAGGTGAATGTTTACAACATTACTTACAAACGCAAATTCATAACCTTCTTTAGAAACCAAAGATACAGAAATGATATTACAAGTTGCGTTGGGTACAAAAAAGCAATTACGCAAAACCAAAACATGTCCATCTGACATTCCCAGGTGATAGTCCCCCACGGCTTTAGCATCCATGCTAGCTCCGTTTGCAACTCTGAGGGTCATGTCACCTGCCTTCAAAACCCTACGGTTTCTCAACGCCTGCAAAGAATTACAGATATGAGATCCTGATCCGGTATCCAATACCCAGGAAGTAGAGTTTATCGAAAGACAGTTTTCAATAACATACACACCTGAAGCTGAAGCCGTAACCTGCTTCAGTTCCTGTGTCCTGGCTTTCCAAGCCCTGCAATCCTTCTTCCAGTGTCCACTCTTGTGACAATAGAAGCATTCCTCTTTACCCACAAGCTTCCCCGCTATCTTTGTTGCCTTTTCCTTTCCCTTCGTACCCACTTTACTAACACCGCCCCTTGGTTTGGCGGGGGCTTTCTTCCTCTTTCCCTTGGCTTTCGCCTTGGACGTAGAAGAAGAAGATCCTCCTACAAACAAAGCGGGTGTTTCCTTACCTTTCTGTAGGGTGCCCTCTGCGCTCCTCAGCATGTTGAGGAGTTCTGAAAGTTCAACTTCCTTTTGTTGCAAGTTGAAATTCAGTATGAACTGGGCATAAGTGGATGGAAGGGACTGGAGCATTAAATCCGTATAGAGTTCACTTTCCAACGTGGTCCCAAGTTCCGCGAGCTCCTCAATGTAGCCAATCATCTTAAGCACGTGGTCCGCTACCGATGATCCGACGGCCAACTTTGCCGAAAATAACTTCTTCGACACTTCGTATCTTGCGATACAAGACTGCTCTCCATACAGTTCTTTTGTATGAAGAAATATGGATTCTAAGTCCATATTCTCGTGCCTCCTCTGATGTTCGTTGTCCATAGAGGCAAGCATGAGGCACCTGGCCTTCGCGCAATCAATCTCCCAAGTCTTACGGATTTCCTTATCCGCGACGCTGGAGGTGGGACCTGGGACGGGGGGAGCTTTGGTGGTAAGAAGATACCCCAGCTTGTCGTAAGTGATTGCCATTTTGACATTCCTGAGCCAATCTTTGTAGTTTGGCCCTGTCAGTATGTTTTTATCTAGAAGTAACTTAAGTCTAGTCATTTCGATTTGGTCGCTGCAGGGGGGAGAGAAGAAACACTTTAGCATGATGCTCTTGCAAGTTTAGAATGGTTTTTAATTTGTCTAAACAGGATGGCTCCCACTGTCTCTCGAATCCCTCCTCAAACCATAAAGGAAGAATTAGCCGGGATCAATCCCACCGCACAATACTTGCTTAACCGTTCAGCCAGGCCAGTGTCGGTACTTCGAGGGAGGTTTTCCAACGCTTTCGCGAAGTTCCTTAATTTAAGAACCTCTTTTCCCTGGGGGCGTAGCCCCGCTAACACCTTTCTAGGAACCTACTAGGTTTATAGCATTGATCGTTTAGTGAGAAATTTCCCGAGGAGTAGCATATACTCACAGTAGGATCGAGATCCAAATATCATCGCGTGACGAAAATGAAGGAATCCTACCATAATCATCACACTCCAAATGGTATGCAAATCTAGCAAGTTTCAGTACTTATGAAACTCCCGATGTGGATTTTTGCCCCATGCTCTTATGACCTTGACTTTGGCCAACAAATCATAAGTCACATGTCAAGTTCTGCCCGTCGTTCTCCAGGTTAATTTGAATCCATTCGTACCTACCCTTGACTTTGGCCAACAAGGTAGTGCGACTGTTCCAAATCAACGCATCTATCTATGCTGCACATGAATACCCAATAGCTACCAATCACTATGCCTTGACTTTGGCCAACAAACATAGCTCGAATACTATTGACTATTTATGTGAAACGACGGAGGGCTACGAATGGTTTTGGTAAAACCGTGAACGTAGTGAACTTGATATAATCGATGGAACGAGATAGCTTTTAGAAGGAGTGGCTCAAGCTCTGCATTTAATAGTTAGTTTTGAAAATAACCGAGTGGTTTTTCGAAAGTGTTCCAACGACTTTAGCTTGGTTTATTATCTTGCATTAGTTCTTTTAATGCGTGATATTCTTGCATTAGTTCTTTTAATGCGTCCCATCATTTAATCCTACCATTGCAGAAAACAACCAAAATATGACGTACGCTTATGCCATTCGCATTCGCCACGGGGTCCCGTCATCACCCGTTAGGTTACTTAACTAACGACAGAGCGGGGGCTGGGCTAGCGCGGCTGTAAAACATAAGCAACGCTTAAATATAAAGCAATGATAGACATTACAGATCACAGATGAATACATTGGATATACTAGGAATCCGCAATCCGTTCGAGCCTGCAACGAAAAGCGGATTACACGGTCGCGGTGAATAGCCAAAACCCCACCCAAGACCCCTACGGGTGCGGCAAACTACCCGCCAAGTACCCGGTAGTTTGTGCACCCCTCCATGGGTCTATCCTAGGAGCAAAAACAGTAAAAAGAATTATACAATGACGGCTACAACCCCGACCCGGTTGTGCGGCCATACAAATAATATTATTACATCAATTTACATTTACAAATGAATGAAAGAAAAACAAAAGCTCATCTCACATCCACCCCGGCTATTCACCCGCGACAGTCCAACACATTCATATACACATTCCAATATCAAACACAGATCACAGAGATGTATAACCCCGACTAATCGACTTACAGCGATTAGCCGACGTTCAATACATACAAACATCACAGATATAACCAATATAGCCAAAGTGTAGCGAAGTTCGAAAAAAATACGGATTTATAGGACCCCAAAAGTAAATTTCTTTTCTGGAAAATCTGGGCACATATAACATATTTGAAAAATCCCAAAACCCTACCAGAAGAACACTGCACAAAACACGATCACATGAAGAGCCCAAACGGCGGCGGATCCGCGGCGACTAGAATAGCTGAGGCCGCGGATCCGCGGCGGTTTGAAGGATTCATGGGATCGTTTTTCGTGGGTGTTCTCACAAAACCCTGAGCCGATTTTAGGAGTAAAAAGTTTTACTTTTAGAGCACAAAAAATTTCAACAGAAACTTAGGGTTTTAGAATTTCCGGTTTTGCGATTTTTTTTCGTTTCGAACTTCCATACACTTCGCTACCAAGCTAGTTTAAGTTTAGTTAGGCTCTGATACCACTGTGAGTCCACGTTGCGACCCCCGGTTCTTACGGGGAGGCGGAAACGGTATAAAAATCAAATTTTTAGCGCATGGGGCAACATGGACTAACAAAGTCGGGATCTTTTCCTAAACTAAAACTAGCAAACAAGCTAAAGAGAGTTAGCTACTCGGAAAGATGGTTATACCTAAACTTGAACTCCTTCTTCTTCAAACTTTTGTAGAGGTTGATGGTACTTTCCTCGTTGCCTTCTTCCGTCAAAGATGGATCCACCTGAAGGTTCAACCTACGGGCTCTTTCTCGAACTTTGAGAGAACTAGAATCTTCGGCTTGCTAAACCTTTGATCCTAGAGTGAGTAGAGAGTGTCTAGGGGGTGTTTTTATCTCAAGGAGAGGGATTCTCAACTCATGAGAAGGATTCTCTTTGAACTAGAGGAGGAAGAAGAACAAGTGAGGAGAGAGAATGGTTATGATAGAATGAGCTCTCTTTTTCCTTTTGCAACCATATCAAAAAGAAAAAGAATTATCTAAATAATAATAATAATTCAAATGAGAATAGTTGATGGTTGTTTTGGAATGACCACTATCATAACTTCATTAAATGAATGTAAGCTAGAATCAAGGAGCATCCTTGCAAAGTAATGATGATGGTCAAACATTCAACCATGGTCAACAAGTCAACCATGGTCAACAAGTCAACAAAACCAACCATGACATAATTTCATTTTATTACTATTATTAATTGATATTTCATAATTCCATTAGGGTTTGGAAAAAGACGACTGTCAACTGTGCATACGCACCCGTTCCGAAACCCTAATGAAAAACCTCTTCCTCCGCCTCAAACAACTGTGCATACACACCTGCATTCTCGTTCCGAGGAACAAGAATACTGAGAGATAAAAGCAACCCCAAAACATATACCAGTATCTGGCTCAAACCAGAGCCTGCTAGTATAATCCGTCCGGACTCCAAAAGTGCACAAGTGCACGAATGAGAACGAACCCTGCCGCAAAAACCATGCGACCTCTACTCTGTTTTGCCCAGAGGCGAATACCCTCTGTGTGGGACTCTAAAGACTCGACACTACGCTGGCAGTGGGTTTAACCACAGACCGCAAGTGGCACTAGCTGTGCGTAACGGTCCCCAGGTAGATGCCGACAAGAAGGCTTACGAGGTGAACCCCATCTGAACTCCTACTGAGTCTGAATGTGACATTCTCCGTACTGTCCGGTCTGTTCGTCTGATACATCGCATGTCGGGCCTAGGGGGAGGTAAAACGTCAGTCCCCCAATAGCGGTACAAGTCATGTCGGAGTGAAGCCCAAAACACCCTGAGATAACACTGGAAGTCTACCAGTATATCTCGTTTGCCCTGGCCAGGGACTACTCGTGTAATGGCTCTCCTAGACACAGCGCGATGTCAACCCCCAATACCGGGAGAGACGAATCCTGTCTAACCGGCACTGCCTCCAAGTGCTTCGGGACTGCACCCAACTACCACCTGTTTGCACGACTCCTTTGAGCCGTGGTAGGGTAGTAGTTAAAGTACAGTGCGAACACACTCGAGGCGAAGTGCCAGTGTCAAGTCAGCGGAGTAAGCTGTACTCATGTCACCTGGGAACTGATAACTGACGATAGGTATAATACCAACCTGTCAGTTCCCGACGAGTCCTGTCCAGTGTACTCGTAACCCAACGAGCACCCGTATACTATCTCCTGTACGACGTACTGATGGCTGTGGGACAGACCATCTCCCACACTGGGATGAGAAGCGCATACGCTAGACTACTCCGGAGTATCGATGCCCTGTCTCGATAGTCCTGCGACTAGGGACCTGTATAAGGATGTGCTTATAGATTACCCAGCCCCCACTAGTGTGACTGCCATCACAACGCTGGTAATCAAGCAAAGATCCTAAGGGCTCCACTAATGTGTATAGGTGATATCGCAAAATAAACACTTGTACACATTGAAGTAGAAACAAACCAAGTAGCATACTACTATATTGATCAAGATTGTTTATACAAGGTGAATATCCCAAGCTTCCATTAAGTAATATACAAACTAGTATGATACAGTAATGGCCTCTAGGGCATATACACTAACAATCCTCGCTCCCACTGTCATCGAGAAACCGAGGTATCTCTCAGGCAGGCGAGGAACCCTACTAGATCGGCGGAGAAGCTGAGGTTCGTCGGGGACTATAGAATCCTTTGGTTCTGTCAAATCTTCAGTTGTAGTTTCGTATAGCTGGAACCTTTCCAGTTCTACACAACTGTCTTTACCTCGATCTTGTCCGGATTTTGCTTTCGACATAGGCCGGACAATCCCAAATGTTAACTAACTTAAGAGATAGGCTCTTCCCATACCATATCTCATATGGAGTGGTAGGCACTGATTTGAATCGAACCTTATTCAATAGGTATGCAACTTCATAAGTGCATAACTCCCAAAAGGAAATAGGTAACTCAGTAATACTCATCATAGAGCACACGATATCTAATATTGTGTGATTGCTCCGCCCCGATACACCGTTGTGCTGTGGTGTGTTCAGAGGAGTAATACTGAGAGAGAATCTCATTTTCCTTTAGAATAGTCCAAGGATTCCATGCACAAGTATTCTCATCCCTGATCTCATCATAGGACATAATACTTATACCCGTATATTGGTTCTCTACTTCCTACTTATATTCTGTGAATACCTCAAAAGGTTCGGACTTATATTTCAACAGGAATATATGACTGAATCTTGAGAGATTATCAGAGAATATAATGAAGTATAAAGAACCAGTCCTGGCATGTGTAGACAGGAGACCTTACAATATTTCATATGTATCTTCTGCTGTGATTTATCTGTGATCATGTGATGTTCTGTAACAGATATTGTATATAGTATATATGATATATTATATAGACGTTGCTTATGTTTTACACCCGCGCTAGCCCTGCCCCGCTCTGCCGTTAGTTACCTAACCTAACGGTGCAGACGGGACATCGAGGCGAATGCAGATGGCATAAGCGTTCGTTATATTTATCTGTGATGTTTAGGTGGAATTAAATGATGGGATATTCATTAATGAGATTAATGAAAGAAAATAAACCTAATTGATGTTGTGGAATCGAATTTCAAAATAAAAACAGGTAGCTACAGTTCTTGCTTTGCATCGCGGTGTTCATTATAGAACATCCTGCACCTTATTCGATGAGGAAAGGACCGAGATCCCTTCACCGGGAGTGACTCCTTTAGCAATAACTGGCAGATGCTACACACTCGGTTTGTCCTTTGATTGCTTCTATAGTTTCTGCTTTGCACAGTGATATATATGATATATCCCGCACCTTATTCGACGAGGAAAGGGCCGACGATCCCTTCACCGGGAGTGACCCCTTTAGCAAAACTAGAAAAGCCTCAAAAACATTCCATTTAAAAACCATTTGATTCCGCAACGAGATCAAGTTCAAAGCGTTAAAGGTTTTCACAAAAACCATTCGCAACCCTCCGTCATTTTAGGAAGTAGAGTACTTAGTATTCGTGCTGTGTTTGTTGACCATAGTCAAGGCACAGTGTACGGTAGCTAAGTGATGTCTTCCTACACCGCATATGATGCGATTAGTTAGGACAGTCGCGTGACTTTGTTGACCTTAGTTAAGGATCATGTGGGTGGGTCTAATTAATCACGAAATGACGGGTAGAACTTGACTAGTACTTACGATTTGTTGACCGTAGTTAAGGTCATAGGTGCTAGGGGTAAAAACCTTTATTGTTAGTTATATGTATGCCCTAGAGGCCATTACTGTACATTGGATGTATATTGTAGTGGATGCTGGGACATATATAGGTAGGACTTTCTTGCTCGACATGATAGTACGCTATCTGGTTGCTCTTTATCTTAACGTGTATACTTTCTGTCTGTCTCTGTTACATGTTGATAAAGCCCTTAGGATGTGTACTCGACTTCCAGGACTATGATGTAGATCATACTAGTGGGGCCTGGGTAGTCCATGAGTACATCCTTGAAATGTTCCTAGTCGAGGGAATATCGAGACGGGGCATCGATATTCCAGAGTAGACTAGCGCATATCTTCTCGACCCATGCGATGGGCGATGGATGATCCCATATCCATTGGTGTTTGACATCAGAGATGGTATACGGGTGCTCAGTGGAGACTGGGTACACTGAACGGACTCGCCGAGAACTCCCAGATGGTATTATACCTCACGTCAGATGGCAGTTCTCTGGTGACACTGGTACAGCTTAGTCTGTTGACCCAAGATCATCATAGAGTCTTGTGTGTCTCCCACTGTGCTTTGATTTCCACCCTACCACGGCTCTACTGAGTCGTGCAAACAGGTGGTTTTTGGGTACAGTCCTGATTCACATGGAGGCAATGAGCGATAGGAGGGGATTCGTCTCTCCCGGTATTGGGGGTTGATGTTGTGCTATGCTCGACTGGCCATAACAGGAAATCCCTGGCCAGGGTTGCAGTGACCAACTAGTAAGTGTTATCAGTAATTTCACACATGTTATGGACCTCACGTCAGCATGACTTATCGAGCTATTGGGGTCTGACGTTTACCACCCCTAGGCGAGATATGCGACATATCAGACGATCAGACCGGACTGTACGGTAAGTGTTACTGGTTGGATTCGCAGGAGTGTGAGCGGGCTTGCTCGTCGATCTTCTGATCGCTCAATACCCGGGTGGCCGTTACGTTTAGCAGACCGCTTGCGGCTTGTGGATGCTTGATATGATCATCATCTGCTGCCGGCGTATTGACGAGTCTTTAGAGTCCTACACAGAGGTTTCCTGGCTCAAGCGAAACGAAATAGGAGCGCATATGAGATATGTGCGGGACCGAGAATAATTCGAGTATGTGATACCGTATTCCATTCTCGCGATCAATGTATCGATTGGTTATATGCGATATAACCTAGTTATCGAATCAAGGATTGATTCGATAAGCCGATACATATGATACTAGTCGGTTATATCCGATATGACCGGATCGTTAAATCAAATGTTGATTTAATGATTTAGTGCATATTTATATATTTGATATATTACTTTGCGTTAACTAGTATTGGTTCACTTTAAAAGGATTTTCTCACTTGAATTGTACACATTGTATATGCGATATAGTTTTGTGAACATGTTTGTTTCATGTTTGATGATACATGCTTACTTGGTTAAGTGTAAAGAATCAAACCATGGTTTAAGTTAATGATTAGGGTTTTGATTATTTATTCATTTATCTTTCTTATTTATTCATTTTGGAAAAAGAAAAGGATAAATGAATTGTTGAATGTTTTGTTTTTAGTTGAAGTTTCTTGAAACTTTGACTAAGTCACTCTTTTGTTCTTATGCTTAACCCTAACCATCCTTTTAACCATGGTCTTTTCTCTACACCTAACTAAGGTTGAAAGTATGATAAGATTTAATTCTTTTTCATTTTAAAAATACAAGACTTATCATATCTTCTTCTTCTTCATCTTCTTCTTCCATGAAGAAAGCTAGTGTCCATCAATGGCAACTAGTGAAATCAAGTGAGAAATCCAATTCTAAAGTCTACCCACTTCCTATTTCTTCATCCTCTACCTCTTGCCAAGTTTTATAGGGTGTTTACTTCACAAGTTTTCAAGGCTTGGTGAAGTTGGAGCTTGATCTAGCGATGCCTCGACGTAGATCATCTTCGGCATGGACATCGACGACCTAGCTCGCCATTTCTCCGACGAAGCCGACGCTAGAGCCCGGGAATTCATTTGGACAGCGAGGGGACTTCGTTGCGGAGCTATGGAGGTGGACCACCGGATCTACAAAGGTTGTATTTCCGTTTAAACTTTAGTTAAGTTGTTAACTAGTTTCATTTTCGCCTAGATTTCTAGCCAACGATCCGTATTAGGGTTTGTAGGCACCCGTAAAATTTGATTTGTGCATGTTTGATCACTTGTGAGACTCCATTAGAGTGCCTAGGAACCCTAATATGATGCATCTCCTTCGGGTATGTTCATTACAAAGAACTGTATCTCAGTATCCTCTGAATCCTGGGTATATGATACCGGATCAGGATCCCAGATATGTAAGCTGTTACATAGGGCTACAAAAAGGTAGAAAATCTGAGAACGGGTGATAAGTTTCATGAGACAGAAACCGGGGCAAGTGTTGCAGCCAAGTCTGTTGGTCACTGTCACCCTGTATTACCAATACATTGATTCTGAACAAATGCTATTAGATACCGAACCTGATATACAAAATCATATCAGTCTCTTTATTAGTAAAGAAAGGATATAATTTTGTATTGATGGATAATGTTTTGAACATTTCCTATATCAAAAGTTGATCGGTTCAGGCACGTTATCTAAAAGCATTGACGTTCTAAATCAAACTACAGTTCCTAGTATACAGAACACACGCAAGAGGAAAAGTTCAGAAATGAACGAATCATTCTTGAGGCATTGTAGACTAGGTCATATCAATGCGACCCGACTGGCTGAAGTTACATTTTAGATGCATTTTTAAATCAGTTTGAATTTACATCTTGTGAAACTTGCCAGTTATGTCACAAAGATAAGATGACCATAGCTCTGTTTATTGGAAACAGAGGAAGAGTTAGTAAACTCTTAGGACTGATACATAATGATGTATGTAAGGTCTCCTGTCTACACATGTCAGGACTGGTTCTTTATACTTCATTATATTCTCTGATAATCTCTCAAGATTCAGTCATATGTTCCTGTTGAAACATAAGTCCGAACCTTTTGAGGTATTCACAGAATATAAGTTAGAAGTAGAGAACCAACAACCGGGTATAAGTATTATGTCCTTTGATGAGATCAAGGAGGAGAATACATGTGCATGGAATTCCTGGATTATTCTAAAGGAGAATGAGATTCTCTCTCAGCATTACTCCTCCAAATAACCATAGCACATTGGTGTATCGGGGCGGAGCAATCACACCCTATATGATAAGGTGTGCTCTATGATGAGTACTGCTGAGTTACCTGTTTCCTTTTTGGGAGTTATGCGCTTGAGAAGCTGCATACCTATTGAATAGGGTTCGAATCAAATCACTGCCTACCACTCCATATAAGATATGGTGTGGAAAGATCCTATCTCTTAAGTAAGTTAAGATTTGGGATTGTCCGGCCTATGTCAAAAGCAAAATCCGGACAAGATCGAGGCAAGGTCTGTAATGTAGAACCGGAAAGGTTCCAGCTATACAAACTACAGCAGATGATTTGAGAGAACCAAAGGATTCTATAGTCCCCGACGAACCTCAGCTTCTCCGCCGATCTGGTAGGGTTCCTCGCCTGCCTGAGAGATACCTCGGTTTCTCGATGACAGTGGGAGCGAGGATTGCATCATGAGATGATGGCCCAACCAGTTTCGAGCAGGCCATCGAGAGTAGGGACTCTATAAGAATGGCTGGATGCTTAGTGATCTGAGATGGAATCCTTATACACCAACAAAGTATGGACTTTGGTTGCTATATCTGAAGGGTTAAATCCCCATCAGGAGCAAGTATATCTTGAGAAGATTGCTTGGTGTACATGGAAAAGTTGATACTTTCAAAGCTAGACTTGTTAAAGGTTTTAGTCATCAACCAGGTGTGGATAATGATGAAACCTTTTCTAGGGACTATGCTTGAGTCCATCCAGATCCTACTTGCCACGGCTACATACCATGACTACGATATCTGGTGGTTGGGTGCCATGACTACTTTTCTAAATGATGTTTTAAAAGAGTGCGTCTATAAGTACACAGCCAGAGGGCCTCGTAGACAGTGGGAGCAGCGGAAACGTGTGCAAGATACTTTATAGGATAAAGCAGGCATCGCGGAGTTGGAACATCTGTTTTGATGGATTAGTCAAAGAAGTTGACATCATCAAAATGGTAGATGAACCTTGTATAAACAAAAAGGTAGTAGGGAGTATGGTGACGATCCTCGTAGAGTACGTAGATGACATACTCTTGTTAGGGAAAGAGTTTCCTATGCTACGCTCGATCAATCTCCGCTTATCACAATGATTTTCCATATTGGATCAAAGTGATACATACTAAATCCTAAGCTTTGGATCTATGAGATAGATCTAATTGGATGTTAAAATACTCACCAGTTGTAGTGAGATAGTATCAATCGATCCTGGGGAGAATCACTGGAAGTGTTCCAGAGTGATAAGGACGACTGAAAGTCAGTCGCAGGCATTGTCTTTACCCTCAGTAAAGGGACGGTATGTTGGATGATTTCCAAGCTAGATACCGTGACAATCTAGACGATAAAGGCTGGTAACATCGCTATTAAAAATACTACCAAAGAGGCAGTTTGGGTGTATATTGGTTCATAAGATGAACTAGGTTCCTACCATTGTGTGACAATGGAACTGTGGCTTTGGCCAAGGAACCATGGTCCCATCAGTGACCCAGACATATTCTGAGGCAGCATCACCTGATCATGGAGATAGCTGATCTCCAGGGTGATCGAGGTTAGGAGAGTAGACTCAGAGGACAACACGGCGGATCCACTCACGAAGGCCTTTTCCCAAAGAGAGACTTTTAGGGGATGGTTGAGTATGCGATACTGCAACCACTGCTACAGATGGCCCTAGTGCAAGTGGGAGATTGTTAGTTATATGTATGCCCTAGAGGCCATTACTGTACATTGGATGTATATTGTAGTGGATGCTGGGACATATATAGGTAGGACTTTCTTGCTCGACATGATAGTACGCTATCTTGTTGCTTTTTATCTTAACGTGTATACTTTCTGTCTCTCTCTGTTACATGTTGATAAAGCCCTTAGGATGTGTACTCGACTTCCAGGCCTATGATGTAGATCATACTAGTGGGGCCTGGGTAGTCCATGAGTACATCCTTGAAATGTTCCTAGTCGAGGGAATATCGAGACGGGGCATCGATATTCCAGAGTAGACTAGCGCATATCTTCTCGACCCATGCGATGGGCGATGGATGATCCCATATCCATTGGTGTTTGACATCAGAGATGGTATACGGGTGCTCAGTGGAGACTGGGTACACTGAACGGACTCGCCGAGAACTCCCAGATGGTATTATACCTCACGTCAGATGGCTGTTCTCTGGTGACACTGGTACAGCTTAGTCTGTTGACCCAAGATCGTCATAGAGTCTTGTGTGTCTCCCACTGTGCTTTGATTTGCACCCTACCACGGCTCTACTGAGTCAAGCAAACAGGTGGTTTTTGGGTACAGTCCTGATTCACATGGAGGCAATGAGCGATAGGAGGGGATTCGTCTCTCCCGGTATTGGGGGTTGATGTTGTGCTATGCTCGACTGGCCATAACAGGAAATCCCTTGCCAGGGTTGCAGTGACCTACTGGTAAGTGTTATCAGTAGTTTCGCACATGTTATGGACCTCACGTCAGCATGACTTATCGAGCTATTGGGGTCTGACGTTTACCACCCATAGGCGAGATATGCGACATATCAGACGATCAGACTGGACTGTACGGTAAGTGTTACTGGTTGGATTCGCAGGAGTGTGAGCGGGCTTGCTCGTCGATCTTCTGATCGCTCAATACCCGGGTGGCCGTTACGTTTAGCAGACCGCTTGCAGCTTGTGGATGCTTGATATGGTCATCATCTGCTGCCGGCGTATTGACGAGTCTTTAGAGTCCGACACAGAGGTTTCCTGGCTCAAGCGAAACGAAATAGGAGCGCATATGAGATATGTGCGGGACCGAGAATAATTCGAGTATGTGATACCGTATTCCATTCTCGCGATCAATGTATCGATTGGTTATATGCGATATAACCTAGTTATCGAATCATGGATTGATTCGATAAGCCGATACATATGATACTAGTCGGTTAAATCCGATATGACCGGATCGTTAAATCAAGTGTTGATTTAATGATTTAGTGCATATTTATATATTTGATATATTACTTTGCGTTAACTAGTATTGGTTCACTTTAAAAGGATTTTCTCACTTGAATTGTACACATTGTATATGCGATATAGTTTTGTGCACATGTTTGTATCATGTTTGATGATACATGCTTACTTAGTTAAGTGTAAAGAATCAAACCATGGTTTAAGTTAATGATTAGGGTTTTGATTATTTATTCATTTATCTTTCTTATTTATTCATTTTGGAAAAAGAAAAGGATAAATGAATGGTTGAATGTTTTGTTTTTAGTTGAAGTTTCTTGAAACTTTGACTAAGTCACTCTTTTGTTCTTATGCTTAACCCAAACCATCCTTTTAACCATGGTCTTTTCTCTACACCTAACTAAGGTTGAAAGTATGATAAGATTTAATTCTTTTTGATTTTAAAAATACAAGACTTATCATATCTTCTTCTTCTTCATCTTCTTCTTCCATGAAGAAAGCTAGTGACCATCAATGGCAACTAGTGAAATCAAGTGAGAAATCCAATTCTAATGTCTACCCACTTCCTATTTCTTCATCCTCTAGCTCTTGCCAAGTTGTATAGGGTGTTTACTTCACAAGTTTTCAAGGCTTGGTGAAGTTAGAGCTTGATCTAGCGATGCCTCGACGTAGATCATCTTCGGCATGGACATCGATGACCTAGCTCGCCATTTCTCCGACGAAGCCGACGCCAGAGCCCGGGAATTCATTTGGAAAGCGAGGGGACTTCGTTGCGGAGCTATGGAGGTGGAGCACCGGATCTACAAAGGTTGTATTTCCGTTTAAACTTTAGTTAAGTTGTTAACTAGTTTCATTTTCGCCTAGATTTCTAGCCAACGATCCGTATTAGAGTTTGTAGGCACCCGTAAAATTTGATTTGTGCATGTTTGATCACTTGTGAGACTCCATTAGAGTGCCTAGGAACCCTACAATTGGGATTACGTTTTGTGCCGATGCTAGGCACTGTTTTATGTATGCCCATGGTCCCAGCAACACAGATGGGGGTTGATGGATAATGCAGCAAAGTCACAGCATGTTCCCAGCAACACAGATGGGGTTTGATGGATAATGAAGTCCATCACCGGCACTCTAATTCGGACTCCATTCATTATAGAACATGCTTTTGAATAACCGGTTATTCAAACACATTGTATATGTTACCATTGGACCCCAGAACCCGGTTATTCAAACACATTTGATGATACATGCTTACTTGGTTAAGTGTAAATGAATGGAGTCAGAATTGTACACATTGTATATGCGATATAGTTTTGTGCACATGTTTGTATCATTTTTCCCTACTGGGTACTTGTGTTACACTGCTAAACACGAAATTGATGGATAAGTGCGTTAGGCGTTGCTGAGATTTTCCCGGACTCACGTTAGGCGTTGCTAGGCTCTAGCTAGGCTCTAGCTAGGCTCTGATAACTCTTGACCATTCCAACTAACCTGGCTCAAAAGAGCCTAGCAACGTCTATATATTATCTTTCTCAAGTTGCTAGGCTTTGAACTAACCTCGAGTTGGCAGACCTTGTTAGTTGTATAGGGTGCTTCATTCTATCATCTTCCTAATTCCCAATATGCTACTCCAATAGCATACAAGCGGGCTATGTGATATACTTTTGTACACCCATCAGTGACCCAGTGGTATCAGAGCCAAGCTAGAGCCTTAGGCGAAGTCTAGACGGAGTTTGAAGTCCGAACGAACCGAAACCGCAAAATTTCCATGCTCTCTGGACAATTTCTGGAATCTGGCCTTTTTCAAAAATAAAAATATGCAGAAAAATCAGCAGGGAAATCTAAGAATTACGGCGCAAAAAGTTTTGCATGAACAGTGTAATCGGCGGCGAAACCGCGGCATAAGCCTAGCTTATGCGGCGGTTCCGCGGCAGCATTGTGACGACATCCCTAACTGTTTGAACAGTAATTCATTGTTTCAGGTGCTGAGTTCTCTGGGTATTTTTATAATTTATTCAAGAGTTGAATTTTCTGGAGTTGTTTTGGGGATTTGGTGTTTCGATCGGATTATCAAATTTTGTCTAAGTGGCTTTCCGGATAATTTTTTAAAATATGTTAAAAAGTTCGACCGGATATAAATACCCAATTTTTCCCCTGTCGGGAAATTTTCAAGCGTTGGATTTTTCCGTAGTTTAACGACGTTCTAAGTAGTGCATGTAACGCGATGGACCCTCTAGAAGACAACAAACCTTAACTCGATTATGTGACCGTCTTGAACTGCCTTTTGAACCTTAGGGTTTGGGGCAGTACGGCGTGCCACATGTGAGGCGTTGGCTTGACCCTTCTACGGCTGGACCGTTGGTACTAAGGCACGAACTGAATGTTGTTAGACTTATTTCATGTGTTCAGCTGTATCGGGAAAACTTGGGTGTTTGACTGTTCGATCAGAAAGTTTAACATTTTCTAATTATCTGGAATGTGATACAATAATTGGAATTCACAAGAAGTTATGAGATAACTGAATGAATATTATAAACATAGCAGTTTAGTCTCACTTGATCGGTTGCCACGGAATTTTGATGTGATCAAAAGTCCGTCGCAATCACGTAGCGTACACGGATACTCGCCGGGTAAACTTAATAGACAGCCTCACTCCATAGCCCCGACCAAGTGACTGTAGGAGAACCCCGTCGCCGAAAGCATCCGTTCGGGTGCTCGCGGTGGCGGTGTTCCGCCTTGGTGCACTTCGTCGACAGCGTCGGGGTGCGGCCGCCTACTAAAGTTTGCGACGAGCATTCGATCAGAACATCGGGAATCCTGTTGAATTCCCCGACTTGATATTGAAGAGAGTTTTCGATAAAGAAAATAAAATGCGGGGTTTATAATTCTTAGGCATGTGATGTCTAAGGTATTTATTTGATTAGGCATGCGATGTCTAAAGCGATTGCGGATTCCAACTGTTGTAGTTTTACACTTTCTTTTCTGTGACCGTAAGTGTAATATGTGATATCGCCGGTTTCGTTGCTATATGTCAACGACAATTGGGATGCGCATATTTACTTACGTTGATAACTTGTGATGTTATGTGTTGCTGGATATGTTATATTGGATCGTCGTGTTTGAATAGCCCGGGGGTTTTATGTGAGATGAGTGTTTTTCATTTTCATTCATGTAAAAACTTGTATGTAATATTCTTTTATTGGGGCACTTCCAGGTTGCGGAAGATGTCACCTTTTGTATATTATTTACTTTTCCGCACTAGGATAGACCCAAGGAGGGGAGCACAAGTAACCGGGTTCTGGAGTCCAGTGGGAGACCAACTCGAGGAGTCGAGTCCGGGTCTCCTAACTCTAGAATTGGTAGGGTTGCTCGCCGCTCTCGTAGGGGTCTAGGGGTGTGGGTTTGGCTATTCATCACGACCGTGGAATCCGTGTTTTATACTGGCTCGTATTGAAAACACGGACGTCCTAGTATATCCAATATTTCATATGATTCTTCTGCTGCGATATCTGTGATGTGATCATGTGATGTTCTGTGATAAATACAGTATATAGTATATATGATATATTAAATAGGCGTTACTTATGTTTTACACCCGCGCTAGCCCTGCCCCGCTCTGCCGTTAGTTACCTAACCTAACGGTGCACGAGGGGACATCGAGGCGAATGCAGATGGCATAAGTGTACGTCGTATTTATCTGTGATGTTTAGGTACATAAATGATGGGACTTCATTAATGTGATTAATGAAATAAAAGAAACCTAAGATGTTGCAGAATCGAATTTCAAAATAAAACAGGTAGCTACAGTTCTTGCTTTGCACAGCGGTATATGTGATATATCCTGCACCTTATTCGATGAGGAAAGGACCGAGATCCCTTCACCGGGAGTGACTCCTTTAGCAATAACTGGCAGATGCTACACACTCGGTTTGTCTTTTGATTGCTTTTTAGAGTTTTTGCTTTGCACAGTGATATATATGATATATCCCGCACCTCATTCGACGAGGAAAGGACCGACGATCCCTTCACCGGGAGTGACTCCTTTAGCAAAACTAGAAAAGCCTCAAAAGCACTCCATTTTAAAATCATTTGATTCTACAACGATATAAAGTTCATTACGCAAAAGGTTTTCTTAAAAACCTGTTGTAGCCCTCCGTCATTTCAGATAGGTAATAGTTAGTATTCGTGCTGCGCTTGTTGACTCAGTCAAGGCGTAGTGTGCGGTAGCTGATTATTGCTTATCTGCAAAGCATATGATGTGATTGGATTAGGGTAGTCGTGCGGCCTTGTTGACCGAGTCAAGGGTCGTGCGGGTGGGTTTAATTCAATCGAGAAATGATGGGTTGAACTTTACTTGCGGTCTATGGTTTGTTGACTCAGTCAAGGTCATAGATCGCATGGGGCAAAATATTATCGGGAATTTCAAGTGTTGAAATTTGCAATGAGATTGCATACCTTCTATGAGATAGTTGGATCCCGATACCCGCTGCGAGTAAGAGTTACTCCTGGGAGAGTTTTACATATTACAATTAGCCGATCAAGTAGGTGTCTAGAAAGGTGTTAACGAGGTTACGCCTATGGGAAAACGAGGTTTACATTAATTAGGTTCGTGCGAAAGCACGGGGGACCTCCCTCAAAGTACCGACACTGGCCTGGCTGAAAGATTGGCGAACTTGTAGTGTGTAATTAATCCCGGCTAGTCTTTCCTTTTAGGGTTTGAAGGAAGATTTGATAAAAAGCAGTGGGAGCCATCCTGATTAGATAAAATAAAACCAATCTATTCTTGCAAGAGCGCACGCTGAGTGTTTTCTTCTCTCTCTCTCCAGGTAGCGACCATATCACGCCTTAATCAAGATAATAATATGGATTATTGACGGAACCCGCTTGTTATACTGAGCTGGGGAACGTTGGTCCTGCTCCAACTTATAATTGTTATAAGACAGAGCAGGAAATTGGGGATTACCAGAATTCCCGTGCAGCCCAAACGAAGAGAGTGCATGCTGATGCATCATCTTCGGGTGTGTTCATTAGAGAGAACTGTTTCTCAGTGTCCTTTACATCCTGGGTATGTGATACCAGATCAGGATCCCAGATATGTAATATGTTACATAGGGCTACAGAAAGGTAGAGAACTGAGAACGGGTGATAAGTTTCATGAGACAGAAAACGGGGCATGTGTTGCAGCCAAGCCTGTTGGTCACTGTCACCCTGTATTATCAGTACATTGATTCTGAACAAATGCTATTAGATACCGAACCTGATATACAAAATCATATCAGTCTCTTTATCAGTAAAGAAATGATAAAATTTTGTATAGTTGGATAATGTTTTGAACATTTCCTATATCAAAAGTTGATCGGTTCAGGCACGTTATCTAAAAGCGTTGATGTTCTAAATCAAACTACAGTTCTTTAGTATACTGAACACACACAAGAGGAAGAGTTCAGAAATGAACGAATCCTTCTTGAGGCATTGTAGATTAGGTCATAATAATGTTACCTGACTAGCTGAAGTTAAATTTAGATGCATATTTAAATCAGTTTGAATTTACATCTTGTGAAACTCGCCGGTCATGTCACAAAGATAAGATGACCACAGCTCTGTTTATTGGAAACAGAGAAAGAGTTAGTAAACTCTTGGGATGATACATGTTGATGTATGTAAGGTCCCCTGTCTACACATGCCAGGACTGGTTCTTTGTACTTCATTACATTCTTTGATAATCTCTCAAGATTCAGACATATGTTCCTGTTGAAACATGAGTCCGAGCCTTTTGAGATATTCACAGAATATAAGCGAGAAGTAGAGAACCAAAATACGGGTATAAGTATTATGTCCTATGATGAGATCAGGGAGGAGAATACTTGTGCATGGAATTCCTGAACTATTCTAAAGGAGAATGAGATTCTCTCTCAGCATTACTCCTCTGTATACACCATAGCACGATGGTATATCGGGGCGGAGCAGATACACCCTATTTGATATGGTGTGCTCTATGATGAGTACTACTGAGTTACCTATTTCCATTTGGGTGTTATGCGCTTGAGAAGCTGCATACCTATTGAATAGGGTTCAAATCAAATCAGTTGCCTACCACTTTATACGTGATATGGAAAAGGAAGAGCCCATTTCTTAAGTTAGTTAAGATTTGGGGTTGTCCGGCCTATGTCTGAAAAGCAAAATCCGGACAAGCTCGAGGCAAGGTCAGTCATGTAGAACTGGAAATGTTCCAGCTATACAAAACTGCAGCTGAAGATTTGACAGAACCAAAGGATTCAATAATTACCAATGAACCTCAGCCTCTCCGCCGATCTAGTAGGGTTCCTCACCCACCTGAGAGATACTTCGATTTCTCTATGACAGTGGGAGCGAGGATTGCATCATGAGATGATGACCCAACTAGTTTCGAGCTGGCCATCAGGAGTAAGACTCTATAAGAATGGCTGGATGTATAGTTGGATAATGTTTTGAACATTTCCTATATCAAAAGTTGATCGGTTCAGGCACGTTATCTAAAAGCGTTGATGTTCTAAATCAAACTACAGTTCTTTAGTATACTGAACACACACAAGAGGAAGAGTTCAGAAATGAACGAATCCTTCTTGAGGCATTGTAGATTAGGTCATAATAATGTGACCTGACTAGCTGAAGTTAAATTTAGATGCATATTTAAATCAGTTTGAATTTACATCTTGTGAAACTCGCCAGTCATGTCACAAAGATAAGATGACCACAGCTCTGTTTATTGGAAACAGAGAAAGAGTTAGTAAACTCTTGGGATGATACATGTTGATGTATGTAAGGTCCCCTGTCTACACATGCCAGGACTGGTTCTTTGTACTTCATTACATTCTCTGATAATCTCTCAAGATTCAGACATATGTTCCTGTTGAAACATGAGTCCGAGCCTTTTGAGATATTCACAGAATATAAGCGAGAAGTAGAGAACCAAAATACGGGTATAAGTATTATGTCCTATGATGAGATCAGGGAGGAGAATACTTGTGCATGGAATTCCTGAACTATTCTAAAGGAGAATGAGATTCTCTCTCAGCATTACTCCTCTGTATACACCATAGCACGATAGTATATCGGGGCGGAGCAGATACACCCTATTTGATATGGTGTGCTCTATGATGAGTACTACTGAGTTACCTATTTCCATTTGGGTGTTATGCGCTTGAGAAGCTGCATACCTATTGAATAGGGTTCAAATCAAATCAGTTGCCTACCACTTCATACGTGATATGGAAAAGCAAGAGCCCATTTCTTAAGTTAGTTAAGATTTGGGGTTGTCCGGCCTATGTCTGAAAAGCAAAATCCGGACAAGCTCGAGGCAAGGTCAGTCATGTAGAACTGGAAATGTTCCAGCTATACAAAACTGCAGCTGAAGATTTGACAGAACCAAAGGATTCAATAATTACCAATGAACCTCAGCCTCTCCGCCGATCTAGTAGGGTTCCTCACCCACCTGAGAGATACTTCGATTTCTCTATGACAGTGGGAGCGAGGATTGCATCATGAGATGATGACCCAACTACTTTCGAGCTGGCCATCAGGAGTAAGACTCTATAAGAATGGCTGGATGCTTAGTGATCTGAGATGGAATCCTTATACACTAACAAAGTATGGACTTTGGTTGCTATATCTAAAGTGTTAAATCCCCATCAGGAGCAAGTATATCTTGAGAAGATTACTTGGTGTACATGGAAAAGTTGAGACTTTCAAATCTAGACTTGTTAAAGATTTGCATCATTGACCAGGTGTGGATCATGATGAAACTTTTTCTAAGGATCTATGCTTAAGTCCATTCAGATCCTACTTGTCACAGCAACATACCATGACTACGATATCTGATGGTTGGGTTTCATGACTGCTTTTCTAAATGATGTTTTAGAAGAATGCGTCTATAAGTACACAGCCAGAGGGCCTCGTAGACAGTGGGAGCAGCGGAAATGTGTGCAAGATGCTTTATAGGATAAAGCAGGCATCGCGGAGTTGGAACATCTGTTTTGATGGATTAGTCAAAGAAGTTGATATCATCAAAATGGTAGATGAACCTTGTATAAACAAGAAGATAGTAGGGAGTATGGTGACGATCCTCGTAGAGTACGTGGATGACATACTCTTGATAGGGAAGGAGTTTCCTATGCTACGCTCGATCAATCTCCGCTTATCACAATGATTCTCCATATAGGATCAAAGTGATACCTCCTAAATTCTGGGTTTTTGGATCTATGAGATAGATCTAATTGGATGTTAGGACTCTCACTAGTTGTAGTGAGACGGTATCAACCGATCCTGGGGAGAATCACTGGAAGGGTTCCAGGGTGATAAAGACGACTGAATGTCAGTCACAGGCATTGCCTTTACCCTCAGTGGAGGGACGGTATGTTGGAATAGTTCCAAGCTAGATACCGTGGCATACTAGACGATAAAGGCTGGATATATCGCTACTTAAGATGCTACCAAGGAGGATGTTTGGGTGTATATTAGTTCATGAGATGAACTACGTTCCTACCATTGTGAGACAATGGAGTTGTGGCTCATGCCGAGGAACGCCGGTCCCATCAGTGATCCAGACTTATTCTAAGGCAGTGTCACCTGATCATGGAGATGGTTGATCTCCAGGGTGATCGAGGTTTGGAGAGTAGACTCAGAGGACAACACAGCGGATCCACTCACAAAGGCCTGTTCCCAGAGAGAGACTTTTATGGGATGGTTGAGTATGAGATACTGCAACCACTGCTATCAGATGGCCCTAGTGCAAGTGGGAGATTGTTAGTTATATGTATGCCCTAGAGGCCATTACTATACATAGGATGTATATTGTAGTGGATGCTGGGACATATATAGGGAGGACTTTCTTGCTCGACATGATAGTATGCTATCTGGTTGATCATTACCTTAACGTGTACACTGATTGTCTCCCTGTTACATGTTGGTAAAGCCCTTACGATCTGTACTTGACTACCTGGACTATGATGCGGATCATACTAGTGGGGACATGGTAGTCCATAAGTACATCCTTCAAAGTCCCTAGTCGTGGGTGTATAGAGACGGGACATCGATATACCAGAGTAGACTAGCGTATACCTTCTCGACCCATACAGATGAGCGATGGATGATCCCATATCCATTGGTGTTTGACATCAGAGATGATATACGGGTGCTCAGTGGAGAATGGGTACACTGGACGGACTCGCCGAGAACACCCAGATTGTAATATACCTTACGTCAGATGGCAGTTCTCTGGTGACACTGGTACAGAGTAGTCTGTTGACCCGAGATCGTCATAGAGTCTTGTGTGGTTCCCACTGTGCTTTGATTTCCATCTTACCACGTCCAAGAGGGCGTGCAAAACGGTGGTTTTTGGGTACAGTCCCGAGTCACATGGAGGCAAAGAGCGATAGGAGGGGATTCGTCTCTCCCGGTATAGGGGGTTGATGTTGCGATGTGTTCGATTGGCTATAACAGGAAATCCGTTGCCAGGGTTGCAGAGATTTACTGGTAAGTGTTACCAGTTGTTTCTCGAATTGTTATAAACCTCATATCAACACGACTTATCGAGCTATTGGGGTCTGACGTTTACCACCCCTAGGCGAGATATGCGACATATCAGACGATCAGACCGGACTGTACGGTAGTGTTACTGGTTGGATTCACTGGAGTGTGAGCGGGCTTGCTCGTCGATCTTCTGATCGCTCAATACCCGGGTGGCCGTTACGATTAGCAGACCGCTTGCGGCTTGTGGGTGTTTGATATGATCATCATCTGCTGCCGGCGTATTGACGAGTCTTTAGAGTCCTACACAGTGGTTTTCTGGCACAAGCGAAACGAAATAGGGGCGCATATGAGATATGTGCGGGACCGAGAATGATACCAGTATATGATACTGTATTCGATTCTCGCGATATGTGACATTGATCGGTTATATGCGATATAGCCGGCATATCGGATCAAGTGTTGATTCGATAAGTTGTTACTGTTGATATTAGTCAGTTATATGCGATATGACCGGATCATTAAATCAAGTGTTGATTTAATGATTTAATGTATAATTATATATTTGATATATTACTTTGCATTAACTAGTATTGGTTCACTTTAAATGGATATTCTCACTCGGATGTGCACATTGTATATGTGATATACTTTTGTGCATTAGTTTGTATCATGTTTGATGATGCATGCTAAATTAGCTAAGTGTAAAGATTAAACCATGGTTGTGTAATTCTTAGGGTTTTGTTTTTGCTTATTCATTTATTTATCTATTTATTCTTTTTGGAAAATGATTTGCATAAAGAATAAAATGGTGGCTTTCTTTGGATGGATTATGAAGCTTCATGAAACTTTGACTAAGTCACCATTTTTGTCTTGATGCTTAACCCTAACCCTTCAATCTAACCATGATTTATTCTCTACACTAAACTATGGTTGGTTAATGATAAGTTTTCATATTTATTTCTTTTTACAAAAATGAACTTATCATAACTTTTATCATCTTCTTCTTCTTCACTTCAAGAAGAAAGCTTGCCTCATCAATGGTGATTGATGAATTAGAGTGAGAAATCCAATTCTAAAGTCTACCCACTTCCTATTTCTTCATCCTCTACCTCTTGCCAAGTAGTAGAGTGTGTTTCCTTCACAAGTTTACTTGACTTGGTGAAGTTGGAGCTTGATCTAGCGATGCCTCGACGTAGATCATCTTCGGCATGGACATCGACGACCTAGCTCGCCATTTCTCCGACGAAGCCGACGCTAGAGCCCGGGAATTCATTTGGACAGCGAGGGGACTTCGTTGCGGAGCCGTGGAGGTGGAGCACCGGATCTACAAAGGTTGTATTTCCGTATTCTCTTAGTAAAGTAGTTTACTAGTTGCTTTTTCGCCTAGAATTCTAGTTAACGATCCGTATTAGGGTTTCTCGGCACCGTAATTTTTGAAATTGGCATGGTTGATGCCTTGTGAGACCTCTTGGGAGTGCCTAGGAACCCTACAGTGTTGAGAAGGTATACGCTAGTCTACTCTGGTATATCGATGCCCCGTCTCGATACACCCACGACTAGGGACTTTGAACGATGTACTTATAGACTACTATGTCCCCACTAGTATGATCCGCATCATAGTCCAGGTAGTCAAGTACAGATCCTAAGGGCTTTACCAACATGTAACAGGGAGACAATCAGTGTACACGTTAAGGTAAAGATCAACCAGATAGCATACTATCATGTCGAGCAAGAAAGTCCTCCCTATATATGTCCCAGCATCCACTACAATATACATCCTATGTATAGTAATGGCCTCTAGGGCATACATATAACTAACAATCTCCCACTTGCACTAGGGCCATCTGATAGCAGTGGTTGCAGTATCTCATACTCAACCATCCCATAAAAGTCTCTCTCTGGGAACAGGCCTTTGTGAGTGGATCCGCTGTGTTGTCCTCTGAGTCTACTCTCCAAACCTCGATCACCCTGGAGATCAACCATCTCCATGATCAGGTAACACTGCCTTAGAATAAGTCTGGATCACTGATGGGACCGGCGTTCCTCGGCATGAGCCACAACTCCATTGTCTCACAATGGTAGGAACGTAGTTCATCTCATGAACTAATATACACCCAAACATCCTCCTTGGTAGCATCTTAAGTAGCGATATTTCCAGCCATTATCGTCTAGTATGCCACGGTATCTAGCTTGGAACTATTCCAACATACCGTCCCTCCACTGAGGATAAAGACGACTGAATGTCAGTCACTTGCACTGGGGCCATCTGTAGCAGTGGTTGCAGTATCACATACTCAACCATCCCCTTAAAGTCTCTCTTTGGGAAAAGGCCTTCGTGAGTGGATCCGCCGTGTTTACTGTTAGTTATATGTATGCCCTAGAGGCCATTACTGTATATTGGATGCATATTGTAGTGGATGCTGGGACATATATAGGAAGGACTTTCTTGCTCGACATGATAGTACGCTATCTGGTTGCACTTTATCTTAACGTGTATACTTTTCGTCTCTCTGTTACATGCTGATAAAGCCCTTAGGATGTGTACTCGACTTCCAGGACTATGATGCAGATCATACTAGCGGGGCCTGGATAGTCCATTAGTACATCCTTGAATTGTTCCTAGTCGAGGGAATATCGAGACGGGGCATCGATATTCCAGAGTAGACTAGCGTATATCTTCTCGACCCATGCGATGGGCGATGGATGATCCCATATCCATCGGTGTTTGACATCGGAGATGGTATGCGGGTGCTCAGTGGAGACTGGGTACACTGAACGGACTCGCCGAGAACTCCCAGATGGTATTATACCTCACGTTAGATGGCAGTTCTCTGGTGACACTGGTACAGCTTAGTCTGTTGACCCGAGATCGTCATAGAGTCTTGTGTGTCTCCCACTGCGCTTTGATTTCCACCCTACCACGGCTCTACTGAGTTGTGCAAACAGGTGGTTTTTGGGTACAGTCTCGATTCACATGGAGCCAATGAGCGATAGGAGGGGATTCGTCTCTCCCGGTATTGGGGGTTGATGTTGCGCAATGCTCGACTGGCCATAACAGAAAATCCCTGGCCAGGGTTGCCGTGATATACTGGTAAGAGTTATCAGTAGTTTCACGAATGTTATGGACCTCAAGTCGGCATGACTTATCGAGCTACTGGGGTCTGACGTTTACCACCCCTAGGTGAGATATGCTACATATCAGACGAACAGACCGGACTGTACGGTAAGTGTTACCGGTTGGATTCACAGGAGTGTGAGAGGGCTTGCTCGTCGATCTTCTGATCGCTCAATACCCGGGTGGCCGTTACGTTTAGCAGACCGCTTGCGGCTTGTGGGTGTTTGATATGATCATCATCTGCCGCCGGCGTATTGACGAGTCTTTAGAGTCCTACACAGAGGTTTCCTAGCTCAAGCGAAACGAAATAGGAGCGCATATGAGATATGTGCGGGACCGAGAATAATTCGAGTATGCGATACCGTATTACATTCTCGCGATCTATGTATCGATTGGTTATATGCGATATAACCTAGTTATCGAATCAAGGATTGATTCGATAAGCCGATACATATGATACTAGTCGGTTATATCCGATATGACCGGATCGTTAAATCAAGTGTTGATTTAATGATTTAGTGCATATTTATATATTTGATATATTACTTTGCGTTAACTAGTATTGGTTCACTTTAAATGGATTTTCTCACTTGAATTGTGCAAGTTGTATATGTGATATACTTTTGTGCACATGTTTGTATCATGTTTGATGATACATGCTTACTTGGTTAAGTGTAAAGAATCAAACCATGGTTTAAACTATTGATTAGGGTTTTTAGGCACTCGTAAAATTCGAAACAGCCATGTTTGATGCCTTGTGAGACTTCACTAGTGTGCCTAGGAACCTTACAGTGGTATCAGAGCCTAGCTAGAGCCTTAGGCGAAGTCCCGACGGAATCAGAAGTCCGATCGACCCAAAACCCGACTTGAAAAATGCTCTCTGGACTTTTTTGAAAAACGTGGTTTTTTGAAGATTAAAAATATTCAGAAAAATCAGCAGGAAGATCTAAGACATACTGTAAACTGTAAGGTTCCTAGGCACACTAGTGAAGTCTCACAAGGCATCAAACATGGCTGTTTCGAATTTTACGAGTGCCTAAGAACCCTAATCATTAGTTTAAACCATGGTTTGATTCTTTACACTTAACCAAGTAAGCATGTATCATCAAACATGATACAAACATGTGCACAAAAGTATATCACATATACAACTTGCACAATTCAAGTGAGAAAATCCATTTAAAGTGAACCAATACTAGGTAACGCAAAGTAATATATCAAATATATAAATATGCACTAAATCATTAAATCAACACTTGATTTAACGATCCGGTCATATCGGATTTAACCGACTAGTATCATATGTATCGGCTTATCGAATCAATCCTTGATTCGATAACTATGGTATATCGCATATAACCAATCGATACATAGATCGCGAGAATGTAATACGGTATCGCATACTCGAATTATTCTCGGTCCCGCACATATCTCATATGCGCTCCTATTTCGTTTCGCTTGAGCTAGGAAACCTCTGTGTAGGACTCTAAAGACTCGTCAATACGCCGGCAGCAGATGATGATCATATCAAACACCCACAAGCCGCAAGCGGTCTGCTAAACGTAACGGCCACCCTGTTATTGAGCGATCAGAAGATCGACGAGCAAGCCCGCTCACACTCCTGTGAATCCAACCGGTAACACTTACCGTACAGTCCGGTCTGTTCGTCTGATATGTCGCATATCTCGCCTAGGGGTGGTAAACGTCAGACCCCAGTAGCTCGATAAGTCATGCCGACTTTGTAGGGTTCCTAGGCATCCTAATGAGGTCTCACAAGGCATCAACCATGCCAATTTCAAAAATTCTAGGTGCCGAGAAACCCGACTACGGATCGTTTGCTAGAAAACTAGGCGTAAATATAATCTAGTTAACACTTAACTAAGGGATACGGATATACAACCTTTGTAGATCCGTTTCTCCACCTCCATAGCTCCGCAACGAATTCCTCTCCGCTGTCCAAAAAGAATCCGGGCTCTAGCGTCGACTTCATCGGAGAATAAGCGAGCTAGGTCGTCGATGTCCATGCCAAAGATGATCTACGTCGAGGCATCGCTAAATCAAGCTCCGACTTCACCAAGTCAAGAAACTAGTGAAGAAAACACACTCTACTACTTGGCAAGAGGTAGAGGATGAAGAAATAGGAAGTGGGTAGACTTTAAAATTGGATTTCTCACTTGTTTTCATCAATCACCATTGATGAAGCAAGCTTCTTCAATGAAGAAGAAGATGAAGAAGATGAATATTGTTATGATAAGAATAATATATAATAGAAAATAAAATCCATTCTTATGATAATATTAACCTTAGTTTAGTGTAGAGAATGGACCATGGTTAGATATGATGGTTAGGGTTAAGGAAGAGATAAGAATGGTTGACTTGATCAAAGTTTCAAGAAACTTCAACATAAAACAAAATAAGCCACCATCCTTAAATAATTTCCAAAATGAATATATAAATAAATGAATAAGATAATCAAAACCCTAATCATTAAGTAAACCATGGTTTAATCTTTACACTTAACCAAGTTAATATGCATCATCAAACATGATACAAACATGTGCATAAAAGTATATCACATATACAACTTGCACAATCCAAGTGAGAAAATCCATTTAAAGTGAACCATTACTAGTTAACGCAAAGTAATATATCAAATATATAATTATACATTAAATTATTAAATCAACAATTGATTCAATGATCCGGTCATGTCGCACACAACCGACTAATATACAATGTATCGGCTTATCGAATCAACGCTTGAATCGATAACTAGGTTATATCGCATACAACCATTCGATACATTCATCGCGAGAATGGAATACGGTATCACATACACGCATTATTCTCGGTCCCGCACATATCTCATATGCGCTCCTATTTCGTTTCGCTTGAGCCAGGAAACCTCTGTGTAGGACTCTAAAGACTCGTCAATACGCCGGCAGCAGGCGATGATCATATCAAACACCCACAAGCCGTAAGCGGTCTGCTAAACGTAACGGCCACCCGGGTATTGAGCGATCAGAAGATCGACGAGCAAGCCCGCTCATACTCCTGCGAATCCGACCAGTAACACTACCGTACAGTCCGGTCTGATCGTCTGATATGTCGCATATCTCGCCTAGGGGTGGTAAACGTCAGACCCCAATAGCTCGATAAGTCGTGTCGATATGAGGCTCATAACGGGTCGAGAAACTACTGGTAACACTTACCAGCAATTCTCTGAGCAGCCCTGGCCAGGGACTTCCTGTTATAGCCAATCGAACACAGCGCAACATCAACCCCCTATACCGGGAGAGACGAATCCCCTCCTATCGCTCATTGCCTCCATGTGACTCGGGACTGTACCCAAAAACCACCGTTTTGCACGCCCTCTTAGACGTGGTAAGATGGAAATCAAAGCACAGTGGGAACCACACAATACTCTATGACGATCTCGGGTCAACAGACTACTCTGTACCAGTGTCACCAGAGAACTGCCATCTGACGTGAGGTATAATACCATCTGGGAGTTCTCGGCGAGTCCGTCCAGTGTACCCAGTCTCTACTGAGCACTCGTATATCATCTCTGATGTCAAACACCGATGGATATGGGATCATCCATCGCCCATCTGTATGGGTCGAGAAGGTATACGCTAGTCTACTCTGGTATATCGATGCCCCGTCTCGATACACCCACGACTAGGGACTTTGAAGGATGTACTTATGGACTACCATGTCCCCACTAGTATGATCCGCATCATAGTCCAGTTAGTCAAGCACACATCCTAAGGGCTTTACCAACATGTAACAGAGAGACAATCAGTATACACGTTAAGGTAAAGTTCAACCAGATAGCATACTATCATGTCGAGCAAGAAAGTCCTCCCTATATATGTCCCAGCGTCCACTACAATATACATCCTATGTACAGTAATGGCCTCTAGGGCATACATATAACTAACAATCTCCCACTTGCACTAGGGCCATCTGATAGCAGTGGTTGCAGTATCTCATACTCAACCATCCCATAAAAGTCTCTCTCTGGGAACAGGCCTTTGTGAGTGGATCCGCTGTGTTGTCCTCTGAGTCTACTCTCCTAACCTCGATCTCCCTGGCGATCAACCATCTCCATGATCAAGTGATACTGCCTTAGAATATGTCTGGATCACTGATGGGACGGACGTTCCTTGGCATAAGCCACAACTCCATTGTCTCACAATGGTTGGAACGTAGTTCATCTCATGAACCAATATACACCCAGACTGCCTCTTTGGTAGCATCTTAAGTAGCGATGTATCATGCCTTTATCGTCTAGTATGTCACGGTATCTAGCTTGGAACTCTTCCACCATACCGTCCCTTTACTGAGGGTAAAGACAATGCCTGTGACTGACACTCAGTCGTCTTTATCACCCTGGAACACATCCAGTGATTCTCCCCAGGATCGGTTGATACCGTCTCACTACAACTAGTGAGAATCCTAACATCCAATTAAGTCTATCTCATAGATCTAAAACTCAGGATTTAGGAGGTATCATTTTGATCCTATGTGGACAATCCTTGTGATAACCGGAGATTGATCGAGCGTAGCATAGGAAACTCCTTCCCCATCAAGAGTATGTCATCCACGTACTCTACGAGGATCGTCACCATACTCCCTACTACCTTTTTGTTTATACAAGGTTCATCTACCATTTTGATGATGTCAAACTCTTTGACTAATTCATCAAAAACAGATGTTCCAACTCCGCGATGCCTGCTTTATCATATAAAACATCTTTCACACGTTTCCGCTGCTCCCACTGTCTACGAGGCCCTATGGCTGTGTACTTATAGACGCTCTCTTCTAAATCATCATTTAGAAAAGCAGTCAAGACACCCAACCACCAGATATCGCAGTCATGGTATGTAGCCGTGACAAGTAGGATCTGGATGGACTTAAGCATAGCTACTGGAAAAGGTTTCATCATTATCCACGCCTGGTCGATGACGAAAACCTTTAACAATTCTAGCTTTGAAAGTCTCAACTTTTCCATGTACACCAAGTAATCTTCTCAAGATATACTTGCTCCTGATGGGGATTTAACCCTTCAGATATAGCAACTAAAGTCCATACTTTGTTGGTGTATAAGGATTCCATCTCAGATCGATAAACATCCAGCCATTCTTACAGAGTCCTACTCCTGATGGCCAGCTCGAAACTAGTTGGGTCATCATCTCATGATGCATCCTCGCTCCCACTGTCATAGAGAAACCGAAGTATCTCTCAGGTGGGTGAGGAACCCTACTAGATCGGCGGAGAGGCTGAGGTTCGTTGGTATCTACTGAATCCTTTGGTTCTACCAAATCATCTTCTGTTGTTTATATAGTTGGAACCTTTCCAGTTGTACATAACAGATCTTGCCTCGAGCTTGTCCAGATTTTGCTTTTAGACATAGGCCGGACAACCCCAAATCTTAACTATCTTAAGATATGGGCTCTTCCCTTTCCATATCACATATGAAATGGTAGGCAATTGATTTGATTGGAACCCTATTCAATAGGTATGCAGCTTCTCAAGTGCATAACTCCCAAAAAGGAAAAAGGTAACTCAGTAGTACTCATCATAGAGCACACCTTATCATATAGGGTGTGATTGATCCGCCCTGATATACCATCGTGCTATGGTGTATACAGAGGAGTAATGCTGAGAGAGAATCTCATTCTCCTTTAGTATAATCCAGGATTTCCGTGCACAAGTATTCTCCTCCTTGATCTCATCATAGGACATAATACTTATACCCGTATTGGTTCTCTACTTCTAACTTATATTCTGTGAATATCTCAAAAGGTTCGGACTTGAGTTTCAACAGGAACATATGTCTGAATCTCGAGAGATTATCAGAGAATGTAATGAAGTACAAAGAACCGGTCTTGGCATGTGTAGACTGGGGACCTACATACATCAACATGTATCATCCCATGAGTTCACTAACTCTTTCTCTGTTTCCAATAAACGGAGCTATGGTCATCTTATCTTTGTGACATGACTGGCAAGTTTCATAAGATGTAGATTCAAACTGTTTTAAATATGCATCTATGTGGAACTTAGCTAGTCGGGTCGCATTGATATGACCTAGTCTGCAATACCTCAAGAAGGATTTGTTCATTTCTGAACTCTTCCTCTTGTGTGTGTTCTGTATACTAAGAACTGTAGTTTGATTTAGAACATCAATGCTTTTAGATAACGTGCCTGAACCGATAAACTTTTGATATAGGAAATGTTCAAAACATTATCCAACAATACAAAATTTTATCATTTCTTTATTAATAAAGAGACTGATATGATTTTGTATATCAGGTTCGGTATCTAATAACATTCGTTCAGAATCAATGTATTGTAATACAGGGTGACAGTGACCAACAGACTTGGCTGCAACTCTTGCCCCGTTTTCTGCCTCATGAAACTTATCACCCGTTCTCAGTTCTCTACCTTTCTGTAGCCCTATGTAACAGATTACATATCTGGGATCCTGATCTGGTATCACATACCCAGGACGTAAAGGATACTGAGAAACAGTTCTGTATAATGAACACACCCGAAGATGATGCATCATCATGCACTCTCTTCGTTTGGGCGGCACGGGAAATCTGGTATTCCCCAAATTCCTGCTCTGTCTTATAACAATTATAAGTTGGAGCGGGACCAACGTTCCCCAGCTCAGTATAACAAGTGGGTTCGGTCAATAATCCGTATTATTATCTTGATTAAGGCGTGATATGGTCGCTACCTGGAGAGAGAGAGAAGAAAACACTCAGCGTGCGCTCTGTCAAGAATAGATTGGTTATTATTTTATCTAATCAGGATGGCTCCCACTGCTTTTTATCAAATCTTCCTTCAAACCCTAAAAGGAAAGACTAGCCGAGATTAATTACACACTACAAGTTCGCCAATCTTTCAGCAAGGCCAGTGTCGGTAATTTGAGGGAGGTCCCCCGTGCTTTCGCACGAACCTAATTAATGTAAACCTCGTTTTCCCAGAGGCGTAACCTCGTTAACACCTTTCTAGACACCTACTTGATCGGCTAATTGTAATATGTAAAACTCTCCCAGGAGTAACTCTTACTCGCAGCGGGTATCGGGATCCAACTATCTCATAGAAGGTATGCAATCTCATTGCAAATTTCAACACTTGAAATTCCCGATAATATTTTGCCCCTAGCAGCTTATGACCTTGGCTAAGGTCAACAAATCATAAGTGCTAGCCAAGTTCAACCCGTCATTTCCCGATTGAATTAAACCTACCCGCACGACCCTTGGCTAAGGTCAACAAAGTCGCATGACTACCCTAACTCAATCGCATCATATGCTTATACAGATAAGCACTAATCAGCTACCGCACACTACGCCTTGGCTAAGGTCAACAAACGTAGCACGAATACTAACCAGTACTTATCTGAAATAACGGAGGGCTACGACGGGTTTTTCAGAAAACCCTTTGCGTAATGAACTTGATATCGTTGTAGAATCAAATGAATTTTGAAATGGAGTGTTTTTGATGCTTTTCTAGTTTTGCTAAAGGAGTCACTCCCGGTGAAGGGATCGTCGGTCCTTTCCTCGTCGAATGAGGTGCGGGATATATCAGATATATCACTGTGCAAAGCAAAAACTCTTAAAAGCTATCAAAAGACAAACCGAGTGTGTAGCATCTGCCAGTTATTGCTAAAGGAGTCACTCCCGGTGAAGGGATCTCGGTCCTTTCCTCATCGAATAAGGTGCAGGATATATCACATATACCTCTGTGCAAAGCAAGAACTGTAGCTACCTGTTTTATTTTGAAATTCGATTCTACAACATCTTAGGTTTCTTTTTATTTCATTAATCACATTAATGAAGTCCCATCATTTATATACCTAAACATCACAGATAGATATGACGTACACTTATGCCATCCGCATTCGTCTCGATGTCCCCTCGTGCACCGTTACGTTAGGTAACTAACGACAGAGCAGGGTAGGGCTAGCGCGGGTATAAAACATAAGTAACGTCTATATAATATATCATATATACTATATACTATATCTATCACAGAACATCACATGATCACATCACAGATATCGCAGCAGAAGAAACATATGAAATATTGGAAATACTAGGACGTCCGTGTTTTCAATACGAGCCAGTATAAAACACGGATTCCACGGTCGTGATGAATAGCCAAACCCACACCCCTAGACCCCTACGAGAGCGGCAAGAAACCCTACCAATTCTAGAGTTAGGAGACCCGGACTCGACTCCTCGAGTTGGTCTCCCACTGGACTCCAGAACCCGGTTACTTGTGCCCCCTCCTTGGGTCTATCCTAGTGCGGAAAAGTAAATAATATACAAAGGGTGACAACTTCCGCAACCTGGAAGCGCCCCAATAAAAGAATATTACATACAAGTTTTTACATGAATGAAAATGAAAAACACTCATCTCACATAAAAACACCCGGCTATTCAAACACGACGATCCAATATAACATATCCAGCAACACATAACATCACATGTCATCAACGTAAGTAAATATGTCCATCCCAATTGTCGTTGACATATAGCAACGAAACCGGCGATATCACATATTACACTTACGGTCACAGAAAAGAAAGTGTAAAACTACAACAGTTAGAATCCGTAACCACCTCAGACATCGCATGCCTGACCAAATGAATTACTTAGACATCACATGCCTAACAATTATAAACCCCGCATTTCAGTCTCATTATCGAAAACACTTTTCAATATCGAGTCGAGCAATTCAACAAGATTCCAGACAGTCTGATCGAATACTCGTCGCAAACTTTAGTAGGCGGCCGCACCCCTGATACCGTCGACGAAGTGCACCAAGGCGGAACACCGCTACCGCGAGCACCCGAACGGATGCTTTCGGCGACGGGGTTCTCCTACAGTCACTTGGTCGGGGCTATGGAGTGAGGCTGTCTATTAAGTTTACCCGGCGAGTATCCGCGTACGCTACGTGATTGCGACGGACTTTTGATCGCATCAAAATTCCGTGGCAACCGATCAAGTGAGACTAAAGTGCTATGTTTATAACATTCATTCAGTTATCACATAACTTTTGTGAATTCCAATTGTTGTATCCCATTCCAGATAATTTGAAAATGTTAAACTTTCCGATTGAACATTCGAACACCCAAGTTTTCCCGATACAGATCAACACATGAAATAAGTCTAACAACATTCAGTTCGTGCCTCAGTACCGACGGTTCAGCCGTAGAAGGGTCAAGCCAACGCCTCACATGTGGCACGCCGTACTGCCTCAAACCCGAAGGTTCAAAGGGCAGTTCAAGACGGTCACATAATCGAGTTAAGGTTTGTTGTCTTCTAGAGGGTCCATCGCGTTACTTGCACTACTTAGAACGTCGTTAAACTACGGAAAAATCCAACACTTGGAAATTTCCCGACAGGGGAAAAATTGGGTATTTATATCCGGTCGAACTTTTTAACATATTCTAAAATTTATCCGGAAAGCCACACAGACAAAATTTGATACTCCGATCGAAACACCGAATCCCCAAAAACACAGCAGAAAAATTCAACTCTTGAATAAATATTAAAAATTCCCAGAAAACTCAGCTCTTTGAACTAGGAATTACTGTGCAAAGGAACAGGGCTGACGTCATCAAGGGGCCGCTGATCCGCCGCGGAAGCCATGCTTCTGCCGCGGATCCGCCGCGAAATTTACTGTTCACCAGAAACTTTTTGCACCGTAATTCTTATTTTTCCCTGCTGAATTTTTTAGCAATTTTTAATTTGGAAAAATCCACGATTTTAGAAAATTTCCAGAGAGCAATTTTGATTTGGGGTTTCGGGTTCGATCGGGTTTCAAATTCCGTCTAGACTTCGCCTAAGGCTCTAGCTAGGCTCTGATACCACTGTAGGGTTCCTAGGCATCCTAATGAGGTCTCACAAGGCATCAACCATGCCAATTTCAAAAATTCTAGGTGCCGAGAAACCCGACTACGAATCGTTTGCTAGAAAACTAGGCGAAAATATAATCTAGTTAACACTTAACTAAGGGATACGGATATACAACCTTTGTAGATCCGTTTCTCCACCTCCATAGCTCCGCAACGAAGTCCTCTCCGCTGTCCAAAAAGAATCCGGGCTCTAGCGTCGACTTCATCGGAGAATAAGCGAGCTAGGTCGTCGATGTCCATGCCGAAGATGATCTACGTCGAGGCATCGCTAAATCAAGCTCCGACTTCACCAAGTCAAGAAACTTGTGAAGAAAACACACTCTACTACTTGGCAAGAGGTAGAGGATGAAGAAATAGGAAGTGGGTAGACTTTAAAATTGGATTTCTCACTTGTTTTCATCAATCACCATTGATGAAGCAAGCTTCTTCAATGAAGAAGAAGATGAAGAAGATGAATATTGTTATGATAAGAATAATATATAATAGAAAATAAAATCCATTCTTATCATAATATTAACCTTAGTTTAGTGTAGAGAATGGACCATGGTTAGATATGATGGTTAGGGTTAAGGAAGAGATAAGAATGGTTGACTTGATCAAAGTTTCAAGAAACTTCAACATAAAACAAAATAAGCCACCATCCTTAAATAATTTCCAAAATGAATATATAAATAAATGAATAAGATAATCAAAACCCTAATCATTAAGTAAACCATGGTTTAATCTTTACACTTAACCAAGTTAATATGCATCATCAAACATGATACAAACATGTGCATAAAAGTATATCACATATACAACTTGCACAATCCAAGTGAGAAAATCCATTTAATGTGAACCATTACTAGTTAATGCAAAGTAATATATCAAATATATAATTATACATTAAATCATTAAATCAACACTTGATTCAATGATCCGGTCATGTCGCACACAACCGACTAGTATACAATGTATCGGCTTATCGAATCAACGCTTGAATCGATAACTAGGTTATATCGCATACAACCATTCGATACATTCATCGCGAGAATGGAATACGGTATCACATACACGCATTATTCTCGGTCCCGCACATATCTCATATGCGCTCCGATTTCATTTCTCTTGAGCCAGGAAACCTCTGTGTAGGACTCTAAAGACTCGTCAATACGCCGGCAGCAGGTGATGATCATATCAAGCACCCACAAGCCGCAAGCGGTCTGCTAAACGTAACGGCCACCCGGGTATTGAGCGATCAGAAGATCGACGAGCAAGCCCGCTCATACTCCTACGAATCCGACCAGTAACACTACCGTACAGTCCGGTCTGATCGTCTGATATGTCGCATATCTCGCCTAGGGGTGGTAAACGTCAGACCCCAATAGCTCGATAAGTCGTGTCGATATGAGGCTCATAACGGGTCGAGAAACTACTGGTAACACTTACCAGCAATTCTCTGAGCAGCCCTGGCCAGGGACTTCCTGTTATAGCCAATCGAACACAGCGCGACATCAACCCCCTATACCGGGAGAGACGAATCCCCTCCTATCGCACATTGCCTCCATGTGACTCGGGACTGCACCCAAAAACCACCGTTTTGCATGCCCTCTTGGACGTGTTAAGATGGAAATCAAAGCACAGTGGGAACCACACAAGACTTTACGACGATCTTGGGTCAACAGACTACTCTGTACCAGTGTCACCGGAGAACTGCCATCTGACGTGAGGTATAATACCATCTGGGAGTTCTCGGCGAGTCCGTCCAGTGTACCCAATCTCTACTGAGCACCCGTATATCATCTCTGATGTCAAACACCGATGGATATGGGATCATCCATCGCCCATCTGTATGGGTCGAGAAGGTATACGCTAGTCTACTCTGGTATATCGATGCCCCGTCTCGATACACCCACGACTAGGGACTTTGAAGGATGTACTTATAGACTACCATGTCCCCACTAGTATGATCCGCATCATAGTCCAGGTAGTCAAGCACACATCCTAAGGGCTTTACCAACATGTAACAGAGAGACAATCAGTATACACGTTAAGGTAAAGTTCAACCAGATAGCATACTATCATGTCGAGCAAGAAAGTCCTCCCTATATATGTCCCAGCATCCACTACAATATACATCCTATGTACAGTAATGGCCTCTAGGGCATACATATAACTAACAGACTTGAGGTCCATAACATTCGTGAAACTACTGATAACCCTTACCAGTATATCACGGCAACCCTGGCCAGGGATTTCCTGTTATGGCCCGTCGAGCATTGCGCAACATCAACCCCCAATACCGGGAGAGACGAATCCCCTCCTATCGCTCATTGCCTCCATGTGAATCGAGACTGTACCCAAAAACCACCTGTTTGCACAACTCAGTAGAGCCGTGGTAGGGTGGAAATCAAAGCACAGTGGGAGACACCCAAGACTCTATGACGATCTCGGTTCAACAGATTAAGCTGTACCAGTGTCACCAGAGAACTGCCATCTGACGTGAGGTATAATACCATCTGGGAGTTCTCGGCGAGTCCGTTCAGTGTACCCAGTCTCCACTGAGCACCCGCATACCATCTCCGATGTCAAACACCGATGGATATGGGATCATCCATCGCCCATCGCATGGGTCGAGAAGATATACGCTAGTCTACTCTGGAATAACGATGCCCCGTCCTTATATTCCCTCGACTAGGAACAATTCAAGGATGTACTCATGGACTATCCAGGCCCCGCTAGTATGATCTTCATCATAGTCCTGGAAGTCAAGTACACATCCTAAGGGCTTTATCAACATGTAACAGAGAGACGAAAAGTATACATGTTAAGATAAAGAGCAACCAGATAGCGTACTATCATGTCGAGCAAGAAAGTCCTTCCCATATATGTCCCGGCATCCACTACAATATGCATCCAATGTACAGTAATGGCCTCTAGGGCATACATATAACTAACAATCTCCCACTTGCACTAGGGCCATCTGTAGCAGTGGTTGCAGTATCACATACTCAACCATCCCCTTAAAGTCTCTCTTTGGGAAAAGGCCTTCGTGAGTGGATCCGCCGTGTTGTCCTCTGAGTCTACTCTCCTAACCTCGATCACCCCGGAGATCAACTATCTCCATGATCAGGTGATCCTTTCCTCAGAATTTGTCTGGGTCACTGATGGGACCAGGGTTCCAGGGCCAAAGCCACACTTCCATTGTCATACAATGGCAGGAACCTAGTTCATCTTATGAACCAATATACACCCAAACTTCCTCTTTGGTAGTATCTTCAATAGCGATGTTACCAGCCTTTATCTTCTAGTTTGCCACGGTATCTAGCTTGGAACTCTTCCAACATACCGTCCCTTCACTGAGGGTAAAGACAATTCCTGTGACTGACATTCAGTCATCTTTATCACCCTGGAACTCTTCCAGTGATTCTCCCCAGGATCGATTGATACCACCTCACTACAACTAGTGAGTATCCCAACATCCAATTAGATCTATCTCATAGATCCAAAGCTTAGGATTTAGTAGGTATCATTTTGATCCTATATGGAAAATCTTTGTGATAAGCGGAGATTGATCGAGTGTAGCATAGGAAACACCTTCCCTAACAAGAGTATGTCATCCACGTACTCTACGAGGATCGTCACCATACTCCCTACTACCTTTTTGTTTATACAAGGTTCATCTACCATTTTGATGATGTCAACTTCTTTGACTAATCCATCAAAACCGATGTTCCAACTCCGCGATACTTGCTTTGTCCTATAAAGCATCTTGCACACGTTTCCGCTGCTCCCACTGTCTACGAGGCCCTCTGGCTGTGTACTTATAGACGCACTCTTCTAAAACATCATTTAGAAAAGCAGTCATGACACCCAACCACCAGATATCGTAGTCATGGTATGTAGCCGTGACAAGTAGGATCTGGATGGACACTCTCTGTTACATGTTGATTAAGTGCAACCAGATAGCGTACTATCATGTCGAGCAAGAAAGTCCTTCCTATATATGTCCCAGCATCCACTACAATACGCATCCAATGTACAGTAATGGCCTCTAGGGCATACATATAACTAACAATCTCCCACTTGCACTAGGGCCATCTGTAGCAGTGGTTGCAGTATCACATACTCAACCATCCCCTTAAAGTCTCTCTTTGGGAAAAGGCCTTCGTGAGTGGATCCGCCGTGTTGTCCTCTGAGTCTACTCTCCAAACCTCGATCACCCCGTAGATCAACTATCTCCATGATCAGGTGATGCTTCCTCAGAATTTGTCTGGGTCACTGATGGGACCAGGGTCCCAGGGCCAAAGCCACACTTCTATTGTCATACAATGGCAGGAACCTAGTTCATCTTATGAACCAATATACACCCAAACTTCCTCTTTGGTAGTATCTTCAATAGCGATGTTACCAGCCTTTATCTTCTAGTTTGCCACGGTATCTAGCTTGGAACTCTTCCAACATACCGTCCCTTTACTGAGGGTAAAGACAATGCCTGTGACTGACATTCAGTCGTCTTTATCACCCTGGAACTCTTCCAGTGATTCTCCCCAGGATCGATTGATACCACCTCACTACAACTAGTGAGTATCCCAACATCCAATTAGATCTATCTCATAGATCCAAAGCTTAGGATTTAGTAGGTATCATTTTGATCCTATATGGAAAATCTTTGTGATAAGCGGAGATTGATCGAGCGTAGCATAGGAAACTCCTTCCCTAACAAGAGTATGTCATCCACGTACTCTACGAGGATCGTCACCATACTCCCTACTACCTTTTTGTTTATACAAGGTTCATCTACCATTTTGATGATGTCAACTTCTTTGACTAATCCATCAAAACAGATGTTCCAACTCCGCGATACTTGCTTTATCCTATAAAGCATCTTGCACACGTTTCCGCTGCTCCCACTGTCTACGAGGCCCTCTGGCTGTGTACTTATAGACGCACTCTTCTAAAACATCATTTAGAAAAGCAGTCATGACACCCAACCACCACATATCGTAGTCATGGTATGTAGCCGTGACAAGTAGGATCTGGATGGACTTAAGCATAGTCCCTAGAAAAGGTTTCATCATTATCCGCACCTGGTTGATGACTAAAACCTTTAACAAGTCTAGTTTTGAAAGTCTCAACTTTTCCATGTACACCAAGCAATCTTCTCAAGATATACTTGCTCCTGATGGGGATTTAACCCTTCAGATATAGCAACCAAAGTCCATACTTTGTTGGTGTATAAGGATACCATCTCAGATCACTAAGCATCCAGCCATTCTTACAGAGTCCCTACTCTCGATGGCCTGCTCGAAACTGGTTGGGCCATCATCTCATGATGCAATCCTTGCTCCCACTGTCATCGAGAAACCGAGGTATCTCTCAGGCGGATGAGGAACCCTACTAGATCGGCGGAAATCAAACTCTTTTTCAAGTCCGGTTTTGGGTCGATCGGACTTCTGATTCCGTCGGGACTTCGCCTAAGGCTCTAGCTAGGCTCTGATACCACTGTAAGGTTCCTAGGCACACTAGTGAAGTCTCACAAGGCATCAAACATGGCTGTTTCGAATTTTACGAGTGCCTAAAAACCCTAATACGGATCGTTAACTAGATAAACTAGGCAAAGCAAGCAAGTAAACGAATCTAATGCTAAAGGAAAGGGACTACAACCTTTGTAGATCCGGTCCAGCACTTTCTAAGCTCCACGATGAAGTCCCCTTGCTGTCCAAACTGAATCCTGGACTCTAGCATCGGCTTCATCGGAAAAATGAGCGGAATTGGTCGTCGGCTTCGATGTCGAAGATGATCTACGTCGAAGCTCCACAAGATCAAACTCTCACTTCAACAAGTCATGAAACTTGTGAAGAGAACATCCTATACTACTTGGCAAGAGGTAGAGGATGAAGAAATAGGAAGTGGGTTCACTTTAGAATTGGATTTCTCACTAGTTTTCATCACTTGCCATTGGAGTAGCAAGCTTTCTTCATGAAGGAAGAAGATGAAGAAGAAGAAGAAGATATGATAAGATGAAATAAAAAGGAATAAGAATTAAATCTTATCATACTTTTAACCTTAGTTAAGTGTAGAGAAAAGACCATGGTTAATTGAATGGTTAGGGTTAAGGATAAGAACAAAAAAGGAGACTAAGTCAAAACTTCATGAATGTTCAACTAGCAAACAAATAATGCCACCATTTCATCATTTATCTTTTCCAAAATAAAAAGATAAATAAAGAAATAGATAAATAAATAAATGACTAAACAAAACCCTAATCATTTGTTTAAACCATGGTTTGATTCTTTACACTTAACCAAGTAAGCATGTATCATCAAACATGATACAAACATGTGCACAAAAGTATATCACATATACAATGTGTACAATTCAAGTGAGAAAATCCTTTTCTAAGTGAACCAATACTAGTTAATGCAAAGTAATATATCAAATATATAAATATGCACTAAATCATTAAATCAACACTTGATTTAACGATCCGGTCATATCGGATATAACCGACTAGTATCATATGTATCGGCTTATCGAATCAATCCTTGATTCGATAACTAGGTTATATCGCATATAACCAATCGATACATTGATCGCGAGAATGGAATACGGTATCACATACTCGAATTATTCTCGGTCCCGCACATATCTCATATGCGCTCCTATTTCGTTTCGCTTGAGCTAGGAAACCTTTGTGTAGGACTCTAAAGACTCGTCAATACGCCGACAGCAGATGATGATCATATCAAACACCCACAAGCCGCAAGCGGTATGCTAAACGTAACGGCCACCCGGGTATTGAGCGATCAGAAGATTGACGAGCAAGCCCGCTCACACTCCTGTGAATCCAACCGGTAACACTTACCGTACAGTCCGGTCTGTTCGTCTGATATGTCGCATATCTCGCCTAGGGGTGGTAAACGTCAGACCCCAGTAGCTCGATAAGTCATGCCGACTTGAGGTCCATAACATTCGTGAAACTACTGAAAACTCTTACCAGTATATCACGGCAACCCTGGCCAGGGATTTCCTGTTATGGCCAGTCGAGCATTGCGCAACATCAACCCCCAATACCGGGAGAGACGAATCCCCTCCTATCGCTCATTGCCTCCATGTGAATCGAGACTGTACCCAAAAACCACCTGTTTGCAACTCAGTAGAGCCGTGGTAGGGTGGAAATCAAAGCACAGTGGGAGACACACAAGACTCTATGACGATCTCGGGTCAACAGACTAAGCTGTACCAGTGTCACCAGAGAACTGCCATCAGACGTGAGGTATAATACCATCTGGGAGTTCTCGGCGAGTCCGTTCAGTGTACCCAGTCTCCACTGAGCACCCGCATACCATCTCCGATGTCAAACACCGATAGATATGGGATCATCCATCGCCCATCGCATGGGTCGAGAAGATATACGCTAGTCTACTCTGGAATATCGATGCCCCGTCTCGATATTCCCTCGACTAGGAACAATTCAACTTGTGATGCCTCTGTGTAGGACTCCAAAGACTCGTCAATACGCCGGTAGCAGATGATGATCATATCAAGCACCCACAAGCCGCAAGCGGTCTGCTAAACGTAACGGCCACCCGGGTATTGAGCGATCAGAAGATCGACGAGCTAGCCCGCTCACATTCCTGCGAATCCGACCAGTAACACTTACCGTACAGTCCGGTCTGTTCGTCTGATATGTCGCATATCAAGTCTAGGGGTGGTATACGTCAGACCCCAATAACCGATAAGTCGTGCCGATATGAGGCTCATAACGGGTCGAGAAACTACTGGTAACACTTACCAGCAAATCTCTGATCAGCCCTGGCCAGGAACTTCCCTGTTACGGCCAATCGAGCACAGCGCAACATCAACCCCCAATACCGGGAGAGACGAAACCCCTCCTATCGCTCATTGCCTCCATGTGACTCGGGACTGTACCCAAAGACCACCGTTTTGCACACCCTCATGGACGTGGTAAGGTGGAGATCAAAGCACAGTGGGAATCACACAAGACTCTATGACGATCTCGGGTCTACAGACTAACCTGTACAAGTGTCACCTGAGAACTGCCATCGGACGTGAGGTATAATACCATCTGGGAGTTCTCGGCGAGTCCGTCCAGTGTACCCAGTCTCCACTGAGCACCCGTATACCATCCCTGATGTCAAACACCAATGGATATGGGATGATCCATTGCCCATCACATGGGTCGAGAAGCGTATACGCTAGCCTACACTGGTATATCGATGCCCCGTCTCGATACACCCACGACTAGGGACCTTGAAGGATGTACTTATGGACTACCATGTCCCCACTAGTATGATCTACATCATAGTCCAGGTAGTCAAGTACACATCCTAAGGGCTTTACCAACATGTATCTATAAGACAGTATAAAGAGACTAGTGTACATGTTAAGATAAAGAGCAACCAGATAGCATACTATCATGTCGAGCAAGAAAGTCATCTCTATATATGTCCAAGCATCCAATATAATATACATCATCTGTACAATACTGGCCTCTAGGGCATACATACAACTAACAATAACCACGTTTTTCAAAAAAGTTCAGAGAGCATTTTTCAAGTCGGGTTTTGGGTCGATCGGACTTCTGATTCCGTCGGGACTTCGCTTAAGGCTCTAGCTAGGCTCTGATACCATTCTAGGGTTTCTCGGCACCGTATTTTTTAGAAATTTGCATGGATGATGACTTGTGAGACCTCACTAGGGTGCCTAGGAACCCTACAGTAGTATCAGAGCCTAGCTAGAGCCTTAGGCAAAGTCCCGACGGAATCAGAAGTCAAGTGGATGCACAAAACGACAAATTGGCCGCGGAACCGCCGCATGAGCATGCTCATGCCGCGGATCCGCGGCGCCTTTATGGAATCAGGTCCTCGAATTTTACAGTATTCCTTAGATCTTCCAGCTGATTTTTCTGAATATTTTTAATCTTCAAAAAACCACGTTTTTCAAAAAAGTCCAGAGAGCATTTTTCAAGTCGGGTTTTGGGTCGATCGGACTTCTGATTCCGTCGGGACTTCGCCTAAGGCTCTAGCTAGGCTCTGATACCATTCTAGGGTTTCTCGGCACCGTATTTTTTAGAAATTTGCATGGATGATGACTTGTGAGACCTCACTAGGGTGCCTAGGAACCCTACAGTGGTATCAGAGCCTAGCTAGAGCCTTAGGCGAAGTCCCGACGGAATCAAAAGTCTGATCGACCCAAAACCCGACTTCAAAAATGCTCTCTGGACTTTTTTGAAAAACGTGGTTTTTTGAAGATTAAAAATATTCAGAAAAATCAGCAGGAAGATCTAAGGAATACTGTAAAATTCGAGGACCTGATTCCATAAAGGCGCCGCGGATCCGCGGCATGAGCATGCTCATGCGGCGGTTCCGCGGCCAATTTGTCGTTTTGTGCATCCACTTTTGCACAGTAATTCTTAGTTATCTGTGCTGGATTTCCTGGGGATTTTAATAATTTTTTCCAGAGTTGCATTTTCTGGGTCGTATTGGGGACTCGGTATATCGATCGGATTGTCTAATTCTGTCTGTGTGCTTTTCCGGATAATCTTAGAATATGTTAAAAAGTTCGACCGAATATAAATACCCACTTTTTCCCCTGCCGGGAAATTTCCAATTGTTGGATTTTTCCATAGTTTAACGACGTTCTAAGTAGTGCAAGTAACGCGATGGACCCTCTGGAAGACAACAAACCTTAACTCGATTATGTGACCGTCTTGAACTGCCCTTTGAACCTTCGGGTTTGGGGCAGTACGGCGTGCCACATGTGAGGCGTTGGCTTGACCCTTCTACGGCTGGACCGTTGGTACTGAGTCACGAACTGAATGTTGTTAGACTTATTTCATGTGTTGAGCTGTATCGGGAAAACTTGGGTGTTCGATTGTTCGATCGAAAAGTTTAGCATTTTCTATTTATCCGGAATGTGATACAATAATTGGAATTCATAAATTGTTATGAGATAACGGAATGAATATTATAAACGTAGCAGTTTAGTCTCACTTGATCGGTTGCCACGGAATTTTGATGTGATCAAAAGTCCATCGCAATCACGTAGCGTACGCGGATACTCGCCGGGTAAACTTGATAAACAGCCTCACCCCATAGCCCCGACCAAGTGACTGTAGGAGAACCCCGTCGCCGAAAGCATCCGCCCGGGTGCTCGCGGCAGCGGTGTTCCGCCTTGGTGCACTTCGTCGGCGGCATCGGGGGTGCGGCCGTCTACTAAAGTTTGCGACGAGCATTCGATCAGAATGTCGGGAATCCTGTTGAATTGCCCGACTTGATATTGAAAAGAGTTTTCGATAATGAGACTAAAATGCGGGGTTTATAATTGTTAGGCATGCGATGTCTAAGTACTTCATTTGGTCAGGCATGCGATGTCTGAGAAGGTTGCGGATTCCAACTGTTGTAGTTTTACACTTTATTTTCTGTGACCGTAAGTTTAATATGTGATATCGCCGGTTTCGTTGCTATATGTCAACGACAATTGGGATGCGCATATTTACTTACGTTGATGACATCTGATGTTATGTGTTGCTGGATATGTTATATTGGATCGTCGTGTTTGAATAGCCGGGGGGTTTTTATATGAGATGAGTGTTTTTTCATTTTCATTCATGTCAAAACTTGTATGTAATATTCTTTTATTGGGGCACTTCCAGGTTGCGGAAGATGTCACCGTTGATGTATATTATTTACTTTTCTGCACTAGGATAGACCCAAGGAGGGGAGCACAAGTAACCGAGTTCTGGGGTCCAGTGGGAGACCAACTCGAGGAGTCGAGTCCGGGTCTCCTAACCCTAGAATTGGTAGGGTTGCTTGCCGCTCTCGTAGGGGTCTAGGGGTGTGGGATTGGCTATTCATCACGACCGTGGAATCCATGTTTTATACTGGCTCGTATTGAAAACACGGACGTCCTAGTATATCCAATATTTCATATGTTTCTTTCTGCTGCATTATCTGTGATGTGATCATGCGATGTTCTGTGCTCTGTTCATACAGATATAGTATATAGTATATATGATATATTATATAGACGTTGCTTATGTTTTACACCCGCGCTAGCCCTACCTCGCTCTGGCGTTAGTTACCTAACCTAACGGTGCAGACGGGACATCGAGGCGAATGCGGATGGCATAAGCGTACGTTATATTTATCTGTGATGTTTAGGTGGACTTAAATGATGGGATATTCATTAATGAGATTAATGAAAGAAAATAAACCTAATTGATGTTGTGGAATCGAATTTCAAAATAAAACAGGTAGCTACAGTTCTTGCTTTGCATCGCGGTGTTTATTGTAGAACATCCTGCACCTTATTCGATGAGGAAAGGACCGAGATCCCTTCACCGGGAGTGACTCCTTTAGCAATAACTGGCAGATACTACAACCCTCGGTTTGTCTTTGATCGCTTCTATAGTTTCCGCTTTGCACAGTGATATATATGATATATCCCGCACCTCATTCGACGAGGAAAGGGCCGACGATCCCTTCACCGGGAGTGACCCCTTTAGCAAAACTAGAAAAGCCTCGAAAACATTCCATTTAAAAACCATTTGATTCCGCAACGAGATCAAGTTCAAAGCGTTAAAGGTTTTCATAAAAACCATTCGCAACCCTCCGTCATTTTAGGAAGTAGAGTACTTAGTATTCGTGCTACGTTTGTCGACCATAGCCGAGGCGTAATGTGCGGTAGCTAAGTGATGTCTTCTTACACAGCATATGATGCGATTAGTTAGGACAGTCATGTGGCTTTGTTGACCTTAGCCAAGGGTCATGTGGGTGGGTCTAATTAATCATGAAATGACGGGTAGAACTTGACTAGTACTTATGATTTGTTGACCTTAGCCAAGGTCATAGGTGCTAGGAGTAAAAACCATTATCGGGAGTTTCAAGTGTTGAAATTTGCAATGAGATTGCATACCTTCTATGTGATAGTTGGATCCCGATACCCACTGCGAGTAATTGTTACTCCTGGGAGAGTTTTGCACTTTGCAATTAACCGATCAAGTAGGTGTCTAGAAAGGTGTCAACGGGGTTACGCCTCTGGGAAAACGAGGTTTACTGTAATTAGGTCCGTGCGAAAGCACGGGGAACCTCCCTCAAAGTACCGACACTGGCCTGGCTGAAAGATTGGCGAACTTGTAGAGTGTAATTAATCCCGGCTAGTCTTTCCTTTTAGGGTTTGAAGGAAGATTTGATAAAAACAGTGGGAGCCATCCTGATTAGATAAAATACATAACCAATCTAATCTTGCAAGAGCGCACGCTGAGTGTTTTCTTCTCTCTCTCTCCTGGTAGCGACCATATCACGCCTTAATCAAGATAATAATACGGATGTATTGACCGAACCCGCTTGTTATACTGAGCTGGGGAACGTTGGTCCCGCTCCAACTTATAATTGTTATAAGACAGGGCATGAAATTGGGGAATACCAGATTTCCTATGCCGCCCAAACGAAGAAAGTGCATATGATGCATCTCCTTCGGGTATGTTCATTACAAAGAACTGTATCTCAGTATCCTCCGAATCCTGGGTATATGATACCGGATCAGGATCCCAGATATGTAAGCTGTTACATAGGGCTACAAAAAGGTAGAAAAACTGAGAACGGGTGATAAGTTTCATGAGACAGAAACCGGGGCAAGTGTTGCAGCCAAGTCTGTTGGTCACTGTCACCCTGTATTACCAATACATTGATTCTGAACAAATGCTATTAGATACCGAACCTGATATACAAAATCATATCAGTCTCTTTATTAGTAAAGAAAGGATATAATTTTGTATTGATGGATAATGTTTTGAACATTTCCTATATCAAAAGTTGATCGGTTCAGGCACGTTATCTAAAAGCATTGACGTTCTAAATCAAACTACAATTCCTAGTATACAGAACACACGCAAGAGGAAGAGTTAGTAAACTCTTGGGACTGATACATAATGATGTATGTAAGGTCTCCTGTCTACACATGTCAGGACTAGTTCTTTATACTTCATTATATTCTCTGATAATCTCTCAAGATTCAGTCATATGTTCCTGTTGAAACATAAGTCCGAACCTTTTGAGGTATTCACAGAATATAAGTTAGAAGTAGAGAACCAATAACCGGGTATAAGTATTATGTCCTTTGATGAGATCAAGGAGGAGAATACTTGTGCATGGAATTCCAGGATTATTCTAAAGGAGAATGAGATTCTCTCTCAGAATTACTCCTCCAAATAACCATAGCACATTGGTGTATCGGGGCGGAGCAATCACACCCTATATGATAAGGTGTGCTCTATGATGAGTACTGCTGAGTTACCTGTTTCCTTTTTTTGGGAGTTATGCGCTTGAGAAGCTGCATACCTATTGAATAGGGTTCGATTCAAATCACTGCCTACCACTCCATATAAGATATGTTGTGGGAAGATCCTATCTCTTAAGTAAGTTAAGATTTGGGATTGTTCGGCCTATGTCAAAAGCAAAATCCGGACAAGATCGAGGCAAGGTCTGTAATGTAGAACTGGAAAGGTTCCAGCTATACAAACTACAGCAGATGATTTGACAGAACCAAAGGATTCTATAGTCCCCGACGAACCTCAGCCTCTCCGCCGATCTGGTAGGGTTCCTCGCCTGCCTGAGAGATACCTCGGTTTCTCGATGACAGTGGGAGCAAGGATTGCATCATAAGATGATGACCCAACTAGATTCGAGCAGGCCATCAAGAGTAGGGACTCTGTAAGAATGGCTGGATGCTTAGCAATCTGAGATGGAATCCATATACACCAACAAAGTATGGACTTTGGTTGCGATATCTGAAGGGTTAAATCCCCATCAGGAGAAAGTATATCTTGAGAAGATTACTTGGTGTAGATGGACAAGTTGAGACTTTCAAAGCTAGACTTGTTAAAGGTTTTCGTCATCGACCAGGCACGGATAATGATGAAACCTTTTCTAGGGACTATGCTTAAGTCCATCCAGATCCTACTTGTCACGGCTACATACCATGACTACGATATCTGGTGGTTGGGTGTCATGACTGCTTTTCTAAATGATGTTTTAGAAGAGTGCGTCTATAAGTACACAGCCAGAGGGCCTCGTAGACAGTGGGAGCAGCGGAAACGTGTGCAAGATGCTTTATAGGATAAAGCAAGTATCGCGGAGTTGGAACATCTGTTTTGATGGATTAGTCAAAGAAGTTGACATCATCAAAATGGTAGATGAACCTTATAGAAACAAAAAGGTAGTAGGGAGTATGGTGACGATCCTCGTAAAGTACGTGGATGACATACTCTTGTTAGGGAAGGAGTTTCCTATGCTACGCTCGATCAATCTCCGCTTATCACAAAGATTTTCCATATAGGATCAAAATGATACCTACTAAATCCTAAGCTTTGGATCTATGAGATAGATCTAATTGGATGTTGGGATACTCACTAGTTGTAGTGAGGTGGTATCAATCGATCGTGGGGAGAATCACTGGAATAGTTCCAGGGTGATAAAGACGACTGAATGTCAGTCACAGGCATTGTCTTTACCCTCAGTAAAGGGACGGTATGTTGGAAGAGCTCCAAGCTAGATACCGTGGCAAACTTGAAGATAAAGGCTGGTAACATCGCTATTGAAGATACTACCAAAGAGGAAGTTTGGGTGTATATTGGTTCATAAGATGAACTAGGTTCCTGCCATTGTATGACAATGGAAGTGTGGCTTTGGCCCTGGAACCCTGGTCCCATCAGTGACCCAGACAAATTCTGAGGAAGCATCACCTGATCATGGAGATAGTTGATCTCTGGGGTGATCGAGGTTAGGAGAGTAGACTCAGGGGACAACACGGTGGATCCACTCACGAAGGCCTTTTCCCAAAGAGAGACTTTAAGGGGATGGTTGATTATGTGATACTGCAACCACTGCTACAGATGGCCCTAGTGCAAGTGGGAGATTGTTAGTTATATGTATGCCCTAGAGGCCATTACTGTACATTGGATGTATATTGTGGTGGATGCTGGGACATATATAGGTAGGACTTTCTTGCTCGACATGATAGTATGCTATCCGGTTGCTCTTTGTCTTAACGTGTATACTTTCCGTCTCTCTGTTACATGTTGATAAAGCCCTTAGGATGTGTACTCGACTTCCAGGACTATGATGCAGATCATACTAGCGGGGCCTGGATAGTCCATGAGTACATCCTTGAAATGTTCCTAATCGAGGGAATATCGAGACGGGGCATCGATATTCCAGAGTAGACTAGCGTATATCTTCTCGACCCATGCGATGGGCGATGGATGATCCCATATCCATCGGTGTTTGACATCGGAGATGGTATGCGGGTGCTCAGTGGAGACTGGGTACACTGAACGGACTCGCCGAGAACTCCCAGATGGTATTATACCTCACGTCAGATGGCAGTTCTCTGGTGACACTGATACAGCTTAGTCTATTGACCCGAGATCGTCATAGAGTCTTGTGTGTCTCCCACTGTGCTTTGATTTGCACCCTACCACAGCTCTACTGAGTCGTGCAAACAGGTGGTTTTTGGGTACAGTCCCGATTCACATGGAGGCAATGAGCGATAGGAGGGGATTCGTCTCTCCCGGTATTGGGGGTTGATGTTGTGCTATGCTCGACTGGCCATAACAGGAAATCCCTGGCCAGGGTTGCAGTGATATACTGGTAAGAGTTATCAGTAGTTTCACGAATGTTATGGACCTCAAGTCGGCATGACTTATCGAGCTACTGGAGTCTGACGTTTACCACCCCTAGGCGAGATATGCGACATATCAGACGAACAGACCGGACTGTACGGTAAGTGTTACCGGTTGGATTCAGAGGAGTGTGAGCGGGCTTGCTCGTCGATCTTCTGATCGCTCAATACCCGGGTGGCCGTTACGTTTAGCAGACCGCTTGCGGCTTGTGGGTGTTTGATATGATCATCATCTGCTGCCGGCGTATTGACGAGTCTTTAGAGTCCTACACAGAGGTTTTCTAGCTCAAGCGAAACGAAATAGGAGCGCATATGAGATATGTGCGGGATCGAGAATAATTTGAGTATGTGATACCGTATTCCATTCTCGCGATCAATGTATCGATTGGTTATATGCGATATAACCTAGTTATCGAATCAAGGATTGATTCGATAAGCCGATACATATGATACTAGTCGGTTATATCCGATATGACCGGATCGTTAAATCAAGTGTTGATTTAATGATTTAGTGCATATTTATATATTTGATATATTACTTTGCATTAACTAGTATTGGTTCACTTAGAAAAGGATTTTCTCACTTGAATTGTACACATTGTATATGTGATATACTTTTGTGCACATGTTTGTATCATGTTTGATGATACATGCTTACTTGGTTAAGTGTAAAGAATCAAACCATGGTTTAAACTAATGATAGGGTTTTGTTTAGTCATTTACTTATTTATCTATTTCTTTATTTATCTTTTTATTTTGGAAAAGATAAATGATGAAATGGTGGCATTATTTGTTTGCTAGTTGAACATTCATGAAGTTTTGACTTAGTCTCCTTTTTTGTTCTTATCCTTAACCCTAACCATTCCATTAACCATGGTCTTTTCTCTACATTTAACTAAGGTTAAAAGTATGATAAGATTTAATTCTTATTCCTTTTTATTTCATCTTATCATATCTTCTTCTTCTTCATCTTCTTCCTTCATGAAGAAAGCTAGCTACTCCAATGGCAAGTGATGAAAACTAGTGAGAAATCCAATTCTAAAGTGAACCCACTTCCTATTTCTTCATCCTCTACCTCTTGCCAAGTAGTATAGGGTGTTCTCTTCACAAGTTTCATGACTTGTTGAAGTGAGACACTACTACAAATAAGGGTTGCCCCTACGGATTTATCGGTAGGGGCAACCCACTGCCCCTACGGATATATACGTAGGGGCGAAAAAAGACCCCGTAGGTGCAAAGGCCGCAGGTGCAAGTTGAGGCCCTGAACTTGCCCTTACGGACAAATTCATGCCCCTACGGATATCTCGGTAGGTGTTATGGCCCCTACGGAGTACCCCGTAGGGGTAATAAAATCATATATGTAATTTTTTTTTTGAATATATTGTATATACCTACGGATATATCCGTAGGTCCTTTTTCTACCCCTACGGATACCTCCGTAGGGGATATAAAGTAGCCCCTACGGATAAGTCCGTAGGGGCCACTCCCAACACCCTGCACTGAGATCGGGGTGAAAAATATCAGGAAACCTGATATTTTGCCCCTACGAATTTATCCGTAAGGGATAAACAGTGGCCCCTACGGACATATCCGTAGGGGCACCCCCAACACCCTGCACTGATATCAGGTGGGAAAATATCAGGTTTCCTGATAGTTTGCCCCTACGGATAACTCCGTAGGGGCAACATATGTACCTACGGCTTAATCCGTAGGTACATATTGTCTGTGTTTTTTTTTAAAAAATGGGCTGCTAGATTTTTTCCCGCCCTGTGCACAATACTATATACATCAATCAAATCATATATTGCAGTATTCATAATCACATCTCACGCATATATATAATATACAAAAGAAACCCAAAAACTGAATATGATATAAATACAAATCAATATCAATATCGTTTCAAAATGTAGTACAATGTGATATAAATACATGTTTCAAAAAATAAGAACCAAAAAGCTACCCTAGTTCGGTCCAGCTCCACCTCCGAATAACGTTAGAATAACGCGCGCCTGCTCCTCGGTCAATACACTCTGCAATGCTACATATAAGGGAGTCTGAGCGGCATGTGGAGCTGGCGATGTGGTCTGCGCTGCCGCCGTCGAGGTAGTCGCTTGCGGAGCCGCGGCTGCGGGAGTCTGAGTGGGCGGTGGAGCTACAGGAGCTGTCTGCGGAACCGCAGCCGATGTAGTAGCTTGCGGAGCCGCAACCGAAGGAGATGCATGTGGAGGCTCGGCTGATCTACCCTGTCGCGTCTGGACATAACGTATGTAAGAAGCGTGTAAGAACTGTGTATTATTCGAATTCGTTTCATTATTAAGTTATTTCGAAACCCTGTTTGGATATCTAGTTTGGAAAAGCGTTGTTTATTTTAATTACATATGTATGTATGATTAATCAAACTTAAGTCTAAAACCAAATAAGCTCAAGCTACGTACTAATTATGGATATGTTGATATGTATATAATATGAAATGATATTTTATTATAAAGTAGTATACATACCAGCATCTCCTTCAACTCCTGAACGGTGGCCCTCAAGCTATCCAGTTCCTGATGGACATGCCGGTCACTGGAGACGGAGGAAGTAACCGCCGGGGTGGAGTCCAACCTCATATGGGCCTTGCTAGGGCCCAATCCCCGGCCTCTCTACCAATCTCCGTGGTGCCCTCCGTGTGCAGCGTCCAGAACTGGGGTCAGCAGCCTCGGATCGTTCTGTCCGGTAAAATCGATCCCCGAGGCCTGGGCCTGCTCAACCACCCGCTCCTACACCCACATTAAGCAGTAAAGTATAAGTATAAAATTTAAACTTGAACCTTCCAAAACTAAAATTTCAAATTTGGGTAGAAAAAATATTAACACTTATGCAGTACTCCTGGGTAGCGACGTCGGGACATCGAAGCTCGCCCGTGGCGGGATCTGTCGAGGTGCCGTGGACGGCAAGATATGTGGACAGCACGCTCGGTGTACCACCTGACGCCACGGTCCGAGATGTCTGCAATATTAGAAAGTAACTCTTAATATTAGAAATATTAGAGAATAACTCTTAATATTGGAGAATATTAGAGAATAACTCTTAATTTACCGATAACTCCATGGCTCGAGTAATGTTCCTCGAGCCACCTGTGTAAGTGGGGCGACCCCTCTTCGCCGACTTCCTGTTCTCCGTATTCTGAGCGGCCTGTTTCTGCACAACGCATTAACATTTAGTTTTCTAATTAAGAAACACAAAGAAATAAATTATATCATAAATAATGAATTAAATTTAAAATACATACTTGTTTGCGTTCGGAGTCGAAATAAGCGCACAATAGAGGCCATGTCTCTACGTCGACTCTCGCAAACGCCGGAGTAGATAGGAGGGCCGCTCTCTCTGCCTCGGGGGTCGCTATCCACAGGGAGTAGCAGTCGGCCTTCAGCTCATTCATGTTGTATCGGACCTTGGCCTGCATGTTCTTCATCAGGCCATTGTACAGAGCATGAAGGTCGAGCACCCTCCCCGAGTGATCAGGGTCGGCTACAGGCTGAAAATCGTAATCCAACTGAAAATACAAAAAAAACATTGTTATTAGATTGCAAGTGTTAATAATAAATATATTGGATAGATCAAATAAAAATATATATTAATACATACCCGAGCCTGATCAAAGAAGAGGGCGAATGAGCGCTGGTGCTGCTCGCCCCACTCAACGTGAAGTGGATAGTTCTTCACGATCCGGCTCTCGTCCCCCAAATACCGGCCGAACCTCTCGGCATGAGGACCGGTATAGCGATAGTCAAGGGTAAAAAATAGGGGGAATGCTGCATCCCCCCTAGCTCTATCAGGCCTCAGCCTATGGGACTGATTCAGGCCTCGAGTCCCCCTCTGGGATGGAGAGGCCCTGCGTCTGCACGAAATATCAAGACAATCAATAATAAGACAAAGTTGTATTAAGAAATCAAGGTTAAACAAAAATTCAAGTGTGATATATACCTCCGGTGATTAGCGCACGAGCCTGGGCCCGAGCAGCAGCACGAGCGGGACGATAGTTCCTCCGGTGAGGAACAACCGGGGTCCCGGACCCGGACGCATCCCCTCCAACTATAAAATAAACATCGACGCTAAATCTCCATGAAGTTCATATTTATTCTATATAGCATATGTAAAATAAATAAATATTTTAAATTTATTCATACTAACCTGCAGACGATGCGGAGGGTATGGAAGCGGCAGGAGTGGCCCCTGTGGAAGGTGTGGACGCACCACCTATAATTAGACAATTAAAAATAGATTTTATAAGTAATTGCAAAAAGAATGTGTAGATCAATAATATAACGTTCTAAATCAATATGCATGAACTATAGGACATATAAACATACCCGCAGGTGCGGTGGTGTCACCACCTACAGCTAGACAATAATAAAAATTGCTAAGTAAGAGCAAAAGGAATGTGTATATTTATGATATAGCATTCTAAATCAATATACATACACTATATGATATATAAACATACCTGGAGGAGCGGGGGTGGCCTCTGTCCCAGATGTGGACGCAGGACCAACAACTAGACAATTAAAAATAGATTTTATACGTAATTGGAAAAAGAATGTGTAGATCAATAATATAACGTTCTAAATCAATATGCATGCACTATAGGACATATAAACATACCCGCAGGTGCGGTGGTGTCACCACCTACAGCTAGACAATAATAAAAATTGCTAAGTAAGAGCAAAAGGAATGTGTATATTTATGATATAGCATTCTAAATCAATATACATACACTATATGATATATAAACATACCTGGAGGAGCGGGGGTGGCCTCTGTCCCAGATGTGGACGCAGGACCAACAACTAGACAATTAAAAATAGATTTTATAAGTAATTGCAAAAAGAATGTGTAGATCAATAATATAACGTTCTAAATCAATATGCATGCACTATAGGACATATAAACATACCCGCAGGTGCGGTGGTGTCACCACCTACAGCTAGACAATAATAAAAATTGCTAAGTAAGAGCAAAAGGAATGTGTATATTTATGATATAGCATTCTAAATCAATATACATACATTATATGATATATAAACATACCTGGAGGAGCGGGGGTGGCCTCTGTCCCAGATGTGGACGCAGGACCAACAACTAGACAATCAAACATTGACAATATAAGTAATTTTGACATAAACATGCATGAATATCTGTAATATTACATTGAAAATGGATAAGCGTGCAGTATACCTGGAGATGTGGCAAAATCCACACGGAAGGAGGCATCCGAAGGGGTCTCCGATCTGGGTGCAAGACTGGCCCTCTGAAGCTCCCTACGGAGCTTTCCGGGCGGCAGAACCGCTCTGCCTCTGCCTCTGCCACGGCTGGAGCTCCTGCCGCCCCTCGCTGCTCCCGACATCGTCATCAAATCTAGATAAACGGTTCGTGGACGCATTATACAATCATTAAAAGTATTGACTATATATGATCTAGAGCGTAAAATGTGAAGTAATAATATAACATTACTGATAACCTTTTTCGTTTCGTGGGCGCATCATACATATCTACTTGGATTTCATCGTCGATGTCATTTCTAACCCACGTAACTTCATGATCGGTCGAAGATAACCCGTCCTTCGAAATAGACGGTCGGAGCACTTTAAGCCTTCTCTCTTCTTCGTCCTCATCGCTGTCCTCGTATTCTGGGACATCGTAGACATCTCTAGGTTTCCATCGGCATACAACACTCCACCCCGGATGCTTCAAACACTGTGAGTAGTATACTTGGAACGCTTGGTTCGGAAAGATAAACGGATCGTCCTGACCGTAAAATCGAAGTGTCTTCACACTGGTCAATCCATATTCATCTTTCCAAGTCCCAAGACTGCTTCTCCACCTGTCTGTATCGGTTCGCGGATCGTACCAAGTACAGTGGAATATATAAAAGGGTTCTGATCGTCCGGGATAGTGGATGCCGAGTATACAATTTAAGTACCCATAGTAAATCACACCGTCCGATCCTACCGTCGCAATCCCACTATTCTGAGTGATTCTAGATATTTCTATATCCTTAACTTCGAATTTGTATCCAAGGACACCAAATCCTTTGTAATGTGCAACCTCCATACTAGGAAATTGAGCTAAACATCTTGAATCACTCTCAAATGATGCAGACATGTTCGGATCGTGGATCTAACAAAACAAATTTTACGATAAATACATAACGATACAAGTTTAGATTAAAACTGATAGCAATAAAATGTAATTCGAATAACTTACATGCTCTATGACCCAATCACAAAAATTATCCTGATGGTATTATTCCAAACGCTCTTCGTTCCAATCAGGATGCCCCTCACGTACCTCGTTAAAATGAGTTCTGTTTTCGACAAATAATTGTGACATTAATATTATGTCATTTCATACACACACAAACACAGATATAACAATTAATCCAAAAGAACTTACTCTCTAATTTGTTCAAGACATACGCAATTAAGCAAGATAAACCGGTATATCTTGTTGATAAACATAGTGTCTACCCTCTTATACTCGGCTTTACCATATGGCCCGTCTTGAATTCTTCGTGGTCGGTTAAGCCTTGTCTCAATGTTCTCGTCCAGATAGCGGGAACAAAATGTGGTTGCTTCATCAAGAAGATAACCTTGCATGATAGAACCCTCTGGTCGATTTTTATTGCGTGTATACTTCTTAAGAGTGTAAAGGTACCTAATGAGAATATGTTGAATAAATAAACACGGGCATACATGACAAAAATAAATTTATGAATTGCGCGAAACGAAAAATTACACGTACCTCTCGACGGGATACATCCATCGATATTGTACCGGTCCGGCTAACTTCGCCTCAGTTGCAAGATGAACCGTCAAGTGTATTATGATATCGAAGAATGACGGTGGGAAAATACGCTCAAACTTGCAAAGTATCAACGCAATAGAATTTTCTAGTTTATCCAGCGTCGCAACCTCCAGCGTTTTAGCACACAACTCCCTGAAAAAATAACATAGGTCGTTGATTACTAGACCAACCGAGTCGGGGAGAGAAGTCCTGAGGGCTAATGGAAGAAGGTGCTCCACGATAACATGGTGGTCATGACTTTTTAGCCCATCGATCTTGCACTTCACAATTTTTATTTTCTTGCTGAATGATCCTGAGAAACCTGTGGGGACTTTCAAATCATGCAACACCTGCAGGAATCTTTTCTTCTCCGGTTGTGACATATGATAAGCGGCATTGGGAAGTACAAACTTGCCCGGTTTACCCGCTACCGGTTTAGGGTGCAGTTCACTTCTTATTCCCCACTCTTGTAGATCTATCCGGGCATTCATGTTGTCTTTCGATTTCCCGTCTTTACACAGAAGCAAGTTAAGTATGTGCTCTGATACTCCCTTCTCTATATGCATGACGTCCAGACAATGACGCACTGAATTTTTAGACCAGTACGGAAGCTCGAAGAAAATGCTTAACTTGTTCCAATATTGTGGTTTGACCTGTCTCGTCGGATCCATCCCGAAGGTCACGTTATTGTAACCATCCCATTTAGCAGTCACGTCCTCTCCGGACAATGGGGATGGAGGCCCAAGAAGCTCCTGATGACCATCAAAGTGAACCGTGTCTAACCTATAGGGGTGGTCTGGAGGCAGAAAACGTCGATGGCCGCAATAACAAACCTTCCTGCTAAAATTCAAAAATTTTGATGTTGTGTGTTCATGGAAATGAGGACATGCTTTGTGACCATGTACGGACCAACCTGAAAGCATTCCATACTCAGGAAAGTCATTAATTGTCCACATTAAAGCCGCACGCAGTATGAAGGTTGTATTTGTGTTTGAATCATATGTCTCTACACCATCAATGAACAAAGTTTTCAGCTCCTCAATCAGAGGTCGGAGATAGACGTCGATATTGTTCCCCGGTGAGTTTGGTCCGTCGATAAGAAGAGGCATCATAAAGTATGATTGGTCCATAGCCAACCAAGGCGACAGATTATAAATTATCATTACAACGGGCCATGTACTGTGACTTCCAGCCATATAGTTGAATGGGCAGAAGCCATCGGCAGCCAGTCCGAGCCGGACATTGCGAGGATCGCTACTGAATATTGCGTGCCTCCTATCGAAATCCTTCCATGCCGGTGAATCTCTTGCATGGCACATTTTTCCATTTTCGCTTGGAGGAGCACGGTGATGCCAAATCATTGCCTCGGCTGTTTTCTTGCACCTGAATAGCCTCTGTAGCCTCTGTGTTATGGGAAAATATCGTGCTATCTTCACAGGTATATCAGGCTTCTTATCAGAATCTTTCGGCTTATACCTGGCCTCTCCGCATGTTGGACACTCTTTCAAATCTGAATTCTCTTTCCGGTACAACACGTAATTTTTAGGACATGCTTGAATCTTCTCGCACTTTAGACCCAAATCAGACATCATTTTCTGGGCTTCGTACCAGCTTTCGGGCACATTATTTCCCGGAGGCATAGAATCTTTCAAGAACGAAAGAAGCATTGTGAATGACTTGTTGCTCCATCCATTTAGGCACTTAATTTGGAAAAGTTGGACGAACCATGAGAGGGTGGAATACTTCGCATTCTCATAAATTGGTTTCCTAGCATCATTCATGAAATTTTCATATTTATCCGCACGCGGTCCTTGACCGGAAGGAATGTCATCTTCGGTACGAATAGATTCACCTAGGGCAGCCTCTACCATATCCTCCGTTTCTTCTGATGGAAATAAATTTCCGTATCCGGCCGTATTACCGAATTCTTCTTCTTCTCCTGCCGCATTATCGTGTTCTCCTTCTTCTACCGCAGTACTGCATTCTTCTCCTTCCCCGTGATATTTCCAAGTTGAATAAAGTCTAGTAAACCCATGTTTTACAATATGAAGCTCTGCCAATTCTACCTTCTGCCAGTACTTATTGCCACATCTATCGCACGGACAGAGAATCTTCTCTATTATGATCTTATTATGTGCTCGTGCAAATTCAAGGAAAGCAGCAACTCCTGCGACAAACTTAGGTTGCATACGTTATTTCTAATCCACATACATCCAGTCCTTAACTCTGACGTACTCATGGGCCATGTTAGACTGAATAACATATAAATTGTAGGTTATGCTGACTATATTGAGAAATATAAGAACGGGATTGTTACTGACAAAGGAGAAAATCCATGTATATGCTTTGTGTGTGCGTTTGTCGTTGAAAAGAATAAATTATCGCACGTTATGTTGACCGATAGACGGGGACTAAGTGGCGCTTTTAGTTTCATATATGGGTATCGATGGGAATATGAAGGTTTCATATTATCATATATTGGTTTTAACCCGAACATCTCGAATCGCTCTCTGATTATGCGTTTGTATGTATGTGTTCCGGCTGTCGGGGGTAGGCTTCTATCCCATTAAGAATGTATAGAGCGAACGCCCATCACTTATGCTTTCAACCGTTTCGAGTAAATTTCGGCAGCACCTCCCCGCGGTTCTCCGAGTACACTGTAATAGAATAGATAATCATTTCAAAGCTGTGAAACAACGTTGAAATGAACATCTAATCTATCATTTTACACGGAGAACCAGCGGAAAGATACCGACGAAATATCTCGAAACGGATGAAAACACAAGTGAATGAAGGCGTTTGCTTTATACATTCTTAACTTGTCCACACGGGACAAATCTATGGGTTACCATACGATTGAATTTTCTCGTCGCATAGACTATACGACGGTTGTTAGTATCGAGCTATACTGTCCGATATTTAACAACCTTCGTATAGTTCTAGGTCACGACGAGCATCGCACGTATGTTAACCGATAGACGGGGACTAAGTGGCGCTTTTAGTTTCATATATGGGTATCGATGGGAATATGAAGGTTTCATATTATCATCGAGTATCATATATTGGTTTTAACCCGAACATCTCGAATCGCTCTCTAATTATGCGTTTGTATGTATGTGTTCCGGCTGTCGGGGGTAGGCTTCTATCCCATTAAGAATGTATAGAGCGAACGCCCATCACTTGTGCTTTCAACCGTTTCGAGTAAATTTCGGCAGCACCTCCCCGCTGTTCTCCGAGTACACTGTAACAGAATAGATAATCATTTCAAAGCTGTGAAACAACGTTGAAATGAACATCTAATCTATCTTTGTACACGGAGAACCAGCGGAAAGGTACCGACGAAATATCTCGAAACGGATGAAAACACAAGTGAATGAAGGCGTTTGCTTTATACATTCTTAACTTGTCCACACGGGACAAATCTATGGGTTACCATACGATTGAATTTTCTCATTGCGTAGACTATACGACGGTTGTTAGTATCGAGCTATACTGTCCGATATTTAACAACCTTCGTATAGTTCTAGGTCACGACGAGCATCGTACGTATGTTAACCGATAGACGGGGTCTAAGTGGCGCTTTAAGTTTCATATACGGGTATCGATGGGAATATGAAGGTTTCATATCATCATCGAGTATCATATATTGGTTTTAACCCGAATATCTCGAGTCGCTCTCTAATTATGCGTTTGTTGTGCATTCGTGTTGTATGTGTAACATGATTTTAAACTATTGAGATCAAGATTGATAGAACTGATCATCCTACATTGCAATAGCATTCATCAACCAAAAACTATTATTGCAATGGTATACATCTATAACAATCAACAATTAAAACTATAAATATAGGATACTGATATCATAAAGCGTTATGAGACACCTCATCTGCCACGTGTCGTGATCATGGAAATCGCTAATATTGAGTTATGAGACACCTCATCTGCCATGTGTCAAGGTTACATATTAGTTAGGGACACGGCTATTTGTGTGCGGCTGCACGCTTGTGCAAAGATTTGTAATGTTAAAAAAATATGATTTTTTTTTATACATTGGAAAGAATGAATAGGAATTGATCTTTACATTGTTAACCTCTTTTAGTTTTTCTTTAGGAGCGGTCTCTCATATCTTAGTTGAAATATTTTCTATGTTTGTTATGGTCTTACTCTCACATAAACTATCAATATCATGCCACAAGAGAGTGAAAGAAATAGCATGCATGGTGTGTTCAATGTATGATAAACAAGTACACTTCTAATAGTTTTTAAATTTGAGAAGTCCAGAGTGTATGGAAGGAGTTGAATAACAGAAGCATAAGGGGCACAACATTTTTTTCTTAAATTCTGGATACATTCTAAAATCTTCAACAGCAATTGGAGTTTATTTCGCTATGAGAGACTCTTCAAAGAAATGGAGGAAGAAGCACTAAAGAAAAAAGAGAGAAAAATAAGAATATAAAGTTGAAACTAAACTTGAGCTATCCGCTGAAATCATAAAGCATAGGAAAGTTGATTGAGTCTTGATCTATTGCTCTTTCTTTGCATTATCTCGTATGTCCATTTATAGATTTTAATGCCACATGAGATGTATAATCTGTCAGCTCCCTATGGTTGTATTAATGTCAGCTCTTACACAATATGGGTATCTGCCGTACCATTAAGACAACTATGGAATATGTTAATTTAAAATGTAAGGCTAGCTATCTATGTATTCTGAGGGACTGCTTGCATAGAACTTAGCTTGATCCTCTCAATTATTACACATAAATATGCTGACATGCCTCTCATAACCCTAACCCCAGCCCCACAGTAACCCTAACCCCAGCCCCAACCCTAAACCCAGCCCACCGTAACCCTACCCCAGCCCCACAGTAACCCTAACCCCAGCCCCACCGTAACCCTAACCCCAGCCCCACCCCAGCAGCAGCCGAACCCCAACCCTAACCCTACCCCGACCCCGACCCCGACCGCCACCGCGCCCCTGCCCAAACCCAACTCTCGCGCGCGCAACCCAGACCCAGCCATGAATAATCCAAAAATGCTTTAATTTACCTCGAGATTTATACCTGAACGGGTGCATTGGTGGGCTGGAGCGACGACGGTGGCGAATTGGCGAAGAAACCGGCGGTGGCGACGACGGTGGCGACGAAATCGGCGGTGGCGACGACGGTGGCGACTCTGCCCAACGACGGTGGCGATTTGGGGTTTTTCGCGCGCGTTTGAGGGAGAGAGAGAAAATGAGCGTAGGCTTTTCGATCTGGCTTTATTTTAAAATGATATTTACTTGCCCCTACGGATATACCCGTAGGTCCTTTGTTTGCGGCTTCGTAGGGGCAAACACCAAATTAAGAATTAATATTTTTATTCTTGGACGTCAGTGCCCGTAGGGGCAACCTTTTAGCCCTACGGATTAATCTGTAGGGCCAAGTTAAATATGCCCCTACGGATATTTCCATCCGTAGGGGCAACCCCCTATTTTACTAGTGAGAGTTTGATCTTGTGGAGCTTCGACGTAGATCATCTTCGACATCGAAGCCGACGACCAATTCCGCTCATTTTTCCGATGAAGCCGATGCTAGAGTCCGGGATTCAGTTTGGACAGCAAGGGGACTTCATCGTGGAGCTTAGAAAGTGGTAGACCGGATCTTAAAAGGTTGTAGTCCCTTTCTTTTAGCATTAGATTCGTTTACTTGCTTGCTTCGCCTAGTTTATCTAGTTAACGATCCGTATTAGGGTTTTTAGGCACTCGTAAAATTCGAAACAGCCATGTTCATCTTTATCCTTTCCAAATAAATAAATAAATAAATAAATAAATAAATGGATACGCAAAACCCTAATTATCAAATTAATCATGGTTTAATCCTATACACTTAACTAAATGATCAAGTATCATCAAACATGATACAAATATGTACACAAAAGTATATCACATATACAATGTGCATCAAGTGAGAAAAATCCGTTTAAAGTGAACCAATACTAGTTAATGTAAAGTAATATATCATATATATAATTATACATTAAATCATTAAATCAACACTTGATTCAATGATCCGGTCATGTCGCCCATGACCGACTAGTATTCAATATATCGGCTTATCGAATCGAAAACTAGGTTATATCGCATACAACCAATCGAAACATTAATCGCGAGAATCAAATACGGTATCACATACACGCATTATTCTCGGTCCCGCACATATCTCATATGCGCTCCTATTTCGTTTCGCTTGAGCCAGGAAACCTCTGTGTAGGACTCTAAAGACTCGTCAATACGCCGGTAGCAGATGATGATCATATCAAGCACCCACAAGCCGCAAGCGGTCTGCTAAACGTAACGGCCACCCGGGTATTGAGCGATCAGAAGATCGACGAGCTAGCCCGCTCACACTCCTGCGAATCCGACCAGTAACACTTACCGTACAGTCCGGTCTGTTCGTCTGATATGTCGCATATCAAGTCTAGGGGTGGTATACGTCAGACCCCAATAACCGATAAGTCGTGCCGATATGAGGCTCATAACGGGTCGAGAAACTACTGGTAACACTTAGCAGGAAATCTCTGATCAGCCCTGGCCAGGGACTTCCCTGTTACGGCCAATCGAGCACAGCGCAACATCAACCCCCAATACCGGGAGAGACGAAACCCCTCCTATCGCTCATTGCCTCCATGTGACTCGGGACTGTACCCAAAGACGACCGTTTTGCATGCCCTCATGGACGTAGTAAGGTGGAGATCAAAGCACAGTGGGAATCACACAAGACTCTATGACGATCTCGGGTCTACAGACTAACCTGTACAAGTGTCACCTGAGAACTGCCATCTGACGTGAGGTATAATACCATCTGGGAGTTCTCGGCGAGTCCGTCCAGTGTACCCAGTCTCCACTGAGCACCCGTATACCATCTCTGATGTCAAACACCAATGGATATGGGATCATCCATTGCCCATCACATGGGTCGAGAAGCGTATACGCTAGTCTACACTGGTATATCGATGCCCCGTCTCGATACACCCACGACTAGGGACCTTGAAGGATGTACTTATGGACTACCATGTCTCCACTAGTATGATCTACATCATAGTCCAGGTAGTCAAGTACACATCCTAAGGGCTTTACCAACATGTAACTATAAGACAGTATAAAGAGACTAGTGTACATGTTAAGATAAAGAGCAACCAGATAACATACTATCATGTCGAGCAAGAAAGTCATCTCTATATATGTCCAAGCATCCAATATAATATACATCATCTGTACAATACTGGCCTCTAGGGCATACATACAAACTCTACAAGTTCGCCAATCTTTCAGCCAGGCCAGTGTCGGTACTTTGAGGGAGGTTCCCCGTGCTTTCGCACGGACCTAATTACAGTAAACCTCGTTTTCCCAGAGGCGTAACCCCGTTGACACCTTTCTAGACACCTACTTGATCGGCTAATTGCAAAGTGCAAAACTCTCCCAGGAGTAACAATTACTCGCAGTGGGTATCGGGATCCAACTATCATATAGAAGGTATGCAATCTCATTGCAAATTTCAACACTTGAAACTCCCGATAAAGGTTTTTACCCCTAGCACCTATGACCTTAACTACGGTCAACAAATCATAAGTACTAGTCAAGTTCTACCCGTCATTTCGTGATTAATTAGACCCACCCACATGACCCTTAACTAAGGTCAACAAAGTCACGCGACTGTCCTAACTAATCGCATCATATGCGGTGTAGGAAGACATCACTTAGCTACCGTACACTATGCCTTGACTATGGTCAACAAACACAGCACGAATACTAAGTACTCTACTTCCTAAAATGACGGAGGGTTGAGAATGGCTTTTGTGAAAACCTTTAACGCTTTGAACTTGATCTCGTTGCGGAATCAAATGGTTTTTAAATGGAATGTTTTTGAGGCTTTACTAGTTTTGCTAAAGGGGTCACTCCCGGTGAAGGGATCGTCGGCCCTTTCCTCGTCGAATGAGGTGCGGGATATATCATATATATCACTGTTCAAAGCAGAAACTATAGAAGCAATCAAAGGACAAACCGAGTGTGTAGCATCTGCCAGTTATTGCTAAAGGAGTCACTCCCGGTGAAGGCATCTCGGTCCTTTCCTCATCGAATAAGGTGCAGGATGTTCTATAATGAACACCGCGATGCAAAGCAAGAACTGTAGCTACCTGTTTTTATTTTGAAATTCGATTCCACAACATGGCTTTACCTCGATCTTGTCTTTAACCAGAGAAACCCTAGAACGGATCGTTAACTAGATAAACGCGATGCAAAGCAAGAACTGTAGCTACCTGTTCTACACAACTGACTTTACCTCGATCTTGTCCGGATTTTGCTTTCGACATAGGCCGGACAATCCGAAATCTTAACTAACTTAAGAGATAGGCTCTGATACCACTGTAGGTCAGGCAGCAACCCCATCCAATGAGGTCGCCGTGGCACCAACGGGTCCCTCAGCAGCTACTTTTTACGCATGCCCCCTCGCGAGGACTACAACCCGCCGGAACACCTTCCGGTCTCGGGACACCCTGGGGGTAAGAGCCTATGCTTCGCCACACTGTCACACAGTGAGAACCCCCCATAGGTCGACATCTATGCCTAGTAGCTCTGATACCACTGTATGGTTCCTAGGCACTCTAATGGAGTCTCACAAGTGATCAAACATGCACAAATCAAATTTTACGGGTGCCTACAAACCCTAATACGGATCGTTGGCTAGAAATCTAGGCGAAAATGAAACTAGTTAACAACTTAACTAAAGTTTAAACGGAAATACAACCTTTGTAGATCCGGTGCTCCACCTCCATAGCTCCGCAACGAAGTCCCCTCGCTGTCCAAATGAATTCCCGGGCTCTAGCGTCGGCTTCGTCGGAGAAATGGCGAGCTAGGTCGTCGATGTCCATACCGAAGATGATCTACGTCGAGGCAACGCTAGATCAAGCTCCAACTTCACCAAGCCTTGAAAACTTGTGAAGTAAACACCCTATACAACTTGGCAAGAGGTAGAGGATGAAGAAATAGGAAGTGGGTAGACTTTAGAATTGGATTTCTCACTTGATTTCACTAGTTGCCATTGATGGTCACTAGCTTTCTTCATGGAAGAAGAAGATGAAGAAGAAGAAGATATGATAAGTCTTGTATTTTAAATGAAAAAGAATTAAATCTTATCATACTTTCAACCTTAGTTAGGTGTAGAGAAAAGACCATGGTTAAAAGGATGGTTAGGGTTAAGCATAAGAACAAAAGAGTGACTTAGTCAAAGTTTCAAGAAACTTCAACTAAAAACAAAACATTCAACCATTCATTTATCCTTTTCTTTTTCCAAAATGAATAAATAAGAAAGATAAATGAATAAATAATCAAAACCCTAATCATTAACTTAAACCATGGTTTGATTCTTTACACTTAACCAAGTAAGCATGTATCATCAAACATGATACAAACATGTGCACAAAACTATATCGCATATACAATGTGTACAATTCAAGTGAGAAAATACTTTTAAAGTGAACCAATACTAGTTAACGCAAAGTAATATATCAAATATATAAATATGCACTAAATCATTAAATCAATACTTGATTTAGCGATCCGGTCATATCGGATATAACCGACTAGTATCATATGTATCGGCTTATCGAATCAATCCTTGATTCGATAACTAGGTTATATCGCATATAACCAATCGATACATTGATCGCGAGAATGGAATACGGTATCACATACTCGAATTATTCTCGGTCCCGCACATATCTCATATGCGCTCCTATTTCGTTTCTCTTGAGCCAGGAAACCTCTGTGTAGGACTCTAAAGACTCGTCAATACGCCGGCAGCAGATGATGATCATATCAACTATCCATAAGCCGCAAGTGGTCTGCTAAACGTATCGGCCACCCGGGTATTGAGCGATCAGAAGATCGATGAGCAAGCCCGCTCACACTCCTGCGAATCCAACCAGTAACACTTACCGTACAGTCCGGTCTGATCGTCTGATATGTCGCATATCTCGCCTAGGGGTGGTAAACGTCAGACCCCAATAGCTCGATAAGTCATGCTGACGTGAGGTCCATAACATGTGTGAAACTACTGATAACACTTACCAGTAGGTCACTGCAACCCTGGCCAGGGATTTCCTGTTATGGCCAGTCGAGCATAGCACAACATCAACCCCCAATAACGGGAGAGACGAATTCCCTCCTATCGCTCATTGCCTCCATGTGAATCAGGACTATACCCAAAAACCACCTGTTTGCACGACTCAGTAGAGCCGTGGTAGGGTGGAAATCAAAGCACAGTGGGAGACACACAAGACTCTATGACGATCTTGGGTCAACAGACTAAGCTGTACCAGTGTCACCAGAGAACTGCCATCTGACGTGAGGTATAATACCATCTGGGAGATCTCGGCGAGTCCGTTCAGTGTACCCAGTCTCCACTGAGCACCCGTATACCATCTCTGATGTCAAACACCAATGGATATGGGATCATCCATCGCCCATCGCATGGGTCGAGAAGATATGCGCTAGTCTACTCTGGAATATCGATGCCCCGTCTCGATATTCCCTCGACTAGGAACATTTCAAGGATGTACTCATGGACTACCCAGGCCCCACTAGTATGATCTATATCATACTCCTGGAAGTCGAGTACACATCCTAAGGGATTTATCAACATGTAACAGAGAGAGACAGAAAGTATACACGTTAAGATAAAGAGCAACCAGATAGCGTACTATCATGTCGAGCAAGAAAGTCCTACCTATATATGTCCCAGCATCCACTACAATATATATCCAATGTACAGTAATGGCCTCTAGGGCATACATATAACTAACAATCTCCCACTTGCACTAGGGCCATCTGTAGCAGTGGTTGCAGTATCGCATACTCAACCATCCCCTAAAAGTCTCTCTTTGGGAAAAGGCCTTCGTGAGTGGATCCGCCGTGTTGTCCTCTGAGTCTACTCTCCTAACCTTGATCACCCTGGAGATCAGCTATCTCCATGATCAGGTGATGCTGCCTTAGAATATGTCTGGGTCACTGATGGGACCATGGTTCCTTGGCCAAAGCCACAGTTCCATTGTCACACAATGGTAGGAACCTAGTTCATCTTATGAACCAATATACACCCAAACTGCCTCTTTGGTAGTATTTTTAATAGCGATGTTACCAGCCTTTATCGTCTAGATTGTCACGGTATCTAGCTTGGAAATCTTCCAACATACCGTCCCTTTACTGAGGGTAAAGACAATGCCTGCGACTGACATTCAGTCGTCCTTATCACTCTGGAACACTTCCAGTGATTCTCCCCAGGATCGATTGATACTATCTCACTACAACTGGTGAGTATCTTAACATCCAATTAGATCTATCTCATAGATCCAAAGCTTAGTATTTAGTATGTATCACTTTGATCCAATATGGAAAATCATTGTGATAAGCGGAGATTGATCGAGCGTAGCATAGGAAACTCTTTCCCTAACAAGAGTATGTCATCCACGTACTCTACGAGGATCGTCACCATACTCCCTACTACCTTTTTGTTTATACAAGGTTCATCTACCATTTTGATGATGTCAACTTCTTTGACTAATCCATCAAAACAGATGTTCCAACTCCGCGATGCCTGCTTTATCCTATAAAGCATCTTGCACACGTTTCCGCTGCTCCCACTGTCTACGAGGCCCTCTGGCTGTGTACTTATAGACGCACTCTTCTAAAACATCATTTAGAAAAGTAGTCATGGCACCCAACCACCAGATATCGTAGTCAGGTATGTAGCCGTGGCAAGTAGGATCTGCATGGACTCAAGCATAGTCCCTAGAAAAGGTTTCATCATTATCCACACCTGGTTGATGACTAAAACCTTTAACAAGTCTAGCTTTGAAAGTCTCAACTTTTCCATGTACACCAAGCAATCTTCTCAAGATATACTTGCTCCTGATGGGGATTTAACCCTTCAGATATAGCAACCAAAGTCCATACTTTGTTGGTGTATAAGGATTCCATCTCAGATCACTAAGCATCCAGCCATTCTTACAGAGTCCCTACTCTCGATGGCCTGCTCGAAAATGGTTGGGCCATCATCTCATGATTCAATCCTCGCTCCCACTGTCATCGAGAAACCGAGGTATCTCTCAGGCAGGTGAGGAACCCTACCAGATCGGCGGAGAAGCTGAGGTTCGTCGGGGACTATAGAATCCTTTGGTTCTGTCCAATCTTCAGTTGTAGTTTCGTATAGCTGGAACCTTTCCAGTTCTACACAACTGACTTTACCTCGATCTTGTCCAGATTTTGCTTTCGACATAGGCCGGACAATCCCAAATCTTAACTAACTTAAGAGATAGGCTCTTCCCATACCATATCTCATATGGAGTGATAGGCACTGATTTGAATCGAACCTTATTCAATAGGTATGCAACTTCATAAGTGCATAACTCCCAAAAGGAAATAGTTAACTCAGTAATACTCATCATAGAGCACACGATATCTAATATTGTGTGATTGCTCCACCCCGATACACCGTTGTGCTGTGGTGTGTTCAGAGGAGTAATACTGAGAGAGAATCTCATTTTCCTTTAGAATAGTCCAAGGATTCCATGCATAAGTATTCTCATCCCTGATCTCATCATAGGACATAATACTTATACCCGTATATTGGTTCTCTACTTCCTACTTATATTCTGTGAATACCTCAAAAGGTTCGGACTTATAATTCAACAGGAATATATGACTGAATCTTGAGAGATTATCAGAGAATATAATGAAGTATAAAGAACCAGTCCTGGCATGTGTAGACAGGAGACCTTACATACATCATCATGTATCAGTCCCAAGAGTTTACTAACTCTTTCTCTGTTTCCAACAAACAGAGCTATGGTCATGTTATCTTTGTGACATGACTGGCAAGTTTCACAAAGTAATATATCAAATATATAAATATGCACTAAATCATTAAATCAACACTTGATTTAACGATCCGGTCATATCGGATATAACCGACTAGTATCATATGTATCGGCTTATCGAATCAATCCTTGATTCGATAACTAGGTTATATCGCATATAACCAATCGATACATTGATCGCGAGAATGGAATACGGTATCACATACTCGAATTATTCTCGGTCCCGCACATATCTCATATGCGCTCCTATTTCGTTTCACTTGAGCCAGGAAACCTCTGTGTAGGACTCTAAAGACTCGTCAATACGCCGGCAGCAGATGATGTTCATATCAAGCATCCACAAGCCGCAAGCGACATTGATCGGTTATATGCGATATAGCCGGCATATCGGATCAAGTGTTGATTCGATAAGTTGTTACTGTTGATATTAGTCGGTTATATGCGATATGACCGGATCATTAAATCAAGTGTTGATTTAATGATTTAATGTATAATTATATATTTGATATATTACTTTGCATTAACTAGTATTGGTTCACTTTAAATGGATATTCTCACTCGGATGTGCACATTGTATATGTGATATACTTTTGTGCATTAGTTTGTATCATGTTTGATGATGCATGCTAAATTAGCTAAGTGTAAAGATTAAACCATGGTTGTGTAATGGTTAGGGTTTTGTTTTTGCTTATTCATTTATTTATCTATTTATTCTTTTTGGAAAATGATTTGCATAAAGAATAAAATGGTGGCTTTCTTTGGATGGATTATGAAGCTTCATGAAACTTTGACTAAGTCACCATTTTTGTTCTTATCCTTAACCCTAACCATTCCATTAACCATGGTCTTTGCTCTACACTTAACTAAGGTTAAAAGTATGATAAGATTTAATTCTTATTCATTTTTTTATTATTCAATCTATCATATCTTTCTTCTTCTTCTTCAAGAACTAGAAAAAGAAAAGCTTTCTAGTTCAATGGCAACTTGAGAAAACAAGTGAGGTCTCACAAGGCATCAACGTTGCCAATTTCAAATTTTAACGGTGCCGAGAAACCCTAATACGGATCGTTGGCTAGATGTTTAGGCGAAAAACAAACTAGTTAACACTTAACTACAAGAATACGGAAATACAACCTTTGTAGATCCGGTGCTCCACCTCCATAGCTCCGCAACGAAGTCCCCTCGCTGTCCAAATGAATTCCCGGGCTCTAGCGTCGGCTTCGTCGGAGAAAAGGTGAACTAGGTCGTCGATGTCCATGCCGAAGATGATCTACGTCGAGGCATCGCAAGATCAAGCTCCCACTTCACCAAGTCATGAAACTTGTGAAGAAAACACACTCTACTACTTGGCAAGAGGTAGAGGATGAAGAAATAGGAGTTGGGTTCACTTTAGAATTGGATTTCTCACTCAAATACATCAATCACCATTGATGAAGAAAGCTTTCTTCTTGTGAGGAAGAAGAAGAAGAAGATGATAAGTGTTATGATAAGTTATTTTAAAATAGAAAATAAAAGGAATGCTTATCATAATCTAACTATGGTGAAGTGTAGAGAATCAACTAGGGTTGAGTGGAGAGGTTAGGGTTAAGCATGAGACGAAATGGTGACTAAGTCGAAGCTGCATGAAGCTTCAACATGCAACCCTAAGGTTCAAAGGGCAGTTCAAGACGGTCACATAATCGAGTTAAGGTTTGTTGTCTTCTAGAGGGACCATCGCGTTACCTGCACTACTCAGAACGTCCTTAAACCACGGAAAAATCCAACACTTGGAAATTTTCCGGCAGGGGAAAAAGTGGGTATTTATGTCCGGTCGAAATTTTTAACATATTCTAAAATATCCGAAAAACACATAGACAAAATTAGACAATCAGATCGAATGTACGAACTCCTAATACAACCCAAAAAACTCAACTCTTGATTTCAGATAAAAAAAAATTTCCCAGGAAAACCAGCACTGCAAAATAGGAATTACTGTGCAAAATTGAATGCCTAATAAGACAAAACGGCCGTGGAACTGCCGCATTAGCATGATAATGCCGCGGTTCCGCCGGACTTTTGAGGGATCATTAGTTACTTTTCTTCACTAGGGTAGACCCAAGGAGGGGAGCACAAGTAATCGGGTTCTGGGGTCCAGTGGGAGACCAACTCGAGGAGTCGAGTCCGGGTCTCCTAACCCTAGAATTGGTAGGGTTACTTGCCGCTCTCGTAGGGGTCTAGGGGTGTGGGATTGGCTATTCATCACGACCGTGGAATCCGTGTTTTATACTGGCTCGTATTGAAAACACGAACGTCCTAGTATATCCAATATTTCATATGATTCTTTCTGCTGCATTATCTGTGATGTGATCATGCGATGTTCTGTGCTCTGTTCAGACAGATATAGTATATAGTATATATGATATATTATATAGACGTTGCTTATGTTTTACACCCGCGCTAGCCCTGTCTCGCTCTGGCGTTAGTTACCTAACCTAACGGTGCAGACGGGACATCGAGGCGAATGCGGATGGCATAAGCGTACGTTATATTTATCTGTGATGTTTAGGTGGAATTAAATGATGGGATATTCATTAATGAGATTAATGAAAGAAAATAAACCTAATTGATGTTGTGGAATCGAATTTCAAAATAAAACAGGTAGCTACAGTTCTTTCTTTGCATCGCGGTGTTCATTGTAGAACATCCTGCACCTTATTCGATGAGGAAAGGACCGAGATCCCTTCACTGGGAGTGACTCCTTTAGCAATAACTGGCAGATGCTACAACCCTCGGTATGTCTTTGAACGCTTCTATAGTTTCCGCTTTGCACAGTGATATATATGATATATCCCGCACCTCATTCGACGAGGAAAGGGCTGACGATCCCTTCACCGGGAGTGACCCCTTTAGCAAAACTAGAAAAGCCTCGAAAACATTCCATTTAAAAACCATTTGATTCCGCAACGAGATCAAGTTCAAAGCGTTAAAGCTTTTCACAAAAACCATTAGCAACCCTCCGTCATTTTAGGAAGTAGAGTACTTAGTATTCGTGCTGTGTTTGTTGACCATAGTCAAGGCACAGTGTACGGTAGCTAAGTGATGTCTTCCTACACCACATATGATGCGATTAGTTAGGACAGTCGCGTGACTTTGTTGACCTTAGTTAAGGGACATGTGGGTGGGTCTAATTAATCGCAAAATGACGGGTAGAACTTGACTAGTACTTATGATTTGTTGACCATAGTTAAGGTCATTGGTGCTAGGGGTAAAAACCTTTATCGGGAGTTTCAAGTGTTGAAATTTGCAATGAGATTGCATACCTTCTATATGATAGTTGGATCCCGATACCCACTGCGAGTAATTGTTACTCCTGGGAGAGTTTTGCACTTTACAATTAGCCGATCAAGTAGGTGTCTAGAAAGGTGTCAACGAGATTACGCCCCTGGGAAAACGAGGTTTACTGTAATTAGATCGGTGCGAAAGCACGGGGAACCTCCCTCAAAGTACCGACATTGGCCTGGCTGAAAGATTGGCGAACTTGTAGAGTGTAATTAATCCCGGCTAATCTTTCCTTTTAGGGTTTGAAGGAAGATTTGATAAAAACAGTGGGAGCCATCCTGATTAGATAAAATACGTAACCAATCTAATCTTGCAAGAGCGCACGCTGAGTGTTTTCTTCTCTCTCTCTCCTGGTAGCGACCATATCACGCCTTAATCAAGATAATAATACGGATGTATTGACCGAACCCGCTTGTTATACTGAGCTGGGGAACGTTGGTCCCGCTCCAACTTATAATTGTTATAAGACAGAGCAGGAAATTGGGGAATACTAGATTTCCCATGCCGCCCAAACGAAGAAAGTGCATATGATGCATCTCCTTCGGGTATGTTCATTACAAAGAACTGTATCTCAGTATCCTCTGAATCCTGGGTATATGATACCGGATCAGGATCCCAGATATGTAAGCTGTTACATAGGGCTACAAAAAGGTAGAAAAACTGAGAACGGGTGATAAGTTTCATTTGGCAGAAACCGGGGCAAGTGTTGCAGCCAAGTCTGTTGGTCACTGTCACCCTGTATTACCAATACATTGATTCTGAACAAATGCTATTAGATACCGAACCTGATATACAAAATCATATCAGTCTCTTTATTAGTAAAGAAAGGATATAATTTTGTATTGATGGATAATGTTTTGAACATTTCCTATATCAAAAGTTGATCGGTTCAGGCACGTTATCTAAAAGCATTGACATTCTAAATCAAACTACAATTCCTAGTATACAGAACACACGCAAGAGGAAAAGTTCAGAAATGAACGAACCATTCTTGAGGCATTGTACACTAGGTCATATCAATGCGACCCGACTGGCTGAAGTTACATTTTAGATGCATATTTAAATCAGTTTGAATTTACATCTTGTGAAACTTGACAGTCATGTCACAAAGATAAGATGACCATAGCTCTGTTTATTGGAAACAGAGGAAGAGTTAGTAAACTCTTGGGACTGATACATAATGATGTATGTAAGGTCTCCTGTCTACACATGTCAGGACTGGTTCTTTATACTGTAAGTCCATGCTACCTCTCCCGGTACTTTCGGGAATGCGGAATTTGGTAAAAAACGATTTTCTTAAAGATGGTAACATGGACCTAAAACCCGAATCTTGGTTAAACATCTATCTAACAACCTAACTATGAGTTTCTAGCTACTCGGTTAGGGGGTTATACCTTACTAGTCTTGAACTCCTTCGTCTTCAAGCTCCGATGGTGGTCCGGACCGGCTTCTTCTCGTCGTCTCCGTACGCCGAAGATAGATCCACCTGAAAGCTCCAACCTTTAGCTCCTTCTTCGTTCTTTGAAGAAACTAGTTCACTTGGTTTGCTAAACCTAGTGAACTAGAATGAGTAGAGAAGAATTAGAATGGGATTTTATCTATGGTTCTTGATTCTCAACTCATGAGACAAGAGAACCATAGATTAAAGAGAGGGAAAATGAGCAAGAGGGTGAGAGCAAAAAGGAGAGCTCAAGAACAAGAGAGAGAGTGAGCAAGAAAGAATGAGGCTCTCTTTTGTCTTTCACCCTCTCATAATCCAAAGCAATCATAACTCATCATACTAACAAAAGTCTTATGTGATGGTTTGAAGCAACCATAACCATATCATTTCATGCACTCATTTTACACAAATGAGCAAGCAAGAAAAAGTCTTTGCCATGAAATGATGGCTATGGTTATCATGATGGTCAACTAGTCAAGCTTAGTCAACCGGTCAACAAAGTCAACAAGTCAACAAAAGTCAACAAGTCAACAAAGTCAACAAGTCAACAAAAGTCAACAAGTCAACAAAGTCAACAACCATATCACCATAATACTTAATTAATATAATAGTTAATCACATATCATATTCTCATTAGGGTTGAGCAAAAAGTCAAATAGTCAACGGTCAACTGTCAACAACCCTAATGAGAATCCACTGCCTCTGTCTCCCTGTCAACTGTGCATACACACCCGCATCCGCGTTCCGAGGAACACGGATGCAAACTGGATAAATCCAATCCCATAAGGTACACTAGGATCTGGCGTAAACCAAAGCCCGCTAGTGTAAACTGTCCGGACACTGTACGCGCACAAGTGCACGGATGTGACCGAACCCTGTCGCAAAACCATGCGACCTGTCGCAATACCATGCGACCTCTACTCTTTTGCCTAAAGGCGAAAAGCTTTCTGTGTGGGACTCTAAAGACTCGACACTACGCTGGCAGTGGGTTTAACCACAGACCGCAAGCGGCACTAGCTGTGCGTAACGGTCCCCAGGTAGTGCCGACAAGAAGATCGACGAGGCGAAACCCATCTGAACTCCTACTGAGCCTGAGTGTGACATTCTCCGTACAGTCCGGTCTGTTCGTCTGATACATCGCATGGCGGGCCTAGGGGGTGGTAAACGTCAGTCCCCCAATAGCGGTACAAGTCGTGCCGGAGCGAAGCCCAAAACACCCTGAGATAACACTGGAAACCTACCAGTATATCTCGTTTGCCCTGGCCAGGGACTACTCGTGTAATGGCTCTCCTAGACACAGCGCGATGTCAACCCCCAATACCGGGAGAGACGAATCCTGTCTAACCGTCACTGCCTCCAAGTGCTTCGGGACTGCACCCAACCACTACCTGTTTGCACGACTCCTTTGAGCCGTGGTAGGGTAGTGATTAAAGTACAGTGGGAACACACTCGAGGCGGAGTGACAGTGTCAAGTCAGCGGACTAAGATGTACTCATGTCACCTGGGAACTGATAACTGACGATAGGTATAATACCAACTAGTCAGTTCCCGACGAGTCCTGTCCAGTGTACCCGTAACCTAACGAGCACCCGCATACTATCTCAAGTACGACGTACTGACGGCTGTGGGACAGACCGTCTCCCACACTGGGATGAGAAGCGCATGCGCTGGTCTACTCCGGAGTATCGATGCCCTGTCTCGATAGTCCTGCGACCAGGGACCTGCATAAGGATGAGCTTATAGATTACCCAGCCCCACTAGTGTGACGGCCATCACATCGCTGGTAATCAAGCAAAGATCCTAAGGGCTCCACTAATGTGTATAGGCGATATACTAAAATAAACACATGTACACATTGAAGTAGAAACAAACCAAGTAGCATACTACTATTTTGAGCAAGATTGTATATACAAGGTGAATATCCCAAGCATCCATTAAGTAATATACAAACTAGTATGATACAGTAATGGCCTCTAGGGCATATACACTAACAATCTCCCACTTGCACTAAGGCCATGTACTGGCGTATCGAAGACCTATCATCTCGATCAGCCGCTCGAACTGAGTCTGGGGCAGGGCCTTGGTGAATGGATCTGCAGTGTTATCTTCTGAAGCGACTCTCCGAACCTCGATCTCCTGGCGATCCACGATCTCCCTGATCAGGTGATACCGCCTCAAGATGTGCCTGGATCTCTGATGGGACCTGGGTTCCTTCGCTAAAGCTATAGCCCCGTTGTTGTCGCAATACAGAGGTATTGGATCAACAATGGACGGAACCACCTGAAGTTCTTTCAAGAACTTCCTCATCCAGACAGCTTCTTTTGCGGCATCAGATGCAGCGATGTATTCCGCTTCCATCGTCGAGTCTGCAACGGTTTCCTGTTTGGAACTCTTCCAACACACCGCCCCTCCATTGAGGGTAAAGAAAAAACCCGACATGGACTTGGAATCATCCTTGTCACTCTGGAAGCTGGAGTCAGCAAAGGCCTCGATCTGGAGGTCTTTTCCGCCATACACCAAGAACATCTCCTTAGTCCTTCTCAGGTACTTGAAAATGTTCTTTACCGCTATCCAGTGTTTCTCCCCAGGGTTTGACTGATACCGGCTTACCACACTCAGTGCATAAGCTACATCCGGTCTGGTACACAACATCGCATACATTATAGAGCCTACCGCAGAAGCGTAGGGTATAATAGACATGCGATCCCTCTCCAATTCAGTCTTGGGAGACATCTCTTTAGAGAGGGTGATCCCGTGACAAGCCGGCAGGTTACCGCGCTTGGAATCTTCCATACTGAATCTTTTCAGCACGGTGTCGATGTACCTGGACTGAGAAAGTCCTAATATCCTCTTGGATCTGTCACGGTAGATCCGGATACCCAGAATGTATGAGGCATCACCCAGGTCTTTCATGGAGAACCTGTGTGACAAGAACCCCTTGACAGATTGTAGCATAGGAATGTCATTTCCTATTAAGAGAATGTCATCCACGTATAAAACGAGGAATACTACAGTTCTCGCTACAAATCTACTATAGATGCATGGTTCATCTGGATTTTTGATAAAGACAAATTCTTTGACCGTCTCATCAAAGCAGATGTTCCAACTCCGCGACGCCTGCTTTAGTCCATAGATGGACTTAAGCAACTTGCACACCTTTCCGCTGCTCCCACTCTGAATGAAACCCTCTGGCTGGTCCATATAGACACACTCCTCTAAATTTCCATTTAGAAAAGCTGTCTTTACGTCCATTTGCCAGATCTCATAATCGTGGAAGGCAGCAATGGCAAGAAGGATCCGAATGGATTTCAGCATGGCTACTGGAGAAAAGGTTTCGTCATAGTCCAAGCCAGGTCTTTGACGAAAATCCTTTGCTACCAGCCTAGCTTTATAAGTCTCAACCTGTCCATCTACACCAATCTTCCTTTTGAAGATCCACTTGCATCCTACGGGTTTTACCCCGTCTGGAGCAATGTCCAACGTCCATACCTTGTTGGTGTACATGGACTCCATTTCGGTCCGCATTGCATCCAGCCATTTCACTGAGTCAACGCTCTGAACGGCCTGCTGGAAGCTAGTAGGCTCATCATGATCTATGATGCAATCCTCTCTATCCCCGTCTATGAGAAAACCGCAGTATCTCTCGGGCGGATGAGACTGCCTACTACTCCTGCGGAGCGGCGTAGGAATGTCCTGTTCTTCCGAACCCCCTGGTTCCACTAAACTTTCAGTAATAGTCCGTGGTTCTGGAATTTCTTCCAGTTCTACTGCGCTCCCACTTATTTCCTTTTCTATGAACTGGTGTTCTAGAAAGTGGGCATGACGAGAAACAAGAACTTTTTGTTCCTCTTCACAGTAGAAGAAATATCCCTTGGAATTCTTTGGATATCCCACAAACTTGCACAGTACTGAGCGTGCCTCGAGCTTGTCCGCATGCTGCTTTTTGACAAAAGCTGGACTTCCCCATGTCTTAATGTGATTAAGATGGGGTCTCTTCCCACACCACATCTCAAATGGCGTAGTAGGCACAGTCTTAGTGGGAACTCGGTTCAAAAGGTATGCGGCTGATTCTAGCGCATATCCCCAGAATGATCGCGGCAACTCAGCGTTACTCATCATGGACCGTACCATATCCAATAGGGTGCGGTTCCGTCTCTCCGATACACCGTTATGTTGCGGGGTGTATGGAGGAGTAAGCTGAGAGAGAATTCCGTTCTCTTTTAAATAGTCCAGGAACTCGGCACTTAAGTATTCTCCACCTCGATCCGATCTTAGAATCTTAATACTTTTGCCGGTCTGTTTCTCTACTTCATTCTTATACTCCTGGAATTTTCCAAAGGCCTCGGACTTATGTTTCATCAAGAAGACATAACCGTACCTTGAGAAGTCATCCGTAAAAGTAATGAAGTAAGAATGTCCGCTTCGGGCATGTGTAGACATTGGACCGCACACGTCACTGTGTACGAGTCCCAAGAGCTCGCTCGCTCTTACTCCATGTCCAGTAAACGGAGTCTTTGTCATCTTTCCTTTGAGACAGGATTGACAAGTGGCATACGACTGATATTCGAACGCATTCAAATACCCTTCTGTATGTAACTTCGTCAACCTTCTCTCATTGATGTGACCCAATCTACAATGCCATAAGAAAGTCTGATTTATTTCTGGAGACTTTCTTTTGTGTGTATTCTGGACATTAAAAATCTGTGGTTGGTTTAACACGTATATACCATTACTCAATGTACCTGACCCAATCAAAACTTGATTAAGGTGAATGTTTACAACATTACTTACAAACGCAAATTCATAACCTTCTTTAGAAACTAAAGATACAGAAATGATATTACAAGTTGCGTTGGGTACAAAAAAGCAATTATGCAAAACCAAAACATGTCCATCTGACATTCCCAGGTGATAGTCCCCCACGGCTTTAGCATCCATGCTAGCTCCGTTCGCAACTCTGAGGGTCATGTCACCTGCCTTCAAAACCCTACGGTTTCTCAACGCCTGCAAAGAATTACAGATATGAGATCCTGATCCGGTATCCAATACCCAGGAAGTAGAGTTTATTGAAAGACAGTTTTCAATAACATACACACCTGAAGCTGAAGCTGCAACCTGCTTCAATTCCTGTGTTCTGGCCTTCCAGGCCCTGCAATCATTCTTCCAGTGTCCTTTCTTATGACAATAGAAGCATTCTTCCTTATCCACAAGCTTCCCCGCTATCTTTGTTGCTTTACCTTTTCCCTTCGTATCCACTTTACTAACACCGCCCCTTGGTTTGGCGGGGGCCTTCTTCTTCTTTCCCTTGGCTTTCGCCTTGGACCTAGAAGAAGATGATCCTCCTACAAACAAAGTGGATGTATCTCTACCTTTCTGTAGGGTGCCCTCTGCGCTCCTCAGCATGTTGAGGAGCTCTGAAAGTTCAACCTCTTTTTCTTGTAAGTTGAAGTTCAGTATAAACTGGGCGTAAGTGGAAGGAAGGGACTGGAGAACTATATCCGTATATAGCTCACTCTCTAATGTGATCCCTAGGTCCGCGAGCTCCTCAATGTAGCCGATCATCTTTAGCACGTGCTCGGCTACTGATGATCCGACGGCCATTCTTGTCGAAAATAACTTTTTCGACGCTTCGTATCTTGCGATACGAGATTGCTCTCCATACAATTCTTTTGTATGAAGCAATATGGATTCCATGTCCATATTCTCGTGCCTCCTCTGATGTTCGTTGTCCATCGAGGCAAGCAGGAGGCATTTGGCATTCGCGCTATCAATCTCCCAAGTCTTGCGGATTTCCTTATCCGCGATGCTAGAAGTTGGACCAGGGACAGAGGGAGCTTTGGTGGTAAGAAGATACCCCAGCTTGTCGTAAGTGATTGCTATCTTGACATTCCTGAGCCAATCTTTGTAGTTTGGCCCTGTCAGTTTGTTTTTATCTAGGAGTAACTTAAGTCCAGTCATGTTGATTGGTCGCTGCAATTAGGAGAGAGAAGAAGAAACACTCAGCATGATGCTCTTGCAAGTTTAGAGTGGTTTTTAGTTTGTCTAAACAGGATGGCTCCCACTGTTTCTCGAATCCCTCCTCAAACCATAAAGGAAGAATTAATCAGGATCAATCCCACCATACAATACTTGCTTAACCGTTCAGCCAGGCCGGTGTCGGTACTTCGAGGGAGGTTTTCCAACGCTTTCGCGAAGTTCCTTAATTAGAGAACCTCTTTTCCCTGGGGGCGTAGCCCCGCTAACACCTTTCTAGGCACCTACTAGGTTTATAGCATTGATCGTTAAGTGAGAAATTTCCCGAGGAGTAGCATATACTCACAGTAGGATCGGGATCCAAATATCATTGCGTGATGAATCCTACCAGAATCATCACACTCCAAATGGTATGCAAATCTAGCAAGTTTCAGTACTTATGAAACTCCCGATGTGGATTTTTGCCCCATGCTCTTATAACCTTGACTTTGGCCAAAATATCATAAGTCACATGTCAAGTTCTACCCGTCATTATCCAGGTTAATTTGGATCCATCCGTACCTACCCTTGACTTTGGCCAAAATGGCAGTACGACTGTCCCAAACCAACGCATCTATCTATGCTACACATGAACACCCAATAGCTACCAATCACTGTGCCTTGACTTTGGCCAACATACACAGCTTGAATACTATTGACTATTCATGTGAAACGACGGAGGGCTACGGATGGTTTTGGCAAAACCGTGAACGTAGTGAACTTGATATAGTCGATGGAACGAGATAGCTTTTAAAAGGAGTGACTCAAGCTCCGTATTTAAAAGTTGTTTTTGAAAAGAACCGAGTGGTTTTTCGAAAGTGTTCCAACGACTTTAACTTGGTTTATTATCTTGCATTAGTTCTTTTAATGTGTGATATTCTTGCATTAGTTCTTTTAATGCGTCCCATCATTTAATCCTACCATTGCAGAAAACAACCAAAATATGACGTACGCTTATGCCATTCGCATTCGCCACGGGGCCCCGTCATTACCCGTTAGGTTACTTAACTAACGACAGAGCGGGGGCTGGGCTAGCGCGTCTGTAAAACATAAGCAACGCCTAAATAATATCATATATAGATATACTGTAATGATAAACATTTCAGATCACCGATGAATACATTGGATATACTAGGAATCTGTAATTCGTACGAGCCTGTAACGAAAGACAAATTACACGGTCGCGGTGAATAGCCAAATACCCCCCCAAAGACGCCTACGGGTGCGGCAAACTACCCGCCAAGTACCCGAAGCGTAGTAACCTCCCTCATCTCCATGAGTAGGCCACTCGACACTTCGGCATACCAGGTAGTTTGTGCACCCCCTCCATAGGTCTATCCTAGGAGCAAAAACAGTAAAAAGAAATTATACAATGACGGCTACAACCCCGACCCGGTTGTGCGGCCATACAAATAATTATTACATCAATTTACAAATTTACATGAATTGAAAGAAAAGAAAACTCTCGTCTCACAACCCCCGGCTATTCACCCGCGACAATCCAACATATTCATATACACATTCCAGCAACATTACAGATCACAGATTTGTATAACCCCCACTAATCGACATATAGCGATTAGTAGACGTTCAATACAAATATCACATTACAGAAAACCCGTTAGCTTAAGTCTTTTAGAAGTTCGATCAAAAATACGGATTTTCGGGACCCCAAAATAAAATTTTCGTTCTGGAAAATCTGGGCAGAAAATATATATACCAAAAATCCCAAAATACCCCCAAGAGTAAACTGCAAAAAATAAAACCCCTGACCGAGTCAACTCGGCCGCGTTTCCGCGGCGGGAGCGTGCTCCCGCCACGGAAACGCGGCGCTTTGATCGAGTCAGGGGCCCAAAATTTTGCAGATTCTTAAAAAAAGCCTGAGTCGATTTTAGGTGTGTTCCAAAAAGTTTTTACAGTACTTTTGAAATCGACAGAAAGTTGAAAATTTGGGGTTTTGTTTTCGGGACTTTTTCTTTGATCGATCTTCTAGTTACTTGCTAACATGTTAGATAGAGTTTAACTAGTCTCTGATACCACTATAAGTCCATGCTACCTCTCCCGGTACTTTCGGGAATGCGGAATTTGGTAAAAAACGATTTTCTTAAAGATGGTAACATGGACCTAAAACCCGGATCTTGGTTAAACATCTATCTAACAACCTAACTATGAGTTTCTAGCTACTCGGTTAGTGGGTTATACCTTACTAGTCTTGAACTCCTTCGTCTTCAAGCTCCGATGGTGGTCCGGACCGGCTTCTTCTCGTCGTCTCCGTACGCCGAAGATAGATCCACCTGAAAGCTCCAACCTTTAGCTCCTTCTTCGTTCTTTGAAGAAACTAGTTCACTTGGTTTGCTAAACCTAGTGAACTAGAATGAGTAGAGAAGAATTAGAATGGGATTTTATCTATGGTTCTTGATTCTCAACTCATGAGACAAGAGAACCATAGATTAAAGAGAGGGAAAATGAGCAAGAGGGTGAGAGCAAAAAGGAGAGCAAAAAGGACAAGAGAGAGAGTGAGCAAGAAAGAATGAGGCTCTCTTTTGTCTTTCACCCTCTCATAATCCAAAGCAATCATAACTCATCATACTAACAAAAGTCTTATGTGATGGTTTGAAGCAACCATAACCATATCATTTCATGCACTCATTTTACACAAATGAGCAAGCAAGAAAAAGTCTTTGCCATGAAATGATGGCTATGGTTATCATGATGGTCAACTAGTCAAGCCTAGTCAACCGGTCAACAAAGTCAACAAAAGTCAACAAGTCAACAAAGTCAACAAGTCAACAAAAGTCAACAAGTCAACAAAGTCAACAACCATATCACCATAATACTTAATTAATATAATAGTTAATCACATATCATATTCTCATTAGGGTTGAGCAAAAAGTCAAATAGTCAACGGTCAACTGTCAACAACCCTAATGAGAATCCACTGCCTCTGTCTCCCTGTCAACTGTGCATACACACCCGCATCCGCGTTCCGAGGAACATGAATGCAAACTGGATAAATCCAATCCCATAAGGTGCACTAGGATCTGGCTTAAACCAAAGCCCGCTAGTGTAAACTGTCCGGACACTGTACGCGCACAAGTGCACGGATGTGACCGAACCCTGTCGCAAAACCATGCGACCTGTCGCAATACCATGCGACCTCTACTCTTTTGCCTAAAGGCGAAAAGCTTTCTGTGTGGGACTCTAAAGACTCGACACTACGCTGGCAGTGGGTTTAACCACAGACCGCAAGCGGCACTAGCTGTGCGTAACGGTCCCCAGGTAGTGCCGACAAGAAGATCGACGAGGCGAAACCCATCTGAACTCCTACTGAGCCTGAGTGTGACATTCTCCGTACAGTCCGGTCTGTTCGTCTGATACATCGCATGGCGGGCCTAGGGGGCGGTAAACGTCAGTCCCCCAATAGCGGTACAAGTCGTGCCGGAGCGAAGCCCAAAACACCCTGAGATAACACTGGAAACCTACCAGTATATCTCGTTTGCCCTGGCCAGGGACTACTCGTGTAATGGCTCTCCTAGACACAGCGCGATGTCAACCCCCAATACCGGGAGAGACGAATCCTGTCTAACCGTCACTGCCTCCAAGTGCTTCGGGACTGCACCCAACCACTACCTGTTTGCACGACTCCTTTGAGCCGTTGTAGGGTAGTGATCAAAGTACAGTGGGAACACACTCGAGGCGGAGTGACAGTGTCAAGTCAGCGGACTAAGCTGTACTCATGTCACCTGGGAACTGATAACTGACGATAGGTATAATACCAACTAGTCAGTTCCCGACAAGTCCTGTCCAGTGTACCCGTAACCTAATGAGCACCCGCATACTATCTCAAGTACGACGTACTGACGGCTGTGGGACAGACCGTCTCCCACACTGGGATGAGAAGCGCATGCGCTGGTCTACTCCGGAGTATCGATGCCCTGTCTCGATAGTCCTGCGACCAGGGACCTGCATAAGGATGAGCTTATAGATTACCCAGCCCCACTAGTTGACGGCCATCACATCGCTGGTAATCAAGCAAAGATCCTAAGGGCTCCACTAATGTGTATAGGCGATATACTAAAATAAACACATGTACACATTGAAGTAGAAACAAAACAAGTAGCATACTACTATTTTGAGCAAGATTGTATATACAAGGTGAATATCCCAAGCATCCATTAAGTAATATACAAACTAGTATGATACAGTAATGGCCTCTAGGGCATATACACTAACATATACTTCATTATATTCTCTGATAATCTCTCAAGATTCAGTCATATGTTCCTGTTGAAACATAAGTCCGAACCTTTTGAGGTATTCACAGAGTATAAGTTAGAAGTAGAGAACCAACAACCGGGTATAAGTATTATGTCCTTTGATGAGATCAAGGAGGAGAATACTTGTGCATGGAATTCCTGGATTATTCTAAAGGAGAATGAGATTCTCTCTCAGCATTACTCCTCCAAATAACCATAGCACATTGGTGTATCGGGGCAGAGCAATCACACCCTATATGATAAGGTGTGCTCTATGATGAGTACTGCTGAGTTACCTGTTTCCTTTTTGGGAGTTATGCGCTTGAGAAGCTGCATACCTATTGAATAGGGTTCGAATCAAATCACTGCCTACCACTCCATATAAGATATGGTGTGGGAAGATCCTATCTCTTAAGTAAGTTAAGATTTGGGATTGTCCGGCCTATGTCAAAAGCAAAATCCGGACAAGATCGAGGCAAGGTCTGTAATGTAGAACTGGAAAGGTTCCAGCTATACATACTACAGCAGATGATTTGACAGAACCAAAGGATTCTATAGTCCCCGACGAACCTCAGCTTCTCCGCCGATCTGGTAGGGTTCCTCGCCTGCCTGAGAGATACCTCGGTTTCTCGATGACAGTGGGAGCAAGGATTGCATCATGAGATGATGGCCCAACCAGTTTCGAGCAGGCCATCGAGAGTAGGGACTCTATAAGAATGGCTGGATGCTTAGTGATCTGAGATGGAATCCTTATACACCAACAAAGTATGGACTTTGGTTGCTATATCTGAAGGGTTAAATCCCCATCAGGAGCAAGTATATCTTGAGAAGATTGCTTGGTGTACATGGAAAAGTTGAGACTTTCAAAGCTAGACTTGTTAAAGGTTTTAGTCATCAACCAGGTGTGGATAATGATGAAACCTTTTCTAGGGACTATGCTTGAGTCCATCCAGATCCTACTTGCCACGGCTACATACCATGACTACGATATCTGGTGGTTGGGTGCCATGACTACTTTTCTAAATGATGTTTTAAAAGAGTGTGTCTATAAGTACACAGCCAGAGAGCCTCGTAGACAGTGGGAGCAGCGGAAACGTGTGCAAGATGCTTTATAGGATAAAGCAGGCATCGTGGAGTTGGAACATCTGTTTTGATGGATTAGTCAAAGAAGTTGACATCATCAAAATAGTAGATGAACCTTGTATAAACAAAAAGGTAGTAGGGAGTATGGTGACGATCCTCGTAGACTACGTGGATGACATACTCTTGTTAGGGAAAGAGTTTCCTATGCTACGCTCGATCAATCTCCGCTTATCACAATGATTTTCCATATTGGATCAAAGTGATACATACTAAATCCCAAGTTTTGGATCTATGAGATAGATCTAATTGGATGTTAAGATACTCACCAGTTGTAGTGAGATAGTATCAATCGATCCTGGGGAGAATCACTGGAAGTGTTCCAGAGTGATAAGGACGACTGAATGTCAGTCGCAGGCATTGTCTTTACCCTCAGTAAAGGGACGGTATGTTGGAAGATTTCCAAGCTAGATACCGTGACAATCTAGACGATAAAGGCCGGTAACATCGCTATTAAAAATACTACCAAAGAGGCAGTTTGGGTGTATATTAGTTCATGAGATGAACTATGTTCCTCCCATTGTGTGACAATGGAGTTGTGGCTTATGCCAAGGAACGCAGGTCCCATCAGTGATCCAGACATATTCTAAGGCAGTATCACCTGATCATGGAGATAGTTGATCTCCAGGGAGATCGAGGTTAGGAGAGTAGACTCAGAGGACAACACAGCGGATCCACTCACAAAGGCCTATTCCCAGAGAGAGACGTTTATGGGATGGTTGAGTATGAGATACTGCAACCACTGCTATTAGATGGCCCTAGTGCAAGTGGGAGATTGTTAGTTATATGTATGCCCTAGAGGCCATTACTACACATAAGATGTATATTGTAGTTGATGCTTGGACATATATAGGGAGGACTTTCTTGCTTGACATGATAGTATGCTATCTGGTTGCTCTTTATCTTAACGTGTACACTGATTGTCTCTCTGTTACATGTTGGTAAAGCCCTTAGGATGTTTGCTTGACTACCTGGACTATGATGCGGATCATACTAGTGGGGACATGGTAGTCCATAAGTACATCCTTCAAAGTCCCTAGTCGTGGGTGTATCGAGACGGGGCATCGATATACCAGAGTAGACTAGCGTATACCTTCTCGACCCATACAGATGGGTGATGGATGATCCCATATCCATTGGTGTTTGACATCAGAGATGATATACGGGTGCTCAGTGGAGACTGGGTACACTGGACGGACTCGCCGAGAACTCCCAGATGGTATTATACCTTACGTCAGATGGCAGTTCTCTGGTGACACTGGTACAGAGTAGTCTGTTGACCCGAGATCGTCATAGAGTCTTGTGTGGTTCCCACTGTGCTTTGATTTCCATCTTACCACGTCCAAGAGGGCGTGCAAAACGGTGGTTTTTGGGTACAGTCCCGGGTCACATGGAGGCAATGAGCGATAGGAGGGGATTCGTCTCTCCCGGTATAGGGGGTTGATATTGCGCTGTGTTCGATTGTCTATAACCGGAAATCCCTGGCCAGGGTTGCTGAGATTTACTGGTAAGTGCTACCAGTAGTTTCTCGAACTGTTATAGACCTCATATCGACACGACTTATCAAGCTATTGGGGTCTGACGTTTACCACCCCTAGGCGAGATATGCGACATATCTGACGATCAGACCGGACTGTACGGTAGTGTTACTGGTTGGATTCACTGGAGTGAGAGCGGGCTTGCTCGTCGATCTTCTGATCGCTCAATACCCGGGTGGCCGTTACGTTTAGCAGACCGCTTGCGGCTTGTGGGTGTTTGATATGATCATCATCTGCTGCCGGCGTATTGACGAGTCTTTAGAGTCCTACACAGAGGTTTCCTGGCTCAAGCGAAACGAAATAGGAGCGCATATGAGATATGTGCGGGACCGAGAATAATGCGTGTATGTGATACCGTATTCTATTCTCGCGATGAATGTATCGAATGGTTGTATGCGATATAACCTAGTTATCGAATCAAGTATTGATTCGATAAGCCGATACATTGAATACTAGTCGGTTGTGTGTGACATGACCGGATCATTGAATCAAGTGTTGATTTAATGATTTAATGCATAATTATATATTTGATATATTACTTTGCACTAACTAGTATTGGTTCATTTTAAACGGATTTTCTCACTTGGTTTGTGCACATTGTATATGTGATATACTTTTGTACACATGATTTTATCATGTTTGATGATACATGCTTTTTGGTTAAGTGTAAAGAATTAAACCATGGTTAAGTTGGAAATTAGGGTTTTGTTTTATCCATTATTTAATTCTTTACACTTAACCAAAAAGCATGTATCTTCAAACATGATACAATCATGTGTACAAAAGTATATCACATATACAATGTGCACAAACCAAGTGAGAAAATCCGTTTAAAATGAACCAATACTAGTTAGTGCAAAGTAATATATCAAATATATAATTATGCATTAAATCATTAAATCAACACTTGATTCAATGATCCGGTCATGTCACACACAACCGACTAGTATTCAATGTATCGGCTTATCGAATCAATACTTGATTCGATAACAAGGTTATATCGCATACAACCATTTGATACATTCATCGGGAGAATAGAATACGGTATCACATACACGCATTATTCTCGGTCCCGCACATATCTCATATGCGCTCCTATTTCGTTTCGCTTGAGCCAGGAAACCTCTGTGTAGGACTCTAAAGACTCGTCAATACGCCGGCAGCAGATGATGATCATATCAAACACCCACAAGCCGCAAGCGGTCTGCTAAACGTAACGGCCACCCGGGTATTGAGCGATCAGAAGATCGACGAGCAAGCCCGCTCTCACTCCAGTGAATCCAACCAGTAACACTACCGTACAGTCCGGTCTGATCGTCTGATATGTCGCATATCTCGCCTAGGGGTGGTAAACGTCAGACCCCAATATCTTGATAAGTCGTGTCGATATGAGGTCTATAACAGTTCGAGAAACTACTGGTAACACTTACCAGTAAATCTCAGCAACCCTGGCCAGTGATTTCCGGTTATAGCCAATCGAACACAGCGCAACATCAACCCCCTATACCGGGAGAGACGAATCCCCTCCTATCGCTCATTGCCTCCATGTGACTCGGGACTGTACCCAAAAACCACCGTTTTGCACGCCCTCTTGGACGTGGTAAGATGGAAATCAAAGCATAGTGGGAACCACACAAGTCTCTATGACGATCTCGGGTCAACAGACTACTCTGTACCAGTGTCACCAGAGAACTGCCATCTGACGTAAGGTATAATACCATCTGGGAGTTCTCGGCGAGTCCGTCCAGTGTACCCAGTCTCCACTGAGCACCCGTATATCATCTCTGATGTCAAACACCAATGGATATGGGATCATCCATCGCCCATCTGTATGGGTCGAGAAGGTATACGCTAGTCTACTCTGGTATATCGATGCCCCGTCTCGATACACCCACGACTAGGGACTTTGAAGGATATACTTATGGACTACCATGTCCCTACTAGTATGATCCGCATCATAGTCCAGGTAGTCAAGCACACATCCTAAGGGCTTTACCAACATGTAACAGAGAGACAATCAGTGTACACGTTAAGGTAAAGAGCAACCAGATAGCATACTATCATGTCGAGCAAGAAAGTCCTCCCTATATATGTCCAAGCATCCACTACAATATACATCCTATGTATAGTAATGGCATCTAGGGCATACATATAACTAACAATTTTCCATTGATGGTCACTAGCTTTCTTCATGGAAGAGGAATATGAAGAAGAAGAAGATATGATAAGTCTTGTATTTTTAAAATGAAAAAGAATTAAATCTAATCATACTTTCAACCTTAGTTAGGTGTAGAGAAAAGACCATGGTTAAAAGGATGGTTAGGGTTAAGCATAAGAACAAAAGAGTGACTTAGTCAAAGTTTCAAGAAACTTCAACTAAAAACAAAACATTCAACCATTCATTTATCCTTTTCCAACAAAAGGGTAGAAAAACTGAGAACGGGTGATAAGTTTCATGAGGCAGAAAACGGGGAAAGAGTTGCAGCCAAGTCTGTTGGTCACTGTCACCCTGTATTACCAATACATTGATTCTGAACGAATGTTATTAGATTCCGAACCTGATATACAAAATCATATCACTCTCTTTATTAGTAAAGAAATGATAAAATTCTGTATTGTTGGATAATGTTTTGAACATTTCCTATATCAAAAGTTGATCGGTTCAGGCACGTTATCTAAAAGCATTGATGTTCTAAATCAAACTACAGTTCTTAGTATATGGAACACACACAAGAGGAAGAGTTCAGAAATGAACGGATTCTTCTTGAGGTATTGTAGACTAGGTCAGATCAATGTGACCCGACTAGCTGAAGTTACATTTAGATGTATATTTAAATTAGTTTGAATTTACATCTTGTGAAACTTGCTGGTCATGTCACAGAAATAAGATGACCATAGCTCCGTTTACAGGAAAAAGAGAAAGAGTTAGTGAACTCTTGGGACTGATACATGATGATGTATGTAAGGTCTCCTGTCTACACATGCCAGGACTGGTTCTTTATACTTCATTACGTTCTCTGATGATCTCTTTAGATTCAGACATATGTTCTTGTTGAAACACAAGTCCGAACCTTTTGAGATATTCACAGAATATAAGTTAGAAGTAGAGAACCAGAATACGGGTATAAGTATTATGTCCTTTGATGTGAGCAAGGAGGAGAATACTTGAGCATGGAATTTCTGGACTATTCTAAAGGAGAATGAGATTCTCTCTCAGCATTACTCCTCTGTATACACCATAGCACGGTGGTATATCGGGGTTGAGCAATCACACCCTATATGATATGGTGTGCTTATGATGAGTATTACTGAGTGACCTATTTCCTTTTGGGAGTTATGCACTTGAGAAGCTGCATACCTATTGAAAAGGGTTCAAACCAAATCAGTTGCCTACCACTTCATATGTGATATGGAAAGGGAAGAGCCCATGCCTTAAGTTAGTTAAGATTTGGGGTTGTCCAGCCTATGTCTGAAAAACAAAATCCGGACAAGCTCGAGGCAAGGTAAGTTATGTAAAACTGGAAAGGTTCCAGCTATACAAACTACAGCTGATGATAGAACCAAAGGATTCAGAAGGTTCCAACGAACCTCGGCCACTCCGCCGATCTAGTAGGGTTCCTCACCCACCTGAGAGATACTTCGGTTTCTCTATGACAGTGGGAGCAAGGATAGCATCATAAGATGATGACCCAACTAGTTTCGAGCTGGCCATCAGGAGTGGGACTCTGTAAGAATGGCTGGATGCTTAGCGATCTGAGATGGAATCCATGTGCACCAACAAAGTATGGACTTTGGTTGCTATATCTGAAGGGTTAAATCCCTATTAGGAGCAAGTATATCTTGAGAAGATTACTTGGTGTAGATGGAAAAGTTGAGACTTTCAAAGCTAGACTTGTTAAAGGTTTGCATCATTGACCAGATATGGATCATAATGAAACCTTTTCTAAGGATCTATGCTTAAGTCCATCCAGATCCTACTTGCCACGGCTACGTACCATGACTACGATATCTGGCGGTTGGGTGTCATGACTGCTTTTCTAAATGATGTTTTAGAAGAGAACGTCTATAAGTACACAGCCAGAGGGCTTCGTAAACAGTGGGAGCAGCGGAAACGTGTGCAAGATGCTTTATAGGATAAAGCAGGAATCGCAGAGTTGGAACATCTGTTTTGATGAAGTAGTCAAAGAGTTTGATATCATCAAAATGGTAGATGAACCTTGTATAAACAAAAGGGTAGTAGGGAGTATGGTGATGATCCTCGTAGAGTACGTGGATGATATACTCTTGATAAGAAAAGAGTTTCTTATGCTACACTCGATCAATCTCCGTTTATTACAATGATTCTCCACATAGGATCAAAGTGATACCTACAAAATCCTGGACTTTGGATCTATGAGATAGATCTAAATGGATGTTAGGATACTCACTAGCTATAGTGAGATGGTATCAGTTGATCCTGGGGAGAATCACTGGAAGGGTTCCAGGGTGATAAAGACGACTGAATGTCAGTCGCAGGCAATGTCTTTACCCTCAGTAAAGGGACGGTATGTTGGAAGAGTTCCAAGCTAGATACCGTGACATACTAGACGATAAAGGCAGGATACATCGCTACTTAAGATGCTACCAAAGAGGATGTTTGGGTGTATATTAGTTCATGAGATGAACTATGTTCCTCCTATTGTATGACAATGGAGTTGTGGCTTATGCCAAGGAACGCAGGTCCCATCAGTGATCCAGACATATTCTAAGGCAGTATCACCTGATCATGGAGATAGTTGATCTCCAGGGAGATCGAGGTTAGGAGAGTAGACTCAGAGGACAACACAGCGGATCCACTCACAAGGGCCTGATCCCAGAGAGAGACTTTTATGGGATGGTTAAGTATGAGATACTGCAACCACTGCTATTAGATGGCCCTAGTGCAAGTGGGAGATTGTTAGTTATATGTATGCCCTAGAGGCCATTACTATACATAGGATGTATATTGTAGTGGATGCTTGGACATATATAAGGAGGACTTTCTTGCTCGACATGATAGTATGCTATCTGGTTGCTCTTTACCTTAACGTGTACACTGATTGTCTCTCTGTTACATGTTGGTAAAGCCCTTAGGATGTGTGCTTGACTACCTGGACTATGATGCGGATCATACTAGTGGGGACATGGTAGTCCATAAGTACATCCTTCAAAGTCCCTAGTCGTGGGTGTATCGAGACGGGGCATCGATATACCAGAGTAGACTAGCGTATACCTTCTCGACCCATACAGATGGGCGATGGATGATCCCATATCCATTGGTGTTTGACATCAGAGATGATATACGGGTGCTCAGTGGAGACTGGGTACACTGGACGGAATCGCCGAGAACTCTCAGATGGTATTATACCTTACGTCAGATGGCAGTTCTCAGGTGACACTGGTACAGAGTAGTCTGTTGTCCCGAGATCGTCATAGAGTTTTGTGTGGTTTCCACTGTGCTTTGATTTCCATCTTACCACGTCCAAGAGGGCATGCAAAACGGTGGTTTTTGGGTACAGTCCCGAGTCACATGGAGGCAATGAGCGATAGGAGGGGATTCGTCTCTCCCGGTATAGGGGGTTGATGTTGCGCTGTGTTCGATTGGCTATAACCGGAAATCCCTGGCCAGGGTTGCTGAGATATACTGGTAAGTGTTACCAGTAGTTTCTCGAACTGTTATAGACCTCATATCAACACGACTTTTCAAGCTATTGGGGTCTGACGTTTACCACCCCTAGGCGAGATATGCGACATATCAGACGATCAGACCGGACTGTACGGTAGTCTTACTGGTTGGATTCACTGGAGTGAGAGCGGGCTTGCTCGTCGATCTTCTGATCGCTCAATGCCCGGGTGGCCGTTACGTTTAGCAGACCGCTTGCGGCTTGTGGGTGTTTGATATGATCATCATCTGCTGCCGGCGTATTGACGAGTCTTTAGAGTCCTACACAGAGGTTTCCTGGCTCAAGCGAAACGAAATAGGAGCGCATATGAGATATGTGCGGGACCGAGAATAATGCGTGTATGTGATACCGTATTCTATTCTCGCGATGAATGTATCGAATGGTTGTATGCGATATAACCTAGTTATCGAATCAAGTATTGATTCGATAAGCCGATACATTGAATACTAGTCGGTTGTGTGTGACATGACCGGATCATTGAATCAAGTGTTGATTTAATGATTTAATGCATAATTATATATTTGATATATTACTTTGCACTAACTAGTATTAGTTCATTTTAAACGGATTTTCTCACTTGGTTTGTGCACATTGTATATGTGATATACTTTTGTACACATGATTGTATCATGTTTGATGATACATGCTTTTTGGTTAAGTGTAAAGAATTAAACCATGGTTAAGTTGGAAATTAGGGTTTTGTTTTATCCATTATTTATTCATTTTTTTATTTTGGAAAATATTAAGCATAAAGAAATGAAATGGTGGCTAATTTTGGACTTGCATGTTGAAGCTTCATGAAGCTTTGACTTAGTCACCATTTTGTCTCATGCTTAACCCTAACCACTCCACTCAACCCTAGTTGATTCTCTACACTTCACCATGGTTAGATTATGATAAGCATTCCTTTTATTTTCTATTTTAAAATAACTTATCATAACACTTATCATCTTCTTCTTCTTCTTCCTCACAAGAAGAAAGCTTTCTTCATCAATGGTGATTGATGTATTTGAGTGAGAAATCCAACTCCTATTTCTTCATCCTCTACTTCTTGCCAAGTAGTAGAGTGTGCCTAGGAACCCTACAGTCACAGATAACCTAACGGTGCACGAGGGGATGTTATGAACATTTTCTATCTGAGAAGGTTGCGGATTCCAACTGTTGTAGTTTTACACTTTATTTTCTGTAACCGTAAGTGTAATATGTGATATCGCCGGTTTCGTTGCTATATGTCAACGACAATTGGGATGCGCATATTTACTTACGTTGATGACATCTGATGTTATGTGTTGCTGGATATGTTATATTGGATCGTCGTGTTTGAATAGCCGGGGGGTTTTTATGTAAGATGAGTGTTTTTTCATTTTCATTCATGTAAAAACTTGTATGTAATATTATTTTATTGGGGCACTTCCAGGTTGCGGAAGATGTCACCGTTGATGTATATTATTTACTTTTCTGCACTAGGATAGACCCAAGGAGGGGAGCACAAGTAACCGAGTTCTGGGGTCCAGTGGGAGACCAACTCGAGGAGTCGAGTCCGGGTCTCCTAACCCTAGAATTTGTAGGGTTGCTTGCCGCTCTCGTAGGGGTCTAGGGGTGTGGGATTGGCTATTCATCACGACCGTGGAATCCGTGTTTTATACTAGCTCGTATTGAAAACACGGACGTTCTAGTATATCCAATATTTCATATGTTTCTTTCTGCTGCATTATCTGTGATGTGATCATGCGATGTTCTGTGCTCTGTTCAGACAGATATAGTATATAGTATATATGATATATTATATTGACGTTGCTTATGTTTTACACCCGCGCTAGCCCTGCCTCGCTCTGGCGTTAGTTACCTAACCTAACGGTGCAGACGGGACATCGAGGCGAATGCGGATGGCATAAGCGTACATTATATTTATCTGTGATGTTTAGGTGGAATTAAATGATGGGATATTCATTAATGAGATTAATGAAAGAAAATAAACCTAATTGATGTTGTGGAATCGAATTTCAAAATAAAACAGGTAGCTACAGTTCTTGCTTTGCATCGCGGTGTTCATTGTAGAACATCCTGCACCTTATTCGATGAGGAAAGGACCGAGATCCCTTCACCGGGAGTGACTCCTTTAGCAATAACTGGCAGATGCTACAACCCTCGGTTTGTATTTGATCGCTTCTATAGTTTCCGCTTTGCACAGTGATATATATGATATATCTCGCACCTCATTCGACGAGGAAAGGGCCGACGATCCCTTCACCGGGAGTGACCCCTTTAGCAAAACTAGAAAAGCCTCGAAAACATTCCATTTAAAAACCATTTGATTCCGCAACGAGATCAAGTTCAAAGCGTTAAAGGTTTTCATAAAAACCATTCGCAACCCTCCGTCATTTTAGGAAGTAGAGTACTTAGTATTCGTGCTACGTTTGTCGACCATAGCCGAGACGTAGTGTGCGGTAGCTAAGTTATGTCTTCCTACACAGCATATGATGCGATTAGTTAGGACAGTCATGTGGCTTTGTTGACCTTACCCAAGGGTCATGTGGGTGGGTCTAATTAATCATGAAATGACGGGTAGAACTTGACTAGTACCTATGATTTGTTGACCTTAGCCAAGGTCATAGGTGCTAGGGGTAAAAACCATTATCGGGAGTTTCAAGTGTTGAAATTTGCAATGAGATTGCATACATTCTATGTGATAGTTGGATCCCGATACCCACTGCGAGTAATTGTTACTCCTGGGAGAGTTTTGCACTTTGTAATTAACCGATCAAGTAGGTGTCTAGAAAGGTGTCAACGGGGTTACGCCTCTGGGAAAACGAGGTTTACTGTAATTAGGTCCGTGCGAAAGCACGGGGAACCTCCCTCAAAGTACCGACACTGGCCTGGCAGAAAGATTGGCGAACTTGTAGAGTGTAATTAATCCCGGCTAGTCTTTACTTTTAGGGTTTGAAGGAAGATTTGATAAAAACAGTGGGAGCCATCCTGATTAGATAAAATACATAACCAATCTAATCTTGCAAGAGCGCACGCTGAGTGTTTTCTTCTCTCTCTCTCCTGGTAGCGACCATATCACGCCTTAATCAAGATAATAATACGGATGTATTGACCGAACCCGCTTGTTATACTGAGATGGGGAACGTTGGTCCCGCTCCAACTTATAATTGTTATAAGACAGAGCATGAAATTGGGGAATACCAGATTTCCCATGCCGCCCAAACGAAGAATGTGCATATGATGCATCTCCTTCGGGTATGTTCATTACAAAGAACTGTATCTCAGTATCCTCTGAATCCTGGGTATATGATACCGGATCAGGATCCCAGATATGTAAGCTGTTACATAGGGCTACAAGAAGGTAGAAAAACTGAGAACGGGTGATAAGTTTCATGAGACAGAAACCGGGGCAAGTGTTGCAGCCAAGTCTGTTGGTCACTGTCACCCTGTATTACCAATACATTGATTCTGAACAAATGCTATTAGATACCGAACCTGATATACAAAATCATATCTGTCTCTTTATTAGTAAAGAAAGGATATAATTTTGTATTGATGGATAATGTTTTGAACATTTCCTATATCAAAAGTTGATCGGTTCAGGCACGTTATCTAAAAGCATTGACGTTCTAAATCAAACTACAGTTCCTAGTATACAGAACACACGCAAGAGGAAGAGTTGTAAACTCTTGGGACTGATACATAATGATGTATGTAAGGTCTCCTGTCTACACATGTCAGGACTGGTTCTTTATACTTCATTATATTCTCTGATAATCTCTCAAGATTCAGTCATATGTTCCTGTTGAAACATAAGTCCGAACCTTTTGAGGTATTCACAGAATATAAGTTAGAAGTAGAGAACCAATAACCGGGTATAAGTATTATGTCCTTTGATGAGATCAAGGAGGAGAATACTTGTGCATGGAATTCCGGGATTATTCTAAAGGAGAATGAGATTCTCTCTCAGCATTACTCCTCCAAATAACCATAGCACATTGGTGTATCGGGGCGGAGCAATCACACAATATATGATAAGGTGTGCTCTATGATGAGTACTGCTGAGTTACCTGTTTTACTTTTTTTGGGAGTTATGCGCTTGAGAAGCTGCATACCTATTGAATAGGGTTCGAATCAAATCACTGCCTACCACTCCATATAAGATATGGTGTGGGAAGATCCTATCTCTTAAGTAAGTTAAGATTTGGGATTGTCCGGCCTATGTCAAAAGCAAAATCCGGACAAGATCGAGGCAAGGTCTGTAATGTAGAACTGGAAAGGTTCTAGCTATACAAACTACAGCAGATGATTTGACAGAACCAAAGGATTCTATAGTCCCCGACGAACCTCAGCCTCTCCGCCGATCTGATAGGGTTCCTCGCCTGCCTGAGAGATACCTCGGTTTCTCGATGACAGTGGGAGCAAGGATTGCATCATAAGATGATGACCCAACTAGATTCGAGCAGGCCATCAAGAGTAGGGACTCTGTAAGAATGGCTGGATGCTTAGCAATCTGAGATGGAATCCATATACACCAACAAAGTATGGACTTTGGTTGCGATATCTGAAGGGTTAAATCCCCATCAGGAGCAAGTATATCTTGAGAAGATTACTTGGTGTAGATGGACAAGTTGAGACTTTCAAATCTAGACTTGTTAAAGGTTTTCGTCATCGACCAGGCACGGATAATGATGAAACCTTTTCTAGGGACTATGCTTAAGTCCATCCAGATCTTACTGTTAGTTATATGTATGCCCTAGAGGCCATTACTATACATAGGATGTATATTGTAGTGGATGCTGGGACATATATAGGGAGGACTTTCTTGCTCGACATGATAGTATGCTATCTGGTTGAACTTTACCTTAACGTGTATACTGATTGTCTCTCTGTTACATGTTGGTAAAGCACTTAGGATGTGTGCTTGACTACCTGGACTATGATGCGGATCATACTAGTGGGGACATGGTAGTCCATAAGTACATCCTTCAAAGTCCCTAGTCGAGGGTGTATCGAGACGGGGCATCGATATACCAGAGTAGACTAGCGTGTACCTTCTCGACCCATACAGATGGGCGATGGATGATCCCATATCCATTGGTGTTTGACATCAGAGATGATATACGGGTGCTCAGTAGAGACTGGGTACACTGGACGGACTCGCCGAGAACTCCCAGATGGTATTATACCTCACGTCAGATGGCAGTTCTCTGGTGACACTGGTACAGAGTAGTCTGTTGACCCGAGATCGTCATAGAGTCTTGTGTGGTTCCCACTGTACTTTGATTCCATCTTACCACGTCCAAGAGGGCGTGCAAAACGGTGGTTTTTGGGTACAGTCCCGAGTCACATGGAGGCAATGAGCGATAGGAGGGGATTCGTCTCTCCCGGTATAGGGGGTTGATGTTGCGCTGTGTTCGATTGGCTATAACAGGAAATCCCTGGCCAGGGTTGCTGAGATTTACTGGTAAGTGTTATCAGTAGTTTCTCGAATTGTTATAGACCTCATATCGACACGACTTATCGAGCTATTGGGGTCTGACGTTTACCACCCCTAGGCAAGATATGCGACATATCAGACGATCAGACCGGACTGTACGGTAGTGTTACTGGTCGGATTCACTGGAGTGTGAGCGGGCTTGCTCGTCGATCTTCAGATCGCTCAATACCCGGGTGGCCGTTACGTTTAGCAGACCGCTTGCGGCTTGTGGGTGTTTGATATGGTCATCGCCTGCTGCCGGCGTATTGACGAGTCTTTAGAGTCCTACACAGAGGTTTCCTGGCTCAAGCGAAACGAAATAGGAGCGCATATGAGATATGTGCGGGACCGAGAATAATGCGTTTATGTGATACCGTATTCCATTCTCGCGATGAATGTATCGCATGGTTGTATGCGATATAACCTAGTTATCGATTCAAGCGTTGATTCGATAAGCCGATACATTGTATACTAGTCGGTTGTGTGCGACATGACCGGATCATTGAATCAAGTGTTGATTTAATGATTTAATGTATAATTATATATTTGATATATTACTTTGCATTAACTAGTATTGGTTCACTTTAAATGGATTTTCTCACTCGGATGTGCGCATTACATATGCGATATGATTTTGTGCACTTGATTGTATCATGTTTGATGATACATGTTTACTTGGTTAGGTGCAAAGAATTAAACCATGGTTAAAAGAATGGCTAGGGTTTCATTTCCTTTATTTATTCATTTATTTATTTGTTTATTCATTTTGGAAAAGAAGAGAAAAGAATGGTTGCTAGTTTTGGAGTTTAGTTGAAGCTTCATGAAGCTTTGATCAAGTCAACCATTCTTATCTCATCCTTAACCCTAACCATTCCCACTAACCATGATTCATTCTCTACACTTGACTATAGTTAATGATATGATAAGTATTTGTTTTTCTATTATTTTTAATTAACTTATCATATATTTCTTTCTTCTTCTTCTTCATGAGCAAGGAAGAAAAAGCTTTCTTCATCAATGGTGATTGATGATAAAGAGTGAGAAATCCATTTCTAAAGTCTACCCACTTCCTATTTCTTCATCCTCTACCTCTTGCCAAGTAGTAGAGTGTGTTTACATCACAAGTTTCATGACTTGGTGAAGTTGTGAGCTTGATCTAGCGATGCCTCGACGTAGATCATCTTCGGCGTGGACATCGACGACCTAGCTTGCCCATTCTCCGACGAAGCCGACGCTAGAGCCCGGATTCTTTTTAGACAGCGGAGACGACTTCGTTGCGGAGCTATGGAGGTGGAGCACCGGATCTACAAAGGTTGTATTTCCGTATCTCATAGTTAAGTGTTAACTAGTTAGTTGTTTCGTCTAGATTTCTAGCCAACGATCCGTAGTCGGGTTTCTCGGCACCTAGATTTTTTTAAATTGGCATGGTTGATGCCTTGTGAGACCTCATTAGGATGCCTAGGAACGCTACAGTGGTATCAGAGCCTAGCTAGAGCCTTAGGCGAAGTCTAGACGGAATTTGAAACCCGAACGAATCCGAAACCCAACTCAAAATAGCTCTCTGGACAATTTTCAAAATCGTGATTTTTTCCAGATTAAAAATATTCAGAAATATCAGCAGGAAGATATAAGGTTAACTGCAAATTTCGAGCGCGTGATTCCTCAAAGGGGGCGCGGATCCGCGGCCTAACAAGAGGCTCACGCGGCGGATCCGCGGCCCATTTGTCGTTTTGTGCTTCAAAATTTGCACCTTAATTCTTAGTTTTCAGTTCTGGTTTTCCTGGGAATTTTTAATATTTTTTCCAGAGTGTTATTTTCTGAGTTGTTTTAGGGATTCGAATGTTCGGTCGGATTATCAAATTTTGTCTGTGTGTCTTTCCGGATAAATTTTAGAATATGTTAAAAAGTTCGACCGGATATAAATACCCAACTTTTCCCCTGTCGGGAAATTTCCAAGTATTGGATCTTTCCGTAGTTTAACGACGTTCTAAGTTGTGCAAGTAACGCGATGGACCCTCTAGAAGACAACAAACCTTAACTCGATTATGTGACCGTCTTGAACTGCCCTTTGAACCTTCGGGTTTGGGGCAGTACGGCATGCCACATGTGTGGCGTTGGCTTGACCCTTCTACGGCTGGACCGTTGGTACTGAGGCACGAACGGAATGTTGTTAGACTTGTTTCATGTGTTGATCTGTATCGGGAAAACTTGGGTGTTCGATTGTTCGATCGGAAAGTTTGACATTTTCTATTTATCCGGAATGGGATACAATAATTGGAATTCACAATGAGTTATGAGATAACTAAATGAATGTTATAAACATAGCAGTTTAGTCTCACTTGATCGGTTGCCACGGAATTTTGATGTGATCAAAAGTCCGTCGCAATCACGTAGCGTACGCGGATACTCGCCGATAAACTTAATAGACAGCCTCGCTCCATAGCCCCGACCAAGTGACTGTAGGAGAACCCCGTCGCCGAAAGCATCCATTCGGGTGCTCGCGGTAGCGGTGTTCCGCCTTGGTGCACTTCGTCGACGGTAACGGGGGTGCGGCCGTCTACTGAAATTTGCGACGAGCATTCGATCAGGATGTCGGGAATCTTGTTGAATTGCCCGACTTGATATTGAAAAGTGTTTTCGATTTTGAGACTAAAATGCGGGGTTTATAATTGTTAGGCATGCGATGTCTAAGTAATTCATTTGGTCAGGCATGCGATGTCTGAGGTGGTTGCGGATTCCAACTGTTGTAGTTTTACACTTTCTTTTCTGTGACCGTAAGTGTAATATGTGATATCGCCGGTTTCGTTGCTATATGTCAACGACAACCGGGATGCGCATATCTACTTACGTTGATGACATGTGATGTTATGTGTGTTGCTGGATATGTTATATTGGATCGTCGTGTTTGAATAGCCGGGGTTTTTTATGTGAGATGAGTGTTTTTCATTTTCATTCATGTAAAAATTTGTATGTAATATTCTTTTATTTGGGGCGCTTCCAGGTTGCGGAAGTTGTCACCTCTTGTATATTATTTACTTTTCCGCACTAGGATAGACCCAAGGAGGAGGGCACAAGTAACCGGGTTCTGGAGTCCAGTGGGAGACCAACTCGAGGGGTCGAGTCCGGGTCTCCTAACTCCAGAATTGGTAGGGTTGCTTGACGCTCTCGTAGGGGTCTAGGGGTGTGGGTTTGGCTATTCATCGCGACCGTGGAATCCGTGTTTTATACTGGCTCGTATTGAAAACACGGACGTCCTAGTATATCCAATATTTCATATGATTCTTCTGCTGCGATATCTGTGATGTGATCATGTGATGTTCTGTGATAGATACAGTATATAGTATATATGATATATTATATAGGCATTACTTATGTTTTACATCCGCGCTAGCTCTGCCCCGCTCTGCCGTTAGTTACCTAACCTAACGGTGCACGAGGGGACATCGAGGCAAATGCGGATGGCATAAGTGTACGTCGTATTTATCTGTGATGTTTAGGTACTTAAATGATGGGACTTCATTAATGTGATTAATGAAATAAAAGAAACCTAAGATGTTGTAGAATCGAATTTCAAAATAAAACAGGTAGCTACAGTTCTTGCTTTGCACAGAGGTATATGTGATATATCCTGCACCTTATTCGATGAGGAAAGGACCGAGATCCCTTCACCGGGAGTGACTCCTTTAGCAATAACTGGCAGATGCTACACACTCGGTTTGTCTTTTGATTGCTTTTAAGAGTTTTTGCTTTGCACAGTGATATATACGATATATCCCGCACCTCATTCGACGAGGAAAGGACCGACGATCCCTTCACCGGGAGTGCCTCCTTTAGCGAAACTGGAAAAGCCTCAAAAACACTCCATTTCAAAATTCATTTGATTCTACAACGATATCAAGTTCATTACGCAATAGGTTTTCAGAAAAACCTGTCGTAGCCCTCCGTCATTTCAGATAAGTCCTATTTAGTATTCGTGCTACGTTTGTTGACCTCCGTGAAGGCGTAGTGTGCGGTAGCTAACTAGTATTTATCTGTTTATGCATATGATGCAGATTGAGTTAGGGTAGTCGTGCGGCCTTGTTGACCTCCGTCAAGGGTCGTGCGGGTGGGTTTAATTCGATCAAGAAATGACGGGTTGAACTTGACTAGTAGCCTATGGTTTGTTGACCTCCGTCAAGGTCATAGGGTGCTAGGGGCAAAATATTATCGGGAATTTCAAGTGTTGAAATTTGCAATGAGATTGCATACCTTCTATGAGATAGTTGGATCCCGATACCCGCTGCGAGTAAGAGTTACTCCTGGGAGAGTTTTATACATTACAATTAGCCGATCAAGTAGGTGTCTAGAAAGGTGTCAACGGGGTTACGCCTCTGGGAAAACGAGGTTTAAATTAATTAGGTTCGTGCGAAAGCACGGGGGACCTCCCTCAAAGTACCGACACTGGCCTGGCTGAAAGATTGGCAAACTTGTAGTGTGTAATTAATCCCGGCTAGTCTTTCCTTTTAGGGTTTGAAGGAAGATTTGATAAAAAGCAGTGGGAGCCATCCTGATTAGATAAAATAATAACCAATCTATTCTTGTAAGAGCGCACGTGTCATGACCCGAAAGAGCACGTGACTGGCCCTTGAACCATATGAAGTCTATAGGACTCCATCTGATCCAAGTAAGCCAAAAGCCCAGAAATCTAAAACCATTTAAGAAATAAGTAAAGAATTTGGTTTAAAGAAGTGAAGAAATACATGTTTGAAATCAAGATTTTTAAATAACTAAGCCGAAGGTACGTTTTAAAAACAATAAGTCTTTTCTAAAAATTTCGGCAGAGTTTCTTTTGTAAAACTGGCCCCGAATGGGGTACAACAAGGATATCAATATATATGCAATGATAAAGGCATCCCCAAGCGGGAGCTAGCTCTTCGTCAATCGACGGTCACAACCACACATGCAACAATGATATACAACGCCAAGTGGCGAGGATCAAATCCAAAAGAAACTCAAAAGCAACAAGAAAACCACAATACTACTAAGCGCGACTCTAAGGTCGAATAATACATCACTAAAGTATAGGTCTGAAACAATTTACAAGTTTTGGTTGATGGAAATTCTAGATACAACGAAATAAATAAATACAATGGTGGTTCTTGATGCGAAAGAATCCACCTACCAAAGCAAATCACCCGCAAGAAGGTAGTGTGCCAGAAATGCCGCAATAAAACCTGTACGGCAGAACCTGCAAGAACTGTGGCACAACGGGGGTGAGTTGCCAACTCGTGAATAGAAACATCTACAAGCAGAAAACGAATGCAAGACATAAACCTAAGTCAACGATCAGTAATATAATCCACAAGAGTACATCTGAGTGTAAAAAGGTGGCAAGGTAACATCTAATCATGTAGGTAGTGCCAGGTACTCAGGTAATAACATGTCATCGGTATAAGGTATGTCTGCATGAAGTAAATCTGATGAAATATCAATGATATCAATACACATATATTAGCGTCCCATACCACTAATATTGGTGTAAGGGTATATATAACAGCGCCCTCATACCCTGTTATATATACAAATGAAGTATGATCAGTGTAAATCCAGTCTGTATATGATCCATGTCTGTGAATATGTGGAACCCGTCCACCCGTCACCCAATGACAATAAGCATCATGTATGCAATGTGAGGATATAAACAAAATCATGGAAAAACATCATGAAACCCGTGCCTAGCATCGACACGTAAATCCTCCTGTATCGGGCATCCGTCATTCTGGATCAGCCCTCTCTCAAAGTATATATATCGGGAATCCGTCAGTCCGGGTCATCCCTCTCTCAAAGTATATATATCGGGAATCCGTCAGTCCGGGTCATCCCTCTCTCAATACATCGGGCATCCGTCATTCCGGGTCAGCCCTCTCTCAGAGTATATATCGGGAATCCGTCAGTCCGGGTCATCCCTCTCTCTAAGTATATATCGGGAATCCGTCAGTCCGGGTCATCCCTCTCTCTGAGTATATATCGGGAATCCGTCAGTCCGGGTCATCCCTCTCTCTGAGTATATATCGGGAATCCGTCAGTCCGGGTCATCCCTCTCTCAATACATGCCTCTAGCACCGAGAAGACATGGGGCGACGCCCCAAATATCATATCAAGGGAACCGGGTTTTTTTTCGTAATAAAGCATCTTTTCTTAAATAATCTCACGGTCCTCAAAATCAGAAATCACATGAAAATCCACATCAAGAATAAATCCAATGCGATGTGCTATGCAATCAATCCATGATGTATGCGACATGTAAAGAAAGGTAATTATATCGAAAGTCATGCAGCATGGAATAGTAATGTGCATATGTCGAGGGAAACCGCTCCTTTAGAATGAATCATCTATGATTGTGTACAGGTACATGTGTACCATATGCCAAGCAAGAATCATATCATGAATGCAACAGTACTACAGTGCAGTGGCATGGCAATTATCGATGATGAAGTGTGTGAGCCGGCAAAAAGTGTACGTGGAACATACGGATCATCGATAATGGTGCTGGTGTCCTAACAGCATGATAATAATATAGCAATGAATATATGCCAGCAATGCGAATAGCATGAAGATGCAGAAATCTAGTAGTCGACATCACAGTGAAGTATCTACTATGCAAACTACATCCAAGTAACAGGTCGATCAGGAGGGGTAGGTGTGGAAACCACCTAAATCTGAGTCAGTATATATAAAGATACATAGTCGGTGATCTCGCCTCAATGTCATATCGTAAGATATCCTCGAGTTTTGAGTGCGGATCTATCATCAATATCGGCTCGTACGGTAAATCATCGTACGGCATCCCAATAACTGGGTACAGGTCAACATCTCACTATCTCATCACATAACAGGCATCACTATCATCCGATCACATCATCTGGGGGTACTACTCTATGGCTAGTACAAATCGATACCATCAATAAGGTATGCATGCGGGGGTAAACACATATCCCAAGCCCGCAAGAAAGAATCACAAGTCATATCCCACATGTGAATCGTATCAAATCACCGATCTCACGGCACCAAGCCCACATCATCGACTCATCTCCAAAGTCATCACATATCATCAATCACAGTGCAAGTATAAGTGATAAGCAAGGGTGTGTGTAGGTGTAATTCTATCCTAGGGTTCGCGACTATGAACTACACTAGTCACTTCTAACCCTATACTATCCATAATACACTTATTATCACAATAAACTACATAGTAATCTATCTACGGACTGCGGGGGTGCTATACGCCATCCACCCGACTTCCCCCTGTAGATATAATCTACTCACCTTGCATCATCATTTGCGGACGTCACCACGCATTTGCTTGTCGTCCCGAAGTCTTCATGGGTACCTACACATCAAATATCGTATATGCGCATTAAAACCAAATCCAAGCTAAAACGGCGCATGAAATCCAAAACGATACGATAAGGGGGCCTATAGGTGAGAACCTATGGCACGCTTTCAAAACCATCAATAAATCCTCTATACCGTCGTATAAACGACAAATAGTCGAGGCAAAACACATTCCACCATTTCAGAATCAAAAATACGGAATACGGAAACACGAATCCAAAATAGCAACTTAGGATATATGTCCCAGATTTTACCCTAGATAGAATCTGTCAAAACTAGAAGTACTCAGGGCCAAGAATAGAGGAAATGGGTCCATGCACGAATTTTGAGGCAAATCCCCCCTGCTCTGGCCTCAATTTGCGGCCAGAATGGGAGAATTGGCGGCCGTACGGATGAATGGGGAGCTAGGGTTTGGGGTGATGGTTCATTAGTGCCTGCACATCTCACTGTCCACACAATATCATTTTCAGGTGCCTCGTATGATAGCAGATTCAAGTTAACCCTCACAGATTTCACAATTGCCCCGATATCGGTTTCTAAAATCCGTATTCTGGTTCAAGCTTCAGGTTTGGGTTCAATTTAGCATCACACCAGGGTTTCTAGGGTCTAAACAAGCCTCAATTTCATCTTAAGTTTCAGTTTTACCCTAAACCCTAACTTGAAATCTCAAAAGTCCACAAAATGACACGATATCGATACTAAACTAGAATTGATGCATAAGGAAATTGAAATGCTACAAGAGGGTGCAGAAATTACCTCCTTTGGCAACTCAAGAAAATTCTTGAGTTGCTCAAAGTCCTCTAAATCCAAATCTTACAAGGTCAAAGGGTAGCTAGTGAGCTTGGGATCATTTTTTTGTGAAGTGAGAATGGGGTTTTAGCTTTGTTTTCTTGATGGATCTAGGGTTTCATGAAGAGGGTGAGTGAGGGAGAGAGGGAGCAGCAGCAGCTCACCAAGGAGAGGGGGGAGAGAGAAATGAAAAGGGAAATGATGGAGTATGGTTCAAAAAAGAAAGGTTGACTTGTCTTCTCTCTCTCATCCTTACTTACTTTTTCCTTTTCCTTTTCTTATCTTCTCACTCAAATAGTGCTCCCAAAAGGAAACCATGGCAACAAAAGAAGTGTAACACAAGTGTAACAAGTGTGGAAAAAGATTTGTGCACATTTTGCTCAAAATTGCCAAAAAACCCGATTAGCGATTTTTAATCGCGATTAGCACTAAATTAGTGTCAAACTAATCACAAAAACTTAAAAATGTCATAATTCACTAATTTACCCTATTTTAGAATTTTCCATAATTTTTCATAATTTTTCTAACATTTTTCCTATTTAATTGCATTTAATTATAGATTTAATATTAAAATAATCAGTAAAATAATACTAAATTATAAAAATTCCCAAAATTAATATTTTATATTTTTGAAAATGTTACAATCTACCCCCCTTAAAGAAATTCGGTCCCCGAATTTAAATTTAAACCCCCAATACTAAAACAATTTCAGTAATAATCCAATTTGTCGGGGCTCCGAAAATATCAATACCGAGAGAATATCATAAAATGTACTGCTCTACTAGAAATCAATCCCAAAATGCATATATAAGAATATCCTATGCGTCTGGTGCGCAAGGAATCAAAATCCATAAATGTGTCAAACAGGTATACAAAACAACATCTAGGTGCAACGGGTGTGCACGAAACATCTGTCGTAGGCAACGTGTGTGCCTGACAGAAAAATCAGGTGCATGTGACATGCACGAAGAATCCCGATTCAGTGCATCCGGTGTGCACCAGGATCGTGTACCAAAGCACTAAAGGTGCATGAAAACTATGCTGGAAGTATAAATCAAATCACCGAATACAGTAGGCATGAAATCTCAATCAATATCTCAAATGGAATAACTCTGCGCAAAATATATAAATATCCAGTGGGTGCATGAAACCAATATCATGAAACTCCATCATCAAAACTAAATCATGCAAACAGAACGCCCCAAAATACCGAAATCCAAAATGACGGATACGTGATAATCGAATCACAAAATCACAAATCATAAATACCGTCGTCGGTAGTTCCTCCTTCGAGGTCGAGAAGGAGTCGGTGCATCCACTGCTAGCAGCGCAGGATATCTACTTGCCTCTTGTTCACGGTCTGGCGTCCTCTGACTCTGGGTCCTTATCTTCTTTGTGGATCTCCTATCTCGCGGTCAATCGGCTCATCGGCCCGGTCAGATGTGCTAACGGGGACGATTCCGTTCTGGCACTTTTCTGGTCACCTCTCGGTCAAACCTCACGACCACTCGTAAGGTAGCATATCACTGGCGTCGGCCTCTGGCTCTCTGAAAGCACGTCACACATTTGATCCTGGGTGCAAACATCATTGCAGTAACGTCCTGGAAGGAATCCTGCTCAAGGTCTCTTCCAAACATGCCTATGCCGATCTGTACGGAGGCTGACTCTCTTACATAACCTCTTTACACTGGAGAGACATCTGTGTCCTCAACACAATATTTTCTCAAAAACTGGTCACATCCCAACGTCTCTGTGAGCATGACAGGTCTCTAGTCTCGACGGGAAGCAATGACAGCTCGTCAGTGTCTCACACGAACCTCTTGTTCCACCTGTCGCTATCGTCGTCCACTATGACGTCACGCCAAGCTACTATGCACTGCACTGTTCTCGGCCACGGTCAATCTGAAGTCCCTCACACGGACTCAAAATCGCGTATTCTGTAGCTTCATCATTCTGTAGAAGATGTCAGACCGAACAGGTCCTCGGGAACACGTCCCAACCATCGAAGGAATACTCATCACTCGTCCGTCCTTGATCAATTCGCAACGCATCTGGGTAAGTTCCTTTATCCAAACCTAGTCAACTACCTCGTCGACCATGCCGAACTCTGTCCTGCTGGGTGTGCGAAATATGACCACTCCTGGGTCTAGGTCTTCTCGTATCGTTTTCCAGAAGGGTCCTGTCGAGGTTCCTTTCTCAATTCTCATCCTGCCGAAATGCCCGGAAGTCGTCATTCAATGCTGAAGCTAAAGCTTATTCCGGAACGGCTGCATACTTATCGCGCTTCTTTCTGGAAGGTATATCCATATACCACGCCTCTGGGTGCATATCACATCTCTGATGTCAGCGGAGTGGGACGTCATCTCGTCGAAATCTCGTACGAACTCTTTACTCCACTCTGCTCAAATGTCGACTGATTCGGACTTAGTTCATCGTGGCTACACGAACTGCGCTCCGACGGCTACGCTCGCATCTGGAGTCTCCCAAGCAGTGTCCCATCACGATATCCGAAAGATGTCGAACCATCCGATCGACTCGTCAGATCCTCATAATCCCCCAAGAGCTCACATCTCGGGTACAGTTTAATAGTATCGAGTACATGCCACAGCGTCGGTGGTCCAGCCGTAGAAGGGCAAACCCAAGCCTCACTAATGGCGCCGAGGAACCGCCGCAAACCCGAAGGTTCAAAGGCTTTCACACGGTCATTAAGTCGAGTTAGGGTTTCATTCTTCTAGAGGGTCCATAGAATCACCTGCATGTCTTTCCGTATACTTTAACTTGGAAAATAGGTTCCTGACATTCGATCGTCTCAATCGACTCTCAACGAATCTGCGTGAAGTCGTCTCTAGCTGGAAACAATCTATCTGTCTGCACGGTAGGCGACATCACAATCTCTGAGGTATGCTGTACATCAACAGTCCTCTCTCAACTGGAAGCTCTAACAATGGCCCGATCATCCGGTGCAAAACCAAGTACTCGCCTCCACCAGAGGTCACAAACACCAATACTAACTCGAGACGTTCCCATGTCACCAGAAAACACAATGGTCGGCCCTCGTACCAAACAAGCTCAGACCGGCCGTAACCCTAGCAGCAGCCCAAACTGCGCTCAAACATGGTGACAGGAACCTCAATCGAGTATCAAAGAGAGCACATCAGTGGCCAGAAGGGAAACAACAGATCCAAAGTGGATACATGATCATAGGAAGGAACAGCATCAATGAAGGTATGATCATGAAACTAATAGAATCGGGGATCTCAAATGGTTGTATAATCCAGGATATAAAGAGAATCACTGATCTCGAAAAATATGCACATCCTTAGGTTCCTTAAGCGGAGTAGCGTGTCGTAAGTATGCCGCGGAACATACCAACGGTACGTCACTCTACTTTAGTCACCTATTCCATCAACCAAGGGTCATCCTAAAACGACGAAAGTTCGGGTCTAATACCCCCTCGACCAAGTCTAAGTTCCGTAAGGTCAAGCCTAAGTTCCGTATATAAATAACTCCCTAGGCTCCACATAGTCAAACTTAGACTCGAACCAAGGTCAACCTAGCGCTCTGATACCAACTTTGTCATGACCCGAAAGAGCACGTGACTGGCCCTTGAACCATATGAAGTCTATAGGACTCCATCTGATCCAAGTAAGCCAAAAGCCCAGAAATCTAAAACCATTTAAGAAATAAGTAAAGAATTTGGTTTAAAGAAGTGAAGAAATACATGTTTGAAATCAAGATTTTTAAATAACTAAGCCGAAGGTACGTTTTAAAAACAATAAGTCTTTTCTAAAAATTTCGGCAGAGTTTCTTTTGTAAAACTGGCCCCGAATGGGGTACAACAAGGATATCAATATATATGCAATGATAAAGGCATCCCCAAGCGGGAGCTAGCTCTTCGTCAATCGACGGTCACAACCACACATGCAACAATGATATACAACGCCAAGTGGCGAGGATCAAATCCAAAAGAAACTCAAAAGCAACAAGAAAACCATAATACTACTAAGCGCGACTCTAAGGTCGAATAATACATCACTAAAGTATAGGTCTGAAACAATATACAAGTTTTGGTTGATGGAAATTCTAGATACAACGAAATAAATAAATACAATGGTGGTTCTTGATGCGAAAGAATCCACCTACCAAAGCAAATCACCCGCAAGAAGGTAGTGTGCCAGAAATGCCGCAATAAAACCTGTACGGCAGAACCTGCAAGAACTGTGGCACAACGGGGGTGAGTTGCCAACTCGTGAATAGAAACATCTACAAGCAGAAAACGAATGCAAGACATAAACCTAAGTCAACGATCAGTAATATAATCCACAAGAGTACATCTGAGTGTAAAAAGGTGGCAAGGTAACATCTAATCATGTAGGTAGTGCCAGGTACTCAGGTAATAACATGTCATCAGTATAAGGTATGTCTGCATGAAGTAAATCTGATGAAATATCAATGATATCAATACACATATATTAGCATCCCATACCACTAATATTGGTGTAAGGGTATATATAACAGCGCCCTCATACCCTGTTATATATACAAATGAAGTATGATCAGTGTAAATCCAGTCTGTATATGATCCATGTCTGTGAATATGTGGAACCCGTCTACCCGTCACCCAATGACAATAAGCATCATGTATGCAATGTGAGGATATAAACAAAATCATGGAAAAACATCATGAAACCCGTGCCTAGCATCGACACGTAAATCCTCCTGTATCGGGCATCCGTCATTCCGGATCAGCCCTCTCTCAAAGTATATATATCGGGAATCCGTCAGTCCGGGTCATCCCTCTCTCAAAGTATATATATCGGGAATCCGTCGGTCCGGGTCATCCCTCTCTCAATACATCGGGCATCCGTCATTCCGGGTCAGCCCTCTCTCAGAGTATATATCGGGAATCCGTCAGTCCGGGTCATCCCTCTCTCTGAGTATATATCGGGAATCCGTCAGTCCGGGTCATCCCTCTCTCTGAGTATATATCGGGAATCCGTCAGTCCGGGTCATCCCTCTCTCTGAGTATATATCGGGAATCCGTCAGTCCGGGTCATCCCTCTCTCAATACATGCCTCTAGCACCGAGAAGACATGGGGCGACGCCCCAAATATCATATCAAGGGAACCGGGTTTTTTTTCATAATAAAGCATCTTTTCTTAAATAATCTCACGGTCCTCAAAATCAGAAATCACATGAAAATCCACATCAAGAATAAATCCAATGCGATGTGCTATGCAATCAATCCATGATGTATGCGACATGTAAAGAAAGGTAATCATATCGAAAGTCATGCAGCATGGAATAGTAATGTGCATATGTCGAGGGAAACCGCTCCTTTAGAATGAATCATCTATGATTGTGTACAGGTACATGTGTACCATATGCCAAGCAAGAATCATATCATGAATGCAACAGTACTACAGTGCAGTGGCATGGCAATTATCGATGATGAAGTGTGTGAGCCGGCAAAAAGTGTACGTGGAACATACGGATCATCGATAATTGTGCTGGTGTCCTAACAGCATGATAATAATATAGCAATGAATATATGCCAGCAATGCGAATAGCATGAAGATGCAGAAATCTAGTAGTCGACATCACAGTGAAGTATCTACTATGCAAACTACATCCAAGTAACAGGTCGATCAGGAGGGGTAGGTGTGGAAACCACCTAAATCTGAGTCAGTATATATAAAGATACATAGTCGGTGATCTCGCCTCAATGTCATATCGTAAGATATCCTCGAGTTTTGAGTGCGGATCTATCATCAATATCGGCTCGTACGGTAAATCATCGTACGGCATCCCAATAACTGGGTACAGGTCAACATCTCACTATCTCATCACATAACAGGCATCACTATCATCAGATCACATCATCTGGGGGTACTACTCTATGGCTAGTACAAATCGATACCATCAATAAGGTATGCATGCGGGGGTAAACACATATCCCAAGCCCGCAAGAAAGAATCACAAGTCATATCCCACATGTGAATCGTATCAAATCACCGATCTCACGGCACCAAGCCCACATCATCGACTCATCTCCAAAGTCATCACATATCATCAATCACAGTGCAAGTATAAGTGATAAGCAAGGGTGTGTGTAGGTGTAATTCTATTCTAGGGTTCGCGACTATGAACTACACTAGTCACTTCTAACCCTATACTATCCATAATACACTTATTATCACAATAAACTACATAGTAATCTATCTACGGACTGCGGGGGTGCTATACGCCATCCACCCGACTTCCCCCTGTAGATATAATCTACTCACCTTGCATCATCATTTGCGGACGTCACCACGCATTTGCTTGTCGTCCCGAAGTCTTCATGGGTACCTACACATCAAATATCGTATATGCGCATTAAAACCAAATCCAAGCTAAAACGGCGCATGAAATCCAAAACGATACGATAAGGGGGCCTATAGGTGAGAACCTATGGCACGCTTTCAAAACCATCAATAAATCCTCTATACCGTCGTATAAACGACAAATAGTCGAGGCAAAACACATTCCACCATTTCAGAATCAAAAATACGGAATACGGAAACACGAATCCAAAATAGCAACTTAGGATATATGTCCCAGATTTTACCCTAGATAGAATCTGTCAAAACTAGAAGTACCCAGGGCCAAGAATAGAGGAAATGGGTCCATGCACGAATTTCGAGGCAAATCCCCCCTGCTCTGGCCGCAATTTGCGGCCAGAATGGGAGAATTGGCGGCCGTACGGATGAATGGGGAGCTAGGGTTTGGGGTGATGGTTCATTAGTGCCTGCACATCTCACTGTCCACACAATATCATTTTCAGGTGCCTCGTATGATAGCAGATTCAAGTTAACCCTCACAGATTTAACAATTTCCCCGATATCGGTTTCTAAAATCCGTATTCTGGTTCAAGCTTCAGGTTTGGGTTCAATTTAGCATCACACCAGGGTTTCTAGGGTCTAAACAAGCCTCAATTTCATCTTAAGTTTCAGTTTTACCCTAAACCCTAACTTGAAATCTCAAAAGTCCACAAAATGACACGATATCGATACTAAACTAGAATTGATGCATAAGGAAATTGAAATGCTACAAGAGGGTGCAGAAATTACCTCCTTTGGCAACTCAAGAAAATTCTTGAGTTGCTCAAAGTCCTCTAAATCCAAATCTTACAAGGTCAAAGGGTAGCTAGTGAGCTTGGGATCATTTTTTTGTGAAGTGAGAATGGGGTTTTAGCTTTGTTTTCTTGATGGATCTAGGGTTTCATGAAGAGGGTGAGTGAGGGAGAGAGGGAGCAGCAGCAGCTCACCAAGGAGAGGGGGGAGAGAGAAATGAAAAGGGAAATGATGGAGTATGGTTCAAAAAAGAAAGGTTGACTTGTCTTCTCTCTCTCATCCTTACTTACTTTTTCCTTTTCCTTTTCTTATCTTCTCACTCAAATAGTGCTCCCAAAAGGAAACCATGGCAACAAAAGAAGTGTAACACAAGTGTAACAAGTGTGGAAAAAGATTTGTGCACATTTTGCTCAAAATTGCCAAAAAACCCGATTAGTGATTTTTAATCGCGATTAGCACTAAATTAGTGTCAAACTAATCACAAAAACTTAAAAATGTCATAATTCACTAATTTACCCTATTTTAGAATTTTCCATAATTTTTCATAATTTTTCTAACATTTTTCCTATTTAATTGCATTTAATTATAGATTTAATATTAAAATAATCAGTAAAATAATATTAAATTATAAAAATTCCCAAAATTAATATTTTATATTTTTGAAAATGTTACAGCACGCTGAGTGTTTTCTTCTCTCTCTCTCCAGGTAGCGACCATATCACGCCTTAATCAAGATAATAATACGGAATATTGACCGAACCCGCTTGTTATACTGAGCTGGGGAACGTTAGTCCCGCTCCAACTTATAATTGTTATAAGACAGAGCAGGAAATTGGGGATTACCAGAATTCCCGTGCCGCCCAAACGAAGAGAGTGCATGTTAATGCATCATCTTCGGGTGTGTTCATTACAAAGAACTGTTTCTCAGTATCCTTTACGTCCTGGGTATGTGATACCAGATCAGGATCCCAGATATGTAATCTGTTACATAGGGTTACAGATAGGTAGAGAACTAAGAACGGGTGATAAGTTTCATTAGGCAGAAAACGGGGCAAGTGTTGCAGCCAAGTCTGTTGGTCACTGTCACCCTGTATTACCAATACATTGATTCTGAACGAATGTTATTAGATACCGAACCAGATATACAAAATCATATCAGTCTCTTTATTAGTAAAGAAAGGATATAATTTTGTATTGTTGGATAATGTTTTGAACATTTCCTATATCAAAAGTTGATCGGTTCAGGCACGTTATCTAAAAGCGTTGATGTTCTAAATCAAACTACAGTTCTTAGTATATGGAACACACACAAGAGGAAGAGTTCAGAAATGAACGAATCCTTCTTGAGGCATTGTAGACTAGGTCATATCAATGTGACCCGACTAGCTAGAGTTACATATAGATGCATATTTAAATCAGTTTGAATTTACATCTTGTGAAACTCGCCAGTCATGTCACAAAGATAAGATGACCATAGCTCCGTTTACTGGAAACAGAGAAAGAGTTAGTATACTCTTGGGATGATACATGTTGATGTATGTAGGTCCCCAGTCTACACATGCCAAGACCGGTTCTTTGTACTTCGTTACATTCTCTGATAATCTCTCAAGATTCAGACATATGTTCCTGTTGAAACACAAGTCCGAACCTTTTGAGATATTCACAGAATATAAGCGAGAAGTAGAGAACCAGAATACGGGTATAAGTATTATGTCCCATGATGAGATCAAGGAGGAGAATACTTGAGCACGGAAATACTGGACTATTCTAAAGGAGAATGAGATTCTCTCTCAGCATTACTCCTCCGTATACACCATAGCACGATGGAATGTCGGGGCGGAGCAGATACACCCTATTTGATAAGGTGTGCTCTATGATGAGTAATACTGAGCTACCTATTTCCTTTTGGGTGTTATGCACTTGAGAAGCTGCATACCTATTGAATAGGGTTCTAATCAAATCAGTTGCCTACCACTTCATATGTGATATGGAAAAGGAAGAGCCCATTTCTTAAGTTAGTTAAGATTTGGGGTTGACCGGCCTATGTTTAAAAGCAAAATCCGGACAAGCTCGAGGCAAGGTCTGTAATGTAGAACTGGAAATGTTCCAGCCATACAAACTGCAGCGGATGATTTGGTACAACCAGAGGATTCAGTAGAAACCAACGAACCTCAGCCTCTCCGCCGATCTAGTAGGGTTCCTCACCCACCTGAGAGATACTTCGGTTTCTCTATGACAGTGGGAGCGAGGATTGCATCATGAGATGATGACCCAACTAGCTTCGAGCTCGCCATCGAGAGTAAGACTCTGTAAGAATGGCTGGATGTTTAGCGATCTGAGATGGAATCCATGTACACCAACAAAGTATGGACTTTGATTGCAATATCTGAAGGGTTAAATCCCCATCAGGAGCAAGTATATCTTGAGAAGATTACTTGGTGTAGATGGAAAGGTTGAGACTTTCAAAGCTAGACTTGTTAAAGCTTTTCGTCATCGACCAGGCGTGGAACATGATGAAACCTTTTCAAGTGACTATGCTTAAGTCCATCCAGATCCTACTTGCCACGGCTACATACCATGCTACGATATCTGGTGGTTGGGTGTCATGACAGCTTTTCTAAATGATGTTTAGAAGAGAGTGTCTATAAGTACACAGCCAGAGGGCTTCGTAGACAGTGGGAGCAGCAGAAACGTGTGCAAGATGCTTTATAGGATAAAGCAGGCATCGCGGAGATGGAACATCTGTTTTGATGAAGCGGTCAAAGAAGTTGACATCATCAAAATGGTAGATGAACCTTGTATAAACAAGAAGGTAGTAGGGAGTATGGTGACGATCCTCGTAGAGTACGTGGATGACATACTCTTGATGGGTAGGAGTTTCTTATGCTACGCTCGGTCAATCTCCGCTTATCACTAGGATTCTCCATAAAGGATCAAAGTGATACCTACTAAATCCTGCATTTTGGATCTATGAGATAGATTTAATTGGATGTTAGGATTCTCACTAGTTGTAGTGAGATGGTATCAATCGATCCTGGGGAAAATCACTGGAAGTGTTCCAGGGTGATAAAGACGACTGAATGTCAGTCGCAGGCATTGTCTTTACCCTCAATCGAGGGACGGTATGTTGGAAGAGTTCTAAGCTAGATACCGTGACATACTAGACGATAAAGGCAGGATACATCGCTACTTAAGATGCTACAAAAGAGGCTGTTTGGGTGTATATTGGTTCATAAGATGAACTATGTTCCTCCCATTGTGTGACAATGGAGTTGTGGCTTGAGCCAAGGAACGCTGGTCCCAACAGTGATCCAGACATATTCTAAGGCAGTATCACCTGATCATGGAGATAGTTGATCTCCAGGGTGATCGAGGTTAGGAGAGTAGACTCAGAGGACAACACAGCGGATCCACTCACGAAAGGCCTTTTTCCAGAGAGAGATTTTTATGGGATGGTTGAGTATGAGATACTACAACCACTGCTATCAGATGGCCCTAGTGCAAGTGGGAGATTGTTAGTTATATGTATGACCTAGAGGCCATTACTATACATAGGATGTATATTGTAGTGGATGCTGGGACATATATAGGGAGGACTTTCTTGCTCGACATGATAGTATGCTATCTGGTTGAACTTTACCTTAACGTGTATACTGATTGTCTCTCTGTTACATGTTGGTAAAGCCCTTAGGATGTGTGCTTGACTACCTGGACTATGATGTGGATCATACTAGTGGGGACATGGTAGTCCATAAGTACATCCTTCAAAGTCCCTAGTCGAGGGTGTATCGATATACCAGAGTAGACTAGCGTGTACCTTCTCGACCCATACAGATGGGTGATGGAAGATCCCATATCCATTGGTGTTTGACATCAGAGATGATATACGGGTGCTCAGTAGAGACTGGGTACACTGGACGGACTCGCCGAGAACTCCCAGATGGTATTATACCTCACGTCAGATGGCAGTTCTCTGGTGACACTGGTACAGAGTAGTCTGTTGACCCGAGATCGTCATAGAGTCTTGTGTGGTTCCCACTGTGCTTTGATTTCCATCTTACCACGTCCAAGAGGGCATGCAAAACGGTGGTTTTTGGGTAGAGTCCCGAGTCACATGGAGGCAATGAGCGATAGGAGGGGATTCGTCTCTCCCGGTATAGGGGGTTGATGTTGCGCTGTGTTCGATTGGCTATAACAGGAAATCCCTGGCCAGGGTTGCTGAGATTTACTGGTAAGTGTTATCAGTAGTTTCTCGAATTGTTATAGACCTCATATCGACACGACTTATCGAGCTATTGGGGTCTGACATTTACCACCCCTAGGCAAGATATGCGACATATCAGACGATCAGACCGGACTGTACGGTAGTGTTGCTGGTCGGATTCACTGGAGTGTGAGCGGGCTTGCTCGTCGATCTTCATATCGCTCAATACCCGGGTGGCCGTTACGTTTAGCAGACCGCTTGCGGCTTGTGGGTGTTTGATATGATCATCGCCTGCTGCCGGCGTATTGACGAGTCTTTAGAGTCCTACACAGAGGTTTCCTGGCTCAAGCGAAACGAAATAAGAGCGCATATGAGATATGTGCGGGACCGAGAATAATGCGTGTATGTGATACCGTATTCCATTCTCGCGATGAATGTATCGCATGGTTGTATGCGATATAACCTAGTTATCGATTCAAGCGTTGATTCGATAAGCCGATACATTGTATACTAGTCGGTTGTGTGCGACATGACCGGATCATTGAATCAAGTGTTGATTTAATGATTTAATGTATAATTATATATTTGATATATTACTTTGCATTAACTAGTATTGGTTCACTTTAAATGGATTTTCTCACTCGGATGTGCGCATTACATATGCGATATGATTTTGTGCACTTGATTGTATCATGTTTGATGATACATGTTTACTTGGTTAAGTGCAAAGAATTAAACCATGGTTAAAAGAATGGCTAGGGTTTCATTTCCTTTATTTATTCATTTATTTATTTGTTTATTCATTTTGGAAAAGAAGAGAAAAGAATGGTTGCTAGTTTTGGAGTTTAGTTGAAGCTTCATGAAGCTTTGATCAAGTCAACCATTCTTATCTCATCCTTAACCCTAACCATTCCCACTAACCATGATTCATTCTCTACACTTGACTATAGTTAATGATATGATAAGTATTTGTTTTTCTATTATTTTTAATTAACTTATCATATATTTCTTTCTTCTTCTTCTTCATGAGCAAGGAAGAAAAAGCTTTCTTCATCAATGGTGATTGATGATAAAGAGTGAGAAATCCATTTCTAAAGTCTACCCACTTCCTATTTCTTCATCCTCTACCTCTTGCCAAGTAGTAGAGTGTGTTTACTTCACAAGTTTCATGACTTGGTGAAGTTGTGAGCTTGATCTAGCGATGCCTCGACGTAGATCATCTTCGGCGTGGACATCGACGACCTAGCTTGCCCATTCTCCGACGAAGCCGACACTAGAGCCCGGATTCTTTTTGGACAGCGGAGACGACTTCGTTGCGGAGCTATGGAGGTGGAGCACCGGATCTACAAAGGTTGTATTTCCGTATCTCATAGTTAAGTGTTAACTAGTTAGTTGTTTCGCCTAGATTTCTAGCCAACGATCCGTAGTCGGGTTTCTCGGCACCTAGATTTTTTGAAATTGGCATGGTTGATGCCTTGTGAGACCTCATTAGGATGCCTAGGAACCCTACACTTACTTGTCACGGCTACATACCATGACTACGATATCTGGTGGTTGGGTGTCATGACTGCTTTTCTAAATGATGTTTTAGAAGAGTGCGTCTATAAGTACACAGCCAGAGGGCCTCGTAGACAGTGGGAGCAGCGGAAACGTGTGCAAGATGCTTTATAGGATAAAGCAAGTATCGCGGAGTTGGAACATCTGTTTTGATGGATAAGTCAAAGAAGTTGACATCATCAAAATGGTAGATGAACCTTGTATAAACAAAAAGGTAGTAGGGAGTATGGTGACGATCCTCGTAGAGTACGTGGATGACATACTCTTGTTAGGGAAGGAGTTTCCTATGCTACGCTCGCTCAATCTCCGCTTATCACAAAGATTTTCCATATAGGATCAAAATGATACCTACTAAATCCTAAGCTTTGGATCTATGAGATAGATCTAATTGGATGTTGGGATACTCACTAGTTGTAGTGAGGTGGTATCAATCGATCCTGGGGAGAATCACTGGAAGAGTTACAGGGTGATAAAGACGACTGAATGTCAGTCACAGGCATTGTCTTTACCCTCAGTAAAGGGACGGTATGTTGGAAGAGTTCCAAGCTAGATACCGTGGCAAACTAGAAGATAAAGGCTGGTAACATCGCTATTGAAGATACTACCAAAGAGGAAGTTTGGGTGTATATTGGTTCATAAGATGAACTAGGTTCCTGCCATTGTATGACAATGGAAGTGTGGCTTTGGCCCTGGAACCCTGGTCCCATCAGTGACCCAGACAAATTCTTAGGAAGCATCACCTGATCATGGAGATAGTTGATCTCCGGGGTGATCGAGGTTAGGAGAGTAGACTCAGAAGACAACACGGCGGATCCACTCACGAAGGCCTTTTCCCAAAGAGAGACTTTAAGGGGATGGTTGAGTATGTGATACTGCAACCACTGCTACAGATCGCCCTAGTGCAAGTGGGAGATTGTTAGTTATATGTATGCCCTAGAGGCCATTACTGTATATTGGATGTATATTGTGGTGGATGTTGGGACATATATAGGTAAGACTTTCTTGCTCGACATGATAGTACGCTATCTGGTTGCTCTTTGTCTTAACGTGTATACTTTCCGTCTCTCTGTTACATGTTGATAAAGCCCTTAGGATGTGTACTCGACTTCCAGGACTATGATGCAGATCATACTAGTAGGGCCTGGATAGTCCATGAGTACATCCTTAAAATGTTCCTAGTCGAGGGAATATCGAGATGGGGCATCGATATTCCAGAGTAGACTAGCGTATATCTTCTCGACCCATGCGATGGACGATGGATGATCCCATATCCATCGGTGTTTGACATCGGAGATGGTATGCGGGTGCTCAGTGGAGACTGGGTACACTGAACGGACTCGCCGAGAACTCCCAGATGGTATTATACCTCACGTCAGATGGCACTTCTCTGGTGACACTGGTACAGCTTAGTCTGTTGACCCGAGATCGTCATAGAGTCTTGTGTGTCTCCCACTGTGCTTTGATTTCCACCCTACCACGGCTCTACTGAGTCGTGCAAACAGGTGGTTTTTGGGTACAGTCCCGATTCACATGGAGGCAATGAGCGATAGGAGGGGATTCGTCTCTCCCGGTATTGGGGGTTGATGTTGTGCTATGCTCGACTGTCCATAACAGGAAATCCCTGGCCAGGGTTGCAGTGATATACTGGTAAGAGTTATCAGTAGTTTCACGAATGTTATGGACCTCAAGTCGGCATGACTTATCGAGCTATTGGGGTCTGACGTTTACCACCCCTAGGCGAGATATGAGACATATCAGACGAACAGACCGGACTGTACGTTAAGTGTTACTGGTTGGATTCGCAAGAGTGTGAGCGGGCTTGCTCGTCGATCTTCTGATCGCCCAATACCCGGGTGGCCGTTACGTTTAGCAGACCGCTTGCGGCTTGTGGATGCTTGATATGATCATCATCTGCTGCCGGCGTATTGACGCGTCTTTAGAGTCCTACACAGAGGTTTCCTGGCTCAAGCGAAACGAAATACGAGCGCATATGAGATATGTGCGGGACCGAGAATAATTCGAGTATGCGATACCGTATTACATTCTCGCGATCTATGTATCGATTGGTTATATGCGATATAACCTAGTTATCGAATCAAGGATTGATTCGATAAGCCGATACATATGATACTAGTCGGTTATATCCGATATGACCGGATCGTTAAATCAAGTGTTGATTTAATGATTTAGTGCATATTTATATATTTGATATATTACTTTGCGTTAACTAGTATTGGTTCACTTTAAATGGATTTTCTCACTTGAATTGTGCAAGTTGTATATGTGATATACTTTTGTGCACATATTTGTATCATGTTTGATGATACATGCTTACTTGGTTAACTGTAAAGTATCAAACCATGGTTTAAACTAATGATTAGGGTTTTGTTTAGTCATTTACTTATTTATCTATTTCTTTATTTATCTTTTTATTTTAGAAAAGATAAATGATGAAATGGTGGCATTATTTGTATGCTAGTTGAACATTCATGAAGTTTTGACTTAGTCTTCTTTTTTTTGTTCTTATCCTTAACCCTAACCATTCCATTAACCATGGTCTTTTCTCTACACTTAACTAAGGTTAAAAGTATGATAAGATTTAATTCTTATTCATTTTTTTATTATTCAATCTATCATATCTTTCTTCTTCTTCTTCAAGAACTAGAAAAAGAAAAGTTCAATGGCAACTTGAGAAAACAAGTGAGAAATCCAATTCTAAAGTGAACCCACTTCCTATTTCTTCATCCTATACCTCTTGCCAAGTAGTATAGGGTGTTCTCTTCACAAGTTTCATGACTTGTTGAAGTGAGAGTTTGATCTTGTGGAGCTTCGACGTAGATCATCTTCGACATCGAAGCCGACGACCAATTCCGCTCATTTTTCCGATGAAGCCGATGCTAGAGTCCGGGATTCAGTTTGGACAGCAAGGTGACTTCATCGCGGAGCTTAGAAAGTGGTGGACCGGATCTACAAAGGTTGTATTCCCTTTCCTTTAGCATTAGATTCGTTTACTTTCTTGCTTCGCCTAGTTTATCTAGTTAACGATCCGTTCTTGGGTTTCTCGGCACCGTATTTTTTAGAAATTTGCATGGATGATGACTTGTGAGACCTCACTAGGGTGCCTATGGTTCCTAGGCACCCTAGTGAGGTCTCACAAGTCATCATCCATGCAAATTTCTAAAAAATATGGTGCCGAGAAACCCTAGAACGGATCGTTAACTAGATAATCTAGGCGAAGCAAGCAAGTAAACGAATCTAATGCTAAAGGAAAGAGACTACAACCTTTGTAGATCCGGTCCACCACTTTCTAAGCTCCGCGATGAAGTCCCCTTGCTGTCCAAACTGAATCCCGGACTCTAGCATCGGCTTCATCGGAAAAATGAGCGGAATTGGTTGTCGGCTTCGATGTCGAAGATGATCTACGTCGAAGCTCCACAAGATCAAACTCTCACTTCAACAAGGCATGAAACTTGTGAAGAGAACACCCTATACTACTTAGCAAGATGTAGAGGATGAAGAAATAGGAAGTGGGTTCACTTTAGAATTGGATTTCTCACTTGTTTTCTTAAGTTGCCATTGAACTAGAAAGCTTTTCTTTTTCTAGTTCTTGAAGAAGAAGAAGAAAGATATGATAGATTGAATAATAAAAAAATGAATAAGAGTTAAATCTTATCATACTTTTAACCTTAGTTAAGTGTAGAGAAAAGACCATGGTTAATGGAATGGTTAGGGTTAAGGATAAGAACAAAAAAAAGAAGACTAAGTCAAAACTTCATTAATGTTCAACTAGCAAACAAATAATGCCACCATTTCATCATTTATCTTTTCTAAAATAAAAAGATAAATAAAGAAATAGATAAATAAGTAAATGACTAAACAAAACCCTAATCATTAGTTTAAACCATGGTTTGATTCTTTACACTTAACCAAGTAAGCATGTATCATCAAACATGATACAAACATGTGCACAAAAGTATATCACATATACAACTTGCACAATTCAAGTGAGAAAATCCATTTAAAGTGAACCAATACTAGTTAACGCAAAGTAATATATCAACTATATAAATATGCACTAAATCATTAAATCAACACTTGATTTAACGAACCGGTCATATCGGATATAACCGACTAGTATCATATGTATCGGCTTATCGAATCAATTCTTGATTCGATAACTAGGTTATATCGCATATAACCAATCGATACATAGATCGCGAAAATGTAATACGGTATCGCATACTCGAATTATTCTCGGTCCCGCACATATCTCATATGCGCTCCTATTTCGTTTCGCTTGAGCCAGGAAACCTCTGTGTAGGACTCTAAAGACTCGTCAATACGCCGGCAGCAGATGATGATCATATCAAGCATCCACAAGCCGCAAGCAGTCTGCTAAACGTAACGGCCACCCGGGTATTGAGCGATCAGAAGATCGACGAGCAAGCCCGCTCACACTCCAGCGAATCCAACCAGTAACACTTAACGTACAGTCCGGTCTGTTCGTCTGATATGTCGCATATCTCGCCTAGGGGTGGTAAACGTCAGACCCCAATAGCTCGATAAGTCATGCCGACTTGAGGTCCATAACATTCGTGAAACTACTGATAACTCTTACCAGTATATCACTGCAACCCTGGCCAGGGATTTCCTGTTATGGCCAGTCGAGCATAGCACAATATCAACCCCCAATACCGGGAGAGACGAATCCCCTCCTATCGCTCATTGCCTCCATGTGAATCGGGATTGTACCCAAAAACCACCTGTTTGCACGACTCAGTAGAGCCGTGGTAGGGTGGAAATCAAAGCACAGTGGGAGACACACAAGACTCTATGACGATCTCGGGTCAACAGACTAAGCTGTACCAGTGTCACCAGAGAAGTGCCATCTGACGTGAGGTATAATACCATCTGGGAGTTCTCGGCGAGTCCGTTCAGTGTACCCAGTCTCCACTGAGCACCCGCATACCATCTCCGATGTCAAACACCGATGGATATGGGATCATCCATCGCCCATCGCATGGGTCGAGAAGATATACGCTAGTCTACTCTGGAATATCGATGCCCCGTCTCGATATTCCCTCGACTAGGAACATTTCAAGGATGTACTCATGGACTATCCAGGCCCCGCTAGTATGATCTGCATCATAGTCCTGGATGTCGAGTGCACATCCTAAGGGCTTTATCAACATGTAACAGAGAGACGGAAAGTATACACGTTAAGACAAAGAGCAACCAGATAGCGTACTATCATGTCGAGCAAGAAAGTCCTACCTATATATGTCCCAGCATCCACCACAATATACATCCAATGTACAGTAATGGCCTCTAGGGCATACATATAACTAACAATCTCCCACTTGCACTAGGGCCATCTGTAGCAGTGGTTGCAGTATCACATACTCAACCATCCCCTTAAAGTCTCTCTTTGGGAAAAGGCCTTCGTGAGTGGATCCGCCGTGTTGTCCTCTGAGTCTACTCTCCTAACCTCGATCACCCCGGAGATCAACTATCTCCATGATCTGGTGATGCTTCCTCAGAATTTGTCTGGGTCACTGATGGGACCAGGGTTCCAGGGCCAAAGCCACACTTCCATTGTCATACAATGGCAGGAACCTAGTTCATCTTATGAACCAATATACACAAAAACTTCCTCTTTGGTAGTATCTTCAATAGCGATGTTACCAGCCTTTATCTTCTAGTTTGCCACGGTATCTAGCTTGGAACTCTTCCAACATACCGTCCCTTTACTGAGGGTAAAGACAATGCCTGTGACTGACATTCAGTCGTCTTTATCACCCTGGAACTCTTCCAGTGATTCTCCCCAGGATCGATTGATACCACCTCACTACAACTAGTGAGTATCCCAACATCCAATTAGATCTATCTCATAGATCCAAAGCTTAGGATTTAGTAGGTATCATTTTGATCTTATATGGAAAATCTTTGTGATAAGCGGAGATTGATCGAGCGTAGCATAGGAAACTCCTTCCCTAACAAGAGTATGTCATCCACGTACTCTACGAGGATCGTCACCATACTCCCTACTACCTTTTTGTTTATACAAGGTTCATCTACCATTTTGATGATGTCAACTTCTTTGACTAATCCATCAAAACAGATGTTCCGACTCCGCGATACTTGCTTTATCCTATAAAGCATCTTGCACACGTTTCCGCTGCTCCCACTGTCTACGAGGCCCTCTGGCTGTGTACTTATAGACGCACTCTTCTAAAACATCATTTAGAAAAGCAGTCATGACACCCAACCACCAGATATCGTAGTTATGGTATGTAGCCGTGACAAGTAGGATCTGGATGGACTTAAGCATAGTCCCTAGAAAAGGTTTCATCATTATCCGTGCCTGGTCGATGACGAAAATCTTTAACAAGTCTAGCATTGAAAGTCTCAACTTGTCCATTTACACCAAGTAATCTTCTCAAGATATACTTGCTCCTGATGGGGATTTAACCCTTCAGATATCGCAACCAAAGTCCATACTTTGTTGGTGTATATGGATTCCATCTCAGATTGCTAAGCATCCAGCCATTCTTACAGAGTCCCTACTCTTGATGGCCTGCTCGAATCTAGTTGGGTCATCATCTTATGATGCAATCCTTGCTCCCACTGTCATCGAGAAACCGAGGTATCTCTCAGGCAGGCGAGGAACCCTACCAGATCGGCGGAGAGGCTGAGGTTCGTCGGGGACTATAGAATCCTTTGGTTCTGTCAAATCATCTGCTGTAGTTTGTATAGCTGGAACCTTTCCAGTTCTACATTACAGACCTTGCCTCGATCTTGTCCGGATTTTGCTTTTGACATAGACCGGACAATCCCAAATCTTAACTTACTTAAGAGATAGGATCTTCCCACACCATATCTTATATGGAGTGGTAGGCAGTGATTTGATTCGAACCCTATTCAATAGGTATGCAGCTTCTCAAGCGCATAACTCCCAAAAAAAGGAAACAGGTAACTCAGCAGTACTCATCATAGAGCACACCTTATCATATAGGGTGTGATTGCTCCGCCCCGATACACCAATGTGCTATGGTTATTTGGAGGAGTAATGCTGAGAGAGAATCTCATTATCCTTTAGAATAATCCAGGAATTCCATGCACAAGTATTCTCCTCCTTGATCTCATCAAAGGACATAATACTTATACCCGGTTATTGGTTCTCTACTTCTAACTTATATTCTGTGAATACCTCAAAAGGTTCGGACTTATGTTTCAACAGGAACATATGACTGAATCTTGAGATATTATCAGAGAATATAATGAAGTATAAAGAACCAGTCCTGACATGTGTAGACAGGAGACCTTACATACATCATTATGTATCAGTCCCAAGAGTTTACTAACTCTTCCTCTTGCGTGTGTTCTGTATACTAGGAACTGTAGTTTGATTCAGAACGTCAATGCTTTTAGATAACGTGCCTGAACCGATCAACTTTTGATATAGGAAATGTTCAAAACATTATCTATCAATACAAAATTATATCCTTTCTTTACTAATAAAGAGACTGATATGATTTTGTATATCAGGTTCGGTATCTAATAGCATTTGTTCAGAATCAATGTATTGGTAATACAGGGTGACAGTGACCAACAGACTTGGCTGCAACACTTGCCCCGGTTTCTGTCTCATGAAACTTATCACCCGTTCTCAGTTTTTCTACCTTTTTGTAGCCCTATGTAACAGCTTACATATCTGGGATCCTGATCCGGTATCATATACCCAGGATTCAGAGGATACTGAGATACAGTTCTTTGTACTGAACATACCCGAAGGAGATGCATCATCTGCACTTTCTTCGTTTGGGCGGCATGGGAAATCTGGTTTTCCCCAATTTCATGCTCTGTCTTATAACAATTATAAGTTGGAGCAGGACCAACGTTCCCCAGCTCAGTATAACAAGCGGGTTCGGTCAATACATCCGTATAATTATCTTGATTAAGGCGTGATATGGTCGCTACCAGGAGAGAGAGAGAAGAAAACACTCAGCGTGCGCTCTTGCAAGATTAGATTGGTTATGTATTTTATCTAATCAGGATGGCTCCCACTGTTTTTATCAAATCTTCCTTCAAACCCTAAAAGGAAAGACTAGCCGGGATTAATTACACTCTACAAGTTCGCCAATCTTTCAGCCAGGCCAGTGTCGGTACTTTGAGGGAGGTTCCCTGTGCTTTCGCACGGACCTAATTACTGTAAACCTCGTTTTCCAAGAGGCGTAACCCCGTTGACACCTTTCTAGACACCTACTTGATCGGTTAATTGCAAAGTGCAAAGCTCTCCCAGGAGTAACAATTACTCGCAGTGGGTATCGGGATCCAACTATCACATAGAAGGTATGCAATCTCATTGCAAATTTCAACACTTGAAACTCCCGATAATGGTTTTTACCCCTAGCACCTATGACCTTGGCTAAGGTCAACAAATCATAGGTACTAGTCAAGTTCTACCCGTCATTTCATGATTAATTAGACCCACCCACATGACCCTTGGCTAAGGTCAACAAAGCCACATGACTGTCCTAACTAATCGCATCATATGCTGTGTAGGAAGACATCACTTAGCTACCGCACACTACGCCTCGGCTATGGTCGACAAACGTAGCACGAATACTAAGTACTCTACTTCCTAAAATGACGGAGGGTTGCGAATGGTTTTTATGAAAACCTTTAACGCTTTGAACTTGATCTCGTTGCGGAATCAAATGGTTTTTAAATGGAATGTTTTCGAGGCTTTTCTAGTTTTACTAAAGGGGTCACTCCCGGTGAAGGGATCGTCGGCCCTTTCCTCGTCGAATGAGGTGCGGGATATATCATATATATCACTGTGCAAAGCGGAAACTATAGAAGCGATCAAAGACAAACCGAGGGTTGTAGCATCTGCCAATTATTGCTAAAGGAGTCACTCCCGGCGAAGGGATCTCGGTCCTTTCCTCATCGAATAAGGTGCAGGATGTTTTATAATGAACACCGCGATGCAAAGCAAGAACTGTAGCTACCTGTTTTATTTTGAAATTCGATTCCACAACATCAACTAGGTTTATTTTCTTTCATTAATCTCATTAATGAATATCCCATCATTTAATTCCACCTAAACATCACAGATAAATATAACGTACGCTTATTCCATCCGCATTCGCCTCGATGTCCCGTCTGCACCGTTAGGTTAGGTAACTAACGCCAGAGCGAGGCAGGGCTAGCGCGGGTGTAAAACATAAGCAACGTCTATATAATATATCATATATACTATATACTATATCTGTCTGAACAGAGCACAGAACATCGCATGATCACATCACAGATAATGCAGCAGAAAGAAACATATGAAATATTAGATATACTAGGACGTCCGTGTTTTCAATACGAGCCAGTATAAAACACGGATTCCACGGTCGTGATGAATAGCCAATCCCACACCCCTAGACCCCTACGAGAGCGGCAAGAAACCCTACCAATTCTAGGGTTAGGAGACCCGGACTCGACTCCTCGAGTTAGTCTACTACTGGACCCCAGAACTCGGTTACTTGTGCTCCCCTCCTTGGGTCTATCCTAGTGCAGAAAAGTAAATAATATACATCAACGGTGACATCTTCCGCAACCTGGAAGTGCCCCAATAAAATAATATTACATACAAGTTTTTACATGAATGAAAATGAAAAAACACTCATCTCACATAAAAACCACCCGGCTATTCAAACATGACGATCCAATATAACATATCCAGCAACACATAACATCAGATGTCATCAACGTAAGTAAATATGCGCATCCCAATTGTCGTTGACATATAGCAACGAAACCGGCGATATCACATATTACACTTACGGTCACAGAAAATAAAGTGTAAAACTACAACAGTTGGAATCCGCAACCTTCTCAGACATCGCATGCCTGACCAAATGAAGTACTTAGACATCGCATGCCTAACAATTATAAACCCCGCATTTTAGTCTCATTATCGAAAACTCTTTTCAATATGAAGTCGGGCAATTCAACAGGATTACCGACATTCTGATCGAATGCTCGTCGCAAACTTTAGTAGACGGCCGCACCCCCGATGCCATCGACGAAGTGCACTAAGGTGGAACACCGCTGCCGCGAGCACCCGGGCGGATGCTTTCGGCGACGGGGTTCTCCTACAGTCACTTGGTCGGGGCTATGGGGTGAGGCTGTTTATCAAGTTTACCCGGCGAGTATCCGTGTACGCTACGTGATTGCGACGGACTTTTGATCACATCAAAATTCCGTGGCAACCGATCAAGTGAGACTAAACTGCTACGTTTATAATATTCATTCCGTTATCTCATAACAATTTATGAATTCCAATTATTGTATCACATTCCGGATAAATAGAAAATGCTAAACTTTTCGATCGAACAATCGAACACCTAAGTTTTCCCGATACAGCTCAACACATGAAATAAGTCTAACAACATTCAGTTCGTGCCTCAGTACCAACGGTCCAGCCGTAGAAGGGTCAAGCCAACGCCTCACATGTGGCACGCCGTACTGCCCCAAACCCGAAGGTTCAAAGGGCAGTTCAAGACGGTCACATA